>JALMGJ010000021.1:2835000-4190000 GCA_023362775.1 Charina bottae | reverse complement strand
AGATAAGAGTAACACTTTAAGGACATTTGAATTATACAGCATAGCTAAATCACAGAGGTCAGAGCCATTAAATCACATCTTCACACACTGACATCTTAGAAGGGGGAACAAAAGATTTACTACAGGAAAGTCAGGTAAAACATGTTAGCTTGTCTCAGGAAGGGGATGCTGACCAGATAGGGGGCTCCCAGGCTGGTATGCATTCCGGAGGAAGGTAGAATTACTATCAGGGCTTAACATTTAGTATTTCTATGCAGAATTATTTGGGGCCTTGCTGGCGCCCATCTCAAGGGTCACCCTTGGGTAACAATTCTTTGGTTCAGACAATAGCTTTGGTTCAGTGGAGTTCTAACAGTGTTGCACTATGGGAAACATTATAACATGGTATTCTCTAGGCCAACCTCTGTGGCCCAGGCCTGCTCAGGTCCCTTCAATAGAACACGTATAGGGGCGTGGTGGCTCAGTGGGTAAGACGCCAGGCTTGTTGATCGGAAGATCGCAAGTTCGGAGGTTCGAATCCCTAGCCCTGCGTGCGGAGTGAGTTCCTGCACTAGCTCCAGCTCTTGCCAACCTAGCAATTCGAAAGCATGCAAATGCAAGTAGATGAATAGGTAACACTTCGGTGGGTAGGTAACAGTGTTCCGCGCGCGTCATGCGGCCACATGACCGTGGAAGTGTCTTCGGACAATGCTGGCTCTTCGGCTAACAAACGGAGATGAGCACCGGCCCCTAGAGTCGGACACGACTGCACAAATGTGCGGGGGGAACCTTTACCTATAGAACACGCAGGGCAATTACTCCTGACATAAAATTTCCCAGAGGAAAACAAATTGGGAGGGCAGTATTTCCAGCTGTGGGAGTTGCTATGAACTACAAAGACATGCATAATTTGGATGTATTTGTTGTAAACACGTCTGTAGCTTTTGAAGTCTTTATTAATGAAACATCACAAAGCCATAAGCTACTTCAGGATGAAATCCTTTCTCTGAAAAATGTAGTAATACAAAATAGACTTGCCTTAGATCAGGTATTAGTAGAGCATGGTGGAGTCTGTGTCTATATTAACAAAGCTGTCTGCATGTTTCATGACAGAAGTGAAGGCTTGATTACATAACAACAGAAGTTAGCCAACATAGTTTCCTCTTTAACTAAGGACAGGGAACATTTTCAAGAACAGCAGCAGGACAACCAGTCCATGTGGGATTGGCTCACTTCTTGGCTACCAGACTGGGGCTGGGTGAAACATTTATTGCTTGGCATGATTGCTATTCTAGTCTTGATACTTCTTGCTATACTTGCATGTTGTCTTATATGATATTTGCCTGCCATGCCACTACGCTTTTAAATCTGCTCCATAACGCACTGCAACCATAGACCCTATGCAGTTTCAAATGTTAACCGCTTGCTAAATATAACGGTGGTTCAGCAAACTATAAATAGGGGGATTGTTACCTGGCATTTTTAGGTTTCATTATTAGCTTTTTAAAAAAGGTGATATTAGCATTTCTAACATGGCAGTCTACGCCTCTTTTCTAACTTCAAAAAAACATGTTTTCCTCTGGGCCAAGGCCATTTCTTTTGGTATGTGAGATCTTGACTTTCCAGCAACTAAACAATAAAGAGAAGAGCTTATTCTAAAAGTCCTTGAATTCACTTGCAAGTTTTAAAGATACAAACCCTGCTGGGAAAGGGAGTGATGTAACCTCTAAGTTTGTCACTTGTGGAACGTTATCTGTAATCAATGTTTCCTATTGTTCAATTCTCACATGTAATCAATGTTTTTATTGTTTGATCACTTGCTTTCTGATGTATCACATATACCAAATGAATGTATCATTTGTTTCTGTACCCTATAAAAGGACATGAAAGGAATTACTGTGTGATTCATGTTTTTGGGTAGGCAAAAAGCCAGCCCCGTCAACCGGCGACTGACTCTTGTCCATAGCAAGGGGATGGTATGCACCCTGGCCGTCTTCTCTGCGGCGCTGCGAGGTGTTCCCTGGCACGGGAGGAAGGGCTTGAATTCCTGAAAAGACATGGGGAAATCAGGCAGTCGGTTTCTCTGCTCGCAAGCCTTGCCTCAAGCTGAACTGGGAGGAAGCCCATCAGTGGACATTCCTCCGTTCACGGGAAGGTCCTCTGCTTTTGGCGCCCACCCTAAGAAAGCCGACTCAGGCCACAGGCTTAACCCTGACCCTGGCCCTCTTCCCCTGCCTTCCCTCCATTACCCTCCATCCTACACCTGGGGCAGCGTTTGCCCAGCTTCCCTCACCGGTCCATCAGGCGAAAAGGCCGTCATACTCGGGGGGATAGCGTTGCCGCCTACAGCCTGCTGCCAAGCGCCAGAGGGCAGCCACCAGCCCGTGTGGAGAGTGGAGGGAGAAGGCCTTTCGCACCAAAGCTTCCGTTCTCTGGGCGACTCGCCTGACTGCAGGGTCCTGGTCACCCAGAAGCTTTTCCACATCTGCAAAGACAAAAGTTAGACCAGAGCGTCAAAATGCATCCTGCAGAATCCCTCCCTTCCCTTCCCTTCCCTTCCCTTCCCTTCCCTTCCCTTCCCTTCCCTTCCCTTCCCTTCCCTTCCCTTCCCTTCCCTTCCCTTCCCTTCCCTTCCCTTCCCTTCCTTCCTCTCCCACACTCCTAATCCAAAACTGGTCCTCTTGTAACTTTTCACAGGCAATGCTTACAAGCAAGGTAGACGGGAAGCGGCCCTCCAGTGAGGAGGCTGCCATTCAGATGTCATTCAGAAAGTGTCCAAAAGGCCCCCAGGGAAGATGCTTCTCCCTTGCTCTTTGGGGAAGCAGGAACATGCCTCTAGGCTCTCCTTTCGCGGCAGGGAAAGTAAGAGAGATCGCTTTTGGAGATTGATCCCTCCCAACGGGACCTAAAAGTGGCCTGGGGCGACTCCCGTTTTCTCCTCCGCATCACCCTGGTCAGCCAACTCCCCTTGCCTCCCTGGCTCAGAATCCTACAGACTAAGGTGGGGATTTTCCCACCTCAACAAAGAAGGCCACCGCTGCAGCCGAATGCTCCTTTGCCTCTTCCTTCTCCAGGACAGAACTCAGGTGTCTCTGGAGGCTGCACATGGCAGGACAGGAGGTCGCAACGAGCGCCCTGCAACACACCAAGGCTCTTTTGAGAAATGTCTGATGACAGACAGGCCAGGCTGGGCTGGAAGAGCAGAAGGAAGGTTCTCTTTGTGGAGAAAAGCTGCTCTTTGCCCTCTGACTTACATCACCAACAGGGCCACGCCCTGGAGGCAGCAGCTGGGGCGGCACAACATCTCCCTGCAGGTCTCCTCCAGGGGCAGGTGTGCCACCCTAGCCAGCAGCACCTGGATGGTTTCAACCGTCTCCCTGCAGAGGAAAGAAGGCCAGAGTCACCAAGGAACCATCCTGTAGTCTGAGGGGCAAGAGAAACTCTTTGCGTGTTGCCCACAGGGAATCTTCACTCCGCAGGTTCTCTCCCTCCTTTCCCTGGAACGCCACGAGAAGAGCAAAGAGGGGAGGGAGCTCCAGAGGGGCCTTTCTTCTTCCTTGCAGCCGTTCGCCACCAAATGGGATTTGCTGCATCTGTGTCAGTTTGTCCCTCCACCCCACCCCAAGGGAGTTCTGGACACATCACGGAGGGCCCAGATTCTGTTCTCCTCCTTTTCCTTAAAGCTTCGAGACAGACCTCATGAGAAAAGGAAGGCGCCCAAGCTGGGAGCACTGCCTGTTTGAGGGCTTTCTTTCCTGGGGTCTATGCAACACCCGGCCTATCTAAGGGGAGGACTCGCAGGGCCAGAGGGGCATGGCTAAACCAGAAGTGCTGCTTGGAGTGCGAAGGGAAAAGGAGGAGGAACTCGGAGGGTCAAGAAACAAGGAGGTTTCTCCTTCCCAGTGCCACTGCTTACTCCGGAGGCAGATGGTCCCCTCCTTGGGCTGATGTACTCTGCTGCCTGGTGCCTGTCATGATGGTATCCACCAGGCAGAGCAGAAGTTCAGGGAACCAAGCCTCCAGCACCACAGGGCACTCCTCGGACCGGACGATCCTCCCGATGAGCCTCGTCGCTCTGGCCTGAGGAGAGAAGGGGAGTCCTAAGGAAAGTTGGCTAATGGAGCACACCCTGCCTCCTGGTAGAATCGCTCTCTCTGCCAACCCTCACCACCCAAAGGGCCTCCCTCCCTCTGTCCCTCCCTCCCTTCCCAAACTCCTGCTCAGCAGAATTCAAGAAATGCCTTCCCGATTGCCCGTGCAGAGCCCATGGACGCAGGCAAGAAATGGCATCTCCAAGAGGAAGAGGTTGAAGTCTGGGCGTACAAGAGGACCACCTCCTTCCGAGCTCTACCCCTTACCGTAGCTGCAGGAAGAGGATGGCTGGTCTGTTCCTCTCCTCCTTGAGGCAGCCAAGGGCCCTCCTTCTCCTTGTCCAGGAGCAGGGACAGGACCCCATCCCCACTGCAGTACGGCGAGGTGACGACGGCCCAGAGCAGCTCGCCGCAGGTGCTGGGAAGAAAATCGGGAGGAGACCAAGTCGGACCCCTCTGCCTGTCCCAGGTCCACAAGGAGAAATACGGAGGGGTCGGACCGATGCCGGACTTCCCTGGAACTCAAGGGAGGAAGAACCCGCACCCCTGCCTACCTCCACAGCAGCTCTAACAGGCGGTACGTGACCAGCTCCAAGTTCTTCCGGGCCACGACTGGAAGGCGGCGCACGACCTGGCTCAGTCCGAGGGAGGGAGGAGAGGCCAGGCGGCAGATCTTATCCAGGATTTCCTACATACGCAAGAGAGAAAGAAAGAGGAAACGGAAGGGGGTGGTGAAAGGCCGATTCCTCCAGGTGTGGGCTGAATTGGAGGTTGCAGGAGTAGGTCCTTCTCTGGGGAAGCCTTCAGTTTAACCCTGGGTGTCAAGCCTTACTTGACATTCCTCCAAAGAAGACTGCTTCCTGGTCTGGGTCCCTGTAGCATCGGAAGCCTCTTCTTCTGGGGACGTGCTGTTGAGAGGAGAAATACAGGATGATTAGATGTAGATTAGGGGTCAGTTTGTGGAACGGGAGTGGTAGCTAAGGTTCTGGAGGAGGACAGAGAAGTAGAGCTGAGACAGAACCGTGCAGGATCCGACCAAGGGCCCCTCTGTTCCCTGGACAGGTCCCTCCGCCATCAACTGGTCGGGTGACATTTTGTCTCACACCCACAGCGCACCAGCTTCCCCGTAGGTCCTTCGCTCCACTGTCGAGAAGAGAAAAGAGAAGCATTTCTATCTGCAATAGCCACCATCTTGCACGGCTTCCACCAAACGCTGTTTTAAATAAACGAGCAGAAAAGCCCTATTGCCTTTCAGCCGTGTGTTCTGGGGAAGGGTTGTACAGCTGAAAAATAGGGCACCTGTTTGAACTGAGATTGGGGTCCCAGGCCTCCTCCTGCAGGCTGCTGACATCATCCAGGGTGTCTTGGTCTTCTTCAGGGGAATCCTGTGAATGACAGTGACTCCTCTGTGGCCACAAAGGGAAAAGAAACTCAGAATTGCTATTTCCATGGAACTTGTGGGCTCCAGAATAAAGAGAAGGCCTATAGAGCGCAGGATGCCTGACCAGAATGGTGCTTCTGTTGCATGACGCATCTCCTGAGTTGGAGGAATCCCCCGCCCCCACCCCACCCATCCCCCGGAAAAGTAGGCTTCCTATGAAAAAGAAAAAGAGGCAGCAGGAGCACGCTTCCGACGGGTAGCCTGTCCTTTCCAGAGCGTGTCCATAAATATCCTCCCAGCCTCCACCAGCCTGCCATCCGTCTGCTGACCTATCTTCAGACCCGCAGAGACAGGGCTTCTGCCCTTGCAAGGGTGGGCAGCTGGTCACGCCTTACCGATGCGGTGGAGATCTCCTCTATCGTGGAGAGCGCCTGCCTCTCCTGCTCCGGTTCGTCATCACTGGGGAGAGATCGAAGGGCCCAAAGGTCAGAACTGGCCCTGGCCCCTCTTTCAAGGGTGGCCACCCGGGTGCCCTAAGAGGACTGTCAGCTGGCCTGCCAAGGGGGTTGACCTGCGTCATTCTTCCTTTTATCAGAGCAGGTGTTGAGAAGGAAAGGGGTGAATCTCCCTGAGAAGGTGGCTGCTCAAACAGGCTTTGGTCCCTCCCCAGTCGGCCAAGCAGCAGCCCTTGTGACCGGCTGGGCCAGAGAGTAGGATGGGAGGGTTCTTGTTTTCCTTTTCCCACCCCTCCCTTTTCCTTTTGTGCTGTGTCATTTGAAGTTGGGTTTGTTTGACCCTCTAGTACAGGGCTTTCCAAAGTGCCGCCGCTAGTGACACATCAGCGGCGGCGGGAGCGGCAGCGCGGCGGTGGTGCGCGCGTGCACGGCGGCGGCACGGGTGTGTGTGCGGCGGCGCGCGTGCACACGGCGGCACCGCAGGGGGGCGTGCGGCGGCGTGCGCGTGCACGGCGGCGGCGGTAGCGGCGGCAGCCTCCGCTAAAACACGGAAGCACTGATCCCACGCCGCTGCCGCTGTGCACGCGCGCGCTGCCGCTTCCGGGTGGTGTAGCGACACACCATGCTGTGTGTGGCGACACACTTTTGTGTCGCGACACACAGTTTGGAAAGCTCTGCTCTAGTACCTTCTTACAACTTGAACTCTCTCTTGCCTCTAAGTTAAGCTGGTTGAGCTTTTGTGGGCTGCATATTTTGGATGTGAGGGACTATGATTGTTTGGTCAAACCTTTTTACCACTAGAGAGCTGTTTAAAAACCTTTTTTAATAAATATATAAAACTTACTGTGTGTCAGTGATTTCCATGGGCCGGGACAGGACACAAAGGACCAGTGAGTAGTCCAGTCCAGATAAGGAGAGGATGGGAGATCACCCACTTCTGCTCTGGATGGCTGCTCCTTGCGAGGACAGCGGTTTCTCGTGGGTTTGAGTCCTGGGAGATGAAGGGAACCATCATTCTCTCAACCATGGTGGAGCACATCTTGGTGCCTTCAGCGACAATCTTGGCACCTTCAAAAAGATTAGGAGGAGCTCTCTCACAATGTTCCCGTTGGTCCCCCAAATTTCCTTCTGTGGGGTTCTTCAAAGCCAGGCACCCAACTCTAAGGGGCCTCAGAGCTATTCAAGTGAACTAAGGATAGGCCAGAGTGAAGCCTGAAGGTAGCAGAGAAAGAGACCGGAGCCAGGGAGAGAGACTCGGGGCCCTGACTTTCTCCCCCCCCCCCCCCCGCCGTTTTCTTGGTGGCCGAGAGGGCCTCGCTTGCTCTGAGCCGCCTGTATAGCGCCATAGCAGAGGCTGGATGGCCCTGCAGGGAAAGAGGCGGGTGGCGCTGCTGTCGCCTGGAATTTTTAGGCTTCATTATTCGCTTTTTTAAAAAGGTGATATTAGCATTTCTAACATGGCAGTCTAGGCCTCTTTTCTAACTTTAGGAAAGCATATTTTTCTTCTGGGCCAAGGCCATTTCTTTTGTTATGTGAGATCTTGACTTTCTAGCAACTAAACAATAAAGAGCTTATTCTAAAAGTCCTTGAATACACTTGCAAGTTTTAAAGATACAAACCCGGCTAGGAAATATATGTGAATGGGGCTTTTTTTCTTGGTTTTGGGTGGGAAGTTGTGAAGGTTTTATTTTTAAGTCAATTTTAGAGCTTGTACTATAGCTGTGGTTTACTTCCTCTTAAAGATGATAGAAAATGAATCATCTCCAAAAGTTCCAAGAGCCACAAGGAAATGTTTGGGGCCATTTGTGGCCCCGTGGCTATGACCCACCAACCTCCGCTTGAGTACAAACTTAGTATCCAATACATCCTTATTTATTATTTGATTTATACTCTCTCTTTTTCTTCTGCCAAGTACTCAAAATGATTGTTGATACAGAATAGATGACAACATTTTTTTATATACGGCAACCCTCTACCTCTCCTTGTGCTTTCTTTCCATTTTCCTGATTAGCTTTGCTGCCCGTCTCAGAAATCTCTTCCCTATCTCCTTCCTAAAATGTGGTGCCCACAGTTGGACACAGCAACCAGATGGAATATCATCACTGCAAAACAGAACAAATGATTACTTGCCATGATTTGGAAATCGGACTTTGGCCAGTTCAACTTAAAATTGCATTTGTCATGTCATACTTGTACATTTTCCCCTCTAGGTAAAGAACTTTACATTTATCTGTATTAAAATTCATGTTGTTATTCTCTGCCCTATTTTGTAGCCTATCAAGATTAATCTGAATGTTATTTTCATCTTCTAAGACATTATTATTCCATTTAATTTTGTGTCATCTGCAATTTAATAAGCATTCCCCTATCACCTTCAAGTCTTTAATAAAAATGTTGAAGAGCACAGGGCTAGGATCAGCTCCCACAACACCGCCTTTGATATGACTCTCCTTCAGTTTGATGGAAAACCATTGACAAGCACTCTTTAAATATGATTCTTCACACACTGTGGATTCACCTTGTAAGAATATCATCTAGTCCATAATTAATCAGCTTGCTAATCGTATCACCAAATACAAAATTAAATGTTTGGCTGAAGTCATGGTATATTATATTCACAGCATTCCAATGTTCTGTGACTGTGAAAATGCTATTCATTTGGACCTATTTGTAAGCAAATTAATCCATATATTTGTGTTGGTAACTGATTCATCACAATCTTATTAAATACAGATGGATAAGGAAGGGAGGAAGGGAAGAGAGAAAGGAAGGAAGGGAATGCTAGAGCAGTTTATTATGGAAAAGCAGAACAGAGATCCTCTGCTTTAATTACTTTCCTGGATGCATGAGAGGTTAGCTTATACCTCACAGTATATTAGTAACTGTCTCAGCACACTGATGTGATCTGATACATAATTTGAATTATCTGCAGTCTGTGTTCTGTCATTTCTAAAGACTATAGCCTTTTATTTGATTTTCTATTCTACCACTATGATCCCCCTCATGTCTCTTGGCACTTAGTTGCTATGATAATTTACCTCACTCTTTGCTTGATCATGTGTCACCTAACTTTAAATGTTTAAACATTGCGAGCTCCAGAATCCAGCCCAAATGTACCAATGCCTGGATGGCAACTTTTCTGCTTTCAACATCTTCATGTTTGCAAGGTTATAACCCAACATTTAGCTAAGTATGGACAATTGTGAAAAAAGACCAAATTTCAAATATGGATTTCAATTCCTATTGGTAAAAATATTATCAGTAAAGTTTGTACTTCATTAATGGATTGTAATCAAATAAATCAAACTTAACTTTTTAGAAGGATAAGTATTGAATGTACAAAAATCTAAACAAGATTAGTTGTGAATCTTTAACAATCATTTAAGTGTAAGGATTTAAAAAACTTTAATACAACTAATAAGTTGTTTTAAAGTTTTTTTTAAAAAATCCTTACACTTAAATGATTATTAACACCATATAAATCATTGTGATCAAAATTATTATTAGAGATATCAAGTATGTGAAGCAGATTCCTTCATATTTTCTAGACATACAGTATATCTAAATTAAATAATTCTGGAATCATGTGTTATGGTATGTTATGTATCTGAGTCCTGAAATTACTTTCATGTGAAACTTAAAGAAACTGGAAGCTTCAGTTTTGCAATTATGTATTAACATATATATATTTATATTTATATATATTTATATATACATAATAATTAATTATGTATTAACAACAGCTACAATTTGTGCTGCACAACCTTTGAAAGCAATCGAAACCCAAACATTTATAAAATAGAATAGGAAAAATGTGGGAATTTGCTTTCCTAATTGGCACTGAAAAACGGTATTGTCCTATAATTTCTTTGTTATTTTTGGTAATAATAATTATACTGGCAGTAATAACAGCAGTACAGCAGAACAGTATTTAGACCAACAAAAATCTCTGCTTACAAGTAACCTAATGTTTAGAACCTGGGAGAGGTGAGCTTCTTGAATTCTCCTTCTTGTTCTTTGGAGTCTCTTTCCCTAACACTTTCAAAGGTAGGATGGATACCTGTCTGTTCCTCCCACTTTAAAAAAAGAGTACTGTACTGTACTCTGGATGATCACGTGGTGTCCTCCACTTGATGTCTTTCCCTACTCCCCTCCTTCCTCTTCCTGTTTAGTGCAATGTCTCCTGGGACATGTAGTACTACGGTACAAATCTGGCTGGGCAAATGTCGGTACAGTGCTTATTGGGGACAATGGAAGGGGGCTTTGTAAGAATAAGAAACAGATTAGATCTTCAAAATGCTTTAATCCTTTGTGGCCCGTTCAGAAAATGGTGGCAGGATGTCTCACAAGTAAGTTCCACCGACATCCTAACAGATTTTATTATATGTGGCATCATTTCTTATCTCTAGCTTCCTCTTTCAAAGTCTCAGGATCGGAACCTCAAAAAACGTGGCGCTCCTAAAAGAGGAGGACTGGATCCCTTCGATCAGTCTCAGTCCTCTAGAAAAATTACTCCAGAGGATTGCTCTAGGTTGCTTGGGAAAGCAGGTAGCAGCCAGGAATGCATGCCATAAAAATAACCTAATTCTTCTATACTCCCAGCAGTCTCCGGGCAGAGAAGCAGCCTTCTAATTGGTGCTTCGATATTTCAGTTATCAATCAAAAGAGCAGTACTCAACAAGGAGATTTGTCTGTAAGATAGGATCGGATGAATGCTCCAAACTGTACCTACTGGCTTCTTCACATTTATATTTGCTACTGAGTAATGCAGATAGGCTCCTTCTGCTAGTCTTCTCCACAGAAGGAACTGGCCGATGGGTTTACAACACAGAGGTACTTCATCATATTTGGTGTGCTTTCAGTTAAGCTGAGGGTGGAGCTCAACCTCCCCAAAGTCGATGCTCTAACCATAGTTCCCATGAGAGCATAGAGACTCCAGAGCAGTTTCAGAACCTGCTGCTTTTAAGTCATTTCCAGGCTAAGTATGGAAACAAATTGTTGTGCGTACATTCCCAAGGTATGATGGGCTGCTTCCTTAGTGGCCTGAAGTCCTCAAATTCAGCAGAGGAGCTGTGGTTATAGGCTCTATTTCTTTAATTTAGAGTACCTAGCTTTCTGAGCATTTGATTTCTTAAGAGAAGTCATCCTTCCAAGGAGAAAGAATACTTTTAGTTATCTCTTATTTAATATGATTATATTCCAAGGCTCAGAGCCATCTTAGAAAGGACCAGCCATACTAGGTTGATGATATGATGATATGATATCATCATAAGTTGATGATATGATAATATGATGTCATCAGTTTATGCACGTTCCAAGTAAATGAGAGAAGCCATTCAAGCTTTTTATGCTCAATATGGAATAATTCAAATTGTTGAAAAAAGGAGATACTTTTGCTAAGCCAGAAATGTTTGTGAAAAAATAGATCCCACATAGATATATTTGTGAAAAACAATTAATTGTTATAATATAAAGCTTTTCAATATTTCTGCCTAATGTCCCCTCTAAAATGTCAAATTTTGCTAAGTGCTGAACTTGAGGGAAAAAATCTGTGGCTGTTTTTTAAATGAAATACTCAGTATCCAAATAGATGATGTCCTTTTAACTATGTTAATCTTTATTCTGCAATCACCTTGTATAAATACATAAATTTACACGGTGTTCTTCTGTTGCTATCTTCCCACTGTAATTCTCTAGTTTTCCCACTTGTCTTTACCCCAAAATCCATGGAGAGGAAACAATGGAATAACTGCACAAGGCATTTGACGCAAGTATTGCTGTTGTTATATACCTGCATCCAGACATCTGGCCCCAGTGTGCCATGGTGCCTTATTTGCCCCCTCTCCTCCCCCCTTGTGGATGCTCACTGGTGTCCACAGACTCTGGTTGCTATAACCAAAATGATGAAAGCAGCATCATGCCACAAGCGCTGTCCCTTTGTGGTGTGGGGCTGGGTCACAACGCAAGTACGAAGGATATGGGACTTCTATTACAACAGCACAGCACTGCTTTTGTCATCCTACTCCCCCTTCGCCCTCCCCCTTTGCAGATGCCACTGCTCCCTTGGCAGGCACTAGGACCCGTGTGGAAACCTGGTGGGGCTCGGAGGCAGCAGCAGCTGCGACACACCTGGGCACTGCAGCCGACACACTAACGTGTCCCGACACACAGTTTGGAAAGCTCTGGCCTAGAGGCTGTGAAGATCTAGATCAGAGCTTTCCAAACTTTTCATGTTGGTGACACACTTTTTAGACATGCATCAATTCACGACACACTCTTACAGCAGGGCACAAGGCAGGCACTAGGACCTGTGCGGAATCACAGCAGGTTTGGAGGCAGCAAGGCACAAGGCAGGCACTAGGACCTGTGTGGAATCCTGGCAGGGCAGGTTTGGAGGCAGCAAGGCACAAGGCAGGCACTAGGACCTGTGTGGAATCCTGGCTGGGCTCGGAGGCAGCAGCAGCGGGCGACACACCCAGGCACTGCAGCCGACACACTAACGTGTCCCGACACACAGTTTGGAAAGCTATGATCTAGATGGTAACAAACAGACTTAAACTCAACCCAGAGGAAATGGAGTGGCAGTGGGTTTTCGGCTCTCCTGGTATCAGGTACTGCTTTCCTTAGTTCTGGGTGACATTGCATTTCCCCCCATGGACCTGATGCATAATTGGGGGGTCCTCCTGGATTCTCAGCTCCTACTTGAAAAGCAGGGGCAGCTGTGGCAGATTCATCTAGTGCTCCAATTGTGCCCTTTCCTGGCCTGGAACTCCCTTCTCACAGTTCCTTAATCACCTCACATTTGGACTATCGCAATGTGCTCTATGTGGGGCTGCCCTGGAAGATTTCCCAGAAGCTGCAGCTGGATCAGAATGCAGCCACACAGGCAATTATGGCCAAACCTTGGTACGCCGCCTGACACCTCTGCTGCACGAGGTGCACTCCCAGCTGTTGAGCTTCTGGGTGTAATTCACGGTGCTGGTGGTGAGCTACTAAGCCCTTTATGCCATAAGGCCTGCTTACTTGAGAGGCTGTCTTTCTCCCATTCTTTCTGCCCACCCTGTAAGTTCTGGCAGAGTTGAAATGCTTTGGGTTCCATCCTTGAAACAATGTCATCTGACAGGTCCCAGGAAGCATGCCTTCTCTGGAATAGTATCCCCCCCCCCAAGCTTGTATTGCCCCAGCCTGTCATTCTTTAAGTGAGCCTTAAAGACCTGTCTCTTCCCCCAGGCTCTGGGATGAGGTGTTGTACAGTTGACTTTGGTCCTTTTAGTTCAGGTTATTTTTATTCTGGTTTGGCCATCTTACTGGGTTTTCTTTATTGGTAGTTTTATTGTAAGCTGCCTAGAATGTTCAGTGGGTGGCTCTATAAATTTGATTAAACAAACAAGCCAACACTTATGCAAAAAGTCTGTGAAGGTTCTCAGTCATCCAGGTGGAATTGTCTGTAGCTTGAATCATGTCAACTGGATTTCTATTTTCTCAGTGGAAACGTTTCGCTCCTTATCCAAGGAGCTTCTTCAGTCTGAGCAAAGTTGGTAAGGGAATCCTAAATATGTTTCACACAGCTACCTAGAAACATATTTAGGATTCCCTTACCAACTTTGCTCAGACTGAAGAAGCTCCTTGGATAAGGAGCGAAACGTTTCCACTGAGAAAATAGAAATCCAGTTGACATGATTCAAGCTACAGACTTATGCAAAAACTATTTTCTATCTATCCAGTAACAATAAAATAGTGTTCTATCATATCTGGGATTAGTCTGAGGGTTCAAGTGAATCGGACTGCTTGGTCAACTACAGCTCCTTTTGCCCTTCTTTTTGCCTTATTTTTATCTAAAGAGCTGTGTATCTCTTTCGTCCGAGCTGATAGAGCCAACCATTTTCCCTAACTGGGAATTAGCTAATAAGCTTTATATATGCCTTCAAAGAGGGAAAAAACCTCAAAAACCTCCAAGCCAGGGTTGCAGCATCATTTTCTCCCTCCCTTATCTAGCAACAAAGAAGATGACAGTGTGTAATGTCTTATCATAAACAAATGGAAACATGACTGGTGGGTTTAGAAATAATGAACAATTCATTGGGTGTACTCCAAGCATCTGTTGATAGAATCACAACTAGAACTGATAAAATAGAAAGCAGTATTTCCCAATTAAAGGATAGGCAACAGTTAGAGAAACTATTATAACAACTTTACAGAAAGCTAATCAAATTTTACAGTCCAAACTTATATATTTGGAAGCACCATTTCATACTTTGTTCGGCATAGCCAAAAATAAAAGAGGGGGAAAAGATAACCTACCACCTTTTATCAAGACTTTCTTACATGAGATACTCTGATGGAATTAAAATTATCAGATTCCAGCTCTCACCACCCCCATGGGATTAGTAATGATTATCCTTGGCCCTTATTTGCCATATTAGTGTGATGTACAGCAAAAGTTCTTCCACAGATGCATGAGTAGAAAAAGTTGATACAAAGGTCACTATGAAGGTCAAGTTCATGTCAAAGAACTTGTCAGAATAAGAAATCTTCAGTATTATATTAGCATCCACCTATTTCACTAGCAAGGCATCAGGAAAAATTTTTTAAAAGGTTGAGGCCACTGACCAATTTATATCTGGCTTAAATCCATCTCCCTTTGAAGTTTTTAAGTAGAAAATTGGGAAGACATGAAAATATTTCTGGTATGGAGACTAGAAAACCTGTGACCTGTTGGGTCATCGTTTCAGAGATATTTCCTTACCAGATTCCTCAATGCCTTCAAACATGGCAGAGCTTTTAATGTATTACCTTCACTGGAAAAGTTCTTAAAAATTCAGGGAGATATTCAGAGATGTATCTGGCTTGAAAATAGCCATCCATATTGAACTTTATAGCCCAGTCAAACATCAGGAGTTGACCACAGGAAATGTTTTATGACATTATGTAGCATGCCATAAAATGTTTTATGATAATTTTTATGTCATAAAATGTTTTATAAAATTTGCCAAATTTCAATTCCACAGGAGTCACGGGTCCCGGATTTTGGATGCATTCTCTAAGTTAGCCCATTTGAGGTACCTTGGTTCAAAAATAGTTGCCCTACGATGCACTGTTTCGCCCAGTTAAAGGTTACACACAAACAGGAGAGTTTTAACAGTATGTAGATGCAATGGTCATCTTAAGGGCTGCTATCAGAATTATTCTTGGCATCTGATTGATAAAATCACTTGGATCCACCCTATGTTAGACTCTGCGTGAGGCAGGGTCTTGCTCTGTTACCAGGAAAGAGTTTGAGTCTGTGATTCTTTAAGAAGCAGAAAAGAGCCTCAGGGCTGTCAGTGCAGTCATTCATGTGTTAGATCCATGTCCCTCCTGGCTGAATAAGTCCACCCAGGACATGACCTGGAGTTGTCTAAGCTGTGGTGAATTCATCCTTGATTGACTGGGTGGTCCCACTGTCTTGTGTCCTGTCCTCAAGGAGCCATAACAGTGTTGGATAACATCCAATCTATCTCCAACCTTTCCATTTTGATAACATGGTGGAGGAGGTGGTGGGACTGCATTCCAGAAGGCCCTGGGAGAATTGGATTATCTGGGCCCTTTTTGGCTAGGTTTCAGGCCCAGGTATAGCATTGATTGAACTTGTGGATGAGGTTCTGGTCCTACCAGAAGGTGCAACCCTGCTGGCCAAGGATTTATTAGTTTCAAACACATAGTGTAAATCTCTCATCTCAAATGGGGAAACCTCCTGGTCTTTTATTTTTATTTCTTGTTAGGCTTCTTCTGAAAGGAGAGGCAGACAGGCCAGAGCAGGCAAAGGACCAGGTGCAGCAGCCTTTGAGTCACGGAGAAGAGAGGAGGGCAGCTTTTGTCACGGCAGCCCCCACTCCTGCCATTACTCTGCATCGCTGATGAGCGACTGGTGGCCTTCTTGGGCTTCCCACACGACCACCAACATGCAGGCTGGCCGGCGGAGTGGGGAGGTGGCTTTGAACGACATTGGAGAGGCTGCCACACCCCTGTTGTATACCCCCCCAAACTCTGTCGCCACCTTTGGACCCCAGGATCCCACGCTGGGAAACAGAAGGGAAATTCTCCCCTGAGCAGACAGGACTCAGACCCTGCTAAGTGGTGGGCAGGAGATACCAGGCTGTGCTGGCCCGGAGGGGAAAGGAAGGTAAAATTGCCCAAGAGGCCCAGCAGAGAAGCAAGTCGGCATCTCTGGCCCCTCTCAGTGCTTTGTGCCACGCGTGATTGTGCTTTTGCGCTGCTCATGAACAGCCAGCTTCCCACACGAAAGGCAGAGGCCAAAGGCCACCAAGAGAGTCAGCCACAGGGCTGCCTGGCCATGAGACAGAAGCCATCCTTGTATAGGTACAAAAGGTGGCCAATGGGGATGTTTCCCTGGTTGCCGAGGGAACGAGATTCAGCTCACCTATAAAGCCACTGGCCAAGACCCAGGCTGCTCACTCCCATTGTGAATTTGCCTGCCAGCTGGCAGACAATCCTCTGGGCCTCCATTGCTGTTGGTCAATCCTTGCGCCACCAACCTCTTTCCTGCAGAGCCATCCAGCCTCTGCTATGGCGCTACGAAGGCTATTCAGAGTAAGCGTGGCCCTCTCGGCCCCCAAGAAACCAGGAAGGGGGAGAAAGTCATGGGCCCCAACTCTCTCCCCCTAGCTCAAGCCCCTTTCTCTTCTTCCCTCTCCACACAGAACGTCTTGAAAAGTTGTCCACTTTGCTGCTATGTGGACAACAGAGTAAAAGACCTTCCTGTGCCGCCTGCCAGGTACCAAGTCCTTCCCCCAAACCCCGGGCTCGGCGTGGCACCATTGACAGGCCGCAAGAGTCTGCAGGAGCCCCCGGTCCCCCCAAGACGGCTTCCTGTCCACAAGGGGCTTGCAGGGGGGGAAAAGGCTGACTGACTAGCTGGCCGGTCTTGGAAAGGGGAGGCGGAGCTAGCTGGATGTTCTTCCACGTCTGACCTTCTTCCTCCGGTCAGGACCTGAGTGGCACGGGAAGGAGGCGAAAGAGAGCGCTGCATCTTCCTAATGGTGGAAGAGTCTGCAAGGATTTCCAAGTTCGCCTGCAGACTGCCTGTGGACACCAGGGTGGAATACCTTCCTGTGCCGCCTGCCAGGTACCAAGTCCTTCCCCCAAACCCCGGGCTCGGCGTGGCACCATTGACAGGCCGCAAGAGTCTGCAGGAGCCCCCGGTCCCCCCAAGACCGCTTCCTGTCCACAAGGGGCTTGCAGGGGGAAACGACTGGCAGGCTGGCTGGCCGGTCTTGGAAAGGGGAGTCTGAGCTAGCTGGATGTTCTCTCACGTCTCACCTTCTTCCTCCGGTCAGGACCCGAGTGGCACGGAGACGAATCGAGCGGGAAAGCTCTCACGATGAGGTCAGAGCTTCCACCTCATGGGGAAGGAGGGTACACTGGAGCAGCCATACAGAATGCAGGTGGGCAATCATTCAGTCTCTCCTTATCCAGAGAGGCTCTGCTGACCTGGACTTGTCGCTGGGACACCGGTCTGTGCCGGAGCGGCGTCTCCGCCCCCTCAGAGATGTCTGTCTTCTCCAGAGTCCTCACCCAGAAGACAGAAGGGAGGTGGTTTTGAATGACATTGGAGAGGCTGCCCTCCCCTCTTGTATGCCCCCCCAAAACTCTGTCACTTGGCAGGCCAGCTGACAGTCTTCTTAGGGCACCCGGGTGGCCACCCTTGAAAGAGGGGCCAGGGCTAGTTCTGACCTTTGGGCCCTTCAATCTCTCCCCAGTGATGACGAACCGGAGCAGGAGAGGCAGGCGCTCTCCACGATAGAGGAGATCTCCACCGCATCGGTAAGGCGTGACCAGCTGCCCACCCTTGCAAGGGCAGAAGCCCTGTCTCTGCGGGTCTGAAGATAGGTCAGCAGACGGATGGCAGGCTGGTGGAGGCTGGGGGGGATATTTATGGACATGCTCTGGAAAGGACAGGCTACCCGTTGGAAGCGTGCTCCTGCCGCCTCTCTCTCTCTCTCCTTCCTCCTCCCTCTGCTGCTTTGCATCGCCCAGTGCTGCCAGATGCCCGGTGGTTTCAGCTGGCCGATAGATGGGGAACTCTGCAAGGCTGGGATTTAGCTCACTGATGGTTTGGAAAAGGGGTCAGCAAAGAAAGGGCAAAGTGTCCTCTCCGCTCCTCTTTCCACTGAAAGCTCCACGCGGGTAGACCGAGGACTTGTTGCATCTGCCAATTGGTGCAATCTTCTTTCCAATCCGGTTGCCGGATGCCCCTGACCTTGAGTCAGCATGGCCAGCCCTCATTCGACGATCTGAAACCGAGAACCTCAAATCCTCTCTTATTTTCCCAAGCGGGGACTAACCCCCTTTAGCCCTGTGTTCAGATGAAGAAGGTTTGGGTTGTAATTTTAGGATTCATCAGAAGAACCCCTGCCCTCAGACAAGAACAGCAGCCTGGGGGACGTGAAGTGGGAAGCGAGTCCCGATCCATCGAGGTAGGCGGCACCTCGGGGGCTGAGGATGTTGTGGCAGCTTCCCCAAGAGGAAGGGTTCAAAGGCTTTGGGGCTGCACAGGGTGATGAATCTGGAATGAAGGGTGACTCACCGAGTGTTTTTTTTCCTCCGGCTTCTCTGAGGATCTCTCTTTAAAATTATTATATCCAAATGCGTTTTGAAAGTGAGGTTTTCGTCGAACCCAGTGTCCTTAAAGGCTCTGCTGTGGCTGTGAGCTAGATTTCTCTTCCTCATCTCCCAGCCGCTTCACTCATGAGTCGACTGCAAGGATCGTCAAATCCTGTGGTCTCCTCATGTGGAGCAGCCGTACAGAATGCCAGTGGGCGATCATTCGGTCGCTCCTTATCCAGAGAGGCTCTGCTGACCTGGACTTGTCACTGGGCCACCGGTCTGTGCCAGTGCGGCATCTCCGCCCCCTCAGAGATGTCTTACTTCTCCAGAGTTCTCACCCAGAAGACAGAAGGGAGGTGGTTTTGAATGACATTGGAGAGGCTGCCCTCCCCTCTTGTATGCCCCCCCAAAACTCTGTCACTACTTTTGGACCCCGGGCCCCCACGCCTGGAAAAACAAGGGAAATTCTCCCCTGAGCAGACAGGACTCAGACCCCGCTAAGTGGTGGGCAAGAGATACCAGGCTGTGCTGGCCCGAACGGGAAAGGAAGGTCAGATTGCCCAAGAGGCCCAGCAGAGAAGCAAGTTGGCATCTCTGGCCCCTCTCTGTGCTTTGTGCCACGTGTGATTGTGATTTTGCGCTGCTCACGAACAGACAGCTTCCCACACGAAAGGCAGAGGCCAAAGGCCACCAAGAGAGTCGGCCACTGGGCTGCCTGACCGCTCCTGGCCCCGAGGGAGCCACCACCCTTGTGTAAGTTGAAAAAGTGGGCCTTGGGGATGTTTCCCCGGAGGCTGAGAAAACGAGGCTCCGAGCCTGCCTGTAAAGTGCCAGTGTCAGTGGGCACCAGGGTGGAAAACCTTCCTGTGCCCCCTGCCAGGTACCAAGGCCTCTCCGAAAACCCAGACTCAGTGGGGCACCATTGACGGGCCACAAGAGACTGCAGGAGCCCCCGCCCCCCCCAGACCGCTTCCTGTCCACAAGGGGCTTGCAGGGGGGAAACGACTGGCAGGCTGGCTGGCCGGTCTTGGAAAGGGGAGGCTGAGCTAGCTGGACGTTCTCTCACGTCTCACCTTCTTCCTCCGGTCAGGACCCAAGTGGCACAGAGACGAATCGAGCGGGAAAGCTGTCACGATGGGGTCAGCGCTTCCACCTCAGGGCTAAGGAGGGTTTGGCAACGTGGCCGGTGGGAGTTCTCGCCTCAAGTCTAGCAGGGGGAGGAATCCTCGCCTGGGAAGCCCGGCCAGGCTGGCAAACTCAAGGACAAGAGCCCCTTGGAGTCCTGGGAAGACCTTCATGGCTTGGAGGGCAAGGGAGCAACATTTGGAGACCCTTTCCAAGCAATCCTCCCACCCAACTCGTGCAATTCTCCCTGGCGCAATTAAGGTGCAGCTGCTCATAACCTCCTCCTGACGCTCCCCCCCTCCTGGGTTGAGGAGCCTCTTCCTCAACGGTCCTGCTTCTTCCTCCTCCTTTTTGCCCGCCATCTGGAAAGGGCACCCGAGGGCAGGGACCGGCAGCGGACCCATCTGCCTCTTCTCCGGCCTCCATTCCTGTCTTCTCCCCACCCCCAGTGCAGGATTCCAGATGGGTGGTTTGTAAACTAGCTGCCAGATGTCGGGTCACGGCTGGTGGAGGGACATCCAGTGACGAAATGGTGATCGAGGAGGGGGCTGGGTGCCTAAGCATCCCTCTTTTCCTGACCCCCTCTGAGGTGAAAGGAGAGAGGATGCGACTTCCAAACGGTGGAAGAAACTTTGTTTATGCCTTAATACGAACAAATGTCATTGGCAGGATTCGATGGAAGTCCAGTGGGCCTCCAGGACCCACAGCCTGGAAGATGTGGAGTCCATTCCCGATTCGGCAAGGTACCTGCTCTCAGCTGATCCTGAAGCCCCCAAGAAGACGGCTGCAGTACCATCCCAAAGAAAAAAGGCTATGAGAAATGTCTGCTGAGGGGAGGGATAGATTTCTATGGGATGCATGCCCAACCCCCTGGACAGGAAGCCTTTCTCTTCTCTCCTTAATCAATGGGATGGGGCGCCATTTGGGGCTAAGCGGGGACCAGACAGTGAAGGCCCCTGGGAAGGGAGTGCATGCTTAAAGCACAGTAAAGTAAGCAAGCTTCTGATTGTCCGAAGCCTAACTTCAAATGACACAGCACAAAAGGAAAAGGGAGGGGTGGGAAAAGGAAAACAAGAACCCTCCCATCACACCCTCTGGCCCAGCCGGTCACAAGGGCTGCTGCTTGGCCGACTGGGGAGGGACCAAAGCCTGTTTGAGCAGCCACCTTCTCAGGGAGATTCACCCCTTTCCTTCTCAACACCTGCTCTGATAAAAGGAAGAATGACGCAGGTCAACCCCCTTGGCAGGCCAGCTGACAGTCCTCTTAGGGCACCCGGGTGGCCACCCTTGAAAGAGGGGCCAGGGCCAGTTCTGACCTTTGGGCCCTTCGATCTCTCCCCAGTGATGACGAACCGGAGCAGGAGAGGCAGGCGCTCTCCACGATAGAGGAGATCTCCACCGCATCGGTAAGGCGTGACCAGCTGCTCACCCTTGCAAGGGCAGAAGCCCTGTTTCTGCGGGTCTGAAGATAGGTCAGCAGACGGATGGCAGGCTGGTGGAGGCTGGGGGGATATTTATGGACACGCTCTGGAAAGGACAGGCTACCCGTTGGAAGCGTGCTCCTGCCGCCTCGAATGTCGAGTAAGGCCTGACACTCAGGGTTAAACTGAAGGCTTCCCCAGAGAAGGACCTACTCCTGCAACCTCCAATTCAGCCCACACCTGGAGGAATCGGCCTTTCACCACCCCCTTCCGTTTCCTCTTTCTTTCTCTCTTGCGTATGTAGGAAATCCTGGATAAGATCTGCCGCCTGGCCTCTCCTCCCTCCCTCGGACTGAGCCAGGTCGTGCGCCGCCTTCCAGTCGTGGCCCGGAAGAACTTGGAGCTGGTCACGTACCGCCTGTTAGAGCTGCCGTGGAGGTAGGCAGGGGTGCGGGTTCTTCCTCCCTTGAGTTCCAGGGAAGTCCGGCATCGGTCCGACCCCTCCGTATTTCTCCTTGTGGACCTGGGACAGGCAGAGGGGTCCGACTTGGTCTCCTCCCGATTTTCTTCCCAGCACCTGCGGCGAGCTGCTCTGGGCCATCGTCACCTCGCCGTACTGCAGTGGGGATGGGGTCCTGTCCCTGCTCCTGGACAAGGAGAAGGAGGTCCCTTGGCTGCCTCGGGGAGGAGAGGAAGAGTCCAGCCATCCTCTTCCTGCAGCTACGGTAAGGGGTAGAGCTCGGAAGGAGGTGGTCCTCTTGTGTGCCCAGACTTCAACCTCTCCCTTTTGGAGATGCCATTGTGTCAGCTGTGTCTGTGGGCTCCCAACAGGCAAACGGGAAGGCACTTCTTGACTCCTGTTTGGGAAGGAAGGAAGGAAGGAAGGAAGGAAGGAAGGAAGGAAGGAAGGAAGGAAGGAAGGAAGGAAGGAAGGAAGGAAGGAGGTCCTCTGGGTAGTGAGGGTTGGCAGAGAGAACGATCCTTGGTCTCCATTAGCCAACTTTCCTGTGTGGGTGAGGCAGACTCCCCTTCTCTCCTCAGGCCAGAGCAACGAGGCTCATAGGGAGGATCGTCCGGTCCGAGGAGTGCCCCGTGGTGCTGGAGGCTTGGTTCCCTGAAATTCTGCTCTGCCTGGTGGACTTCATCATCAAAGGCGCCAGGCAGTAGAATCTATCAACTGAAGGAGGGGACCATCTGCCTCTAGAGTAAGCAGCGGCACTGGGAAGGAGAAACCCCCTTCTTTTTGGGCTTCCGAGTTCCTCCTCCTTTTCCCTTCGCACGTCCAAGTGGGTGGAGGGACAAACCCACACAGATGCAGCAAATCCCATTTGGTGGCCAATGGCTGCAAAGGAGAAGAAAGGTCCCTCTGGAGCTCCGTCCCCTCTTTGCTCTTCTCGTGGCGTTCCAGGGAAAGGGGGGAGAGAACCTGCGGAGGGAAGCTTCCCTGTGGGTGTCACCCAAAGGGTTTCTTTTGCCCCTCAGACTACAGGATGGTTCCTTGGTGACTCTGGCCTTCTTTCCTCTGCAGGGAGACAGTTGACACCATCCAGGTGGTGCTGGCCAGGGAGGCACACCTGACCCTGGAGGAGACCTGCAGGGAGAAGTTGTGCCGCCCCAGCTGCTGCCTCCACGGCGTGGCCATGTTGGTGACGTAAGTCAGAGGGCAAAGAGCAGCTTTTCTCCACAAAGAGAACCTTCCTTCTGCTCTTCCAGCCCAGTCTGGCCTGTCTGTCATCAGACATTTCTCAAAAGAGCCTTGGTGTGTTGCAGGGCACTCGTTGCGACCTCCTGTCCTGCCACGTGCGCCCTCCAGAGACATCTGAGTTCTGTCCTGGAGAAGGAAGAGGCAAAGGAGCATTCAGCTGCAGCGGTGGCCTTCTTTGTTGAGGTGGGGAAATCCCCCCTTAGTCTCTAGGATTGAGCCAGGGAGGCAATGGGAGTTGGCTAACCAGGGTGATGCGGAGGAGAAAACGGGAGTCGCCCCAGGCCACCTTTAGGTCCCGTTGGGAGGGATCAAGCTCCAAAAGCGATCTCTCTTACTTTCCCTGCCGCGAAAGGAGAGCCTAGAGGCATGTTCCTGCTTCCCCAAAGAGCAAGGGAGAAGCATCTTCCCTGGGGGCCTTTTGGACACTTTCTCCCCAGTGAAGCTAGCTCCCTCCTCTCTTTCCTCCTCCGGCCACTGACGGGACTTCGACTGCTCTGCTCTCTTTCAGCTGCTGACCAAGTTTAAGAGCCAAGCCCCCGTGGAGAAGACCTGGAAGCTCCTAACGGCTTGGCTGGAACACCCCTGCCTGACCGTTCATCAGCTGAGCTCGAAGGGTCTTCTCCATCTCTGCGAGAACTACAAGGCGGTAAGTGGCCCTTGCCCACAGGGGATAGACAAACGCGGAGCTCCTCCTCTTCGGGAACAATTGCGGAGGAAGCTTCCTTCCTGCAAACACCTTCTCTTTAGACTGACGGCAACGATGTTGCCACCCTGGACAGATTCAGCCAGTGGGCCTTCTTACCCCAGGATGAGGTCTAACCCCCCTAGTCTAGGCAAGATGGAGCGTGTGGGGAGGTGGCACATCCTCCTTTTACTCAGTCCTGGGATGAGGATGGCTTGCTGCTCTCACATTGGATCTTCTCTTTGATCTCTCTCAGAGTGGAGAGTAGATCGCTAGCTAAGACACCTAACCGTGATCAGAAAAGGTTAGGCTTGTCTTCTCTCTTTCATTGGAGGAAAGTTTTCCAGATCTCCCATTTTCTCTGCAGATGATGAGCCCCGAGGAACTCTGCCATGCTGTCCTCGGTGGGCTCTGCAGTGACAGCTCTGCCATCACCTTGGAGTTCTTGGGCTTGGCGGAGCAGCTTGGCCTCCAGACACAGGAGGACGTTTGGAGTCCGCTGAATGCCTCCTTGGCTGCCCAGTACCGCTCGCTCTTCCACCACGTGAGTCCTCAGCTCCTCCTTGCTTGGAAGAGGAGGGAAAAGTCAATAGAAACCTTAACTGTGAGGCTACACGGGACCCATTCCTTGCAGGGCAAAAAAAAAAAAAAGCCTTTTCCTTGGTCTGTCACAGGAGGCGGCAACCATCCGACGGGCAGCCTTGAAGCACATCTGGCCTCTTCTGCAGCACCGGAAAGACCTTGAGGGGAGAGCAGCCATCCACACCCTCATTGCGGTGCTGATGCACGTGGAAGATGTTGAGGAGGAGGTGGCGAAGGTGAGGGCCCGGCTTGCCTGGGAAAAGGGGGTTGCAGCTTGGCCAGCTGACTTACTCGAGGAAAGCAGTAGAGGACTGGCACCAACTTTTTTCTCTCCTCCCTCTCTTTTTGAAGGCAGCAAAGGTTACCCTGCAGCACCTGGCACAGGCCCTCCGTTGGCACCTTGGGGGCACCCTCCTGGCGGGGGGGACTTACAGCCTGCAGGAGCTTCTTCACCGGATTGCCAAGCGCCTGGTAAGAGCCCTTCTCTGGCTCCCGTTCCCCTCTGGGGGTGAGAGGCACCATGGGCGGCGCATGCAGCGCTTGGCGATCTCCCACTTCTGCCTTTCTGCCTCTTCTCCTAGATTCGGTTCCCCATCTCGGAGGGGCAGTTGGAGATGGAGGTGTTCGCCTGCCTTTCGCACTTCAAGAGCAAGCAGGCTTCAGTGAGGAGAACGGCTGCTATGTTCATTGGTAACGGAAGGAGAAGCCTCCTTGTGGGCCATCAGGTGGGAGGTCCCATCCCCCACGTTCAGGGTTTCTCCTGCCCAGGGATGCCACGTTCCAGCCAAAAAGCACGGCCCCTGCAGTCTTTCATAGAGTCACTGGCCTGTTTGGGCCATGGACCTTCCTTGGCATGAGCCTCTAGTCCTCTTGCTGAGCTTCTCGTTTCCCCCGGATCAAAGGCGCGGGGAACTCTGGAGTTACTAACTGTGGAGTTATTAATTGGTGTATGTGTATCTATGTTTGTATCTATATATGTATGAGTATGTACAGTATATACAGTACATGTGTTTTTATACATGCTGATAAAGGAAAATAAGTGAAACAAACAAAACAACTTGAGGAAATTTGACGTACTAAAAAAAACTAAAATAAAAAAGTCAAAAAGGAGAGTAAAAAATTGAAAAAAGGAAAAGAAAAAAAACAGTTAGGTTTCTGACTTGCCCCCTTTTATGCATCTGCTGGTTTGCACTATGTACAAGGGTTTACGGCCCCTTAAAACCAATCTGTAGATGATTATATACCCTCTTGACCTTCAGGCTTCCAAATGTGCTCTTCCTGTTGGCACTGGGACCGAACCGTGCGCCCAAGGCTTCAGCCATCTTGTCAGGATGCAGAGGGCTTTGGATCTATGTCTCAGTACGAACATATGTCATTTGCAGGATTCGATGGAAGCCCAGGGGGGCTCCTTAGCCCAGAGCTTTGAAGACGGGGAGTCCATTCCCGATTCGGCAAGGTACCTGCTCTCAGCTGAGGGATTCTGACGCCCCCAAGAGGACGGCTGCAGTACCGTCCCCAAGGAAAAAGCTATGAGAAACGTCTGCTGAGGGGAGGGATAGATGGATGCATGCTCCACCCCCTGGGCAGGGAGCCCCTCCGTTTTCTCCTTAATCAATGGGATGGGGGGGCATTTGGGGCCAAGGGGGGACTGGACAGTGAAGGCACCTGGGCAGGGAGCGCCTGTTTAAAGCACAGTAAAGTAAGCAGGCTTCTGATTGTCCAAAGCCTAACTTCAAATGACAGAGCACAAAAGGAAAAGGGAGGGGTGGGAGAAGGAAAACAAGAACCCTCCCATCCTACTCTCTGGCCCAGCCAGGTAGCAAGGGCTGCTGCTTGGCCGACTGGGGAGGGACCAAAGCCTGTTTGAGCAGCCACCTTCTCAGGGAGATTCACCCCTTTCCTTCTCAAGACCTGCTTCTCATAAAAGGAAGAATGACTCGGTCAACCCCCTTGGCAGGCCAGCTGACAGGCTCCTTAGAGCACCCGTGTGGCCACTCTTGAAAGAGGGCCCACGGCCAGCTTTGATCTTTGGGCCCTTCAATCTCTCCCCAGTGACGACGGACTGGAGCAGAAGAGGCGGCGGGTCTACACCATAGAGGAGATCTCCACTCACGTCTCTTCCAGCGCATGGGTAAAGAAGGGCGAGCTGCTTTCTGTTGGGAGGGCCATGGGGAGGGGGGCCCTCAATTCAGTTCTCCCACCCTGAGTGTACCAGGCAGGGGTGCTCTGGGGTGCTGGGGTGGGAGAAAGCCTGACCCTTGGGGCAACTTACACAGGCTGGAAATGGGTACCCAAGCTCTCGTGCGATCGGCTCATTCAATTCTGAGTCACTTTTCCTTTTGTGGCCACAGAGGAGTCATTGTCATTCACAGGATTCCCCCGAAGAAGACCAAGACACTCTGGACGACGTCAGCAGCCTGCAGGAGGAGGCCTGGGACCCCAATCTCATTTCAAACAGGTGCCCTATTTTTGTCTGTACAACCATTGAGGACCTGCCACGCTTTCCCAGGAACACACATATGAAAAGCATTAAGTCTTTTCCACTCATTTATTTAAAACAGCGTTTGGTGGAAGCCGTGCAAGATGGTGGCTATTGCAGATAGAAATGCTTCTCTTTTCTCTTCTCACAGTGGAGCGAAGGAGCTACGGGGAAGCTGGTGCGCTGTGGGTGTGAGACAAAATGTCACCCACCCAGTTGATGGCGGAGGGACCTGTCCAGGGAACAGAGGGGCCCTTGGTCGGATCCTGCACGGTTCTGTCTCAGCTCTACTTCTCTGTCCTCCTCCAGAACCTTAGCTACCACTCCCGTTCCACAAACTGACCCCTAATCTACATCTAATCATCCTGTATTTCTCCTCTCAACAGCACGTCCCCAGAAGAAGAGGCTTCCGATGCTACAGGGACCCAGACCAGGAAACAGTCTTCTTTGGAGGAATGTCAAGTAAGGCTTGACACCCAGGGTTAAACTGAAGGCTTCCCCAGAGAAGGACCTACTCCTGCAACCTCCAATTCAGCCCACACCTGGAGGAATCGGCCTTTCACCACCCCCTTCCGTTTCCTCTTTCTTTCTCTCTTGCGTATGTAGGAAATCCTGGATAAGATCTGCCGCCTGGCCTCTCCTCCCTCCCTCGGACTGAGCCAGGTCGTGCGCCGCCTTCCAGTCGTGGCCCGGAAGAACTTGGAGCTGGTCACGTACCGCCTGTTAGAGCTGCCGTGGAGGTAGGCAGGGGTGCGGGTTCTTCCTCCCTTGAGTTCCAGGGAAGTCCGGCATCGGTCCGACCCCTCCGTATTTCTCCTTGTGGACCTGGGACAGGCAGAGGGGTCCGACTTGGTCTCCTCCCGATTTTCTTCCCAGCACCTGCGGCGAGCTGCTCTGGGCCGTCGTCACCTCGCCGTACTGCAGTGGGGATGGGGTCCTGTCCCTGCTCCTGGACAAGGAGAAAGAGGGCCCTTGGCTGCCTCAAGGAGGAGAGGAACAGACCAGCCATCCTCTTCCTGCAGCTACGGTAAGGGGTAGAGCTCGGAAGGAGGTGGTCCTCTTGTACGCCCAGACTTCAACCTCTCCCTCTTGGAGATGCCATTTCTTGCCTGCGTCCATGGGCTCTGCACGGGCAATCGGGAAGGCATTTCTTGAATTCTGCTGAGCAGGAGTTTGGGAAGGGAGGGAGGGACAGAGGGAGGGAGGCCCTTTGGGTGGTGAGGGTTGGCAGAGAGAGCGATTCTACCAGGAGGCAGGGTGTGCTCCATTAGCCAACTTTCCTTAGGACTCCCCTTCTCTCCTCAGGCCAGAGCGACGAGGCTCATCGGGAGGATCGTCCGGTCCGAGGAGTGCCCCGTGGTGCTGGAGGCTTGGTTCCCTGAACTTCTGCTCTGCCTGGTGGATACCATCATGACAGGCGCCAGGCAGCAGAATATACCGACTGAAGGAGGGGACCATCTGCCTCCGGAGTAAGCAGTGGCACTGGGAAGGAGAAACCTCCTTCTCCTTCTTGGGCTTCGGAGTTCCTCCTTCTTTTCCCTTCGCACGTCCAAGCGGCACTTCTGGTTTAGCCATGCCCCTCTGGCCCTGCGAGTCCTCCCCTTAGATAGGCCGGGTGTTGCATAGACCCCAGGAAAGAAAGCTCTCAAACACGCAGTGCTCCCAGCTTGGGCGCCTTGCTTTCCTCATGAGGTCTGTCCTGAAGCTTTAAGGAAAAGAAACAAAATGGAATCTGTGGCCTCCGTGATGTTTCTGGAATGGCCTTCAGGTGGGGTGGAGGGACAAACTCATACAGGTGCAGCAAATCCCATTTGGTGGCGAACGGCTGCAAGGGAGAAGAAAGGCCCTCTGGAGCTCCCTCCCTCGTTGCTGTTCTCGTGGCGTTCCAGGGAAAGGAGGGAGAGAACCTGCGGAGGGAAGCTTCCCTGTGGGCATGACGCAAAGGGTTTCTCTTGCCCCTCAGACTACGGGATCGGGCCTTGGTGACTCTGGCCTTCTTTCCTCTGCAGGGAGACGGTTGAGATCATCCAGGTGCTGCTGGCTAGGGTGGCACACCTGCCCCTGGAGGAGACCTGCAGGGAGATGTTGTGCCGCCCCAGCTGCTGCCTCCAGGGTGTGGCCGTGTTGGTGATGTAAGTCAGAGGGCAAAGGGCAGCTTTTCTCCCCAAAGAGAACCTTCCTTCTGCTCGTCCAGCCCAGCCCAGCCTGGCCTGTCTGTCTGTCTGTCTGTCTGTCTGATGGCTTTTTCTCAAAAGAGCCTTGGTGTGTTGTAGGGCCCTCACGGAGACCTCCCCATCTGCCACGTGCGCCCTCCGGAGACATCTGAGTTCTGTCCTGGAGAAGGAAGAGGCAAAGGAGCATTCAGCTGCAGCGGTGGCCTTCTTTGTTGAGGTGGGGAAATCCCCCCTTAGTCTCTAGGATTGAGCCAGGGAGGCAATGGGAGTTGGCTGACCAGGGTGATGCGGAGGAGAAAACGGGAGTCACCCCAGGCCACCTTTAGGTCCCGTTGGGAGGGAGCAAGCTCCAAAAGCGATCTCTCTTGCTTTCCCTGCAGCTAAAGACAGCCTGCTTCCCCCAAGAGCAAGGGTGAAGCATCTTCCCTGGGGGCCTTTTGGGCCCCTTCTCCCCAGTGAAGCTAGCTCACGCCTTCTCTTTCCTCCTCCGGCCACTGACGGGCCTTCTACTGCTCTGCTCTCTTTCAGCTGCTGGCTAACGACAAGAGCCAAGTCCCCGTGGAGAAGACCTGGAAGCTCCTAATGGCTTGGCTGGAACACCCCAGCCAGACCATTTGCCAGCTGAGCAGGAAGGGCCTTCTCCATCTCTGCAAGAACTACAAGGTGGTAAGTGGCCCTCGCCCACAGGGGATAGACAAACGCGGAGCTCCTCCTCTTCGGGAACAATTGCAGAGGAAGCTTCCTTCCTGCAAGCACCTTCTCTTTAGACTGACGGCAACAATGTTGCCGCCCTGGACAGATTCAGCCAGTGGGCCTTCTTACCCCAGGATGAGGTCTAACCCCCCTAGTCTAGGCAAGATGGAGCGTGTGGGGAGGTGGCACATCCTCCTTTTACTCAGTCCTGGGATGAGGATGGCTTGCTGCTCTCACATTGGATCTTCTCTTTGATCTCTCTCAGAGTGGAGAGTAGATCGCTAGCTAAGACACCGAACCGTGATCAGAAAAGGTTAGGCTTGTCTTCTCTCTTTCATTGGAGGAAAGTTTTCCAGATCTCCCATTTTCTCTGCAGATGATGAGCCCAGAGGAACTCTGCCATGCTGTCCTCGGTGGGCTCTGCAGTGACAGCTCTGCCATCACCTTGGAGTTCTTGGGCTTGGCGGAGCAGCTCGGCCTCCAGGCGGGAGAGGACGTTTGGAGTCCGCTGAATGCCTCCTTGGCTGCCCAGTACCGCTCGCTCTTCCACCACGTGAGTCCTCAGCTCCTCCTTGCTTGGAAGAGGAGGGAAAAGTCAATGGAAACCTTAACTGTGAGGCTACACGGGACCCATTCCTTGCAGGGCAAAAAAAAAAAAAGCCTTTTCCTTGGTCTGTCATAGGAGGCGGCAACCATCCGACAGGCAGCCTTGAAGCACATCTGGCCTCTTCTGCAGCACCGGAAAGACCTTGAGGGGAGAGCAGCCATCCACACCCTCATTGCGGTGCTGATGCACGTGGAAGATGCTGAGGAGGAGGTGGCGAAGGTGAGGGCCCGGCTTGCCTGGGAAAAGGGGGTTGCAGCTTGGCCAGCTGACTCACTCGAGGGAAGCAGTAGAGGAATGGCACCAGCTTTTTTCTCTCCTCCCTCTTTTTTTGAAGGCAGCAAAGGTTACCCTGCGGCACCTGGCACAGGCCCTCCGTTGGCACCTTGGGGGCACCCTCCTGGCGGGGGGGACTTACAGCCTGCAGGAGCTTCTTCACCGGATCGCCAAGCTCCTGGTAAGTGCCCTTCTCTGGCTCCCGTTCCCCTCTGGGGGTGAGAGGCACCATGGGCGGCGCATGCAGCGCCTGGCGATCTCCCACTTCTGCCTTTCTGCCTCTTCTCCTAGATTCGGTTCCCCATCTCGGAGGGGCAGTTGGAGATGGAAGTGTTCGCCTGCCTTTCGCACTTCAAGAGCAAGCAGGCTTCAGTGAGGAGAACGGCTGCTATGTTCATTGGTAACGGAAGGAGAAGCCTCTTTGTGGGCCATCAGGCGGGAGGTCTCATCCCCCACGTTCAGGGTTTCTCCTGCCCAGGGATGCCACGTTCCAGCCAAAAAGCACGGCCCCTGCAGTCTTTCATAGAGTCACTCGCCTGTTTGGGCCATGGACCTTCCTTGGCATGAGCCTCTAGTCCTCTTGCTGAGCTTCTCGTTTCCCCCGGGATCAAAGGCGCGGGGAACTCTGGAGTTACGGCTGCATTCAGTAGAGGAGCGGGCTTTGAAAGAGACAGTGGTGTTTTTCTCCCTCCTTTCCTCTGCAGGTCACCTGCTCCATCGGAATGGCAGCCTCCTCACTGGAGGGCCACTTCCCGTCTACCTTGCTTGTAAGCAATGCCTGTGCAAAGTGACAAGCTCTGGGTTAGGAGTGTGGGGGAGGGAGGGAGGGAGGGAGGGAGGGAAGGATTATGCAGTGACAAGAGGAACCGCTTTGGGTTTGGAGTGTGGAAGGGGAAGGAAGGAAGGAAGGAAGGAAGGAAGGAAGGAAGGAAGGAAGGAAGGAAGGAAGGAAGGAGCATTTTGACGCTCTGGTCTAACTTTTGTCTTTGCAGATCTGGAAATGCTTCTGGGTGACCAGGACCCTGCAGTCAGGCGAGTCGCCCAGAGAACGGAAGCTTTGGTGCGAAAGGCCTTCTCCCTCCACGCTCCACACGGGCTGGTGGCTGCCCTCCGGCGCTTGGCAGCAGGCTGTAGGCGGCAACGCTATCCCCCCGAGTATGACGGCCTTTCCGCCTGAGGGACCGGTGAGGGAAGCTGGGCAAACGCTGCCCCAGGTGTAGGATGGAGGCTAATGGAGGGAAGGCAGGGGAAGAGGGCCAGGGCCAGGGTTAAGCCTGTGGCCTGAGTCGGCTTTCTTAGGGTGGGCGCCAAAATCAGAGGACCTTCCCGTGAACGGAGGAATGTCCACTGACGGGCTTCCTCCCAGTTCAGCTTGAGGCAAGGCTTGCGAGCAGAGAGACCGACTGCCTGATTTCCCCATGTCTTTCCAGGAATTCGAGCCCTTCCTCCCGTGCCAGGGAACACCTCGCAGCGCCGCAGAGAAGGCGGCCAGGGTGCATACCATCCCCTTGCTATGGACAAGAGTCAGTCGCCGGTTGACGGGGCTGGGAAGGAATTTTACCCAGAGTCTGCCATTGGACTCGGCAAGTGGGGTTTTTGCCTTCCCCGTAGCAACGTTCACCCTACGTTGGCGGTTAAAGTTGTTTAATAAATGGTTGAATTGCTACTTTTGACCTTGGTGCTTACATTATTTCATGTGTTTGCTCCATTCTGTTCCATTCTATATTTTTCCTTTTTCTCCTGGTTTGGGTTTGTGTGAGAGGGTTGCCTCTGAATCGATATGTCCACAGTTGATCTTTTCCCAGCTTTGAGTCCCACTCCCTCCATCTTCCTGGAGGTCTTCAGTTCTTATTTCCTTGCAGGCTCCACAAATTAACTCCTTTTCCTGCCCACCCGTACTACTCTGTATCCGATCTATTTATTTCCAGACTCTCCTGCCCTGTTCTGGGTGATATGCCTAAGACATCCCTTTCTGGATTCCAACGGGTTCCTCCACTTTGGCCCCAGTGATGACCTCCTGTTCCCTCCCGGTCACATACACTACAGCCCTGATTGGTGGATTCCCCTGCTTCTCCCCCCACACCTTTTGTGTGTGTGTGTGTGTGTGTAAATTCTAGTCAGTGTAGCCTTGGCAACTGCCTGGACTATTCCCTGCAGTTTTCTTGGCAAGTTTTGTTGGAAGTGGTTTGCCATTGCCGCCTTCTTCTAGGGCTGAGAGTGAGTGACTTGCCCAAGGTCACCCAGCTGGCTTTGTGCCTAAGGTGGGACTAAACCTCGCAGTCTCCTGGTTTCTAGCCTGGTGCCTTAACCACTACACCAAACTGGGTCTCATTCTTTACCCCTCCTGGACTGGTAAACATTATTTCTGTCATTTGGACTACCAGGGGAGTTTTTCTTCTTCCTCTGGTGAACTTGTAAAACAAATTGCTGCAGAGAGCAGCAAGCAGTGACAGGACGGAGAAGACATTCTCTGTGGTCAAGTAGAGCAGAGGTCTTTGTGTACCATGAAGTGAGATGCAGTAGGGAAACTGGGCATCACAAATCAGAAACTTTTGACATGTAGCTGAAAAAATCAGGTGGGCTGAGGGGGAGTATTATTATTAAATCTTTATTATGGTCATAGACCAGCATAAGAGGATAAAGTACAGTCAATTAAAACATACAAATGAGCTTAAAATATAAAACTAAAACACAGGTCTAGAGGGGAAGACATGGGGGTGAAAGAGAAAGGAGGGGTAATTATAAAGGGGCATAGGATTAGTGTAGCTGGAAATGCATTACTCCAGTAAATTAAAATTGAAGGCTAATTTGTGGTACCCGTCATCATCCGGCGAATTTTAAGCGCTGTCGTACAGAATCTGGCAACATTGTATGTTATGGTAGGGTTGATGTCTGACAGCAGCATGGAGGTATAAAATTGTCCTGAGTGCGCCGGATATTTGTACAGCAATGGTGTAATGAGACTAGTTCGAATGTTTCTATAAAACAGGCACTGGAGGAGCACATGCTCTGTTGTTTCTATGTGGCCAGAGTCACAGGGGCACTGTCTCTCCTGATAAGGGATCTTTCGATATCGGCCTTCGAGGACAGCAGATGGGAGGGCATGACATCGTGCCAATGTAAAAGCTCTCCGATGGTTGGGTACCTCTAGTTTGGATAGGTATATCATGGGGGAGGCACAGTACCTACTGGATTCATTGACAATAAAGGTTGGGGAGCTAGTTAGATCCAATTGGCGTTCTGTGTCTATTACACGCTGTTATTATGTTATTAATGTTATTTATTTATTAAATTTGTATTACTGCCCATCTCCTCCAGCCAGAGGACTCTGGGCGGTTCACAATAAAACAATAAAGCCCTACACGGAATGGGGCCGGGCTATTTGTGGGACTGCCTGTCTCCCATTGCCTCTGCTCTCCTGACCACATCTAGCAGAGAAGGCATGCTCTGCGTCCGTTCCACCTTGTTGGACCCTTCTCTGTGGCTGTGTCTGCCCTGTGAAACAGCGTCTCCCCAGAGATCCGAGTGTTAGCCTTTCGTAAGGCACTGAAGACCTGGATGTCCTCCCAGGTATTTGGGCCAGGAGTTTGGCAAGCTCTCCTGGTTAATGCTGTTTTTTATCAGTTGAGATTTCTTTTTTTCGAGCTCAGACATTGTGGTTTGGATTGCTAGATTAACCTTGTACGTCCCCAGAGTCACTGCTCTGAGATGGGCAGCCACATAAAACATTGAAAGAAAGAAACAATCTCAGGGTCAGGCGTCCTTGGATGGGGCACCACCAAGAAACTCCAATAAAACATCCTGGAAGAAGTTAATGGCAAACCCCTTTCATATTATTCCAAGAAAACTACATGGATGTATCTGTAAAGAAGTTGAGCTTAATTTAAAGGAGACCCACTTTAAAGTGAAATAAGGGGGAGCTGCTTCAATAGCAATAGTTTCACAATGAAGACCCACCACATAAAAGCAGGATTTATTTTCGGTGTTGGACGTATCTGGTAGAACCTGAAAAATGGCTCTTTGAAGATTTAAGAGCAAAGGGTAGGCTGACCTACACATAATCTGGGCCTAAGCTGGGCAAGGGTTCATGCAACAAACTGAGCCCCTTGACGTGGGTTTGGGAAGCAACCAGAACCAGAATGGATATTTCATCACAGGAGTGATGTGGCACCAGAAGAGCCACTTGCAACTCATCCTACAACTTTCTGCACCAACCGTAATCTTCAGACCATGTTCACTTTCACAGTCAAGGGTTGACTATGAAATGTGGGTTGCAATACTCCAGAACTGAGACGGTCAGGGCATGGACCACTGATGTCAGCTCCCTCCCTGTCAGGCAGGGAGGAAGCAAGTGAGTTGCCAGCTGCGGATCACTAAGGAAAGTGGGCAAAGAATATGCCAAAGAATATGAAAATTTTGTTTTTCCATTTTTTCCCCTTCAGCACTGAGGCTAATAATCTGGAGTATTTATCACTATATTCATAGAACTTTGTATTTGTATATTCCAGAAATTTTACAAGAGGCCTGTACAATTTCACCCTTCATTTATAACTCTTTAATCCTTTCCTTATAATTCTTCCATCTTTTACTTTCAGAGGAAAAAAATGGGAGGAAAAGATGAGATAGCTGCAGTATCCATTTGGAAATCCAGCTTTTAAAGAGGAAAAGGCAGAATAACTGCACACAGATAGATCCCCAACACTAGGAAGCATCTGCTGAGAAGCGGCGAACATCTGCGGGCGGCCGGGTCCAGAGGCAAGGCTTCCAAAGTGTCTGCGTTGGGCTACTGGGGGCTGGGGTGGCTATTAGGGTTTCCAGTTTTAAGCACTAGCTGAGGCAAGGGGCACACGAGAAAGAGAAGCTATGGGGAGCAGCTTTTCATTGGCTCATTGCCAGTGCAAGGAAAAGCCTTAATTCCTGACTTTCCTTTCTTTTTTCATTCACAATGCGAGCCAACCAATAATTTAAGACTTTCTATTTTTCTGGAAATAGAAACTTGCTGGCCTGGGACAATTCAATAAAATACCTTTGAAGGGAAAAACAAAAGACCTCAGGTGTGCACTGGGCAATCAAGAATAGATAACCAAACTTGTCACAGTCCTGCAAAGGAACTCAAAGAGAAGCTGTAGTACTAACTTTGGCAAGGGACAAACCGATGAATCAACATGGGGAAAAGTGTTACTGAAGACTGTAACAACGTCTTACAGGACAGCAGTGCCTCTGTGGCACCCAAACGTTGGAGTACCTTCTTGGAACGTCTTGTTCAGACGATCCAAACCAGAGAGGCTGAAAAACGCAGGGCTGGCCTCTCTCTTTGGCCACCTGGGAAGTTTCACCCCCTCTCCCTCACCCCCTTCCCACCCTAGCCCGATACTCATGTAGTAGGAGAAGATGATGACGCTGCTTCCTCTAGGTAACTGTTGCTAATGTTGTAATCGACCCGAATCTTCTGCTTCTGGCTGCAGGGGAGCACTGTTGGCAGCCCCTGGATTTTCACATAGCTCTTGGTTGTGGTGTAAAACGGCTTGAGGTACAGATTAGCATTCCCATACGTCTGGCTGATCTCTGAGTTGTACACTGGACCCTGCAGCTGCAACCTTCCCTGGAGTGGGGAGTGGGGTGGGGGGAAGAGAAGCCCAAACTGCATTCCTTGTCAAGCCCAGCCCAAGAACAACGGAGAATCAGTCCATTCAAACTCCAGTTCTTTATTTGCTCACACCGTACAGACAGAATCTTGCCAGACTAAAGCTACTCTAACTAACCTAAGGGGAAATAACCTGGGAGGCTCCAGGGCGGGGCTATCCTGAACCTCTTCATTTTCCCACCATCACTCCCCCGACTGTGCCTCCGCTTATCTCCTCCACCTCCTTGGAATGTGCTCCCTCCTTCCTGAGAACCAGCGGCACCTCCGAAATCCACCACGTTCCTAAACCAAATAATCTGTCGTGGTTAGGCGAAAGAACAACGCTGAGCCCAGAATGAAGCTTTCGATCTTTATTGTTCTACCTTACACAGAATCTTGCCAAACTAAGCTAGGCTAACAGGTTCTCAGGGGAAAAACCCCAGGCACCCTAAGGCAGATCCGGCCTGACTTTCTTGGATGGGCGTCCAAGGTCCTCCACACTGTGAACGCCTTCTCCCCCTGGAAGGCGGGGCTCCTTCCTCGCCTGCAATCTCCATGACATAATCAGTTAAATTAATTAAGGGGAAATGGTTTAAGTTACCCCAATAACTCACCCATTTTCTAATACAAAAGCATGAATTTAGAAGAGGCCTTCTTCCTTTATTTTCAGTAAGTATTTCAGTAACTTTACATTATGCTTTTCAAAAATATGTTCTAGTTTTATGCAGATATAACCAGATTTACCAGTCAATCAAAACATTATTCAATATTCAACAGTTAATCAGATGACTGGCAGCCCTAACCAGTTTAAAAGTTGTGTGTCTGCATTGGAATGTTTGTCACAGACTGCCATCTACTGGAGGAAAGCAGAACGGTCTCTTTATGGCTGAGGTTATAGCCGGAAAGGCCTGTGGCTCGTCTTACCCCTTTATAAAACTAAATCAAACATTATAAATGTAATGCCTCTACTTCTTCTTCTGCGTTAGCGGTCACCAGACTAATATAAATAGGATGAGAATGCCTTAAAGACACTCTAAGTCAGCCTTTCTCAACTTTTTGACCCTGGAGGAACCCTTGAAATATTTTTCAGGCCTCGGGGAACCCCTGAACATTCAGGCTCAAATATAGGCCAGAAGTTACAAAATTATTATATTCGTTTCATGTGTAGGCCTGCATATGTGCATATGCAGTGTTGTTAAACTAAAAATAAAGAATGAAACTTACCTCTATAATGTGAAGTTGCCTGAATTTGAAATAATTTTTTAAATAAATCATGATCTCCCTAGTGACCTTTCGTGGAGCCCTAGGGTTCCACGGAACCCTGGCTGAGAAACTCTGATCTAAGTCTTGCATATGATCTATGTTCCTGATTTATTTATTTTTGCTTCCTCATCACACATTTTAGTGTTACCCTTTGGATCTCTGCTCACCTATTAAGATCTTGCAAGTGGGTTCTGCTCCACACCTATTGTTTATTGATCTTAGACTTTTGAATATAGGGGTCATATCTTTTCTGCAGCGGCTCTTTAGAAAATATTTCCTTCAGATGACAGAGAGACCATTCTCTTCCTTCAGATATTTTATGATGTTCAGAATATTGTTGGGTACCTTATCCTGCTTCCTTGCTGCCGTATAAACAAATTCATGTATTGTGGTTTATTGGAAGTTGTGACTTTATACACTGATACATTCATATAAAGCCAGACTGCTCACTTGAGGGAATGATATTAAAGGCAAAACTGAAGTACTTTGGCCACAAAATGAGAAGACAGGATACCCTGGAGAAGAAGCTGATGCTAGGGAAAGTGGAAGGCAAAAGGAAGAGGGGCCGACCAAGGGCAAGATGGATGGATGATATTCTGGAGGTGACGGACTCGACCGTGGGGAGAGCTGGGGATGGTGACGGCCGACAGGAAGCTCTGGCGTGGGCTGGTCCATGAAGTCACGAAGAGTCGGAACCGACTGAACGAATAAACAACAACAACAAAAAAACATTCATATCAATGCCATTTTGGGAGTCTGATGCCCCCCCCCCCATCAGTTCAATTTAATTAAGGTTTTCATGAATTTCATTGACCAGTTATGGCCCATATATATTGTGACTTCTCTTCTGATTTATACAGGTTGGGGACAGGGCTAACCCATAAGGTTATCCTTTTTTCACACTGGCACATTGCATATTGGATAACTTGGTTTATGAAGTAAATGAAACAGGGACCAACATTTGTTCACTCAAACTCCCCTAGGCCTCCATGAAGCTCTGATAACAATCAGGGGCAAAGATAGGCAAAAAAAAATATATCAGAAAAACTAAAAGGGGCTGAATACTCTTTTTCACAGAACCGTATATTACCATCTAACATCCTTTAGTCGCTATGGCAAAAGATATTCAAGGAACAGGAGCAATTGAGTACAAACTTTTTTCGTTGAATGTTTCTTTCAGAAGGGAGTGCTGACATACCCAGAGAGGATATTTGGCACGAACGATTTGCTGCTGATAGAGCAACACACTGAGAAATCGTTCATTTTCTTGTTACAGCCTTTGATGCCCTTGACTGACCTGTAAAGAGACCCCCATTCCACTCCAGGAATCTGTGTCCAAAGTGAAGGCAGCTACCCCATTACTATCAGTGGGAAGAGACATCTTGATGCGGTCGTTTCTGAAATCAGTGACCAAGAACACCTTGTGGTTCTTCAGAACGGATCCATCTTTTGCAGGGCTTTGAGCTGTGGGGGCAACAGAGAGGATGAACTCAGGCTTGCTCACACGATGGAATCCATCCAAGGCGGCTTCTTGGGCAGCAGTTGCAGGATTGCTTCACTGAAATCTGTCTACTTCACTCCGTCCTCTAGAAGAGTTCAAAACCATCATTCAGCCCCCTCTAGAACTTGAGAGAGGGGTCAAGGAATCCATTTATGCCAACTTGGAAAATCCTTCCTTGAATAGAGGTGGGGGCCTCAGGCACAACCTTTCCCCTATCTTCCTTCCTGCTTTGTCTTCTGTGCCTAGGAAGATTAAGACCATTTCGCAAGCTCAACTGCAGCAGGGTAATCTTAACGATCCTCCTTTAGATGATAAAGGGACTTAGAAATAAACATCTCAAAATAACCATGACCTAGCCCCAGGTGCAAGGTCACACAGCCACCCTAGAAACATATTTAAGGATTCCCTTACTAACTTTACTCAGACTGAAGAAGCTCCTTGGATAAGGAGTGAAACGTTTCTACTGAGAAAATAGAAATCCAGTTGACATGATTCAAGCCACAGAATTTTACTTCCTTTGGATTATTTCCTCTTTTTAAAAATTCTTTTCTTGCCAGCATCTGATTCTTTAAATTAGGGCCTGCAGTCAAGATTGTCCAAACTTCTGGAAAGGGACTAGTCTGCTAAATTATGGCCTTGGCTGAAAGGAGACCTATGTGCATGTATCATGAGCAGTAAGTGTAACTAAAAGTGGAAGTTGCCTATCCATAGTGCAGAACTTTCAAAAGGAGCATATTTATATAGGCATTCCTTATTGGGATCTGTGCCATCTCATTCCTTATAGATGTTCCGCAGTGTAATGGAAAGTTTTAAAAAAGGCATTTGTAGCCACTTACTCTGTTGCATTTCTTTCTAAGTTGTGCTGAAAAGCACTAGGAAGTTTATTTATTTATTTAATTTTTATCCTGCCTTTATTATTTTTATAAATAACTCGGCGAACATACCTAATACTTTCCGAGCAGCTGCCCAATTGCCTCTCCTAAAGGAAAATACTGGGAAAATTTTTTTAATGTTATTTGTTTATTTATTTTATTTATTTTCTATCCCACCTTTATTATTTTTATAAATAACTCAAGGCGGTGAACATACCTAATACTCCTTCCTCCTCCTATTTTCCCCACAACAACAACCCTGTGAGGTGAGTTGGGCTGAGTGTGTGTGACTGGCCCAAGGTCACCCAGCCGGCTTTCATGCCTAAGGCGGGACTAGAACTCTCAGTTTCCTGGTTTGCTATTGGCTCCTTCCTAGGGCTGAGAGAGAGTGACTGGCCCAAGGTCACCCAGCCGGCTTTCATGCCTCAGGCGGGACTAGAACTCACAGATTCCTGGTTTCTAGCCCAGCACCTTAACCACTAGACCAAACTGGCTCAGAAAAGTATAGGAATTACCTTTCCACTGAAGGAGTAGCCTGGGTAATAGTAATTATCTGTTTCCACAAAGGATATTGATCCTAACTGAGAAGATATTGGAATTTGAAGAGTAGTGTTTGCTTGCACTCCTGTAGAACAAAGAGAGGAAGCTTAGTTGGTCATCTTCTGAAGAATATGCACCATATATGAAGAAACCATAAGTTCCATCTTTAATTTGGCGTTATAACAATAGCACACTGGTGACTTATAGGTCCCATCCAACTCATACCTTTTATTATTCTAGGATTTGTTTATAGTCACATCCCATATCATAAGCAAATGCTAACAGAAATCCGGTGCTGTGTTAGGATTCAGTATGTAGGGGGAAATCTGCAAAACAGTTCAGTGAGGACTCAGCCTGCCCAATGGCTTGGGAGTGCAGCTGGCGGACTGCTCTTGGTGTGGGGCAGGCAGTGGAAAACAATTGGGGAAAGGGAACGGCAGGGCATTCTGAAAGAGGGCTGATGAGAGTTTCCAGAGACTCTTTGAAGAATCATTGGGTCCTAGGCTGGGACAAAATGGTTTCCTCCACAAAGCCAGGTCTCCAAGCTTGGAGACCTAGCAGCTTCAGAGGACGGCCTAGGTTGAGTGCCCAGGTCCCGGAGGGCACCTGGGCTAATGGCTAATCCCGCTTCCTTGGCATCACCCGACTGCAACACCAATGGGATAGACATGACTACAGACCTAGGGCACTTCAAATGACCAGACTGTAGCTTGAATCATGTCAACTGGATTTCTATTTTCTCAGTGGAAACGTTTCGCTCCTTATCCAAGAAGCTTCTTCAGTCCAGACTTCAGACTGAAGAAGCTTCTTGGATAAGGAGCGAAACGTTTCCACTGAGAAAATAGAAATCCAGTTGACATGATTCAAGCTACAGACAATTCCACCTGGATGACTGAGAACCTTCATAGTCAAATGGCCAGACTTTTGTCTCCCAACATGTGAGGTTGATCCAGTCTGCTGGAACAACATTGCTCCATGATGGCCTTCCTTGATTCCCTGGGGCCAATAAAATAAATTGATGTAAACTGTAAGGAAGTAAGGAAGACGACCTTGACAGAGATATGCAAGATCTGTTACCAGGGGGACAGGGGTGAAACATATTTTAAGTTCGCAACAGACAGATAATATTCAGAAGTGGCTCAGACAGGCACCTCCCTAATTCACTGAACTATCGCTACTTGGCAACCACTTTTGAATAAAGTTCTTATTAAAAAAAAAAGAAAGAAAGGAGGAGGAGGAGGAGGTACAGCACTTACGAGACTCTGTTGTTATAGCCAGTCTCAATAAAAGTAGTTTAGCTTTCCTGTGGAGTTGAATACTTGGTCTGGCCTACCTAGTGGTGCTGACATCATAACAATGAATATCCAAGCCGAAAAGGTTTTATAACATTTAGGGCTGCCCTTTGGCAATGTTGGAATCGGGGAAATTAATACCTAATTTTGTTTTAGTGGCACAGGGCAACTTAAACCTGTCTCACGCATATTATGCGGATAGGGCCGAAGAAAGATGTTGCCAGGGCATATTTGTGCAGTGATTAGGTGCAGGCGGGAACAAAGCCCTCACTATCTAAGCTCACCTGGAACCTTAACCTTTGATTATACTGAGAGCAGGGTTTCTCAACCAGGGTTCCGTGGGAGGTCACTAGGGGAGATCACGATTTATTTAAAAAGTTATTTCAAATTCAGGCAACTTCACATTAAAGAAGTAAGTTTCTTTCTTTATTCTCAGTTTAAGAACACTGTTAATGCATACATACAGGCCTACCCATGAAACGGATATAATCATTTCGTAACGTCTGGCCTATATTTGAGCCTGAATGTGCAGGGGTTCCTTCCCCGAGGCCGGAAAAATATTTCAAGGGTTCCTCCAGGGTGGAAAGGTTGAGAAAGGCTGCCTTAGAGAGTGATTCTCAATCATTTTACAGCTGGATGTTTCCCTTCCTTTCTGCAAGCTTTTTAAAGACAAAACAGGTTTGGCCAATAGGGGGTTTACTAGAAAAGGATGTGTAGGAGAAGTTTCCAAGGAGGGAAATTCAAAGTGACCCATTAATGCCTTGGATAACTTGATTGGATGTCATCTAAGCAATTCCTTCAATACTTGTTCAGCATAAGGCTGAGTCATGGGAAAATCAGCCTGGTATGGGAATTCAGAGGGGCTTTGGTCCAGACATGTCCAGAAGTGCTCCTTGCTTGGAGAAATGGCTTAACAAATGGAGAGAAGCATCTGGACCTTCCTTCCAAAATTGTACAACTAAGGACTATTATGAAATATGCAAAACGATGGGGGAAAACTGTGCAAATGCATGGCAGGAGAACAAGTAGTAGACACTATCACCCCATGTAATTCCATGAATGAAATATGAATATTACATAATAAAGAAAACAAAATGAAGCATGACTTCTATTATTTATGTCTAGATCATAGACCATAGCTTTCCAAAGTGTGTGTCGCGACACACTACTATGTCGCCTGCGGTGTCCTGGTGTGTCGCGTGCAAACCCGGAAGCACTGATGGGAGGAACCGGAAGAAGCGGCACCCCCGCCAATCAGCGCCGCCGCCGCCGCAGCACTGATTTGTGGGGGTGCTGCTTCTTCCAGTTTCCCCCATCAGCGCTTCCAGGTTTGCGCGCGACACACCAGGACACCGCAGGCCGTGCCGCCGCCGCGCCACTGCCATTGGTGTGTGTTGCCAACATGAAAAGTTTGGAAAGCTCTGCCATAGACATACTTGATAGAAAACACTTGGGCTTACCTGTTCCAGCTTCTTCCAAAACAGCCACCTAATCTATGCTACGGCTGTCATCATAGCTCAGAGGCCTGAACTGTGACAATTCCACAGAAACAGAAAAGCAACCAGTGTTGTCAGTCTAAAAAAAGGTTGAGGGAGAGCAGGGTGCGTGCATGCATGCATGCATGCATGCATGCATGCATGCATGCATTCATTCATTCATTCATTCATTCATTCATTCATTCATTCATTCATTCATTCATTCATTCGAGTTACCTCTGCCACAATCAAGAAGTCACAATTTCTTAGGGCAGAACTCAGCATAGAGGTCAAAATGGGATTGTCACTAAAGATGAAATTCAAATTCAACCCATCCAGAATTCTTCGTTTCTTGCATGTTATTAGATGTGTGTGGCAAGAATGAGCAAATGTTGGGGGGGAAATTTTGCCTGCTCAAATGTTACTGGAGGCTAGAATGCAGCATAACTCTCACAGTTAGTTCCACACCTAACTGCTCCACAGGAAAACAGACAATGATTGAATATTTACTTCATCAGCTTTTGGAAAGCCCATGGTTTGGGTATGTGGTACAATCTTTTTTCTAAACTGCACATTTAAATCCATTGGGGTTACCAACAAAAAGCACAACAATTCTAGAGAAACACTTTTTTCTCTGTCTTACTGTATGTGTTTTAAGGGAAAGTTACATTCCCTTAAGCTACAGACCAGCAATGAACAGGTCTGAAGCTAGCAGTGGGTATGGCCAGGACAAAACATGAATGAAGCAGCCTCATCCTTTATCTACTCCCCTTTTCCTCCTCTATCTTCAGATGACGGAATGGATTGCTTAACCCAGCAAGAGGGATTTTTTTCTCCCAAATGTGGCAACAGCAAAAGGAAGACAAAGGAAGCACTGACCTTACTCCTTACCCCAAAAAGAGAAATTTGAACAGGTGATCAAGAGAAAGCAGAATTCGGCTCCCATTTTGCTTGTTTTTACATGCAAAGGGAACCGGACACGATTGAACGGATTAAAAAAGACATGCAAAGGAAATGGTGATTTGAGTAGCATAGCCTGGGATGTGAACATGATAATGAACATAAGGGTGCAGATCAGTATGGATATGATAAAGGAACTTTTAGATAATCTGAAACTATCTAGATAATCTGTGTGTGTGCGTGTAAGGAAGAGCAAATGTACCTTGCAACCAGTAAAGTTTTGCTGTTACTTTAAATTCACTAGGTCTCCGTGTATTACAAAGAACCTGTTGTGCCTCAGTGTTCGGTTGGAAGTGATTTGTGTCTGTCCCTAATTGTGTGTCCCTAAGTGTGTCTTGTCTGCTCAAGCCGCACCTATCTGGAAAACCCAGGTAGAAAGCAAGGGGGGCAGACAAGATCCACGTGCCTCAACAGTCTGTGAGTGTGTGAGTGATTGACCATAAGCCGAACCTGGGAGCAGCATGTGTAACATTTTATGTGACACATTATTCCTTAACGACTTGCTTCCTTGTTATCTACCTCCCGGAAGGGATCCCATAGACAAGATTCCTGGCTTTGTCCTCTCTGCTTACCTGCCTGCCTCATCTTTATGTTATGGCAGCTTCAGCCTCGTCTCACAGTATGATCCAGCACCCTGACATCCAGAAGTCTCCTTCTTTCAGTGGGACTCTCTGCATCAGCCAAGCCATGACTTTACTAGTGTCTTGGAAAAGACCTCTTGATATCAGAAATATATTTCTTTTTTTGGAGTAAAATACCAACAAGTCCTTCATGGAATGCCACAAATAAGAAGGCCAAGACTATACTCCCCCCAAATGCAGAATGTGCTATAATTGTAAGGAGGCAGAATTCAATTCAATATTAATACAAATAATAATAATTTTATTTTATTCAATTTACCTGCCGCACAACTCCCAGGGATACTAATCATTGACTCTAAACATTGGCTCTGACCAATTGTCTGGGAAGGAGGTGACTCTAGGGAGGTGATGATCTCTCCCTTCGCTGGATGTTTTCAACCAGAAACTGCAGCTATCTGTCAGAAATACTGTAATCTAGTTTCCGTCATCGTGCAGGAGTTGGATTTGATCACCTAAAAGGCTCTTTCCAACTACGATTCTGCTATGGTCAGCAGAGTGACTGAACGTGCCAGGGATACAGACGGGTCTGTCAGCCTTCTCCTCTCTTTACCATTCCTACCTGGCTTGAGTAATCCCGACAAATATCCGTAGACCATGGTGCTGCCATATTAAGTGGTCTCCAAGAAAGCCAGTAAACTTTCTGGCACAAGGATACTCGCCGTGAACCCTGAACAGGCTTGCCATACGTATAGCTGGAAAAGAAGGAAAATGAATATAAAGCCACTGTCCTTTTCTCTTCTTCTACATACAGTATTAGGATTCTATGCCTAGGTATGTCCAATGCCTAGAGCTGGCATTATTTTTTTTTCCTGGCAAGGCTATTGTGCCTTTAATAGCTTTAAGTGAGAAATTTAAAATGAGTAGCTTTTCCCACCATTTCATTTTTATGTTGTTGAAATTTCTGGCAGTCACAGGGTTACTAAAGATAGAAAAGCCCTTCCAAGTTGGCAACCATATTTCTGCCCTACTGTGTCGCTCTAACAGTCATGTCCTCACACCTACACGTGTCCTGAATTAGGATCCCCCTACAACATTATTAGTACGTTTCGAATCTACCTTGAAAATCGCACTTCGTTTATTGCTGAAAATGATGATTATTATGTAAATAATAAAATATTATTTACAAACTGTATTCCACATAGATCAAACATCAGAGTTTTATAAAGTGAATTTAAGAATAGTTAATCTCTACTACATGGTGTTGGGATTATCAGGAGTCAACTCAGCATTGTCTCATAAGCATAATAGGGGGTCTTTCTAGTAAACGCATCTCTACTGTGCTTGTGGGATGTTACCTGAGTCACCTGATTTCCTCTTCCTCCTTCTTCTTGGTTTGGGGGATTAACATTCTCCATTACTCCTTGGGCACACCTGCAAGCAGGAGAGCTGCACCATGCAGCTCTCATCCATTACATCTCGCTTGCACGCAGATCTACTATGAATCTTTTTGTATCCAGATCTACTGAATAAATGTAAGCTATCTCTATTTTTCTTCATCTAACTAATGTGTGAAGACTGAATATATTTCTGAATGCAATTAAGCTTAAAGTGCAAGTTCCCTGCTGGTTCACGCTTCTACTCTGCAAGATTGTTGTTAGCTGCTTGGAGTTCTTTTATTAACCTTCAAGACTCCATCATATGGGACCCACATAACCAGCCCTAATCTCTTAGGCGCAGAACTGTGGTATCAATCAAAATTGGAACTTTTCCCCGAAGCAGCTAGGAAACTATATTATTTACCTATCAATAACTGCTTCTTGCTTTTCGGGTGAATAAACCTGAATACATTCCAGACAGGTTATGATGAATAGTAAGGCAACCTTTTTCTTGTGGCGCAACTGGAAAAATTGAAGCCCTGAGATCTATAATTAAGGAATTCTTTAAAAACTCAGAATTAGCCCAGCCCAAAAAAGAAGAAAAAGAAAAAGAAAGAACAATCAATTTATTATAACTCTGGAAAGGTGGGTGTACATGAAACACAGAGACTCTTGGAACAGCAGTATCTGGGGAAGGGAAAATTACATCTCTCATGCTCATCGTTTTCCAAATTGTGTTTCCTGTCCCTCCTTTCATTTATTTGTTTCAAGCTGCGAAGATGATACAATCAGGAAAATATAAAGAAAATGTGCTCACACACTTGGATTGGTCCTTCTGCGATAGCAGCCTTTTCTCACTCCATCCCATCCATTTGGGCAGGAAGAAGTGCAACATTAATTTTCTCCCAGGGCAGCAAAACAGCTTAAGCCAATCCTAAACTAATCTCACTACAAAAACCTCACACAGAGTGAGTTCCAATTTCGGCGGGGGCGGGGGGGGGGACGACTGCATTTGAAATCTTGGATTTTCCCCTCATGGGAACCAGGACTTCCATATTTATCAGATTTGTATCTCACTTCACCTCAAATACGGTGTCATTTGATACGATCCTCACCACAACCCTGTGACCTAGCAGTAATTGTGCAAGGCTTCTGAGCAGCTGCAATCACACTGGCATGGCAGCACAGCAAGGAACCTTCAAATTTTACTTGGGACGCGGTGGCTCAGCGGGTTAAACCACTGAGCTGTAGACTGCTGATCGGAAGGTCGGCAGTTCGAATCCCCACGCAACGAGGTGACCTCTTGTTGCTAGTCCCAGCTCCTGTCAACCCAACAGTTTGAAAGCTTAGCAAGTAGATAAATGGGTACCACCTTAAGTGGGAGAATATGCTGGCGTCCTGTCGGGGAGTCGGCCACCGAATCGGAATATCTCTGGAATGGCGGTGGCAACGACGGATCCCGGAAAGAAGCAGTTTCATCTACAGGACGTCAGCAGCTGGCTCCGACGCAAGGCATTGTGGGGCTTGTAGTCCAAGCCACGGAAGAGTCGGTTCCCTTACCCCTTTCCTTAGCACGCAGTTTAAATGAAATTGTATATGTATGAAATGTTAATGAAATATATATATGTATGTAAGCCACCTAGAGTCCTCCGTTAGGGAGGGGATAGGCAGGGTATAAATACGATAAATAAATAAATAAATAAATAAATAAATAAATAAATAAATAACAGTGGTGCGTAAAAGTTTGTGAACCTTCTTTGAATTTTCAGTATTTCTGCATAAATATGACCTAAAACGTGATCTGTTCCCCACACAAGTCCTAAAACTGTTGTATATATTTTTTATGTCTGTAGAATATGTGGCTGAGTTTTTAAAAAGCCAGGCCTCAAAAACTTTTTTCCTGTTTGGGCTCAGGAGCACATGTTCACCCCCACTCAGGATTGTTTATTTGCTTCAGGTGCCGGCCAGTCTGGGAGTTCTGACCAATCAGAATTAGCTGTTAGAGCTTTGCCCATATTGGGAATCTGTTGCCTAGGTGTTTTGGTCACATGCTGAATTTTGTCCAGTCAGATGCTGATCAAGTTAAGGTTTAAAAATGTAAATGCCTTTTGCCTTTTGTTCTCTTCCTCTGCACTCTGTTCTCTGCTATCTAAATGTAAATAGCCATGCCTTCACTTCGGCTGAAGAAAAAGCTTAGTTTCGTTTTTCTTTGTTTTAAATAAAGCAACATTTTTACTACAAACTTATCTCTTGGTTTTTCCATAACTCTGATCACAAATTTTATAAAAATACAATAGGTTCTGTGCCCAGCAATTGCTTCTGGATCAGAGACAAAACTTATGGAATTATGAGAGAGAAGAAAGCTGACCTGTTTTAGTCTGCATTTGGAGAGGCTTCATTGTTTTTTGAAACTTGCCGGCAGTTACAGGAAGTTTCCATCGGAGGCGGAGTTTTGCCTCGTGTTTGCAAGCCTCGTGGTGTTTTTTTGGATTACTACAACAGGGGAGAGAAGGAACCATGGCGGCTGCTGGAGTTTCTAATTTTCAAGGTATGCTCCTGGAAAGGCTTTCTAATTCTAATTATTTGAACTGGTCTTTGAAAATGGAAAGTTTCTTGAGGAGAGAAAATTTATGGTCTGCAATTTCTGAACAAATTCCTCAGAATCCAGATCAAGCCTGGTTGAGGAAAGATGAGAAATGCAAAGCCTCCATTATTTTGGCTGTTCAGGATGATCAGCTTATTCACGTGAGAGGCAAAGAAACTTCCAAAGACTTATGGGACTATTTGCGTGATTTATATGTGAAAACTAGTCCAGGCAGCAAGGTTATTTTAACGAAAAAACTGTACAAGGCTCACTTGCCTGAGAATGGAAATTTGCCAGATCATCTCCACAAGCTTCAGAATTATTTTGTGGAACTTCAGGAACGTGGGATGGAATTTACCCCCCTGATGAAAGCCTACATTATGCTTTCTTCGTTGAATGAGTCCTGGGACACTTTAATTTGCTCCATGGAGGGAATCCCAGAAGATGATCTATCTCCATCGTTCGTGTCTACCCGCCTGCTTGCTGAGTGGGAGAAAAGACAAGATAAAGCTGCCTCCATTTCTACAATAAAGTCTTCTCGTGGCCAGCAGAGGGAGCGGAAGAGCTCTGAATTTCAAGCTTCTGCTTTTTCCACTAGCAGGCGATGCTTTACCTGTGGATCCCCTGCTCATCTGCAAAAGGACTGTGTTCAAAAGAAGAAGACTTCTCGCAAGAAAGAAGAAACTTCTAGAAAGAAGATTCTTCATGCAACAGTTGTTGAGAACTCTGATAATAAAGATTTGTGGGTTCTTGACAGTGGGGCCAATTCTCATATATGTCACAATAAAGATTCCTTTCTGTCTTTGTCTAAAACTAACAAACAAAAAGTTTCCTTAGCAGATGGATCTGTATCCAAGATCGTGGGTGAAGGTGAGATTCATCTTCCATGTTTGGGGGAAACTGTTAAAAATGTTTTGTTTGTGCCTAATTTTCAAAGCAATCTCTTGTCTGTGGGGCAGCTAGTAGCCTCAGGTTATGTTATAACTTTTAAGAAAGAGGGTTGTGAAATTAGAAAGGCTGGCAAAATAGTTGCAAAGTGTTTGCAGAAAGATTCTCTGTACATTGTGCAGAAGGCTGAAAAACAAACTGCTAAGGCTGTTTTTGAAAATAAGCCCTTACACGATCAGTGCATCCATTTATTACATAGGAGATTTGCTCATGCTAATTTTAAGTACATTTCTCAAATGCCTAGTTATTCTGCTGATTTAAAATTGAAACCTTGTGATAAGTATGTGGATTGTGCAGTTTGCAAGGAGAATAAAACCACAAGGGCTCCTGTGAAGAAGTTTTCTGATAGGTCCACCTCTAGGCCTCTAGAGATCATTCACTCTGATGTAATAGGCCCATTTTCTCCTAGTCTTGGGGGAGCAAGGTACATTTTGACCTTCATAGATGATTTTTCCAGGTACACATTCATTTATTTGCTGAAACACAAAGATGAGGTCTTTGATAAATTTAAGGCTTTTGTGGCTTGGGCGAATGGAAAATTCCCAAGGCAAGTGTCTGCTTTGCAATCAGATCGCGGTGGCGAGTATCTATCCTCAAAGTTTAAAAGCTTTTTGTTAGAAAAAGGGATAGAACACATTTTAGCTAACCCTTACACTCCTGAACAGAATTCTGTTGCAGAGAGAAAAGGCAGAACACTGCAGGAAGCAATGATGTGTTTGCTGAAGGATGCTAGTTTGCCTTTTAGGTATTGGGGAGAAGCTGTTACTACAGCGTGTTATGTTCAGAACAGGCTGTTTAGCAGTGCAATTCACGATGTGCCTTTTCGTTTGTTCTATGGTGTGAAGCCTAAAGTAAGCCACCTCAGAGTGTTTGGAAGCACAGCTTGGGTGCACATTCCCAAACAGCTGAGGCGCAAGGGGGCTTCCAGAACAAAGAAAGCAATCTTTGTAGGGTATGAACAAAGTCAGAGAAGCTACAGGTTCATACTGGATAATCAACTGATAATTAGTAAAAGTGCTTCTTTTGCTGAGCAGAATTGGGATAAAATAAACTCTAGTTCTTCAGTTGATTTATCCATGGGGGAGCAGCAAAGTCTTGCTGATGGTGATTTGCAGGAATCACCTAGTGAAGTCAATGATCAGGAAGCTGACTTGTCTGGAAAGTCAGAGGTTTCTGAGGACAATGGTGGGAAACAGAGTGCAAGTCCTGTCCTACCTCGCAGGTCTGAAAGGATTAATAAGGGAGTTCCTCCTGATCGTTATCAAGTAGATGTTGTGAAGGCTTTTCACATTCACACAGAGCCTGAGTCTCTGGAAGAAATTAAAGAAATGCCAGCTGAAATAGCTAAGTGTTGGCATGAAGCCATGCAACAAGAGTTGGATTCCTTAAAGGAAAATAAAACTTGGAAATTAGTAAGTCTACCTCCCAATCAGAAGGTTTTAGGTTGTAGGTGGGTGTTCAAACTGAAAAAAGATTCTGATGGCAAAATTCAGAAGTACAAAGCAAGGTTGGTAGCAAAAGGTTTTGCTCAAAGAAAAAATGTGGATTATGACAAAACTTTTGCTCCAGTGACAAAAGCTGAATCTATCAGGTTGCTTTTAAAGGTTGCTGCCATGAAGAAACTGTCTGTTTATCACTATGATATTCAAACTGCTTTTCTGTATGGTGACTTGGAGGAAAAATTGTTTATGCAACAACCTCCTGGTTATGAAAAAGAAAAACATCTTGTGTGTGAGTTGCAGAAATCCATCTATGGATTGAAACAGGCCGCGCGTTGTTGGAATATTAAAATGGATAATATTTTGCAAAATTTTGGGTTTCAGAAGGGAATTGCTGATCCTTGTGTGTATGTAAAAAATGATAAGCAAGGTGTAATGTACTTGTGCTTGTATGTGGATGATTTGTTGCTGCTCACTTCATCTGATGAACAGAAGCATTCCTTTGAGGTTTGTATGAAAAACAATTTCACATTGAAATGTCTTGGAGCAGTTAACAATTACTTAGGATTAGAAATTCAGAGGGAAAAAGATGGCAGTTTTCTCATAAGCCAGAGCAGCAAAATTAAGAAGCTGCTGGAGGATTTTAAAATGCAGGACTGCAAGTCTGTCTCCTCCCCCATGCTTCCCGCGTTTCTAAAAGAGGAGGGGGTGAAGGGGAATGGTGAGTTATCTGAAGGAGATAGTTTCAGATCAGCCATTGGCAGTCTTCTTTACATTGCAAACAATAGCCGTCCGGACATTTCTAACAGTGTGTCCATTTTGAGCAGGTTTGTGGAAAATCCCACATCTGCTGCAAAGTCTGGGTTAAAAAGGCTGTTTCGTTATTTGCAAGGCACCAAAGATTTTTGCTTAAGGTTGTCTGCTACAGACACAGAAGAAAAGGTAGAATGCTGGTGTGATTCAGATTGGGCTGGAGATCTCAGTGATAGAAAGTCTACTTCTGGAAGTGTAATTCAATTTGCAAAGTCCACTATTGCATGGTTTTCCAGAAAGCAGACTGTAGTAGCCATTAGCACAGCTGAAGCCGAATTTTATGCTTTAGCACAACTGTGCAATGAAGTACTTTGGTTTACTCAATTGTTGCAAGACATTGGAGTCATTTTAAGCCAGCCTGTAACAATTCATGAAGACAATCAAGCTTGTATCCATTTGGCTTTATCTGAAAGTTCCAGAAATCGCACAAAGCACATTGATGTGCATTTTCATCTTGTTAAAGATTTTCTAGCCAAGAAAAAGGTGGTTTTGAAATACTGTGATACTAAATTAATGTTGGCTGATATCTTAACCAAGCCTCTAGTTGCCAGTAGGCACTGTGAGTTAATTACCAAACTGGGTTTGTTTCCATATTCTTTCTAGTCATAAAAAAAGGGGAGTGTTGTATATATTTTTTATGTCTGTAGAATATGTGGCTGAGTTTTTAAAAAGCCAGGCCTCAAAAACTTTTTTCCTGTTTGGGCTCAGGAGCACATGTTCACCCCCACTCAGGATTGTTTATTTGCTTCAGGTGCCGGCCAGTCTGGGAGTTCTGACCAATCAGAATTAGCTGTTAGAGCTTTGCCCATATTGGGAATCTGTTGCCTAGGTGTTTTGGTCACATGCTGAATTTTGTCCAGTCAGATGCTGATCAAGTTAAGGTTTAAAAATGTAAATGCCTTTTGCCTTTTGTTCTCTTCCTCTGCACTCTGTTCTCTGCTATCTAAATGTAAATAGCCATGCCTTCTCTTCGGCTGAAGAAAAAGCTTAGTTTCGTTTTTCTTTGTTTTAAATAAAGCAACATTTTTACTACAAACTTATCTCTTGGTTTTTCCATAACTCTGATCACAAATTTTATAAAAATACAATAAAAACTAGATAGAGAGAACCCAGTTAAAGAAATGAGTCCAAAACATTATACTTGCCCATTTATTCATTGAGGAAAATGATCCAGGCTAGGAATTTCAAGGGAAAACATGTCTTTTAGTTGTTTGGAAAAACGCCAAGGGAAAGATATATCAAGTTACATATGGTAGACCATTTGTACAGTGAAAACTGCAAGTAGGAGAGGTGGTCTGGTGGTCACCTAACATGGTGTCAAACAGACTTTAGGGAGGACAACTGGGGAATTGTCTGGTCTTGTTTGACTTGGTGCCCGGCAGGTGCAATACTTTCCTGTTCATGAACCCTGTGATACTTACCTGCCACGGACTTTCAGGGGGAAGTTGCTATCTGCTGAAAAGATTCTTGTGGGCTGTACAACCTTCACCTTAAATTTGGGGGGCGCTGGAGAAGAAGAAAAGAAAGAGAAGATGAATAATTTGGCTAACTACAGATCAGGCTGAAGAATGGGCATAGTGCCCAAGGTCTGGTTTTAAATTGGTCAGCTCCACTTGTTTTTTTAAATTTTTATATAGCTTTCGTCTATTATTCTTCCCAACCCAATGGAATGCTGGAAAGAGATTATATTAAGGGGATCAAGGATCTGTCTGTCTGTCCATCAGCAGGATAACTCTCCAAAATGGGGAATGGGGCCAAATTTAGTGGAGGGGGAGAAGCCATCAAAAGAAAGGGCCAGTTTTAAAATAAAAACCAGGAGACAGAGAGTTCTAGTCCCGCCTTAGGCATGAAAGCCGGCTGGGTGACCTTGGGCCAGTCACTCTCTCTCAGCCCAACTCATCTCACAGGGTTGTTGTTGTGGGGAAAATAGGAGGAGGAAGGAGTATTAGGTATGTTCCCTGCCTTGAGTTATTTTCCTGGGGGGGGGGGGGGATGTTGCAGGGTCTTACAACGAAAAGGTCCCAAACAGGGCCAGAATGCATCACTATTCCTGCTTTTGGACAGGGACCTTCAAATAATAGGCAAAAGGTCCGCCAGACCAGCAATTATAGTTTCTGGGCTGAGGTAAATTCTGCATCTATTTCTAGAACCCAAAAACTAACTGGGATGAACGGAGGAGATAAAGCATGTCCAGCTTCAAAGCATGGCGAACACTTTGTACTGTACTCCATCACAACAAAGGATAGTGTGGCCTGCCTATTCTCCACGTTGACCACATAGGTGCCAAACATTGGTTCATTTGCCAGACGGACAGACAGCTGCACAATCCCCTGCAAGTTCCACATTACGCCACTGTGCAATCCGGTTCCCTGCAGGATTCTGCCTCAGCAAAATATTTTAAAAAGTATAATTACTGTCCATCCTGGTATTTCTCATAGAATCCCTGCAGAGGCTTAGAACCTCTATGGCAGAGCTTTCCAAACTGAAATACTGAATAAGTATTTGAAATATAATAAGTATTATATTTCAGTAAATATACTGAAAAGAAAAAGAAGAGGAGAACTTTATAATCAGAAGTAGGAACAAGACAATTTCCTGGACAGTCCCATTCCAAACCTTACCTTCCTTATTTTGAAAGGTTCATTCTCTCTGAACACAGAACTGAAATAATGGGGTGCCATTTTATTCAGCTCTTCATGATATACAGCAGGGGTACCCAACCTTTTTGGCACGAGGGACCAGTTTCATGGAAGACAATTTTTCCACAGACCGGGGAGGCCGGGGTTTGCAGGAGGGAGCCAATCACGCAGACCGGGCGGTTTGCAGGCGGGAGCCAATCGCATGGACCAGGGGGAGGGGTTTGCAGCTGGGAGCCAATTGCGTTTACCGGGGGCGGGGTTCGGAGACCGGCATGACCAGTCCTCAAAATTCTGGCTGTCATGACACCCCCACAGTCACGTGATCTTAATTTGGACACTTGGCAACCAGCTCACACTTAAAACGGTTGCAGCGTCCCATGATCATGTGGTGGCCACTTTCCTACTGGCTTCCCACAAGCAAAGCCAATGGAGAAGCCGGCAAGAAAGGTTGCAAGTTGCTCCCACCAATTTTTCTCCTAAGGCGTAGCATACGCCTGCCCACAGCACCCCCTGCCTGCACTCTGTAGCGCAAGCATGCATGCCTGGCTGTGCTTGCATGGCGCCGTAACACCCTCCCCCACCCAGCCACACTCACGCAGTGCTGCAGCCCCCCCCCCCAACCTGGCCCTGCACTCCATAGCACTCACCCACCTGCCAGCCTGTTTGTGAGCTACCTGGGACTTGCGACTTCCTGCCAGCTTCCCCATTGACTTTGCTCATTGGAAGCCGGCAGGAAGTCACCAGTCTCAGTCATGTGAAATCCTCGCTTAATGACCCGTGATCCCTGATTAACGATGGCGATGGGGACTGCTGGGATTGCCATCACGAAACGATGCGGTCATGTGACATCGCACTTTACGACCGCTTTGCTTAGTGACCAAAATTCCAGTCCCAATTATCATTGTTAAGCGAGGACTATCTGTAAATGCATGGCAATCTGCAGAACCAAATGGGAAGGTAGATGGGGATTATATTGGGAGAAGTTGCACAGTGCAGAGGGAGGGTTAATCCACTTCTACTATACCACAGCCCAAGCCAGGTGGTCACTTAGTGACTACAGATCTCCCACTCTGATTTTGAAAGACATGTATTTAGTTAAGTCACAACCATATCAAGCTGTATCAATATAAGTAACCTGTGTGTTGCTAGATACAGAAAGAACTTTTCAACTCCCTAGTTTTAATTTTAGCCAGTATTATTTAAAAAATACTTATTTAATGTCATATTAGGGCTATCTTAGTAATATTGGCTGCACCCATATTGTTTTCTGGGAGTTTCCTTCCATGATTGATATACTTTGCCCACATCTCAGACCTTCTTCCTATGTTTATTTATGTGAGAAATATGTAACTTGCCCACAGCAGAGAGTGAACAAGAATAACAAGAATAAACCCTGTATAATAAACAAGACCCAAATCCAACCAATCAGACTATCTCTTTTGGATTGTTCCAGAAAAATTGGTACACAAAGGAGGCACTAATTTAATTGCTATACCATAGATATCACATTGCCCATCAAAGGACATTCTGCAGTTATTTGGATTGTTTTTCCCCTTACTTACTAAATGTTCTGTGGAAAGAAAAACATGGAAGAAGGAATCAGAAAATCTGGAAGGTGTACCAGTTGCTGACATTGTTATATGGATGCCCATTCTCCCATTCATTAAACTTATTCTCCCATTCATTAAATATGATGGCAATCTTCTGATACATGAAGGGGTGTCACAGGGGAGAGGGAGTAGATTCTCCCTAGCACCTGAGGGTAAGAACCAGTGGGTAGAAACTTTACAGTGAGAGATCCAAACTTGAAGTAAGGAGGAATTTCCTGACTGTGAGAGCTGTTATAAAGCAGTGGAACAGCCGGCCTCTTGATGTTGTGGGTGCTCCATCACTGGAGGTTTTCAAGCAAAGGTTGGACAGCCATTTGTCCTGGGTGGTCTGAGGATTCCTGCACTGGGCAGGGGGTTGGATTAGAAGACCTCCAAGGTCCCTTCCAACCCTCTGATTGTATGATTCTATGAAACTCTGGGAATACAATCAAAGCAACTGCAGAACAGAAGCCTTAATTAGGGGCCCTAGAATTAACCCTTCCCAGGTAGGCTCCATTCCCTGACCCCCACACACACTATATATATGAGGCAGATGTTCGAGTGAACACGTTTAGCCAGGAAGGCAGACAGTCCCACTGTACATTCATTATCCCAATCTGGAACATCTGAAGATAGCTACACTGAGAGTATTTTATTGGTAGGCTAGGCTGATTTATTTGAGATTTTCTTAATTCTCCCTCTCTCTTTTTTTTATCTTACCATACTCCTCCACAGTGAATTTTCTTTGGTTTCTAGTGTCCTCTTCCAACCTCTCTCCCATCTCAATGGTGTATGTGCCCAGGGCTGCTTCAGAAGCCAGAGGGAAAGACAGATCCACAATGCCACGAAGAGGCTTCAAATCCACCCACTGGGCAATCCGGTTCTGATCAGGATCCTGCACACAGGAAGATTGAGGGAAGAATGGTCACACACCCCTCTTGGACTGCAGTCACCAGCAGAGAATCAGATGTATGAGGTTTTTAGGGTGATACGTATATGAGGCAGTGTGATGAAGAAGACAGTTTGGATGGGAATATCAGGAGAGTGTTCGCTGTTAGGAAGGAACCAGTAGATAAACTTAACTCTTTTTCTTCTTGACACGGTTCTGGAAAAAAAAATTATCCTTCTCAAAGTTCACTAAGTCTCCCCTTGAAAAGGAAATGCAAATCTTTTGGAGAGCATTTGGGTCATGATTGTGGTAGGAGGAAAGAGAGATAAGCACTCTTGCTCCACACACCACAATTCTGAGATTGCTCAGACATCCTTTCCGCTATTTAGATAAATTAAACATGCCCCTTATAGGGTATTTGCCCACTTCACTTCCTGTCTACTTTGGCAGAGTTGTACAAGTTGGATCCAGAAAGACAACTGAAGTGTTCTTAGTACAGAACAGCAGATCATTGGGAGAATGCAGATGACCTTTTTATTTCATTTGACAGATTCTATACATTTGTGAAGGGGGTCACTGATATGGGTCATTTATTGAGTACCATTATGTCCAGTGGGAATACTCTATAAATGAAAATATTGATAAGTATGTTTTACATTATATAAATTCATCTGTCTTTTAATTGAGGCCAAATGCAAACCCATTTCACAAAAATGGCTCATAGAAGGAACTCCTGGGATTAAAAATATCTGTATTGATTTTTTCTAGCATATCCCCAGTACTAGTTTCCAGAATTACAATTACTATCACATTTTTAAAAAGGTACTGAGTGATTGATGTCCTGTGAGATCTCTCAAAGGCATCCCTTGCTCTAGGTGAGGTAGCACCTCCCCTGAAAGAGGTACTGCATAATCTGGAGGTTCTTCTGGACTCAAGACTGCTGCTGGAACAGCAGTGGAGGCTGTACCAGGATAACTTTTGGGCAGCTTCGATGGGTCTGGCAGAAGATGTGGAAATCCGCCCTGAGTTAACTTTCTGCTTAGACTACTATAATTTTATGTGGGGCTACCCTTGAACATAAATTAGAAGCTGCAGAGGGCACAGAATGCAGCTGCATACTGGTGCTAGATAGTGGTGTAGAAGAGCACATTTCTGGGAGCTATACTGGTTGCCAGGATGCTTCAAGGCTCAGTTCAAGATGCCGGGGGTAACCTATAAAGCCCTGAATGGCTTAAGCCCTTATAACTTTCAGGACTGCCTTCTCCTAGTAGAATCGACTTCTACGTGGCCCAGCAGGGAGATGATATTCTAGATATCTCCACTAAGTGAATACACAGGGCTGGGACACAGAGGATGATATTCTCAGTGATGTCCCACTCAATCTGGAACAGCTTATTCCCTGAGACCAGGTGGGCCTTACCCTTTTGTCCTTAAGAAACTGGCCAAGGAGGTCCTCTTGCATATTGGAAAGGAAGCTGTTAATTAGGATAACACCAGATATTATTTTAATGATAGTTTGTTTTTATGGGTGTTATTGTGTGTAGTTTGTATAGCACTTAGACATGACTGAGCAGATAGCTCACAGGTGTTTGAAACAAGCAAACTAGCAAACAATGAATACGTTGTCTTGAATGATGGATGTAAATATTAACCTGACCAGATACTCACCTGCAACTTTATCAAAGGGATCTGCAAATGATGGAAGAGAAACAAATCAGAGTCATGAGGAACAGGACTCTCTCCATTCCTCCCTGCCACAAATAGTCTGCAAATACACTGCTCTGCCCTGCAGCTGCTGCCACCCCCACCTTTGAACTGAGCAGAGCCAGGGGCAGATAACTGTGGAATAATGCTTCTGAAAGTGGGATGGGAGAATTATATTACTACTGCTGGAGTGAAAAGGAGATGAAGAAGAGATGCCTGGTGCCTTGATTGTTGCCCACTGATTCTCTTTCACACTTTGGGTCTTATCTGGGACAACCCAATAAAGAACTTGTCATTCTTTCCACCTTCTTCAGTGACAGGTGGGTTCAAATCAAGTTGTGAAATTCTGTACTCCATTTCCTGAGCTTTGTATTTGCCCAGCGGTTTCCAGGATCAGAAACTGGAAAGTAAGTGGACATCTGATTTATACCCAGAATGGAGAATTCCATAACCTTTTGGTTTTCCAATCATAGTGTCATAATGATGAGAAAATTGCCAATTATAGGATATAGGACCAGAAACCTATTAAGTTATTTGCTAAGCAAATCTATGAACACTGAGCCACAATAATCCAGTTTATTTTATAATATCTGTTCTCTACTTTCCTGACATTTCCTCACAGCCTCTTCTGTCTTTGGGGCCCAGTTTTTCTGTACTTCCTCTTCTTTGACAATGGTTTTCATCACCTACTATTTTCCCAGGACGTTGCGATTCAGTCTGTACAGCCTCTACTTCCTATTGATCATTTCCTTGGCCCTCAGTTTGAGTGGCCAACATTCCAATCCTTTGTAGCTTCCTCTTGGAACAGCAACTTAGAGTTAGGAGATGATAAAGGGGATGGTTTACTCAAGATCCCTCCTCCATGGGTTTGATCCACATGACCCATTTGACCCAGAGAGGGTTCAGGCCACTGACCGTTTTTTGAGGGCAGGAACTAACAGCATTTCTTTCTCTCTTTCCATACTCAGCCCATTGGGAAGGCAATCTCTGCTCATTCTTTTCTGATACACATCAGAAGTAGGGTTTTCTGCATCTCAGACTAATGTTAGACCCAGCAACAAACTAAAGTGCTCTTCCCCCTTTGACTCTTTGGCCTTCCTTCTCTTCTACTCCAGCCACCTGCATTTACACAGTCACTTTCTTTTACCGGGTCTTCCCTTACTGTTTCTAAATTCCCTAACTCATTTCTCCCTTGCAGATTCCTTCCTTCCTCCCTCACTTGGCTTCCTATTTCTCAATCAGTGCTTACTGACCTTCCTTAAAAAAAAGAAGAAAAAAAAAGAACCTGACCTGTATTTAGGCTTCTTCCACTGCAGTGCTTCATTCTTGTTTCTCATGAGCCCTAGTTTGTGAGGGATCTTTTTCTTAAATCGACTAAATCGGGTAAGCAAAGATTTCTTGGTTGGCCTTGCAAGCAGTTGGCATATATGAACAACTCCAGCAGACACCAGCCCAGCTTAAGCAATAGAGCCAGCAGCATCTTCACCAGCCCAAGAATCGCTAAGCCATGGAGCTTTCATTCTTTTCCTCCTTTAACGGATTTTTTAAAGTATGAAAAGAGATGGAAGAAGTGGTTCAAAAATACACGAGGGATAAGTAAATTGGAGATGACATCACATCTGCTTTTAAATGATTGTGCTTGAGAAACAACGCTTGCACAAAAACACTCATTCTTAGAAACTGTACAGCCAATTTAAAATGAAATGGAAGCATGAAAAAACTAAGTATGTTTTTGTCCTACTACAAAGTATTTCTACATGGCTGACCTCCATATTTTTTAAAGAAACAATGTGCACAGTAGGGAGACCCTCCATGTCTGACGGTTGATATTTGCTGGGAATAAATTCACATTTTTATTAAAAAAGGAGAGTAATACTCACAGCTTCTTCAATGGCTTTAAATTTTTCATCAAGCCTTACAAAGCGAAACTTTACTGAAAAACACACACATTTATTTATTGCCGGATGCTTAGGTTCAAGTTATACATGTTGTTAAAATGTTAATAGATCAAGTCACTTTACATACAGAATGAATATGTGGGATTGGGGTGTAGTACAAATGTTAGAATTTAAAACAATATTTGTTTTAATATAGCATGTTAATGAAGAGGACATTTTAGAGTACTGAGTTTGTGGAATTCACTTCCTTTGGCTAGGTTCAGGTTTTGTTTTAGGCCCGTGGGGTGGTGTGCTTTCATCTCTGTCTTGGGTGGTCTGTGATTCATCCGAATACGTTGATATGCAGATTTTAACTCACAATTGCCATGATGGCACTGAAGGACCTCATTTTGAATTCCTCCGTTTCTGTACCTCTGTGCCGATCCTGGGCTCTGGAATTGTAGAATGGTGTGAGCAACAAGAACAATTTATAACATGATTTAATATCACCCTAAAATATCTTACTATATGATATTTTTAAAAGCCATCAGGTATGCACACATACACACGCTCTTCTTAGTTACGCCTAGAGCAAAGACCAAAATGGTTAAAAACAGGAAGGTGAGCAAAACCAATCTTAGGTCCATTACATCCCATTTCTGTATTCAGAGGTTTCTTTTTTTCCCCCTAATCTTTTAATTTTCATGTGTTCCTTATTTATTATTGCAATTTATGTGCTGCTCAATTCCAAAAAGGTTCCAAAGGGAGGCCTGCAAGAGTACAAAAATAACCAATTCCCCAAAGCAATGACAACAATAAACCTTGCTGTTCATCCATTAACATGCCAAGGAAAATCAGTCAATAAGTACAATCATCGCCTGCTGCAGGGAGGGGCCCTGCCATAGAATCAAACCCCCAAAGATTTCCAGAACAACTAGGTCTAAGCGGCTTTCCCAAATGCCAACGGACACGACTTTTGGTGAAGCACTATTCCAAGGGAGATGGGCAGCGACATAAACGTCACACTTGTGCCATTTCTTTTCTGATATACTTTCTCCTTACAAGCCACTTCCCCTAATAGCTTCAATTTCTGTACACTAGTTTCCCAAACACAAGCCCCATTTGGGTGTTTGCTGGAACGATGCATGTGGGAATAGCCTTTGACTCTCATGCATTCAGACAGAAAGTCTGAAGGCCAATTGCACTCATGGCCATTTGACCATGAATCCACCTATCAGGCGATCCAGGAGGAGAATGCTTTATTTGGATGAAGCGTCCCATGGAGCGGGACTGAACTCACGAAGGGTTGAAGAGCTGTCCGTGTGGCCTCATTCTTTCTCTGGGTTCAGGTGAGTATCTGAATAGGAATACTGTCCACTAAAAGCCATTCTCTTAGGCCACAACGGAAGAAATGGGGGAAAGCAGAATCATTGTCCTCTCTTCTGAAAGCCAATCTACCGGCATTGCCTTTAACTATCATCCAGATGTCATTCTGCCAGCGAGCAACGATGATGGTGGTGGTGGTGATGGAAGTACTGTAATATTACGATCACCAGCTCAACGGAAGGACAAGCAAGTGCTATCTTTTCCTCTGTTCTGTTTAGGTTTCAGCTGATTTTCATGAAAAAAATGACTTCTGGAAACACTGGAGCCATTACAGCACAACATTAACTTATCATGACATGAGCTGCTTAATGTTAAGAACTGATGCTGGCCTAGGCATTCATGGTGGGGGAAAGGGGGGGGGAATGACAATACATGCCAGATGATATCATCCTGCAAATGACATCATGACACAGGTACTGAATTACAACATTACTCCCCCTTGTGGGGGGAGATGGGCGGTGATATAAGTTAGAAATAATCTGCATGATGACATCATCACAGTTTGCTTTGGATGCCATTGGGTGCCAGTGTTTTCCTTTTCCCTCCCCATTTTTTTTCCTTTTCCTTTTCAATTAAACTATAACGTGCTCTGGAGTGCAGAATATAAATTTATACAAAACAAACATTTACAAAGATATTTTATATATACTTTCCCATATATGTGACTTTGTACATACCGGAAAATTGCCCTAAATTGAATATTTAAGTACAACTGCATTTGATTAACTTATTGATATAAGGAGTTAGCTCAGAGTCAAACTAATGAAATCAACAGGACAAACTAGCCATGAAATCATGAGTAATGTTAGTCCTAGTGATGTCAAAGGGACTGCTCTGAACAAACCTGAACCTTGATCCCACAAAGTATTTTTTAAAATATTTGCATTCGAGAGTTTGGTCTAGTGGTTAAGGCTCCGGGCTAGAAAGCAGGAGACGGAGAGTTCTAGTCCCACCTTAGGCATGAAAGCCGGCTGGGTGACCTTGGGCCAGTCACTCTCTCTCAGCCCTAGGAAGGAGCCAATGGGAAACCAGGAGACTGAGCGTTCTAGTCCCGCCTTAGGCATGAAAGCTGGCTGGGTGACCTTGGGCCAGTCACTCTCTCTCAGCCCAACTCACCTCACAGGGTTGCTGTGGTGGGGAAAATAGGAGGAGGAAGGAGTAATAGGTATGTTCGCCGCCTTGAGTTATTTATAAAAATAATAAAGGCGGGATAGAAAATAAATAAATAAATAAATAAATAAATAAATAAATAAATAAATGGGAGTAATTAACAATTATTCCTATAACCTGCAGAATATCACAAAAGGCAATGGAAAGGGTCTGGAAAGTAACATTCAATTGGTACAATAGGCTTTCTGTTATAAAGTATCTTACAACATATTGCTACCAGACCCGTACTGCAGTTTGATACAGACCAATAGTGAAGCCAACTGAACTCAGTGGGACTTTCTTCTGAGTAGTCATGGATAAGCTGACACCAATAGGTTACAAATCTCTGTGCCTTTTATTGAGCAAGTATGGCGGTTTATAATATCAAAGTAAATATATACTGGATTATACTGTGGGAAACTCAAGGAAGTACTTCATGTAATTCTGAATTTTGTCAAAAGTATGGTTTAAGGAAGGGCATCTGTTTAAAGAATTAGTACAATCTCTCTATTTGCAGCCATTTGCTGAATTTGGTAAAATAGAACTGTTGTGGACAGACCACAGACCAGATGCTGCGTGAAGCCATCAGCCGAATGCTCTGCTTGTAACTTTCCAAACGCATCTAGATGGCAGCTGTTAGAAATATGATGTTGGACAAATAGCTATACTAAGTGGAGATGATGGGAATTGTAGTCCACCATATTGAAAAGATTTTGGCTTGGGGCAGACTACTCTTACATAATACAAGAGGATGTTACAGCAAAATGCTGCAAGGTCAGATGGTCCTTTGCAGACTCTTAGTCATTTTACCAAGTCTTCTTTCAAGACCCTCAATTTTATTTTTCCTATCTCATGTTTTCCATTCTTCTCACCCTCCTAACCATTAACAGGCTCCAATCAGACATAACTATGGTTTTCCATGTTTTTGTTTGGTTCCCTTATATATTTATTTTCCCTTAAAGGTATTTCTCCTTCTACAAACCTGGAGGTTGCTCTGAATTTGATAATGCATTCTTCCCATTTCTCTTATGCCACCCAAATTTAGCATTTGGTTTCCCAATCAACCAACCAACAATATTTGTAAACTTCTCCGGTCAAAAACAAATCCAGGCAATGAAAACAAAGAATAAAAAGTCAACGTAAGAATTCCCATTGTCGTCGTCGTCATCATCATCATCATCATCATCGTATGGGTCAAAGACTTGCTGAAAGAAAATGGGTTTAAGGGCCTTCCAGAATGCAGCGAATGTTGGGGCCCTGGGTACCTCCAGAGACAGAGTATCTCCTAATGTAATTATGTGGGACTGGCAACAAGAGTCTGGAATGTTCCTGATCACTATGTGCCATCCAGCCAGACAAGTTGCATGCCCAGATCTCGTTCAGCTGTTTTTCAGGTCATCTGCCTTATTGCTGTTGTCCTGTGTTTGTACCTCTGGAAACCTGCTAATTCTTTCCTCCATTGTGTGAATATAGGACTCTACTAGGATATTTACAGTATGCGGATAGTGCTACACAAGAATACGTACCGGGAGAACACATTTGCAATTTACCCCTTCAGAATAAGGGATATATGATGGGTAAACTTACCTGCTTTCTTTAGTACATCGATATATTCCAATGGCAGAGCATCCAATGAGAATTAATAAAAACAGTAATGCTATGATACAGATGGGAAGCAGCATCTTTTCCTCAATTACGTTTTTGTGGTGAGATGTGGTGGGATTTTTTTCAGCCTTATTTGCTTTGTCTGAAACTTAAGCAAATGGGGGTTGGAGAAGATGAAGACATTTTATTAAATGAGCCAAGCGGACATATTAATGCGAAAGGATTTCTTCTGCAAGACAGTGTTTAGAAATGTAGTTTTAAGAGTTTCAGCAGAATAGCTTAGAAAAACAAGTGTGATCTTTTGCGAACTCTGAGCCATCTTAAGCAACATGCTACCAACGATGTGCATGCCATTGTGCCATTTAAATCTATTGTCAGAGAATGAAATAATTACATGCTCTCTTTATTTTAGGAAACAAACTTATTACAACTGCAAAATTAACACTCCAGGCTAGTTCCTTTTCCATATGCTGGTTTTGTGTCTATAGAGGAGGAGGAGGAGGAGGAGGAGGAGGAGGAGGAGGAGGAGGAGGAGGAGGAGGAGGTGGTGGTGGAGGAATGCAATGTGGAACTACTGAAATATGTATCTCCCTTTGCAGTCTGAAATTAGAACCACCAGAACAGGGTTTCTCAACCAGGGTTCCGTGGACCCCTAGGGTTCTGCGAGAGGTCACTAGGGGTTCCCTGGGAGATCACAATTTATTTAAAAAATTATTTCAAATTTGGACAATTTCACATTAAAGAAGTTTCATTCTTTATTTTTAGTTTAGGAACACAGTTCATGCATATATACAGGCCTACACATGAAACAAATATAATAATTTTGTAACTTCTGGCCTGTATTTGAGCCTGAATGTGCAGGGGTTCCCCGAGGCCTGAAAAATATTTCAAGGGTTCCTCCTTCCTCCAGGGTCAAAAGGTTGAGAAAGGCTGCACCAGAACAATCATACCATTTCTTGTGTTTTATCTGTTACTGTGACTTACTAAGCCTGTGTCTACATGCATACGTGTGAGTGTATGCTTGATAAAGAGATAGGGAAAAATCTCTCCTGGCATATAATGAGTTTGTGTCAGTACACTGCATATACCTCTTAGTGGAATGTAAAAAACTATGTTGGTTTGCAGGATAATCTCTAGATTAGAGATTCTAGCTAGCACAGAATACTGTGGATGTGTCTAAGATAAAACTGGTCTTTAGTTATGTTTGTAGCATACTGGCCCAAATGTGCAGAACAGACCAGTACTGTTCTTCCTGTTAGCCACAAATGCTGCATATGACACAGGTGTGACCAAAACTGGTCACCAAGTCGACACTTTCTCGATATTACTAAAAAGAGTTATGTGAAAAACCCAATTGACTAGGCTGACCATATGTCCCGTTTTGAACGGGACTGTCCTGTTATTTCACCATTTCTGGAGCGTCCCGTCGTTATAGTAAAAATCTCAATTTTGTCCCGTTTTTGAAAGTTCCCCAGAGAAGTGCGCACACATCCCCCACCCCCACCCCGCATGCACACGCACAGGCCCCCCGCACGCATGGGCGCCCCCCATGCGTGCCCGCACACCCACTTTGTCCGGTGACGTTTTTGCCTCAAAGAAATATGGTCAGCCTACAATTGACCAAAGCCATGATGGACAGCAGAGGTCTGCAGGCCCATCTGTGATGATCACAGCAAATGACTTGGAATGATAAACAGTGTGAATTTACAGATGAAATGCAAGGAAAATAGATATGTGTCTATGAAACTAAGAGAAGGATATAACAGATTCAAATGAAGGTGATTTGACTTTATGGAGTAGAGTTGAGGAATACATTAAGACAAGTGAAGATGTTTAATTTTGAATGAAAGGGTTATAATATAATCTTGGGAGACAGGAGTAAGCGCCGCAGCTTAGACAACGGTGTGATAAGAGAAATCTGAGTCCAAAGGAGGGATGGGGGCAGAGAAAGAGTCTCAGAATTGACCCTCCCTCGTTCTCTGGGATGTAAAGGCTGGGGAGGGGGGAAGTGCCTTCACACTTGCAAGGTTCTGTTACTGTAACCTTACAATAAAGGTAGTGTTAGTACTCATGGTTTTGGTTTCCTGCCTGGAGTACCCTGAAGGACTGACAGTATGTCAGGAGTATTAATCAATGTCATCTATGATGTTGTGAGTAAGAAAGTTGGAATCTATAGAGTGCTGATAGTGTTATCCAATGGTCCATTGAATAACGATATTGGGAAAACCAGGGAGGAGCTTTGAGAAAACTTGTGCAGCATTCTGAATGAATGTGATCCGGGGAAATCATTAGCCATTTTGTTGTAGCAGTGAAGGTACGGGCCTAGAAACCAGGAGACTGAGAGTTCTAGTCCCGCCTTAGGTATGAAAGCCGGCTGGGTGACTTGGGGCCAGTCACTCTCTCTCAGCCCAACCCACCTCCCAGGGCTGTTGTTGTGGGCAGCATTATGTACACTTCCTTGTTTGGTCTAGTGGTCAAGGTGCTGGGCTAGAAACCAGGAGTCTGGGTTCTAGTCCCGCCTTAGGCGTGAAAGCCGGCTGGGTGACCTTGGGCCAGTCACTCTCTCTCAGCCCAACTCACCTCACAGGGTTGTTGTTGTGGGGAAAATAGGAGGATGAAGGAGTATTAGGTATGTTCGCCACCTTGAGTTATTTATAAAAATAATAAAGGCGGGATAAAAATTAATTAAATAAATAAATAAGTGGTTGGGCCATTTGGAAACTCTAGTGATGAATTAGAATCTGCTTAGATAAAGATCTCTTTTGAATATGTAGCATAAGTCTATTTATGCACATGCTTGGCAAGGGAATGAATATACATGTAAATGCATTATCAATTTGATTGTTTATGACGAAAGGTTGAGAGAGTTAGTGAAGGACACAAGGGAGTTAAGATGTTCTGGATGTTGGCAGACCATTTTTGGTAGGGACAAGAGTGGATATTGGGGAAGGGAAAGAAACAAGAGTGAAAGTAAAATGCGGTCCTAGATGAAAAAGTATTAGAATATAGATTAATTTCCCAACTAACGAATGTAAGGAGAGAGGATATGGAAGCTGCTAGGAACAAAGTGAAAAGAATTATATTATAGACAGAGAAAGAGTTAGCCTGAATGATAAGAATATTTCAGCTTTGTACTTTGGATCTACCTGCAAAGTTGTGTTGGTAGAGATTACATTGTCTGCTTGATAATGGAAAAATAAAGTGCATACAAACATTTGGATCCAATCTGTCGGTAATTAACTGCATTACAATTATATATACATTGATCAGAATAGCAATGAATGAACAGAAACTGTTGACTCATTTTAACATGATGTCTGAGCCCTGTTAAGAGTTTGAGCCAGTTGATCTCGAGGAAGTGGACAGGGTCCTCGTGGCTGTGAGCTCGGCCATCTGTGTTCTTGACCCAGGGCCCTCCTGGTTGGTTAGGGCCCTCTGGGAGGTGGCATGTGGCTGGATCCAAGCAGTGGTTAATACCAATTTGCAGGAGGGGGTGGTATCGCCTGCCTTGGATCCAACCATGTTAGACAACTTTTGTCCAGTCTCCAACCTTCCCTTTTTGGGGAAGGTTGCTGAAAGGGTGGCTGGCGCTCAGCTTCAGATGAGTTGGATGAAGTGGATTACCTGGACCCTTTTCAGTCTGGATTCAGTCCGGGGTGCAGTACTGAGATAGCATTGATCGTGCTTGTGGATGACCTCTGGAGGGCTCAGGACGGCGGAGGGTACAACTGTTCTGGCTCCCCTGGATACCTCAGCAGCTTTCAATACCATCAACCATGGTAACCTTCTGGATTGGCTGGGGGGACTGGGGGTGGGACACACTGTTTTGCAGTGGTTCTCCTTCCTACATGGCTGGTTCAGTTGGTGTTGGGGGGGCAGAGGCTGAGCCTTAGGTCCCTGCAGTGAGGGTGCCTCAGGGCCCCAGTCTCTCGCCTCTCCATTTTAACATCCACATGAAACCGCTGGGCAAGGTCATTCAACAGCACAAGGTGGGTATCATCAGCTATACATCTCCACCCCTGGCCGGGCAGGTAATGCTGTTGTGGTGCCTGAGTGCCTGGAGGCTGTGAGGGTCTGGATGGGGAAGAACTAACTTTGATTCAACCCTGGGAAGATGGAGTGGCTTTGGGTTTGGGCCCCCCAGAACCTGCTGATATGTCATTTTTGACTCTGGGCACGGTTGCACTTCCCTGGACTGAGCCGGTGTGCAGTTTGGGGGTCCTCCTGGACTCACGGCTCCCACTCAACGAGCAGGTGGCAGCCATAGCTAGGGGGGCCTTTGCACAGATTTATCTTGTGTATCAGTTGCACCCTTTCCTGGATCAGGAGGCCTTGCTCGCGGTCACTCACGCCTTGGTCACTTCCTGTTTGGATTACTGGGGGCTGCCCTTGAAGACCACAGAGAAGCTACAACTGGTCCAGAATGCAGCACGGCGCATTACCCTTCAGGCAATCTTTAAAAACCTGGCTTTTCCCCCAAACTCTGGGATAGGTTGGTGGTGTGCCCATTTGGTGTGTACTGCTTGTTTCAGTTGAGATATAGGTTTCCCCTGTTACGTGTACTGTCTTTGTTCTGCTTCATTTTTCTGCTTGCTGCCCAGAGTCGGATTTGAATTGGGAAGGTCTTATAATCGAAATTATAAATCAATTATAAAATAAACTCTTAGCTGTAACAAATAATGTTATGAATTTATGGTGAAAATTGCTAGCTTTACCTATTTTACATGCCATTGTTTTATGAGGAAGTACTGTCATAATTGTGGGGTATACTTTTCCTAATAGAAACTGCAAAGCACACGTACAGATTCTGAGTGTCAACTGAAACTAAATGTATCCCCTAAAAAAGGCAATTTGGACGTAATTTCTAGTGGGTCTCTAGCTTTATAAAATTTGTGCATAGATACATTTTTATTGCTCTTAGTGATACTGTTAGGCATACGAGTAGGGTTCTGGAAATTATAGATACTGCGTCCTTCAGATGCCTAAAAACTCTGCTATGAATGCCAAGGAATTTGAACGATTCTTAATGCCTCAGAAGCAGTACTGATTTCTGACAATTTAGTTCACATTCTTTGGAATTTGATATTTCTTTTCTAGCACTAATTAGGGCCTTTACAGATTGCATAATCTTTGTGGCAAATAATCATACATGTAGTTAGATTCACATGACACTGTGTTTTAGCTATGCTAAATCATGTCCTTACGTGGTATTGGTTGGAAAAACAGGTTTCGGGGAATATCTTCATCATCCCGTAATCCTGTAATAAATATAAGTAAGCAATTCAATTAATACCCCAAAACTATGCATGATTATTTTCTAAAGAAAATAAATTACCTTTATTTTGGTTTGTTTCTTAGATGGGCAATATTTTTGTGGCTTTTGGTCATATTTTTACATTTTTATTTATGGGGCAATTCAAAAGGTATACTTGTAAGCCACTAACATCTCTGGGTGAGATTTACATTTTGGGTCCTTTATATTTTTTGGCAGGTTTAAAATGCAAAAACGTACAGAACCTTAATGTACAGTACCTATTGTCCATCTTTTTCCTACAATATATATAAACACCCAAACACAATCACTTACTTTGTCATCAAATTTTGTCTGCACAATTTCAGAGTCTTCCTGGCCCATAGGCAGAAATTGTCCACCCCTGGTATCTCTAAGCATGGCCGAGTTAAACTACTGTAAAACATTCTTCAGGCATCACCTGCATTAAGAATGTAGCTAATTCAATCAAAGGATGAGTGTCTTATTGCAAAGAAACTCAGAAGTGTTGATACTATATCCACCTCTTGTTATATATGGCACTTTTGCTAGGCTGACCATACGTCCCGTTTTGAACGGGACAGTCCCATTTTTTTAGCATTTTTCAACCGTCCCGTCATTTTGATAAAAATCTCAATTTTGTCCCGTTTTTTAAACCCGGCGGGAATGGCGTGGAAGGAGGATCTGAGCCGGAGCTGCCGATTGGAGGCAGCCCAGAAGAGGAAGCCCTCCCGCCTATCAGGGTGGAGAGGAGGGTGATTGGCCAGGCGGGAGCCAATCGTGCGGACCGGGGGACGGGGTTTGCAGGCGGGAGCTAATTGCGCGGACCGGGGGGCGGGTCCCCCTGTCTTTTTCATGAATACAGAATATTACATAAGACCGCGTCCCGTTTTCCCATCCCAATGTCCCGTTTTTGTCTCAAGGAAATATGGTCAGCCTAACTTTTGCTCGAATGTTACCCAAACACCTTGACTCTGAAGTATCTATCCTCCTCCAAAGAAGGCAGTCCAGCTGGCAAAGTGCTGTTGGAAATGCTAGTAACAAGAATTGTCATTAGACCTGTAACAGGCATCACTCATCTTAAGTGATATATAAATTGTACCTGTCATTGGGATTTCCATGGGAGGCTCTTTTACATCCATGCTGGGATAGCGAGGGCCAAATTCCATTTCTAAAATTCAAAACAAAAAGGTAAGAACAAGTCTTTAGAGAGAAGGATGCTGCATCAAAGTCAGTTGGAAAGAAAAACTGAGCTACAACATTTCTGATAGGTTTCGTTGAATTGCCACTATTTGCCAGAATTCATTCCTTCCTTCCTTCCTTCCTTCCTTCCTTCCTTCCTTCCTTCCTTCCTTCCTTCCTTCCTTCCTTCCTTCTTTTACAGGCTGCATTTTAGCCAAGACACAGAAGCACTAAACAACAATAATTAATACAACAGAAATGAAACATAAAGATTATAAAAAGAATGAAGAAAAAAATACAACAATCTGGAAGATATTATTCTGTCTTTTTGAAAGCCAAACCCTCTTTTATCCCCTGGCAGAGTTAATTGTTAATTTTTTAAAACTTCACAGCAAGACCCATTCCTCCAAGAATTCCCCAGTAGGATCATTAGGACCAGTCATACCCTAGTTTTGTCTAGATGGTTAAGTTCTTAGCTCGTGCACCAAGGACTTTTTACTTCAGTCTTGGAAATTATCTTTGGTTGAATCATAGATGTGAATGATCGGCATTTCATCAGCTATGCCACAGTATAAAAAGAATTAAATAGAAAAGGCTTTTGTGGAAAACCAGCAAGAATATCCTCTATTCAGGCCTCTCCATATAGGCTTCACTTCCCAAATGCCTGTGTTGTTGTAAAACAGAGGTGGGCAACGTCAGGCCCATGGGCTGTATAAGGCCCGCGGGGCTCCTGCCCGCAAACCCCGCCCCTTCCACGTGATTGACTCCCGCCCGTAAACCCCACCCCCCAGTGCTTGTGATTGGCTCCCGCCTGCGAACTCCGGCCCCCCGTCTGCGGAAATCCCAGAAACCCCACCCCCACCCCCCCGGACCCCAGTTATAAATATCCAAATGGCTCTTGGCAGAAAAAAGGTTCCCCACCCCTGTTGTAAAACTAGAATCATTGCACACCCTCTTGTCTTTTCCTTTTTGTTTTGAGTCTTTAATAAAGTCCTTGCAAAAGAATGACCAGAAAGCTTGCTGAAAATGTTCCTGCCTTGGCCATTATGATCCCTATGGAATTTAAGAGAACAGAGTCCAAAGCTTGTTCTTGCCCAAGCCCCTGTTTTAAAGTGTAGCCCCCAGCCTGTCACTCACAAGCCCAGTGGGCTGCTCTGACTCTACAGCAGGAGTTTTCAAAAATTTTCAAGCCGAGGATCCTGTTAAACATTTTCCTGAGTTAAAAAAAATATCCTGGAACTCCTGATCAAGATGCAAAACTCTAGTAACAGAAAATTGGCTGCATTTGAGTGAACGTCTTGGTTTTTTACTTTGATCTCCCACTTTGAATGAAAACTGAAGGCTGCGCAAACATTCTAATAGCCCAGAAGTAGAAAACCTCCTTTGGGTGTAGTAATTTTCTGACTTTTTGTCTTTTTTTTTAAAAAAAGGGGAACCAATTTAAACCTGCACCTGCAGACTGAAATGATATAATCCACTTAATTGTTATATTCTTCTGCATACTGTAAGTACAGTAAACCAAACTTTTTCTTGTTCTTAATGACAGACTCAAGGAACCTAACCTAACATTTTAATAAGATTACATTATAGAACATCATGTTTTAAATACTGAATCGACAAAAGGAAATGGAGCATCAGTAGGCAACCTCACCAGAGCTTTCTCTGTAGTGTCAAATTCTCATGTTTTTTCCCATGATTTAAAATGGCTCTAGAGCCATTACTTTCCAAAAACTAAAACAACTCATCAGCCACATGGAATATCCTGAGGTCTATGGGAAGGCCATTCTGATTCTGTTGCTGGAGAAGTATCTTATTGTTTTCCAGGTAGCAGTACCTTGGCATTACATCTGTCTAGGTTGTTATAGTAGCTTTTGTTGTATGGCTAGTACAGATGTTCCCTTAGAAAATCTTACCTTTTGAAGTGTGGTGTGTGCTTTGTATTCCTTGGGGTTGTTCAACACGAACCTCCACTGCAAGATAATGTGTTACTTTAGTAATCCAGTCTACTTATGGATTATGTATCAACCAACTTGATATTTTTAATAAATTAATTGATACTTAAACATTACAGATTTACAGCACTTGCAATATTCAGATACCACAATATTTGTTACACCTTAGATAGTATGTTAATTGTTCCAGATTTGATAAAATTGTGATTTGGCCCTCTTTTGTTTTAAAATTTTAATTGTATTTGTGATTTTCCCCCAATCATAGCTATAGGCCATATATTTGAATGCCAGCTTCCATTTGTTAAATTATCTAAACATTTCCATTGTTGACTATTATAGATTTAGCAGCTAGAAGTAAAAATATGAGTAAATAATATAATGAGAAGTAAAAAAAATAGAATGAGAAACAAATAGTCTAGAACACATCCCCTCCAGCAGCCAACACCCAAATTAGCAGGAAACAGAACCAGATAAAGCATCAGGGAAGAAACAATACTCTAATCAAGGAACCATCAAGGAGGAAGCCACGCCCCCTCACCAAAAATGGCAGGGCAAGCTACTGTACATCAACAGCCAGCAAATCTCACTCTGCCTTGCACTGATGATGTTACCGAGCCTGGCAAGGAAACGTGCAGGAAAACAACCAAGCTCAGGGAACATCAAGAACCCAAGAGTTCAACCCTAAGCTATGCATATTCTCTACTATGAGAGTTCTTTATGGATCAGCTTGTAATTCTCTTCCTCAAATATATGTAACGGGTAAGACGCCAGGCTTCTCGATCGGAAGATCGCAAGTTCGGAGGTTCGAATCCCTAGTCCTGTGTGACGGAGTGAGCTCCCGCACTAGCCCCAGCTCTTGCCAACCTAGCAATTCGAAAGCATGCAAATGCAAGTAGATTAATAGGTACCACTTCAGTAGGAAGGTAACAGCATTCCGCGTGCGTCATGCCGGCCACATGACCGTGGAAGCATCTTCGGACAACGCTGGCTCTTCGGCTAACAAACGGCGATGAGCACCGGCCCCTAGAGTCGGACACGACTGCACAAATGCGCGGGGGGAACTTTTACCTTTTTAAACCTCAATTCAGGAACACATTCTGCTTTTTGTTTATAGATCTTAGTTGCCAGACGATTTTCTGCCAGAATGGTGCAACTCTTTCATAGGACTACCACATATGTGGAAATGTACTCTTCTGTTTACATCCCCTCCAACGTTTTATTGAATAATTAAGATATATACACTATTTATATAGGAGATAAATGCTATCTATGTACTACCTTCAGTTTCAATTCTTATATGGAGGTTAATTATCCCACTGGCTTCCATAGATTCTGCCAGTCCCTATCTTTCATTTACTTTAAAAAAGGTAAAGGTTCCCCCCGCACATTTGTGCAGTCGTGTCTGACTCTAGGGGCCGGTGCTCATCTCTGTTTGTTAGCCGAAGAGCCAGCGCTGTCCAAAGACGCTTCCGCGGTCATGTGGCTGGCATGACGCACGTGGAATGCTGTTACTTTCCCACCGAAGTGGTACCTATTCATCTACTTGCATTTGCATGCTTTCGAATTTCCAGGTTGGCAAGAGCTGGGGCAAGTGCGGGAGCTCACTCCCCACGCAGGGCTAGGGATTCAAACCTCCAAACTTGCGATCTTCCAATTGACAAGCCTGGTGTCTTACTCGCTGAACCACCACAGCCCTTTATTCATTTACTGACCCAAGTCCATATCCCAAACCTCCCACAATCCAATGGGAGGGGGTCACTACCTCTGTCACCAGCTGTAACTTACCTCTTTTAGAAATCATTTCTTTCAGTTGCAAATGATAATTAATTATTAATTCCACAAAATTGGTTTGTTATTTACCTTACCCACGTACCATTAAATAAAGATTTAAGCTGAATCCATGTTAACTGTGCTGGCTCGCCTCCAGAACAGATTGGAGAGTCTTGGCAGTCAGCCCGAGGTAAGGAATGCAGCTCAAGGTTTCTTTGCAAGACTGGCCGAGAGAGAGAGAAACCAGCGTGTGCCAATAATCAGAGTAGTGAAGCAAAGGAGTAGTCAATAATCCAAACCGGGTCAAGGGTTCCAGAAGTCCGAGCCACGATAATCCAAGCCAGGTCCAGGGGTCCAGCAGGCAGAGTAAGATAGTCCAAACAGGGTCAAGAACGCAGGAAACAGGATACCAGAGTGGTCGCGAAGCCAAAGTGCAACGTTGCTCCCACAAATCCCTCACTGTGTCATCGGTGATTTATCAGGAGCTCAGAAACTGTCCACTGGGTCCTGCAAAGACTCTCCCTGCCCTCTGCGTAACTCCCTAGCAGCCAGCCGAGCACTTTTCCTCCTGTCCTTTAAGGCGAGGCGCACACGCCTCCGCCTCTGCCCTTTGGGGGATTCAGGAGAGCTGGGAGGCTGATGGGATCCAGCTGGCTGCTGGCTAAAGGGTGGGGACAAACCGCAATCCCCAGCTTGCTCCGCTGTAGCCTCGGTTGCTGGCTGCTGGCTCGAGGGTGGGGCCAAACCACCATCCCCAGCTTGCTCTCCTGCAGCCTCAGGTATTGCTGCCTCCTGCGGTGCTGGGTCATCGCCCGGGCCCGTGTCCGCATCTGGGGCCTCGCCTGGCTCAATCCCCTGGGGGTTTGCCAGGGGCAGCTCGTCCTCTGACTCATCGCTGAGGCCCTGGGGCAGAGGCTGAACCAGGACACTATCCCCCCCCTCAGGGCCCCCTCCCCGAGAAGCTACGGGTCCCGGCTTGCGAGGATAAGCCCGGTGGAAGTCCTGGACCAAGGCGGGGGCATGGACCTGAGCCGCGGGCTCCCAGGAGCGGTCTTCCGGCCCGTACCCTTTCCAGTCAACCAGATACTGGAGGCGCCCTCTCCGCATGCGGGAGTCCAAGATACGGGCCACCTCAAACTCCTCCTGGCCATCCACCATCACCGGTGGCGGGGGTGGCACCGAGGGACGATGGGGATCCGGAGGGACGGCAGGCACCAGGAGGGACCGGTGGAACACGGGGTGGATCCGGAGAGATGGGGGCAGGTCCAGGCGGAAAGCCACGGGGTTGACGCATTCCACCACCGGATACGGCCCGATAAAGCGGGCGTCCAGCTTCCTGGAGGGCCTCGAGCTGGGCAGATACCTGGTGGACAGCCACACCCGGTCGCCTACTTGCAGGTCCTGGCCTGGCTGCCGCCGCCGGTCCGCATTGGCCTTAAAGGCCCGCTTAGCCTGCTCGAGGTGTTCCTGGAGCACGGAGTGCTGAGCCCGAAGTTCCTGGACGAAGGCCTCCGCTGCCAGAACCGGGCTACTGGGAAGGACAGATGGGAAGAAACGGGGGTGGTAGCCGTAGAGGGTCAGGAAAGGGGTCTGCTGGGTTGAACAATGGAGGGAGTTATTGTAGGCGAACTCCGCCAGAGGGAGCAGGTCTGCCCAGTCATCTTGCTGGTGCCCCACGTAGCACCGTAGGTACTGCTCCAGCACCCCGTTCACCCTCTCGGTCTGGCCGTCCGACTGGGGGTGGTGCGACGAGGAGAGGTGCACCTCCGTGCCGAGCAGGGTGTGTAGCGCCTTCCAAAAGTGGGAGGAGAACTGGGAGCCCCGGTCGCTCACCACCTGCTCTGGGAGGCCGTGTAGCCGAAAGATGTGCTGCACGTACAGCTGCGCCATCTCCCGAGCCGTTGGGAGGCCGGCACACGGGATGAAGTGTCCCATTTTACTGAGGAGATCCACCACCACCAAGATGCAGGAATAGGGGCCGGCCCTGGGGAGGTCGGTGATAAAGTCCATGGACAGGGTATGCCAGGGCCCTGGTGGAGTGGGCAGAGGGTGAAGGAGTCCTGAGGGTTTGCCTGGCTGGTTCTTCGCTCGGCGGCACACTTCGCAGGTCTGCACGTAGCGTGCCACGTCCGCCTGGACCCGGGGCCACCAGAACTCTCGGGTCAGCAGGTGCAAAGTCTTATAGCGCCCGAAATGTCCAGCCAGGCGCGTGTCATGGCACAAGGCGAGAACTTCCCCCCGTAGAGGCCCAGCCGGTATACACAAACGGCCCTGGTGCGTTAGGAGCCCGTCAGCAACCGCGTAGTCCGAAGGGCCCGGTGCACGGGCTTGCTGCAGGCGGCCCAGCTGCTCTCGGGTCCAGGGGTCCCTAGCCTGCTGCTCTCGGAGCCGGTCCCGAAATGTGGGCTGGGGAACGGTGGACGCGAACACCTCCGGGGCCAGTACGGTGGTCGGGGAGGCAGTCAGGTCTGCCGTGGGCGTGTACTCCGGCTTCCGAGATAACACGTCGGCCCGCTTGTTTTGAGCGCTCGGAATGTACTCGATCCGGAAATCGAAGCGGGTGAAGCAGAGCGACCAACGGATCTGCCGCTGGTTCAAGCATCGGGCCATCTGCAGATGCTCCAGGTTCCGGTGGTCCGTCCGGACGACCACCGGATGTCGGGCACCCTCCAAATGATGCCTCCACGCCTCGAAGGCCGCTTTTATGGCTAGCAGCTCCCGCTCCCAAATGGTGTAGTTACGCTCTGCAGGGGTGAGCTGGCAGGAATAGTAGGCACAGGGACGCAGTGGCTCCGTAGGGGTGGCCTGCTGTGAGAGGACTGCCCCGATGGCATAGCTGGAGGCGTCCGCCTCCACGACGAACGGGAGCTGGGGGTCTGGGTGTCGCAGCACTGGTTCCGTGGCGAAGCGGCTCTTTAGGTGTTGGAACGCCTGCTCCGCCTCTGCAGTCCACCGGAACGTCTCACGGGGTTTCAGTAGCCGGGTGAGCGGCACCGCCAGAGCGGCATAGCCCTCAATAAATTGCCTGTAATAGTTCGCGAACCCCAGGAACCGTTGGAGCTCCTTTCGGTTCCTGGGAGCTTGCCACTGCGTCACCGAGGTGACCTTGGCCGGGTCCATGGCTACACCCTCGGGAGTAAGGCGGTGGCCCAGGAAGTCCACTTCCCGGACATGGAACTCGCACTTCTCCAGTTTCGCGTAAAGCCGGTGCTCCCGGAGCCGCTGCATAACCGTACGGACATGCTCCACATGCCGGGCGGGGTCCCTGGAGTAGATCAGGATGTCATCGAGATAGACCACTACAAACCGGTCCAATAGGTCCCGAAACACATCGTTAATAAAGCGCTGGAAGACGGCGGGCGCATTACAAAGTCCGAAAGGCATGACCAGATACTCGTATTGCCCATAGCGCGTCCCAAAGGCCGTCTTCCATTCATCCCCATCCCGGATCCTGACCAGGTTGTAGGCGCCGCGCAGGTCCAGCTTGGTGAACAGCTGGGCCTGGCGCACCCGATCCAGTAGTTCTGGTATCAAGGGGAGTGGGTACCGGTCCCGAATGGTTATCCGGTTCAGCGCCCGATAGTCATTGCAAAGCCTCAGCTCCCCGCACTTCTTTTTCACGAAGAGCACGGGGGCTGAGGTCGGGGATCTGGAGGGCCGAATGAAACCCCTCTGCCGGTTCTTGGCTAAAAAGTCCCGGAGGGCGGCCTGTTCCGGCTCCGACAAAGAGTACAGCCGGCCTGCGGGCAGGGGAGCATCAGGCTTGAGGTTGATCCCGCAATCGTAGGGCCGATGGGGCGGTAACCGGTCTTCCCCCTTCTCCTCAAAGACATCCCCGAATTCCTGGTATTCCGGGGGAAGGGCAGGAGTCCCCTCGGCGCTGGCGGCCCCCAGGAGTGCCTTGACAGCCAGGTGCGGGCAAGGTTCCCGGAACTGGAGTCGCTGACGCGCCCAGTCTATCATGGGGTTGTGCCGCTCCAGCCAGTCTATCCCCAGCACCAGCGGGAACCGGGGCATCTTGGTAATGTCCATGCGCAGCCGCTCCTGGTGCTGGCCCACAACCATGGTGAGGAGCGCCGTCTCCTGGCTCACCGGGCCCGATTGCAACAGCCGCCCGTCAATGGCTTCCACGGACATGGGCACCTTCTTTGCGCGGAGCGGGACCTGCTGCTGGGCCGCAAAGTCACTGTCCATATAGGAGCGGGAAGCCCCGGAGTCCACTAGGGCATGGGCCAGGAGCCACTGCCCTGCCCGCAGCCGCAGCTTGACCGGCAGCAGCAGGTGCTGGAGTTCCTCTCCTGTTGGCCTGTGGGCAGAGGCTGCACGCCCCAGGTCGCTCGGCCGGCACTGACCTGGGGCTGCCAGTTTCCCGGCACTGACTGCTTTTCGGGGCATGAGCTGGCATAATGCCCCGGCCCGCCACAGTAGAGGCACAGGTTGGCCCGGCGCCTCCTCTCCTTTTCTTCCCGAGTAAGCCGGGGTCGAGCAGCCCCCAGCTGCATTGGCTCTGGCGCGGTCGGGCTGTGGCCACCAGGGGGCCAGGGAGCCGGAGGTGCGGGAGGCCGGTGGCGCCCTAGCCCGGGATCAACACGTCCCCGGCGGGCCTGGCGCCTGTCCTCCAGCCGCCCATCGATGCGGAGGCACAACTGGATGGTTTGCTCCAGGGTGGTAGGGCGTTCCACCCGGGCTACCTCGTCCAACACGGCCTCAGACAGTCCCTCTAGATACTGGTCCCGCAGGGCAGCCTCATTCCAGTCCAAATCCTGGGCATAGAGACGGAACTCGGCTGTGTAGTCTGCCACCGACCCTTTGCCCTGTTGCAGCCGCCTGATCTGCCGGTTGGCTCTCGCCAGGGCTTGAGGCTCCTCAAAGACGCTCCTGAATTGTGCCAGGAAGGCAGGGTAGTTGTTCAGGAGTGGAGAGTCAGCCACCAGGAACGGGGTGGCCCATTTAGCCGCACGGCCCTTTAAGAGGCTGATAAGGAAGCAGACCTTGGTTTGGTCTGACACAAACTCCCTCTCCCGTACCTTCATGTATAACGTGCATTGTCCCAAGAAGGCAGGAAAGTCCTCAGGCTTGCCCTCATAGTTCTCAGGAGGGCTCACTGGACACTTGCTGGGCACGGCAGCCACCGTGGCCAGCTGCAGTTGTAGCTGGCTCACAAGCCCCGTAAGCTGGTCTACTTGTGTGGCCAGCGTCTGATTCTGAGCGGCCAAATTGGCCACAGCCTCGGCAGCTGGGTTAGTCATGCTGCTAACAAACCGTGCTTCTCTCTCCCAGCGTTTGTTGTTGGTGGGAGCAAACTGTGCTGGCTCGCCTCCAGAACAGATTGGAGAGTCTTGGCAGTCAGCCCGAGGTAAGGAATGCAGCTCAAGGTTTCTTTGCAAGACTGGCCGAGAGAGAGAGAAACCAGCGTGTGCCAATAATCAGAGTAGTGAAGCAAAGGAGTAGTCAATAATCCAAACCGGGTCAAGGGTTCCAGAAGTCCGAGCCACGATAATCCAAGCCAGGTCCAGGGGTCCAGCAGGCAGAGTAAGATAGTCCAAACAGGGTCAAGAACGCAGGAAACAGGATACCAGAGTGGTCGCGAAGCCAAAGTGCAACGTTGCTCCCACAAATCCCTCACTGTGTCGTCGGTGATTTATCAGGAGCTCAGAAGCTGTCCTCTGGGTCCTGCAAAGACTCTCCCTGCCCTCTGCGTAACTCCCTAGCAGCCAGCCGAGCACTTTTCCTCCTGTCCTTTAAGGCGAGGCGCACACGCCTCCGCCTCTGCCCTTTGGGGGATTCAGGAGAGCTGGGAGGCTGATGGGATCCAGCTGGCTGCTGGCTAAAGGGTGGGGACAAACCGCAATCCCCAGCTTGCTCCGCTGTAGCCTCGGTTGCTGGCTGCTGGCTCGAGGGTGGGGCCAAACCACCATCCCCAGCTTGCTCTCCTGCAGCCTCAGGTATTGCTGCCTCCTGCGGTGCTGGGTCATCGCCCGGGCCCATGTCCGCATCTGGGGCCTCGCCTGGCTCAATCCCCTGGGGGTTTGCCAGGGGCAGCTCGTCCTCTGACTCATCACTGAGGCCCTGGGGCAGAGGCTGAACCAGGACATTAACCAAGGTATCTGGCAGACTACTTTAAATTCAATTTTTCCTTACTACATAACCAATTGTCGTAATAAAAATTTCTTACTCTATAGAGACCCCATTCTCTCCATGACTTAAGCTGAATTGCCTTACATGAATTGTAAAAAATCAGGATGCAATATCAGGGGAGATAAGGGGACGATGCCCATTATTTAACCCTCTCTTCCTGCATACCTGAAACCCAGCTTTCATAAATATTATCTTTATTGCTTATTTTTATAAGATCCTTTGGAAAAAAGAACATCTGACTCAATATCTCTATCCAACTCTTCTATGTCTTCTATCAGAATCCACTGTTTCGTTCTATCTTCCACTATAAGTAGAATCACATGTCCCAATTAGGAAGCATTAGCAAATATAAACCTCCACCTGCAGACTGAAACAATATAATTACAGTGACCATATTTTCTTTGAAAAAGGGGGCATATCTGAAAGAGGTTCATAAGGATAAAAAATTGAAATTGTTTATGTTTATAACTTTGCTTTGCAAAGTAAAATTCAAGAGCAAAACCAAGAAAAACTTTACAAAAATGCACATTCTATTAAAAACATCTAAAATCAAACAGTATATGTAAATTTATTTTAAAAAGACAATTCAATTTCCATATTTTTCACATGAATGTGAAAGACTGCATTAAGTGGTACCATTTGTATGATAAATGTTAAATGACACAAATAAAGGACAAAAGTGAGTTTTTGAAAAATAAATAAATCTAAAGGACAGCTTTCTGAAATCACGGACTGTCCTTTATAATAAAGGATGTATAGTCACTGTAGATATAATCCATCCTATAAGGTCAGGACTCTTTCACTTGATCATCATATTCTGCTGCATAAGTAATCCAGTCTTTTTCTCATTCTTATTCACAGACTCAAGGAACCTAGCCTAATATGTTAATAAGGATTATTACACCTGGCCTGTTAATAAGATTACATTATAGAACATCATGTTTTAAATATGGAACCGATGAAAGGAAATGTAGCATTAGATAGACGTTCAGGTTAGGCAACCTCACTCACCAGAGCTTCCTCTCTAGTGTCAGATTCTCATCTTTTTCCCCATGATTTAAAATGGCTCCAGAGCTTTCCAAAAACAACACAACAAATCAGCCACATGGAACATCCTGATGTCTACGGGAAGGCCATTCTGATTCTATTGCTGGAGAAGTATCGCATTATTTTCCAGGCAGCAGTACCTTGGCATTACATCTGTCTAGCTTGTTATAGTAGCTTTTGTTGTATGGCTTGTACAGATGTGATAGCCCTTTAGTAAATCTTACCTTTTAAAATGTGGTATGTGGGTTGTGTCTCTTGGGGTTGTTTGACACCAAGCTCCTCCACTGCAAGATAACATGTGTTTCTTTAGTATGCTTAAAAAAAAGGTAAAGGTTCCCCCCGCATTGTTGTGCAGTCGTATCCGACTCTAAGGGCCGGTGCTCATCTCCGTTTGTTAGCAAAAGAGCCAGCGTTGTCCAAAGACGCTTCCACGGTCATGTGGCCGCATGACACGCACGGAACACTGTTACCTTCCCACCGAAGTGGCACCTATTTATCTACTTGCATTTGCATGCTTTCAAATTGCTAGGTTGGCAAGAGCTGGGGCAAGTGTGGGAGCTCACTCCATCACGCGGGGCTAGGGATTCAAACCTCTGAACTTGCGATCTTCCAATCGACAAGCTTGGTGTCTTATCCGCTGAGCCACCACGCCCCTGGACCTTTGATTGGCCCCGACCCTCTTGGCTTTTAGGAAAGCCCTGAGGACATGCGAAGTGTCCTCAATTATTTACAATTATATTATGAAGCTTGTAACCTAATGTGGATTAAAGGGTGGGTGAGATTAGAAAATCATAAATTATTATATTTGGAAAGCCATTATCTAAAATTTGGCTGGCATGCATACCTTTGGTATGACAAAATTAAAGCAAATAAAATATTTAATAATCACTGTATACGAAGAGCATTAATTAAAGTTTGGAATAAATATAAGAAAAGACTATTGCCAAATATACCATTCTGGTTATCACCACAAGAAGCTTTCACGAGAGTAGAAAGCTCAAATAACCGTAATTGGTTTAAGTATAAAGATTTAATATACTATGAAGGGGACAAAATTGAAATGAAATCAAGGGAAGAATTAGAAAAAAAGGAATATCAATGTAACTGGTTTATATACCTACAGTTAAAAGAACAATTTATAAAATTAAATAAATAAAAAGATAAAAAGAACTATAAATTTGTAAAAGAACCAACGTGGTTAGAAAACCAACTATTTGATAACAATGATCATACTATAACTAAATTTTATAAAATGCTACTACAAATAAAATTAGAAGACGAACAAGTCAAAGAATGTATGATAAATTGGGCCAAAAATTTTGGATATAATATCATGTATGATCAATGGGAAAAAATGTGGACAAAAGGTTTAAAATTTACATTAAATTATAACTTAAAAGAAATTTTTTACAAAATGATGTACCGTTGGTATATAACTCCAGAGAAATTATCAAAAATGTATAAAAATGTATCAAGTAAATGTTGGAAATGTAAGAAAGAAAATGGAACATTTTACCATCTATGGTGGACGTACAAGAAAGCGAAAATTTTTTGGAACTCAATACACGAAACCATAAAAACAATTATATCAATGGACATACAAATTAAACCAGAACTATACTTATTAGGCTTCATGGACAATGAACTGGAGAAAAAACACAGAAACTTGTTACTATATATGATTTCAGCTGCCAGAATAACATACGCTCAACAATGGAAGAAAGAAGAAACCCCTACAATCCAAGAATGGATTACAAAAATTATGGACCTAGCACAGATGGCAAAACTAACAGAGATGTTAAAAGATAAGAATATGGACAAATTCAAAAATGATTGGAAACCGTTTCTGGACTATATGATAAACATACAAAAAAATAATACAATAAATATAGGATTTAATGATTAAGTTGGTAAGAAATAGAAAAGTAACAAATGTAATTTAAACAAGCAATTAAGTAACGAGACAAATATATTAATCACAGTTAAGGAAATCGAGAACCAAACCTTTCCTTTTTCTTGTTGTTTGTCTCCCCTTTCACACACTTTTCTTTTTTTTTCTTTTCCTTGCACCCCGTTTAATTGTCTCAAGATGTATGTAAGTTATATGTTATATGTTAAAAATTTTATACAATAAAGTATTTTTTAAAAAAAATAAAAATGAAAAAAAATGCAGTCAATGTAAATTTCAAGAACAGCTGAAAAATAGCCACCAAAACGTCTATATATTTGATTGTTAAAGAACTGGCCCCTCTTACGTATGGGAGAAGCGGAATATAAGCCAAGACCCAAAAATTCCACTTAAAATAAAATATGATTGTGGCACAACTTGAAAATTGGTAACACTTTGGAAACTGGTCCCTTTTACAATAAGCTCAATACTGTTCCAATAGGTGATGCAACTATTTTCCCTTAAAATGATCAGCAGCAGCCTTTCAAGGTTTTGAAGGCAGGCAGAAAACATGTTAGAACCCACTATGTAACATGTAGGAAAAGGATGGAGAAGATACACACACAGGAACAACACTCAAATGGCCTATTCTGATTTGTATATTTCCTGACATGGTTGCTAATTTTAAGAATGCCTTACACCTTCCCAAATAATTGCTTAGAGCAGTGCTTTCCAATCTGCCGCCGTTGGTGACACACCAATGGTGGCGGCGCGGGGGCGCGCACGGCAGTGCGGGGGGGTGGGGTGGCGTGCAGCGGCATGCACGGCGGCGGCCTCCACTTAAACGCAAAAGCACTGATGGCGCGCCGCCCCCGCCGCCATGCACACCCCCGCCACCGCTTTCGGGTTGTGGTGACACACCAAACTGTGTGTTGCGACACACTAAAGTGTCGCGACACAGAGTTTGGAAAGCTGTGGCTTAGAGCTTATTTTCATTACCAAACATGCATCCTGAGTATATATTAGTACACTGCCTATACCTCCTACTTGGTGTGATACAGGCAAATACAGTATATATTGCTTTGCAAGGTGGCCTTTAGATCAGAGATCCTAACAGTGTTGGTATAGTTGGGGTAAAAGTGGGCATTGGTTGTGCTAGTGGCACACTGGCAACTATGTGCCCACTGACTGGTACTGTCCTTATTAATGAAGGTGTAGGCTTAATTATGAATGAAATAACTAAAATGTATATCAGAAAGAAGAAACTGATGTTATCTAGGTTGTTGTGGATGGATATGAAACTGGGAATCCAAAGGTTGTTGACAGTTGTATGTTACTTCCCAGAGGATGATGATGTTGTAAGAGCCAGAGATGACTCCTGGGGAAAACCGTACAATGCTCTAAATGAATGTGATCCAGGAGAAAAACGGTTATCCTGCTAGGTCAGTGGTCGGCAAACTCATTAGTCAACAGAGCCAAATATCAACAGTACAACAATTGAAATTTCTTTTGAGAGCCAATTTTTTAAACTTAAACTATATAGGTAGGTACATTGTTATTAACCTAATTAGGGTACTCCTAAGCTGGCCTTTGCTAAAAACGTCCTCAATCTGATTGAGGTACGTTCGCTGAGGTCGACCCCTTCCAACTCTCCCATCCACACTCGTCTTGTATACTTGTTTCGTCTATCTCCTTTCGTTCATCCTCTCTATATGTCCAAACCATCTCAAGAATGATTCAACATCATTGAATTGTGACTGTGGAGCCGAAAAACAAACTATCCAACATATAGTGACAAAGTGTCAAAACCGAGCCTTTGCTGATTTCCTGGCTGTGACAACTGTAGCAAAAAACTATATTTGTAACCTAGGCATGTTGTTGTTGTTTATTCGTTCAGTCGTTTCCGACTCTTCGTGACTTCATGGACCAGCCCACGCCAGAGCTTTCTGTCGGCCGTCACCATCCCCAGCTCCCCAATGGTTGAGTCCGTCGCCTCCAGAATACCATCCATCCATCTTGCCCTTGGTCGGCCCCTCTTCCTTTTGCCTTCCACTTTTCCTAGCATCAGCTTCTTCTCCAAGGTATCCTGTCTTCTCATTATGTGGCCAAAGTACTTCAGTTTTGCCTTTAATATCATTCCCTCAAGTGAGCAGTCTGGCTTGATTTCCTGGAGTATGGACTGGTTTGATCTTCTTGCAGTCCAAGGCACTCTCAGAATTTTCCTCCAACACCACAGTTCAAAAGCATCTATCTTCCTTCGCTCAGCCTTCCTTATGGTCCAGCTCTCGCAGCCATAGGTTACTACAGGAAATACCATTGCTTTAACTATGCGGACCTTTGTTGTCAATGTGATGTCTCTGCTCTTAACTATTTTATCAAGATTTGCCATTGCTCTCCTCCCAAGAAGTAGACGTCTTCTGATTTCCTGGCTGCAGTCAGCATCTGCAGTAATCTTTGCGCCTAGAAATACAAAGTCTGTCACTGCCTCCACTTTTTCTCCCTCTATTTGCCAGTCATCAATCAAGCTCGTTGCCATAATCTTGGTTTTTTTGAGGTTTAACTGCAACCCAGCTTTTGCACTTTCTTCTTTCACCTTCGTCATAAGGCTCCTCAACTCCTCCTCGCTTTCAGCCATCAAAGTGGTATCATCTGCATATCTGAGATTGTTAATGTTTCTTCCAGCGATTTTAACTCCAGCCTTGGATTCCTCAAGCCCAGCATGTCGCATGATGTGTTCTGCGTACAGGTTGAATAGGTAGGGTGAGAGTATACAACCCTGCCGTACTCCTTTCCCAATCTTAAACCAGTCCGTTGTTCCGTGGTCTGTTCTTACCGTTGCTACTTGGTTGTTATACAGATTCCTTAGGAGGCAGACAAGATGACTTGGTATCCCCATACCACCAAGAACTTGCCACAATTTGTTATGATCCACACAGTCAAAGGCTTTAGAATAGTCAATAAAACAGAAATAGATGTTTTTCTGAAATTCCCTGGCTTTCTCCATTATCCAGCGGATATTGGCAATTTGGTCTCTAGTTCCTCTGCCTTTTCTAAACCCAGCTTGTACATCTGGCAATTCTCGCTCCATGAATTGCTGGAGTCTACCCTGCAAGATCTTGAGCATTACCTTACTGGCATGTGAAATAAGTGCCACTGTTCGATAGTTTGAACATTCTTTAGTGCTTCCCTTTTTTGGTATGGGGATATAAGTTGATTTTTTCCAATCTGATGGCCATTCTTGTGTTTTCCAAATTTGCTGGCATATGGCATGCATCACCGTGACAGCATCATCTTGCAAGATTTTAAACAGTTCAGCTGGGATACCATCGTCTCCTGCTGACTTGTTATTAGCAATGCTTCTTAAGGCCCATTCAACCTCACTCTTCAGGATGTCTGGCTCTAACTCACTGACCACACCGTCAAAGCTATCTCCAATATTATTATCCTTCCTATACAGATCTTCCGTATATTCTTGCCACCTTTTCTTGATCTCTTCTGCTTCTGTTAGGTCCTTACCATCTTTGTTTTTGATCATACCCATTTTTGCCTGGAATTTACCTCCGATGTTTCTAATTTTCTGGAAGAGGTCTCTTGTCCTTCCTATTCTATTGTCTTCTTCCACTTCCGCACATTGCTTGTTTAAAAATAATTCCTTATCTCTTCTGGCTAACCTCTGGAATTTTGCATTTAATTGGGCATATCTCCCCCTATCACTGTTGCCTTTTGCTTTCCTTCTTTCTTGGGCTACTTCCAGTGTTTCAGCAGACAGCCATCTTGCCTTCTTGGTTTTCTTTTTCTTTGGGACGTTTTTTGTTGCCGCCTCCTGAACAATGTTGCGAACTTCTGTCCATAGTTCTTCTGGGACCCTATCTACTAAATCTAGTCCCTTAAATCTATTCTTCACCTCCACTGCATATTCCTTAGGAATATTAGTGAGCTCATATCTAACTGATCTGTGGGTCTTCCCTATTCTCTTTAGTCTGATTCTAAATTTTGCAATAAGAAGTTCGTGATCTGAACTACAGTCAGCTCCAGGTCTTGTTTTTACCGACTGTATAGAGGTCCGCCACCTTTGGCTGCAAAGGATGTAGTCAATCTGATTTCGGTGTCGACCATCTGGTGAAGTCCATGTATAAAGTCGTCTTTTAGGTTGTTGGAAGAGAGTGTTTGTTATGCACAGTGAGTTGTCTTGGCAAAATTCTATCAGCCTATGTCCTGCTTCATTTTGTTCTCCCAGACCATGCTTGCCTGTAATTCCAGGTGTCGTCTGACTACCCACCTTAGCATTCCAGTCTCCTGTAATGAAAATAACATCTCTTTTTGGTGTATTATCTAGTAGGTGCTGCAGATCCTCATAGAACTGATCTACTTCTGCTTCTTCAGCATCTGTGGTTGGGGCGTATATTTGGATCACTGTGACGTTAAATGGCTTACCCTGAATTCGAATTGAGATCATTCTATCGTTTTTTGGATTGTATCCAAGCACTGCTTTAGCCACTTTATTATTAATTATGAAGGCTACTCCATTTCTTCTGTGGTCCTCTTGTCCACAGTAGTAGATCTGGTGGTCATCTGATGTGAAGTGGCCCATCCCAGTCCATTTCAGTTCACTGACACCTAAAATGTCTATATTTAATCTTGACATCTCACCAATAACCACATCCAATTTGCCCTGGCTCATAGATCTTACATTCCAGGTTCCTATGGTGTGTTGATCTTTAGAACATCGGATTCGTCGTTCACCACCAGCACCGTCGGCCGCTAGCCGTCCTTTCGGCTTTGAGCTAGCTGCGTCATCACATCTGGGGCTAGTTGAACGTATCCTCTGTTCCTCCCCAGTAGCATTTTGACCATCTTCCGACCTGGGAGTCCCATCTTCCGATGGTATACCGACATATCTTTGGTTGTACTGATCCATTTAGTTTTCATGGCAAGAATACTGGGGTGGGTTGCCATTACCTTCCCCAGGGATCGTATTTAGTCTGACCTCTCTGCCACGACCTTCCCGTCTTGGGTGTCCCTTCACGGTTTAGCTCATGGTTTCATTGAGGTGCTCAAGCTCCAGCACCACGACAAGGTAACGATCTCCTTTGCTGGAGAACCTAGGCATACGTTTGTAATTTTCCTGTCTATATTTTATATTTCATATTTATTATGCTCTATGTTTTTTATTGTAACACGATGTGAATGTGCCATACGATAAATAAATAAATAACCATGTAGACCAGCACCATGTGAGCTCAAGATACAGAAAAGTTGCTAATGCCCAGGCAAAATAATTTAGATACAGTTCCAAGAGGGTGGTGCTTTTTCTATTTTTTTTTTTTTTTATAAGTTTTATTAATTTTAAAATACACATTAAAAGCTAATACAAAAGAAAAGAAATAGAAATACAAAGTAAGAAAAGGGAAAAGAAAAAGTGAAGTCAAAAAATAACAAACAAGAAAAAATATAGAAAATAGATGTCCTCCAATTTATCCTTGAACTTTAAGTACAACAATTAACTTTAAATGTTAGTCCTTAATACAATACACAGAAACTTTTCTTTGTCATATACCCTTTGATTTCTCTAATCCAATCTTCTGTTCTTCATATAGATTTCGCCTTTCTTAATATCTTCCAACAATCCATCTCTGGTTTCTACTCCTTAGAATAGTAATCAAATGTTCGTTGTTGCATCAATTAAATGTTTTCCATTTGCTCTTTCCATTTTTACATCTATATTTATATCTTCAATAAAGTCCAATTAGTATAGCAAATAAAGGCCTTATCTACGTCTAATAAAATACAGTATATTCTGTTCATGTTATAACTATATATTCCATTAATACATAATCTAACATATTACATAACATAATACATAATATAGCAAAAATACAAAACCTAACATAACATATAACCTAATACATACAACATATTCTTGTAATAACCTACATTCTAATTCCATCTCATCATCTCATTGTCTTCTCATAAATGTGTCTCCAGAAAGAGTAATATATAATATCAACATATTTATTTATAATCTTGTATCTTACACTTAAAATATCATGTTTTTATGCATCTGTATATTTCTCATATCTGTGCTTACTCTGTGTACAATAACAAATCCACATTTTCATTCACCTTGCATTCCAAATCAATATCAATAAATCTCCTGTTTAGGTTATGCCAATATCACAATATGCAACTTGTTTATTTCTGTAACTCATGTGGGATATCAAAGTGTTTATTTTGCCATATCTATCAATTTGCATATTAAAATCTTCCTGTCTCAGCTGCCACAATGTATTTATGCCCAAACATTTAATAGACCACTTCCTGTAAGATATCATAATCTTCTTCTGTACCAATACATTCAAAGTCCTCTTTCCCTGTTTCTCTACTGGTTCGAAAGATCTTTCCTCTGTTTCTAAATCTGTCCCTTGTACCTTCTGTTCCTGAGCCACCAAAACTATTAATATACGTTCTATGGATTTCTTAATTTGCAAAAAATTTTTGCTGGTTTCTTCCTTAAAATCCTGAAGTACTGTGAGAGAGGCCATTATTTATTGTTCAAAGCGTAATCAACTGCCGTAGACAAAACAAAAAAAAATTCTCAGGGAGCAAGGAACAGCTGTTCTATTATTTATCAATAATGTCTATTTCTTTAAGTAAGAAAAGCTTTTAAAGTAAGAGATGAAAAAATTCCACAGAGCAGTATTTCAAACAGTTTGTAAAGGGAAAGATGAAAGTATATTCCAAATGAAAAATAGTCCTTTCTAAAAAAAAAATAGAAAAGGAGAAAAAAAAAGGTAGAGAGGCACACACTCTCCACACTTTATTCTTTATTCTTCTTTATTCTTCAGGCTGCAAGCCGCTTAACCCAAACAAACAATTTCTCAAAAGTCAGTAAGTTTGTCGAGTGAGAAATACCAACAAAGTCTCTTAAGTCCCAATTTCTCTGATACAAAAGAAAGGCAGAAAAATACAAAACTTGTTCACTATGTTGCCAAAATAAAATCTATCAAACTTCCACCAAAATTAATTATAGCAAAGAAAACACAAAATTAGCCAACACCTTGAACGAACGAAGTCCAAAGATAAATTTTAGAATAATAAAAATGTACTAATCTAAAAAGAAAACTAATATAAGGTGATCTAAAAGCTGGCTGTCACTCTTGTGTCTCCCAAGAGACTTACTGTTCTCTGCAGAGCTAGAATCCTCTTTCGGCCATTTCATTGCAACCCCCGTTCTTCTCCGCGGTGGAAACAACAAAGAAAAACAGGAGTGAGCAATTCCAATGGCTCTGTGAGCAATCTTCTGGTTCCCCCTTCTCCAGGGGGAAACTTCAGAGGTCCGTAGACCCCTGCAAACAAGATAGAAAGTTAGCCAGGTCTCAGAGCTCAGAGCTCTGAGAAACTCTGACTTGTCGAGCTGCCAGCCAGGCTTGGAGCTTTTTCTATTTGACTGATTTTATTTTCCTCAAATAAGTCTGCTCTGTTGGATTATTTGAAGCGCACTACATATCAGAACACACCTGATACTGTATTTTTAAAATTTATGTTATTGTTACTGAGTCAGTTGGTACAAAATAAGGAGTATGAGTGAAGTTTAGTCTTACATGGCAATTAGGTTTTATTTATTCAGTTGTTTAATCATTCATGCCTACATCAGCACAGGTTGGATAACTAGTCCAAATTAAGATGACAGGTTTGAGAGAACAAGCTGTGCTTGCTGTTCTAGGATTGCAGATGGAGTCTTCTCTCTTGGGCTGGTTAGGTCAGAGATATGGAGGCTGTTGCTGCCGCTGTGCCGGCTCTTGGGTTTCTGATTGTTTTCCTTTGCTGGTCCATGAACCCCAGGAACTCAGAGTTAATGTAAGATCAATCTTTGTTTTGAGAACACTGTCTCTCAGGAATGAGACACCTGTGACATCTGGAACACTGTTTTATGACCAATTTGCTATCCTCCTCACAACACATGTTTGCCCATTCCTTGTAACACCAGTTTCTCACAATAGTCTGTAACAATATCTGGTTGCTGCAATTCCTTTCAGCTCCATTCCCATCTACATGGACATCTCTTTTTGAGCTTTGACATCAACTGATTGGGTAATGGGTTCGTGTGTTGTTACCCAAAGAAAAACCACTTTTACCCAATTTTGGGTAATTTACCCAGGTTTGGGAAGCACTGATTTACACCTTCCTAGATCAAGGCAGTTTTGTCTAGTGGTTAAAGCAATGGGCTAGAAATGAGGAGACTGTGAGTTCTAGTCCTGCCTTAGGCATGAAAGCTGGCTGGGTGACCTTGGGCAAGTCACTCTCTCTCAGCCCTAGGAAGAAGGCAATGGCAAACCACTTCCAAAATCTTGCCAAGAAAACTGCAGGGACGAGTCCCTGCAGTCGCCAATGATCGGACACAATTGAGGGGCAAAAAAAATATCAAGGTTACCACCCGAGTAAAAGATAGCTGTTTTACGGTTTGCTTCAACAGCTGGCAAGATTGCTAGTAGTTGCCTCCAGAGCAGTGCCATGAACCCTGGTGGCTGCCTGATGGGGGAGAATTTGGACATGTGACCCAAAACTCTGCTTCATATCTCAGAGTAGCTAGTGAAACACTTTCCTGCTTTGAATTCCCTCTGCAGAGCCGAAAACAGATTATACATCCCTGGTTTACTGCATGATCCAAACACAGAGTAGTTATCATTTCTGGATGGTAAGAGCTGAGTTTTGAACTTGAAAATAGCAAGGCAACCATTTTGTTGAAGGACCCAGGTGGAGTGCATATCTTAGCTGCATTAATAGGATTAGATTTAGTTTTTTAAGGAGTTGCATTATCTATCATTTGCACAAAAATGTTAAGAAGCATCATCTAAGTTAAAACATCTTTTGACAGCTAAATATTGGCTATCAGCCTTACATTTTTCAAAAACCCCTCTAGTATTACATTGTTTAAGATACCCTTTGCAAAATAATATGCTATTAAATGGTTATATTAACCATTCATAGACCATTAACCATTATTAGAAGGTACACAATTAGATGTTCAAGAGAATAAAGAAGCATGGACTTAGGAATTAGAGTACTCAGTACATGGATGTTGGGAGAAGACCATTTTGGCATCTATAATTTCTATAGATTTAAAATTATGATTAATTCAACAAAATATTTATATATTTATATCTCTGCATCTTTCCATGAAAAAAAAAAGATAGTTTCACCTAATCATTGGAAAAGTGGTGATCAAAATGCAACATGGGTGCCTATTATGTGATTGTGTGTTATAGTGGCTCCCTTTGGGAGATAAATACATTAATTTCACTCATTGCTATGTTCTTTTTAATTATATATCGTTTTGAAAATTTACAAAGGACAACACAGATGTTTGTTTCATAATTGGCCAATTAGCTGTTACTTTAGCAATCCACTCATCTGCTAACACAGGATTAGGTCCATCTTCCCATGGGGAAGAGGGCAAATCAGGTATAGGCACAAAGTCCTGCCCCGCAGCGATCTTAAATGGAGAAAATCTAGTGTTTGATGCACTGCATTATTATAAGCCACCTCGGCAAACAGTAATAGATCAACCCAGTCATTTTGTTGATAACTAATATTAGTTTGTATGAGTTTTTATCTTTTAAAAAAATCTTTAATAAAATTATACAAAAAAAGGGGGGGGGACTACTTCCACTAGAACCCAGAGGGCAGGAGGGATAGAAAGAGCTTTCTATTCCTCCTGCCATCTATGGCAACCTATGGCCCCCAAAGATCCCTTTTCCTGTATCTTGAAAACTAGCTTTTTAGCTGAGCAATTTTAAGCTGCCTGTCTTCTGCCAACCTCCTTGCAAACATTGGGCTGAGCTTTCCTCCTTCCTTCCCTCCTTCCCTCCTTCCCTCCTTCCCTCCTTCCCTCCTTCCCTCCTTCCTCCTTCCTTCCTTCCTTCCTTCCTTCCTTCCTCTGCTTTCCTCTCTTTTGGCCCACAATTATTGCAAAAAGAAAGTATTTCTTTAAAAGATAGCAGCAGCATCTTCATTTTCTGCTTCCCTTTGCAGGATTCCTGTCAGACAGACTTGCTGGTCCTCCCAGATGCAGTTTAATCAAGACATTGTCCTGTTGCCCGATGGAAGTGTGGATGGAGCTGATAAAAACTTGGTCCCTGAATTTGGGAGAGAGACTAACTTTGCAAAGTGGCTTTTTGCCTACCTGAAAACATAAATCACACAGCAATTCAGGCAAAAGCAAAAGCATTTATTTAGGGGGGGGGGGGGTCAAGTCCTTTTATAGAGTACAGAGACAAATGATACATACATTTCGTATATGTGATACGTCATGAAGCAAGTAATCAAACAATAAAAGACATCGATTACATGTGAGAACTGGACAATAGAAAACATTGATTCTAGATAACATTCCACAAGTGGCAAATTTATGGGTTATGTCACTCCCTTTCCCAGCTAGGTTTGTATCATCTTAAAACTTGCAAGTGTATTCAAGGACTTTCAGAATACACTCTCTATTGTTTAGTTGCTGAAAAGGCTAGTTTTTGGAGTAAAAGAAAGAAAGGGTTTTGGGTAAAAGGAAAACATGGTTTCTTGAACTTGAAAAGAAGGCATGGATGCCATGCTTATCACCTTATTAAAAAGTTAATAAGGAAGCCTAAAATATCCAGGTAACTGTGGCTCCCTCATTCGTGGCGCTGTACAAGGTTTGGAAAGGGTCTTGATGCTCCTTCAGATCCCTCTAGGTCAGGGCTTCCATGTGGAAAGGGGCTGCATTTTTCTGCCTCAAGAAACCCATGCACATCTTTCATGTTTGCAGATAGATAAAAAGGGTTGGGAGGAGCTTCAGCTCCGGTACAGTCATCTGAAGATTGGTAGGGCTGAAGGCATTTCCCCATCTCACGGTTCTCACTGCCTGTGACCTCCCAGCTCCTCTGCAGCCCCCAACAGCCATTGCCTTGCATAAGTGATGAACAATGGTGGCCTTCTTGGGCTTCCTACATGACCACCAGCACCTCCAGGCTGGCCGGCAGAGAGGGGAGGTGGCTTTGAATGACATCGGCCACCCTGCCCCTCTTGTATGCCCCCCACAAATGCTGTCGCTACTTTCGGGCCCTGGGCCCCCATGCCAGGAAAAAGAAGGGAATTCTCCCCTTGGCAGACAGGACTCAGACGCCGCTAAGTAGTGGGCAGGAGAAACCACTGGCCCGAAGGGGAAAGGAAGGTCAAATTGCCCAAGCAAGTTGGCATCTCTTGCCCCTTTCTGTGCTTTGTGCCACATGCGATTGTGCTTTTGCGTTGCTCACAAACAGACAGCTTCCCACACAAAAGGCAGAGACCAAAGGCCACCAAGAGAGTCGGCCACTGGGCTGCCCGGCCACTCCTAGCCCCGAGAAAGCCGCCATCCTTGTGTAGGTACAAAAAGTAGCCGTTGGGGCTGTTTCCCCAGTTGCTGTGGAAACAAGGTTCCAAGCCTGCCTATAGAGCCACCATTATTGTGTAGGTTCAAAACTGGCCCTTGGGACTGTTTCCCTGGTTGCCGAGGGGACGAGCTTCCAAGCCTACCTTTAGAGCCGCCATCGTTGTGTAGGTTCAAAACTGGCCGTTGGGGCTGTTTCCCCGGTTGCCGAGGTAACGAGGTTCCGAGCCCACCTATAAAGCCACCAGTCAGCGCCCAGGCTGCTCACTTCCTTTCTGGACTCGCCCGCTGGCTGGCAGACACTCCTCTGAGCCTCTCCTGCTGGTGACCTCTCCTCGCACCATCCAGCCCCTGCTATGGCGCTACGAAGGCTGTTCAGAGTAAGCGTGGCCCTCTCGGCCGCCAAGAAACAGGGAAGGGGGGCAGAAAGTCAAGGGCCCCGACTCTCTCTCCCTGGCTCAGGTCTCTTTCTCTGCTCCCCTCTCCTCACAGAACGTCTTGAAAAGGTGTCCATTTTGCTGCTATGTGGACAACAGAGTAGAAGACCTTCCTGTGCCCCTTGCCAGGTACCAAGTCCTTCCCCCAAACCCCGGGCTCAGCGGGGCACTAGGTCTTCCACGTCTGACCTTCTTCCTCTGGTCAGGACCCAAGAGGCACAGGAAGAAGTCGAGGAGCAGGAGAACTCTCGTGATGGGGACACCCCTTCTACCTCAGGGGTAAGGAAGGTTTGGCAACATGGCCAGTGGGAGTTCAAGCCTCAAGTCCAGGGGAGGGGGAGGAATTCTCACCTGGGAAGCCCGGCCAGGCTGGCAAACTCAAGGACAAGAGCTCCTTGGATTCCTGGAAAGAACTTTACGGCTTGGAGGGCAAGGGAGCAATATTTGGAGAGCCTTTCCAAGCAATCCTCCCGCCCCACTCGCGTAATTCTCCCTGGCGCAATTAAGGTGCAGCTGCTCTGAACCAGCTCCTGCGTTGAGGAGCCTCTTCCTCAACGGTCCTGCTTCTTCCTCCTCCATCTTCCCTGCCATCTGGAAAGGGCACCCGAGGGCAGGGACTGGCAGCGGACCCATCTGCCCCTACTCCGGCCTCTGTGCCTGGCTTCTCCCCTGCACCCAGTGCAGGATTCCAGATGGGTGGTTTGTAAACTAGCTGCCAGATGTCGGGTCACGGCTGGTGGAGGGACGTCCAGTGACGAAATGGTGACCGAGGAGGGGGCTGAGCGCCAAAGCACCCCCCTTTTCCTGACCTCCTCCGAGGCGAAAGGAGAGAGGGATGCGTCTTCCAAATGGTATTTGTGGAAAGTTGCCAAGCACCCCGACCTTGAGTGTAGCCTGTTTTGAGAACAGCCGGTCCTTAATCGGGAAGCAACATCTTCTTAAATTATTTTTTTTAAATAATATTTTATTGGTAAAATATAACAACTAGAAAATCTGATGAAGTCCAACCAAAAGTATAAAACTGCTAATATAAGAAAACAGAATATACAAAATGCTAATTAGTTGAGTGACAATTGAAGAAACTAGTGATATACCCATAAAGTATTAATATAAAACTAGCTCAATCCTTTAACCTATTTTTAAATCTAGCCATATAGACCATCTATTTCTCCATCTTCTCAGTTTTAATACAGTATATTATTTCAGTACAATAATATTTATATAATAAACTGAAATTCTTAATGTTCTGTTATTTTGATGCCTTAAAATAATGTATATCGATAAGTGAATACTCTATCAGTATTAATTATAATTAATTATAATTTTGGATATTAATATTACAAGCATTATTATTATGAAGCCCTTTCTTCAAAATTGAATATAACGTTAGGAATGAGTGAGAAAATAAAGGAAGAGCGTACATCAAGACATTTGTTTTATGATAAGGGTTTCGAACTTAAGCTGAATTACATGATATTAAAGTCTCCACGTTCTTATTAATTGGTGTATGTGTATCTATGTTTGTATGTATATATGTATGAGTATGTATATATATGTGTTTTTATACATGTTGATAAAGGAAAATAAGTGAAACAAACAAAACAAGTTGAGCAAATTTGACGTACTAAAAAAAACTAAAGTAAAAAGTCAAAAAGGAGAGTAAAAAATTGAAAAAAGGAAAAGAAAAAAACCAGTTAGGTTTCTGACTTGCCCCCTTTTATGCATCTGCTGGTTTGCACTATGTACAGGGGTTTACGGCCCCTTAAAACCAATCTGCAGATGATTATATACCCTCTTGACCTTCAGGCTTCCAAATGCGCTCTTCCTGTTGGCACTGGGACCGAACCCTGCGCCCAAGGCTTCAGCCATCTGGTCAGGATGCAGAGGGCTTTGGATCTATGTCTCAGTACGAACAAATGTCATTTGCAGGATTCGATGGAAGCCCAGGGGGGCTCCTTAGCCCAGAGCTTTGAAGACGGGGAGTCCATTCCCGATTCGGCAAGGTACCTGCTCTCAGCTGAGGGATTCTGACGCCCCCAAGAGGACGGCTGCAGTACCGTCCCCAAGGAAAAAAGCTATGAGAAACGTCTGCTGAGGGGAGGGATAGATGGATGCATGCGCCACCCCCTGGGCAGGGAGCCCCTCCATTTTCTCCTTAATCAATGGGATGGGGGGCCATTTGGGGCCAAGGGGGGACTGGACAATGAAGGCACCTGGGCAGGGAGTGCCTGTTTAAAGCACAGTAAAGTAAGCAAGCTTCTGATTGTCCAAAGCCTAACTTCAAATGACAGAGCACAAAAGGAAAAGGGAGGGGTGGGAAAAGGAAAACAAGAACCCTCCCATCCTACTCTCTGGCCCAGCCGGGTAGCAAGGGCTGCTGATTGGCCGACTGGGGAGGGACCAAAGCCTGTTTGAGCAGCCACCTTCTCAGGGAGATTCACCCCTTTCCTTCTCAAGACCTGCTTCTCATAAAAGGAAGAATGACTCGGTCAACCCCCTTGGCAGGCCAGCTGACAGGCTCCTTAGAGCACCCGTGTGGCCACTCTTGAAAGAGGGCCCACGGCCAGCTTTGATCTTTGGCCCCTTCAATCTCTCCCCAGTGACGACGGACTGGAGCAGAAGAGGCGGGGGCTCTACACCATAGAGGAGATCTCCACTCACGTCTCTTCCAGCGCATGGGTAAAGAAGGGCGAGCTGCTTTCTGTTGGGGGGGCCATGGGGAGGGGGGCCCTCAATTCAGTTCTCCCACCCTGAGTGTACCAGGCAGGGGTGCTCTGGGGTGCTGGGGTGAGAGAAAGCCTGACCCTTGGGGCAACTTACACAGGCTGGAAATGGGTACCCAAGCTCTCGTGCAATCGGCTCATTCAATTCTGAGCCACTTTTCCTTTTGTGGCCACAGAGGAGTCATTGTCATTCACAGGATTCCGCCGAAGAAGACCAAGACACCCTGGACGACGTCAGCAGCCTGCAGGAGGAGGTCTGGGACCCCAATCTCATTTCAAACAGGTGCCCTATTTTTGTCTGTACAACCATTGAGGACCTGCCACGCTTTCCCAGGAACACACGTATGAAAAGCATTAGGTCTTTTCCACTCATTTATTTAAAACAGCGTTTGGTGGAAGCCGTGCAAGATGGTGGCTATTGCAGATAGAAATGCTTCTCTTTTCTCTTCTCACAGTGGAGCGAAGGACCTACGGGGAAGCTGGTGCGCTGTGGGTGTGAGACAAAATGTCACCCGACCAGTTGATGGCGGAGGGACCTGTCCAGGGAACAGAGGGGCCCTTGGTCGGATCCTGCACGGTTCTGTCTCAGCTCTACTTCTCTGTCCTCCTCCAGAACCTTAGCTACGACTCCCGTTCCACAAACTGACCCCTAATCTACATCTAATCATCCTGTATTTCTCCTCTCAACAGCACGTCCCCAGAAGAAGAGGCTTCCGATGCTACAGGGACCCATACCAGGAAGCAGTCTTCTTTGGAGGAATGTCAAGTAAGGCTTGACACCCAGGGTTAAACTGAAGGCTTCCCCAGAGAAGGACCTACTCCTGCAACCTCCAATTCAGCCCACACCTGGAGGAATCGGCCTTTCACCACCCCCTTCCGTTTCCTCTTTCTTTCTCTCTTGCGTATGTAGGAAATCCTGGATAAGATCTGCCGCCTGGCCTCTCCTCCCTCCCTCGGACTGAGCCAGGTCATGCGCCGCCTTCCAGTCGTGGCCCGGAAGAACTTGGAGCTGGTCACGTACCGCCTGTTAGAGCTGCCGTGGAGGTAGGCAGGGGTGCGGGTTCTTCCTCCCTTGAGTTCCAGGGAAGTCCGGCATCGGTCCGACCCCTCCGTATTTCTCCTTGTGGACCTGGGACAGGCAGAGGGGTCCGACTTGGTCTCCTCCCGATTTTCTTCCCAGCACCTGCGGCGAGCTGCTCTGGGCCGTCGTCACCTCGCCGTACTGCAGTGGGGATGGGGTCCTGTCCCTGCTCCTGGACAAGGAGAAGGAGGGCCCTTGGCTGCCTCAAGGAGGAGAGGAACAGACCAGCCATCCTCTTCCTGCAGCTACGGTAAGGGGTAGAGCTCGGAAGGAGGTGGTCCTCTTGTACGCCCAGACTTCAACCTCTCCCTCTTGGAGATGCCGTTTCTTGCCTGCGTCTATGGGCTCTGCACGGGCAATCGGGAAGGCATTTCTTGAATTCTGCTGAGCAGGAGTTTGGGAAGGGAGGGAGGGAGGGCGGCCCTTTGGGTGGTGAGGTTTGGCAGAGAGAGCGATTCTACCAAGAGGCAGGGTGGGCTCCATTAGCCAACTTTCCTTAGGACTCTCCTTCTCTCCTCAGGCCAGAGCGACGAGGCTCATCGGGAGGATCGTCCGGTCCGAGGAGTGCCCCGTGGTGCTGGAGGCTTGGTTCCCTGAACTTCTGCTCTGCCTGGTGGATACCATCATGACAGGCGCCAGGCAGCAGAGTACATCAGCCCAAGGAGGGGACCATCTGCCTCCGGAGTAAGCAGTGGCACTGGGAAGGAGAAACCTCCTTCTCCTTCTTGGGCTTCGGAGTTCCTCCTTCTTTTCCATTCGCACGTCCAAGCGGCACTTCTGGTTTAGCCATGCCCCTCTGGCCCTGCGAGTCCTCCCCTTAGATAGGCCGGGTGTTGCATAGACCCCAGGAAAGAAAGCTCTCAAACACGCAGTGCTCCCAGCTTGGGCGCCTTGCTTTCCTCATGAGGTCTGTCCTGAAGCTTTAAGGAAAAGAAACAAAATGGAATCTGTGGCCTCCGTGATGTTTCTGGAATGGCCTTCAGGTGGGGTGGAGGGACAAACTCACACAGGTGCAGCAAATCCCATTTGGTGGCGAACGGCTGCAAGGGAGAAGAAAGGCCCTCTGGAGCTCCCTCCCTCGTTGCTGTTCTCGTGGCGTTCCAGGGAAAGGAGGGAGAGAACCTGCGGAGGGAAGCTTCCCTGTGGGCATCACGCAAAGGGTTTCTCTTGCCCCTCAGACTACGGGATCGGGCCTTGGTGACACTGGCCTTCTTTCCTCTGCAGGGAGACGGTTGAGATCATCCAGGTGCTGCTGGCTAGGGTGGCACACCTGCCCCTGGAGGAGACCTGCAGGGAGATGTTGTGCCGCCCCAGCTGCTGCCTCCAGGGTGTGGCCGTGTTGGTGATGTAAGTCAGAGGGCAAAGGGCAGCTTTTCTCCCCAAAGAGAACCTTCCTTCTGCTCGTCCAGCCCAGCCCAGCCTGGCCTGTCTGTCTGTCTGGTGGCTTTTTCTCAAAAGAGCCTTGGTGTGTTGCAGGGCCCTCACGGAGACCTCCCCATCTGCCACGTGCGCCCTCCAGAGACATCTGAGTTCTGTCCTGGAGAAGGAAGAGGCAAAGGAGCATTCGGCTGCAGCGGTGGCCTTCTTTGTTGAGGTGGGGAAATCCCCCCTTAGTCTCTAGGATTGAGCCAGGGAGGCAATGGGAGTTGGCTGACCAGGGTGATGCGGAGGAGAAAACGGGAGTCGCCCCAGGCCACCTTTAGGTCCCGTTGGGAGGGATCAAGCTCCAAAAGCGGTCTCTCTTGCTTTCCCTGCAGCTAAAGACAGCCTGCTTCCCCCAAGAGCAAGGGTGAAGCATCTTCCCTGGGGGCCTTTTTGGCCCCTTCTCCCCAGTGAAGCTAGCTCACGCCTTCTCTTTCCTCCTCCGGCCACTGACGGGCCTCCTACTGCTCTGCTCTCTTTCAGCTGCTGGCTAACTACAAGAGCCAAGCCCCCGTGGAGAAGACCTGGAAGCTCCTAACGGCTTGGCTGGAACACCCCAGCCAGACCGTTTGCCAGCTGAGCAGGAAGGGCCTTCTCCATCTCTGCAAGAACTACAAGGCGGTAAGTGGCCCTCGCCCACAGGGGATAGACAAACGCGGAGCTCCTCCTCTTCGGGAACAATTGCGGAGGAAGCTTCCTTCCTGCAAGCACCTTCTCTTTAGACTGACGGCAACGATGTTGCCGCCCTGGACAGATTCAGCCAGTGGGCCTTCTTACCCCAGGATGAGATCTAACCCCCCTAGTCTAGGCAAGATGGAGCGTGTGGGGAGGTGGCACGTCCTCCTTTTACTCAGTCCTGGGATGAGGATGGCTTGCTGCTCTCACATTGGATCTTCTCTTTGATCTCTCTCAGAGTGGAGAGTAGATCGCTAGCTAAGACACCTAACCGTGATCAGAAAAGGTTAGGCTTGTCTTCTCTCTTTCACTGGAGGAAAGTTTTTCAGATCTCCCATTTTCTCTGCAGATGATGAGCCCCGAGGAACTCTGCCATGCTGTCCTCGGTGGGCTCTGCAGTGACAGCTCTGCCATCACCTTGGAGTTCTTGGGCTTGGCGGAGCAGCTCGGCCTCCAGGCGGGAGAGGACGTTTGGAGTCCCCTGAATGCCTCCTTGGCTGCCCAGTACCGCTCGCTCTTCCACCACGTGAGTCCTCAGCTCCTCCTTGCTTGGAAGAGGAGGGAAAAGTCAATGGAAACCCATTCCTTGCAGGGCAAAAAGAAAGCCTTTTCCTTGGTCTGTCACAGGAGGCGGCAATCATCCGACGGGCAGCCTTGAAGCACATCTGGCCTCTTCTGCAGCACCGGAAAGACCTTGAGGGGAGAACAGCCATCCACACCCTCATTGCGGTGCTGATGCACGTGGAAGATGTTGAGGAGGAGGTGGCGAAGGTGAGGGCCCGGCTTGCCTGGGAAAAGGGGGTGCAGTAGAGGAATGGCACCAACTTTTTTCTCTCCTCCCTCTTTTTTTGAAGGCAGCAAAGGTTACCCTGCGGCACCTGGCACAGGCCCTCCGTTGGCACCTTGGGGGCACCCTCCTGGCGGGGGGGACTTACAGCCTGCAGGAGCTTCTTCACCGGATCGCCAAGCGCCTGGTAAGAGCCCTTCTCTGGCTCCCGTTCCCCTCTGGGGGTGAGAGGCACCATGGGCGGCGCATGCAGCAGTTGGCGATCTCCCACTTCTGCCTTTCTGCCTTTTCTCCTAGATTCGGTTCCCCATCTCGGAGGGGCAGTTGGAGATGGAGGTGTTCGCCTGCCTTTCGCACTTCAAGAGCAAGCAGGCTTCAGTGAGGAGAACGGCTGCTATGTTCATTGGTAACGGAAGGAGAAGCCTCTTTGTGGGCCATCAGGCGGGAGGTCTCATCCCCCACGTTCAGGGTTTCTCCTGCCCAGGGATGCCACGTTCCAGCCAAAAAGCACGGCCCCTGCAGTCTTTATGAAAGACTGGGACACCCTAGCCCAACTAGTCACTGGCCTGTTTGGGCCATGGACCTTCTTTTAGTCCAGGCAAGGCATGAGCCTCTAGTCCTATTGCTGAGCTTCTCGTTCCCCCCGGGATCAAAGGCGTGGGGAATTCTGGAGTTATGGCTCCATTCAGCTTTGACTGAGACAGTGATGTGTTTTTCGCCCTCCTTTCTTCTATAGGTCACCTGCTCCATCGGAATGGCAGCCTCCTCACTGGAGGGCCGCTTCCCGTCTACCTTGCTTGTAAGCAATGCCTGTGCAGTGACAAGAGGAACCGCTTTGGGTTTGGAGTGTGGGAGGGGAAGGAAGGAAGGAAGGAAGGAAGGAAGGAAGGAAGGAAGGAAGGAAGGAAGGAAGGAAGGAAGATGCATTTTGACGCTCTGGTCTAACTTTTGTCTTTGCAGATCTGGAAATGCTTCTGGGTGACCAGGACCCTGCAGTCAGGCGAGTCGCCCAGAGAACGGAAGCTTTAGTGCGAAAGGCCTTCTCCCTCCACGCTCCACACGGGCTGGTGGCTGCCCTCCGGCGCTTGGCAGCAGGCTGTAGGCGGCAACGCTATCCCCCCGAGTATGACGGCCTTTCCGCCTGATGGACCGGTGAGGGAAGCTGGGCAAACGCTGCCCCAGGTGTAGGATGGAGGGTAATGGAGGGAAGGCAGGGGAAGAGGGCCAGGGCCAGGGTTAAGCCTGTGGCCTGAGTCGGCTTTCTTAGGGTGGGCGCCAAAAGCAGAGGACCTTCCCGTGAAGGGAGGAATGTCCACTGACGGGCTTCCTCCCAGTTCAGCTTGAGGCAAGGCTTGCGAGCAGAGAGACCGACTGCCTGATTTCCCCATGTCTTTCCAGGAATTCGAGCCCTTCCTCCCGTGCCAGGGAACACCTCGCAGCGCCGCAGAGAAGGCGGCCAGGGTGCATACCATCCCCTTGCTATGGACAAGAGTCAGTCGCCGGTTGACGGGGCTGGGGAGGAATTTTACCCAGAGTCTGCCATTGGACTCGGCAAGTGGGGTTTTTGCCTTCCCCGTAGCAACGTTCACCCTACGTTGGCGGTTAAAGTTGTTTAATAAATGGTTGAATTGTTACTTTTGACCTTGTTGCTTGGGTTATTTCATTGAATGCGCTGCATTCCCCGCATCCAGAGAAGGGAAGAAAGATGGGTTTTACCTAATAAACATCTCCCACCAAAAGAACAGCAGCCCTCTGGGATTAACCCCCCGAAATGCCAGAAAGCTGCTCACGAAGAAAAGCTGGAGCAACAGACTTCGGAGCGTAGAGGGTTAAGATTTAATGCCTTTTTAAAACCTTACCTCTGTTGTAACTCAGAAACCAGTCCTTGGTTTTAGAGTGTCCCGCTCCAGAGAATCTCAGAAGAAGGGTCATTTTCATGTCTTACAGAATTTATTCTGATCAAGCCCACTTCCAAACTTCCAGGAACAGAGATGTTCTAAGTAGCAATTTTCCTCCCTTTGGGGCATCAGAAAAGTCGTATATATTTTTCCTTTTTCTCCTGGTTTGGGTTTGTGTGAGAGGGTTGCCTCTGAACCGATACGCCCACAGTTGATCTTTTCCCAACTTTGAGTCCCACTCCCTCCATCTTTCTGGAGGTCTTCAGTTCTTATTTCCTTGCGGGCTCCACAAATTAACTCCTTTTCCTGCCCACCCGTACTACTCTGTATCCGATCTGTTTATTTCCAGACTCTCCTGCCCTGTTCTGGGTTATATGCCTAAGACATCCCTTTCTGGATTCCAACGGGTTCCTCCACTTTGGCCCCAGTGATGACCTCCTGTTCCCTCCCGATCACATACACTACAGCCCTGATTGGTGGATTCCCCTGCTTCTCCCCCCACACCTTTTTTTTTGTGTGTAAATTCTAGTCAGTGTAGCCTTGGCAACTGCCTGGACTATTCCCTGCAGTTTTCTTGGCAAGTTTTGTTGGAAGTGGTTTGCCATTGCCTTCTTCTTCTAGGGCTGAGAGTGAGTGACTTGCCCAAGGTCACCCAGCTGGCTTTGTGCCCAAGGTGGGACTAAACCTCACAGTCTCCTGGTTTCTAGCCTGGTGCCTTAACCACTGCACCAAACTGGGTCTCATTCTTCACCCCTCCTGGACTGGTAAACATTATTTCTGTCATTTGGACTACCAGGGGAGTTTTTCTTCTTCCTCTGGTGAACGTATAAAACAAATTGCTGCAGAGAGCAGCAAGCAGTGACAGGAAGGAGAAGACATTCTCTGTGGTCAAGTAGAGCAGAGGTCTTTGTGTACCATGAAGTGAGATGCAGTAGGGAAACTGGGCATCACAAATCAGAAACTTTTGACATGTAGCTGAAAAAAATCAGGTGGGCTGAGGGGGAGTATTATTATTAAATCTTTATTATGGTCATAGACCAGCATAAGGAGGATAAAGTACAGTCAATTAAAACATACAATTGAGCTTAAAACATAAAACTAAAACACAGGTCTAGAGGGGAAGACATGGGGGTGAAAGAGAAAGGAGGGGTAATTATAAAGGGGCATAGGATTAGTGTAACTGGAAATGCATTACTCCAGTAAATTAAAATTGAAGGCTAATTTGTGGTACCCGTCATCATCCGGCGAATTTTAAGCGCTGCCGCACAGAATCTGGCAACATTGTATGTTGTGGTAGGGTTGATGTCTGACAGCAGCATGGAGGTATAAAATTGTCCTGAGCGCCCCGGATATTTGTACAGCAATGGTGTAATGAGACTAGTTCGAATGTCTCTATAAAACAGGCACTGGAGGAGCACATGCTCTGTTGTTTCTATGTGGCCAGAGTCACAGGGGCACTGTCTCTCCTGATAAGGGATCTTTCGATATCGGCCTTCGAGGACAGCAGATGGGAGGGCATGACATCGTGCCAATGTAAAAGCTCTCCGATGGTTGGGTACCTCTTGTTTGGATAGGTATAACATGGGGGAGGCACAGTACCTACTGGATTCATTGACAATAAAGGTTGGGGAGCTAGTTAGATCCAATTGGCGTTCTGTGTCTATTACACGCTGTTATTATGTTATTTATGTTACTTATTTATTAAATTTGTATTACTGCCCATCTCCTCCAGCCAGAGGACTCTGGGCGGTTCACAATAAAACAATAAAGCCCTACATGGAATGGGGCCGGGCTATTTGTGGGACTGCCTGTCTCCCATTGCCTCTGCTCTCCTGACCACATCTAGCAGAGAAGGCATGCTCTGCGTCCGTTCCACCTTGTTGGACCCTTCTCTGTGGCTGTGTCTGCCCTGTGAAACAGCATCTCCCCAGAGATCCGGGTGTTAGCCTTTCGTAAGGCACTGAAGACCTGGATGTCCTCCCAGGTATTTGGGCCAGGAGTTTGGCAAGCTCTCCTGGTTAATGCTGTTTTTTATCAGTTGAGATTTCTTTTTTTCGAGCTCAGACATTGTGGTTTGGATTGCTAGATTAACCTTGTACGTCCCCAGAGTCACTGCTCTGAGATGGGCAGCCACATAAAACATTGAAAGAAGCAAACAATCTCAGGGTCAGGCGTCCTTGGATGGGGCACCACCAAGAAACTCCAATAAAACATTCTGGAAGAAGTTAATGGCAAACCCCTTTCATATTATTCCAAGAAAATTACATGGATGTATCTGTAAAGAAGTTGAGCTTAATTTAAAGGAGACCCACTTTAAAGTGAAATAAGGGGGGGCTGCTTCAATACCAATAGTTTCACAATGAAGACCCACCACATAAAAGCAGGATTTATTTTCGGTGTTGGACGTATCTGTGGTAGAACCTGAAAAATGGCTCTTTGAAGATTTAAGAGCAAAGGGTAGGCTGACCTACACATAATCTGGGCCTAAGCTGGGCAAGGGTTCATGCGACAAACTGAGCCCCTTGACTTGGGTTTGGGAAGCAACCAGAACCAGAATGGATATTTCATCACAGGAGTGATGTGGCACCAGAAGAGCCACTTGCAACTCATCCTACTACTTTCTGCACCAACCGTAATTTTCAGACCATGTTCACTTTCACAGTCAAGGGTTGACTATGAAATGTGGGTTGCAATACTCCAGAACTGAGACTGTCAGGGCATGGACCACTGATGCCAGCTCCCTCCCTGTCAGGCAGGGAGGAAGCAAGTGAGTTGCCAGCTGCGGATCACTAAGGAAAGTGGGCAAAGAATATGCAAGTAGACATAAGAGTTCAAAAGGAAAAATATATCCTGCGTGACCTCTTAGAGATAATTAGGTTTGCATTATTAATCTGTGCCTTACAAAATCACTGAAGGACAGTTTTCATCATTAATGCAGACATAGCAAAAAGGATGGAATATTCCATATAAGTTGCAGAACTCCCCACAACCAATGTGGGGAAAACCATACAAGCTTTGAAAAATGTCTGTCTGGACGTTTGGTTGCCTTACAGTATGTCCCCTTATCCTGCCACTGTGCAAGAACTGATAACAGAAGGACGATTTCGGACAAAGCCTTCATCACGTCATCATCTGTTGGGTCTCTATGTGATTTCAGTACAACCACAATTCTTGAGTCCTGCCATGTGTCAGGCACTTTGCCACCTTTAAGGATATCATTATATAATTTACATAAATAAGGGCCAAATTTGTCTTTAAATTTCTTATAAAAAGAACTGGAGAATCCATCAGATCCTAGTGATTATTAACCTTCAGGTTGTTTATAACATTGAGTGTTTCTGACGCAAAAATATCTCTATTCAGTGACCTCTGGTCTAAGGAAATAGGATTTACAGTAGTGAAAGATAGTTATCTATTTCTTCTGATTTTGGATTATCTGATCTATACAATGCCTGGTAATGACCTCAAATATCATTAATTTCTCTAATGGTGTAGGTGATTTCACGCTTATTATTCTTAATAGAACAAATTTTGTTTTTCCATTTTTTCCCCTTCAGCACTGAGGCTAATAATCTGGAGCATTTATCACTATATTCATAGAACTTTGTATTGGTATATTCCAGAAATTTTACAAGAGGCCTGTACAATTTCACCCTTCATTTATAACTCTTTAATCCTTTCCTTATAATTCTTCCATCTTTTACTTTCAGAGGAAAAAAATGGGAGGAAAAGATGAGATAGCTGCAGTATCCATTTGGAAATCCAGCTTTTAAAGAGGAAAAGGCAGAATAACTGCACACAGATAGATCCCCAACGCTAGGAAGCATCTGCTGAGAAGCGGCGAACATCTGCGGGCGGCCGAGTCCAGAGGCAAGGCTTCCAAAGTGTCTGTGTTGGGCTACTGGGGGCTGGGGTGGCTATTAGGGTTTCCAGTTTTAAGCACTAGTTGAGGCAAGGGGCACACGAGAAAGAGAAGCTGTGGGGAGCAGCTTTTCATTGGCTCATTGCCAGTGCAAGGAAAAGCCTTAATTCCTGACTTTCCTTTCTTTTTTCATTCACAATGCGAGCCAACCAATAATTTAAGACTTTCTATTTTTCTGGAAATAGAAACTTGCTGGCCTGGGACAATTCAATAAAATACCTTTGAAGGGAAAAACAAAAGACCTCAGGTGTGCACTGGGCAATCAAGAATAGATAACCAAACTTGTCACAGTCCTGCAAAGGAACTCAAAGAGAAGCTGTAGTACTAACTTTGGCAAGGGACAAACCGATGAATCAACATGGGAAAAAGTGTTACTGAAGACTGTAACAACGTCTTACAGGACAGCAGTGCCTCTGTGGCACCCAAACGTTGGAGTACCTTCTTGGAACGTCTTGTTCAGAAGATCCAAACCAGAGAGGCTGAAAAACGCAGGGCTGGCCTCTCTCTTTGGCCACCTGGCTTTCACCCCCTCTCCCTCACCCCCTTCCCACCCTAGCCCGATACTCACGTAGTAGGAGAAGATGATGACGCTGCCGTGGCCTTGTTCCTCTAGGTAACTGTTGCTAATGTTGTAATCGACCCGAATCTTCTGCTTCTGGCTGCAGGGGAGCACTGTTGGCAGCCCGTGGATTTTCACATAGCTCTTGGTTGTGGTGTAAAACGGCTTGAGGTACAGATTAGCATTCCCATACGTCTGGCTGATCTCTGAGTTGTACACTGGATCCTGCAGCTGCAACCTTCCCTGGAGTGGGGAGTGGGGTGGGGGGAAGAGAAGCCCAAATTGCATCCCTTCTCAAGCCCAGCCCAAGAACAACGGAGAATCAGTCCATTCAAACTCCAGTTCTTTATTTGCTCACACCGTACAGACAGAATCTTGCCAGACTAAAGCTACTCTAACTAACCTAAGGGGAAATAACCTGGGAGGCTCCAGGGCGGGGCTGTCCTGAACCTCTTCATTTTCCCACCATCGCTCCCCGGACTGTGCCTCTGCTTATCTCCTCCACCTCCTTGGAATGTGCTCCCTCCTTCCTGAGAACCAGCGGCACCGCCGAAATCCACCACATTCCTAAACCAAATAATCTGTCGTGGTTAGGCGAAAGAACAACGCTGAGCCCAGAATGAAGCTTTCGATCTTTATTGTTCTACCTTACACAGAATCTTGCCAAACTAAGCTAGGCTAACAGGTTCTCAGGGGAAAAACCCCAGGCACCCTAAGGCGGATCCGGCCTGACCGTCTTGGCTGGGCGTCCAAGGTCCTCCACACTGTGAACGCGCTTCTCCCCCTGGAAGGCGGGGCTCCTTCCTCGCCTGCAATCTCCATGACATAATCAGCTAAATTAATTAAGGGAAAATGGTTTAAGTTACCCCAATAACTCACCCATTTTCTAATACAAAAGCATGAATTTAGAGGAGGCCTTCTTCCTTTACTTTCAGTAAGGAGAGGATATGTCTCTCCTTACTTTACATTATGCTTTTCAAAAATATGTTCTAGTCTTATGCAGATATAACCAGATTTACCAGTCAATCAAAACATTATTCAATATTCAACGGTTAATCAGATGACTGGCAGCCCTAACCAGTTTAAAAGTTGTGTGTCTGCATTGGAATGTTTGTCACAGACTGCCATCTACTGGAGGAAAGCAGAACGGTCTCTTTATGGCTGAGGTTATAGCCTGAAAGGCCTGTGGCTCGTCTTACCCGTTTATAAAACTAAATCAAACATTATAAATATCATGCCTCTACTTCTTCTGCGTTAGCTGTCACCAGACTAATATAAATAGGATGAGAATGCCTTAAAGACACTCTTAAGTCAGCCTTTCTCAACTTTTTGACCCTGGAGGAACCCTTGAAATATTTTTCAGGCCTCGGGGAACCCCTGAACATTCAGGCTCAAATATAGGCCAGAAGTTACAAAATTATTATATTCGTTTCATGTGTAAACCTGTATATGTGCATATGCAGTGTTGTAAAACTAAAAATAAAGAATGAAACTTACCTCTATAATGTGAAGTTGCCTGAATTTGAAATAATTTTTTAAATAAATCATGATCTCCCTAGTGACCTTTCGTGGAGCCCTAGGGTTCCACGGAACCCTGGCTGAGAAACTCTGATCTAAGTCTTGCATATGATCTATGTTCCTGATTTATTTATTTTTGCTTCCTCATCACACATTTTAGTGTTACCCTTTGGATCTCTGCTCACCTATTAAGATCTTGCAAGTGGGTTCTGCTCCACACCTATTGTTTATTGATCTTAGACTTTTGAATATAGGGGTCATATCTTTTCTGCAGCGGCTCTTTAGAAAATATTTCCTTCAGATGACAGAGAGACCATTCTCTTCCTTCAGATATTTTATGATGTTCAGAATATTGTTGGGTACCTTATCCTGCTTCCTTGCTGCCGTATAAACAAATTCATGTATTGTGGTTTATTGGAAGTTGTGACTTTATACACTGATACATTCATATAAAGCCAGACTGCTCACTTGAGGGAATGATATTAAAGGCAAAACTGAAGTACTTTGGCCACAAAATGAGAAGACAGGATACCCTGGAGAAGAAGCTGATGCTAGGGAAAGTGGAAGGCAAAAGGAAGAGGGGCCGACCAAGGGCAAGATGGATGGATGATATTCTGGAGGTGACAGACTCGACCGTGGGGAGAGCTGGGGGTGGTGACAGCCGACAGGAAGCTCTGGCGAAGTCACGAAGAGTTGGAAGCGACTGAACAAATAAACAACAACAAAAAACCATTCATATCAGTGCCATTTTGGGAGTCTGATCCCCCCCCATCAGTTCAATTTAATTAATGTTTTCATGAATTTCATTGACCAGTTATGGCCCATATATTGTGACTTCTCTTCTGATTTATACAGGTTGGGGACAGGGCTAACCCATAAGGTTATCCTTTTTTCACACTGGCACATTGCATATTGGATAACTTGGTTTATGAAGTAAATGAAACAGGGACCAACATTTGTTCACTCAAACTCCCCTAGGCCTCCATGAAGCTCTGATAACAATCAGGGGCAAAGATAGGCAAAAAAAATATATCAGAAAATCTAAAAGGGGCTGAATACTCTTTTTCACAGAACCGTATATTACCATCTAACATCCTTTAGTCGCTATGGCAAAAGATATTCAAGGAACAGGAGAAATTGAGTACAAACGTTTTTCGTTGAATGTTTCTTTCAGAAGGGAGTGCTGACATACCCAGAGAGGATATTTGGCACAAACCTTTTGCTGCTGATAGAGCAACACACTGAGAAATCGTCCATTTTCTTGTTACAGCCTTTGACGCCCTTGACTGACCTGTAAAGAGACCCCCATTCCACTCCAGGAATCTGTGTCCAAAGTGAAGGCAGCTACCCCATTACTATCAGTGGGAAGAGACATCTTGATGCGCTCGTTTCTGAAATCAGTGACCGAGAACACCTTGTGGTTCTTCAGAACGGATCCATCTTTTGCAGGGCTTTGAGCTGTGGGGGCAACAGAGAGGATGAACTCAGGCTTGCTCACACGATGGAATCCATCCAAGGCGGCTTCTTGGGCAGCAGTTGCAGGATTGCTTCACTGAAATCTGTCCACTCTGTCCTCTAGAAGAGCTTAAACCCATCATTCAGCCCCCTCTAGAAGTTTTACTTCCTTTGGATTATTTCCTCTTTTTAAAAATTCTTTTCTTGCCAGCATCTGATTCTTTAAATTAGGGCCTGCAGTCAAGATTGTCCAAACTTCTGGAAAGGGACTAGTCTGCTAAATTATGGCCTTGGCTGAAAGGAGACCTATGTGCATGTATCATGAGCGGTAAGTGTAACTAAAAGTGGAAGTTGCCTATCCATAGTGCAGAACTTTCAAAAGGAGCATATTTATATAGGCATTCCTTATCGGGATCTGTGCCATCTCATTCCTTATAGATGTTCCGCAGTGTAATGGAAAGTTTTAAAAAAGGCATTTGTAGCCACTTACTCTGTTGCATTTCTTTCTAAGTTGTGCTGAAAAGTACTAGGAAGTTTATTTATTTAATTTTTATCCTGCCTTTATTATTTTTATAAATAACTCAAGGCGGCGAATATACCTAATACTTTCTGAGCAGCTGCCCAATTGCCTCTCCTAAAGGAAAATACTGGGAGAATTTTTTTTAATGTTATTTGTTTACTTATTTTATTTATTTTCTATCCCGCCTTTATTATTTTTATAAATAACTCAAGGCGGTGAACATACCTAATACTCCTTCCTCCTCCTATTTTCCCCACAACAACAACCCTGTGAGGTGAGTTGGGCTGAGTGTGTGTGACTGGCCCAAGGTCTCCCAGCCGGCTTTCACACCTAAGGCGGGACTAGAACTCTCAGTCTCCTGGTTTCCTATTGGCTCCTTCCTAGGGCTGAGAGAGAGTGACTGGCCCAAGGTCACCCAGCAGGCTTTCACACCTAAGGCGGGACTAGAACTCTCAGTCTCCTGGTTTTCTATTGGCTCCTTCCTAGGGCTGAGAGAGAGTGACTGGCCCAAGGTCACCCAGCTGGGTTTCACACCTAAGGCGGGACTAGAACTCTCAGTCTCCTGGTTTCCTATTGGCTCATTCCTAGGGCCGAAAGGGAGAGTGACCGGCCCAAGGTCACCCAGCCGGCTTTCACACCTAAGGCGGGACTAGAACTCTCAGTCCCCGGGTTTCTTATTGGCTCCTTCCTAGGGCTGAGAGAGAGTGACTGGCCCAAGGTCACCCAGCCGGCTTTCATGCCTAAGGTGGGACTAGAACTCTCAGTCTCCCAGTTTCTAGCCCAGCACCTTAACCACTAGACCAAACTATGTCTGAAAAGTATAGGAATTACCTTTCCACTGAAGGAGTAGCCTGGGTAATAGTAATTATCTGTTTCCACAAAGGATATTGATCCTAACTGAGAAGATATTGGAATTTGAAGAGTAGTGTTTGCTTGCACTCCTGTAGAACAAAGAGAGGAAGCTTAGTTGGTCATCTTCTGAAGAATATGCACCATATATGACGAAACCATAAGTTCCATCTTTAATTTGGCGTTATAACAATAGCACACTGGTGACTTATAGGTCCCATCCAACTCATACAATTTATTATTCTAGGATTTGTTTATAGTCACATCCCATATCATAAGCAAATGCTAACAGAAATTCGGTGCTGTGTTAGGATTGGGTATGTAGGGGAAAATCTGCAAAACAGTTCAGTGAGGACTCAGCCTGCCCAATGGCTTGGGAGTGCATCTGGCGGACTACTCTTGGTGGGGGGCAGGCAGTGGAAAACAATTGGGGAAAGGGAACGGCAGGGCATTCTGAAAGAGGGCTGATGAGAGTTTTCAGAGACTCTTTGAAGAATCATTGGGTCCTAGGCTGAGACAAAATGATTTCCTCCACAAAGCCAGGTCTCCAAGCTTGGAGACCTAGCAGCTTCAGAGGACGGCCTAGGTTGAGTGCCCAGGTCCCGGAGGGCACCTGGGCTAATGGCTAATCCCGCTTCCTTGGCATCACCCGACTGCAACACCAATGGAATAGACATGACTACAGACCTAGGGCACTTCAAATGACCAGACTGTAGCTTGAATCATGTCAACTGGATTTCTATTTTCTCAGTGGAAACGTTTCGCTCCTTATCCAAGAAGCTTCTTCAGTCCAGACTTCAGACTGAAGAAGCTTCTTGGATAAGGAGCGAAACGTTTCCACTGAGAAAATAGAAATCCAGTTGACATGATTCAAGCTACAGACAATTCCACCTGGATGACTGAGAACCTTCATAGTCAAATGGCCAGACTTTTGTCTCCCAACTTTCTGAGTTGTGTTTAAATTGCATGTGAGGTTGATCCAGTCTGCTGGAACAACATTGCTCCATGATGGCCTTCCTTGATTCCCTGGGGCCAATAAAATAAATTGATGTAAACTGTATTGTCTCCGTTGCTGATCCCTTCCCTGCCTCTGCAGTGTCCGGACTTCTCTTCAAGTGTGGAGAGTAAGGAAGACGACCTTGACAGAGATATGCAAGATCTGTTACCAGGGGGACAGGGGTGAAACATATTTTAAGTTCGCAACAGACAGATAATATTCAGAAGTGGCTCAGACAGGCACCTCCCTAATTCACTGAACTATCGCTACTTGGCAACCACTTTTGAATAAAGTTCTTATTAAAAAAAAAAGAAAGAAAGAAAGGAGGAGGAGGAGGAGGTACAGCACTTACGAGACTCTGTTGTTATAGCCAGTCTCAATAAAAGCAGTTTAGCTTTCCTGTGGAGTTGAATACTTGGTCTGGCTACCTAGTGGTGCTGACATCATAACAATGAATATCCAAGCCGAAAAGGTTTTATAACATTTAGGGCTGCCCTTTGGCAATGTTGGAATCGGGGAAATTAATACCTAATTTTATTTTAGTAGCACAGGGCAACTTAAATCTGTCTCACGCATATTATGCGGATAGGGCAGGAGAAAGATGTTGCCAGGGCATATTTGTGCAGTGATTAGGTGCAGGCGGGAACAAAGCCCTCACTATCTAAGCTCACCTGGAACCTTAACCTTTGATTATACTGAGAGCAGGGTTTCTCAACCAGGGTTCCGTGGGAGGTCACTAGGGGAGATCACGATTTATTTAAAAAGTTATTTCAAATTCAGGCAACTTCACATTAAAGAAGTAAGTTTCTTTCTTTATTCTCAGTTTAAGAACACTGTTAATGCATACATACAGGCCTACCCATGAAACGAATATAACCATTTCGTAACCTCTGGCCTATATTTGAGCCTGAATGTGCAGGGGTTCCCCGAGGCCGGAAAAATATTTCAAGGGTTCCTCCAGGGTGGAAAGGTTGAGAAAGGCTGCCTTAGAGAGTGATTCTCAATCATTTTACAGCTGGATGTTTCCCTTCCTTTCTGCAAGCTTTTTAAAGACAAAACAGGTTTGGCCAATAGGGGGTTTACTAGAAAAGGATGTGTAGGAGAAGTTTCCAAGGAGGGAAATTCAAAGTGACCCATTAATGCCTTGGATAACTTGATTGGATGTCATCTAAGCAATTCCTTCAATACTTGTTCAGCATAAGGCTGAGTCATGGGAAAATCAGCCTGGTATGGGAATTCAGAGGGGCTTTGGCCCAGACATGTCCAGAAGTGCTCCTTGCTTGGAGAAATGGCTTAACAAATGGAGAGAAGCATCTGGACCTTCCTTCCAAAATTGTACAACTAAGGACTATTATGAAATATGCAAAATGATGGGGGAAAACTGTGCAAATGCATGGCAGGAGAACAAGTAGTAGACACTATCACCTAGGTCAAGGGTCGGAAACGGCGGCTCGCGAGCCAGATGCGGCTCTTCGGCCCCTTGAGTGTGGCTCTTCCGCAGCTGAACTCACCCCCGCCCCTTCCATGCGATTGGCCCCCACCCGCAAACCCCACCCCCTGGCTCTCGCACTGAGCGAGGCCCAGCGCAGCAGGGAGGCGCTGCTGGCCCGGGACGCGGCGCTGTCGGAGGCGGCGCAGGAGCAGCTGCAGGGGCTGCTGCGGCTGGAGATGGCGCTGCTCCGCGGCATCCAGGTGCTGGGTGAGGGCGCGGGCCCGGGACGCGAGCGGCAGGGCGGCGCAGGGCGAAGAGCCGCCTGCTCTCCCCTTGGCCGCCTCCGGTCCGAGCCTGGCTCGGCTCCCCCGGCCGCCGCAGGGCTCGGGTTAGCAGGGGGAGAGGACGCCGAACGGTGGGGTGGGGGATTGATGGGGCGGGAGGGTCCACCCGGAGGGCCTCTCGCGGCCGCTTCTCCAAGGCGGGTTGCAGAGCGCGCGCTGCACCCACGGGAACGCCTGGTCCCTCCGCTCTTTCCAGCTCCGCCACCAGCCCCAGCAGCGCCGGCCGCCCCGTCCTGCTGCCCGGCAAACCTCTGCCGGCTCCGTCCCCCCGCCGCCGCCGCCACCGCCCCGGCCAGGCCCCCTGTGCCGCCCTGCCGCTCGCGTCCCGGGCCCGCGCCCTCGCCCGGCACCTGGATGCCGCGGAGCAGCACCATCTCCAGCCGCAGCAGCCCCTGCAGCCGCTCCTGTGCCGCCTCTGACAGCGCCGTGTCCCGGGCCAGCAGCGCCTCCCTGCCGCGCCGGGCCTCACAGAGACGGGCCTGAAGGGGCGCAGAGGCCGGAGAGGGAGCCCCTCCGTCTCCCCTTCTCTCCCTGCCTCGCCCGCCCGCAGGGAAGGAGGCGCGGGTCCCGCCCGGTGAAGAGGGCGCAGCCTTCCGCTCTCCCGCGCCCCAGGTTTTGAGCCGGGCAGAGCGGAGAAGTTGCCCGCGGCAGCCGCTCTAGGAGCCGGCCAACCTCCGCTGCTGGTTCCCAGCGCTTCCCCTTGGACGGGGAGTTCCCTCCCGCCGCCCCCCTCGGAGAGACGGCCTGAAGGGGCGCAGAGGCCGGAGAGGGAGCCCCTCCATCTCCCCTTCTCTCCCTGCCTCGCCCGCCCGCAGGGAAGGAGGCGCGGGTCCCGCCCGGTGGAGAGGGTGCTGCCTTCCGCTCTCCCACGCCCGTCCTGCCGGCCGGAGGGTGGCAGCTCTTTCTCCGCCACTCCCGGTGGGGCGGCCGGGCCGGGTTCGCGGAGCCGCTGGCTGCGCCCCCTCCCTCCGTGAGCCCTCCGTGAGCCCCCCGCCCCCTTCCACGTGATTGGCTCCCGCCCGAAAACCCCGCCCCCTTCCACGTGATTGGCTCCCGCCCGCAAACCCCGCCCCCTTCCACGCGATTGGCCCCCACCCGCAAACCCCGCCCCCTGGCTCTCGAGCATTTCAAAATGTGCACGAGCATGCCAAAATGGCTCCCGGGATAAAAAGTATGCCGACCCCTGACCTAGGTAAAGGTAAAGGTTCCCCCCACACATTTGTGCAGTCGTGTCCGACTCGAGGGGCCGGTGCTCATCTCCGTTTGTTAGCCGAAGAGCAGGCATTGTCCGAAGACGCTTCCACGGTCACGTGGCCGCATGACGTGCGTGGAACGCTGTTACCTGCCCACCGAAGTGGTACCTATTCATCTACTTGCATTTGCATACTTTCGAATTCTTAGGTTGGCAAGAGCTGGGGAATTGTCCAGTCTTGTTTGACTTGGTGCCCGGCAGGTGCAATATTTTCCTGTTCATGAACCCTGTGATACTTACCTGCCACAGACTTTCAGGGGGAAGTTGCACAATCCCCTGCAAGTTCCACATTATGCCACTGTGCAATCCGGTTCCCTGCAGGATTCTGCCTCAGCAAAATATTTTAAAAAGTATAATTACTGTCCATCCTGGTATTTCTCATAGAATCCCTGCAGAGGCTTAGAACCTCTATGGCAGAGCTTTCCAAACTGTGTGTGGCGACACAAAAGTGTGTCGCCACACACAGTCTGGTGTGTCGCCACACAACCCGGAAGCGCTTCCGGGTTTTCCCGCGGCGACACACCAACTGCAGTGCGCAAAACCCGAAAGCGGCAGCAGCGCTTCCGGGTTTTTGCGCGCTGCCGCAAGGACGGCACTTCCGGGTTTTCCCGCGGCGACATGGACCAGGGGGCGGGGTTTGCAGGTGGGAGCCAATTGCACAGACCGGGGGCGGGGTTCGGAGACCAGCATGGTGGCCCGGTTCCTAACAGGCCACGGACCGGGACTGGTCCACAGCCCGGGGATTGGGGACCCATGATGTACAGTATGTAGAACAGAGTAGTTGCAAATATTTGTATGCAACATCTCAGCGTAAGAATTTTGAGAAGCAGAGCTGATGGGGAAGAAGAAAAGCTGAATTCCTGCTTCCTTGCCCTGCACATTTATTCCAGGGACAATGATAAATGATATGTAAAGCTGCTTGAGCTCTATCAGCTGTTGTCACAATTACAATTTAACGATAAGCAACTTAATGTTTTTCCTCCCTTGGCCTGTGTCTTCAAAGCCTGGATTTGCTCCTTCATCAAAAGATGATTGGGAAGACACTTCCAATCCCAGTACCATAGCTAGTGCGGGAGAAGAAGGGCCTATGTAAATATGATTTGCAAAAACATAGGAATAAAACTCCAATGGCTGTTGGCTATGAAAAAGCTGCACTGGGACTTCTGGGGATGAAATGGCGGACTGAAGACAGCTCCAAAAAGCAGAGCCAATGATCATGGCAGAATGAAGTTCTGACAAGTAGACTGGCTCTGGGAGACGAGGAAATACAGGTAGTCCTCGCTTAACGACCATTTGTTTAGTGACCGTCTCGACTTATGGTGTTCCTCACACTTATGACCATCACAGCATCCCCGCAGTCACGTGATCGCAATTCAGACGCTTGGCAATCATCGTGCATTTACAATGGTTGCAGCATCCCACGGAAGGAGGAACAAATGGAGACAAAAAGCATTTACTTTTTATTCATACATTTAAGTGCCATCTTTTTGCGATAGTTTATCCAGGAATGTGCATATCTATACTAAAAAACAGACAATTTTGTAAAAATACAAGCCATGGGCCCTCTTTTCTTTAATCCACTTAATTTGCAACTTGCACCATTAATATTTCTTGCCTTTTTATTCAACACGTTAAATCCTGAATCCAGGGTGATGATCTGAAAAAACACTGCATCACAATAAATGTACATATTTAAAGGACTGTTTTGTTTTCTGTCCCAATTTCACAGTAAAACAAAGTGTTATTCAATTCAAGCTTCCACTGCATGAATTCTTATCCTTCTTGCTATCATTATTATTTTTCCTTTCATACAAACAACATACTAATTAATGATGGATACCATATAGCTGGCAATGAAGTGTATTTTGGGCAAGTACTGGCAGAAAATCTAAATGTGCTTACTTCTACTATGATTTAATTTGGCATTTGTGAAACAGGCCAGTATGGCTTATTCAATGAATGAATTCACAGACAATGGTTAAGTGTAACCACTTTCATTCCAAATGCCATGTCATTTTTCTCCATGCTCTATTACTTCAATTTCAAGCAAAATACCACTTAAATACTTTAAGTATTATTTTGCATGAGTATGGAAGCATTTGCCTCTTCTATTATATAAATGCAAAAAACAGATTTACAGCAGAATATCCCCTCTGCCCTGAACAATAGGTCAGGTCAGTACCTTAAGTAGCAAGCTATGGTTTCCTTTAAGGGAAGTAGCATAGACTGACTACAAAGACACCACCGAGCTCCTTCTGAACGGGCCTCCTTAAATTTCAAAGACCAAGACATGCAGACTTCAGGAATGCTCAAGCAGATCTATGCCCACTTCTCCCTTGCCCTAATCGTGTATTACATTACATCAAGCAAACAAGGACAAAGGGCTACTGTCTCCTTACCCACTTGTCCTGGACTGTAAATGGCCTTGTCTGTCTGAATAAAAGTACCCGTTTTAGCCTTCTCAATAAGAACCTGCTTCTTCTTCTTATCTATCTTCCCTTGGGCATCAGAAAGCCGGATGACAGCCACTTCCTCCGTGCCATCTGCAGGAGGTGGTACCTCTGCCACACAAGGAGCATAACACGGTTAGAGGGAGGGAGCATGCAATCTTGGATTGATCCACAGGTAAAAGGTAAATGACTACATTTGCTAACTTACAGCTCTGAGGAACATGTTTTAGGTCCAAAGACCTTGTAGCTTCCATCAGCTCTTCCATTCTAGCTTAACACTTTTGGTCTCTTGACCTCCCAGAGTGTTGTGAGAAACAAATGTGTTTTCCACTTTCCTGCTGATCCTGTGAGTTTCCTGTGCAGGGATCTCCAAGCCAAAAGTCCTTCAAGAGGCTCCAAGAATTTATAAGAACATCCCAGATACTTACCACTGTCAGTATCATATTACTTTGTTTACTCTCTGTTTATGTTTGATGCAATACAAATATATTAAAATGTAAATAAAAATATGTAATTGGGAGCTTTACCCAGTGACTGGGTTTGGACTTTGTACTAAGCCATCATATGGGGTTGTGTTATGTATGAACCGGGTCTGTATGGCTTGTTGAATAAACCATAACTGGAAACCGCTGGCACAGGATTACACTCTCTACTGAGAAAGGGGTCAATCTGAAGGATGCCTCTGTTGTGCAGTGGCTTCTGCCCTGTAGCAAAAGACCCACCCAGCCTCAGAGTCTGCTGTTTAGGAAGGCTCTAAAAGGTGGCTTTTTCAGCAGGCCCAAAGGCGGGGTGATTTGTAACCCCACATTGTAACCTGAAAACCACATTGATATTGGGAATATAATAAAAAGGTAAAGGTTCCCCCCGCACATTTGTGCAGTCGTGTCCGACTCTAGGGGGCGGTGCTCATCTCCGTTTGTTAGCCGAAGAGCCAGCGTTGTCCGAAGACGCTTCCACGGTCATGTGGCCGCATGACGTGTGCGGAACGCTCTTACCATCCCACCGAAGTGGTACCTATTAAGTGGTACCTTAATTTATTTTCTTCTTGTAAATACTTGGGGGGAGGGGGACCAAACAGATGAGGGCTGTTGTATGTGGGGTGAGGTGCTGCAGTGGGCATTCCCCACAACTGCAGGGGTAAAAACATTCTCTGGGGGGATTAAAAGATTGAAGGCTGCATACACACTCTTGTCACAAACCCGATCTATTGTAACTCCCTGTGCAAGCTATTTAAAGAAATATCAGTAATACAAGGGCAGATTCTCTGATATATTTTCATTCTTAGTAGTGAAGCACTCAAAAAGGTGTTAGTCTTTAAATACACGTTCGTTCTACTTGTTCAACGTGGGATCTAATGAGCATCTTCCTTTGAGGGGACCCTTTCTGCCAGGAAGATCAGGGTGGGATGGGGAACTATGTACCTTTTCCTTGGCGAGGCCTCCTGTTTGTTCCAGAAGGTTGGCAGATAGTTCTGAGCATATTGGAGAGGGACAAGGGACTGAGGAAAGGAGAAAAAGTGGCTTTTTGGGTGGTGGGGGGGCTTGAGCAGGTTTCTACATGTGCAGCATGGTGTGAGGTTCACGATCTTTATGATCCAAAACCAGAATCTACAACACAAGCCACGAGGGATATGTGCAATTCGTTTATTGAATCAGCATCGTGCTCCGTTAAAGCCACAAGTGGGTTTCTTCCCCCACAGACCTCTCCTTTAACCATTCGGTTCTTACTTTGTCCAGCCCCTCCCTCTCAGTTCTTTCTTTGTTGATTTCATTCTTTGCTTCACATTGATTGCTCTCTTCCGGCCTCGTGGTCGCCGGCATTGGTAGTTCTTTTGTCAGTGGCTTCTCGCGTTTTCCTGATCCCGCGATGCTGCTGCTTTCTCGGAGGCTTGTGTTTCCCCCCTCCCCTCCCCCATCTTCCTTTTATCCCTATTCCCTGTCTTCATTTACACTGTGTAAGGTTGGAGCATCCAGCCGCAATTACCCATTGCGGCTGGATTCTCCATCCTTACACATGGCATGAAATCTTCATAGTGTATATGAAGCATCTGAAGATACAGACAAATTATTTATTGCATTGTCATTAACCCCTTCCTGACTAAAACCCAAGGCTATGCAATTATTCCGATGTATTCCTATTACAACTATGTTGATAGAATGAGAAAGCTGCCTCATGCCTATTCACTGAATTACACGGAGGAGGGAATTTGGCATTTCCATGGCCAGAGTCAACACTCTTAGGCAGTATCCACAGCAAACTGCGGTGATGCCAAAATGATGACCTGTGTGCAGTGACCTCATCACATAAATGCCATGATTACATACCTGTGTCCCAACACCTAGCACAAGTACATAACTCACAGCATTTACATGCTAACCCTGTCGTGCCCCTCCTTCAACATTTGCCCTCCCTTACCTTTCCTCCTGTGACCTCTCCCCTCCCTCCCACAGACCCAAAGCACAATTGTTTTTTGTTTTTTTTTGCATTAAGCCAGGGCTTTCCAAAGTGCCGCCGCTGGCGACACACCCGGCGGCGTCGACACGCGCGCGCACGGTGGAGGCGTGGGAGGGGTGTGCAGCGGTGTGGGGGGCGTGCGGCGGCACGCCGCCGCTTCCGGGTGGTGTGGCGACACACCACGCTGTGTGTGGCGACACACTTTTGTGTCGCGACAAACAGTTTGGAAAGCTCTGCATTAAGCCATGCTTCAGGGCCATCAAGCACATTTCCATGACATTTGTACTTTGTTTGTAAAAAAAGGTTCCTCCCGCACAGTTGTGCAGTCGTGTCCGACTCTAGGGGCCGATGCTGTTGTCCGAAGACGCTTCCACGGTCATGTGGCCGCATGACGCGCGCGGAACGCTGTTACCATCCCTCCGAAGTGGTACCTATTCATCTACTTGCATTTTCATGCTTTCGAATTGCTAGGTTGGCAAGAGCTGGGGCGAGTGCGGGAGCTCACTCCGTCACGCGGGGCTAGGGATTCGAACCTCCAACTTTGCGATCTTCCGATCGACAAGCCTGGCGTCTTACCCGCTGAGCCACCACGCCCCCCACTGGTTTGTAAAGCAACCATTTAAATATGAAATTGCCATTAATTTTTTACTCACTCTTTATGAATTCATAAAATGTTGTTGCAGGTCCACTGCATTCCCAGTGTTTTATATCATCTCAGATGTCTTTTGTTTTCTTTTTACCTGACTTGCAAATTTCTTTTTTTTTAAGTAAAAAAGATATATTGGCAGTGGCAGCCTGTTGGGACTAGGCAGGCAGAGGAGTACTATGCTTTAAATTAAAACTTGTCTTGCTTAGTTGTTCTTTATATCTATATGTTGTCTTTTGTTCCTCAATCTCATCAAGACTTGCAAGACAATAAAGGCATGTATGGATTAAGTGGCGTGGTGCCAGGCTTGTTGATCGGAAGATTGCAAGTTCGGAGGTTCGAATCCCTAGTCCTGCGTGCAGAGTGAGCTCCTGCACTAGCTCCAGCTCTTGCCAACCTAGCAATTCGAAAGCATGCAAATGCAAGTAGATGAATAGGTACCACTTCGGTGGGCAGGTAACAGCGTTCCGCGTGCATCATGCCGGCCACATGACCGTGGAAGCGTCTTCGGACAACGCTGGCTCTTTGGCTAACAAACGGAGATGAGCACCGGCCCCTAGAGTCGGACACGACTGCACAAATGTGCGGGGGGTACCTTTACCTTTTTTTTATGGATTAAGTAAAAGTTTAAAATAATAAACTCCCTAAAAATGAACTTAATAAAAAGTTAATGCACAACAACAAAACTACTGAAGTCTTACAAAATAAAAAGGCCCTGAATGCCCACTGAAAAGCCATTCCTGAAGGAGCCAGTTGAACCTCTGAGTGAAAACTTTAACTGGGGTGCCAGCAACAGCTATGTCTTGCCTCATGTTGTTACTTGAATTTGAACTCAATAGCTGGTTTGTTGACGAGTAAGTAAGTTCTAAATTATTTTCTCAAAATCATTCTTGTTCCAAGTGAAGCTTTAATTACTGAATCCCATCTTATTTTTTTTTCCTTTTTATGATGAAAAGTACTATTTTAGTATAAAAAAAGAAAAAAGTCAAGGAAAGCTAGTATGAATATTCTTTTTTACCTGAAATTAAGAGGAAATAAACAATGTGGACTGTTTGCTAGTAATGCTCAGCAAAAAGCAGGATATGGGACAGAATCAGCAAGCAGGAAATTTTTAATTGCTAAGGCAGAGCTTTCCAAACTTTTCATGTTGGTGACACACTTTTTAGACATGCATCATTTCGCGACACACTCTTACAGCAGGGCATCATTTCGCGACACACTCTTACAGCAGGGCACAAGGCAGGCACTAGGACCTGTGTGGAATCACAGCAGGTTTGGAGGCAGCAAGGCACAAGGCAGGCACTAGGACCTGTGTGGAATCACAGCAGGTTTGGAGACAGCAAGGCACAAGGCAGGCACTAGGACCTGCGCGGAATCAGAGCAGGTTTGGAGGCAGCAAGGCACAAGGCAGGCACTAGGACCTGTGCGGAATCAGAGCAGGTTTGGAGGCAGCAAGGCACAAGGCAGGCACTAGGACCTGTGTGGAATCACAGCAGGTTTGGAGGCAGCAAGGCACAAGGCAGGCACTAGGACCTGCGCGGAATCAGAGCAGGTTTGGAGGCAGCAAGGCACAAGGCAGGCACTAGGACCTGCGCGGAATCAGAGCAGGTTTGGAGGCAGCAAGGCACAAGGCAGGCACTAGGACCTGTGTGGAATCACAGCAGGTTTGGAGGCAGCAAGGCACAAGGCAGGCACTAGGACCTGCGCGGAATCAGAGCAGGTTTGGAGACAGCCAGGTACAAGGCAGGCACTAGGACCTGCGCGGAATCAGAGCAGGTTTGGAGGCAGCAAGGCACAAGGCAGGCACTAGGACCTGTGTGGAATCACAGCAGGTTTGGAGGCAGCAAGGCACAAGGCAGGCACTAGGACCTGTGTGGAATCACAGCAGGTTTGGAGGCAGCAAGGCACAAGGCAGGCACTAGGACCTGCGCGGAATCAGAGCAGGTTTGGAGGCAGCAAGGCACAAGGCATGCACTAGGACCTGCGCGGAATCAGAGCAGGTTTGGAGACAGCCAGGTACAAGGCAGGCACTAGGACCTGCGCGGAATCAGAGCAGGTTTGGAGGCAGCAAGGCACAAGGCAGGCACTAGGACCTGTGTGGAATCACAGCAGGTTTGGAGGCAGCAAGGCACAAGGCAGGCACTAGGACCTGCGCGGAATCAGAGCAGGTTTGGAGGCAGCAAGGCACAAGGCAGGCACTAGGACCTGCGCGGAATCAGAGCAGGTTTGGAGGCAGCAAGGCACAAGGCAGGCACTAGGACCTGTGTGGAATCACAGCAGGTTTGGAGGCAGCAAGGCACAAGGCAGGCACTAGGACCTGCGCGGAATCAGAGCAGGTTTGGAGGCAGCAAGGCACAAGGCAGGCACTAGGACCTGTGTGGAATCACAGCAGGTTTGGAGGCAGCAAGGCACAAGGCAGGCACTAGGACCTGCGCGGAATCAGAGCAGGTTTGGAGACAGCCAGGTACAAGGCAGGCACTAGGACCTGCGCGGAATCAGAGCAGGTTTGGAGGCAGCAAGGCACAAGGCAGGCACTAGGACCTGTGTGGAATCACAGCAGGTTTGGAGGCAGCAAGGCACAAGGCAGGCACTAGGACCTGTGTGGAATCACAGCAGGTTTGGAGGCAGCAAGGCACAAGGCAGGCACTAGGACCTGCGCGGAATCAGAGCAGGTTTGGAGACAGCCAGGCACAAGGCAGGCACTAGGACCTGTGCGGAATCCTGGCAGGGCTCGGAGGCAGCAGTAGCCGCAACACACCCAGACACTGCAGCCGACACACTAACGTGTGCCGACCTAACGTGTGCCGACACACAGTTTGGAAAGCTCTGTGCTAAGGTGAGGTTTTACTGGATGAGTTTGACTTATGAATAAACATAAAACATAATGTAGCACAATCTTTGCTATAGATTATAAATGAATAGATATTTTGAGCTATATTAGGTGCCATATACTTAATATAAAAAGGTAAAGGTTCCCCCCGCACATTTGTGCAGTCGTGTCCGACTCTAGGGGCTGGTGCTCATCTCCGTTTGTTAGCCGAAGAGCCAGCATTGTCCGAAGACGCTTCCACGGTCATGTGGCCGCATGACACACGTGGAACGCTGTTACCTACCCACCAAAGTGGTACCTATTAATCGACTTGCATTTGCATGCTTTCGAATTGCTAGGTTGGCAAGAGCTGAAGCTAGTGCGGGAGCTCACTCCGCACGCAGGGCTAGGGATTCGAACCTCCGGACTTGCGATCTTCCGATCGACAAGCCTGGCCTCTTACCCGCTGAGCCACCACGCCCCTATACTTAATATACTTCCATCTAATTATAGAAAAGAATTCCTTACTAACTCCATGAAGCCCTAACATGGAGGCATGCTATCTTCACGATTGGTTCCCAAGGGTCGGTAACTCCAAATCTTGGCCTAAGTTCCCATTAGCCCTGACCATTGGGGTTGGACGATATTTGGAGGGCCACAGATTGCTCATCCTTCTGATAACAAAATACATTAGGCTGAGGGGATGAAACAATGCATGTTTATAACTACTTGCTAAAGAGTTCCAGAGGAGCATCTGGGGCCCCATCACCTTGTTATCACCACCAAGACTTGATTTTTCCTTTTCAACTGATAGATACCTTTACGGATACTAGAACTTAAATAACATGTAATGCTACCCTTAAGTGGTGTAGTTTTCTTATGTGGCTGAATGTGGAAAAGGACATGTGAGCACTTTTGAAGTGGACACTATTACAGGTCTCAGGATGATACTATAAAGGGAATGTTCAAGAAATGGAGAGAAGATGTTTGATTAGTCTTTTTTAAAACAAAATATATGCTTTTGGATGCTTTTTCAAAATATCTAGTTCACATTTTTGGAAGCACAATCCTTGCAATCAGGGGTGTCAGTGGGGGTGGGATGTGTCATAACCATATGATCAAAGCCCCCTGTAAAAAGGGCAGGTCTCCCATCACATGGATATAGCTGCCATCTTGACTTTTTTGACTTTTTTGACTTTCTCCTTGCAGACACCCCTGCTGGTAATAAGAGCTTGAGGAAAGTAGAAAGGGTAAAGCTTTCATTAAAGTGATGACACTATGGAAATTAGCACATACCCCATGATTTTGTCTTCGTTATTTTTCCCATGATGTTTTCCCTCTTTTTCTTCACTTGTGAAGCCTCCTATTTTACATACCTCCACAGGAAGAAGGGAATTTTGAGGCTATTTCCAGGCCCAGCTCCTTCTCAGGTTCTTGACATATCATCTCTAGAGGTTCAATGACTAGCATTCAGAATTTGGAAGGTCAGAAATAGGTTTTCAACTAGTAATGAGTCATATGTCTATGAAGGTTCTCAGTCATCCAGGTGGAATTGTCTGTAGCTTGAATCATGTCAACTGGATTTCTATTTTCTTAGTGGAAACGTTTCGCTCCTTATCCAAGGAGCTTCTTCAGTCTGAGCAAAGTTGGTAAGGGAATCCTAAATATGTTTCTAGGTAGCTGTGTGACCTTACACCTGGGGCTAGGTCATGGTTATATTGAGATGTTATTTTTAAGTCCTTTTATCATCTAAAGGAGGATCGTTAAGATCACCATGCTGCTGTTGAGCTTGTGAAATGGTCTTAATCTTCCTAGGCACAGAAGACAAAACGGGGAGGAAGATGGGGGAGAGATTGTGCCTGAGGCCCCCACCTCTATTCAAGGAAGGATTTTCCAAGTTGGCATAAATGGATTCCTTGACCCCTCTCTCAAACCACCTATCTTCTCTGTCTAAAATGTGAGTAGTAATGAGTCACTTTGTACACTGGAGTCTAAATCTTCTGGTAGGGCAAACATCTATCTCAATAACATCCTACACAGATTCCATAAATGATTCAGATATCTTTGAGGATTAACTCATTCCTGACCCTTCTGCTTCCTTTAGAGTGCTTGCTACTTTGTTGCAGTCCCTGGACATCAATAGATCTTCTTTACCTTCAGGAAGGGCCTTTTGCTGACAAATGTGGTCCATGAGGATGGTCTAACAGTCTTCCAGAGGAGTCTTGTTTGCAGAACTCAAAGTTCACGACTAGGTCCACAGAAGTGGCAGCAGTGGTGGTGGGTATTCTGCTGATGGGGAGAGAGCTCACATACCGCCAAACAATACGCTGTCGCTATTTTCTGAAGTGCTGCTCCTTAATGGCAGTGGGTATGCAGGAAGGCTGGCCCATGATGTGGAAGCTCACACATTAAAAAAAGTACTTCCACCGAAGAAGCCACATTTGCATGTCACCTGAATCATTAGAATGAACCAGTGAAGTGTGTTGTGTGAATGCAGCCAAGAAGTCAGCGTAGGTAGTAAGGTGAAAGTCTACTTTTGTGGACAGCCTTAGTATCCCTAGTCCAGAAAGGGTATGACAGGTCACAGGACCTTGCAGAAAACGGTCATTTCAAGTGGGATACCATCATTACCAATATAGGGGGAAACCATAAAACAACAGCTTCAGGAAAGAAGTAATTCACAGGGGCAAAGCAGGGGGAGAGCAAGTTGGTGTTTCTGATGGCATTAGTTTTGATCAAAAATACAAGTATTCTTCTCAAGCAGCAGATGAACTGGGTCAAAATTAAGCCCTGCCAGTAGTATCTCTTTAGCCAAGTGTAAATTTGGTATGGTAGAAGAGTGAACATTTTGAAATGGGATAGGATTCAAAATAAATTTGGAGAAACGTGTAAGCAGCAGAGAGAAGGGTGAATCATCAAGATCTGCACAGAAATTCTTAGAAACGTGCTGAATTTGACTGATTGGTTAAACCAGGAGACTGGATTACTTTGTAACACTCCCATTCCAAAGGATGGTAGCCTTAGAAAAAATGAGAAGAGATCTGCTATTCCATGGGATGCTTTTGAAGGCTGACAAATGGGGATTTCATAAGATAGCAAGAAAACATAAAAGTTTAAGCCTGCTCTGGTGTCAGCCTTACGCAGCACAATCCTACACAGTATATTGTTCCACGGTTCAATGGAGCTTTTGTCTAGATAAATATGGGAGCTTCCATATGGAGTCGTTGCCCCACCCTTTCCATTCCCCAGTGTCTCAAAAGCAGTTTGAAGTAGACCTGTGGTCTTCTTCATTTCTGTGGACCTTAAAAGGCTGAGAGCACACCAAGAATACCTGGGGCCAATGGGTGCTTTCTCCAACTGGCCAGTGGGAGAGGGCAAAGGGTGGCATTCAATCAGAGCCCCATTCCCAAGTCCCTGGGTTAGCAAACATCCCCTCCACCCACTTTGCGCAAGATTAAAAAGGAAATATGTTGCCACCCATTCATTTTTTTATGCTATACATATTTGACAGGGCATAAACAAAAATAACTTGAGGATGCTATGAAGGGAGCTGCTAAGCCATGAACCCACCATTTTTTGTTGCGTTGGTGTGAAATATCAGCTTGTTTGGTGTGATGCTACAGGGGGGAAAGCAAATGAGGAAAAACTGCGGGGGGGGGGGAGGCAGGGGGAAGAGTAATGGCTAGATTGAGCCCAGAAGGCAGGGTGAGGCAAACATTACCATCAATGGAAAATGGCCTACCCAGAAACTCTGCAGAACTGCCTTCCGGTACAGGGAAAAAACAGATTTGCTCTGCTTTCAAATCGAAAGGCACCGAGGCAGCAATAAGTCAACTTTGCTTCCAAATCATCCCTTGTTGTCACATCAGATTGGTTCAAAGCTGCTTCTGGCCTGCTGCAAAGCCATTGTATGGAAATGTCCTAAGTATACAGTTGTAGGCGCTCATTTCACATGCCAGCAAGGTTATGCTCAAAATCCTACAAGCTAGGCTTCAGCAGCATGTGAACCGAGAACTACCAGAAGTGCAAGCTGGGTGGAGAAGACTCTTGAGAGTCCCTTGGACTGCAAGGAGGTCAAACCAGTCAATCCTAAAGGAAATCAACCCTGACTGCTCATTGGAAGGACAGATGCTGAAGCTGAAGCTCAAATACTTTGGCCACCTAATGAGAAGAGAGGACTCACTGGAAAAGACCCTGATGCTGGGAAAGACTGAGGGCAAAAGGAGAAGGGGACGGCAGAGGATGAGATGGTTAGATAGCATCACCGATGTAATGAACATGAATTTGAGTAAACTCCGAGAGACAGTGGAGGACAGGAAGGCCTGGCGTGCTATGGTCCATGAGGTCACGAAGAGTCGGACACGACTGAACGACTGAACAACAACAACAAATACAGTTGTAGACTCAGTTGCCCTTCTCACCCTTTTATCTGCTCAATTACACAAATCTTCAACTTACCCATGATCATTTTTAACATGCGCAATTAATGTAATGCAGTGGAACACTCAGGAGGTTTACAGGAGGTTGAAGCCATGTAAAACAAGAAACAAGTGGCAGGAAAAGCAGGACTTGGCATCATCTTTCTAATGCGCTAAGAATTTGTCACAGCTGTAGAATTCATCAATGGCAAGAATGCAGACAGACCACCACTAATTAATGAAACAGACCACCACTCATTAATGAAAGTTCAGCTGATGGATATGAAACTTTTGTGAATACATTTAGTGAAATGCATACAGTGCATACAGTGAAATTCAGATTTAATCTTACTGAGAGCAGTCCCACTGAAATTTATATTAGTCTTCGGATCTATTTTAAGAACTAAGCCAAGATCAGGGTTTGCCCCCTACAGACGAGATATTATTTATTTGCAAAAGTCTTCCACTTTTTCCTTGTACTCAAAGCAGGTCTACCACAGATACACAAACACTTGCGGAGAAGTTGAAGCATTTCAACTGTTCCTTATGCCAGATGAATCCTTCCACCAGAGGTTGGATGCTGGCCGCAGCTTCCAACGTGATATTGTGCACAATAGATGTATTCACATTATTCAGTTGTATACACAGCTTGTTACTGGATGAAGGACTCAGACGAGATGGAAAGACCAGCGTGTATTTCCTGAATGAAGAAAAGGAGGACAGAAGGAGAGGAAGAGGAACATATTTTTCCCAGACAGAGAATGATCAGTACATTGCACCTGTAGTGAACACTATTTTAACTGAAGAAAAGATCAAGCTGTTCTGCTACTAGCAGGTAGATAAGATGGTATTCCACCACTCCCTTATGCCCTCAGACCATTGACGCTGCAAAGGCTATCTAATCCAGTGAGTAGCAAATCTGCTGCTCAAGGCAAACAGCTGGCAGAGGCTGCCTACCAAACTTGTGCTCTGACACTGATCTGTGGAGGACTTTTTCTTGTTTCAGGGTCTGCACAGCACAATCTAGATCACTATAAAACCTCCTGGAGAAACCTGAGAGTCTCTATAGAGTGAGACAAGGAAAGTTCCAAATGCAAGGCTTATTCTGCTGCTTTTGTTACTCCCTTTTCTTTTTCAGAGGGGTGTGGTGGCTCAGCGGGTAAGACTCCAGGCTTGTCGATCAGAAGATCGCAAGTTCGGAGGTTCGAATCCCTAGCCCTGTGTGCGGAGTGAGCTCCTGCACTAGCTCCAGCTCTTGCCAACCTAGCAATTCGAAAGCATGCAAGTGCAAGTAGATTAATAGGTACCACTTCGGTGGGTAGGTAACAGTGTTCCGCGCGCGTCATGCGGCCACATGACTGTGGAAGCATCTTCGGACAACGCTGGCTCTTCGGCTAACAAATGGAGATGAGCACCGGCCCCTAGAGTCGGACACGACTGCACAAATGTGCGGGGGGAACCTTTACCTTTTTTTTTATTTTTCATGGTTTTCCTACCCATGAGCAACTAGCTATTATTTTACATCTGGATACTGAGACATCCCAGGCTTTAGTCACTGTTTTTGGGAAGAGAAAGGAATGACATCTTCCAGTATTATTACTCTTCCCAGTGATAAAGCCAGGAGCAGGTGGATTGTAGAAGGTACCCAGTTCAAATACTGCTATCTCCAAAGTCAACTATTTAAATTAACAGGTCCACTACCTAGGAACCTGAAAAGTCAACCTTAGTCAGAATAGTCAGGAATTAACCAATACAATAGAGCAGATTTGTACATTCATATATATTGGGAAAAGGAACAGAGCAGTATCTAAATGAGAACATTTAGATAACCTTCTTCTAACCTAAGAAGGTTAACATTCATTGTTTTTATCTTAACCTTCATTACCAATTTATCTTAACTTTCATTACCAGATTCTATCTACATAACAGATAATTTGTAAATATCTGCTGACATTCTCATGAGAAAATGTTGCCAATCTTATAACAAGATTTGGCTTTTTTTCAAAATTCCTCTGATATTTCAGTCAAGCAGGAATCTCCAAATTGGTCACAAATTTTTTGTTTTTGTTGGTAGCAATAACTCTGTTTTCCTTCACCATTACATCATACTTTGGGCTTCTCCTCACAAGAATCTTGAATTTGCTTCAACTTTCAATTTTTTAAAGCACCAATTTCCTCAGATTACCTGCTCCTACTCTCAGTTAACTTGCTATCTTCTACTGCCCCCAGTGCCATCATAGCCAACCGATCTCCCTTCTTAATTTATGGTGCACTTTCTATTTGCTCTTTTCCTCATCTTCAAATCTCCAATTCTTCATGACTTTTATAAGTGAGCATCTCTGAGCTGGCTAAAGCCCGCTTCTCCCTCCCAGCCATGTTATCTGCCTTTATGTCTTCACATGTCTTCTAGCCAAGTCAACTTACACAGTGGAGTCCTCTGCACCGACTAACTGAAAGTTGGGAAGAAGAGCACTGAGGAGAAGGAGCCACATCTTTATGGAGATTTGCCAGCCAGAAGGACCCCAAATATCTGAGGCAGAATTGGGAGAGGGAGGGAAAGAACAAAAGCTGTGCGTCTCCCTCACTCTTTCTTCTCAGCTTATCTAATTCTCATTATATATGCTCCTTCTGTCAGGGGTGTAGCCCCTTAAGTAGACTCCCTGCCCAAGCCCTTATGAAACATGATCCATCACCTAAGCCTCACATAAGGAACACGGAAGAAAAGTAAAAGACAATGGATATGAAATAAATATGCTTTGGAACAGGATCAAGGATATTTTGCTTTTCATTATGAATGAAAAGCGATTTATAGAAAAAGAGATATGCAAAATACATATGCTAATAAAGCTAATACTATCTTAAACACGAATGTCTACATATTATGCATGGAAGTATGGTAAGGAGTGCAGGTGAATAGGGAATATAAGTATGCACCAGCATGCAGGTATACGTGTATTCCATGTTCTGTATGTGTGCATGTATACCACCACAGTTGTTACCATTTTTGGCAATATACCAAAGATAAAATGTCCACTAATTACAAACCTAAATAAAATAATAAAACCAACCATAATAAGATCCTGAAAGGAAAGGAGCATATAACATTTAATTAGTTTCAAAAGCCCTCCAGAAGTGTTCTGCTGAAACGTGCTTCCAGATGGTCACCAGAGTTGGGCAGGTCTTCCTTCCTGGGGAGGCTGTCACATAAAATGCTAGGGCTGAGTATAAATGAGAGGGTTACAGTAGCAGAGTGAACTAGAATGAATCCAAAAGCACTGAACTAGATCTATCCAATGCTAAAACAAAATGTCTATGAGAATGAAAACCAAACCTTGCAACCTGCATGCATATTATTAAATTTACATGAGTTCTGTTTATTTTGTGCTAGGCAAGATTATTTATTCAATGTCATTTGTTCAATGTCAAAATATTTTCATGATATTTTCATTGGGTGTGCTCTTGTCCTACATCCCCATTTCTCTACAAGACACATCCCTCCTCCACCATTTCATTTCTACCCTTCATGGCCTGTAGCTGCTTTTATTTCCAGAATAGCAGGCCCTTCCAGAAATGGCCCTTCCAGAAATAAATTTCACCAACTTTGCCACAGGGACCAATGCCAGCAACCATCTCTGGTTTGGCAACAATCTCTATACAGAATGGGATATGTGTGTGTGTGCTCATGAAAGCACACCCTCACTCATAGACCAGCTACTTCCAAGGGCTTTCTCCACCATTTCTGTGGGTTAGAGGGCAGGGGGGTAAATTGTGGGGGACGACAGGAGCTCTGTTTATGGTGGCTGTGCTTCTACTTCCACCAATCACTTTTCCCACCACCATTTTGAAAATGAGGATGCCCCTCCTTCCAATAACTTAAGCTAGTTTCTCTTCAGAAACGTAGGTCTACCTGGGGGAAGAATCTGCAGAGAGAGGGCAAGAAACTATAGGGGATTGATTCGTTTTAACCAGCCAACATTCTGATTTTCGCTACCTATCAATCCAGATTAAATGTATGTCAGGACAAAACTGATAGTGTGAAGTTTCCATCCCAAACCCACTGGAAAGTATGCTGTGTTGGTAAAGAAATGTTAGCCTTAGGGGGTACTTGTCTAGAAGAACTCTAAGAAGTTGGTATGGTTCCACCTCCATCTTGGATGTAGTAGCCATGGGAGGCAAGGTATGTAGGCAGGTCCCTTACAAGAAGCCCAACAGAAGGATGGAATCAGATAGAGAGCCACAAGCAGGGGATAGCTCTCCAGCTAAGTAATGTTTTTTTCTTGGCCTACGTGCCATAGGTGCTCTCAAGTTTCTTCTAAAGATACATCTTCGTTTTCATAAACTAGTTTTCTGATTTTCTAAATACCTGGCTGTGTTTTGAGGCTAAAATAACAGCAGCTGTATCTAACCTGATTCAATTTTGCACATGCTCAGTCATAAGTCTGTACCATACATTTAATGTGTCCTGTTCAGCATCATACAATTAAAGTAAAACAATACAACACATATTGTGTTCGGCAATCCAGGAGATGTGAATCAGCTCATTTTCCATAAAAATGCAGACCAAATGCAAATTCAAATATTTGAAGATTCCTATTTGTACAAAAGAAAACTTCTGCTCTCTTGTGTAACTTTTGGGAATGTATAGGATAGAAAAACGCCACTGGGTTATCTAAGAGAAGGAGAGGGAGACCTCCTGTGATATTTATTTAAATATGTACATATTTTTTTTTTAAAATATTTTATTGGGTTTTGAATATACATAGTTAAAAGTTGGAAACGGAAAAAGAAATAGAAATACAAATCAAAGAAAGAAGACAAAAAGGTGTAGTAAAGCAAAGAAAAAAAGAAAAAAGATGAAACATAGAAAGTAGTCAGCTTCCGATTAATCTCTGGTCACGATACTTTACAAAATTTGTCATACATGCTAGGTCTATACATGACATTAAAAAAACATTTCTTGTCTAATATATCAGTTTATATATGATTTAATCTTCAAATCCTCATATAGACTTTGCCCCTCCAGTATTTTCCAAATAGTCCATTATTAGTTTCTACTCTTAAAAAAATAATAGTTTAAATTTTCTTTTAATAAACATATCAATCTCTCATTTTCTGTCAATCCATCAATTCTAATAATAAAAAGTCCTTATAAATCAACCATTTATCTCTATTCCTTACTTCTATTCTATTCTATAAAATGCATCTTACATACTAAGTCTGTAAATCACATTAAAAAACATTTCTTATCTAATATATCAATTTATATATAATTTAATCTTCAATTCCTCTTATAAGCTCTGCCCCTCCAACATTTTCCAAATAGTCCATTAATAGTTTCTAATCTTTAAAAGAGTAATAATTGAATTTTCTTTTAATAAACGTGTCAATTTGTCCTTTTCTGCCAATCCATCAATTTTAACAATAAAAAGTCCTTATAGGTCAGCCATTTATCTCTATTCTTTACTTCTATTCTATTCTATGAAATGCTTCTTACGTTCTCCTGGTGCCTCCCTCATGTCTGTCTTATATTTCTCTAGAAATGTTTTAACTTTTAAAGTAAAAATTATCCTTAACTTTTGTTCTTTAAACACTTTCTGTTCTCTAAAAATTTTATCTATTTCCAAATCTAGGTCTTGTTCTTTTATCTCCAAGGGTTTATCTAATATAGAAACAGTCCTTTCTCCTACATCTTCATTCAACTGTTCTGGAACTGCTCTCCGTCTCAAAATGCACTCCTTCTCTCTCATTTCTTTATTAAATGGTGTCATCACTTCCAGAAGTTTTCTCATCTCTGACTGAAGAGGCTCCACCGACGCTCCAGGTGTTAATGCCATGATTGTCATAATGTAGATAGTTTCCCTGTAAGAGAGAAAAGGCAAGAAGGAAAAAAAGGAAAAAAAAAAAAAAGGAGAGGAGAGGGGGAAGACAAAGACAAGGAACAAACAGAAAAAAGAGACTACTATTTTTTCTTCTCTTTCTCTTTTCTCTCTTCTTCTCCCCCTTTAATAATAGGAGAATAAAAAAACTTTTAAAAATAAAAATAGTCCTTTAAATGTAGTTATCAGAATAGCAAAAAATTTAGTCCATTAAAATTGTATGTCCAAGCGTAAGAGCAAGTAAATAAAAGATAAAAAAAGAACAGAGAGGTTTTATTGTAGTCAAAATAATAACAAAAAAGATAAACAATCCCAAGGTTTCTCACGGCAGTTTATATCCACACAGTCCAACCATGAATAAGTCGTCTAATTTATATACAGAAGGAGTCCAAGGCATTCATAAAAATTCTATAAAGTGACTTATATAATCCAAAAAATATTCAAACACTTATGGAGAAAAGCAAAAAGAGTTCTTTCATAATAAAAATCCCAAACAGGTAGAAGAAAGAATATCAAATCAGTAATTCATTTATCCATAAAAACTTTAAATCCAGACAAATTAGTCCCCAAAGGAAAAAAAAAATACTTATAATTGCAATAAGGATGAAAGCAAACCAAGAGTAGAAATATTTAGAATCAAAAGAGAAAGTCACTCAGCCCACTCCAGGCAGAGTCAATTATCTTTCCAAACCCACCATTCAAACACTCCTCTGACAAGAAAGAAAAATAAAACACCAGCATCTATAAATCACAGTCCACAGATAAATCCTAGTGCTTAATAAATCCAGTAATATTAAAATAAAAAAAGTGCAACTAAAAGGCTGGATGAGGAGCTACTTAACTTATTTAGTTTCACGGTTTCTGCAGAGCTTTCATGTTAGTTCCAGTCGTCTGTTACCACTCAAATCTCTCTTCCCCTGTAGTGGGAATACAGGGGTCAGGATAGAGCAGCAGGTTCGACGACCCTTGTGATAAATCTTCTGCCCACCCTCTCTTCAAGGGTGGTTTTTCAGCGATTTTCTCGCCGCAGACAGAAAACCGCGGAGCTATCAGCTCTTCGCTCCACTCAGTCCAGCACCCGGAAGCGAAAATCTATTTAAATATGTACATATAATTAATAATTAATTTTCCATTAAAATATCCAATGTGGTTTATTTATTTATTGGATATATACTCTGCCTTTCTACAGAAATTATGCCTAAAGGCAGCTCATACCAGTATCTGTTCAGATCCCCAGAGACTCAGAAGCAGGTCTAAAAAGGAAGTGGCCATATACTGTAGCTATGAAACATCTCCATGCAGTTCTGAATGAGTTTAACTTTCAGACAGACTTGGTTTTAAGCAAGGTTTGCTGGGTTATACTTAGCATTATAATTTATAGTGAACAAAGGACCACACCCGCACAAACCTGCCTTGAACCTTAAAAGTGACCTCTGAAGTTCTAGCATGGTGCAATTTAAAAACATCAGATTTGTGGTAAAAAGTGAAGTTTATGTACTAATGGCAATGAAAATATTTCCAAGGTATTGAATACTGTGTGTTTGTGTTGGGGTTGTTGTTCCCATCATTAGAAGAGCTGCTTGCAGGCCTGCCCTCAAGGTCAGTGAGATGACTGGACATGAGGCCCAAGGGCCTTGTGGTGGGGTCCCAAGACCTCCATCAGCTAGAAGGACCACCCTGGGGAAATGCATACAGACCCATCGGAAGCAGACCTCCAAGGGTTACCTTATTTCAGCTGCCTTTTCATTTTCTTGCTAGTGTAACGGTGGGCAGTATTTTGTCACAGTTTAGGCACAGGCTGTAAAAGGTTGCATTTAGTTTGCCTCTATTCTAGTCAATGGTAATTTGCATCCAGTCTAGTCACAGCTGCTCTCATAGACTAATTGAAATACACAATGCTTTCATCTTTACTTTATCAATTAAGAATGCTTCTAATTCAGCGGGAACTTTGCAGTACATATTGAGCAGAACAAGTGAGGCAGTTCCCAGATTCTGAATTGACAAATGCCTCATGTGCAGTTGAGTTATTCAAAACATTCTGATAGCTGTGAACAATTTCCTTTAGCTATGTAAAAGAGCATAAACAAAATTTGAATGGAAAATGCTCTGTAAATTTCAGCTGTAATTTAGCTGGCTCCTCAGGCACCAACCTTTTGCTATTAAACAATGCAGTATTGGCTTATGTAAGGCAAAGCAGTGCAGAGGGTCAGATGTAGCATCAGAATTTGGCTTGTCTGGTATGAACTAGTTTCTCACTTCCCTAAAGAGATATGGTGCAAAGGACAAGCAAAGACAAGTTGTGTGTGAGAAATTTCTACAAATCAGTGACCTTTTACGAGCTTAGTGATAGTATGATCGATAAGCAAAGCCTGCCTTTCCTGTCCCATTTACCAGTAGATACAAATAGATGAGATATTGCAAAATAATTTGCATAAGACTCTTCTTGGCCTTCAGCAAACCTTGTAGTCATAGTCAAGTTGTGCTTTGTAAGGTATGTGCTGGATATTATTCCAATAATTGGGGATTCTGGTTTCACTGTTGTTTACGTAGAGATAAAGAGCAGGTTGTTGCCTTCCTGGTGGCATTTAATTTAATTACTTTCTCTTGACAATGAAACTGGCCACAATAACTTTGACAGTGAAGGCTTACATTTTAATAATCTGGGTGGGAATTCAGTCAATTGTACTGTCAGCAGGGCTGATTCAATACAACTCATTTTATAAATGCTTTGGATCATTTCAGTGGGTATCTCGCATAGAACTTTCAATTTCATAATGTCTCATACAATCTGTTCAAAACACTATAATCAGAAGCAAAGTCCTATAATATCATAGAACTTTTTGCATGTTGAGATTAAACACTTGAATACCTGAGAGCCAGTTAATTGTTTCAGTACAAGCAATTTTTCTTGGACTTTCTTGGACTTCCCCAGGCTGCAAATTCAGTGGAACTTCCTGCCTGTTCCATCCAACTAACAAGTTCATTTTTCCTTTTAGTTTCATTTTTTATGACCCAATTAAATTTGATTTTTTAAAAAGTTCAGATTAGCATTTGTATATAGTTGGTCACATTTTCCAAACATATGCTTTATGGTTGCAGATTTGCCAAAAAGGTATAGCTTTTGCAACATTTTCTACAATATTACAAATTTGTACATTTTTTTAAGGAATAAATCCACTTTTAAGTCTTCTTCCAGGGAGAGGGAGAAGGAGAGGGAGAGGGAGAGGAGGGAGGGAATGAGGGAGGGAGGGAGGAAGGAAGGAAACTGAATTTTAAAATTTGGAGATAACAAAATTTTGGTTTCTGTATTAATTCAGAAATTAGCTGTTTGCTCTCAACAGTATACTAAAGAGTAAAAATTCATCCTCTTGTTCCCTAACCACAACATAGGTTTTTTACTGCTTCTCCAACAAGGAGATTCATGGCCATACATATTACTGTTTCTATTACCTTGGGTGGGGTGGGGGGAAGTAATGCTATTTTGTCATCCATGGACTACTTCCAAGTGCTGGAAGAACAGAAATGGACACACTGTTGGCATTGCCATTCCCTTGCAGCACCAGGCAAGGACCGAACTCATTATTCCTCCTACTTCACCTGATGCCCGTCCTCCACACTTTGACCTGCCAGCCAGGATACTTTTAGACATGGTTTTAGGGCACTTTTGAAAGAGTGTTAGGCCCATAGTCTTACAGGTTACAGGCAAAGGGCACCTCCCTACCAGTGAGCCGTGAATTGGGCAGCTGGAGAGGTGACTAAACTGCTATTACAAGGACCCACCTACAATCCAAACAGATGGTATTCCCACCAGCAGGTGATGCTCGATGGGAGGTGAAACAAAGCCGGGGTATCCACCAATCACCTTCCTTAACGTAGCCTTTGAAGTAGAAAGAAAATGGCATGAGATACGGTAAGTAAAATTACCCTATCCTCCGATTCACCTTTCCAGAAAATAAACTCTTAGCTTGGCCATAAACCATTTAGTCACAAAGAATGTTGATGAGGGGCGAAACCCGTGCCAAGAAGCAAGGCCACTAGGAGATAATACCTAGAAAGTAAATATCAATACTAATGTTGTCCAACTCAATAGGTATTGTCTTTGTAGTACCTCCCTGATTACCTCACTGTCCGTAAACACATCCAGTCAAATTATGTTTCTACCCCATCAAATGTTCTGCTGTATCAATCATTTGTATATTGAAATGAGCATAAGTCTATATAAAGGAGTTTCCTCTGTTGCCTCCAGGACCACAAATAATTTGTGCTTCAGTGAAAGAGTGTGTCGGTTCCCTGTTATTAAAGGAGTCTTGGAGAAATTTCTCCTATTGAAACTGAAAAGGCATCTCCAGTCACTGGCCTCAATGCATGGCAGGAGAGGGGTTGGCAATTGGGACAGGCAATGCTACAGTACATCCGCATAAGTTTGTGTGGGCTCACAGATTGGGGGAGAGCTGTCAGGCTGTGCCCAAAGCAACACTGAAGACAGCAGGACTTTATTTCTGAGTACACATATTTAGGATGGAGTATTCCTTTCTGCTCGCATTTGTACTAGTATGACTTTTTAATCAGGGACTTCTATACTTCCATATTTTACTGATGCATTATACCAGTAATTATTCAATAAAAACAAAAGGCTGGTGATTTATTATATTCGTCTCCCTTTTGGGGGGAAACCTTTGGCCTCATCCTTGAGATGGGAGGATCTTCTTTACTGCACTGTTCTGCAAAGCATTTTGAGCAGTATTGGTTAGGAGTTCACTAAAAAAAACTAACTAAAGTAGTGTGATAGATGGATTCCCTCCTCCATCAACAATCCTGTGTGGTATATTGGGTGGAGTGGATGGTCCAAGGACCTGAACCTAGGTTTCCCTAGGCCTACTCTGGCACTTCAGCCATGCTGGCTCTCATCGGCTCAAGAGGGGGTTGGCACTGGCAAACAACAGTTCTACCTTTTCTTCTGGCACTGAAGTCAGGGACTTGGAGGACTCCAGGATACAGCCTTGGAGCAGGGTTTTCTGCCAAGGAGGAAGTGAGTCCTGGAGACTGCAATTTCCCTGATTTAGTAACAACATTTTCTTTTAACTCACAGCAAACTTGGTGCATTCCAGTAAGTTCATATGAACAGGAAGGCCAGCAAACCAGTTCCAAAGGGAGTAGCTTGGGCATGGCTGCAAACATTTGTTCTTATCTCGTTTGGTGCTGCTTTCACATGCTTCAGGCAAAAATCCAACACTTCCCTAACTCTCTCAACACCAGGCTTCCTGCTCCTCTTTCTTCTTAGCCAGATTCTTTTCCCTTTCTTACTAGAGATCTGCACAGCTACTGTTTCATCCATCTCTTCTTTAAAAAAAACCCTCCATTCTTGTCCCCCACTGCTGATGTTTTCCAGTTGTGGCTTCTAGGCATATAGTTTTTGCAGGAAAAGAGCAAGTACCAATTCCTTAGCATCCTGGAGCATATGGCTACTTCATACACATGTCATATGTCATATTTAACTTAGGCAACACAAGCCTAAATATCAACCAACAGAGACCTCCCACTAAGGCAGCAAAACGTAAGTGTAGCTGCCCGGCCCCCACCTCATCTACTGCCACTCCATCCATTTGTTTTCTCTTTGCATTGAAGTGCATCATGGCCAAATTTCCTTCAGAAGCCAGGAGTTGCCACTGCTCAGGTAGATAGTTAATAACCACCTTCTGGCTGGGCAACAGCCACCAGCAGACTGGAGCCAGGCCCTACTGTAAATTAGAAACATCTCTAAGCCTCAGCCAAAGTCCTGTAGTTTTCTAGAAATCTTATGAGTATAATCTTATGAAGCTTCCCCTCCAAGTGCCTCAGCCTCCATCAGCTGTTACCGACAGCATGCTCCAGCTGCAGCTCTGCCCAGCTGGGAGTCATATCGTGTCATGTACCTGGCCAGCTAATTATGTGGTGGAACATGGGGAACCTTGAATCAGGACCCTCAGTCACAAAGGGAGAGCCTACATACAGTTTGTACCTCTGCATTCACAACCTCGGCTGTACACATTGCAGGCAGAAATACCAATTCCCTGTCCAGCCCTATTCTCAAGCACATTGTAGCTATAGGCATTTAAGGAAAAGCCCATTAGACAAAGCTGGTCTTATATTTGGGTAAACACTGACTGTGAACATGAGAGGTGAACTTTTATGAAATGGTGTTCAGTTCGTGGACAAAAATAGATTTGCTATTCATTGTGAACGTGGCAGACAGGCCACAGCCATTCCTGCCTTCTTTTCCTAGGTAAAGGTAAAGGTTCCCCAGCACAGTCATGTCTGACTCTAGGGGCCGGTGCTCATCTCTGTTTTTAGCCGAAGAGCCAGCGTTGTCCAAAGACGCTTCCACAGTCATGTGGCCGGCATGACACGCACAGAACGCTGTTACCTACCCACCGAAGTGGTACCTATTAATCTACTTGCATTTGCATGCTTTCAAATTGCTAGGTTGGCAAGAGCTGGGGCGAGTGCAGGAGCTCACTCTGTCACACAGTGCTCAGGTCTCGAATCTCCGACCTTCTGATCGACAAGCCTGGCGTCTTAACCACTGAGCCATCATGCTCAGTGGCCTACCCCCCAAGGAGTAGGAGGCAGTGGTAAATCTTTATCAATAGGTAAAGTAAGATAATTACCATGGAATCTTATTAAAATGGTTGGGTTTTAAATAACTTTCAAAATGATATTTACTTGAGCAAAATCAGCCTGTTCAAAAAAAAAAAAAAAAAACCGAGGAATTTAGCCATATAATTGAATGACCCTGATAGCAATGGTGAGGACAACCAACCAAATATGGCAAATGGTTACAATGCTACAACCATGTAAAAGGAGAGAGACAGGAGACTTCCTTGCCTCCCAGATCTGTGCTAGGTCCTCTGATCAATCACTCTGAGATATATTAGCATATGTGTCAGGATGTCATCCATGCCATCCTGCCATGGCAGCAGGAAGGAACATCCCGCCAGTCTGTTAAAAGCACAGGGTCGTTTGGGGGTACTCTACAGTAAAACTACCAGATGTGTAAAGTAAGGGAGTGTCCTGTTCGGCTGGTCCACTTGGATTACAACGCCTACTCGGGTATTTAGAATAACTTCTTTATTAAACACAATTATTTAAAAATAATTAGTCCATCAGCTTGCAATGTATTTAGCAAAAACGGATACTTGAGGTAGGCAGTAAGAAGCAGTTGGCTCAATTAACTAGAGTCCTTTTTCTACAAGCTTCTCTGGAACTGGATTCCCAATGACAGGATTCTGCAGGACTGGGTTTACTTGACAGGATTCTCAGGAACTGGATTCACTAAACAGGATACTCTGGAACTGGATCCACTGGCACTGGAACTGGATTGGTTCCTCAAGACACTAGGATTGGAACCCCAAGGTTCTGGAACTGGATTGGAACTCCGATAGTAGACTTGGTTGGATCTCTGGTGTAACTGGAACTTCTGGAAGCAGACTGGGTTGAATCCCTGGAGTAACTGGAACTGCTGGAAGCAGACTGGGCTGGATTCCGTTCCCCCTTACTGCTGAAGAGATCTGAGCTTCTGTTGCAGCTGGGGTAAACTCAGAGATGGTAGAAGCTTCTGGCTCCGTTGAGGCTTCAGGAAAAACTTCACCACAAAACTCAGGCTGAGGCTTGCTGGATGAGATAAGCTGCTCTCTACAGGGATGAGGTTCCGAAGATTGGCTGCTGTCAGGAAGTCCTGAAGGTCGGTTGTCGCTGGTAGCCTCTTGCCAGCTCTGAGCTCCTTTTATCTTTCCTTCTGTGCGTTTTTTGTCTTTGAGAGCCAATCGGCTCTCTCTCTGTTTGGCGCGCTTTTCAGCCCACCTCTGTCTTGCACTGATTGGTGCTTCTGCGTTAGTTCCTGGTTCTTGGCCAATGGATGCACTCGGATTCTCCCACGCAGCCGAGTCATTCCCAGAAGAGTTCTTCTGCAGCTGCCTCCGTGGCGTCCGGCTGTCTGGCTCCTTTGCATCACAAGTTCTGCCCGGGGTTCTGAACTCCTGAACCTGCTGAAAGGTTTCGTTTCTCCTGTTAGGAGCAGAGTTTTGCCTTCACTGGTAAGTTTTGTTTTCCTCTTCAGAGTCAGAGCCTAGCTGGGCTCTGACAGGGAGATTGCTGGCAATGGGTTTTTAGTGTATTCACAGAACTGCAAACTATGTTAATCAAAGTATCGTGCCAAGCAATTCAGCACCCAGGATAGATTAAAGGGAGATATTGCCACGTTAGTTGATTCGGACCCAAAAAGACCTGAAAACTGAGAGCCGAAGGGAAGGGAGATCGAGCCACGAATCCTTTTTTTTTTATTAAGTTTTATTAGGTTTTTAGGTATACAAAGCTAAAAGATAAATATGAAACGGAAAAAGAAATACAAATTAAAAGAAAAGAAAAAGAAAAGTGCAGTAAAGAAAAAGAAAAAAAGAATAAAGAAAAAGACATACACAGAAATTAGATGACCTCCGATCCGTCTATGGTCATAAGAATAAAATAGTTTGTTTTAACATGCTGGCTATTCATATAACATTCATATATTTTTCCTTGTCTATTATGTACTATTTATCTATAATCTAATCAACAAAAACTCCATATTTAGCTTTACTCCTCCTGCTTTTTGCAAATAGTCCATCAAAAATTTCCACTCATTAAAGAATAATAATTAAAATTTTCTTTTAGTAGGCAAATCAATTTGTCATTTTCTGCCATTTCTAGTAGTTTCAACATCCATTCCTGTATTGTTAGTACACTTTAATTTTCCCAAAACTATACACATATAGATATACCCAACTATACTATTATACTATGCATATAGAAATAAAAAGAAAGGGATTTTTCTATTTATACAACCCAGATTCCAAACAAAAAGAAAGAAAAAAAAATTCTGATTTAATTCTTTTAAGTTATACCCAACCCTACTATTTTTGATCTCTCGCTATAATATTTCTTCAGATTTTGTTCTTTTATAACTTTTCTCACAAAATATCTTGACAGTTTCTTATCTCTAACGTAACGTGATTCAACTCTAAAAATTTTATCTATCTCAGAGTCCATGTCTTCTTCTTCTGTCTCTAAATGTTGAACTAAAGTATCAACTATATATTTTCTCATATTCTCATCTAATTTTTCCAGAGCTCCTATCAAACTCAAAATACATTCTTCTTCTCTCATTTCTGGTAATACAATAGCATCTAAATTATATTCCATAGTAATAGAATCTGATTTAATCTCCAATTTCTTAACCTGGCCTTGTGTCTCTTTAAGATCCCCTGGAAGAATATTTGCAATTTCTTTGACAGTCTGTATTTCATTTCTAAATTCTTTTTCTGAGTCTTCCTTCATCACTTCCATTTTCACTTCTATTTGTTGATCTAAAATATTGTCCATCTTTTTATCTATTTTTATATCAAAAGAAGTAATTAAGTCATCCATCCAGGTAACATTTAAAATATCCATCTTTTCCTCCAAGGCAGTAGTAAAATCATCTATTTTTGGAATCAGTGCTGTAATCGCATCCAATATTTTTCCCATATCTGATGTTGGTACTTCTGAAGGTGCAGCCATGGACTCCATTTCCTTATATCTATCCCTCTTCACTCTTGCAACCGCAGTAACCAGGTTGTATATATTATTCCTGTAAAGAGAAAAGAAAAATAACAAAAGACAAAGGAGAACCACTATAAACAATAAAAAAGGGAAAAGGAGGGATAAAAAATTATTAGGGATTCAAAAGAAAAAAGGAGGGAAGAGAAGAAAAAAAAATCCAAATACAATAAAAAATTAAAAAATAAAAGTAATACTGCTTTTTCTTAATAGATATTGCATAAAAAAAAGGGCAAAATGTACTTTGGTAAAATCAACAATTCTCACATAAAAAAAAAATAAAAGATAAAAGTACAACGGGTAAGTCCTTTAACTGTAGTCAAAATATCCTTGAAAATGTAATAACAATCCAGTTCTCAGGCAAGCTTATAATCACAAGTCCCAAAGAGGAGAGAGAGAGGAAAAAAAAGAGAGAAGGGGGGGGAATAGGAAAAAGCCCCAACTCCAAATGTCTTCACTCTCCAAGACGAAAAGCAACAAGGAAGTCCACTAAAATCCCAAATAATAAGAAAATTCCCAAAACTGTTTAAAACAAAAATATTCCAAAAATACCCATTATAATCCAAATAATTTCCAAGCACATTACAGAGAAAAGAAGGGAAAAAAAATACCATTTCAAGATGAAAAGCAGAAAGGCAATGAAATAAGATAAAAGGCAGACATTAACCCATTTGAATTCAAAATCCAGAGAGGAAAATAGATTAGCCCCACTTCAGTAAATAAGCCATTCGTTAATAGTCAATGTCACTCCATTTAACTTCCAAGTAAAGTCATTGTTCTTTAAGCTCCCACCGTTTCTCAAGTCGTCTTTAGCAAGAAAGTTACACAATCACCAGCAGCATCGGTCATGTCCATAGAAGGATCTTAGCAGATAATATGTAAAGTTAAAATAAACACAAATATAAAACAGTGACTAAAAGTGCTGAATTTAGGTGCTACTCATCTGAAAAGATTTCGCTGTTTTCTGTAGAGCAATAACGATGGTCCTTCCAGTCGCTTTCGTCGCTTCAATTTCCTTTTTCCCGTGGTGGAAAAACGGGAATTGGGAAAGAGCGACGATCCCAGCGACCCTTGTGGTTTATCTTCTGATCCCCTTCTCTTCAAAGGGGAGGTTTCAGCAGTTTTATTTCTTTAAAAACCGCTGCAAACAGGCAAACAGCTGAGCCGAGCCAGGAGCGCTCGGTTCAACGCACCGGCGTCTTCAGCACCCGGAAGCGCTCTCGAGCCACGAATCCTGATGGGGGGGGGGACGGGACTTGGAGATTTTTAAACTGTTGGTTGCAGGAGCTTTATTCACTCAAGTCTTTAACGTGCAATGGATCACTGGCTTTAATAAAGATTCCTTCATATCCCTGAGTGGCTTGTGTCAGGAACTCTGTGTCAGGATTTAATAGTCAACAGATCGAGGGCATCACAATATGACTGTGCTGCAGTTTCAAAATTATTAGCAAAGGTTGATAATTTATATTCTAAAATATTGCCTAATGAGGCTGTTCCTCTGGCTATGGGCTGTTCCCCACTGTTGAGTTAATGGACTATCCACCCATCACTGGATACCAGCATGAAGTGTGCTGTCCCTATCCTGCCTCTATTGCTTCTGTTCTCCATTACTGAACCCACCTGACCTCCCTCCAAGTGTGATTTCCTCACTAGCACGTTATAGCATCTTCCAGCCATCATTAAGATGATATAATGTAATGACCCAGGCGTTAAATTGCCTTAGAGGTGGACGTGTGACACTATAAGACACTATTAGACACTAGTGAGGGTATGGCCCAGCTTAAAGGTAAATGTTCCCCCCGCACAGTTGTGCAGTCGTGTCCGACTCTAGGGGCCGGTGCTCATCTCCGTTTGTTAGCCGAAGAGCCAGCATTGTCCGAAGACGCTTCCACGGTCATGTGGCCGGCATGACGCACATGGAACGCTGTTACCTTCCCACCGAAGTGGTAACGGATTTTAAAAATGATGTTATAATAAGGGTGTCAGACAAAGGGGAAAATACTTCTTAAAGACCAGAATAGCTAAAAATGATAGATCTATCTCGCTTGTGACTAAATGAATGTGATGTCATGGTTAGGATTAGCCTGTGTATATGACACAAGTAGGAAAAGTTAGAGCTTGCATCATGACATCATATTTGTTGTTGTTTTGGTGTCATTGTGGCTGGCTGCAGATACCTATGATTATATACACATACACATACATATATATTATTAAAGATTTTTAAAAAGGAAGATAAAAACTAATACAAACTAATATAAAATAAGAAAAAGAAAAGAAAAAGAAAGTAAAAGAAAGCTGAAAGTGCAAGAAATATCCCAAAAACAAGAGACATGGTATCTAACCCAATCCACCCATTAAATCCTTTGATCCCAACCAAGTTTTAAATGCATAGGTCATTTTACAGATCCTAGATTCCTAGCAATCCCAAGCATGAGTATCCTTGGGGTAAAACAGGTTTTTGGTTGCCCTTGTGGCATATAGTCAAACTGGTACTGCCCTGTTAGCAGGAAATGCTTTGTATAGACAAGTAATCTAGTCTAGATTTTCTGAATCTTAATAAAAAGCATAATGTGTAAACTTCAATCGACAAAGCCATGATTAGTATTGGGAGATGTGATGGACTACAGTAACACTGCTGGGTTCTCAGGAAGGAGGGAGCACATTCCAAGGAGGGGAGCAAGATAAGAGACAACACAACCTGGAGCTGGACGGTGGGAAGACTAAGAGGTCCAGAGTAGCCCCGCCCTAGAGCCTCCCAGGTCATTTCCCTTTAGGTTAAAGTAGAGTAGCTTTAGTCTGGCAAGTTTCTGTCTATACAGTGTGAGAAAATAAAGAACTGCAGTTTGGCTGGATTGCGTCCTTGCGGCTGACAGAAGCTTAATCTATGGGCCCATCTGTGAAACAGGAAGAACAGATCTGAATGGTCGCCTTATCTTGTGGAGTGCAGTTGATAATATACATGCAGGAAGTGAGATGCAGCTTTAATTATGACCAACAGCCAGCCTGCCCATTGCTATGCCCTGCTCTTTCTCTTTTGCATGGATGGCAGAATGTGGCCAATTGTACACACATTAAAATGACACTGGTTGCTGTCACCTTAAGGGGAGAACACTGCTTTAGTACTGGTACAATTAACCATACCTTAAGGCTATCTTACATATGTGTGAGATGAAGGCAACAACATGGGAACATGGCAGAATATGTTTGCACTATAGCAAGATGCAAGTTGGGAAAGGCCCTAAATCAACTCACATGTTCATCCAGTGTAAAGTAAGCGGGAATAGGGAAATGGTGGAGAATCTGGTGATATATGTGACATGTGAACATTTCTATGAGGTCTTCCACATAAGCAACTCATTGATTCACCCAGTCATTGCTATGATGTTGTAAAACCTTTCTGCATTAATGATAAGATCACCATAGTGATGGTTGGGGGATGCTACAAACTGCTAGTGTGGAAGTCCTCTCTATGAGTTGTGGACAAAAGCACTATATGATTCCATCAAAAAGCCTTGTGCCTGAAGTTGCCTGAAAATCAGATTGATGATAGAGCATTCATGCAGTTACTGTATGTCATTACTTCATTCTATTCATCAAGTAAAAACATTCTGGCCTTTAGACAGAGTGTGCAACATAAACAAGCCAGTCAGAACATTTACTTTTCAATCTAATTTTTTTGTGCACCCTTCTTGCAGAAAAGGAATACAGCAAAAGAAAAGAACAAGAAATACAGAAACTAAAAAAATAGCTCAATGGTAATGGGAGTGGAAATAACTCATGGCATAAACACTCTTGAGTCCTTTCTTTTTTCTTAGCTGAAGCAAGTTTTCTACCATCCACAATCATCTTCCTCTGCAGATTTTATAATGTCACCCTACTCTCAAGGAGATAATTAATCTTGGAGTTGAAAGATCTGATCAAACTTGAAGAGCTGAACTTTTGAAACAGGCTGGGCCAGTTTTGGAAAAGGACTGCTAGAACATCTTGGTTGAACTGGATCTTCCATTTCAGTAAAATGTATAAGGTTATACAAAGAGTATGATAACGCTCTCCAGGAAATACCTGAGGGTGAACATCTCCTGCTCTTTTAGAAAAGTCTACAAACACTTCCAGGTGTTGCCTGCAAATTTGTCTGTGAATTAATCCTTAATAAACCAGCCAAAGAAAGCCAGTTTGGTGTAGCAGTTAAGGCACCAGGCTAGAAAGTGGGAGACCGGGAGTTCTAGTCCCGCCTTGGGCACAAAGCCAGCTGGGTAACCTTGGGCCAGTCCCTCTCTCTCAGCCCTAGGAAGGAGGCAATGGCAAACCACTTTCGAAAACGTTGCCAAGAAAACTGCAGGGACTTGTCCAGGCAGTCACCAGGAGTCAGCACTGGAAGGAAAAAAAAGTCAAAAGCTGATATATTTCACTCCTGGTTATCAAGGAACTTTAAAGTCAGGAGCAGAGCTTTCCAAACTGTGTGTCGCGACACAAAAGTGTGTCGCCACACACAGCGTGGTGTGTCGCCACACCACCCGGAAGCGGCGGCGCCACCGCACGCCCCCCCCGCGCCGCCGCCGTGCACGCCCGCGCCGCCGCACGCCCCCCCCCGCGCCGACGCCGTGCACACCCGCGCCACCGCACGCCCCCCCGCGCCGACGCCGTGCACGTGCACGCCGCCACACGCTCTCCTGTGTCGCCGCCGTGCGCGTGCGACGCCGCCCCGCCACCGTGCGCGACGCCGCTGCGCCACCGCCGCCGCCCCGCCGCTCATGTGTCGCCAGTGGCGACACTTTGGAAAGCCCTGGTCAGGAGGCAAAACAAACCTGTACGGTTAGTGATATGCCTATATATACTTTATACTAAAGAAGAAAAAAGTTAACATTTGTAAATTAATTTCTGAGGCACATAGAGCTGTATTAGGCGAATTATAGATGCTCTGCAAATTGGCATAGCTTCTCTTTGGGTCTTTCCTCACTGCTAAGTTGACGTTGTGGCCCTTTGTCTTTGAATTGGTGTTACCCATCCAGCTTTCCTCATATATGAGCTTGTGTTCCTCTAAATGCAAAATAGCTAAGAGCTTTGGAGGGCTTCAGAGGTCAGGATTTTTCTAGCTTTGTTCCACTTTAATCTAAAAGCACAGCAACACTTGGTTGTGGTTGCTGCTGTTACTATTTACAGTGCTCCAGCTTATGGTCAGCCTGCTTTTCTGCAAGCTTTGCTATTGTTTCCACAGGCCTCTCAGCTCCTGGGCACAGCCTCAGCTGCAGCCCAGCTAAGGAAAAAATGTCAGCAAGCTGACCAGCAAACTTGATCTCAGAATCAGTTTGCAGTCAGATTCACAACCCCTGTTAAAAAAGAAAGAAACCTATCCAATATTAATTTTTCCTGCATATAGAAATAATGAGCACCAAACTGTTACTTACCCCACCTTCAGAGTCTGGGTTCAAGTGAGCCATTGCTTCCTGTGTCTGTCTGCCATCTCCCCGTGAATAGAAGAACTATACTGCAGTCTACAACTGTGGCTAGAGCTGTTGTGAAAAGCTGGTGGCAAATAAGCAACCCGTCTTTCCTTCCAGTGTCACAGTCACCAGAAGCTTTTTAAAAGCAAGGAGCAGCCGTGGTACCTGCAGGGGAGCCAAAATAGGCAAGATAACATAGCAGCAGCGTGATCCAAGCCCTGCACCTTACATGCATTGAAATCACCCACACATACAAAGGGGTGATGCAACTGCCATCTTGCCTGTTCTGACTTCCCCTGCAGACACTGTGGAGGACTGGGGTCTTTATAGAAGATGGTTTCCACCCATAAGATCTGCTGGTTTATTTATTGGAAATGGCCAGACAAATGCATACAATATTTACTACAAATGTAGATGTGGAGAGGGGAGGGTGTGCTAGCAATTTATTTTGTTTTCCTTTTGCACAGAATGGGGCTCAAGCATAATGACACCACTGTGCATTGTGATGTCACTATCTAAGCGGGCAGGGCTTTCATATTTGCATTGCAACATTGCCTGCAAGTACATAAAGAGCGGACACACATTTTGCCACTTGCCCTCTTGCCTCCCCATGTGCCCTGTTTGGGAAACTGAAACCCATTTTTAAATTCCTTTGTCGGTCAGCTGGGGGGATTGGATCATAAATCCGTTTCCTGTTCTCAGAATCTGTAGACCAGCAAAGTGAAGATGATCAAAGATTGGCTTCAAACTGGTTTGTGAGAGATTGGGGGATAGAAATCAATATAGCCAGTTGGAAGAGTTTCATTTATAAATAAATGTGCTTACAGAGGAAGAAAGCTTGTGCACTTTGCCCTCCACACCTGAATTTTTGAAAACATAAAGGTAAAAACTTGAATAAGAAAGCACTTATTGAATAAATTGAACCATTAATTGAACAGTGAATGCCTCCTCTTCCCCTCTTTGTGGTTACAAATTATATCATTGACAGATACAAAACCGAATAATATCATTTTGAAATAAATATATTTAGCACACTAAAGGACTTCTTTCTCTGTGTCTGCAAATCAAGGTAGACAATGGACAGTCATCAGGCCTTATATGGGCTCCATACTGATTTTTCTTGGACCCCCTTTCCCATACAAAACTTTCTCCACTGCGAAATAAGTGCCGTCCACCCCTCCTCCAGTCAGCAGGAAAGGATATCAACATGACATTTGCTGCCCCTGTTGCTGATCTGGATCTTGCCTGTATTGCCTATGTTTGAAGTCACTGCCAAATGGTGTGATAAGCAAAGCAATAGGTTGATTTCTTTTTCCTAAACCTTTTAAATGCTGCTGTGCCTGCCTTGTTGGGCTGCCTCGCTTAACAACTGCCCTGTTTAGCAACCATTCACAGTTACGACGGTGCTGAAAAAGTAACTTTACGACCAGTCCTTGCATTTACGACCATCACAGCATCCCCATGACATTTGGGTGCTTCGCATCCGGTGGGTGTTTATGATTCTCACAGCAGCCCATGGTCACATGATCACCATTTGTGTGCTTCACAGCTGGCTTCTGACAAGCAGAGTCAACGGAGAAGCCGGCAGTAAAATTTCAAGTTGCAGTCATGTGACCTCTCGCTTAATGACTTGCGTTGACTTGCTTAATGACTGAATGGGAAGTGATGTCATAAGTCGGATTCGACTTCCGGGTGTCGAGGTGACCGGTGCGCTGAGCCGAAAGCTCCGCGGTTTGTCCGTTTGCGGCGATTTAATGCAAAAACAATCGCCCTCGAAGAGAGGGCGAGCAGAAGATTACCCACAAAAGGGTCGTCGGATCGCCGCTCTCTCCCGACCCCCATAAATCCACCGCGGGGAGAGGGAGATCGAAGCGGTGAAAGACGGCTGGAACTGACAACGGCAGCTCTGCGGAAACCGCGAATCTGAATAAGTTAAGTAGCACGGCACCCGACCTTTTAGACACATATTTTTACTTTTTTAAATATTACTTGCCTATTAATATCTAAGATTTATCTCTGGACTGTGATTTATAAATGCTGGTGTTTTTTTTTCTTGTCAAAGGAGTTTTAACGGTGGGATTGGAAAGCTAATTGACTCTGCCTGAAATGGACTGAGTGACTTTCTCTTTTTATTCTTAGTATTCCTATTTTTGGTTTGCTTTCATTCTTATTGCAATTATAAATATTCTTCTTTTGGGATTAATTTGCCTGGATTTAAAGTCTTTGTGGATAAATGAACTAATGATTTGACAACCTTTCTTTCACTGGTTTGGGATTTTTATTATGAAATAATTTTTTGCTTTTCCACATAAGTGTCTGAATATTCTTTGGATTATATAAGTTACTTTATAGAATTTTTATGAACGTCTTGGATTTCTTTTTTATATAAATTAGATTACTTATTCACAGCTAGACTGTGTGGATATAAGCTGGCATGAGAAATGGGACTGTTTATCTTTTTTGTTATTATTTTGACTATAACAGAAGCCTCTCTGTTCTTTTTTATCTTCTACGCTTTTACTCTTACACTTGGATATACATTTTTAATGGACTAGATTTTAGTTATTTTGATAACTACACTTAAAGGACTATTTTTATTTTTTGAAGTTTTCACTCCCTTTAGTAGTAGCCCCTTTTTCTGTTTGTCTTTTGTCTTCCCCTTCTCCTTTCTTTTTTTTTCTCTCTTACAGGGGAATTAGCTACATTATGACAACCATGGCATTGAGGAAGAAGGACAAAGATAAGGAGAAAGAAACTGGGAGGACATCTACAGATCCTTTTACACCTGGAGCATTAATGGAGCCCCCTCAATCAGAAATGAAAAAACTCCTGGAAGCAATGGCATCACTTAACAAGAAAATGGAAGATTCAATGGCACAAAATAAACAGATGGAAGAACAAATTGCATCTTTAGATAAAAAAATTGATAAGAAGATGGAAGAAATGAAGAAAGAGATAACCCAAGAGATAACCCAAGAATTTAAGAAAGAGGTTCAGACAGTAAAGGAAGTTGTGAACACTTTGTCAGGGGACTGACAAAACAGTCAAAACAGTGACAAAACTGACAAAACAGTGGTTCTAAACACTGCAGACTACCACAATAAAATTACCTCACTTTTGGAGGATCACCATACATATGAAAAACTGAAAAGAGACCCCACCAACAATTACAAGAAAAAGGTAATAGACAGTTTGAAACAATTGGAACATGATGGCTCCATCAATAGGATTACCTACCACCATCTGTATCCTGGAGAAGCCATCCCCTGCATCTACGGACTTCCTAAGATCCACAGGGAAGGAACACCCCTCCGACCCATAGTCAGCAGCATTAATTCGGTAACATACAACATTGCCAAACACCTCTCTACCATACTAGCACCTCTAGTTGGACACTCTGAACACCACATCCAAAATTCGGAAGAATTTGTTTCCAAAGCAAAGATCCTGAAACTGGATACAGATGAAACTATGGTCTCCTTTGATGTGTCCTCCCTTTTCACCAGCATCCCCACCACTCATGCTCTATCCGCTGTCAGGAAGAGACTAGAAGAGGACAGCACCCTTGAAAGGAGAAGCCATCTCAACCCAAACCAGATCTGCCATCTTCTGGACCTGTGTCTTAACACCACTTATTTCACATACAGAGGTGACTTTTACAGACAAAAACATGGCTGTGCCATGGGTTCTCCTGTGTCACCCATTGTGGCCAATTTATACATGGAAGAAGTGGAGAAGAAAGCACTCAACACATTCCAGGGAACGGTGCCCACCCACTGGTTTAGGTATGTGGATGACACCTGGGTCAAAATCCAGACCCAGGAAGTACAGGCCTTCACGGACCATATAAACACTATAGATGCCAACATTAGCTTCACCAGAGAAGACACCAAGGACAACAGACTGGCATTCCTAGACTGTGAAGTCCTCATTGGGACCGGTGGCAAGCTAGAAATAGGGATCTACAGGAAACCCACACACACAGATCAATATCTGATGTTTGACTCCCACCATCCACTGCAGCACAAACTAGGAGTCATCAGGACATTGTCACACAGAGCAGAAACCATCCCCACCTCCATGGATTCCAAAAAGAATGAAAATCAGCACCTGAGAACAGCTCTGAAGGCCTGTGGATATCCAAATTGGGCCTTCACCAAATCTAAATCTACCAGACCCAAAACAGTGACAGATAGGGCTGAGACTCAGAATAAACGAAAGAACCTGGTCATTCCCTACATGGCTGGTGTGTCTGAAAAGATAAAACGGATATTTGGCAAACACCACATACCTGTATATTTCAAACCCACCAACACACTGAGACAGAGGCTTGTACACCCCAAAGATCAAACTCCAAAACACAAGAAAAGCAATGTAGTTTATGCAATCCAGTGCAGTGAGGAGTGCTCTGAACTATACATTGGAGAAACCAAACAACTTTTGTACAGGAGGATGGCCCAACACAGGATCAGAGTCAGCAGTTTATCTTCATTTAAAGGAAAAAGGACACTCATTTGAGGACATTAATGTTCACATTTTAGACAGAGAAGATAGGTGGTTTGAGAGAGGGGTCAAGGAATCCATTTATGCCAACTTGGAAAATCCTTCCTTGAATAGAGGTGGGGGCCTCAGGCACAATCTATCTCCCATCTATCTCCCGGCTTTGTCTTCTGTGCCTAGGAAGATTAAGACCATTTCACAAGCTCAACAGCAGCATGGTGATCTTAACGATTCTCCTTTAGATGGTAAAAGGACGTAAAAATAACATCTCAATATAACCATAACCTAGCCCCAGGTGTAAGGTCACACAGCTACCTAGAAACATATTTAGGATTCCCTTACCAACTTTGCTCAGACTGAAGAAGCTCCTTGGATAAGGAGCGAAACGTTTCCACTAAGAAAATAGAAATCCAGTTGACATGATTCAAGCTACAGACAATTCCACCTGGATGACTGAGAACCTTCATAGACACTTTGTCAGGGGAATTTAAGGACATGCAAGGCCAGATGCAAACATTAGAGACTAAATCAGAAGATGTTACTAAGGAACTTGAATATAATTTAGATATTACTGCATTAGCAGAAATGAGAGAGAAAGAATATATTTTGAGATTGAGAGCAGTCCCAGAACAATTAAATGAAAATGTAAGAGAAAGGATTGTTTCTATACTAGCTAAATTTTTGGAGATGAAAGAACAAGACTTAGATTTGGAAATAGATAAAATTTTCAGAGTCAACTCACATTATGCTAGAGATAAGAAAGTACCTAGAGATATATTGATACATTTTGTGAGAAAAGTTACAAAAGAGCAAATTTTGAAGAAGCATTATGATACTGGACTAAATATAGAAGGAAAAGAAATAATTGTATTAAAAGAAATACCGTTGAGGATATTAAGAAAAAGAAAAGAATACTCCTTCTTTACAGAAAAATTAAGGCGGAATAATATTTCATTTAGATGGGAGAGATTAGAAGGGGTATCTTTCATATTCAAAGGGCAAAGGTTTAGGATAACTTCCATTTTAAAAGCAAAAGCATTTTTAGAGAAATATAAGACAGATATGAAAGGTGAATCTGGAGATTTGGAAGGAAAAGTGGAAACATCAAAAGATAAAGAGATGAGTGAAGACTTATCTGTGTTGGGAGCTGCAGGACTGGACTGGAAAAAAGGCTTTTAAACATCAAAACACTTATGGATTACAAATATTTAACATGGAACATCAATTGTGCCAATTCTCCACAGAAGAGGCGAAAAATATTTCATTCTTTGAAAAAAATTGAGACTGGATATAACTTGTCTACAAGAGACTCATATTTGTAAAAAAGACACTAAGTATTTGATTTGTAAACAACTTGGAGAAGAATTTATTTCGGCTGGACTTAAAAAAACTAAGGGAGTAGTTTTGTATATACAACCAAAGTTATATCCAAAAAAGATATTAGTTGATGATGAAGGAAGATATATTGCAGTTGAAATCAATATACAAGGAACTAAAACATTAATTGTTGGACTTTATGCACCAAATATGGACAAAGGAGTATTCTACAAAAATTTAATGGATAAACTTTTGGATTTACCTTATGAAAATTGGTGTTTTATGGGTGACTGGAATGGGGTTATCCACCCAATGACAGATAGACACTCACAAAAAGAAGTGAAACGTGCACAGGGAAAATTACCACAAACATTTTTTGATTTGAAAGAAATGTTGGATTTACAAGATATTTGGAGATTGATGAACGGGACTTCAAGAGAATATAAATACTACTCAGAGAGATTTAAATCCTTCTCTAGAATAGATATGATTTTGATTTCTAAAAGTTTAATGATGGACACTGGTAAAGTCGAAATATTACCTAAGACCCTCTCAGATCATAATCCTGTAATGTTGACTTTTAAAGGAAAACGGAATGTATTTAGACGGAGACTGAATGAGTCAATTTTTCGGAAAAATGATATAGTTGACGTATGTAAAAAAAGGTTAAGAGAATATTTTCAATTGAACTTAAACAAAGGCACGAATATACAAACTGTATGGGATGCCAGTAAAGCATATATGAGGGGTTACTTTATCCAATATAATGCTCAAATGAGGAGAAAGAAACAAGGGAGAATACAATTGATTTTAGATGAAATTAAAAGCAAAGAGTTATGTTTAAGAGATAAACCAATGGATGATATTTTTGCTTACTCAAATTAAATTTTTACAAAAACAAATATCAATGATATTGACACAAGAAATAGAAACCCAAATGAAATTTACAAGGCAAAAATACTTTGAACATGCAAATAAACCAGGGAGATGGTTAGCTTATAAATTGAGGAAACAAAGACAAAAGAATTCAATTGTTAATATACAACATGAAGGGAAAATCTTGGTGAATAATATAGACATACAAGAAGCCTTTCACGATTACTATTCAAAACTATACAAAAAACAAGATATTAATCTAGTTGATATTGATGAATATCTATGTAAACAAAAGCTAACTGTTCTAAATGACCAACAAAGAGTAATACTAAACAACCCGATAACAACAGAAGAAATGGTAAAGGCCTTCAAGAAAATCAGTAGTGGAAAAGCACCTGGACCTGACGGCTTGTCAGTTGCCTATTATAAATGCTTTGAGGATGAACTATGTTTACCCTTACAGAATACTATGAATTCGATTCTGGAAACAGGAAACATGCCAGAGACTTGGAAAGAAGCGCACATAACATTGATTCCTAAAGAACAACAAGATTTAACTTTAACTAAGAATTATAGACCAATATCTTTATTGAATAATGATTATAAGATATTTACAACCATATTGGTAGATAGATATTCTTAAGGATTTTATCCATCAAGATCAAGCTGGATTTTTACCTAAGAGACAAATCCGAGACAATGTCCGAAATATATTAGATGTATTGGAATACTTGGAACAACATTATGAAAAACAAGCGGCTTTGATATTTATAGATGCTGAAAAAGCTTTTGACAATTTAAATTGGCCATTCATGTTTAAGGTATTGGAAAATATTAATTTATTAAGTGGTTTAAATCAATATATACTCCCCAATTTGCAAAAATAATTATTAATGGAGAATTTAGTAAACCATGTGAAATTCAAAAAGGTACAAGACAAGGTTGTCCATTATCTCCACTTTTGTTTATATTGGTACTAGAGGTGTTACTTAGAGACATTATACAAGATGATGGTATTCATGGTATTAGAGTTAAAAAAAGAAGTTTATAAACTAAGAGCCTTTGCTGACAACTTAGTAATCACTTTGGAGAATCCACTAGATGGAATTGAATTATTGATTCAGAAATTAAAAGATTTTGGGTTGTTAGCAGGGTTCAAGGTGAATTTACAGAAAACAAAAGTCTTGACTAAAAACATGGATCATCATCAACAAGAGAAATTGAAAGAAATAACGGGATACTCGATGGAAGAAAAAGTAAAATATTTGGGAGTATATTTGATATCTAAAAATGTCAAGTTGTTTAAGAACAATTATATTTCACTCTGGACAGATATTAAAAAAGATTTGGACCAATGGGAAAAATTACAATTATCATTGTTAGGTAGAATTTCAGTAATTAAAATGAATATTTTGCCATGAATTCTATATCTCTTTCAAACAATACCTATATTAGCATCAGAAGAACCTTTTAAACAATGGCAACGGGATATTTCCAAATTCATTTGGCAAGGAAAGAAACCAAGAATAAAATATAAAGTCTTGCAAGACTCAAAAGAAAGAGGTGGACTAGGTTTACCGGATTTGAAGCTATATTATGCTGCGTGTTGCTTGGTATGGATTAAAGAATGGATAACTTTAAAAAATGAAAAATTATTGAATTTGGAGGGTCACGAATTAAGATATGGATGGCATGGATATATGTGGTACGAGAAAGTAAAAGTCAATGTGGACTTTAAAAACCATTATATTAGAAGATCATTGTTAAGAATTTGGAATAAATATAAACAAACTTTGTGTTATAAAAGACCTTTATGGATTTCCATGCAAGAAGCATTTCATAGAACAGAAGTAAGAAATAAAGATAAATGGCTGACTTATAAAGACTTTCTAAAGAAAGAACAAGGACAATATATAATTAAAACAAAAGAATAACTTGCTCTAGAAGGATATACATTTCAATAGCTTTCATATATGCAACTTGTAGAAAAATTTTAATTAGATAAAAAAAATTGAATTTGAACAAACTAAATCGGAATTTGAGAAACAATTATGTGAGACAGATTAACATTTAATTGCAAAAATGTATAAATTATTGTTAAAAGGAGAAATGGTAGAGGAACAAGTCAAAGATTGTATGATAAAGTGGGCAAAAAATATTGGACATAATATACAAATGCAGCAATGGGAAGATATGTGGAATAAAGGGTTAAAATTTACTTTGCGCTATAACTTGAAGGAAAACTTTTATAAGATGATGTATAGATGGTATATGACCCCACAAAAACTTGCTAAAATGTATGGGAATGTTTCCAACTTGTGTTGGAAATGTAAAAAAAAAAGAGGGGTCTTTTTACCATATGTGGTGGACTTGTGAAATTGCAAAGAAGTTTTGGTCTCAGATACATTCATTAATGCAAAATATTTTACAAATTCAAGTCCCATTTAAACCGGAATTATTTTTATTGGGAATATGGGAAGAACAAATGGGAAAACAGTTTGTAAGAATTATGCAATATATGATTACTGCAGCACGACTTGTATATGCGCAAAATTGGAAAAACCAGATTTTACCTACGATACAAGATTGGATGTTAAAATCGATGGACATGGCAGAAAATGATAAATTGACATGCTTATTAAAAGAAAACTCAAATTGTTACTATCTTAAAGAATGGAAACCATTAATGGACTATTTGCAACATGCAGGTGGAGAAAAGCTTATTTGGGGTTTTGAAGATTAAAATATATATAAATTGATATATTAGACAGGAAATCTTTTTGTATGTTATATATAGAGCTAGCATGTAAGAAAACTTTTTTTTAATTACTAAGACCAGAGATAAATCGGAAGTTGACTATTCTATGCTTTATCTTTTTTCTTTTTTTCTTTACTTTTCTATACACTTTTACTTCTTTTTTTTATTTGTATTTCTATTTCTTTTTCATTTTCACCCTTTTAACTATGTATATTTAAAACTCTAATAAAATTTGGAAAAGAAAAAAAAGGAAGTGATGTCATAAGTCCATTGTGGCCATGTGATGTTTCACTTAGCAACTATGCCGCTTAGTGATGGAGTTTCTGGTCACTAAGCTAAGACCACCTGTAACTCTTCCTTTTCTAAAACAGCAATGGCTATATACTGTATACTGTGCAGTGTGTGTTTGTGTTTGTGTGTGTGTAAGAGAGAGAGAGAGAGAGTGTGTGTGTGCATATATAGTCATCTGGATCCAAGAGAAACATTCAACTTTAGGAAGCTAAATAACATTTTAAAATACAAGCAGAAAGAAATGCCTAGAAAATTGAATGAGAAAGGAAACATTGGAGTTTCAGGAATCTTTCACTAGAGGGCGAGAGAACTTCAGGAAACAAATTGCTCTCCAGCTTTGCTCAAAATCATCTTTGGAGAGAGAGCATGGAAATTAAGGGCATCATGCCAAAGCTATATTTAGCAGGAATACAGATGTGGCACTCCAGTCTCTGTTTCATTTACATCCCATAATGATCTCTGCTCTATATTCTTATAGATTTGAAGGGAAATACAGTATGGGTTTTGGATTGAAAAGGGAGGATTCTTTAGAGGCTGATTAGATTAATAAGATTTTGACTGTTTCTGACTGCTTCTTCCTTCATTAGTAGGTTTTTTTTGTTTTTAATCAACTGGGAGCAGAAATATAATGGAACTTCCAAACAAGAACTCAATGTTATATTAAAGGTTGTTGGGAAATCATATATTTCCCCAACAACCTCTTTCCTATAACCGATTTCTCTCTTGTTTATGGTTTGTTATACTCTTGCTTATTGCACTAAAGATGTTTTGGCATATGAAGCACTACTCAATATATTAAATAACATTATTAATAATATTTTATTAATACTTTGGCCACCTTATGTGAAGAGAGGACTCACTGGAAAAGACCCTGATGCTGGGAAAGACTGAAGGCAAAAGGAGAAGGGGACGGCAGAGGATGAGATGGTTAGATAGCATCACCGATGTAATGAACATGAATTTGAGTCCATTCCAGGAGACAGTGGAGGACAGGAAGGCCTGGCGTGCTATGGTCCATGAGGTCACGAAGAGTCCGCCACGACTAAACGACTGAACAACAACAACAACAAATTAATAATATTACTTATTTTGTCTCTTTCTTCTTTATAACTGAGCAATAAATGTACATTGTCAGTATTCAGTCACCAAGGATAAAACCTCAAAATTAATAAAGGCTAGATAAGGGGCAATTATTTGTGAAAGGAAGTTTTCAATTAAAGCACCATAGACCTTAAAAGGCTCTGCATTAATCATAGAGGTGCTGCTGCACTTGAACTTTATTGGAAGGAAACAAAGCAAGAAAAGAGAGGGGGGGCAAGCAGCAACAATCAGATTTGGGCGTATGGCTATTCCACAAAAATGGCTAGCATGCAAGATGTAAGGTGATACTCACCAAAAGTCAGCAAGATATTCTAGTAGCTGAGGAAAGAAATCAAACTGGCAATATTCCTTCTATGAATAAACATGGACAGTTTATAGGGGAAGACAGCTTCCCTTAATTTCCATGAGTTTTGTGCATCTGGCCTTTGAGATACAGGAGATGAGATGAGATACAGGAGATAAGCTTATAACCAATGCCTTTACTTAGCTATCTAATAAAACAGATACATGTCTGAAGAGGAATGTTTTTGCATCCTGGCTAAGTGGCTCCCCTGAGGCAGAGGGTTCATAATGGGGTGTCTCAGACTCAGGGAATCAGCCTCCCAGGCAGCTGGCCAGCAGCAAACAGCTTGCAGGCTCGCTGGGCAGTAGGAAGGGACATAAGGCTCCTCCACCAAAGTGATTCTGTTCAAATTGTTGGTTTCCCAGAATAGGAAGCCAACAAACTGCATACAGTATAAAATTATTATTATTATTATTATTATTATTATTATTATTATTATTATCATTATCATCTGTCAGATTTCTCATGGGAAATGGCAAATCGCTTTCTGTACGAAACAGAGCTTTCTCATACTGATAATGAAGCCAGGTGGCCAGTGATGTCACGTGCTTATTATTATTATGTCTAGCCCTGAAATTTATCGTGGGAAGAGTTGCCCTGTGTTGGGAGGGGGGAGACACATGCTTGCTTAGATGCAACACTGCCATCCTATGGCAGGTTCTGCTATGTGCAATGTTCTATGCTTTGTGCTTAGTGTTTGTCACACCTAAGTTTTAACCCAGGGCTTTCCAAAGTGCTGCCACTGGTGACACACCAGCGGCGGCGGCGGGCATGTTGGTGGCGCGGGGAGCGTGCGGCAGCGCACGCACGTTGGCGGTGCGGGGGGCGTGCGGCGGCGCGCGCGCACGTTGGCGGTGCGGGGGGCGTGCGGCGGTGCGCGCGCACGGTGGCGGCGCGGCGGCGCTTCCGGGTGGTGTGGCGACACACCACGCTGTGTGTGGCAACACACTTTTGTGTCGCGACACACAGTTTGGAAAGCTCTGTTTTAACCAATCAGAACTTGATTAGAACTGTATTTCTGGCTGTGAACAATTGTTCCTTTGCTTCTTGACTTCTGCTCGTCTATTAGCCATCTTCATGTGTTCTGCTCCTGAGGACTGAGAAGTGTGTAGCTATACCTGGCTCTGAGAGTGTTGCTCTCATAGGTTTCTGCTCCTTCACGTCTGTCACTGGAAGCAACACGGAAGATTATGTACCCGCTTGTGAGCTGTATATTATTATATGTATACAATCTGCTTTAACCACAAGTAAAGATTTTATAGCTTTGAACAACTGTTCTTTGCCTGTTTACTCTGTGCCTCTTTCCCTAAGCCAGCATTCTACCTATCATCATCATCATCATCATCATCATCACCATCATCATCATCATCCTGCAAGCAGGGTCACTTGGAAGAAGGTGGAACACTCTTGCTTTGCCCATTTCCCACCAGCTTTCCAGCTGGCTTGTTGATTTTGTTATTATTAGCGGTGAACTTGAGCCTTGTTGCTTTCCCCTTCCTCCCAGCTACTGTACTCTAGATGCCTGGGGTAGAGGAGGGAAGAAGTGGAGGAATATGTGTGTGTGTGCAGCCTGTATGTTTGTGTGAAAGCACGCACGTATGCACACACGTGCCTTCCCTAACTAGGGCCATGACACCCCCGAGAACATGGGAACAGAGAATCTGCCCACTGCTGTGAATGGGGGTGAAAGGATAGGTCATAAAACGAGTCAATATGGACAAGCATGTGCTGGGTTGGCTGTGCCTACATGTTAGGGAACACACGGAGGGAGATCTTCTTGGGAGGATCTGAGCAACACTATAAAATATCCTGGAGAAGGAGAAAAGTTCTCCTTGCCCCCCCCTGTTCCTGCCTTGCAAAAGTACTTGTAGACTGTTTTCTCAGATCTCTTGCTGCCTTAGGAACTCCAATTCCTGAAAATTATATTTCAGAAAAAAAAAATTTTTTCATATATTTTATTGAGTTTTAAATATACATAGATAAAAGTTGAAAAAGAAAAAGAAATACAAATACAAATCAAAGAAAGAAGAGAAAAAGTGTAGTAAAGAAAAGAAAAAAAAGAGAAAGATGAAACATAGAAATTAGTCAACTTCCGATTTATCTCTGGTCATAGTAATTTAAAGAGTTTGTCTTACATGCTAGATCTATATATAACTTTCACTTCCCGGTGTTGGAGTGAGCAGAGCGATGAACCGAGGCTCCCAGCCTCGATTCCGCGGTTTGCCGTTTGCGGCGATAAAAAAGAAAAAAAATCGCCGAAAAGTCACCCTCGAAGAGAGGGTGAGCAGAAGATTTCTCACAAGGGTCGCCGGATTCGCCGCTCTCTACCGACCCCCGTATTTCCACCACGGGGGAAGGGAGATTGAAGCGGCGAAGGGCGACTGGAATTGCCATGGAGCTCTGCGGAAGCCGCAAATCTGAATAAGATAAGTAGCTCCTCACCCAACCTTTTAGATGCACTTTTTAGTTTTTAAATATTACTTGCCTTATTAAGCTCTAAGATTTATCTCTGGACTGGATATATAATTGCTGGAGGTTTATTATTCTTTCCTGTCAAGAACTGTCAAAAGGTGGGAATGAAAAGCTAATTGACTTTGCTACAAATGAAAGTGACTTTCCTTTTACTTTTACCTTGATTTAAACTTTCTACTTATTGGCAATTGAATACATTTTTATTCTGGAATTATTTACTTGGATTTTGATTTCATATGGAATAATTAATACTCTGCCTTTTATGCTTTTTTGGTGATTACTGCTGGGGAAAAAATTTTCCTTTCTTTTTTACAAGCCCTTCTTTAAATTTTTATGCTTTGTTTGGACTTTTTATATAGAAATCTGATTCCTTAATATGTGCTTTGGGTGAAGAAGTGACTTGGATTATTGCAGCCTTTTTTATATATACTTTATATAATTCCTTTTTACTTCAGTTACTTTTGGTTGGATTGAAGAGTTACAAGTGGGCGTGAGAAACCTTGGAACTGTTTACCGTTTCCATTATTATTTTGACTACAGTAGAAAAAAATTGCCATCTGCCTTCTTATCTTTTGTTTTTGAATTTACATAGACTTATATATCTAATGGATTACAAATGAATTATGAAGACTATTATTTTTAAAGGACTGCTTTTACTTTTTGTAATTTTTTAGTTTCCCTATTTTTTTAAAACAATTATTGTCTCCCTTCCCTTTTTTTCCCCCTCTTCTTTTCCTTTTCTCCTCTTTTTTTTCTTTTACAGGAAAATTACCCATACCATTAACGGACTATTTGCAAAACGCAGGAGGGGCAAAGCTTATATGGGGATTTGAAGACTAAAATATATATAAATTGATATATTAGACAAGAAATTTTGAAGAAAAAGGGAGGGGGAGGGGGAGGGGGTGGTGGGAGGTTGAGCTCTCCAGGCAACCAAAGCTCATCCATTGACTTAAGAAAAAGAAAAGAAAAAGAAAGCGGGATAGACTTTTGCCAATTCCACAGCAGTAACCTGTGTTGCTATCAGACCAAACCCAGAAAAAATGGAGATAATACAAAGAGGAATGCTGAAGGGGAGGAGATGAACACATAATTAAAAAGTCATGAGCAGAGTGATGCAATTTGGCGTACATGTTTTATAAATCTTTGTCTCTGTCTCTGTCTCTCTCTCTCACACACACACATACATAGTATTTCCCAGACCTTGGAGCTAATGTTTTGCTGAGGCACAAAAACTATGGTTCCTGGTTCAGCGAATTTCAGTTATTGTCTCAGATGTGTACAACCCATTCACTTTTTCTCCAGCCTCTTAGAGCTTTCTAGCTGTTTTATATGCTATCATGTAAAGAAAGATCAGGAGGGAATAGGCACAAACCGGTATTAATGCTGCAATGCTAGTTAAGTTATAGATAGTTAATGTGCTTTTCACCCATCCTTGAATCAGCAGAAAGTTACACTGGCACAAAATGTACGGCCTCCATTGCTGATCTTTATCCTCCCTCTAGAGCACAGGTTTTGAATCACAGCCGAGTGGTGCAATCCAGATTTTGAATGTGCAGAGCACAATAAGCAAAGAAACCTCTGACTTTACTATCCTCCCTCTTATGTCACCATCTGGTGGGAAAAAAATTGCCAGTCACAGGGAGGGTCTGCTTGCATTTCTAGAATCCTTCTTATGCCTCTCCTCCTCCAGCACTTTCTGTCATGACTGAGCTGCATAACATAACATAAAATAGAATAATCGAATACAGAGTTAGAAGGTCCTTAGAAGGCATCTAGTTCAACCCCTCCTCAGGTGCAAGATCCACCAGACAGGTGATCTCCAGCCTGTTTGAAAACATCTAGTGAAGAAGAATTCATCACTTCATGTGGCAGTCTGTTCCACTGACTGCAGTTCGTACAGTCAGGAAGCTCCTCCTGATGTCCAGCCCAAACCTCCTTTCTTGTAGGTTGAATCCATTGGTTCAAACATTGCCAAACATTGCCATTCTACCTGAGCACAGAAAGAGCCTTCTGTCTGTGCTCCTGCCCTCTGAAGATGCTGGCCACAGATGCTGACGAAACGTTAGGAACCACAACTTCCAGAACACGGCCACACAGCCTGGAAGACCCACAATAACCATCGAACTCCGGCCGTGAAAGCCTTCGACAATACATTGAACGCCTCTATGGGGAGGAAACGTTCCGACAGACATGGAGACTGGAAACACTCCAGAACAGAAAAGCACACCTACTCTGCTCCTTAACCTTCCTAATGCGATGCAGAGATACCAGGACCATTCCAGCCTTTCTCAGAACAAAAAGGACCTTCAAATCATCACAAGCCAGCCGCATTTATGACCGCCTTGAACAAGCCCTCCTGCGTGAGAGAATTCACACAACCCGCAGAAATCTTGCCATCACAGAAAAATATCTATTCGCCACACATATGAGCCTCAGTCACAAAATGAGAAGCCAGGATTGGGACAAGATTGACACCATATCCTACAGAAAAATGGAAAAGGACATCATTGACTACAAAAACAGAAAAAAGCAAAAATTCAACAAATGCCAAAACAATCTACCAAAACCGGCACTGGATACTTCATGCATTGTCATCAATTTGACAGAACGCCTACTCTCTCCTGAAGAAACCTCCATCCTAAGCAAAGGAGGAAACTTTGCAATTACACCCACCAGAATTCTGGTGGAAGATATCATTGCCAATGTGGAATCAGCCATTCACCAACGTCCAGAGGAAGAAGCAGAAGAAATAAGGGGTGAAGTGGCAAGAATCCTGAGGAAAGCAAAGCCCCCCACCAGCAACATTACCAAGAAGGAGAGAAACGCCATAGAGACCCTCAATTCGGACCAAGACATCATCATTCTTCCAGTGGACAAAGGCAACGCCACGGTAATTATGAACATAGATGAATACAAAGACAAAATCAGAGAATTACTAGACCCCACCACATACAGAACAATAAGACGGGATCCGACCAGCAAAATCATGAAGCAAACCAACACACTGATAAAGAGCTCCTCCCTGCATCCCAACGTACTACAACGTATCTGCAAGACAGAAGCTCTCTCACCAAGACTATACAGACTCCCCAAAATCCACAAAGACTCGATCCCACTCAGACCCATTGTAAGTGCCATTGGCTCCCCGACATATGAATTATCCAAACATTTGGCAACCCTTTTACAGACCCACATCGGACAGACTCCATCCCACATCAAAGACTCAGGACACTTCATCAACAAAATCAGCACCCTAAAACTCAACCACACAGACAAACTGGTCAGCTTTGACGTGGTATCCCTGTTTACCAAGGTGCCAGTAAGGGACACCCTGGCACTCATCAAGCAAATCTTCCCAGAAGACATTACAGCTTTATTTCAACACTGCCTAACAACTAGTTACTTTCAATGGGAGAATGAGTTCTACGAACAGATGGATGGTGTTGCCATGGGAAGCCCCCTGAGCCCAGTCATAGCAAACTTTTACATGGAACATTTTGAAAAACAGGCTTTGGAATCGGCTCCCATTACACCAACAGTCTGGTTCCGGTTCGTGGATGACACCTTCACAATTTGGAGTCATACTGAAGAAGAACTGGAGAAATTTCTGGACCACCTAAACGGCATCCAACCCAATATAAAATTCACTATGGAAAAAGAAACTGACAGCAAACTTCCATTTTTAGATACGCTGGCATTCGCAAACCGGACCTCAAACTAGGACACAAAGTATACAGAAAACCCACCCATACAGACCGGTATCTGCACAAAAATTCCAATCACCACCCACGACAAAAGAGAGGCATGATCAAAACCTTGGTGGATCATGCTAATCGAAACTGAAACCAAATTTCTCAACAATGAACTTAACCATCTGAATTGGGTCCTACAGGCGAATGGATATTCCAAGAATGAAATAAAAAGAGCCATCAAACCAAGAAAACAACATCCAACTGAAGGAAAACAGCCCCCCACAAACAAAGTATTCCTGCCCTACATCAAAGGAGTCACTGACCGCATGGGAAAACTGATGGAAAAACACAACTTTCAAACAGTCTTCAGACCCACCAGAAAAATACAACAAATGCTAAAATCAGCAAAAGACAAAAGGGACCCCCGCACCGCTGCAGGAGTATACTGTATACCATGCAACTGCGGACAAGTATACATTGGAACCACAAAACGAAGCATTCACACCAGGATAAAAGAACACGAAAGACACTGCAGATTACAGCAACTGGAAAAATCTTCAGTAGCTGAACTGAAGCAAGCAAACAGGACACAAAATCCTATTTGAAAACACAGAAATACTGGACAACACCAAAAGCCACTACACCAGATTATACAGAGAAGCCATTGAAATCCACAAACACCAGCAGTTACAATAAAAAAGAAGAAAGTCTAAAAATTAGCAAAACCTGGCTACCAGTCCTGAAAAACACAGCCTGCAAAAGGTCAACGAACTCAGCCCAACTACCAGGACATGGGAATACTTCTAACAATGAACATGCTAATCACGCTCAGCAGCCACTCGTTAACATTTCAACACAACAAAAAAACCCACCTAATCTCCTATAATTTAGCTCTATAAATAGAAAACAAACATTGCCAAACATTGCCATTCTACCTGAGCACAGAAAGAGCCTTCTGTCTGTGCTCCTGCCTTCTGAAGATGCTGGCCACAGAGGCTGGCGAAATGTTAGGAACCACAACTTCCAGAACATGGCCACACAGCCCGGAAGACCCACAACAACCATTGGTTCTGCTTCTGCCCCCTGGGGACTGAAGTCATGAAGGGAGCTCACTCACTAGCAGTACACAGGATTTCTCTCCCTTTCTTTTTGTTCTGTAGACAACAAATGCTGACCTCCCGATTCCTCTGAGTTCTGTTTAGGAGGCAATTGGGGGGAGGTAGGGGGCTCTGTCTTTTCACTATTACTTACATTTAATTACGTTCAGAAATAAATTCAGTCTTCACATAGTAGTAAGATGAAGAAAAAATAGAGATAGCTTACATTCATTCAGTAGATCTGGATACAAGTAGATTCATAGTAGATCTGTGTGCAAGCAAGATGAAAAGGATGAGAGCTGCATTTTGCAGCACCTCCTGCTTGCAGGTGTGCCCAAAGAGTAATGGAGGTTGTTAATCCCCCAAACTCAAGAAGGAGGAAGTGGAAATCAGGTGACCCATGTGACATCCCACAAGCACAATAGAGATGTGTTTACTAGGAAGGACCCTCCCCTTATGCTTATGAGACAATGCTGAGTTGACCCCTGATAATTCCAACACAGGGTTGGGGCCATCTGTATCTGTGGGGGAATAGGGTTCCAAAGGATGGGAGAAGGCTTGCTGTCTGGTCCACACCCCATGTACCTCACAAGGTGTTCCTCAAAAGGCCTTCTTCAGATGCCCGGACAAGACAGCAAGATATATCTGTTCTGGCAAGATATATCCCCAGGGCTGTGCCATGTTGGCCTTTAAAGGTAATGACCACTACTTTGAATTAGGCCCAGTAGTCTACTGGTAATGACTTCAAGATTGTTTTTATTCTATCCTGATGGGATACTCGTCTAATTGCTCCATTTTGCATCAGCTAGAGCTTCTGGATCATCTCTAAAGGCAGCCCCATCTAGAGGGCATTACAGTAGTCCAGTGGGGTGGGGATCATGGCACGAGTTATCACCACTAGGGCAGAGTTTGGTACAAGATGGGTGGCTATATAAATGTTTTAAATAAATAATAAAATAAAATAAAATCTTGGTTAAGATAGGTTTGTTGCTGGTGCACCAGCTGAACCTGAGCAAAAGACCCACTGGCCAAGGCTTCCACCCACTGCTTAAGCAGGAGCCAAGATTCCAGGAGGACCCCAAGTCGTGTACCACCTCCTTCAGGGGCAGCATTATCCCACCCAGAGTAACTACTATGGCCTATGTTGTTAGATTGCTTGGAAGTCTGCTAATGAACAGTAGCTCTATCTCGATAGGATTTAATCTGAGCTTGTTTCACCCCATCTAGATCCTCACATCTCCACACACCAGTTTGGGAGGTTTACAGTATCTGTGGCCTGGTGATGTATAACTGGATGTTACTGCTTATTGATGACTCCTATCCATGAACTGACAGCAGTATCTGTGGCCTGGTGATGTATAACTGGATGTTACTGCTTATTGATGACTCCTATCCATGAACTGACAGACAACTTTTCACAAGTTTCATAAAGATGATAAATAATGTGTAAGAGAGGCCTGAGCCCTGAGGAATCCACCAGCAGGAACTGCCCACTTAGGTAGGACAGGAACCATTGCAAAACACCTCCCAATCTTTGCAGGTGGTATGACGTATACCATGATCAATGATACTACACCCTGCTGAGAGGTCTAACAGGATCAGGAGGGATGCACTCTCTCCATCTAAGTCCTGAAGAAGGTCATCTCCCAGAGTCACCAGTGCCGTTTCAGTTCAATGCTCAGGTCTGAACCCTGACTGAAAAGTTAGTTAACCAATATCCTTAAGATCCTCTGTAGGTGAATGAATGAATGAATGAATGAATGAATGAATGAATGAATGAATGAATAAATAAATAAATAAATAAATAAATGAATAAATAAATGGTTCATTATGATCATAAACCAGCATAAACAAATTTCAAATAGAAATAAAATTCCCAAATACAAATGGATTAATAAAAATAAATAAAAATGCATATAATGCATACAGTTAGTCAACCAGATAAATAATTACCACTAAAATGGGTGATCAACAAAACCAGACGAGAAATGTCTACTGAAAGAAAGATTGCGGTTTTGTGTACAGTTAGTGGAGCAGTATTTAGCAACATTCAGTGAAACAGGATTGTAACAGCTGTAGGAAACTGATTTGCCATGACCATTCCAACAACTTTCTCCAAAAAGGAGACTGAGTAAAAGTGGCCAAACATAGCTGGGTCAAGGCAAAGCTTCCTTTAAGGCCAGTCCTCCCGCAGAGAAACATTAATTATCTCCCCAGTCCAGTACCTCAGGCTCTGCCTGGTGGCTTTAAGGGTCCAGTATGGGCCTGGCTCAAGCTTGTGGGAGTGGAGTTCAGACTAAGGAAGACCCTGCCCATTTCCCCTGGCTCCCTAAGCTCAAAAGAATCCCAGGTCACAGCGCCAAGATGCTGCCTCACTCACTGCTGTGGACGCTGACAAACTGGCACCTGTTAAAAAATTATTTATTTTTTATATTACTGTATATATGCTATATATATATATACTCTTATGTGGGGTGCCGCAGGATTCGGTTCTCTCTCCTCTCCTATTCAACATCTACATGAAACCGCTGGGCGAGGTCATCCGACACCATGGGGTGAGGTATCATCAGTATGCTGATGATACTCAATTATATATCTAATATATATAATTATAATTATATATCTCCATCCCAGGTGAAGTAAATGATGCAGTGACCACCCTGTCTCAGTGCCTGGGGGCTGTGAGGGCCTGGATGGGGAACAACAGGCTTCAATTGACCCCTGGCAAGACCGAGTGGCTATGGATTGATGGCTTAGCGTCTTCTGGGAAGTTATCATCTTCGGTTCTCGATGGGGTAGCACTGCCCCATTCGGAACCGGTGCGGAACTTGGGGGTCCTTCTAGACTCACGACTCCTGCTCGAAGAGCAGGTGGCAGTCGTGCCTAGGAGGGCTTTCGCACAACTTCAGTTGGTGCGCCAGTTACGCCCATTCCTGGATCGCGACGCCCTCCAAACAGTCACTCATGCTCTCGTCATCTCCCATGTAGATTATTGCAATGCGCTCTACATGGGGCTACCCTTGAAGACTATCCGGAAGCTTCAGCTGGTTCAGAATGCGGCCACGCGAGCAATTTTAGGTGCGCCAAGATCTGCACATATAACACCTTTGCTCCGCGAGCTGCATTGGGTGCCGGTCTGCTTCCGGGTACAATTCAAGGTATTGGTTATCACCTTTAAAGCCCTACATGGCATGGGACCAGAATACCTGAGGGACCGTCTTATCCCCATATTATCGACCCACCCCACCCAATCATTCAGAGAGGGCCTGCTACGAACCCCATCAATAAGAGAGTGTCATCTGGTGGGGTCTAGGAGACGGGCCTTCTCTGTGGTGGCACCCACACTCTGGAACACCTTGTCCCCAGAGTTGAGACAGATCCCCTCCCTCCCGACCTTTAGGAAAGAACTGAAGACCTGGTTCTGCTGCCTAGCATGGGAAAGAGGAAATGATAGTTTCTCATGGGGGTGGTTAATCCCATAATGTCCTTCCTTTTATTAATGCTATCGTACCATCTGGATTTTATAATTATTTATTGTATTGATTGTATAAATTGGTGTTTTTATATTTTTAAATTATATTTTAATCAATTTTATTGTAAACCGCCCAGAGTTCCCCATTGGGGGAGATGGGCGGTCATAAAAATGAAATGAAATGAAATGAAATGAAATGAAATGAAATATAAAATAAAATATAAAATAAAATAAAATAAAATATAAAATAAAATAAAATAAAATAAAATAAAATAAAAATATAAAATATGTTATATTATATATAATATAAATATTTTATATTATATTTATCAGAACATACTGCTGAGGTTATGTTATCAGAAGCCTGATGTTCCTTCATAAAAGTACGTCCAATGAATTGTGAATGGTAAATACCTTCTGTAAACTGTGCCAAAGTAGCAGTCAAAATCTTAGCATCTATATCTGACCATCTGTGGGTAGGGGATGAGATGAATGCAACTTGTGGGAATACGGTAGAAAAAAAATGATCCCAACACATGTTTATAGGTAAAGGTTCCCCCCGCACATTTGTGCAGTCGTGTCTGACTCTAGGGGCCGGTGCTCATCTCTGTTTGTTAGCTGAAGAGCCAGTGTTGTCCGAAGACACTTCCACGGTCATGTGGCTGGCATGACGCACATGGAACGCTGTTACCTACCCACCGAAGTGGTACCTATTCATCTACTTGCATTTGCATGCTTTCAAATTGCTAGGTTGGCAAGAGCTGGGGCTAGTGCGGGAGCTCACTCCGTCACGCGGGACTAGGGATTCGAACCTCCGAACTTGCGATCTTCCGATAAACAAGCCTGGCGTCTTACCCGCTGAGCCACCACACCCCCTTTTACATTTTACATGTTTACATCATGGTACAAATGTCAAAAGGCCCTTATTCGCACAGGGAAAAGAGTACAGTATCCGAAGAATTTCAAAACTGACTCCAGTTTTGTGGTCTTCAGTGTGAACCACAAGGAGCAGACTGTGAGGCTTGGGTTCAGAGCTAGGAGGGCCACCAATAATCCCAGTGCTAATAAGAAAACTTTGAAATGGGTGGCCAAAAGCTGACCATTGAAAGCAGTTCATTTTCCTGCTTAGCAGCTCAGACAAAGAGAGGAGGTACAGCAATAGGAAAAGCTGGGGCAAGGTCAGGAAAGGAAGTGGATGATGGGAGCAGAAGGTGATGGCAGCAATACCTGGGGAGGAAGAGGTGACAGTGGCAGCTATGGCAGGGGATGGAGAAGTAAGATGTTGGTGAGGGACCTAAGACACCTTGGTAGCATCACTGCTAGTGACAAGAGACAAGATTTCTAGCAACAAGATTGGAATCTGCAGATTATGAGAGGTCAGAGGTTTGAAAAAAATTCTCTTTCTTATAAAAATTTATTTCTATTGTGCACTTGTATAGGGTATAGTGGGATGACAATAAAGTTATTATTCCATTCCATTCCATTCCATTCCATTCCATTCCATTCCATTCCATTCCATTCTATTCTATTCTATTCTATTCTATTCTTTTCTTTTGAAATTCAATCCTCTGATCACCAGTTTGATGTGACACAGCATAGCAACAACTTGAGCCAATATATTTCATCCTATGGGCTTCTGCTTTGTGGTTCAGCTATCATGAGCAGCCATTTCAGATCTTCGGGGATGAGACCCACTTGGCAAACTGGCCACTAGAGTGAGCTGTATGTGGAAACATCTGGGTGGATCAGAACAATGTTCCACTGCCGAAAAGAGAACAGAAGTACAGTAAAGTGTACAGCCTTCTACCTCAACCAGAAATTCATGGGGAAGAATTGTTCCAATATAGAACAAACACTATAAAACAGAAACCATTGCTAGATTCAGATAAGTCTACAGATTTTACTACACTAGTCTCCCTGCTTGGGCAGAGAAGCCTAAGTCAGCCCTGCAGTGTTATGTGGGCTGAACATAACATTGCATGAAAGTTGCCAGCATCTCATGCGGTCCATGCTGCTTTAAAGAGTGGGGTTGCACCAAAAGCCTCTTCCTGTGTGCAAAAGGAAGGAGCTCTGCAGAAAACTAATTGGTCCTGGGGCTCAGCAGAACTGAGAGGAAGACTTTGGGCTTGCTGAGAGAAGCATGCCAGTTCTAGACCATTGCTTGAAAATACCAGCAAGGTGCTGAAAACACTAAACTGCCTCCTGAATGAACAGGACATGATTTTGGGCAACTGCAGTAATAACATTACTGTGGCTTTCAGCTTGGTTCCCTGGCAGCTTCTGAACAATATACAGTATTTATTGTCTTTATCAACTCTCATCTCTGAATTCTGCTATGACAGAATTAAAAGCACTCTTAACTAAATCTGACTCAAAAAGCCTACTTTGTCTATCCAGAAGCGCATATAAGAGTACTTAGTATTGAGAACAGCTTTATAAATAACAAGAGGGACTTGCCCTTTCCCACTTCAACAGACAGACTCGCGCACGGCCGCAGGAGGGGGTGGGGGCGATGGGCTCTGACGTGGCCATCCAATACTCGGCTGCGCACACCCAGGCAAGAAATTCCAGCGCCCGGAGGCAGCTGACAAAACGCGTTGCCCTGCTGCTTCCCCTCGCGGGGCCTCTCCTCCCCCCCCGGCATTCTGTCGCTCCTTCTCCGCCTGGAGTCGTGGGGCTGAGCGAGGCTCCAGCTTTCTGAAAAACCCCGTCGATACGGCACAGCGTGCACGTGCGTCAGGCTTTTGGTTGTATTGTTGGCTGTTATTTTTACTGTGATTGTTCTCAGTTCTTATTTTTTATGTGCTTTTCAATACAGAGTTTTGAAATTGTGCTTGAAGATAACACTTCAAACTTAAAGCGGTAATATTTGCTTCTTAGTACTTTGCAAATTCCACTCGGCGGTGCGAGAGAATCCAGAGAAAAGAGTGTTAACACAGACTGCAATTTATCAACTGGCAAGTTCCCACAGCACATGAATTACTTCTTCATAAGAGATGGTCTGCACCAGTCTGATCTCAAGGCATCACGAGCTGAGCCGGTTCATTTCTGGCTCATCTATGGTAGGTTTGAAACTCCAGCAAAACCATTTTTTCCTCCAATTAATTTGGCTCTATAGAGCTTGGTGCGGTGCATTTCTCGGTGTGTAGGAACTCTTGCTTCATGACATCTCCTACTCCTGAGCTCCTTCCACCGCTCAAGGAGAAAAATGGCTTCATCGGAACTGCTTGGATCAGCCGAATGCATACAACATAAAACAGAATGTAGATGGGGAAGGGTGTGCCTGCATATATGCAGTCAATTAATTTTATTTCTTTTTGCAGGATGGGGGTGACTGATGTTCTTTTTTTTTTCTTACTGCAAGACCTGCTGGAAACTTGAGTGGGGCAGTGATAAAATGATGTTCTGCATTCCTTATTCTTTCAGGAGATCTCAGGCTTTTGTGGTGTGGTGACTTCCTAAAATAATAAATATATTGTATGTGTTTGACCCCTTCCCCCATTACGCAGATATAGTGAAATTAATAGTATTTGGGATCTTCTTGACAACTACAGTATATTACTAGTCAACTTTGCCAGTATCCAGACTAGTTATTATTGCTGGTGATTTGAATGCTCGCATTGGGGCGTCAGATGCTTTCTTACAAGGTCATTTTAAATTGGTCTCTCCCCCCTCCCCACAAAGGAGGAGACTGCCCTTTACAGGCTGGACGATCTGAAGATAAACACTGTAATAAAGCAGGCTTCTGACGGGCCCAGCTTATAGATAGTATGGATCTGATTATAGTAAATAGCAATGCCAGGGGAGACGTAAATGGAGAAGTATTACGTATATTAGGAACATGGAGAACTTAAGTTGAAGTCAAGAGAACAATTGACTGCAGAGGGATTTAGTTTTCAATGGTTTTCATATGCACAATTAAGAGAAAGATTTAATATAGATAAAAAGGTAACAGGAATTGAACAACATAGATGGAATTTGACACTGAACTTCATATAAATGATGAACACGTGATTGCTAAAAAGTATAAACTTTTGTTGAGATTTGAAATGGAAGAAGAACAAGTTAGGGTACATCATAAAATGGACTAAGAATTTTAGTTATAATAGCTCTCTCTTCTTGGCGATCACTCGTAGCCGAGTAAGATTGTCTTCCAGGGGTAAAAACAGTGGATCCGTAAGTGGCTGTAAAGGCCAATTCTGGATCCGTACAACCTCCCACAATGAGGGCATAGGTTTCCAGGTGGAAGATGGTCACGATGAGGGTTTGCTTGACGTGCCTTCCTCTTAGCTCGTTTCTCCCTCGTGCTTCTTCAAAGTCCATTGTTGTTGTTCAGTTGTTAAGTCATGTCCGACTCTTTGTGACCTCATGGACCATAGCACGCCAGGCCTTCCTGTCCTCCACTGTCTCCCAGAGTTTACTCAAATTCATGTTCATTACATTGGTGATGCTATCTAACCATCTCATCCTCTGCCGTCCCCTTCTCCTTTTGCCTTCAGTCTTTCCCAGCATCAGGGTCTTTTCCAGTGAGTCCTCTCTCAAAGTCCGTAGCACCTTTAATAAAGGGTGACCTCCAATTGAAACGCTCATGAGTTAGGGCTTCCCAGTTCTCAATGCTGATATTATTATTTTTTAATTAGCTTTGAGAGTATCTTTGAATCTCTTTTGCTGTCCACCAATATTCCGTTTTCCATTCTTAAGTTGGGAGTAAAGTAGCTGCTTTGGAAGACAATGGTCAGGCATTCGAACAACATGGCCGGTCCAGCGAAGTTGATGTTGGATGATCATTGTTTCAACGCTGGTGGTCTTCGCTTCTTCCAATACGCTAACATTAGTCCGCCTATCTTCCCAAGTACTTTGCAGAATTTTTCGGAGGCAGCGTTGATGGAATCTTTCAAGAAGTTGGAGGTGGCGTTTGTAGAGGGTCCATGTTTCACAGGCGTACAATAGGGTCGGTAGTACAATGGCTTTGTAAACAAGCATTTTGGTCTCCCTGCGAATGTCCCGATCCTCAAACACTCTACGCTTCATTCGGGAGAAAGCTACACTCGCAGAGCTCAGGCGATGCTGAATTTCAGCGTCGATGTCGGCTTTTGTAGATAGATGGCTGCCAAGATAAGAAAAGTGGTCGACATTTTCTAGTAACACACCTTTAAGATGGATTGATGGCGCTGCGGAGGGATTGGTTCGAACTTGCTGGTAAAGCAGTTTGGTTTTTTTAATGTTAATCGAGAGGCCGAGCTTTTCATATGCTTCTGCAAAGATGTTTAGGATAATTTGAAGATCTTCCTCTGAGTGAGCACAGACTACATTATCATCAGCATATTGAAGTTCTATAACAGAAGTTGTAATTACCTTATTTTTTGCTTTCAGCCTACTAAGATTAAAAAGCTTTCCATCTGTTCGATATGTAATTTCTACACCAGTAGGAAGTTTCCCTTCAACAAGGTATAGAATCATAGCGATGAAGATAGCAAATAAGGTTGGAGCAATAACATATCCCTGTTTAACGCCGGATCCCGCTTTATATGGATCGCTTTGAGAGCCATTATTATTCAGGATTGTTGCCGTCATGGAGTAGCCGCAAGATGTTCACAAATTTATCAGGGCATCCGATTTTCAGAAGGATGGTCCAGAGAGCAGTACGATTTACAGTATCAAAAGCCTTAGTCAGATCAATAAACGCCATGTACAGAGGGCAGTTTTGCTCCTTGCATTTTTCTTGGAGCTGTCGTGCAGTGAAGATCATATCCACTGTGCCCCTGGAAGGGCGGAAGCCGTTTTGCGTTTCAGGGAGGATGTCTTCTGATACAGATAGGAGACGGTTTGCGAGGATCCTTGCGAGGATTTTTAATATATATTAAAAATGTATATTAATATATAATATACAGTTGGACCAATGGGAGAGAATGTGATTAAAAGGACAGAAATTCTGATTGTCTTACAATTTAAGAGAGAAGTTTTATAAAGTTATAAAGTTATTTATTAAAAATGCATATTAATATATAATATACAGTTGGACCAATGGGAGAGAATGTGATTAAAAGGACAGAAATTCTGATTGTCTTATAATTTAAGAGAGAAGTTTTATAAAACGATGTACTGTTGGTATATGACACCAGAGAAATTATCTAAGACAGAGCTTTCCAAACTGTGTGTCGGGACACGTTAGCGTGTCGGCTGCAGTGTCTGGGTGTGTCGCGGCTGCTGCTGCCTCCGAGCCCTGCCAGGATTCCACGCAGGTCCTAGTGCCTGCCTTGTGCCTTGCTGTAAGAGTGTGTCGTGAAATGATGCATGTCTAAAAAGTGTGTCACCAATATGAAAAGTTTAAAAAGCTCTGATCTAAGATGTATAAAAGTACTTCTAGTTAGTGTTGGAAATCTGAAAAACATGGACATTTTACCATGCATGGTGGACTTGTGAAAAAGCAAAAAAAAAAAAATTGGATACAAATACATACGATGATACAAAGAATTTTTATGGCAAATACTTTTTATTTTCAAGATATATTTAAAATACAAAAAAAAAGAAAAAACTATAGAATAGATAGAAAGCAGAACTAAAGAAAAAAGAACAAACTATAAAGATGTGAATAGAAAGATAGAAAAGGAAAAGCGACTTCCGACTATTTCCGATACAGATATAAAATCAAATGCAAATCTCATCTCTTACAATTTCGATGATACAAAGAATTTTAAAGATCAATATTCAGATGAAACCAGAATTTTTTTATTGGGACTTATGGATAGCCAATTAGAAAAGACTTATGGGAGGTTGGTTTTGTATATGGTAACTGCAGCAAGACTACTATATGCACAAAGATGGAGAAATCCTGAAATACCCACAGTGGAGGAGTGGATTGTTAAGATGGCGGATTTTGCAGAAAATTGACCTGTTTGATCAGGGATAAAACAAGTATTTTCATAAAAGACTGGAAACCTTTTAGGGACTTTTTGCTGAAAATGGAGAAAAATGACAAGGTGATTTTTGGATTTGCTGATTTAAAAAGGTTGAATATGGGATAGAAGGGAACTATGTAATGTAATTTAGGGAGGAGTGATAATAAGTTGGTTTGTCACTGCTGTAAAGAAGATTGGAAGTCACTTCTTTAATTATTTTTTTTCCTTTTCTATTTGTATTGTTTTCCACACTTTTAACTTTTTTCTTTTTCTTAAATTTTCTTTATATATTTTCATGTTTTACCTCTGTAAAAATCTTCAATAAAAATTACATAAAATATACTTTTTAAAAATAAAAAAATATAATTATATTTTTATCCCATGTTTTTAATATATACAGTAACTCAATGTAGCAAACATACCTAATACTCCTACCTCCTATTTTTCCCCACAACAACCACCCTGTGAGGTGAGTTGGGCTGAGAGAGAATGACTGGCCCAAGGTCACCCAGCCGGCTTTCATGCCTAAGGCGGGACTAGAACTCTCAGTCTCCTGGTTTCCTATTGGCTCCTTCCTAGGGCTGAGAGAGAGTGACTGGCCCAAGGTCACCCAGCCGGTTTTCATGCCTCAGGCGGGACTAGAACTCTAAGTCTCCTGGTTTCTAGGCCAGCACCTTAACTAGTACACCAAACTGGCTGTCAAAAAATTTGGGGGGGGGGGCTCCAAAAGAACCAGTGTGGTCAATTATATTATGGTTCCATGTAATTATTTGTTGTAAACCGCCCAGAGTCTACCATGGTAGAGATGGGCGGTGATAAATTTGATTGATTGATAAATAAATAAATAAATAAATAAATAAATTATGGTCATTTAATAACCCACTTCTGATTTATTTTATTTTGTTCAATTTATATGCTGCCCAACTCCCAGTGACTCAGCGGTTTCCCATCAATCTGCTGGCTGACTCCTAAAGTAACTACGAAGTTTCTAGGCGTAGCTCTCTGTCCCCCTGGGGCTACCATAAAAGGACATATTTGGAAACACATAAATGGTCTTTCAGGGTGGCAAAAAAAGTGTCTGCTCTGTTGAATTCAGAACCCCTCCTCCAACTTCGCTCCCAAATTTCTTCAGCTGACTCCTCTGAACAGGTATGGTCGTGTTATCAGTCAATCACCCATACTCTCCAGGCCCTGCTCTCTAGACTCCCATCAGTTTCCTCTAGTCTCCCTCATAGGAGATCCAAACCTTGGTTTGATGCCGATTGTTACAAGGCAAAAGTGGCCCTTCTCGCTACAGTATATTTTTGATACACTTTTTGATCTCACAATTCATTAGGTTCCTTTAATGAGCATTTTTGTTGTTTATTCGTTCAGTCGTTTCCGACTCTTCGTGACTTCATGGACCAGTCCACGCCAGAGCTTTCTGTCATAAGAAGATCTATAATTCTCTTTTAAAATCTAAGAAACAGCAAGGGTTGAGAGACAATTGGGGGAGATTAATTGCAGCAGCTATGCTTAAGAACCCTGCCTGGTTCTGGCGCCTAGTTAACTGCTCATGTCCTGCCTGCCAAATGCCTGCAGATACAGTATTTGGGAGTTATTTTCAGAGCCCTTTCCACTTAGAACTACCAAATAACTGAGTGGTGGTCCCCCATTGCAATGTACCTCCCGAATGGCCGCCTGTGTCTATAGCCGAGGTTAAGGATTTCATCACACAATTAAAACCTGGGAAAGCTCCTGGAGGAAAATAAATAAATACATTTCTGTATATTAACAGCATAGCATGTTTTTCATCGGAGTGGAATGAGGCCATAGACTTGACCATGCCAATTACAGACCTATTAACTTGCTTAATACAATAAGGAAACTATATTTTTTAATTTATTTTATTTATTTATCAAATTTCGTCACCGCCCATCTCCCCCAAAAGAGGGACTCTGGGCGGTTATATACAAGATGAGCCGGTTTGGTCTAGTGGTCAAGGCACTGGGCTAGAAATTGGGAGACCGTGAGTTTTAGTCCTGCCTTAGGCCCGAAGCCGGCTGGGTGACCTTGGGCCAGTCACTCTCTCAGCCCTAGGAAGCAGGCAATGATTGCAAACCACTTCCGAAAAACCTTGCCAAGAAAACTGCAGGGCCTAGTCCAGGCAGTCACCAAGAGTCACCACTAACTCGAAGGTACAAATATATACACAGACACACAAAATACCTTTATTTAAACCTATTGGATTGGGTCCAAAGTGAAAATATTCTTGCTGAGGAGCAGGTGGGATATAGAGGGGACCATTCAAACTTGGACCAATGGCCCTGCACCATTTACCTGAAAAGTGCATCATATTGTCCAAAGGCACCTTTTTGCAGCTTTTGTGGATTTCAAATCTTGTGATTTGATTCCAAGGGAAAGGCCATGGGGAAAATTACAGTGATCCTCCATGGATATAAGACTGCACCTTTTTATGCAGACTCTTTATGCTAATACCTCATTGAAAATCAAATTTTCCTCCTGGGGGCATCTTTCTGCGGCTGTTACCACCCAAAGAGGGGTAAGGCAAGGGTGCATTCTAGCCGCCCTACTTTTCAATCTATACAATAATTCAATGATTCAGGCTCTCATGTCATCTGCCATCATTCTGCAATGTTAGCAGATTCTGCAATTGCAGCATTGCTACATGCAGACGGCATAGTAATGTTGTCTGTCTCCCAGGTGGGAACGAGAAGGGCAATGAGAGCATTGGTTTCCTTTTGCCTAAAAGAACAACTTGTAATAAATTATTTAAAAAACCTAAAGTATTAGTTTTTGCGTGGCACAACTATAGGATGCATAAATTGGACCCCAACAGAGCAGGTGGCTACTTATAAATACCTTGAGGTGCAGTTCCTGGCCTCCTGATCATGGAGCACATATTTTTCCTGTCCAGGCAGTGTTGCTCAATGTAACTCCTCAGCTGTCTTGAGATTTTTCCATTCAAAGGGAGCACATTTTATTCCTGCAGCTTGCAAGGTCTTTCTTGCTGAGGTTATTTCTCAGCTTCTTTATGGTGTTCAGAACTGTACTTTGACCATCTTTAATACCCTGGAAGCTTACTCTCAAAGCATTGAAGCTGGCAGAAGGGAAAACAATTGCAGATTGTTTTCAAACTGCCCTTGAAGGACAGAGGAGGAGAAATGGTGGCATTAGAGGAGTGCTCTAAGGTGACCTACTGCATTATGCTAAGGCTGGAATTGTTTGCCCTCTTTTCCACTGCTTCCTTAGCCTGGTGTAGAAGTAGGTGGAAAATTGCCTTATAATTTAGCAGGATAGTCCAGAAGACTGGCTTAATAAACACAACCCTATCTCCATGGCATAGCTCTAACACCGTCTATAGCAAGCCCCTTGGGACATGGCATCAATCAAACCCCAAAAGATGAGATGGTAGCGGTAGCGCATGAGCACAATCTGGAGGGTGTTCTCTCCCTTCCCATTGTATTGTTTGTGGTTGTCTTTTTGGTCCCTTCAGACAGTGAGACTAGAGGAATCCTGATCATGATGGCTAATCACCGAGAGGGCAGAATCAATGGGATTCTAAACTGAGTAGAATCTGCTCCCAAAGAGATGGAAAAAAAACCAAAAACACACCCATCACATCAAGACCACCATCTGACAAAGCGGACCAGGATCCACAAATATATAAAATATGTGCTAGTTTTTAAGGTGCTATAAAATACTTCTGAAAGTACTTGCATACTTTACAATGCTATGAGAACAAATACATGTTATCCCAGTATCAGGAGATCAGCAGCATAAGTACTTCACTGGGGAGAGAATTCCAGAGATGAGGCACCACCACAAAGACATCTCGTTCCTGCACAATAAGCTCCCCAGAGAAGAATGGAAGGTATCCTGGATATGGAATTCAGAGTGCAAGGGAAGGAAGCATGTTACCTAGGCAACCATTTAATGGTTATTCTAGTCTGCACTATTGGGAGGTTGGTATGAGGAATGAGGAGCACCGTGGAATCTGTATTATTCCTGGAGCGGTGGGATGGCAATTGAATGAAAGAACTGTGAAATACATTGTAAGCTTATTGCTGTAAGGAATCTCTCAGCCTCATGTCTCCCTTCACATACAGTACATATTTTAATCTGCTCACATGTGTGTACAGGAATTAGGACAACAACACTGTTTTGCAGCATGCTTACCCTTTTTACCAAAAGCAAATGATGAATCCAAAAAGGGGATTGCTATGCACTGCACTGCATTTCAGGGAAGCTTTTCCTGACCTTCAGTTGCAGCTAGCTTCAGTTCCCATAATCCACAGCCACTATGCCCAAAAGATGGTTGATGCAGTGCGAATGAACCAAGATCACAAAGGCTGGGGTTTAAATTCTACAGAACATTACACTTACTTTTCTGTTTGCTATTCCTTGCATTTTTAAACACTGTAGGTCACACAAGGCTTTTATGTTTATTTTTTACAAACATGTGAACAAGGAAAAAATTATTTGCCTAACAGCTGAACTGAAGCTTTATTTTAGTAAAGGTCACATTTCTGTGATATGTGACTAGACCTTGAGAGGTATGTGCATTTTTAACTGCAATGTGCACCCAAGGGGCCATACTTTTCATACAAGGTCATTCTAGCACCAACTTGTCCAGCATCTTTCAAATTCCAGCATTGTCACTGGCTGCTTCTCTTATCAAAGTATTCTAAATTCATTTTGCCAGTGTTTCATTTTGCTGGCTTTCAGAGCTTCCTTACTAATCAGTGACCAGCATCCTTCTTTATCTACACAGAAACCTCTAGCCAAGCTCTTCCACCTACATGGGAGTGATGATGTACAAGCATGTGAGTGGGAATGAGGGAAAGATGGAGTCAGTCACACACCTCTCATGTAGGACAGAAGTATATTGGCCAGGTGGGAAAGATCAAAGTGACTTTTTCTGGGCACAGGGTGTAGTGGCCAATCAGATACACTATAACAGCAAAGAACAAAACAATGGAGAACAAAATGGTTTGCAAGCAGCTTGACATCAAAGGGACCTTTCAGATATCTGAATTAGTCACTCTCAAACTTTCACTAATAGACCATTTTCCAGAATTCTCATAGAACTCATTGTTTCTGCAAGGTTGGTTTGTAGATCATTCAGAACACTCATGAATATTAAGCACCATCTTGCTCAGCACATATGCAAATTAGCAAAAGGTGTTCAGAGCTCTGAAGACAGAAAAGAACACTGAGGGGTGTGTCTGGCAACATCCTTCCACCTTCCTATTCTGCCACGTGCTGGAATTATTCTTCTATCTCTTCCCCCATAGCTTCTCTCATAACATTGTGGGTGCTCATTCGTAAAATGTTCTTTCTGTGAAGAACAGAAGTGCTAGATTCAAAATTGATAGATGGCCCTCAGATTTTAGTACCTTTAAAAGTACTGATAGAACCAGAGATTAAGCAGCTGCGGTTCCTGGTGCCCGTTTCGCCCTCAGCCCTCTCCTCTGCCTTTCTCCCCTCTCCGTTTTGTGGCCCACCTGGAAGAGTGGAGGTAAGGACATCTGCAACAGCTCCTTTGGAAGTTCTCATGGTGCGTATGAAATCTTCATGCTACATCAAACCGACTTATTTGCCCCATATGTTTTCTCCTCTTCTGTTACAAGTATAATCGGGGCAATGTTTTTTGTGGATTTAGAGCAGCCTTTTCCAACCTGCCATCTTGAACTCTCCTAGGAAGTTGCACTATTGTAGAACATTATAATTGATCAAATGTTTTTCTATACAATGTACAGTATGTGACACGTTATTATGGGAGAGTTGATTGGTAAGTATCTACACTAGAATAATCCCATTCCTTACTCTAAATTGTTTTCTAGGAAACTTAAAACCTAAAACTATGGTGATTCCAGTTCCATGAAAGCTCCCCATTGAGAGAGGGAGGAAACGATTCCTAAATATAGTTCAGATTACTATTATTGTCGTTTTTCTTCCTCCTGAAAGAGACTACAGGGATGTACAAAAACACGATAAAAGTAAATTCTCATAAAAATAATTTGAAAGCAATCAATAATTAAACTAAGTCCCATAAATCACGGAAAATGAACATTGCTTTGGAGCCTTATTGCTGGTCTAGATCACACTATTGCCCTCTTGATAAATTGTTAGCTAAATATTGAGGATCAGATACAGGGCAGGACATTTATTGGGGACTTTTGTTTCAAATCGAAAACTTGGTTTATATGTCTCAGACCTTCTACTTGTAGAGGGAATAAGGAATGGCCTTGAAGGACAGGAAGAAGAACCGCTACCAAGTCAATGGTCAGGTAAGAGGGGTTTGAGTCTGGGCCAAGAAAATAACTTGAGAAAACATCTCAGGCAAGCCTGTGAGGATCGTGGCCCTTGCACCCTTACTCTCAGTAATCCACAGTACACGCCATTCGGATATACATAGATTCTGTAATAGGGAGAACTGACCATCAATCTGGTTTCAAAGGCACGAATGTTGCTTGGCCCGAAAACTGTGGAATAAAACTTCTCTCCCCCCCTCTTTCTTCATTGCCCTGGCTACCAGTCCTTCATTGACATGACTACCAGTCCCTAATGACCCTCTCTAGTTCACCTGCCTTTGATCTCCCCAGCTGGTACCAGGCTGTGATAAAGTTTTCACAAACAGACTTTTACATTTGCAGGAATGCAAGCATGGGAGCAAGCTGTTCGACTTTGCTGCTGTCCTATCTCTTTTGCTCTCTACTATGTTGTTGTTGTTGTTCAGTTGTTCAGTCGTGTCCGACTCTTCGTGACCTCATGGACCATAGCACGCCAGGCCTTCCTGTCCTCCACTGTCTCTCGGAGTTTACTCAAATTCATGTTCATTACATCGGTGATGCTATCTAACCATCTCATCCTCTGCCGTCCCCTTCTCCTTTTGCCCTCAGTCTTTCCCAGCATCAGGGTCTTTTCCAGTGAGTCCTCTCTTCTCATTAGGTGGCCAAAGTATTTGAGCTTCAGCTTCAGCATCTGTCCTTCCAATGAGCAGTCAGGGTTGATTTCCTTTAGGATTGACTGGTTTGACCTCCTTGCAGTCCAAGGGACTCTCAAGAGTCTTCTCCAGCACCACAGCTCGAAAGCATCAATTCTTCGGCGCTCAGCCTTCCTTATGGTCCAACTCTCACAGCCATACTTTGCTACTGGAAAAACCATAGCTTTAACTATACGGACCTTTGTCGGCAAGGTGATGTCTCTGCTTTTTAATATGCTGTCTAGGTTTGCCATAGCTTTCCTTCCAAGGAGCAAGCGTCTTTTAATTTCATGGCTGCAGTCACTGTCTGCGGTGATCTTGGAGCCCAAGAAAATAAAATCTGTCACTGCTTCCATTTCTTCCCCTTCTATTTGCCAGGAAGTGATGGGACCAGATGCCATGATCTGGGTTTTTTTAATGTTGAGTTTCAAGCCAGCTTTTGCACTCTCCTCTTTCACCCTCATCAAGAGGCTCTTTAGTTCCTCTTCACTTTCTGCCATTAGGGTGGTATCGTCTGCATATCTGAGGTTGTTGATATTTTTCCCGGCAATCTTAACTCCGGCTTGTGATTCATCCAGCCCGGCATTTCTCATGATGTACTCTGCATATAAGTTAAATAAGCAGGGTGATAATATACAGCCTTGTCGTACTCCTTTCCCAATTTTGAACCAGTCGGTTGTTCCATGTCCGGTTCTAACTGTTGCTTCTTGACCCACATACAGGTTTCTCAGGAGACAGGTAAGGTGGTCTGGTACTCCCATCTCTTTAAGAATTTGCCACAGTTTGTTGTGATCCACACAATCAAAGGCTTTAGCGTAGTCAATGAAGCAGAAGTAGATGTTTTTCTGGAACTCTCTTGCTTTTTCCATGATCCAGCGAATGTTGGCAATCTGATCTCTAGTTCCTCTGCCTCTTCGAAACCCAGCTTGCACTTCTGGTAGTTCTCGGTTCACATGCTGCTGAAGCCTAGCTTGTAGGATTTTGAGCATAACCTTGCTGGCATGTGAAATGAGTGCAATTGTACGGTAGTTTGAACATTCTTTGGCATTGCCTTTCTCTGGAGGAGGAAATGGCAAACCACTCCAGTATCCTTGCCAAGAAAACCCATGGACAGTATCAAAAGGCGCTCTACTATGCTAACTACCAACTAGCTACAAAACCCCTTAACTACAAAACCCATGTCAGGAGGATGAATCCAGATGCCGTTAACTATTGCCTCGGGATTACTCCGGTTCTGACAAAGCCCCTCCCTAGTTCACATGAAGATAAAGGGAGGGAGGGGGAAGCACATTCAGACTTGCAAAATTCTATTACAGAGCTTTCCAAACTGTGTGTCGTGACACAAAAGTGTGTCGCCACACACAGTCTGGTGTGTCGCCACACAACCCAGAAGCGCTGATCATCATCAGCGCTTCCGGGTTTTCCCGCGGCGACACACCAATGGCGGCATGCAAAAACCCGAAAGCGGCAGCAGCGCTTCCGGGTTTTTGCGCGCTGCCACAACGGCGGCACTTCCGGGTTTCCCTGCGGCGACACACCAACGGCGGTTGGTGTGTCGCCGCGGGAAAACTTTGGAAAGCCCTGTTCTATTACTATGGCTGTTACAATAAAAGTAGTCCTGACGTATGTAGCATTAGTTTCTTAGTCTGGTCTATCTTGTTGGGCTGATATTCCCTGCCCAGCAATGCTCCAAATGTTTGGCCAGTCTGGAACAGGAGTGGTCCTATTTGAGCTAAGTTGCCAAACCAACTGTGTCCCATGATCCGTTCGTATTTACTGCCTCCTTGATGAAAGACACTGTGCAGCAGACACAGGTAAGGGCTCAGCAGAAAGTGTTCTGGCAGGACAACCCTGGCTGTTGCAATGAGGCCAAGCCATACACAAGGCAACAGGGCAGGAGAATGCAAACAGTATGCCTAATTTAATTCCCACACTTGGGGGGAGGGGAGGGGGAGGGGAGAAAGAACAAAGACTAAATGATTTCCATGGGTCATTGTACAATAAACAAGGACAAACAGTACTGGAAGACAGCATCCTTTACCTGTGGTTTTAAAACACTGCATTTATTGAATTTTATGTTCTGCCTTGATCTTTGTCCCTGCTGGGAAACAGAGTGTAAAGAATGTACTCATATAGATTTTTTTAAAAATGCAGTAATAAGAAAGTTTAGCTGAGCGCCGAAGAACTGATGCTTTCAAACTGTGGTGCTGGAGAAGACTCTTGAGAGTCCCTTGGACTGCAAGGAGGTCAAACCAGTCAATCCTAAAGGAAATCAACCCTGACTGCTCATTGGAAGGACAGATGCTGAAGCTGAAGCTCAAATACTTTGGCCACCTAATGCAAAGAGAGGACTCACTGGAAAAGACCCTGATGCTGGGAAAGACTGAAGGCAAAAGGAGAAGGGGACAGCAGAGGATGAGATGGTTAGATAGCATCACCAATGTAATGAACATGAATTTGAGTAAACTCCGAGAGACAGTGGAGGACAGGAAGGCCTGGCGTGCTATGGTCCATGAGGTCACGAAGAGTCGGACACGACTAAACGACTGAACAACAAAAATAAGAAAGTACTACTGCATCCTAAGCCTGTGATGGCCAATCTGAACAATATACAGTGCTCCCTTGGATCAAACTCTTTCTATCATTGTTTTGTCATGTACTGAGTGCAAAAGTGATAATTTATGTGGTAAATGATAAATTGTATAATTAATCCATGTACCACGTAGTTCTTCACATCACAGTTATAATTATAATATGGTTATTATAGACCTTGTTTGTCACTATGAGCATCAGGAGGTTGTCACCACTGAATGCCATCTGATGGTTACTGTTCATGTACCTGTTGAAAACACGTCTCCTTGCCCAGGTCTTCCCACTATGAATATGTTTCATTGAATTTTTTTTTAATATATAACTTTGCCATACCTTTTATTTCTATTTTCACTGTAAACTGCTTTATTGATTTTATGCCTAAATTACCACTAAGTAGAAGAGTTCAATCTACATTCCAATACCCCCCAAAAGAAGACTTTTTCTGTTGAGTGTGCAAACTATTGTACAATATCCTTAATTTCACATGCTAGTAAAGTAACACATAGGAACATCCAATACATATTCAAGCTTATATGGAAAAGGAGATGCCAGAAGTTCAAGCTGGCTTTTAAAAAGGCAGAGGAACACAAGACATTATTGCTGATGCACCTGGATAACTGAGAAAGCCAAAGAATATCAAAAAAAGTCCCTATGTGCTTCATTAATTATGAAAGGCCTTCAGTTGTGTCAATCATGTCAAGCTATGGAATAAGCTTAGAAAAAAGGGAATCCCAGAACATCTCATTGTCCTCATGCAAAACTTATATACAGGCAAGGAAGTCACAGTATGACTTCACCGACTCTAGGGGCCGGTGCTCATCTCCGTTTCTTAGCCAAAGAGCCAGCGTTGTCCGAAGACGCTTCCACGGTCATGTGGCCGCATGACACACGCAGAACGCTGTTACCTACCCACCGAAGTGGTACCCATTAATCTACTTGCATTTGCATGCTTTCGAATTGCTAGGTTGGCAAGAGCTGGAGCTAGTGCGGGAGCTCACTCCGTCACACAGGGCTAGGGATTCGAACCTCCAAACTTGCGATCTTCCGATCGACAAGCCTGGCATCTTACCCGCTGAGCCACCACGCCCCTATACTCTCCCCTTATTTATTCAACCTACTGTATATGTTGAATACATATTAAGGGAAGCTGGATTGGAAGACAATGAGCATGGTTTTAAAATTGTAGGAAGAAACATCAATAACCTGTGCTATGATGATAACACCACTCTGATAGCTGAAAATGCAAAGGATCTGCAAGCTCTAGTAATAAAAGTCAAGGAGCAGAATAAAAAAATGGGACTAAGTTTAAATACAGGTAGTCCTCATTTAACAACCACTCATTCAGCGACTGTTCAAAGTTATGATGGCGCTGAATGAGGAGACGTACAACCATTCCTCGTAGTTGCAGCTGTCACAATCATGTGATCACAATTTGTGCACTTGGCAACCAGCTTGCAATTAAGATGGTCACAGAGTCCTGTGATCATGTGATCGCCATTTGTGACCTTCATTGTCAACTTCCGACAAGCAAAGTCAATGGGGAAGCCAGCAGGAGGCAAATGGCAATTATGTGGTGTTGCACTTAACGACCGTATCGCTTAGTGATGGAGTTGCCAGTCCCAATTACCATCATTAAGCGAGGACTACCTATATAAGGAAGACCAAACTAATGACAACAGGGGCAACAACCAACCTTAGAAATGACTGTTAAGATATTGAAGTGATAGATAGTTTCTGTCTTTTAGGATCAACAGTAAAGGAAGAAGCAGTCAGTAGAGCAGCCATGAAGGCCTTGGAAAAGATATTGAGATGCTGGGATGTGTCTATACCTACAAAGATCAGAATCATGCAAGCCATGGAATTTCTTGTGATACTCTATGGAAGTGAGACTTGGACTTTAAAGAAGACAAAAAGAATATTGATGCTTTTGAAATTTGGTGTTGGAGGATACCGTGGACAACCAAATGGATCATTGAACAAGTCAACCCAGAGTTTTCACTCAAGGCACAAATGACCAGGTACAAATTGTCATATTTTGGACACATTATTCAAAGACCTAGCTCTCTGGAGAAGGCTCTAATGCTGGGAAAAGTGGAAAGAAAGGGAAGAAGATGACCAGCAGCATAGTGGATGGACTCAGTTATAGTGGTGATGAGTGCACTGTTGGAAGACATGAATTACCAGGTTAGGGACAGATTGTCATGGAGAAGATCTGTCTATATGGTTGCTAGCAGTCAAAAATGACTTGATGGCAGATAATCAATCAATCCATCACTAAGTAGGGAATCCTCAGTCTTGATGGATAGACTTATCATCTCATACTTTTGCTACAATATGCTCACATACTCATCTTTCACCACTCCCAAATATTTTTGTTATATACTTGTGCCGTCAATAAGAGGGCACTCACATTGGCATGCTTCGATAGTCTGCACTCAATGATACTTACAAAATTCAATAATATCCCCCATCAAGACTGTTTATGTACAGGATATGTTCAGAAGCTGAAATTGAGACAATTGCACCAATACTTGTGAAATACCCTATTTATCATCGGAGGATGAATTTTATTTATTTACTAAACTTGTAAATTGCCTGGTTCCATCATAACTGAGAGGAGATTAACAGGAGTTAATCCCTCCTGTAATCACAAACTATCCAGACCAGTCTCAGCAGGCAATTGTGTGCTTCTTATTAAAGTCTCTAGAAAGGTATCCAAATTCTGTCTTGTTAAAACAATGTTGGTCAGAAATTATTTGATTTGAACATCATCTAGCCATGAGTAGGCCTTTTTGCTGGATATTTTGTAGTTTATCTGGTGCGTCTGTGTGTGTAAAATAAATAAATAAATAAATAACCAACCCACTATCCAGGATAGATGAGAAATATAACAGATAAATGAACTGCCAACAGTTGTAACATACTATTAAGTTCAGAACAACCTCCTTGGGAATGTTTCACAAACTGCCTTTCTAAATGTCTAAAAATATCATAACAGGTGTTTTTTATTTGAATGTCACACAGGTAGTGAAAACCAGGGCAGTGTAGTATAATAATTAAAGTGTAGGAGTTTGGAGAGCTTCAAGTTCCCACTTGCCTACTGGTGCCAGCCACTCTCTCTTAGCTTTGCCTACCTCCCGGTGTTGTTTTTGTGAGACTAAAATTAGGGGAGAGCCTGCCCCCCATCTACATTGCTTTGAACTTTTTGCTCATCACAGGGCCAGGACAGATGAGGTTATACTCTGTGGCTATCAGTAGCCTGTTGTCACATAATGACTACTGTTCAGCACTTTTCATTGAACTCCAAATGCCCAGAAAGAATCCAAAGAAGACACTTCATAGGAGAACGACAGAGACACTGGGTCCAGGTGGATAGGCCTGCAGCCCAAATCCATTCTGGATATTCTGGGGTGGCAGAACAGCCACTTATTAAAGGGGGGTGCATCTGACGCAGCCTATGAAACCCTGGCTGCTCCCCAACAGTAGGAGCATTTTTCTCTAGGAGAGAGTGAAATGAACCTTTCAAGGGAGAGAGCAGACTGAACTGGTGGAAAAGCGAGCTGAAGCACCAGAGGATTTTGATGGTAACACAGCTGTTAGCACCTGCCACAGGTGTTTCAGCTCAGCCAAGTTATAGCCATTTCCTAAAGCTGAGATGAGTCAAGCAGCATCCTGGGTTCCCAGGCTATAAGAGGGAGACTGCAACAGTGCTCCTTGTTACCAGAACGTGAGATTTACCATAATTTGCCATAAAGGCCAGTAATTTCCTGGGGACCTTGTAGGACCTACTGTGGTGGCAAATATAACTGTCACATTACCCCCCCCCCCCCATTTAAAATGGGCTTTTAAACCTGAGTGTAGCTTCACCTGGCCTTCACCTGACAGAAAGTCCTTCAGGAGTCGTGGCCTTACTCATTTCCATCTTGAGTTTTGCCTTGAAAAACTACAGGCTGTAGCTGCTTATGTAAATTTGGGAGGGTTGAAACCAGGACCAGGACCAGCAGCCCTCAGTTCCTGGCAGGCGTTGAGGAAGAGTTCTTGCTTGTACCAATGAATTTGTCCCCTCAAGAAGACAAGGCTGAGAGGTGGAGCCAGCAAACCTGTGGAAGGAAGGCGTGGAGCTAGTAGGTACACCTTGGTCCTCCCCACTCCAGGAGAATGCTTGAACAGGGCTTGTGCTGGCAACATTTCCTTCCCCTTTTTAACCTGTTTTTTTTTCTTCCTGAACTTGCACATCTGACCCAGGCTGTATTCTAGGATCAGGCTGCCATCTTTTGTGACCAGACAGCAGGCCCTACGCTGGGTGGTTAGAGCAAACAATCCTGATGCTCTCAGGTAGTTTGTGGCGCTTTTCATCAGCCTGCAGTTGGCCACTGGGCCTCTCTCTCGCAAGACAGTTGTTATAACTAGGGATGGGGCAAATGTAGGCTGGCTAGAAGGATGGGATTAGAAATCCAAGAGAGCCAGAAAAGGCAGCTGGAATTTAGTAATAGCTTTCATGACAGACTACTAAGGAAAGAAAAGGGGCGTGGTGGCTCAGCGGGTAAGACGCCAGGCTTGTCGATCGGAAGATGGCAAGTTTGGAGGTTTGAATCCCTAGCTCCGTGTGACAGAGTGAGCTCCCGCACTCGCCCCAGCTCTTGCCAACCTAGCAATTCGAAAGCATGCAAATGCAAGTAGATGAATAGGTACCACTTCGGTGGGTAGGTAACAGCGTTCTGCGTGCATCATGCCGGCCACATGACCGTGGAAGCGGCTTTGGACAACGCTGGCTCTTCGGCTAACAGACAGAGATGAGCACCGGCCCCTAGAGTTGGACACGACTGCACAAATGTGTGGGGGGAAACTTTACCTTTACTAAGGAAAGAGTGAAAGCGGCAGTTGAATAGTCTGGTGTGGGAAAGGGGCCTTAGAAAGTATACATTTGACTTTTCAAAAATAACCCCAAGACAGCTAAAAGTATCATTTTTTAAAAAAATGCAAAGCAAGCAGAATATATCTATTTTTAAAAACAAAAAAAACAGCAGCCAGTTAGACAAAAATATATTATAATACAAAATGAATTGCAGACATGTCTGGATGCTTGGCCACTTTCCACTTGTGTGTTTGCAAGTAGATGTACTAAAAGCTCTGCTGTCTTCATAAGAAAACTGACTTTTAACCAGCTAGTCCTGGAAATCCCAAATTGGGCAAATAAGGAACCAAATGCTCAACATTCATAAAGTGCTCTGGTTAGTAAATGATTCAGGAAAGACCAGAAAATAAACTATGAAGCAGTGGCAAAGCAGAGGCAAAAACTTCTGCTCATCTTCCAGAATCAGTGTGTCAGGATGGAGCATCCTGCCATCACAGTTATGGGGGTAGGGGTAGACTGGCATTCCTGCAGGGTCGTTAGGAATGCTTTGTATGAGTTGTCTGGCATGCCTGCAGGGTCATTGATTGGGGTTGCTTAGTCAAACGGTCTGCCACCAAAGTCAGCCCAAATGGCGCTGTCAGCCTGTTAAGTGAAGGATACGTGACTGGGAAGTATGGAACTGTGAAAGCATAGGGAGGGGCTGTCACAGAGTGGCTTCCCCAATTGTGGGGGGCTAGTACAAGGCGAAAGATGTAAATACTGTTTGGCGTGGATTGTCTCTCAGTCTAGTCTTTACATTGGAAAGGATCACTCGCTTTAATAAAGAACTCTTTCATATCCTTGATGGCTTGTCATCTCTCTGAATTAATAGCTGAAGGATCAGGACCATCACACAGTGTATCACTGCATTCTGATCTTTAGCCCAATAATTGGAAAATCACCTTTCCTCAAGGCAAGCTACTATAAAATATCCCCATTTTAGTTTTTTAGAGTCAAAAGTGTAGGTGAATGGTAACCATACAAATAACCTTTTCATCACAATTGTGTCTTGTGTTAATTCTGGGCAAACTGTATACAGCAGGAGTACAAAAAGTGCAGCCTGGGTGACCCACTAGTACTCCTTTTGCAGTTTCCAGTGAGATGGGCCCCCAGTACTTTGGATAGCAAGCATAGATGCTTTAAGATACCCATTTATCCTCATAAAATCCTAAACCCTGCCCCCCCCCCAAAAAAAATCAGATCCACTTTGGATCATGTTTCCATCAGCTTTCTGAATGCAGGTTTTAACTATGGAAACCTAGCGTGCCCGAGGTAAAAGTTCTGAACCCGATGTACAGAGATGGCTATGCCTTTAGAATCCAGGGTTCAATAGACAGTGGCCACTATGTAGCTCACTTAATTTAAGTTTTCATAGAAATGGAGGGAAAAAAGAACCACTTATATCTTTCACTAAAGCAATCCCACTATTCCCAATATTGCACTAAGTAATGAGAAGGGATCCAACCTCCTAATCACCGAGGTATCTAAACTACTTCAAATGAAGATGACGACCACATGCCAGGGTTGAACTTCAGAGTGTAAGCACAATGGCGCTTTTCAATTCCTCACGAGGCGTATAGCTCAAACGCCATCACAATCCCTTACTTTTACCCCTCCCCCGAGCTGATCAGTCCTAGCTTCCCACCGTGTGCCTGAACGATAATGTGGAGAAACGAGTTATATGGTGTCATGCCAGTCTGACTCTAATAGTGCACAGAGCAAGCTTACCGATAGACCAGCACTCAATATAAATCAAAGTGCCCTTCCAAGCTACAAGAGCCCATGACAAAATAAGTGAGTTGGTGTAGAAAAAATCCATCTTATTGTAACTTGAGCTTTTGCACCACTGCTTGGATTCCAGATAAAGTAGCAGTAAAATATTTACTATTAGGAAGACCTGACTGCTACTCTACTACATGTGTAGTAACACCGACATGCAGAAGTGATGAAACAGCAGCAAATCCAAGTCAGCCAATTCATTGATCTGAATATTAATTTTTGTTTGAAAGAGGGCGTACTTGTTAAGATATGTCACAGTATAGATTATGTAACAATATAGATTTAAGTGATCTTTCCAACAATGCATTGCTCTTCTAACATCAGGCAAGCAGAAAATCAAGATGTTAACACTGATATTCTGTTGTTTCTTTAGATCTTGTTATTAGTTCTATTCATCAGCTGCATTGTAAAGAACATGGCACAGAAACACTGCACAGTCAAATTAAAAATTAATGTTTTATTGAGTAACTTCCATTTTGTGAATGCATTAACACTGCTGCCATTTTTCCAGCCTCTGGACATTGTGCCATCCTGATCCATTCCTTTTAGAACTGAAGAAACAAAGGGCAAGGAACACAATTCATAAAAGGAGAGGAAGGAGTGTTGTTTGATGCTTCATAGAGCCTATAGAAATAAGTCAGAAAGAGACATGGTCAGTACAGTATAAAACATACCAAGGGAAAACTTAAAGGGAAAATGGAAATATAAGCATCGCTAAAACCACCCGAGTAGCTGGCTTCTTCGTTGGTAGCCACCAGAGACTCATCAAGGATACTGATTAGCCTTGAAGATGATTCTTCAATATTGGGGGGAAAAGGCACAATAGAGAATATGAGCAAAAACATAAAAAAAAGCATGCTGCTGCCACTGCCTCCTTGTCATGCATTACCTGTTCTGCAGTGCAAAAATTTCAGTCTCTGGGCAGCTGACCTAGCATCAGAGTCCTGTGAAAATATTTAATAGAAAAGAGAAATGTGCATAAGTGATTTCACAACAACTTAATCATAATCTGTTTCCCTGACATTCCCACAGTTTTTCTTGGAAATTGCCAACTGATACAAAACTATTTTTAGAATTCTGAGAGAAGCAGTTTGCTTGCAAGGCCTTCGGGAGCAAATGGCAAACTTGCTCATGTCTTCAATAGTATCAAAATACACTCAGCCACAGCGCTGGGTTCTGTTACCCATGTGTGGGACAAATGCATCTATGTGAAATCTTCTCTTGAAGATTTCCCTTGAAAGGAAAAGGATAAAAATGAAACCACCTTAGACAAAATTCTCATTCCTTTAAATGGCTACTTCCACACTGATGATACGATCAGGAATCTAACAGTCCAAGAACAAGATTGATAAATTCATTACATGTGAAAGAATACATTTATTATATGTGAAATTATCTTGCTATGTAGATTAAACAAAATATATGACTGAAATGCATTGAATTTTAAAATGTAAAATGAAGCATGTCAGCAAAACTAAACCCTTCTGCATTAATTGAGCTCATTCCTGCTACTGTAACTGAATTAAGAAAATTGTTTGAAATAATGGAATGCAGGTCAAAAAAGCAGGGGCCTGGCTTCATTCCTTTCACCCACACTCCATTTTACATCTTAAAAAATCTAGCACTCTTCACCCTTGTTTAATATGTGGAGTTAGAAAATACACCTGTCTGTCCTATAATACATAGTTTAACGAAAGAAAATTTTCATGATGTCTAAGGAGAGAAAAGGGCGTGTGCTATTGGGATGAAGAAGAGTGAGTTCACTTTGAGAAGAGAAAGCAACGCTTGGTAAACAAATTAGTTGGGAGCTTAGAAAAAAGCTCAAGAAACAAGGGTGCAAGAATAAGAGACAAGATGATTGAAAAAAGAAAAAGCTTGATCATTTATTTAATTACACTGATAGACCACCTTTCTTCAACAGTGGATCTGAATATAGTATACATGGTATCTCTGGGTGATCTTCTATCCAAATACTGGTCAGCCACTGACATGCATCTTTAGATGACTATTAAAAGTTCTTACATGCAGGAGGGTTTTAAAAAAGTAACTAATAAAACAAACTTGATGGAAAGAAAACATGGATCTAATACTATGGGAAAGAGAGAGCAAGCATGACAGAAAAACTTACAGGAGAGCAATGAGAAAGACCTACCTATATTTCATATGTCAAAAACACCATGAAGTACTCAGCTACATACCTATGACACTCACTTTACATATTATAGGTATAATTTCAAATATAAAGAAGAGTCAAAAGATGGAGTGTTCTTGAGTATCTTTATTCATTTTTCCTTTTAAAATAAAGATATGGAATGACACGCATTATCTTTGCTTGCAAAGTCATCCAGAGGTGAATGCATTACTTTACAACAGAGCTATAAATCAGACAGAGACCTGTGTCTTTCTTGAAAAGCTGCACAGCAATGTGGGGAAGCTGCTTTCTGCAGAGGAGGTCTGGTGCTTATCTTCTCCCACTTCCTTTTTCTACAAACCTGCAGGGGAGAGGCTGTATTGGGAAACATCAGAGGTAAGGTAATTGATCATTCTACATTTCTCCCGCAACATACTCCACCTGGGACTCTTTATACGGAGCTTCCTCTTCTTCTTTGCTTTTAGGCAGAGAAAAAAGATACACCTGGATTTCAGAATTTCCTTTTTAAATGCTGCAAAGGCAACACTGTTTTAAGCAATGCTACCTTGGTCCCTTTAGGGCCAAAAGGTAACATAAAAATAAACAAATGTTACAAACTAACACAAATCTTCCTTTAAGCAGCTTATGAAAAAAAAAACATGTTACCCTGGATCCAGATGAAACCCAAATTCCAAAATGGATTGGGTAATTCAGGATAGATTCTTGCTTGCATAAGGCAGAATGGGTGGCACAAATATGCCTTGTTCTAATGCAAAGCCCTCACCCACTTTTTGATTCCTAGTCATTCCTGTGCTTGGTGTGCTGCAAACAGTGCCACTGCAGCAGTCAAGCTTAAAGAAATCTTTCAAATGTTTGTATGAAATGCCATACTACAGAGCAGAAGGAGCAGGATTGGATTCAGTTTTGGACAAATCAGTCCTCGAAATCAGACCATGATAACATACCTAATCAGAATGATATCTGTAATCAGTCCATTACAGCAGCATCGTGAATGGGCAGTAACACACAAGATCAGACTATTCCCAACCTCTAGAGAGCTACGGATATAAACTTGCATGGTTTATATACAATACAGCCAGTATTGTATATAATCTGTTGAGGATGTCTGAGGAGCTGGGTTCAGAAGCCTTAAAAAGAGGGTGGGTCTTTCTATTTCCTTTTCAAAGGGGCTAAGGTGCACGGTCACCCTTTCCATCAGGTATACAGGGCTCCAACTATTTCCTCATGTTATGCATGACGGAATTTTTTAATGCCACAGAAAGAATCTTCCCAGTAAGATTATAAGTTAATTTTTTGATACCACAATCCAGAATTAGAGAACAAATTGAAACAAACTACTCCAGGACAAGGGGCTCAAGGGGCGTGGTGGCTCAGTGGGAAAGATGCCAGGCTTGTCGATTGGAAGATCGCAAGTTCGGAGGTTCGAGACCCAAGCGCTGCGTGACGGAGTGAGCTCCCGCACTCGCCCCAGCTCTTGCCAACCTAGCAATTCGAAAGCATGCAAATGCAAGTAGATGAATAGGTACCACTTTGGTGGGTAGGTAACAGCGTTCCGCGCACATCATGCCGGCCACATGACCGTGGAGGCGTCTTTGGACAACGCTCGCTCTTCGGCTAAGAAACGGAGATGAGCACCGGCCCCTAGAGTCGGACACGACTGCACAAATGTGAGGGGGGAACCTTTACCTTTACCTTACTCCAGGACAATTCAACTACTTCCACAATCTAGGGTCCAGCTCTCAAACTGGGTCATACAGCCTCAGCACAGCCTTGTTATATTTTTCCTTGTGGCTCTGTTTTCTTTGTGATTTAGGCTTTCCTTGAGATTTAGGGTAGGAAGCTCATTTCCATTACTACAAAAGATCCAGATGCTCGTAAGTATAAGAAGTGTAAGCTAAATTATCGTTTTCAGAATCACAATTAACCAAATAATAATAATAATAATAATAATAATAATAATAATAATAATAAATCAGAGATTTTGTATAAGCAACAGGTTGAATCAATCTTGTTGCTATTTGACATTTCATGTCAAAAGAAAATAATGTCTGGTTATTTTTTTATGATAGACCCACATTGTTTAATGTATGTATAGTATGTATGTATAATCAATTCATTCATCAGTCCATTCATATTTGACTAGTGCCTTTTAGTAAGCATAAACATTTGCCTTTCCTGTTAACTGATGAAATCAAAACTCCTCGTTTTTATCATTTGTCAATAGAGGTAGTCCTTGTTTAGCAACTGACTTGTTTAGTGACTGTTCGCAGTTACGACAGTGATGAAATAGTAACTTTTTGACCAGTCCTTCGCAGGTCTGTAAAGCAAAGGAAAGCTGAAGTAAGATCATAAGCACAGTCACAGTTTCACTTAGCAGACTGCTTTGTTTAATGACTGAATTGCTGGTCCCAATTGTGGTAGCTAAACCAGGACTACCCGTATATGTAAGTTTTAAAAACCCAATTTTATATATTATGGCTGTATCTCACTACTTTTTATCACCCAGATTTTTTATGAGTGTATACTTAGGGCTACCTATAATATTTTTTTTTATCTGTTCAATCATGTCCAATTCTCAGAGACTGCCTGGACAAGTCCCTGCAGTTTTCTTGGCAAGGTTGTTCAGAAGTGGTTTGCCCTTGCCTTCTTCTTCCTAGGGCTGGGAGAGAGTGACTGGCCCAAGGTCACCCAACTGGCTTTGCACCTAAGGCAGGACTAGAGCTCACAGTCTCCCGGTTTCTAGCCTGATGCCTTAACCACTACACCAAACTGGCTCTCCCTATAATTAATTTCTATTAAATAGCCAATAACAACAACAACAGTAAAATTAGAAGCCATATAATAGGTTCACCCAAATAAACTTTGCATCCTGTGCTAAACTATAATCAGGGTAGATACTAAGTCTGGACTTAAGAGGGCATCCTGCAGAATGTATTTCATAAACTGGAGCCTCACATATGCAAAGGCCTTATCTTCCACCATCACAACTTGTCTAAACTTCTAAGGAAAATGCAGGACAAGGATCTTAAAGGACCTTAAGAGTGGTAAGGTTTATATGGGGAGAAGACTTTCATGCTTTGAACATTAAAAATTAGCACTTTGAACTGCACCTAAACTCCAACTGCAAGCCAAAACAGATATTTTAACCAAGAAATGTTTGTAATGGTGGTTCCTGACTGCTGACCAGTTTCCAAATGAAAAGGCAGTCCTGTTTTTAATCATTATGCTAATCTGCTTAATTCAAGTCAGAGTGCCACCTAAGTTTGCACAGGCTGAATGCTATCTTCCTGGTTAGCTTAAATTTGCCCAACAGCACTTCATTTTGATTGAGCTTTTGCCCTCATTCATACCATTACTAGAATCTGCATCATTCACTGTTTCATCTGAACTGAAAAAAAAGTCTGTCTCATCCATACATTTCAACGGCTATAGCCTGTTCGGCTATTTTTCCCCAAAACAAACTGAGCTACAAACACGGGGCCTATCTGCTACCTCCTTCAAGGAACTGGGAAGGCCTCCTGTCTTTCTGAGGTACTTAGATCTCCCAGACCAAGACAGCTGTTCCACTTCTGCAAAATGTTAACTAGGTGGGGTAAAGTTAAACACAAATAGCAGGAAATATTTCTCCAAGCACCCAATCAACATGCTCAGGGTGCAAGGACTGATGTTCATTCAAACACCTAAGACAAACTTGCAGCATTTGACCTGGATGCAAGTTTCAATAAAGGACATAGGGGAAATAATACTTTTGTCTCCAAAAGACTTACTAATTTATTTAGTTTATTATTTATTAAATTGATTTACATGGCCGCCCATCTTGCAGATGCGACCCTGGGTGGCTAACAACACATCAGAAACAATATAGAAACCAGTATCAATAAAAGCCTAAAAACCTGCAATAGTCACCAAGAACAAACCCAATAAACATTCAACAATAACATGGACCATTTAACTTCCCAACCCCACACCCTGGAACACATCCAGGTTTTCAGCGCTTTGCAATCTAATTTTGTGGGTATGGTATTCCAGAGGGCAGGCGCTGCGACCGAAAGGGCCTGCTTCCTACGTCCCATTAGGTGGTATTCTTTAATTGAGGAGACCTCAAATAATTAAGTGGCTACTGAGGATTCATTATGATCACCCTGAGAACCTACAGTATAACTGGGAAATCACCTCTTCAGGGCCACATTTCCTCAGACTAGTGTAGTCCAGGGCTGCTTATCAGTGGATGTTAGAAGTGGAGACAGTTGGCACATGCTGTCATTCTTCCTGTTAATTTATTGCCATGCATGTTCATTCCTCCATCTACCTCTTTCAGATGCCACCCATCCCTCAGTTCCACCTGCAAGAGAGCAATAAGGCCTGAGGGGAGGGGATGGAGTACCAATGAAGCATTTTCAAAATCTTTTTGCCACACGGGCATTTGCAAGAGGCAAACTGTTGCATGGAAGGCAAGGTGAGGTCAACCCTTGCCTCTCCATATATGACCCTTTCCCGTGAAATTGCTCTCGTGGAGCAATTACACTAATTTAAACATGCTTTTACAGATATCAACTAAATTTTTAAAATCTGACACAAGGAGAGGCGGGAAGAGAGACTGCTGGCACCAAACACCTAGTCAGCCAGAAAGTTCTAAGTGGACCTGATGCTGGCAAAAATATGTAGCTCCAGTTCATGACTGGCTGGACCTATCCTGTTATTTTCTCTCACTTAGATTGTAACAATTGTTTTGCCATTCCATCACAATCTGTAGTGCTTTATTTATCTTAGCCAATTAGCCTCATTTATTTGTTTTTTATTATTTTCAAGGAAATACTGTACATTTTTGTAAGTATTTTGTAAAAAGTAGAAAAGAGAAAATAGGATTTTTCAGAGAGCGAAAGAGAATGACAAATAATTGAAAATGTCACACTTGCTCAACATAAAATTATCTTCAAGCATAATCCTAATAGTACATTTACCCAAACAGTGATGGACTCAGGCCCCCCCTCTTAACTTAAAAGAATCCTGTGTATATCCAGGTACTCAATATCCAGGTACACAATCTTAAGTTAATAAAATGAGGGAATTCAACCTACTTCTATATACTTATGCACTGTATTTCTATATTTTGGAAAAGTATGCTACTTAACTATATTGTTCAGGCCTTCCTTTATTTATTTATTTATTTATTTATTTTATTTATTCAAATTTATTCCCCGCCCATCTCCCATGCAAGGGACTCTGGGCGGGTTACAATAAATAAAAATCTAAAAACTATACAAAATATCTAAAAACACAAACAAAACATAATAAAATAAAATCCAGGATGGGCTTGGACCCGCAGAATAGATAGTGGAGCTATGGGGCCAGCCACCCCCAGGAGGCACTACCACCTCCGTCGTCCCAGGCCAGGTGGCAGAGCCAGGTCTTAAGGGCCTTCCGAAAGGCCAGGAGGGAGGGGGCCAGTCTCACCTCCGGGGGCAGAATATTCCACAAGGCGGGCGCTATCGCAGAGAAGGCACGCCTCCTGGACCCCGCTAGATGGAATTCTCTTGTTGAGGGGGTCCGAAGCATGCCCTCTCTGCATGCACGGGTGGGGCGGGTCGACGTTATCGGGACGAGACGGTCCCTCAGGTACCCTGGTCCTATGCCATGTAGGGCTTTAAAGGTAATCACCAACACCTTGAATTGGACCCGGAAGCAAACTGGTAGCCAATGCAGCTCGCGTAGCAGAGGTGTTACATGTGCCGATCTTCTGGCACTCATAACTGCTCGCGCCGCTGCATTCTGCACCAGCTGAAGCTTCTGGATACTCTTCAAGGGTAGCCCCATGTAGAGCGCATTACAATAGTCTATACGGGAGATGACAAGGGCGTGAGTGACTGTTCGGAGGGCCTCCCGATCCAGGAAAGGGCGTAACTGGCGCACAACTCGCAGCTGTGCAAAGGCCCTCCTGGCCACGACTGCCACCTGCTCTTCGAGCAGGAGTCGCGAGTCCAGGAGGACCCCCAGATTCCGCACTGGATCCGAGTGGGGTAGTGCAACCCCCCCCCAGAACCAAAGATGACAACTTCCCGGATCCAGGGGGGCCATCAATCCACAGCCACTCCGTCTTACCAGGGTTCAGTTGAAGCCTGTTGTTCCCCATCCAGACCCCCACAGCCTCCAGGCACTGAGATAAGGCATTGACCGCATCACTTACTTCACCCGGGACGGAGATGTATAACTGGGTATCATCAGCATATTGGTGATACCTCATCCCGTGGTGGCGGATGATCTCGCCCAGTGGCTTCATGTAGATGTTAAATAGGAGTGGAGAGAGAACCGACCCCTGCGGCACCCCACAAGTCAGGGGTCGCGGGTCAGCTCTCTCCTCCCCTATCAACACCGACTGGGAACGGCCCTGGAGAAAGGAGGCGAACCAGTGCAAAACCACGCCGCCTGCCCCCAACTCCTCGAGCCGCCCCAAAAGTATACTGTGGTCGACGGTATCGAAGGCCGCTGAGAGATCTAAGAGAGCAAGGATGGACGCACTCCTTCCATCCCGCTCTCGCCAGAGATCATCCATAAGCGCGACCAATGCGGCCTCCGTCCCATATCCCGGCCTGAAACCTGACTGGAAGGGGTCCAGATAATCCGTTTCATCCAGAATCCTCTGGAGTTGCAATGCCACCACCTTCTCAACCACCTTTCCTAAAAAGGGAAGGTGGGAGACTGGGCGAAAATTGCCCAGGATGGTAGGGTCCAGGGAAGGTTTCTTGAGGAGGGGGTGCACCAGCGCCTCCTTAAAGGCAGCCGTGCTTGCTTTCCGTGCTTGCTTCCTTGCTTTTTAAACAGGCTTGGCAGGGGGCAATAATATAAAATGGTTACTACATGAACCTTGTCCTTATAAGAATATTTATAATTTCTATATAACTTCTTCCTTACAAAGAGGCAGGCTAGTGTTAGAATTATAAATCATATTGCACTTCTCAGAGATGCAGCAGGAATTTTAGCCAAATACACACCACATATGCAAAGAACATTTAAAGCACAGGAAACACCTATTTAAATGCTAATAATGTAGCAGTATACAATATTAATGAATAATGTAAATCTCCTATACTCCTTTGCGACTTCCTCCCTCCCTCCCTCTTTTGCATATAATAAAAACAAAAATAAAATTAAAATGCATGGGATACTTTGTCAAACTCTATACCACGTTCACATATATGGCATCATAAATAAACTGCCTCTCCTAGGACATGTTTCTTGCAAATGGAAATGCTGCATGGATTCTAGTGATTTCTACAATTATCACAGTCATTCAACTGTGAGGGAATTATTGTTATTTTCACAGAAAGCTCTTCAAATGATGTACTGAATGATTTACATTGTGGTTAAAATACATGACTTTCAGATTAAGCGTGACATGCCTTTTACCTATTAACGACAGTTTAAAAAAAACTTTCTTAATCACAATTTTTTTTGCAGTGCTACAACTAATTTCTAATAAGCTTCAAACATTGGGAGGTTCAAAGAATGATTTTGAAAAGGCCAATAAAGAAAATTTGAGAGCCCGAGGAAATTAATTTTGATCTTTTAAGAGCATACATTCTTGCTTGTCATTTATTTAGCTGCTGAAACTTTCTTCTTAATGAGTTCTATTTCTGCTTTTCCATTTCATACAGTATATTAGCTCTGGGCAAATAGTCCTATGGAGATAAGTGTTCCTAAGAAATTGCTTCATTTCCCTTCCTATTCACACTGTAAACCACTTTTCCATCCTTAGTGTCAGCTTCATCTCTATGTACAGAATCAATGCAGGATAGAAGAAAGTGATAAATTATCTACAACATCACTTTTGTATATTTAACATAAGGAAGTGGCTGCTACAGGAAAAAAATTGAGAATAATTGCTTACAAACCCTTTTTTTTTTAAGGAAGTGACCAAGAAATCAAGAGAAATGCCTAAATCTGTCAGCTCCCTCTTAGTCAGCATTCCAGATTAAACAGAAATGTGGACTTAAGATATCCATTATGGTGGATAAGAACTGATCAAGGGTCAGACTCACCATGCAGAGTAACAAGTCAAGGAAGCTGTCTCTCATCTTTGCACGTTACATCAGCTAATATTTTGGAATCCATCACTCCCCACATGGCAGCATTCTCTGTTCTTGGGTGCCATCTGCATAAGCTCCTTCTTCTGCTGCCACCTACCAGTTTTATTATTCTGTTGCAGCACAAGGGCATATAGAAGAAGTTCTTGTTCAGCTCACAGAAAAATCACACAATGGGGATCCTTTAAAGGCATGAAGCTCATTACAACCTTTCCTCCCACACCTCCCATCCCCTTCAGCAAAATATTGGACAGAAGACCCAGATAACAGGCTTTGGAAGGCATCCTTACAGATGGAGCTATTAAACGGCAGATTAAAAATACAAACGCCACCAGATGCTTCTGCTATGTTACCATTACACATTTCAACAGAAAAGCTTTTCTGTTGCATTAAATGCATTAAATCTAGTTTCTATTTTCCTCTTTCGTAGTAAACAATTTCTTTTTTTCAAGCATTTTAACATCACTTTTCCCCTTCTCCCACCAATACTTTTTTCAAGTATTTTAACAATATTTTTTCAAGTATTTTAACAATACTTTTTCAAGTATTTTAACATCACTTTTCCCCTTCTCCCACTACTTCCAGCAACCATTAATTTGCATGGGCCTTGACAATTATAAGGAACAAATAATTTGCAGCACGATCCTTTCTCCTGTTTAGCTTTTTTAAGTCACAGAGTTCCACTAGGAATTGGGTTGTGTCAAAAAGCCTGAAAATTGGCAAGAGAAGAAAAAAAAGTCTGTTTACCAGCCAATTCTAATCTAATGTTATTCCTTTTATGCAAGCGCCTCTGGGTCAAAAATAACGTAACAGGGAAGCCAATTTTACAAAAGCTTTGCAGAATAGCCTTGTTTTGCTTCTAATAACTTTGCAAAGAAGTTAGCTATGCCAAGGACATGAAGAGAGAGATTAAGTGTCTGTGAAAAATAGAAACTGTAGAAATAGTGTGCAACAGTATCTGTGAAACCTTGCACATAACAAAAATACTGCTTTTAATGTATTTTAGCAGAGTAATTCGGCCCTTTTAAATTACGAAGCATTTGATATAGAAGATTAAGCTGAGAGAAAAAACATTTTTCTTGATGTGGACACACATGCAAAATGATTTGGGGGAGTGTTCATCTGAAGCATTTTGTTCTTTCATATTAGAAATTGTTTCTACCACTGGCTGTATCATTGCTGTTGTATGTTTATGCAGATACTTGGATGTTAAATCAAATGTCAAGTATTAAGAGATCATTCAGTATTACCATGAAATGGCAGTATGCTGAGCAACACATATGGAAAATTCCTGAAATAAAACCCCGCTCGGAATCTTCACATATAAATGCCCATTGCCCTCCACCCAAGCCCTGCTTTAAGGAATAGAAAAGTATATAACTTTTTACACCTAATTTTTCATACCTGTTAACTGATGCCGATTAGTTTTGTGCTGACTGTGCCCCTGGAAAGCACCAAAGCCCTGTAAAACTTAAGCCAAGAATGTATATTGGGGGAAGGGGCGGTGAGGAGAGGGAGGTACATGGGAAGGTCGAGATGGCAGAATCTGTGGAGTTACACACCATCCCATCCCTTCTTTCTGACACTGCACACTGCTTAAATTTTCCCTTGCCATGATCCTACTTGAACACATGGACCACGACAAGCTTTAAAGTCTGACTCTAGTAAATATATAAATAATTAAGAACAAGAAAAGAAGAAATACCATTCGCTTCCTAAGATTCATTCTTTTACAGCAGTAATCATATTAAGACTGAGGGAGAGAAGAAAGGAAAGCAGTGTTAGCTAATATGGGATGATCAAAAGAGCTGAAAGTTACCTGCCAAGGGGTCGGTACTGGATGCCACCAGGCTGCTGTGTTTATTGTTTTACCACAGGGGGGGGAAGTTTAGGGAGGAACATTCTCAAGGATTTTCACAAGCTCTCTCTCTCTCGTCATCAGAAAGGGGAGAAGGGAAGTTTTTCTCTGGACTGTTTGACTTTTTTGGCTCCTGAAAAGTTTTGCAAAGAACAGTAAGAAAGTGTGAATTGTTAGAACCTTCAGGAAAAAAGGAGCATGTATTACATAGTGGTTCATTAAATGCTACAGATTCCCACCCCAAAACATCAGGTTATTGACAATGCATTAAGCAAATAAAAGACATTCAATGGAAAACTGTAACATGAGGGATACAGAAATTTCCAACGATGGTCCAAGCCACCATCAGAACATCCCAAAATTCACCCTCCAATATCAGGAGACTCAAATATATATTAAAAAAGAAAAGGAAAGGAAAGCAAAAAGATAACCTTTTGTCATAAATTCTATAGTACTTTACAAATTCCTAGAACAGTGAAAAATTAAAAATGAAAGAGACAGTAGCAGCAGAGGTTACCTGTCTGAGCACCTACAATTCCATAGAGAGAACAGGAGTGGGTCGTGAGTCTCACACCAGCCAAATAGCTCATAAACCTTCTCAAAAAGAGTGAGCCATGAGAAAGAATTGTACACGTTGATACATCTTACATAGTTTAAACCCTTATACATTTAACCAACTTGAGCTTTGCTTTTATTAAATGGGAGGATGTGAAGTTTAAAATAGTTTATCCAACTCATCAAGTCTGGTACATGTCCAATGCAGCACTTCTAGAACTGTCTTTTTATTTTTTTCCAAACTTCACAGGTTCAGAGCATTTTTCTTGGCAGATCTTCCATGATACATTGCTGAACAAAGTCACTGTAGTTTGATCCAACAGCTTGAAAGTTTGGTGGAACACAACAACAAAAGTAGTCCACAAATATGCTGTCCTCTCATCATCTCTATCAAAGTGTTCCAGAATGAGAGGGTTTATCAACAATGTAAAATCTGAGAACATACAAAGCTACAAACACAACCTGTAATTCTATACAGTACAAAAAGTATAAATATAGCACTTCAATCTGCAAAATAAAAGCACAAACAAAACACATAGTACTCCATCAAACCCCATCATTACCATCCAACCCCAAACCTGGTTCCATTTTAATGCTATATGCAATCACTGACTGTGCTGACATTCACTATAGCTTCTATTTTCCCAACTGTTCAATTCTGTTTTACTAGTTGTTCATTTCAAATTATGGTAAGTAATGTTGGTACTCTTAATGTATTCGTCAATATTTTTTTCCAGGGAAGTGTGATATGTAGCACTACTCTCTACAGAAGTTAAACCCTAGTTATTAGGAACTCAATTCATTTTCTTCACCAATAGTAATGTTTTTAAGACTTCTTCTACAACATTTTTCTAATGAAGTTACACTACATAGGGAGGGAATGTACTACCCCATTTTTTAAAGCATAGAATTTCCTATGTGATTTTAACATGCAATGCCAGCTTCTATTTCAACGATGTGTGAGACTTTTCTTTGCCCAAAGGTTATTCAGTCTCTTTTCCAACTTTCCAATACAACCACAAGGTACCCATGGCCATCTCATGACAAGCAGATAAACCGAAGTATAAAATCCCTTAATGTTTTGCTTGTGTATGATTCAGAACAAAGTGTATGTGTCATTCCATTGCATTTATAGTGGTGTAAATTGGGTCTACACATTTTGAAAAAGTTTCATGTGAAAAACATTTGTCACAAACTGTTTTCCTCAAGCAATGGAGAAACTCAGTATAGCCCAAATCACAAGTGTCAAAGAGTTGTCAAGCTTCTTCTGGCATCAACTTTGTTTCCTGTGAGTGTTGCAAAGTTTTTGAAGTTCTGTTAGTTAACAAACAGTTAATTCTTTGCTCGTGTTCCTGAAAGATGTGCAATGCTTTAAAGAAACCTGTATTTTAGAAGGCACACATCTAGATAGCAAAGGAGTGAAGGGCCACAAAGCAGAAGGAAAGAAAACCACTTGGGAGTTTTCTTTTTTGAGTTTTTTTAAATGAAAACCTTTGTATTTTTCTTCAACCTAGACACTCTAAAATACTGTTTTTGTTTCACCAGCTAATGCCAACAATCAACTTTCTATTTTGCTTTCAACAGTAACATTTAATTCTACAAAAATGTCATTATTACATTTAAAAACCTGTACAAAGAGGCACAACCAAGCCTTCATGAAAGCAGGCTAACCCTTTTCTGTTTATTCCTAGTGTCTCTGTAAAGTGTCCGCAAGTGGTAAGTGTTTAGTAGCCAAGTGGAAGTAAGACAGCTGAGTGGTGAAGTTGGCCAGTGGCATGAAGCTCAGAGCCCCGGAGGGTAAATTGCTCCTTTGAAGCCCTGAGACAAAAACAACCCTGCACACAGAAGCTGCCCACCCTCCAAAACCCTTTCATCAGCCAGCTTCCTGTTACACATATTCTACTGTGTGGTGTTGTGGATAGTTGTTTTTAAAGTAACAGGATTTTTATTTACATTTTTCTATAGTTTCAATGCTGTATATTCCCCAAAGAAAATAAATGAGTGAGAAATGGGTGAGGAGGAGGAGGAAGATGAGGCCATTAAAACAGACCCAAAGCTGTTGTTTTGGTTCTTTTATCAAATTTAATAAGAAAATGCACAGCCAGAAGTATCAGGGATGGATTGGGCGAGGAGATCATCAGGCATTCTGGAAAAAAGACTGACGAACTGGACAGACAAAAACCAATGACAAAAACAAAGCAAAATACAGACACATACAAAGGGGCCTGAGATCCACACACGGGTGGCCTTAAATCATATTCCCATTCTGGCTGGGCCTTACTGGCAACGTGTTTCCCAAAACCAAAACCAAAACCTGCTTGTTTCTCTCGGGATTTATCCTTGGTAAATCAGGCCACTTTAGATTTTAATGCCTTCTATAAAGGAAAGCTACTATCAATAATAGTAACACCTTAAATTTACGAAAAGTAGTTTTGAAATTTGTAACCATTTCAACCCTCCTCCACACCCCCTCCCATATTTTCTAGGCATCAGATATTTTTTTTAAGTGTTTGGGTTTATTACTGTTAGTGGTGATGTTGAGTAGTACGGGTATTTTTCAAGTTGGGCCGCTATTAAAGATGCAGGCATGGAGAAGGAAGTGTTGGACGAGCATGTATTAAAAATGAAACATTAACACAGCATATATCTTGCAAAAAGGACTAAAACACTAACAAATACAAGTCAATGCACGTTTGTTTTAAACTAGTGTTATTCTTTTTCACATTGGATTAAACATTATTTTGTACACCAAAAGTTAACAGTGCTGTTTATCTCGGTTCTTGTGCAAAAGAAAACATGCCACTTCTGCCATCAATGACCCAAACTGAATTTTATACACAGCTTCTCCCCTTCCCGACCTAAACCTAGGATTTAAAATTATTTTAAAAATCCAGACACATAGTAAAAATTTTCTCCCAGGGAAAGTGAGTTTTGTTTTAAATCTAAGCATGTGGACATCTGTTAATACAGAAATGGCAGAAGTTGCAGGTTTATTTCAAAAGCTCATGCTGAACTAATCAACGTTGCACCCTGTAAAACTGCTTAAAGGTCGGAATTTCAGAGGCCATTATGGGCTGCTTGTCAGGGATACAATTTTACAGATCTTACTGATAATAGATGGAGATGCTGATATTTAGAACCTTTGAATGAAATAAAAATTGGCTGTTCTAATTTCTCTCCACTCCTATGGGACATAAAGCAAGAGGCATAAAGTAACTAATAGGAATGAGCTCCAATGAGGTGAGGGGATGGTTGGCAAAGTGTTAGTTCACAAGTGCTTTTGGGGCGTTAGCTTTTCAAACTGCAAAAGCACAAATCAAGATGAAACATTTTCCTATGAAATTAGTTTAAAGATCATAATGGCATCCCTATCAAAAACAGAAAAGTTTTATCCAGTTCTTTGTCCCCCATTCCCCAAGGCAGACTTTAAACAGAGCATTATCAAATGATAAATAGTTGTTAAAAATAACAACTAAACGTATGTTCTGCAAGGTTAATAGGTAGCAAAAGCAGCATTCACAGAACATGCGTGTTTTGATTCTGACCCCCAGGCTAAAACCCTCACCTCACCTCACCTCACCTCCATAAGCTGCTTCCAATAAACAGCACGACAAGTTGGTTGTATTTTAAAAAAATTTACAAGAAAGTTGGTCGTAGTTATTTACATGTGGCATCACTCCACCAGGAGCTTAATCTCATTGGCTATTAGCTGGTTCATATTGAATATCCCCCCCGGGAGCTTGGTGAGCAACTCTCTCTCTGTGGTTTCAGGGTCGCTGTCGACAGAGCTGGAGCTGGCACTCATATTGTCGACAGTGGCACTAGCTGGAGGTCCCAGCTCTGGCTCGCTAGTCTCGCTAGCCGTGGACACCACAGAGAGCAAGGACATGCGTCGCGTCAAGCGGCCGGGAGGAAGCAGGGAAGCGGCATAGTCCGCTATGATACCAGCTACATCTAGATTGCAAGCCTTGTCAAAGGCAATGAAACCTACATTTGCATTGGCCTCACAGACGCAGAACGAGCCATCATCCTTCATCAGGAGGTCGATGCCACACACATCCATCCCCAAGATATTAGAAACTTGGATTGCCAGTTGTTTGCCTTGTTCACTCAGCGAGCACATCATTCCTATACCACCTGGTAAAAGAAAGAAAGCTAAATCAGAGTACAATCATGTTCCAGCTCAAACTCACTATCTATAAACCTACCTGGGCCACAGAGAGCGCTGTGAGATCTTAACGTTTGTTATGGTATTGAGGCTAGCTTTTAAGAAATTTTGTGGGGACTTTCCAGCTTAAATGACAAAGGAATCTGACTGCTAGTGTTAAAACTAAATGCGTTCTAAGAAAATTTTGAGGGGTGGACAAGAAGGTAACCAACAGAGGCTGATATTACTTCTTTAATATCTGCATCTTATTTTCAATCATACCGTTTCTTTAAGTAATTCACAATTACAGTTAGGCTTACCTGTGTTTGCATTTGCCTCTGAGAGATGAAATAAAGGGCTGAATGAAATAAAATAGGACTATAAAAAACTTATCAAAGCCAATGAGGTAGTGTTAACCTTGAAATAAAGGCCCACAAAAAAGAGAACTTATTAGAATATGGGCCATTTCAGAGTGTTAATTTCCAGATACAAGAAATGACTGTCCACTTTATTACTACTACAAAGGCAGTGTGGCACTCCCAGACATCAAGGCACCTGCACTACTCACATAAACCCATTTTAAAAAACAGGTTTTTAAATTAAAAATAGCAGAAATCTCATGAGATTTCAGTATACTCACACAAAATCTCATGATCAGGGCTGAGAAAGTTAAAATTTTGTAAGATCTTGAGGTGAGATTGTTTTAATTCTTCAAGATTTAACATTGTGAGATGTTGGCATTAAAAAAGATTCTGGTGATTACACCGTTGTGTGAAATTGCATGATGTTGCCTGGCACATACAGTAACATGGCCTACTGATCCCTGCTACTTCTTAAATGCAGTTAATTGACAGGGGGAGAATGTTCCAAAAAGAAATTGCAGAAATAATGTAAACGTGAAGACAGTCTATAAGAATACAAATAATATTATACAGTAAATCCTTAATTTAGTGAGCACAACTCCTATATAGTACCCAGCTTGGTCCTTCTCCAATTTTGCACCATTGGAACTTGTGCAATCCAAATAGAAATTTATCCAAAATGTGTCTCTAATGCCACCCTGAGACTAGAGACAGGCCTCATGAAAGTGGGGGCTAGAGTGTGGGTGACTATACTCAACTATTGGCTCAGATTATCCTTTCCCCCCCCCCCCTTGGCCTTGCCCCATTAACAATGAGGCGTGATTTTCAGTCCACATGGAAACAGCCAGTGGCAACTAAAATCTCATCCCTGGGCTTCTCTCCAGGTCTACTACTCAGCATGGGATATGATCAGGCCAAAGCACTCACTAAACAGCGTGTAGCAGACACAGAGTGCCAACTGGATTTAGCCAGGTCCCCAACCTTTATTGCCAGTGAATCCAGCAGGTACTCTGCCTCCCCTATGAGATACTTAACTAAACTCGAAGTACCTAAACACCGGAGGGCCTTTACTCTGGCACGCCCTCCCCTCAGCTGTCCTTGAAGGCCGATACAGGAAGATTCCTTACCCGGAGAGACAAGGCCCCCGTGACTCTGGTCACATAGAAACAACAGAGCATGTGCTCCTCCAGTGCCTGTATTATAGAGATATTCGTACTAGCGTACTATTCATGCTCATCTTACCATTACTGTATAAATACCCAGGGCTCTCAGGACAATTTTACACCTCCCTGCTGCTGTCAGATACCAACCCTGCTACAACATACAATGTTGCCAGGTTCTGTGCAGCAGCGCTTAAAATTCAGCAGATGATGACTGGTGCCGTAAACTAAATTTAATGAGCATCTAATCCATCACACTAGAGTACTGAACTGACAGATACACTAACCTTTATGTTCCCCTACACCCATCTAATGTTCCTACCCCTCCTTTTAGATTTTTTTCTTTTTCTTTTAGAGTTCTGTGAGAGATAGATAGTAGATAGATAGAAGATTTTAATGTATTTTCTATGCTTTTAACTGACTGTACCCCACCCTCCTTATGCTTGTCTTTGACCGTAATAAAGATTTGATTTGATTTAATTTAGCGGACTTCAAATTTCATGGATCAAATCTGCTGGATCTGAGTTTTGGTCAACTTCAGGGCTTTGTCCCAAACAACAAACCAAATCTGTTGTTCGGTAAAATAGTCCATATAATAATCACTGGTTCTCCTCAAAACAGGTACTCATGTTATTCGTTTTCCCATGTATAATAAGCATGTTTTGGGACTTGAAAAATCCAATTTGCCATTTAGTGCATTATGTGGGCTTTAATAGACACCCTTTCCCCCTTTAGTCCATTAAATCAAGTTTTACTGTATTTAAGTTTCTTTCAGGCTAATCTTTAAATTATTTAAGATAGCACTGTATATGAAAAATGTATGCCTTAAATTAGAATTTAAAAATTCAACATACATAGGAAATTCAAACACATTTTCATTCTTACCAAGTGAGCAATTGCTCTGCATTCTACCATCTGTTGAGCAACGCAGCATAGTGCCCACGACACGGCCTCCCACCACGATGACACGCACATCTTTGCCGTGAGACTCCTGGACATATTTTTGGAATAGATAAGGGGCTTCATGACGAATTAGATGGCTCAGGTCTGCCAGATGGTGTTTGTCTCTGGCCAGAAACACAGCTTTGCCTGCATCAAAAGAACACAGAAGATGAAAAGTAGTCAGTGATTTTCCTGCCTGTTTTTAAAGAGTTGGAAAGGCAGTGTGTCTATACATCCTCAACTTCTGTACTGAAAACATTATCCAGGCAACAACTGGTGAATGAATGAATATAAATAAAAATGGCAAAGCACTTTATACATTTAGTGCTACTAAAACAGCAAAATTTGGAAAATATTACCTTAAAGTACACTCACAATTTCCAGGGCTTATTCCAGTTCTCAACTCCCTCAGTATAGATCTCTCAGTATCCTTCAATCTTGGCCTGTACCATTCCGTGCTATTCTAGTAGAACTAGGTTGCAAGAGTGTTTTGCAACAGGTTTGGGATTCTCTAGACACATAAAACAGAGGGCTGCACCAATCACAGTCTAAAGATGGCAGAGATTCCAAGGTGCTGTTCATGATTAATTGATGAATCAAAGCAAACCAGTCCCAGTTAAATTGCAATTGCTGATTAAAATAATTAGTATAGCAACTTATTTTTAAAAAGTTTGATCTTGCCAAATCAAAATCCATGACATAAATACATTAAGATTCAAATGTTAAATATACTGATAAATATCCTTTAGTTGCATACAACCATATTTAGGATATCATTAATAAAAAAAACATATTTCTTGCAGTCTTAAGGAGGATTTTATAAATAATCAAAAATACCTCTTAATTCATCATAATATTATGCCTCTGAGGAAAACGAAGTATGATCCTTATTATCCAGCCCTTTCTTCCACCCCAATTGCTTTAATTGATAGTTTTAATTTTCGTCCCATGAAACAGAAGAGGCTCTTTGAAGAGAAATTCTTTTTTTTTTAGCAACTGATACGAAAGATATTGCTTCTATTTAAAATTTCTTCATTAGGGAATCTGATTTACTCATCTATCCATTCAATGAAATTCTACATAAGTCTTGGGTGGTAAGCCTGTCATAGATTACAAAGCATACCCTAACACAGAGCTTTCCAAACTGTGTGTATGGCGACACAAAAGTGTGTCGCCACACACAGTCTGGTGTGTTGCCACACAACCCGGAAGCGCTGATCATCATCAGCGCTTCCGGGTTTTCCCGCGGCGACACACCAACGGGGGCACGCAAAAACCTGAAAGCGCCAGCAGCGCTTCCGGGTTTTTGCGCGCTGCCGCAACAGCAGCACTTCCGGGTTTTCCCGGGGCGACACACCAACGATGGGAAAACTTTGGAAAGCCCTGCCCTAACATAAACAACTAAATAATTACTAGCAATGAAAGAGCACAAAACAAAACCCAGAGACTGAAATCTACAAATAAGCCACGGTTCCAACCTTTAGATGAAGCTCTAAGCAAAATAATAATAAACACACATTATCTACAAAAAGTAGGTGACCTGCATACACTTCTCTAATACAGGTGTTTTAAAAGGTAATTCAGCATAACATGGATGAACTGACGCTGATCACTTGGATCTGGAGAAACACCAGTTTCAGTATTGAAAATAGAGATGCCAGTATCATAATGCCCTCATATAAATCAATGGTGCAACCGCATCTGGAATATTGTGTATAGTTCTGGTCGCTACACCTAAAAAAATGACATAGTGGAGCTAGAGAAGGTTAAGAAGAAGGCAACTAAGGTGATCAAGGTGCTGGAAAAGCTTCCCTATGAGGAAAGGTGCACATGGGGCTTTTTTGGCTAGAAAAGTGAACGAGAGGGGATATGACTGAAGTGTACAAAATTTTGTATGGTGGACAAGGATAAGCAGTTTTCCCTTTCCCAAAATACTAGAGCCAGAGGTCACCCAATGAAACTGAATACTGGAAGAATCAGGACAGAATATTTTTTTATACAACATGTAATTAAACTCTGGAATTTGCTAGCACAAGATGCTGCACTGGCTACCAGCTTGGCTGGCTTCAAAAAAGGGTTGGACCTATTCCTGTGACTCCTCTGAAGGCCACCTGCTGGGAAACTATTAGGCTTCCTTGAGCAGTTGGTTGGCCACTGTGAGAAATTTATTCCATTGCTGCTGGTCTTAGGAGTTTCCTTTCCCATTCTCTGGCAAAATTTTGACCCCCCATACAGAGGTGCTGAACTCTTCCTGCAGCGAATATGTAGGTTCTCTATAATCTTCCATCCTGCTGAGCTGGGAAGATATGAGGGTGATACAATAATACCTTTCTTTCCTTTTAGCGCCTGCATTTTCCTTTTCGAAAGGTGCTTTTAGAAGACTTGGATGAAGCTTAAATAAACTCAACTCCCTGCCCAGGCATCCCTGGGATGTAGCTGTTAAGGGTTTAATGCTGAATCGGGTGCAGTGTTCTTCCTTCTGCTAGGGTGTTTTTTCTGGTGACACAGAGCAGCCCACCTTAATTTATACCACCCAGTGACAAGACAGCAGAACAAAATCATAGGATGGGCCCACATGAGTGATACAATTATTTTAGAATTGTATGTTATTTTTTTCTTTAGCTACTATTGCATTATTAACTAACTTAAATTTCAGAAGGTGTGTTCATATTACCTATTTTTTTCTGAAAAAGAATGGTTCCCCAAATGCAGTAAAGTCATCCTCAAAAGCAACATTATATCTGAAATTGTACTGAAGAACATCAGGCACTTCAACAGCAGAATTAAATTTGAAGCCTCCTTCTGTAATCATCTTACACTGCTCTTCCAAGAGTTCTCACTTTACTTTACTCTCTTCAACTACCCTATTTTAAGTTGATTTAAAATAGAATGTTCTCACTTGCTTTTGGGGAGAAAAAAATCAGATGTAACTTCAAATTAAAGCAATTATAATTTTACAAGATTGGATGGATGAAACTGTATCAAGAAGCTGCATGGAGATGAGAAATACCACAGAGGCTATGTGAGGAGTTATTTATGAATACAATGAAACAAATTACTAGTAGCATAATTTATTTGATTTTTTTTTCTTCAAAAATTCAAAGAGAAAGTGGAAGTATATTAAATCATGATTTTCCTAGCAACTAGAAAAGTTGTGCCTAGAAGGTATGTAGGCATTACAATATTCTGCTGCATTTATCTAAACAGATGCAAACCATTAATCCTCTACAATGCTTAATTAATCTAGGTTGGACTTTAAATCCTTATGATCATCAAAATTAAAAAGGGAGATTTTCACCCCTATGACATCACCACATCAGTGGAGACACTCACAATGGCTGTTATTGTTGTTGTTGTTGTTGTTGTTGTTATTTGCGGAACTGAGGAAGAATTGTGGCCTTTTCTTTTATCAGCAGAAATTTATTCCATTAACAGAAATATAACAGGGGATTCCATCTATTGTTAAGTTCTGTTTTATTTCAGAGAAGAGCCATCTTTTACTAATTTTATAAAATGAAATTTAAAACTAACTTGAAATATAATACTAATACAGTGGGATAGAGTGAGGAGTTGAAAAACATCTCAGAAGAAGGCAATTGTAAACCACCTCTGTACTTTTTGCACAAAAAACCCTACATGAACACGTTCCTGATGTTACCAAAAGTTACGCTCAACTCAAGGGATTTTGATGAAGAATGCTTCACTAATTCATATGGAGAAACAAACAGCCACAAAAGTTGTTCAAAAAACTTGACAATTGAAATAAAACATTTACATTTAAATTGAACTGTTGGGCCAAGATTATCAATGAGTTATGTTTTGTGGTAGTTGAAAGAAAATTTTTTTTTTAATTTCTATTATTACAATCATTCAGTATGCAATACAGTAGTGTAGCTATGTGACTCCTGTAGTTAGACAAAAAAAATCTATCTAATGTTGATAAATGCATACAAGATAAATTGGGAAATGTAAATATATTCAGTATTTTCTGAAAGCAAGGGTTGTTAATACTATGTCATTTTAACAACTTTTGTATTTGTGATAAGACTAAATGTAAGATATTCTGAGCATTTTGTTCTATTTTGCAGCTAGAAATAGAAGAGTATTTTGGACAAAACAACTCTCATTCAACACTATAACAATCATATACAGATTCTCACACTCACCTCTATGACCTCGGGTGTTCTTCACGACCATGGGGAACTCCAACACTTCTGCTTCATCAATCATTTTGGCAAAATTTTCATGACCCCCTAGAAAGAAAATAGCCAAAGCTAAAAAAGTAGGGATGCACACAAACATGTGTGTTTTGGATGTTTTGTTGTGGGTACAATGCAAAATTCAGTTATTCTAGTCAGAAAAAAGTACTGTATATTACTCTCAAGTATTCCAAGGGTTCACCCAGGTTACTTTCTAATAATGTTCAAAAGTTCACATCAAAGCGTAAGGGGGTTTTGAAATCTCCACATATCATGGTATACATCTAATTGTGTCCTGGATAAAAAGAATTTCATATAAATATGTATCTTTTAATACAAAATTATCTAACATTATATTGATACATGTTACGGCTTTTCCTCTCACAATTTAAAAGGCCTAAGAACAGAGCTGAAATAAGCACTAAGAGTTGGTGTTCAAGCTCTCCTTTCTGCATAGCATTGCATTATGCCAAAAAGTCTGATTTACAACCATAGGCAATTGGCTTATACAGTACAGCAATTTGCTGAAGGCCCAGTGAGCCTCTGTATGCACTGTCTTGTCAGTTAAGAATGGCATGCTATCTATAACCTTTCTTAAACAGAAAAAACTTGGCCACAGCAACTATTCCAATGCATTCCAACACATTTTCAAATCTCCTAGAACACTGAGTAACTACAGAGTGCAAACGCTATACTATTTACTTATTGGAACATGTTAAAACCGCCCCTTCATTTTTGTAGATAATCCTTTTAACAAACACAAAGAAAGAAGAAAATACAAAATCTACAGATTAAAATCTTTGGGTAATTAAATTAAAACAACTGTAATGCTGGCGCCAGATTGTGGAAAAGGTTTGCCACTGTGAGGGCATCATAACCTAAAGTTTCTTATTGTTGATGATGCATAATAAAACCTAGCCAACTTGGACAAATGTCAAGTCACAAGGAGCTTGACATATGCAGACACTGGTTCAAATATTTAGCCTTCAAGCAGTTTCAGACTTAAAAGGCAAATATCTTTGGTTTGAATATTGCGTGCAAATGCTTAAGGTCAGCACTGAGTACCTTCAGCATTAGTGTGAGGCCATTCTGCCTGATCACCATGCTGCTGCTGAGCTTCTGAAATGGTCTTAATCTTCCTAGGCACAGAAGACAACACGGGGAGGAAGATGGGGGAGAGTTTGTGCCTGAGGCCCCCACCTCTATTCAAGGAAGGATTTTCCAAGTTGGCATAAATGGATTCCTTGACCCCTCTCTCAAACCACCTATCTTCTCTGTCTAAAATGTGAACATTAATGTCCTCAAATGAGTGTCCTTTTTCCTTTAGATGAAGATAAACTGCTGACTCTGGTCCTGTGGTGTTACTTCTCCCAGGTGATCTTAACGATCCTCCATTAGATGATAAAAGGACTTAAAAATTACATCTCAATATAACCATGACCTAGCCCCAGGTGTAAGGTCACACAGCTACCTAGAAACATATTTAGGATTCCCTTACCAACTTTGCTCAGACTGAAGAAGCTCCTTGGATAAGGAGCGAAACGTTTCCACTGAGAAAATAGAAATCCAGTTGACATGATTCTGTGCATGGTGTTTGTTCCTGTTGATCTTGAGCTTCCAGATGCCTTTATATACACAGTGTCTTTATCTTTAGAGGCATTCTGAAAGCTCCACAATCAACAGGACAAAAGAGCACGCACAGAGTGCACATGCACAACTAACCTCAGCAAGCCATAATCAATTCAGTGTTCTTTTTTCCCCAAAAAGTTATTTATTGTTGTTGTTTTGCTGGTACTTTTGGAATTTTTGATTTTGATTTAATTAATCCTTTTGCAACCTGTGCAATGCATTCTCTTGGGCCTGGGAGCCCCTTATTGAGGCATTCGGGCTAAATGAATCCCACTTTTATTCTGCTAGTGTGGGTGGGAGGTCAGAGGGAAGGAATCTGGAAAATGGGGAACAGTGGGGCATAGAAAATGGCCTGGGGCAAACACTAAAATGAGAACTGGCAGGAGGAGATGTGGTAGGAGGGCTGCAACCCATCCACTACAGGGAAAGGAGGACAGGTGGGCCTCTGTCATTCACAGACTAGAGAATCTAGAACCCTCAAATACAACCAGAGGAAGTTATACCAAATAACCCAAGCTAATCTTTTAATCTTTGCCCTTCAACAGAGTTCCATTGCTCTCTATCACAATTATGAAATTAGGAAAAAAGTTGTTTATTGTGTGAAAGAATACAACAGCTAGACCACTATCTGCTATTCTGTCACTTGAGTTTATAGATATACACACAGTTCTTTCAACTGACAACATAAAATTGGAGAAGAGATTACACACTTTTTTCACAGGAAGCAACTTTCTCACAGGAAACGGGAAGACAGGAAGTTGATATGGGCTAAGCTGACTGGCTAAGGAAAAGGAGGAGGGATGAGAATTCTAGAAAAGGTGATGACTGGAGAACCAAGATGGATTATAGGCAGCACTGGCTGCTATTGCCTTGTTAGTTCCAGAGGAGACTGGGGTCAAGGCAAGAAATGGAACTGGTTGAAGTCAGAAAACCACTAAAAGAAGAAGGGGGTGGGTGGGATGGAGTGGGGACAACAAGGGACGTATCTTCTCATGAGATGGCTTTCATGAGGCTGGAGAAAACTATGTCCTACCAGCCAAGGAGAGATTGCCAGCTGACATAATTAATGCCAGACAGCATAATTAATGCTATTACTTAGGTTTAAGTGGGGAGGTGTGTGTGTGTGTGTGTGTGTGTGTGTGTGTGTGTACATCCCCCCCACCCCAGAAGACAGACTTTATCAGTGGCAGGAAGTTGCTTCTGCTAAAAAAAAATACAAGAAGGGACCTGGTGTGCTATGTGGTGGATCATTTCCTGTCAACACAAAAGCTCTCATGATACACTGGATATTAGTTTTAGTTAATATTTCACAGATGCATAATAATTATGGAAAGTTTCTTGGCTTACCGTAAGAAAAAGTGTCTGGAAGAGGCACACCATGACCAGCCAATTCTTGGAAAGTCCAGAACTTGTTGACACAATTTAGTATGGCTTGGGGACGGTTCATCAGCCGGCAGCCCATCTTCTCCAGATGGCGAAGAACTGTAATATCACTGTCACTCTGCACCCATGGTGTTGGTACACGAACCACCACTACTTGTGGGTAAGCAGTGATGAGTTCCCCATTGACTCGAAGACCTGCAGGAAAGAATAACAAAAATATGCAAATTAGAAGGAAATCATGGTTAACAAAGAAAAAACACTATATTTAATCTAACAGAATGGTATATGCAGTCCACCTTCCCTTAAGCTTTCAGAAAGAGACATACAGCTCTTACATTATGTCATGTCCCCAAGTATGAGGTTTTACATAATTTTCACACCCACCCACCCAAGCTCCTGGTGGGTCTGCATAAGTAAAAGCACTATCAATTATATACTATATATACTATAGTACAGTATATGTAACATAATGAATTAAAACAGTAACAAGCTAGTTATAGGACACTGGAACCCTTAAAAAAATATGACCTGGAACAGCTCTGTTTTCTTCCAAGCTCAGGACAACACTTCCAACTGTTCTAAGCTTGGTATGTATGTATGTATGTATGTATGTATGTATGTATGTATGTATGTAATGTATGTATGTATGTATGTATGTATGTATGTATGTATGTATTCATTCATTCATTCATTCATTCATTCATTCAAATTTATCACCGCCCATCTCTACAGCAGTAGACTCTGGGCGGTTTACAATAATAATTGTTGTTTATTCGTTCAGTCGCTTCCGACTCTTCGTGACCTCATGGACCAGCCCACGCCAGAGCTTCCTGTCGGCCGTCACCATCCCCAGCTCCCCCATGGTTGAGTCAGTCACCTCCAGAATGTCATCCATCCATCTTGCCCTTGGTCGGCCCCTCTTCCTTTTGCCTTCCACTTTCCCTAACGTCAGCATCTTCTCCAGGGTATCCTGTCTTCTCATTATGTGGCCAAAGTACTTCAGTTTTGCCTTCATTCCCTCAAGTGAGCAGTCTGGCTTTATTTCCTGGAGTATGGACTGGTTTGATCTTCTTGCAGTCCAAGGCACTCTCAGAATTTTCCTCCAACACCACAGTTCAAAAGCATCTATCTTCCTTCGCTCAGCCTTCCTTATGGTCCAGCTCTCACAGCCATAGGTTACTACAGGGAATACCATTGCTTTAACTATGCGGACCTTTGTTGTCAATGTGATGTCTCTGCTCTTAACTATTTTATCGAGATTTGCCATTGCTCTCCTCCCAAGAAGTAGACGTATTCTGATTTCCTGGCTGCAGTCAGCGTCTGCAGTAGTCTTTGCGCCTAGAAATACAAAGTCTGTCACTGCCTCCACTTTTTCTCCCTCTATTTGCCAGTTATCAATCAAGCTGGCTGCCATAATCTTGGTTTTTTTGCGGTTTAACTGCAACCCAGCTTTTGCACTTTCTTCTTTCACCTTCATCATAAGGCTCCTCAACTCCTCCTCGCTTTCAGCCATCAAAGTGGTATCATCTGCATATCTGAGATTGTCAATGTTTCTTCCAGCGATTTTAACTCCAGCCTTGGATTCCTCAAGCCCAGCACGTCGCATGATGTGTTCTGCGTACAGGTTGAATAGGTAGGGTGAGAGTATACAGCCCTGCCGTACTCCTTTCCCAATCTTAAACCAGACCGTTGTTCCATGCTCTGTTCTTACCGTTGCTACTTGGTCGTTATACAGATTCCTCAGGAGGCAGACAAGATGACTTGGTATCCCCATACCACCAAGAACTTGCCACAATTTTTTATGATCCACACAGTCAAAGGCTTTAGAATAGTCAATAAAACAGAAATAGATGTTTTTCTGAAACTCCCTGGCTTTCTCCATTATCCAGCGGATATTGGCAATTTGGTCTCTAGTTCCTCTGCCTTTTCTAAACCCAGCTTGTACATCTGGCAATTCTCGCTCCATGAATTGCTGGAGTCTACCTTGCAAGATCTTGAGCATTACCTTACTGGCATGTGAAATAAGTGCCACAGTTCGATAGTTTGAACACAATAATAATATTAAAATTAAAAACCTATAAATCTTAAAATACAATATAATAATAAATAGAAATGATTTAGATCTAAATCAAATTAAATAGAAATTTAAGATCTCACCAGAGGATGGTGAGATCTTAAAAGGAGGATATTACTAAGCTAACCACCCCCAGGAGGAACTATTACTTCCTTAAATATAGATATAATATATCTATATTAAATATTTAATATAAGATACCTTTGGTATCTTTGATCTAAGCTTGGCAACTTTCAATCTGGAACATTTTGAACTTGGAACATTCTGCATATTGATATTCAGGAAATCTTCTATTGCTGGAGATAGAAGAACATGAGCTCCTGACTTTTTATTGCTTCTCTTCCTTTTTAAGAAATTGTATTTTGTTGAATTGTGTTGTATTCTTCAATTGCTGTATTATGGTCATGAGGGTCATGCCACCAGGCATCTATTTGCCTTTTTGTAGTTCAAACTATTTCCCATACATTTTATACATTCCCCTTAATGTATAGACAAAGAAATCTGTGAACTTTATGTGCCAATGTTCTGATATTATACTGAATGGTTGTAGAAGTCCCATTTCACTGCTTATTTCTGTTCCTACATTTTACATTTTTTTTGGTCCCTCCTTGTGGGGGAGATGGGCGGGATATAAATGTGACAAATAAATAAAAATAATTTTTTACCAGTCTTTCTGAGGTACAAACCTACTTCATGCCAGTACTCTGAATAACTCAGACCATGATTCCAGAAACCAAATTTCTCACACGATTTGTTTAGTCCCTGACTTGGAGAATTCTATTTTCTCTTTCTGGTCCTCTGCCATGAACTAAAAGATACATGACAGCACCACCCAAGGCCTCCAGTTTTGACCTTTCTTCCAAGATTTCTAAACGCCATGACAATACAGTTGCAGTTGTTCTTTACAATCTCATTTGTCCATACATGTATGAGCAGAAATGGAAAACTGTCATGTGGTCTGGATGAGCCTTGAATGTTATCCTATCATATCCCTGATAGAAAGCATGTTTCACAAGCTGCTGGATCTGGTCAACATTTGTTTTGTGGAATTTCTCATAGCAGTGACTCATCAAGTCACTCTCTCTCAGGCCAACTCACCTCACAGGGCTGTTGTTGTGGGGAAAATAGGAGGAGGAAGGAGTATTAGGTATGTTCGCCACCTTGAGTTATTTATAAAAAATAATAATAAAGGCGGGATAAAAATAATAAATAAATAAATAAATAAATAAATAAATAAAATTACCATGAATCAGGAGTCTACCAGCACCTTTTCCAACTAATGTGTTTTATTACAGGTAGTCCTCATTTAACAACCATTTGTTTAGTGATGGTTCGGACTTACGACGGTGCTGGAAAAATGACTTGTGACCGGTCCTCACACTTACGATCATCACAGCGTCCCTCCCCGTCACGTGATCACAATTTGGGTGCCTGGCAACCAGTTCGCATTTATGACCGTCGCAGCGTCCCATGGTCATGTGATCACCATTTTCAACCTTCCTGCCCAGCTTCTGGCAAGCAAAATCAATGGGGAACTGCGTGATTCGCTTAACAACCATGTGGTTCACTTAACACCCACAGTGGTTTGCTTAACCACCACCACAAAAAGGTCGTAAAATCAGGTCAGATTCACTTAATGACCGCTCTGCTTAGCAATCGAAATTCTGGTCCCAATTACGGTTGTTAAGCGAGGACTACCCGCAAAAGCTTTTGTGAGCTGTAGCTCACTTCTTCAGAAGCATAGAATGGATTAACTGATTTGAAGATGGGATGAGGCAAGCTGGGGTGAAAAAAGGGTGCTTATGCAGATTACATATTTTTGTTGTTGTTCAGTCGTTTAGTCGTGTCCGACTCTTCGTAACCTCATGGACCATAGCACGCCAGGCCTTCCTGTCCTCCACTGTCTCTCAGAGTTTACTCAAATTCATGTTCATTACATCGGTGATGCTATCTAACCATCTCATCCTCTGCCGTCCCCTTCTCCTTTTGCCTTCAGTCTTTCCCAGCATCAGGGTCTTTTCCAGTGAGTCCTCTCTTCTCATTAGGTGGCCAAAGTATTTGAGCTTCAGTTTCAGCATCTGTCCTTCCAATGAGCAGTCAGGGTTGATTTCCTTTAGGATTGACTGGTTTGACTTCCTTGCAGTCCAAGGGACTCTTAAGAGTCTTCTCCAGCACCACAGTTCGAAAGCATCTATTCTTCGGCGCTCAGCCTTCCTTATGGTCCAACTCTCACAGCCATACATTACTACTGGAAAAACCATAGCTTTAACTATACGGACCTTTGTCGGCAAGGTGATGTCTCTGCTTTTTAATATGCTGTCTAGGTTTGCCATAGCTTTCCTCCCAAGGAGCAAGCGTCTTTTAATTTCATGGCTGCAGACACCGTCTGCGGTGATCTTGGAGCCCAAGAAAATAAAACCTGTCACTGCTTCCATTTCTTCCCCTTCTATTTGCCAGGAAGTGATGGGACCAGATGCCATGATCTGGGTTTTTTAAATGTTGAGTTTCAAGCCAGCTTTTGCACTCTCCTCTTTCACCCTCATCAAGAGGCTCTTTAGTTCCTCTTCACTTTCTGCCATTAGGGTGGTATCGTCTGCATATCTGAGGTTGTTGATATTTCTCCTGGCAATCTTAACTCCGGCTTGTGATTCATCCAGCCCGGCATTTCTCATGATGTACTCTGCATATAAGTTAAATAAGCAGGGTGATAATATACAGCCTTGTCGTACTCCTTTCCCAATTTTGACCCAATCGGTTGTTCCATGTCCGGTTCTAACTGTTGCTTCTTGACCCACATACAGGTTTCTCAGGAGACAGGACATATAGACAGATTATAAATAGCCTTTTCAAACTCTTTTTAGCTTTTCCACCTGACTTGTTCAGTCGATACTAAGATGTAAAACTACTTCTGCAATGCACTCTACACAAGGCTGTAGACCATTCAGAAACTGCAGTTGGTTTAAAATGTAGGTGGCCACTTGTTGACTGGTATTAATTGCTATGAGCATATTGCAACTATTTTTGCTTTGTGTTGGATGTCAATAATTCCAAGGTACAATTTGAAGTGTTAGTCTTGACTTAAAAGGGCCTGTATGGCTTGGCACATAGGACTGCCTACGCCAATGGGATTCAACCTGACTGAGGAGATCCTCTCAGGAGGAGCTGCTTGTGATACCCCCTTCCATATTGTGAAGGGGATTGAGGCTAGAAGACACTGCTTTTCCATTGTTGCATTACTGAACAGTGTTCCTTTAGAAATTAGGCTAGCCCTCTTTGTTAATGGCCTTCCAGAAGTTTTTAAAGACTAAGCTTTTCTGGACAGTCTTTGGGGAACAATTGGGATGTTTGTTAATATAAGATATAATCACTGTCATTATTAACTGTATTATTTTAATGTTTTATTACTCTGGATATTTTTGCTATGTTTTAGTGTAATATTAGCTATTGTGAGTTGTGAAGATTTGATGACATACAAATTTAATAAATACAGAAATAAATAAAATCAGTAAAAAAAAATTCAAACATATCTTTTAAGGGGACCTTTAACATACAACTGCAAAGTTTTTAATTAAGCAAATGGAACAAGAAATTGTAGAGTTGTTATATATTAATATGGACATGGCTACATCTCTATCTTTGCTGTAGGACATTTTCAAACATTTATTTGAGACTGAGTTTTCACAAACACTTATCTTAATTGGTTTAAAATTTAAATTAATTAATTTGGCTTAAGTTAAATTCTTAGAACACAAAGTTAAAGAATTTTTGGGTTTTATGTGTCCCATCCATATTCTAATTGAGATACAGTATATCTTGTTTTCTGCTGAATGTGAAAGTAGGTTTTGGGCTTTCAAAACAGTTTTTATTGTACGGCACATTTAAAATATGAAAACTGGCCCACAGTTTTGTGTTTGTTCTTCAGACAACTCTGCACTCAACTCAGGTTGGATTTATACAGAATTGCCAAATTTCTGACAATATTGGATTTTTAGTTGTAATTTCTTTGGAAACTGAGAAAGCTTTTGGTAATTTTTTGACACAGGTTTTAACTTTTAATTTATAGTTTTAAGTTAACCTCTATATCCCCCCAAAATTGCTTAACTTCTATTAGTTAAGTTTACGCAGTGGTACATGCCAACAGTTGTTTTTTTCTCCCTTTCTTTTTATTATATCTTTAGGACCTCTTTCCTGCCTAATTAGAAATTATGAAAACATTAAAAAACGTGTGGGGGGAGGAACCCACAGGATTTTACTGTGCGCTAATGGCATGTTTCTTAGTTAGACCAACACTTTCTATTCCTTAGCTTATTTCAGTGATACATAAGCTTGGTATTCTGTCTGGTTATTGCATAAATTAGGAAAAACCAAATTTGATAATGTCACTGAATCATAGCAATTATTTCAATGAGTATATTGACTGGGGTTTTAGGCTATGTGGGTTGTAAGTAGGTAGCTGGATTATTTATTTTATTTCTATATTGTTCACTATAAGTAGTGCTCAAATCAAACAAGCTGAAATACAAAATTATAAATATACACATTTTCAAAACATAAAAGCAATTTGTTAAATTTAAAAAAAGAACCCCCCTTCCAGAAAACTTACTTCGGCAAATAAGTCAGCTTGTAAACCATTTTGACTGACTGAAATTCTTCATGCCAGTCTAGACAAGAATATTTCGGTAATAATAGTAGTAACCTACGAAGACTCTTCTGATTGGAATGGGTGGTAAAAACAAAATAAATAAATAAGCAACTACATGGATTGACTTTTTTGACTTTCTAATGGGAATGAACAGGACAGAATTTAACAGGGAGAAATGTAAAGTTCTACATCTGGATAGGAAAAATGTAAGGCTCAAGTATACGATGGAGGAGACCCTATTTATGGGCTTGGTCCCATACATACTGTTATGCATTTGTGGGTTTACATAAATTTAAATAAATTGTGAAATAACTTGTGAAAGGGATCCAAGTGTCCTTGTTGACCAAACGTTAACCCCTATCTGGATATGTTTGGTATTGAATGAGAGGTTCTGTATGCAGAATTCACTGCCCTTCTCATAAAAAGGAGAGGATGAAGAAAAGGAGAATTGTAGCTATCATTCTTCTTCCATGCGCTTCCACAGGGTAATATGTACAGGGTGGGTGAAATAAAGTAGGAAATCACACTACTGGTAGTAGTGCAAACATTTTTTTACAACAAGTAGACAGCAGATCTCCCAAAGAATTTGAGTTATTTCCGCTCAGCAACTTGGCAATTACCTCCGGGTAATTGCTTATCATTAAGCTAGTATTCACAGCCTCTACTGTATGTACTTGCTGGATCATTTTGAAGCTGCTGTAAAAGGAGAGCCAAGCCACTTCGGCTGTCTTCAGTTTGTGCTTTCCCTGGAAGCAAATGGCTCCCCCTTTGAACTGACATTAGTTCCTCCCCTGTCCTAGAGGAAGTAGAGGGTGAAAATGGATAAACCTGTTCTACATGTTCATGAACTGAGTTTCAGGAATACCATCCCCAAAGGGAATGTGTGAAAGGTGCTTCTGTGTTCCTCATCATTCTAGAAGGGAAGAAGAGAAAAGGAAGAAAACTGTTTTGCCCTTTCTAAAGAATTCTCTGGTCTATTCTAAACAATAGAGAACATTGCTACTGTCCCTACCTGCTCCATTAGATCTGGTAGGAGGGGCATGATCTAGGTTTCATTGATTATTAGAGAATGTCACCTGGCGGGACACAAGAAACATGCTTGTTCTGTCATGGTGTCTTCCATTTGGAACATCATACCACCCAAGTTTAGATTGGTCCACATCTTGCATGGGTTCAGGAAGTTAGTGGAGCCTGCGTAGTTTGTTATTGTAGGTGAGGGATTACCTTTGGCTGCAATTTTTTGTTTTTAGTATGTGCTGAAAGATTTTGTTATTATTTATACTGTTGTTTTAGAATTCTGTTTGCTGCCTAGCATCATCTTGGTCAGATGGGTGGCTTTCTAAATTGAATGAATTAAGTTAGGCATTACCTTCCTCTTTCTGTAAAATAAAAGATTCAAGTTTCTTTGAAAAATAAAAGTAGAAGATAAACAATCTTTTTTAAAAATATATTTTGTGAGATAGTCAATATACTCCAGCAGTCTGTTACCTGTTGCTAACAGGGCAATTCTGGGAAGCCCCTCTCTCTCGGTATCCTAGCAACTGAACATGCCTTAGCAAAGGAGGTGATGAGATTTGACAAATTTCTTCCAGCACTTTAGCTTAAAACATAGTTCCTTGTTTCTCCTGTTCTCTTGCTACCCAACATACATTTCAAAGTTCACTCTGTAGCAAGTATAAAAGACTTTAAATATATACAGCTTATGGTGCTTTCTGCTCTGCTTATCTAGACATTTTTCCATATCGATGCTTAAAAACCATAGAAACCAAGCCAATTCATTCATTGTCCTTCTTTCAATCCTGATTTTTCAAAATGTTACAGAAAGAACACTACTGTAAAGGGCAGATTTTGCTACAAGATACTTCATTGCCTGTGAAGCTAGCACTGCTGCATTGTTGCTGAGTTGTGCTTAGACGTTTATTGCACAGAGGTGCACTAATTTCAAAGAAAGTTTAACTTAATAAAACCAAACCAAACAAGAACATTTACAGATAGTCGTTGCTTAACGACCACAATTGGGACCAGCATTTCGGTCGCTAAGCGAATCACATGGTCATTTAAGCAAACCATGTGGTCGTTTATTGAATCATGCAGTTCCCCATTGATTTTGCTTGCCAGCTGGGAAGGTAAAAAATGTGACCGTGTGACACTGCGACGGTCATAAATGCGAAATGGTTGCCAAGCGCCCAAATCGCGATCATGTGACCACGGGGACGCCGCACCGGTCATAAGTGCAAGGACCAGTTGTAAGTTGGTTTTTCCAGTGCTAAGTCCAAACCATTGCTAAATGAATGGTCGTTAAGTGAGGACTACCTGTACAGATAACTAGAAGGCTACCATAGGTAAAGGTTGCAGTCGTGTCCGACTCTAGGGGGCGGTGCTCATCTCCGTTTCTTAGCCGAAGGGCCAGCGTTATCCAAAGACGCTTCCACGGTCATGTGGCCGCATGACGCATGCGGAACGCTGTTACCTTCCCACCGAAGTGGTACCTATTCATCTACTTGCATTTGCATGCTTTTGAATTGCTAGGTTGGCAAGAGCTGGGGCGAGTGCGGGAGCTCACTCCGTCACGCGGGACTAGGGATTCAAACCTCCGAACTTCCAATCTTCCAATCAACAAGCCTGGTGTCTTACCCGCTGAGCCACCACGGCCCTAGAAGGCTACCATACCCTATACATATTAAAGAATTATTCTAATTTGGCACGCAGGTAATTTGATACTGTCAATGTGGCTAGTTATCCACCATATTGTACAAATGCAAATACAGCACTGCATATATGGCAGTTATGTAAAGGTTTTGTGAAGTGAGAAAGGAAGGAAGAGAAAGAAGATTTCCCACCACAACCTATTTTTTTTCTAAGATTTTTTTCAACTTTCTAGTGGGAAAATTGGAACATGCTCTCCTATACACTATATTTTACTTTTAGAGTTATGACTGGAAAGCTTTTTAAGGCAGTTTAAAATTTTGCTAGCTGAACTACTATGAACAATTGGTTTCCAAAAATGACCTAAGTTAATCTACAGAGTATTAAAAAATTACAATATATTGTTGATATATACAAACAATAAATTCTTTAAATTCTCAAAAAATTCATTAGGAGAATTAAAGTTCAACTAGACTTTAAATGACATTATATATTTCATAGAACTGGTAGAGTTTGAAATTGGGACAGTTGTTAAGCATAGGGGTAAGTCATATTACTGTATTATCTTAAGTAGCTGGCATATATTTTTTTTACATTGATTCTTCATGATGCTAAGTGTGGAGACTGTTACAAATCCAAACATCATCTTTTTGTTTTCTCCAATTTTATGTTGTCTGAACAATATTTTTATTTTCCTAAGTAAAACCAAGATTATCTTGGTATCTGGGGATGCTGAATCTTGTTGTACAATAACACCAATGCACTGTTCTTATTGTTTTGGTACAGTTCACCCAAAATCATTTTTCCTTTTCTACAATTCTGTTTTAAAATATGTGATGTTTTGATGTACATCAAGGACTAAGTTCACAAAAACTGTTAATTCTAATTTACTTAATGAAGTATGGCTAAACAAAAATGAAAAAAATGTATGTGTACTTGCATTAAGAGGATTTTCAAGACTCCATACTATCACCCATGCTCTTGCACTTCTATATAATGATGCTGGGAAAATACATCAAGCTGTCTAGAATGGAATGTTTTCAAAATGCTAATATTTAACTATATTTCCTTGTCACCTGAATCAGACAAGGCTGTGAAAGATGTTGAACCAATGCTTGGATTTGGTAATGACAAAATGGGAGCTAATAAACTGAAGCTAAATCCTGGTAGCATGGACAAAATGAGTACAGATGATCCTCAGGTCCAAATAACTGACTTATTTTTTGTGAACAATCCTATATCAGCTTTCTTACCAGAGATCCAGAGTCTCAACATTTCAATGTCTCTGGCCAACTATGATGGTTCTTGAAAAAAGATATCCTGGTCATAGAGATTCATACACTGACAAGCTCTCTATTGGTCATTACAATGTATAAATATGCCTTCTAAGAAAGCTCTGATCATTCTTCTAGTGAAGAATGGCCACCACAGATTTTGAAAGAATTCCATCAGATATTTTTTTGCTTCTTGCCCTAATTAAAAGCTGATATATATTTTTAAGACATGGGTGAGACTCAAAGAACAATAAATAACTTTTCCAATATTGATCTTCACATACTTGAAAACTTCTGCTGATTTTAATGGTAGTATCCCAACTATGGAAAATACACCTTTGCCAAAAATAATTCATCTGGCATCAGTTTGACAATACTCTTGACACTGGGAAGACACATTTTTGCTTGCACACATATTTAATCTGTTGAAAGCTAAACATAATTTATTCAATTTATTATTATTTACTCCATACCACTCTGTAAACCAAGGAAGAATGAGAGGGAAAACATTTTAAAAACCAAATAAAAATAATGTTATAACTTCTTGTCTCTTCAGAAAAAAAGTTCCAATTTGAATATTAGAAGTAATAATTCAATGCTGGAGGGGTGCATAAGAACTGTTGGGAATCTATCAAAAAAAAGAAGCCATAATTTTTTTATTTATGAGATGTAAATAACTATATTATTATTACTGAAGTCATAGATAAAAGGAAACTGATTCAGGCCATAACAGTAATGGTATTTTTGCTATCTGGAGCTTTACTGAACAATTAAAATCTTTTAAGCATCTCCTGGTCTCTGAAAAATTGGCACATGGATGATCAGGCTCCTTAAAGGAAGCTTTCTTTTAAGGCCACCTTAGAATCACAGTCTCAAAAATAAAAATAGGAAGAAAAGTAACACATTAAAAAGGGTTAAAGATAGAGCTTCCGTTAATGTGGCTGTACGAAAATAACTAAGCAAAAGCACTCTCTCAAACTTTCTAAATATGTGCATAAAGAGGAAGGGGAGTAGAATCAAATGCTAATTTCCGGTCTAGAGGTGGATCAGCACACAATTGAAATGTGAAGCTACACAGAGAACATGAAAAAAACTACCTATTGTGAACTAATGGGAAAAAATAATCCTACAATAAAGACATGCAATGGGACATTCCACAACAAACTACAGAAAAGACATTTGCTACTACTGCTACAATTTTACTATCCCCATTCATTTGTTTGTACCTGGTAACTGAGAGCCACATTCCTACTCCAAATACTTGGGGAGTAAGTATATACCCAGTAGTATCTTTTAGCTTTGTGGCTGAATTGGTGTGATAGTTGATATTTAGAAGGCTCAATATTTTGACACATTCTTATTTTCAGTAACAATCCAAAGGATGGGATTAGCTGACAGAGAATGAAAAACTTTTCTTTTGGCAAGATTATAGAATCAGAAACATACTTGAGACACAGAGAACATGTACAGATATATGAACAGCTCTGCTTGTAGTATTCTGCATGGGCCCGGTCTGATATTTTGTCTTTTACTTTAAACAAGCAGTAGACACAATGGATAATTAATAGGAGACACACAATTCCCTCAAACTGTTTAAACAATGAATCCCTTTCATGGGGTTAATGGAATATGACTTCAGTAATGTGGAGGAAAAAACATAATGGACCTATTTTCAGAATTCTTCCAAATAGGAATAGTTTTGTTTTCTTAAAAACTGTCATGCACTTTTTCAAATAAATATTAAGAGTTTTCAAATATAACATCAAAATAGCATCATAAATAGCTTTCAAGACAATTTGGTTCGACAAGCATATCATTTTTATGTGTGTAGATTCCTGTTAATCACTTGCACACCATTATTAATCGCCAGAAAGATTTTTATAACCAAGCTTCACTTATAATCATGAACAGATTAATGATTTTCACACAACAAGAGTAGTATTATATACACAATTTATCTGCTATCCTTATTTCTGTTACTAACTCCAATAAAGCTTCAAGAAAAGCAATAGCTGGACAGAGTGCCATCATGCATTAATAGTATTAGAAAAAGAGGAAGGAAGGAAGGAAGGAAGGAAGGAAGGAAGGAAGGGGAAGGGGAAGGGGAAGGGGAAGGGGAAGGGGAAGGGGAAGGGGAAGGGGAAGGGAGGAAGGAAGGAAGGAAGGAAGGAAGGAAGGAAGGAAGGAAGGAAGGAAGGGGAAGGGGAAGGGGAAGGGGAAGGGAAAAGATCCTAGGAGAAAATATAAGTTATAGAAAGCCTTGAAGTTTATGTGAAATAAACTGGCTGTAGTAAGTCAGATGAGAGAGATGCAATTGTTATACAAACTGATTAGAGGTGAAAGATGACTTAATAAAAAAGAGACATCTAGATAAAGATTAAGATTCTAGTATTAAATGCAAATGGAAATTTGGCTCTTGTTCATGCAGAATTGGCAACAGGAGCAAACATGGACTTTTGGCAGGAGAAAACAGAAATAAATTCAAGAGAAGCAGCAAAATATTATTTAAACAATGTAACACGTAACAGAAAGAAGGGAATTTTACTTTTTCTATATTTGGATGAGATAGTGGTAACAGAAACAGAAAATGTGACCTATGGAACTGCACAGAAAGTACAAATGAAAGAACACAGGGTCAAAGTTCAAGGTTGTTAGATATTTAGGTTGTTAGATATCCCTCCATAAAAAACAAAGTGTCTTCTAAAACATTAAAATGTTTCCTCAGAACAGTGAGAAAGAAAGGTAAAGTCAAATCACATTAACCTGTGTGTTTTCATATGAATGACTTGGTGTTTGGTCTCTTTTATGTGCCTGAACAATAACTCATGCCCTTATCCTATGCTGCTGGACTACACGGCGCTCTACATGGGATGGCTTCTGGAAGCTTCAGTTGGTCCAGAACACAACAGCCTGGTTATTGACTGTCACTTGTCAACAAGAGCACATTAAAAAAGTGCACTGACCACATATTGGCTGGCAGATGCAATTCAAAGTGCTGGTTTTGTCCTATAAAGCCCCCTATGCTTGGCATAAAGGCATTTTCATGCTTGCCTCCTCCAGTCAGAATTGACTCCCTTGATGTATATATCCTAGGAGAAATTACTGCTGGTCCCCTACTTTCTGTAAAGTGAAGTAGACTGAGGTTCATAAGAGCTGGTTTCAGTGGCTGTGCCTTTGCTATGAACAGCCTCCTTTTAGAGATCAAACCTGCTTCATATGGCTGGCTTTCTAAAAATTATTAGAAACAAAACTATTGTTTCTAATGAAGAGTGAAGTACAGCAGTTTATTTATTTATTTATCATATTTCTTCACTGCCCATCTCGTATAGCAACAGTTAATGTTGTTCCTTTGCTTCTGCTGCTTGTATATTTTCTGGAATTTATTTTTTTCTTTTACTGTGGACATTTATTATATTTCTATAATAATTTTGAACTATTTTATTCTTAACATGAATGTTTTATTTATATTATATTCTTGTGAATTTTGTTAACCAGCTGATTAGTGGATACAAATTGCATAAATAAAACAAATAAATCACAATGAATAACTTATTTTTATAGATCATTAATATATGTATGCTTATGTGATATTACCTCTCTGCAAATTTAATGTGGAACGTTGACTCAAAAATTAATTCACTTCCTTCAGAAATTGAACATTTTGAAGATGAAATAGAAGAGCTTTCACCAACTTGAACTACTCCCAGCCAGCCTAACCAATGCTGAGAATTTGGGGAATTAAAGTCCAAAAATCAGGTGGGCCCCGAGTGGGGAAGGCTGCAGTAGGAAATATAAAGCACTGGACCAACCAAGAGCTTTCCACTGCCGTTGAAGAATACTGACAGTACAGCACAATGGAAATGTGCCATGCAGCATGGAACAAATGTTCAGTGCCAGAGCTGGTGGCAGGACACATTCCTATTACATGGCACTGCTGCTATGATGCGGCTACCATGTTAATTTTTAATCTGTTTCTTACATGAAGCAGTTTTTCCAAAAGAATATGAGACAATGCTAGACTGACCAAATACAATCATTTCTGAGATTTCCATATTCTTCTAATTGTTACCAGTTCATATCTTCTATACAGTATTCTTACCCAGGTTCCCTTGCTCAATGGTCAAGACCACTTCATCCATCATCAAAGCTCGGAAGTCTAGATCCTCTTCACAACATTTGGCTTTAAGTGCCCTTAGAATTTCCTGCTGAGGATAATCTTCCCGGATACGTCGATCCGTTAAAAACCAGAGCCTGGGAACAACAGAGCTACACATCTTGAAGTAGTTCTGCAGACTTTAGTTCTCCTTTGAAAGGAATATCTAAAAAAATAAGAAAGAAACTTAGCCCACACTTACATATAAAGCTTTCCAAATGACAATTCATTTCCTTATAGAATTTGGTAGAAGCTATTTCTTGCCCAAACTGGAGCCGGGATGGGGTGGGGAGGGAGGACAGAGTAGAAATTAGCTTTAATTATAAAACGATGAGAACCATTTATTATTTAAGGTATTTTGGTTTTCCTGTACTGTTTTATTATAAAGTTTGAAAAATTAGTTATAAAAGCAAGACAGTTTCTTGTACTGACACAAAATCAGGATAACAAGACTATCTGTTGAAGAAAATTTTAAAAATATTGTAAGAGCTGAATTACAGGAACTTTACAGGAAAATTATTAGATGAATTACATTAGAGGAGTAACAGGAACATTACAGGAAAATTATTACTGAGATTCAAGGACGGTATCTCTGCCCATCCAAACAATTCCTTTTGGAGAAATAGAAATAATATCAACGGATGTGTGGGCCCAGGGTGCTTGGTTGAACCCATATCTTGGTTATGCTGATTGTGTTGTGTGGTTTTATCTTTTATTTATTGTTTTGCTATTAATGTTTTTATCTTGTTTTTATTTCCTCTTAGCTGCCCAGAGTCATACTGTATGTTTGAGATAGGTGGCAGACTTTCAGGGGAGGCAAACTGAAGACAGCTCTGCAAAAGTGGAGCCGACAACCACAGCAAAGACCAAGGAACCAGTGTGTAGACCAGTTCCTTGGAACCTCTCCAGATAAGGAGAGGACAGGAGACTGCCCACATGTGCTCCGGATAGCTGCTCCTTGCGAGGAGACCGCAGGACAGCGGTTTTCCATGGGTTTGTGTGCCAGGAGATGATGGGATCAGCCATCTTGCTTGCAAACCGTAGCGGAGCCTTTTAAAGGACACTAAGTTCGTAAACCTCACTTTCTAATAACTTTTAACCATCCTATTAACCATCTTAAAGTTATTAGAGACTTTCAGAACAAGTTTGAAAAGTGTTCATTGGGTGAGTTTATCTTCAACTCTGAACAAACGAATAATTATAAGCTTTAAAGAATTTGAAATAAACAGCAAAAAGCTAAGTAAGATTTTGATCTAAAAAAGTTATTAACAGATTAACAATCCAGATAAATTTGGAATATTGACTTTTACTATAAGATTTTGGAATAAACAGCTTCTTGTGGGAAACAGATTTGTTTTGGTTATCACAAGACATTAAGTAAGTAAGTAATTTTATGATTTTAGAAACTGGACACTAGAGGGGACTAAAGTTCCTAAGCAGAGGGGAAAAATACAAGACTGCTTTTATTTACTGAAAATATTAAAGGAGGTTTTTGAAGAATGGAGCCAGAAATTAGTAGCCACAATATCATCGGTGTCAGTAATGATGTAGGTCTCTGTAGATAGACTATGTCCAAAAGATATTATTGAAGAAATGACAGATGTGGAACAATTTTTGTCTGACAAGATAGAGATGGTACCGATAGAGATGAATTTACAAATAAAAGAGAACAAGTTAGAAAAGGATGCTTTACTGGGTATGCAAAAGAAACTGGCTGATGTTTTAAAAATCAAAAGGGAAATACAAATGACAAACCGAGAGAGGGACCTGGATGATTTTTTTGTTGGATTTACAAAAGAGGCTTGTTAAAGCCTTGAAGAGCTTTGTGCGATGGGACAAAGAATCGGAGAGAAATCAAATCCTACGACAATTTTTGAATGAACTAAAGATTAAGACTATTAGAAGTAAAACGAAGGAATATAAAGTTGGTTTCTTTGATCAAGGTTAAACTAAGACATGTTGTTACAAAGCTGGCAACCCTTTATGGACTTTTTGTTGATGTCTGCACTGAAAAGTTGATGCTTTGTGGATCTGTCTATAAAGGATGGGATATGGGATGAAGAGATTGTTTGTAATCTTATAGGGGCTGGAGAGACGCTAAAGTATAAATTTGTTTATACTTCTTGTGATGAAGGTTGGAAGTCACTTCTTTACTGTATATATTTCTTTTCTCTTTCTTTATTATATTCTCACTTTTATTTCTTCTTTTTTCTTACACTTTTTATTCTTTCTTCCTATTCTCTTTCTTTAAATTTAGTTTGTATTAGTTTTTACTATTATAATCAAAACTTTTAATAAAAAATTGTATATATATATAAGAAGAGGCCATATAAATTGAATAAATAGATAGCTAAAGTTTTGTGTAATCCTAAAGTTATCAGTTCAGCTCTCATTTTCATCAACTGTGTATTTATGAAGACACATAAGAGAACCTGCATACTGCTCATGCAAGACAGGAAAATGAAGACAAGTGACAAAGCTTTCATTCTTTTCTTGGCTTACTCATGCACAAAGCACTCTCCCATCTGTTCTGCCACTATTCCATTTATGCCACTTGAACTCCTTTACAAGCATCTCCATGGTGCTGATCCAGCAACTGTTATTATTTCAGATCTGCCTCAGTTGCTAGACCTAAATGCTCTATACATGCTTACTTATATACTTCATACTGCAACTTTGCTGGCTATCATTTTTGTACCTTGTGAGATCTTTGAATCTGTTAAGATTTTAAGTCTATGTATTTGTTTTTATGTCTATGATAACAATAACAGATTATATTCCAGGATTCTGATTTAGCCTATATTTGAATGGCAGGGGGAACTGTACAACAGAGGTGGGTGGTTAGGGACTGCAATTTTTATTAAAAAAAATTTAAGTAGTCTAAAGCTGCACTTTGCAGTTTATGGGACAACAGTTAACAATGCCACTAGAGAGACTAGTCTGGGAATATCTGCTGTGTTGCTTTGGGCAGTTTCACATTTCTAGGTATGTTAAGCCCGACAAGCCTATCATACCACATTCTCTTTTATTTTTCACCAAAAGCTGGTGGGAAGTCACTTAGTTATTTGGTTGTTTATTTCCAAACTCTGGCATTATGACTTAGAAGGAGTGTGAGAGTATAAAGAAGAGATTCAGGGTCACAAACAAAGTGTGGTTGGAGTTTATTTATTTCCAACATATCACCGCCCATCTCCCCCAAGGGGAGTTGCCACCTCTAATATGCTTGCTGCATTAAAGGAAAAACAAATACAGAAAAAGTGCTACATAATGTAAAAAACTCAAGGCCTGGTTCTGTCAACAGGCCTGGGGCGGGAAGAAGAGTGTACACTCTTGGGGATGGCTAACGCCTTAGGGTGGCCCTAGAATGCCCTTTCCATGGTTTTAAAGAAGATACTGCCATCTGGATTTTATTATATTTATTATATTTTTAAATTGTTATTTTAATGTTTTATTTAACTTTTATTTATATTGTAGTATAATTAATTATGTTTGCCTGTAAACCACCCAGAGTCCCCCTTGAGGGAGTTGGGCGGTGATAAATCGAATAAATAAATAATGTCAAATTAAACATTAAAGATGGTCAAAAGCCTATAAGGTACCCAAATTTCACAAAATCCATTCGTGATCAAGATTTCAGAGTTTTTAATTTTAAAAATGTAAAATAAAGCATGTTTTCTTTTATTTTTGAGTACACTTGACATCGCACACAATTATATGATGGTGCCTGCCTCTTTAAAGGTTGCCAATCCCTGAAACAGTGTTTTCAATATCTTAAAATATAAATATGAACAAAATCATAGCGATGTTACTTTTGCCACACTTCCCAGCCTACAGGAATGGGCTCTTGTCACTCAATGGATTTCAGACGTTAATGCCATTTAATATTTTGCTAATTCCTATACATAGATGGAAAGATCTGTACAATGGTTATGGTTTGTGGGTTCTCTACCCCAGGTGGTTTTGAAGAATAGGCTAGACAGCTACTTTTCATGAATGCTTTTCCTGTACATTGCAGAGAGTTGCACTAGATAACCTTTGTGATCCCTTCCAACTCTACAATTCTATGAGTCTATAAATCTACAGTTGCAATCAAAATTATTCAACCCCCATTGCAAATCAGGTTTATTGTCAAAATTTACAGACTTTCAGCTGTTTGCAGTGAACAAATCAAACAAAAGCAACTGAAATAGCTCAACACAACAAATGCATCAAGTGGTTTCCCCAAATTCAACTGGAAATGCAACTTATGACTTCTCCAGTCTCAAAATTATTCAACCCCCTGAATAGAATCCATCACAACAGCACACATACTGTACAGTATGCAAAACAAGTGTTGACTCAAGCACACCTGATGCAACTAATCAAGGGCTTCATTAGTTACACCAGGTGTGCTTGAGCTGGAACACATGAAATGCCTGGACTGGCTAGGGGTTTGTTGAGTGTCACGTTTGACTGCATGTCAGAAATATGGCTAAGTCAAAAGAATGGTCCAAAAAGGTAAGAGATCATTGCTCTTCACAAACAAGGAACAGGATACAAAAAGATAGCGAAGGCACGGAATGTTCCTAGAGACACCATTGGAAGCATAGTTTGCAAGTTCAAAGTTAAAGGAACAGTGGTTACACTACCTGGATGGGGCAGAAAAAGGAAGCTGTCAATGGCTGCAACCAGATTTCTGAGAAGGCAGGTTGAGAGAAACCCTCGAGTGACTGCAAAAGTCAGCAAGACTGCAGCAAGACTTGGTGGCAACAGGCACTGAGGTTTCAGCGAGCACAGTAAGGCGCGTACTAAACACAGAAGGTGTCCATGTCATAACTCCAAGAAGTACACCACTACTGACCCAAAAGCACAAGAAAAGTCGGCTCCAATATGCTCACAATCATATAAATAAGCCACAGAAGTTTTGGGATTCTGTTCTGTGAAGCGATGAAACAAAACTGGAACTTTTCAGCCCGATGGATCAGCGGTATGTCTGGAGGAAGAATGAAGCATATGCTGAAAAGAACACTCTGCCTACAGTTAAGCATGGTGGTGGCTTGGTGATGCTCTGGGGCTGCTTTGCATCCTCTGGCACTGGAAACCTGCAGTGTGTGGAAGGCAAGATGGATTCATTGAAGTATCAGGAAATCCTAGGAGAAAACGTCATGCCGTCTGTAAGGAAGCTGAAGCTTGGGCGTCATTGGACCTTCCAACAGGACAATGATCCCAAGCATATCTCAAATTCCACTAAGGCTTGGATGCAGAAGAAGTCCTGGAAGATTCTACAGTGGCCATCATAGTCACCTGACTTGAACCCCATAGAAAATCTCTGGTGGGATTTGAAGAAGGCGGTTGCAGCACCCAAGCCCAAGAATATTACTGAACTGGAGGCCATTGCTCATGAGGAATGGGCTAAGATTCCTCAGGAACGCTGCCAGAAGCTGGTGTCTGGCTATGCATCTCATTTGCAGCAGGTCATAACAGCAAAAGGGTGCTCTACTAAGTACTGAAGATTCTTGCCATGAAGGGGTTGAATAATTTTGAGACTGGAGGTCATTATAAGTTGCATTTCCAGTTGAATTTGGGGAAACCACTTGAAGCATTCGTTGTGTTGAGCTATTTCAATTGCTTTTGTTTGATTTGTAAATTGCAAACAGCTGAAAGTCTGTAAATGTTGACAATAAACCTGATTTGCAATGGCGGTTGAATAATTTTGATTGCAACTGTAGCTATCTATTTTCAGGTGACATTGCAACAGTATTATTTTCACATTGTTTGACACACTTCAGCTTAATCTGGCACAGGTCATATTTGTAAGTGTGTAAGTGTTCCATATTTGTAAGGAACTTTAATACCAACAACTCAGCTGACTTAACAGAAATTCTGTCCTATACTTGTCAGCGTCCCTTATATATACAGTTAAGTGGGAATTAAAATCCAGATACTCTCAAATCAAGACTTAGATTATAAGGATGTGATCAAATGTGTACAGTACAAATTCTGTGTCTAGTACAATAATTTGGAATATGGATTTATATCTATGCAGAGAAAGTTAAATGCGAAGCTCCTCAAAGCTCAGGTGACCAGTACCTTTTGCAGTCCAATCCTTTTTAGCACAGCATCATATAATACATGATTAATCCATTATCTTAATGAAAGCTAGAAGCCTGTTACTTTTACATTTTTAAACTTACATTAATCTATAAGTATAATTATATCATTCTACTTTTATAAGATTTAATGTATATTATATGTAATAAATTAATCTAATTGATCCACATTAAAGTAACCAAGCCAATAAACATCGCGAAGTCATTTTTTGGCTACTTTTAACCGACAAGAACAGGAAGACCTTTTTTTCTGATTTAGCTTGCTTTGTCTACATTGTAGATTTTGCACTAAACAGGCTACAGATTTTACATGGATCTCTCCTGTAAATATCAAAGTATACCAGTTCTATATTAGAAAACAACAGCTACATGCTATGTATTTTAACGAAAATGTTAAATTTATGCAAGAACTATGAATAAAACTCCTTTTCAACACCTGGCTTGTAGAACATTTTACTATTTGAGATCTATAGCACAAGGTAGTTGAGCCTTGTTCCTTCTCTTCTTTGGAAAGACCTGAAAAAGCAAACAATGTAAGAAAAAAAACCAGTTGCTTTGCCTAACACTTGGATCAGACTCTAATCTAGGATTATACAGTGCCTATCAAAACTAGTCCAGTGTGAAAGCTTTTAAAAATAAGTTTCCAGATAGCAAATAATACCATAAGTTGACCGCCCAGAGTCACTGGTTTGAGATGGGTGGCTATATAAATTGAATAAATAAATAAATATAAATAATTTGGAAACACATTTATCTAACTCAATTACAAGAAGTTACCATCAAGATACCATATTTAATCAAGGTAAGGAAGTTACATCATGAGGCTTCCTGAGTAAGTTGATATTGGGACTTCTAGGGCAGGGCTTTCCAAAGTTTTTCCCGTGGCGACACACCAACCAGCGTTGGTGTGTCGCCGCGGGAAAACCCGGAAGTGCCGTCCTTGCGGCAGCGCGCAAAAACCCGGAAGCGCTGCTGCCGCTTTCAGGTTTTGCACACCGCAGTTGGTGTCACCGCGGGAAAACCCGGAAGCGCTGATGATGATCAGCGCTTCCGGGTTGTGTGGCGACACACCAGACTGTGTGTGGCGACACACTTTTGTGTCGCGACACAGAGTTTGGAAAGCTCTGTTCTAGGGAAATGAGAAAATATCCATGGCTCCAGTAGCAGAAGAAAAGGCCCTATATATTATAGCAAACCTTCAGAATTGTCTGTGTGCAATAGAGAGAGTATCCACAATACCAAGGCCAGATATTTATTCATACTGCTACTCCAAGGCCTCCAACTGAGGACTTTTCCATCAGCTGCATCTGATCAATTTAACTGGTGATGATTTTAATTTGAAGATAGTCTATATCAGAGCTTTCCAAACTGTGTGTCGCGACAAAACCCGGAAGTGCTGATGGCGCATCGCCACCACCCCTGCGGTGGTGCGCACGGTGGCAGTAGCGCACCATCAGCGCTTCCAGGTTTTAGCGCAACATACGAGGCCGCCGCCGCCACCGCGCACGCCACCACCGCCGTTGGTGTGTCGCCAGCGGCGTGACTTTGGAAAGCACTGGTCTATATAGTCTATATATACAAAGCAAATGTATATATAAATATGCCATTAATGTTAGGGAGAAAATATATCCTGTTATTTTCTCAATTGCCTCTTAGGCTACACTTTACAATTTCATCAAATAGTGTATCCCCTATAAAATGTAATGAGAAAAGAGAAAACCTGTGGCTGCTTTGACCATCCCTCAATCTGTGTAACAGTGGCTTTTATAAAGCAAGGTATATTGATACAGTCAAACAATATCTAAACATGATATTGCTTCCTTCTCTGGGGAGAATTTAATCATCCGAAATATCTATGCCCTGGGAAAAAGTGGGATAATTAGGTAGGTGCATTCCTTTATCGTATGACAGAATGAAAGTCAGTTTTTGATTTAACGGAGAGAACCACATATGGAAAAAAATCAAAAAGGTCAACTGCCATGTTAGGGAATCATAAATATTCTCTATGCTATAGTAGATTAAAATCGTAGTCTGTTCCTCATAAACATTTATTTAAAAAGCCACCACAAATATTACAAAATCAGTAGGTGAAAAGAATCAATGCAGAGTTGGTATAAACTATATAAGACATATATTGATTGAAAATGTTCTGTGTTCTATATAAACAGAATTATTTGGAATTTACAAAATGAAAGTTCAGTTGATCTAAAATATTGATTTACTTTATTATTAGTTCTGATTTATTCTGTATTATTCTGTCTCCCTTTATATTTTACGCACCTGTGTAAGTGAAGTTTTAAATTAAATATCATCACAAAAAGGCAACATAAACATTAGCCAGTCATCAACTCCCTACATTCCTTTTATAGAAATAACCACAGAAACCAGGTGATCAAGCACATACTTTTTGACTGCATCGATCTAGCTAACACACCTCCTCTGCTTCTCTTTTTTCTTTTCCTCTTTTTAAGGGAATTTAGGATTCCCTTACCAACTTTGCTCAGACTGAAGAAGCTCCTTGGATAAGGAGCGAAACGTTTCCACTGAGAAAATAGAAATCCAGTTGACATGATTCAAGCTACAGACAATTCCACCTGGATGACTGAGAACCTTCATAGACCTACTCCTCTGCTTCTGTTATTTGCAAAGGACGCCACAGCCTGGAGAAGAGGGAATACTTCTCCTACACTCTGTTCAGCCAACTGTAACATCTTTTTTTTAACTTTTTCTGCATTGTGCTCTCTTGTCTATAAGGGAAAACCCAGCCAATTACTTTCAGCTACTTATGGAGCTAATTCCCTTTAAATTCTTTTCCATAATTCCACACATCAGAAATAACAACTCCATTTTTACTTCGTTTATGATATTAAGAAAGTTCCTCTACATTCTCTAAGTGTGCCTTCTTTTTGGTGAGATGCCTATTTGGGACATAGAAGCTATTTGTACATCTACACTATATAACCTAAATTCCAAATTATTATTGTATAGAAGCATGCTCAGAGTTCCTCTTCCTCCTCCCTTTCCCTTGCTAGGTTTACTGTACAGTCTTTAGCAATATTTCTTCACCTAATCATAAGAGAGGGATGAGGTGAGAGAATTGAATAAATAATCATGGTATAACTTACCAGACAGAGGTGGGAAAAGCAGCAATGCTTATGAACTGTTGCTTCTGCCCTCCTTTCTGAGGAGAGGTATTTCTGGAAGTTTCTTTTTTTTCCTCTCCCTTTTACCACCCACTTGGAGGATAATCAAGTCCTCTCAGTGCCTTTTGACTCTTCAAGAATGGTTTGGTCATTGAGCCTCCAAAAGAAGAAAGGTGTCATGGGAATTGTTTTTGCCTGGTACCCTGATGGTCCACACCTAACTGTTGTTCTGATGACTAAAGTAATTTGGTTTTGGGTTTTAATCCTCCAATTCCTTCCACAGAAAGGAGAATAAACAAAGAAAAGAAGAATATTAAGCTTAGAAGACTAAGCATTCAAAGCACACAAACTCCTTGTGTTTCCTCTTCTTCAGAACAGGGCCCCTACAAAGACTGCACCTGGCATCACCAGTATCTAGAAAACAAGAAAGAATAAATAAAGAGAATCCGGGTTAGCTTTCTATATTTAAGGCCCAACTGAAGAAAAAGAGAATGATACAAAGCTTATATGTTCAAACTGTTAAATATATGGTCCAAGGTTTAGATTAGATTAAGATCCTAAGGGAACATTCAAACTGGCCTAAGCTGAAACCTACATCTCATTAATATGTGATATGAATCTAATGAGATAAAAATCTTTTCAGTTGATTTAGCAAAACCTTGCATTCAAAATCTTATTGTATACAAAATCTAAATTAAAAAAAGAAAAGGCAAATTTACCATGCGCAAAATGCAAACCTGAAGGGAAAAGTAATGGTTTCAGACATACTTATTTCATTACAAACATATTTTAAAGCAGCACAGAGGAAGACAAAGTATTTTCTGTGCAGCAGACTGTCTTCCTCCATCCAAAGGTAAGTACAGCAGAAAGGGCTTTGTTTTAAGAATCCACATGTGACGGTAGCCAGAAATATTTTCCACGCAGCAGCTTCTGCATGTCACCACCAACGCTTAAGCATCCGTACTTAGACAAAGAATTCTAATATAACATACGTATGCACATTTCCCTTCTTGAATACAGATGATGAGGCAATTTCTAGTCGCAAGGCTTTCGACAAGTCCCACTAACCTGGTTGCTCTTTCCGTCGTCGTCTCCTCCTCCTCCTGAATAGGACTTTGGATTTTAGGAAGATGTGGCGGGGCGTCCAACCCCTCCCCTCGATTATTATGAAAGAGTGTCAATAAAATAAGCGTGGGGAAACATAAAAGGACTGGGGGAGCAGAGACGCTTCAGCAGGGACTAAGGACTCGGCTGCTTTTAAACGCTCTCAGATGGTTCGGTGGATCCCGCAGATGTGGCACTATTCAATTCTCTGTCGGAAGTATCAGGATTAATTATTTCCCGATGATGATGATGATGATTAAAATTGGAAAAACGAAAAAGTGGGGAGGGGCCGAAATCGGCCGCTCCCGCCCCACGCGCTCTCCCCCCCAACAAGACCGTCAGCAAAAGCCTGATGATGGAGGAGGAGGGGGAGGGTGACGTGCCCAGCCTTGGTGTTACAGATGAACCAGAGAAATTAATGCCTCCCCACGACTAAGAGAAGAGAGGCAGCGCCTCCGCCCACCCGTAGGGCTCCCGCGGTCGCCTGGACGCGCTCGCAGTCCCCCAGAAACCGCCACCACCGATCTCGCCTGCCCGCCCTACCACCCGCCCGCCAGCCAGCCCGCCTGCCTAGCCCGCTAGGGTCGGAGGGAGGGATCGGAAGACGCAGCTAGCGCGCGCACGGCAAAGGGAGGGGGCGCGGCCGACACACGCAGCGGGTTCGGGGACGCCCCATTACGCGCGCGCCCGTTAGGTGAAAGCCCCCTCCCCTTCCTCCAGCCAATCCCGTGCAGGGAGCGGTAAGGCGCGCAGATCTTTCCCCTCCCCCGCCTCAGTTGGGTGCCGTCTTCTCAGAGGCAGCTGTAGTTGTTGAAGAGAGGCGCGGGGGGGGGGGCGTACGTGAGGCACAAGGGGAAGCGAGCTAGTCTGGCAGCCAAGTTGTCCTTTTCCTCTTCTCCTCTGCTGCCAGTTTTCACTGGGCTTCCTTCTCTTAAGAATTTGTGGCCGTTTCCCAGTCGACCCCACCCGCTTTGCAGGCCTCTGTAGGAACACTACGGTATTCGCCCACGCCCAGCGGTGTGAATGCATCTTTCTCGTGAGCTAGCTTCATTGAAAGGGAGCGCTCGCTCTTTGCCAGCTCAGCACCCAGCTCATGCTTCTTGACTGCAGTTACAGAGCAATGCATGGGCTGCGTGGGAGAGGGGAGTCAGGATTTCTGTGGCCAGAAGGTAGAAAGTCCCCCTTTTCCTGTGGCCTTTGACAACCAGCTGAAAGTTGCATACATTCACTCAATGTACCCTGAAGATAACATCCCAGCTAGTAAATTTCCCACCTGATCCTGTCATTTAAAAACTAACACAGTTAAAGAGGAATCCTTCCTCACTCACAGAGGAACTATAGAAAAACAGAGTGGCACTGTGAGGTGCCAGTTGGACTCAACCTAATTAAGTTTAGCTGGTGATTGATTATTAGTAATCTCCCAATAGCTTTTGATACCATCTGCCATAGTATCTGCCCAGACTGGTTCTGCAGGTTGAGGGCTGGGTTAGTTCCACTTCTACTGGTAGGATGGTTTTCAGCTTGAGAATGGGGGGTAACTTTGCTGTGAAAAGGAACATCATTATTGGTCATTTCTAATTCTAGCAGAAAACAAGCAGTTGTCAGCAGGTCCTGGAAGAAGGAAGAAATCTTACTGCTCCATTTCTTTTAATGACCTTGCTTAGGATCACTGGGATGGAGGTGGAAGGAAAGGAATAAGGGGCATTTGCATGTGATGCCTCTGGCCATCTAATCCAGTAGCCTGTGTGGCCCTCAACATGGACACGTCTTTTTGTACTTGCAGTGGAATGTCGTACATGGGGACAAGCTTTATCTCATGATGTCCTTAATGCAGAGCTTTCCAAACTGTGTCGCGACACAAAAGTGTGTCGCCACACAACCCGGAAGCGCTGATCATCATCAGCGCTTCCGGGTTTTCCTGCGGCGACACACCAACGGTGGCATGCAAAAACCTGAAAGCGGCGGCAGCGCTTCTGGGTTTGCGCGCTGCCGCAACGGCGGCACTTCCGAGTTTTCCCGCGGCGACACACCAACAGCGGTTGGTGTATCGCCGCGGGAAAACTTTGGAAAGCCCTGCCTTAATGCATGTTTCATCATTTTGATGAAATCTTGGCTTGTTCTGGCCCTTAAAGTTAGAAAGCTTGCCTACCCATGACCTACTTTGTGGCAACTAGATATTTCATCAGTGATGTTACTATACTGGATAGAGCCAGAACTTCCAAATCGGTCGTTATGGGGTTGGGTGGAGACTGGTTTGGTTTGGGTTTTTGTTGGAGAGAAAAGTGCTCACAGTATTTTTAATAACTAAACAGTCCAGTAAGGTTGAAACATCTGTGGAACACTGCCTATGAAGTCAGAACAGCCTATTTCAAGGACTTGAAACAGCCTTAAGCTCATCATTCTTCATCACACACCTATTCATTGGCGATCACTCGTAGCTGAGTAAGATTGTCTTCCAAAGGTAAAATTTTAACAGTGGATCCGTAAGTGGCTATAAAGGCCAATTCTGGATCCGCACAACCTCCCACAATGAGGGCATAGGTTTCCGGGTGGGAGACGGTCATGATGAGGGTTTGCCTGACGTGCCTTCCTTTTAGCTCTTTTCTCCCTTTCGCCCTGTACTCGTGCTTCTTCAAAGTCCATAGCGCCATTAATAAAGGCTGACCTCCAATTGAAACGCTCATGAGTTAGGGCTTCCCAGTTCTCAATGCTGATATTACATTTTTTTAAATTAGCTTTGAGAGTATCTTTGAATCTCTTTTGCTGTCCACCAATATTCCGTTTTCCATTCTTAAGTTGGGAGTAAAGTAGCTGCTTTGGAAGACGATGGTCAGGCATTCGAACAACATGACCGGTCCAGCGAAGTTGATGTTGGATGATCATTGTTTCAATGCTGGTGGTTTTCGCTTCTTCTAATACGCTAACATTAGTCCGCCTATCTTCCCAAGTAATTTGCAGAATTTTTCGGAGGCAGCGTTGATGGAATCTTTCAAGAAGTTGGAGGTGGCGTTTGTAGAGGGTCCATGTTTCACAGGCGTACAGAAGGGTTGGTAGTACAATGGCTTTGTAAACAAGCATTTTGGTCTCCCTGCGAATGTCCCGATTCTCAAACACTCTACGCTTCATTCGGGAGAAAGCTACACTCGCAGAGCTCAGGCGATGCTGAATTTCAGCGTCGATGTCGGCTTTTGTAGATAGATGGCTGCCGAGATAAGAAAAGTGGTCGACATTTTCTAGTGACACACCTTTAAGATGGATTGATGGCGCTGCGGAGGGATTGGTTCGAACTTGCTGGTAAAGCACTTTGGTTTTTTTAATGTTAATCGAGAGGCCAAGCTTTTCATATGCTTCTGCAAAGATGTTTAGGATAGTTTGAAGATCTTCCTCGGAGTGTGCACAGACTACGTTATCATCAGCATATTGAAGTTCTATAACAGAAGTTGTAATTACCTTATTTTTTGCTTTCAGCCTACTAAGATTAAAAACACACCTATTAACCTATACCCAGATGAACAGGAACCAGATAAACATGAACAATCAAGAAAGAAACAATACCCATTCAAAGAGCAATCAAGAAATAAACAATACCCCAATCAAGGTTGGTAGGACAAGCTATCATATATAAATGGCCAGCAAATGTCCCTCCCCCACACACTGATGTTACATACCTTGGTAATAAAACATCTGCAAGAAGAAAAGTAAACTCAGAGAACACCAGGAATCTAGCAATTTTACCTCTGTTTCTTAGCTGTTTGCAACCAGATTGGTAGTGTAGGTACTGGGACTGCATTTAAGAAGTGTGGAGAGATGTGGCTCATGGGATGCAGGTTGACCATTCCTGATGTGTATAGAGCTGCTAGATAAATGTCAACAAGTTTTTGGAGTGAGGTGTTTAGCTTTAAGTGGTGTTTGTGATATTTAATGTTCTGGATAAAGGCCAATGAACTAAATTGGATTTCAAAAATTGTTTTTTTAAAACAATTTTTTAAATTTTAAAACAATTGATTTTTTACTTATTCACTGTTTTTATTTAATTGTTGTATGCCTCCCAGAGTCGCTTTGTGTGAGATGAGCGGCCATATAAATGTGAGCAATAAATAAATAAATAAAAAGGTAGAGACACTGTAGGTAAGTGATTCTCATCGTGGAATGCACAACCTATTCTAGAGACAAAATATATAGAGCCAGAATAATCCCAACTGGTTTATACATGCCTTTCTATATTACGAGCTCAACTTTTTTATTTCCAATACTCTGAGCATTAGTATATAGAAAGTGAAGGCCATGAAGTTCATGCCAACATTCTGATTTTTCACTGAATAGTTTAATATACTCTATTACAATTTACATAATCATTCATTTGCATTGGCTTGATGTTACTCTTTTTCTATGACAGCCCAAGTTTGTCTTGTTGGACAAGATCGGTATTTTGTTTTGTTGGGGAGGGGAGGGGACAAAGAAAAGGAAAGGGGGTGGTTAAAGGAGGAAGGAGTAGAGCCAAAGGAGGGGTTACTGGTACTCTGTTTCCTATGACCCATACAAATCTGGAGCCAACCTTTAATTGCTGAAAACACGTCTCAATAAAAAAAATGTATTTTATGTGAGGGAGGAAAACAAAGTGCTTATCTGGAAAAACTCTGATCTTTGCTCATTGCTATTTAGTCCATTCTAATTTTCTACTCTGCTGATTGAGGTTCTTTTTTAAGGAATTTAGTTTCTATTTTACTCACATCTGTGGAACACTGCCTATGAAGTCAGAATATCCCATTTCAAACTTGACACTTGAAATAATCCTAAATATACCTTTACTCCTCATAATCTATTAATTTATAGCTGTTCCTTCATATTGTAGGATTTTCTTATTGCATTTTTGTTTTATCTGCTGCAAGATATTGTTAGACTAAAAAAAAGCATAACATTTTTTCTAAATAACTATTCTCACATTACAGAATCATGGAAAAACTACTTTTTGCTTGGACTAACAAACTTCCTTAAATGAAGAGTAGTTCCTAACACAGAGCTTTCCAAACTGTGTGTCGCGACACAAAAGTGTGTCGCCACACACAGTCTGGTGTGTCACCACACAACCTGGAAGCGATGATCATCATCAGCACTTCCGGGTTTTCCCGCGGCGACACACCAACGGCGGCACGCAAAAACCCGAAAGCGGCAGCAGCGCTTCCGGGTTTTTGCGTGCTGCCGCAATGGCGGCACTTCCGGGTTTTCCCGCGGCGACACACCAACGGCGGTTGGTGTGTCACCGCGGGAAAACTTTGGAAAGCCCTGTCCTAACAATTTATGGTCACCATCTCTACATTACTGGCCCAACTACTGTAAACATTTATTCAAGTTTCCTGATTTACAGTGCTTTCTATCTCAATCATTCTGATACAGCAACTATATATAGTTGTACTGAAAGTCAGGGGGAAAAAACCCTTCTTACCTATTGTATTTGTGCTATTTATTTGGCTAGGACATTCCTGGTTGGGCTAGGTTAAGACATTCCTGATTGGATCAGGTTCTGCCTCAAGGATTAGGAAAGCCAGTTTGTGTAAAAAGGGAACTAGCCTACAGCATGAGTCACAGAAAAAGGAGAAAACAAACTGTCTGTTACAACAAGATGAACATCCATGATAAAATAACAAGAAACAAAACCAACAGATAATTGGACTGTAAGTCTAGTAGAAATTGAATTAGTATTTAAAAAAAACCAAAATCAGGAAAGTAAAAAAAAATAGAATGGAACAAATATCAGAGATGGGCAAAATGTCTTCTTAGCACCAAGAGCAGTTTCACCAGATAGGAAGTTTGTTTTCCTCCTCCATGTGCAAGATATTTTTTTATTGGGACCTTTAAAAAAGTCAAGAACTATTTTTCCAAATTAAAGCAGGATGAACACCAGAACTCCTTTTGTGAGTGATGCACTATTATCATACAAGCCAACATACTGTTGCCTATGTCCCACTAATTAGGAGAGTAGTATTATTCAGAGTACTAACATACATTCAGGATGCCACTGCAGTGCCTCAGAATATCCCAAACCTGAGCAGTCCTATTCTTACCATTACCAGAAAAGGGTGCATGTGGCATGTGACTAGTCTATACTTTATCTTATTGAAAGCAGTTATGTGAAACCCTCAATTGACCAAAGTCATAAGGCAGTCACTATCTATGGGCTCTTCTGGTGACAATAATGCCATATGGGAGATTGTGAGATGAAATTTAAAGAGTAAAGAGCATGAATTAACATATGAAAGAAAGAAAAATAGGTATGTTGTATATGTATATACTAAAAGAAAGTAAAACTAAAAGAAAGGGGAAGGATGTTAGAGAGTTGAATGAAAATGAAACTCTTATGAAGTCAGTGAATACATGGAGAGAAGTGAAGTTTTAGATTGAATTATGTATGGAGAAGCTAACATGTATGTCAGAAATTATGAACTGGCATCATTTAGATGTTGTGAATGCATATGAAAGTAGGAATTCACAGGTTGATGATAGCTGCATGTTATACTCCAGTGACTAGTAATAATGGAAGAACCAGAAACCAGAAATGGGTTTTGGGGGGGAAAGCGCATTATTCTGAACAAATGTAACCCAAGGGAAATAATTATTGGGCTAAGTGGTATGAATGGAAGGGTAAGGTTGGAGACTTTATAGAACAAGATGAGAAAAACATCCAAAGCATGGCTTCTGGAATTTTTTCCATTTCCTTTACCAACAATGGTCATAGGAGACATCAGTATTTTCTTCTTTGTACCAAAATAATGTGTTGTGTCTGTTTTCTGGGTATTTGCTCTCCCTTCCTATTGCATATGTATATGCATAGCTAGAACTATCCCCGCTGTCATGGTCAGATCACGTCCTGATATCCCTAGGATTCTCTTATGCCGCCCCACTCCGCAGGGAGGCAGGACCTATTCGATTGGTCCGCCCCCGGCGACTTATGGACCCATTGAGGTTTCAGAGGGAGCTGGGGGTAATACCCGAGGATCTGCTGCACGGTCCAGCGGAGGCACTGGCCGCAACCTGGAATAGGGAAGCGGCCGGTGCCTTGGACAGGATCGTGCCGATGCGACCTCTCCAGCCCCATTCGACCCGTCACTCCCCGTGGTTTACGGAGGAGTTGAGGGTCTTGAAGAGGGTGAAGAGACGTCTAGCGTGCTGCTGGAGAAAGACGAAGACGGAATTTGACCGAACACAATCTAGAGCCGCTATTAAGGCCTACCTTGTGGTGGTAAGAGCGGCGAAACATGAATATTTCTCCGCTCATATTGCGTCCGCAGAATGCCGTCCGACGGCCCTGTTTAAGATTACTCGATCTCTCTTAGGTAGGGTGGTATTGACCACCCACCTGCAGGACCGTGCGGAAGAATTTTCTGAGCATCTGCAGGATAAAATTGCTCGGATTTGGTCTAAGTTGGACTCCATACGTGGAACGCAGTCTGGGGAGATGCCGAGAGAGTGGTCTTGCCCTATTATCTGGGAACAATTTGATCCTGTTGGACCTAAGGAAGTGGACAGGATCCTTCGAATTGTTAATTCTACCACTTGTTATTTAGATCCCTGCCCTTCCTGGCTGGTAAAATCGGCCAGGGAGGGGACATGTGGATGGGTCCAGGCTATGATTAATACATCCTTGTTGGAGGGGGTGGTTCCAACTGCCTTCAAGGAGGCATTGGTGCACCCCCTCCTCAAGAAGCCATCCCTGGACCCTACTATCCTGGACAACTTTCGTCCAGTCTCCCACCTTCCCTTTTTGGGAAAGGTGGTCAAGAAAGTGGTGGTGTTGCAACTTCAAAGGACCCTGGATGAAGCGGATTATCTAGACCCGTTCCAGTCAGGTTTCAGGCTGGGATATGGGACGGAGACTGCATTGGTCGCGCTTACGGGTGATCTCTGGCAGGAGCGGGATGGAGGTAGTGCATCCATCCTGGCTCTCTCAGATCTCTCAGCGGCTTTCGGTACCATCGATCATGGTATCCTTTTGGAGCGGCTTAGGGAGTTGGGGGTGGGCAGTGTAGTTTTACGCTGGTTCACCTCCTTCCTCCGGGGCCGCTCCCAGTCGGTGGTGATAGGGGAGGAGAGATCCAGCCCACGACCGCTCCTGTGTGGGGTGCCGCAGGGTTCGGTTCTCTCTCCTCTCCTATTCAACAAACCGCTGGGTGAGGTCATCCGTCACCATGGGATGAGGTATCATCAGTATGTGGATGATACTCAATTGTCTATCTCCATCCCTGGTGAGGTAAGTGATGCAGTGTCCACCCTCTCCCAGTCCCTGGGGGCTGTGAGGGCCTGGATGGGGAACAACAGGCTCCAGTTGAACCCTGGTAAGACCGAGTGGCTGTGGATTGATGGCCTAGCGTCTTCTGGGAAATTATCATCTTTGGTTCTCGATGGGGTAGCACTGCCCTGTTTGGAACTGGTGCGTAATCTGGGGGTCCTTCTAGACTCACGACTCCTGCTCGAAGAGCAGGTGGCAGTCGTGGCTAGGAGGGCTTTTGCACAACTTCGGTTAGTGCGCCAGTTACACCCATTCCTGGATCGTGACGCCCTCCGTACAGTCACTCATGCTCTCATAATCTCTCATATAGATTATTGCAATGCGCTCTACATGGGGCTACCTTTGAAGACTATCCGGAAGCTTCAGCTGGTGCAGAATGCGGCCGCGCGGGCAGTTTTGGGTGTGTCAAGATCTGCCCATGTAACACCATTGCTCCGCGAGCTGCATTGGGTGCCGGTTTGCTTCCGGGTACAATTCAAGGTGTTGGTTATCACCTTTAAAGCCCTACATGGCATGGGGCCAGAATACCTGAGGGACCGTCTTATCCCCATGTTATCGACCTGCCCCACCCGGTCATTCAGAGAGGGCCTGCTACAAACCCCATCAATTAGAGAATACCATCTGATGGGGTCTAGGAGGCGGGCCTTCTCGGTGGTAGCGCCCACTCTATGGAACATCTTGCCTCCAGAGTTGAGACAGATCTCCTCCCTCCCGACCTTTAGGAAAGAGCTGAAGACCTGGTTCTGCCGCCTGGCATGGGAGGGAGGAAGGGATAGTTCCTCATGGGGGTGGCTAATTCCCTAATTTTATAATGTCCTTCTTTTAATTATTCCATCGCCATCTGGATTTCATAATTATTTACTGTATTGTATATTGAAGTTTTATATATTTTATTTTAACTTATTTATTGTGAACCGCCCAGAGTTCCCCATGCGGGGAGATGGGCGTTTATATAAATTAAATAAATAAATAAAAATAAATATGTGAGTTCTTGTATATGCGCACTGGGAACTAACGGGGCAGGCTGACCTGGAGGTAGGAACGACTTAGAATAGAACAATCAGCAACATTCTGAGTGGCTGCCCAATAGCCTCTCCCGTAGGGATGTGCTGGGGGATTTTTTTTTCTGCAGTGTTTGTCTCTGCAGCATCAGCCAGATCTGGGCAGCTTCAAACTCAATCTTTCTTGGAATGGATTGGATCCCCTTTGGGGATGGGATCCCATCTGGTCAAATTTTGAAGAGTTATTCTGCTGATTGAGTCCAGAGCCCCTTTACATATTTTTATTCCATAATTCAGTTGCATTAGAAAGAATAAAAGTAATAAGGCCATTTGGAGACCCAAGAATGAATGAGAATGGTGAATACACATCTAGAAGTAGGTCTATTTGTTTCCAGTGCATAGTTTAGCAAAATATATATGCTACATACATGCACATGGCACCATACACATGCATTTTTTTAAACTTTGATTGTTGTGACCCGCCCAGAGTCCCTTGTATGGGAGATGGGCGGGGAATAAATTGAATGAATGAATGAATGAATGAATAAATAAATAAATAAATAAATAAATAAATGTGGCACTACATATGAGGAATTAATATAAATTAATATATTATTATATATTAAATATATAACATATAATATAAATATAAAACTATTATTGATGTTCATATTTATGATGAAGGATTGAGAGAAATTAGTGGTGGATACTAGGATGATGAGAGGTTCCAAATGTGTAACCATTTCTTGGTAGTGTCAAGAATGAATTATCTTCCTAGCATTTTTCCCGCATGTGCAGGGTCTGCTTTTTTCGGATCAACCAAATGTTGATCCGTTGATTGCAACAGGAATTTACTGGCTGGCTTGTCGCCCAAGCCTGACATTGTGGGCTGAGAGAGAGTAACTGGTCCAAAGTCACCCAGCCGGCTTTCAGGCCTAAGGCAGGACTAGAACTCAAGTCTCCTAGTTTCTAGCATGGAGTCTTAACCATTAGACCAAACTGGCTCTCAGTGTCAAGAATGAATCTTGAGGGAGAAATGGACATGAAAGAAAAAGAAAGAAGTGACAGTAAAAGTAGAACTGCAAGAAGAGAAAGTACAAGTCCTGTATGAAGAAGTATTAGCAGATTAATCTCCCAAGGAATGGACAGAAAGAAGATGTGGAAGCTGGAATAGATTGAAAAGGATTATGTTACAAATGGTCATGGAAGTGTGTGGAATTACACTAATGAATAAAGGGATGATGAAGTGAAAGAGGCTATGAATGAGAAAAATGCAAGTGATTGCTGCAAAAGATGAGAACGAGAGAAATTATATAGAAAAGATAATTGCAAAAATGTAGTCAGAGCAATAATTCTTCTTGATTAAAAGAATTATAAAAGGATCTGAAGGATTTATATGTCATTGGTTCACCTATATACAATTGATGGAATGTTTTAAATTAGACAAGAAGAAATTTAAATTTGTTAATGAAATAACACAATTTGAAATGGATTTATGTGTAAATGATGGTCATGTTATTACTAAGATGTATAAGATTTTGTTACAGATGAATATGGAAGACGAACAAGTTAAGGAGTGTATGATCAAATGGGCTAGAAATTTTGGATATAATTTTATGCTGGACCAATGGGAGAATATGTGGATAAAAGGTTTGAAATTTACGTTGAATTATAACTTGAAAGAAAATTTCTATAAAATGATGTATCGTTGGTACTTAACCCCTGATAAGTTGTCAAAAATGTATAGTGGAATAACTAACGTCTGTTGGAAATGTTCACAGGATGAAGAAGGAACCTTTTACCATCTTTGGTGGACTTGTGAGAAAGCTAAAAAGTTCTGGGATCAAATATGTAGTACCATTCAGAAGATTCTTAAAATAAATATACAAAGAAAGCGAGAACTTTTTCTTTTAGGTTTAATGGACAGTTGGAGAAACAACATGGAGTTTTGCTATTATATATGATCACAGCTGCAAGACTGTTATATGCAGAACGATGGAAAGATCCACAAATACCTACAGTTGAAGATTGGATTGTCAAATTAATGGACTTGGCTCAGATGGCTAAATTAACAGTTTTAATAAGAGAGCATTCTATTTCTACTTTTATATCGAATTGGCAACCACTTTTGGAATATTTGCTTGTAACTGAAAAAAATGATGTTTTGATTTTGGGCTTTAATGATTGAACAATTTGTTTTAATAGAAATAATGTTATGTTAGGATTAATTGTTTGTAAGAGACTAGATTAGTATATAATCATATATCTGTATCGGAGATAGTCGGAAGTCGCCTTACCTATTTTCTCTTTCTATTCACATCTTTATAGTTTGTTCTTTTTACTTTAGTTTTGTTTCTATCTAATCTAAAGTTCTTTCTTTTTTGTATTTTAAATACATACTTTGAAAAAATAAATAACAAACACGAATCTTGCCATAAAAAAAATAAAAAATAAAAGAATTATAAAAGGAACGTCTTATTTTATAAGCACATTATTTAAATTAATTCAATTATACACATTTATTTTATTGTCCTGACCCCTTTTTTTTTGGAGTGTGGCTTCTAGAAGGAATGTGCATTCATACCAGTGTATCATATACATACACTTATTGGACAAGATGGGAGAATCTCCAGGATGGTTTTCAGCTAGAGTTAGAAACCCTGCGATAATCTTAAATTCAAGGTAATCTTTTCTAGACACACAATGAAGGCTGTGGAGAAGCAATTTGTATTAATAAATTATGGTCATTTAATTTCTCAAGAAGCATTTGTATCAGTCACTCAACTAAATGATTCAGTGTTATTTCTGTTCTATGTATGGTTGAATATACTGTATTTTAGAAGCACAAGTCTTTTGGTTGAATAAATGTGTGAAAGTATGAATATGCCCAAGGCAGCTGACAAAGATTAGTTTTTAAGGAAGAGGAAAAAAGGGCAAGTTCATTGTTGTTCTACATATAAAAAAATATTTTGTATAATTTCATAAATTATAAAACATTGCATGTGTATGTGTGCATATACACATATATTTGACACTTATCAAGGAAAACCATTCCTCCCTCCCTAAAATACACACTAAAACAATTATATACTAGTAGTCATATCGGCTAGATATGGAATTGCTGTAGTATATGATAATTTTATGGAATATCCTGGATATTGCTCATCTCCATAAGCAAACAGTGGCCAAATCCATCCAACTTTAGTGTTGCATCTTCCTGATATAACCTCTGACTCACCTCTTTAAAAATATGTTCTACCCTTTGTCACCAAATAAATTATATCCATTTGGAGGTAAGAATATTTCCTATTACTCTACAGGTTATATTAATCTAGATCAGCTATTTCCAACTTTTAGTTTAACATGACATTGTGATCTGATTCATTGTGTTAATGATTTCAATTTGTGTGAACCTAACTCTTGTAGTTTATTTGATAAACCATGGGTAAGTGAAACATGGGTTAATAAAATATGTGAGCCCCAGTTTATGTCGACAAATGCATAGTTTATATTCTGAGAGAAAACACTTCAAAATCCCTATTAAAGGAATACTCAATTAAGCCAAATAAAACATCACCCCAACCCCCAAAATGGGCAATTTTTGCAATCTCCAAATACAATAATTATAAAATGTTTAGAAAAGCAGCAGCTCGGGCTGCCTTGATGTCAATCGTGAAGTCTGAGCTAACCACATAGTGCATCTCCTTGCATTTCATTCCCCTTTTACAATCTTTCCTTTCTGTCCCCCACCAACGAACCACGGGTGAATAATGTATACAGTATTTCAGAGTAATACTCCGTGAATTTGGCAAAGTGGACTCTGATCCACAAAAGTTTATGTGATGATAAATCTGAGTCTTTACAGTGCTATAGGAAGCTTTATACTATTTGACCTATTTGGGACTTTCCCTATTGAGGGAGGTTTTGGACTAGGAGCAATTTGAAACATGAAGTTCCTCCTATGAATTCTGAGTCGACACAGTCCTTTGAGAGGACTGTTTGATTTCAGAATTGTTATAAATTAGTTAGCAGATAAGGAATGAACCAGATTAATTCCAATAATCTGGAGAGAAAAATAAGGGAGTAGTACAAAATCAAACAAATCACATTGCAACTTATGTATAAATGTATAAATTCAGCCAATTCATTTGTGCATGATGGTAGTAGTTAGGGGATAAATTTCTTAGATGAGAGACCACGAGGAAATCCTATAGCTAGTCAGGAAGTTTTTAAAAAACCAGGAAGAATGCAATGGCAAATAGTTTCCATTTCCACAGAAATTACTGCACATGGATATTTATGTATTTATTGTCCAAATTTCTATCACTGCCCATCTCCCCCAATGGGTATGTAGTCACTAGGAGTCGAGCTCTGCTTGCCTGAACCTTAACTTGGTCCAAAACATTGGATATCAACATAATACTAGCTCTATATTATATAACCATGATGGCCATAAAGATTGTCCCTCATCGTAGGCTCCAAGGAAGAAAACCAAGGCGTAAAATGAATACACTGGCCCTTCAAGATCCTATTAAACGAGCTTGCTTTCAATCAACTCTCAAGGAACATCTGCCTATGGAACTTCCTGAAAATGTTGAGGAACACTGGATTAAATTGAAGACTTCTATTATTTCAGCCTGTGAACAAACTATCGGATACCAGACTAAGAGACATCAGGACTGGTTTGATGAGAACGATAGTGAGATTGAACATATTATTGACAAGAAAAGGAAAGCCTTCCAGATATGGCAAAAAGATATTAACTGTGCCGTTAAGAAAAAAATCTACGCCAGTGCAAAGGCAGAAGTCCAAAGAAGAACTAGAGAACTTAAGAACATATGGTGGATAAAAAAAGCCCAAGAAACCCAACATTTTGCAGATGCTCATGATGCACGGGGCTTTTTTAATGCCATAAAGGCCATCTATGGACCAACAAACCATGGTACAAATCCCTTACGCTCAGTAGATGGTACTAAACTTCTAAAGGACAAAGAGTCTATTGCACTGCGCTGGAAAGAGCATTACTACAATCTCCTTAATCGTCACTCTACTGTGGCTGATGAAGTCTTCTTGCAAATCCCGCAAAAACAAATAAGAGATGAGCTTGCAGTACTCCCTAGTTTGGAGGAAGTCAGTAAAGCCACTAAACAAATGAAAAATAACAAAGCTAGTGGACCTGATGGGATTCCTTCTGAAGTCTTTAAAGAAGGCGGGCCTGAACTTACACAACAACTTCATAAGCTCATCGAAAAAATCTGGATGAGGGAGGAGATTCCAGCAGACTTTAGGGATGCCATAATTATCACTCTCTTTAAAAAGGGTGATAGAACAGACTGTGGAAACTATCGAGGCATCTCCCTTCTAGCCACAGCAGGCAAAATCCTGGCAAAGATCATCGCAAACCGTCTCCTATCTGTTTCAGAAGACATCCTCCCTGAAACGCAAAATGGCTTCCGCCCTTCCAGGGGAACAGTGGATATGATCTTCACTGCACGACAGCTTCAAGAAAAATGCAAGGAGCAAAACCGCCCTCTGAACATGGCGTTTATTGATCTGACTAAAGCTTTTGATACTGTAAATCGTACTGCTCTCTGGACCATCCTTCTGAAAATCGGATGCCCTGATAAATTTGTGAACATCTTGCGGTTACTCCATGACGACATGATGGCAACAATCCTGAATAACAATGGCTCTCAAAGCGATCCATTTAAAGTGGAATCCGGCGTTAAACAGGGATGTGTTATTGCTCCAACCTTATTCGCTATCTTCATCGCTATGATTATACACCTTGTTGAAGAGAAACTTCCTACTGGTGTAGAAATTATATATCGAACAGATGGAAAGCTTTTTAATCTTAGTAGGCTGAAAGCAAAAAATAAGGTAACTGCAACTTCTGTTATAGAACTTCAATATGCTGATGATAACGTAGTCTGTGCACACTCCGAGGAAGATCTTCAAACTATCCTAAACATCTTTGCAGAAGCATATGAAAAACTCGGCCTCTCAATTAACATTAAAAAAACCAAAGTGCTTTACCAGCAAGTTCGAACCAATCCCTCCGCAGCGCCATCAATCTAGCTTAAAGGTGTGTCACTAGAAAATGTCGATCACTTTTCTTATCTTGGCAGCCATCTATCTACAAAAGCCGACATCGACGCTGAAATTCAGCATCGCCTGAGCTCTGCGAGTGTAGCTTTCTCCTGAATGAAGCGTAGAGTGTTTGAGGATCGGGACATTCGCAGGGAGACCAAAATGCTTGTTTACAAAGCCATTGTACTACCAACCCTTCTGTACGCCTGTGAAACATGGACCCTCTACAAACGCCACCTCCAACTTCTTGAAAGATTCCATCAACACTGCCTCCGAAAAATTCTGCAAATTACTTGGGAAGATAGGCGGACTAATGTTAGCGTATTAGAAGAAGCAAAAACCACCAGCATTGAAACAATGATCATCCAACATCAACTTCGCTGGACCGGTCATGTTGTTCGAATGCCTGACCATCGTCTTCCAAAGCAGCTACTTTACTCCCAACTTAAGAATGGAAAACGGAATATTGGTGGACAGCAAAAGAGATTCAAAGATACTCTCAAAGCTAATTTAAAAAAATGTAATATCAGCATTGAGAACTGGGAAGCCCTAACTCATGAGCATTTCAATTGGAGGTCATCCTTTATTAATGGCGCCATGGACTTTGAAGAAGCACGAGTACAGGGAGAAAGGGAGAAAAGAGCTAAAAGGAAGGCACGTCAGGCAAACCCTCATCATGACCGTCTCCCACCCGGAAACCTATGCCCGCATTGTGGGAGGTTGTGCGGATCCAGAATTGGCCTTTATAGCCACTTACGGATCCACCGTTAAAATTTTACCTTTGGAAGACAATCTTACTCGGCTACAAGTGATCGCCAATGAACATATATGACATCAGAAAAAACATCAAGGATTTCTCAGTGTCTGGAGGCTGTAGGGGCCTGGATGGGGAACAACAGGATTCAGCTGAACCCTGGTAAGACGGAGTGGCTGTGGATTGATGGCCACTCGATTTCCAGGAAGTTGACATCTTTAACTCTGGATGGGGTGGCACTGCCCTGTTCAGACTCAGTGCGAAACCTGGGGGTCCTCCTGGACTCACGACTCCTGCTCGAGCAGGTGGCAGTCGTGGCCAGGAGGGCCTTTGCACAGCTTCAGGTTGTGCGCCAGTTGCGCCCCTTCCTGTATCAGGAGGCCCTCCGAACAGTCACTCATGTCATCTCCCATATAGATTACTGCAATGCACTCTACATGGGGCTACCCTTGAAGAGTATCCGGAAGCTTCAGCTGGTCCAGAGACGGGTAGTTCTGGGTGCTATAAGATCAGCACATGTAGCACCGCTACTCCGTGAGCTGCGTTGGGTACCAGTTTGCTTCCGGGTCCAATTCAAGGTGTTGGTTATCACCTTTAAAGCCCTACATGGCATGGGACCAGGGTATCTGAGGGACCGTCTTATCCCGATTACGTCCACCCGCCCCACCCGATCATGCAGGGAGGGCATGCTTCGGATCCCACTAAAAGAATTCCATCTAGCGGGGTCCAGGAGGCGTGCCTTCTCTGCGATAGCACCCGCCCTGTGGAATATCTTGCCCCCTGAGGTGAGACGGGCACCCTCGCTCCTGGCCTTCAGGAAATCTTTAAAGACCTGGTTCTGCCGCCTTGCCTGGAATGAAGGAAATAATAGTTCCTCCTGGGGGTGGTTAGCTTAGCAATATCCTCTTTTTAAGAACATACCATCTCTTGGATTTTTATTTTTTATTTTTATAGTATATTTTAGATGTATAGGTTTTTAACTTTTTATAATGTGATTGTAAACCGCCCAGAGTCTGCCATGGTAGAGATGGGCGGTGATAAATCCAAATAAATAAATAAATAAAGTGCAAATCAGTAAAAATCAAGTAATCTTTCACTACATTTTCAATTTACAGAAATAGATCTGTTCCTTAAATGAGGAAATCGAAAAATAGCAGCGCACTGTGATGAATGGATGGAATGTTGATTTGGGTCATCAGAACCTGGGCCTGATTTTCCCAAGTCTGTATCTGAAACAATCTTCCCTCTAACGTGGCACTTTTAATATAATTTGGGACTACAGCTCCCAGAATTCCAAGCCCCACGCACTTGCTCATTTTTTTCTGCTTTCATTAAGCAAAAAGTACTTCTGGAAGAGAAAAAGGATATTGAGACTCATTAGGCAATAATAGAGACGCCACTTGCGATTCTGACCATTTTGCCCCATCTGGCACTAGCGAACAGATTAGATTGGGTGTGTACAGTCACAAAATGAAATGCGTAGAAGCATCGTCAGGGTGCAGCCCCTTCATTTCCCAGACATTCTGGAAAGGGAGAAAATAGTCGTGGCAGATGTAGGCAAACCTTGAAGGGCTGCCAGATTAGGGAATGCATAGTTTCTTCATCCACTTCATACATCTGGCCAACGCAGGCGGTTGCCTTCTCAAGAGATCACATTGAACCAATGGACTCGTCTCTACCGCTTCCTTCCCCCCCCCCTCCTTTGGGGAAAGCTGTATTTCATTGGAGAGCAAGGCTTTGCACTGATATTCCAAGGTGCCGAAGCGCGTGAAAATCGCGTCCGCCCACTATGCTCTTTGCTCTGACTATTCTGGAGTCTGACCCAAGCACGCAACCAAGCCCTCCGGCACACAAGCCCCACACGGCGAGCCCCAGCGCTCAGTGGAGAAGCGTAACAAACGCTTCCAGCGGGGCTCTAGCTGGGCGGCAGCAGCTGGAGGAGCGGCTCAACCCGGAGGAGACGTGACGCGCGGGCGCGCTGTAGTGCGGCTCATTTTCTCTCCCCCTTCGGCGCCAGCTGGAGGAGCGGGAGCCGCGGCGTTCCAGTTTTGCGCAGTCTTCCCTTTTCCTGGTATAAGCCGGCTAGAACCGGCCTCAGCAGCAGCACAACGTACTCGCGCAGTCATCTGCGCTTGCTGCTCCTGAATGACTCAACGCCTGCAGGTCTCTCCAGCCTTCGTCAGCCCCGCCTTCCTGGCAGAAGGTGCTGCTGCGGCTAATGTGCTGGAAATTAAAAGAGGGGGAGCCGATGCGGAGCTGGAGGAAGCGCAGCTTGTCTAAATCTCTCTCTCTCTTTTGCATTTGCTTTAAAAAAAAAAAACCCTCTGGTTCATTAATTATCCGGGCCACTGAGATAGCGCTGGGACCACACCTGGAATTCCATACGGATTTGGATCCCTTATCTCGGAAAAGATTTTGTGCAGAAAGACACGTGAAGAGGAATGGTGGGAGGTGACCATCAGATAAGAAGAAGATGCTTCTTTCCTCATGTATTTAACCTGTGAAATTTGCCTGTGCAACAGTCGACACCCCCCCCCACCGCAACCACTGGGATTAGACAATCTCATGAAGCTAGTGTGGTGACAATGATGGCTGTGTATGCCCTTCATTCATCTGCTGCTGCAAACTGGAGAGGCAGGATGGGCTTTCCATGTTCTTCAAGTCTGGGTCGATAACATTTGTTACCCGTTTTTGTAAGGGTGGGCAGAGAATCTCTAAGGATTGTGAGATTGCATTAGGAAGATGAGTATTTTGGTTCTAACCCTGGTAGAGGGACACCGTGCATCTGATGAAGCTGTACCTCACAGCAGTTTATGCCTTTTAATAAAATGTGTTAGTCCTAAAAGGTGCTACCTGACTCCTCCTGATTTTTGGCTACCATAGACTAACACCGCTCTCCTCCTACAACGGCCTCAGATTGTGTGTTGCTGGAGAGAAACAACTAGCCATTTTTCAGCTGAATGTAATTAAAGGGTAGATTAGTTTCATGCTGAATTTGCAAAGTATTAGAATTTGGCCAAGTGAAGTTACGACTACTTTTCAGATCTGATGTGCAGTGAGGGAACTCTAATAGTTATGTATGCAGCCATATCCACTGCTTCATAATAGGGTTGGGTGATGGCTAGAACCCAAGTGGAGGAAAACTCCTGCTGAGTGTGATTGGGCCTACTTGGTTGCGCTGAGGCTGGTGAAGAAGCATTTCTTCTCCACCTCCATTGCGTCTCCTCAGTGTTGCTGGGTGGAACTTTTTGAGTGATAAGGGGCCTGTTGCAGTCCAGACCAACGAAAGAAGCTGTTGTACCTTCAGTTGCATGCTGTGAGAAATCCACAAGACATTTTGAAAATACAGTTGCTTGCATTCACCTCAACTTAGTCTCCGCAGTTAATGCAACTCCAGAAGTGGAAGTATCCAGAGCACTATTCTATCCTGTAGTATTGAATGAGTTTCAGTTGCTGAGGCCTGAGGTGGTAGATAGAGTATTTGGATATGCTTGATCTATCACTTGTGTGCTAGACCCTTGCCCTTCTTAGCTTATCAAATCTAGTAGGGAGGGGGAGTCTGGCTGGGTCCAGGCGGTTGTAAATGCCTTATTGAGAGAGGGAGTAGTTCCAGCCTCTTGAGCAGCGGCAATGATTCAGGTTGCTCCTGAAGAAACCAAATCCGGACTCAGAGGCTATAGGCCAGTGGCCAATATTCCCTTCCTGGACAAGGAGTGAGTGGTGGTCAATCAACTCCAGGCATTCTTGGATGAAATTGATTTTGAATTCTGATCCATTTCAATCTGATTTCAGGCCTGGCTATGGAACAGAAAACACCTTGGTCGTCCTGTGGGATGACCTGTGCCAGGAAAATGATAGGAAGCACAATCCTGTTGGTCCTCCTGGATCTCTCAGCAGCTTTTGAGACCATTGATCATGGTATCCTGCTGGACAGGCTGTCTGAGTGGGCACATGGGGAGATTGAACTACAGTGGTTCCACTCCTACTTGGATGGCCATTTCCAGAAGGTGGTGCTGGGGGTTACTCTTCTGCCTTGTGGTGGTGGGGTTACGGAGTCCCTCATTTTATCCTTCATGCTCTTTAAATCTACATGAAACCTGTGGGAGAGGTCAACTGGGGATGTGGGCTGAGGTGCCATCAACATCTGGATGATACTCAGCTCGACCTCTCCTTTTCGTCTAACACAGGTGAGGCGATTCTGAACCTGTACTTGGGCAGGGTAATGGACTGGATGAGGGCCAAGAGACTCAGTTCGGACAAGATATACTGTTTGTGGGTGCTTCTTCTTTCAGTCTTGGAGGGGTCTGCACTTCCCCAAAAGGAGCAGGTTTGCAGTTTGTGGATGGTGTTAGATTCATCACTGTCACTTGAGGCCCAGGTGGCCGCAGTGGCATGGAGTACCTGTTAGCAGTTTTGGCTGATTTACCAACTGCAACCTTACCTGCACAGAGATAGCCCTGCAACAGTTATTCACACTCTGATAATTATTGCAATGCCTTGTACATGGGGGTGTCTTTGAAAATGGTCTGGAAACTTCAATTAGTTCAACATAGAGTGGCTTGACTGCTCATTGGAGCTGACCAATGCAACTATATTATGATACAAAGTGCTGGTTTTGACCTTCAGGCCCCAAACAGCTTAGGGCCAGGTTGTTTGAAGAACGGTCTTCTCCAGAATGTACCTGTCTGGTCTTTAAGATAATCTAATGATGCTTTCCTTCAAATCCTCTCACTATAGGAGGTGAGGTGGGCCTCTACAATGCGGGGGAGGGGGGGAGAGCTTTTTCTATGGTGACATCCTATTTATGGATTTCCCTCTGCAGAGAGGCTCAACTGGTGCTCATATTAGCATTATTTTGAAGAGCTTCCTATTTTCCCAGGCTTTTAAATTGGCTTTTAATTCATATTGTTTCAATTTTTGAAGTACTGCCTTGCTGCTGCCTAGTTTAGATGGTGCTTTTATTTTGTATTCTATATGATTTTGTTGTATATGTTTTTAATCAGTGTATTTTTAGTGTGTTTTATTGTAAACTGCACAGAGAGCTTTGGCTACTGGGCAGCTATAAAAATTAATTAATAAAGCTTTAAAAACCCACAACACTACAACCAACAACCCTGGCCTTTCTATCTATCTAACTTATTATAGATGATGAGACCTGGAGATTCTTTGACTAGACTTCCATCACCCACATTCAGTGTGGCTACAATGCTAACCCATGTTGGTTGGGAGTGATAGGAGGTGTGGTCCAACATGAAGAATTCCAGGTTAAAGTAGGCTGCATTAAGCCTGTACACAAATAAATGTTGTTAGATAATTTTGTTTTCTATATTTCTGTAGCTCAACAATAGATGCTGAATGGGTTCAGAGAGATCTGGACTTCATTATGAAGATTATGCTTCACCATGAGCAAAATAATTATGTTTTTCTTTTCCACCCAGTCCACCAGAGCGGAGAGGCAGGGTATGTTGCGTGTCCCTTCAGTTAGGGAGGTACATCTAGTGGGACCAAGGAAAAGGGCCTTCTCCGTAGTGGCTCCCTCCCTTTGGAACATCATCCCCCCAGATATAAGATTGGTCCCCTCCTTGCTCCTGTTCCGGAAGGCCCTGAAGACGTGGTTCTTTTTGGAGGTTCCAGCAAATCAGCATGCCTCATTAGCATATGGGTGATTGCTCTAGGAGGCAAACTCTGTGCTTCTAGAGGAAGCTGCTTGTTGCCCCCTCCCACTTCCTCTCTCTCTCTGCCTTTTTGCCACCGTCGTGGAAGGCAGCATGCATGCTGAGTCTCTCTCCATCTTGAGGCCATGTGGCCTAGAATCAGGTGGTTTCCCCCCCCCTTTCTCCGTGCAGCCCCTGGCAGCAAAGAGGGCCAGGGGTCTACAAACAGTTTAGGGAAACACAGAAGAAGAATCATTCCTAACAGAATGGATGTAACTGTAACTGGACCAAATAAATATAAGAACTCCTTTGTACTTACTTTTGGAATCTACGTTGTCTAAGCATGTGATTCTTTATGCTTGGGTGGGCTAAGTGTGTTAAGATCAATAACCTATATCTATCTAGCATGCTCATTAATGCTATTAAGATAAAAACTCCTTTCTGTGTGTGCGTGTTTCTTTGCTGGTATATGGTCTGCTCCATTCAGTGGTCCTAGCCACCCACTAATGGTCTTCAAAGGGTTATGGGCCCAGACCTTTACAGAAGGAGAATTTATATTTAATAGAGAAAAGGATAAACAGCAAAATTTTTCTTTTTTGGCTTGTTTTGTTTTTGCATGAGCATTGTTGTTTTTGAGAGAATACTCAGTGTAAATGCTGAGAGGAGATGATCTTGCACAGAAAAATAGCCAGAAAGCGTAAAAGGAAGGTTTTTTTTTCTTTTTGAAAATGATTTTTAAACTTTTTGCTGAGACAAAATGGCCAGTGTGCAACTGCCTTACAATCTGGCAATTTTTAAACTAAAACCCGGAGAGTTTTATCCCTGGAAAATTTGGGTGGAAAGGCAGGCAAGGATTTTGAATCTGCATTTATTGTAAACCGCCCAGAGTTCCCCCTTTGGGGGAAGATGGGCGGTGATAGAAATTTAATAAATAAATAAATAATATTTTGAAGGAAGATCCTCCAAGTTCAGATTCAGAAGGTTATGAAAACTGGATAGCCAATGATCTTTAACTGCAAGGACTAATCATGAATTCCTTAGATGGATCAATGATGGTGCAAATCCAGCACAGGGAAACTGCAAAAGAGATCATGGAGGAATTGTTTAAACTCTTTGGGAAGGAGGAGATTCCCAAGTTACTAATCTAGTGAGTTATCCAATGTAAAGCTCCAACCAAATGGAAATATTGATGAGCATATTTCCAAAATTCAATCATTACTGCACAAGCTTGCTTGCAATCATGTGATTTTGGATAAAGGTAGGATTTTTATTGGGATCTCTGCCTCAGAATTTTTCAAGATTTGCTGCCAGCTATAGGGGATCCAGACAACCCCTATCAGACTTGATTCAAGAATTAAGGTCTGAACATAGCAGGCAGGCCTCTTATAGAAATTCCAAGCAGGACCATCATGAGGCAGGCTATTTTAAAAAGGCACCTCAGGGCAAGGATGATGGTCAGAAGCAGAGGAGTGATTCAAAAACAAAGAAACCCATCAAGTGCCATTTTTGTGGCAAGAATGGGCACCTAGAGAAAAATTGCTGGGCCAGGAAGGCAGATAAGAAAAACAAAGAGAAAGCTCCAGGTGCAACTCTTCCTGCATTTTTAGCTATTAATAAAAGTTGCTCTTCTTTCATCTTAGACAGCGGTTGTAGCATGCATATGCTGAAGGATTGAGGTCTCTTTATTGAGTTGAACCCAAGTTCAAAAGAAGAGATTGGCTTGGCTGATGCAAGAAAAATCCCAGTGGAAGGGGAGGGCTGGGCTCTCCTAAGGTGCAGAAATGGCGCCACCCAGAGGGATTTGATTGCAACTAATGCTTTATATGTTCCAGGCTTAAGCTTGAACCTGATTAGTACATCTGTGCTGATGAACAAAGGCCATACTCTTTGGTTTAAAGCTGACAAGTGTGAAATAATGGGTCAAAAAGGTGTCTTTTTAATAAAATTCCTAGATCAGGGATTAATGTTTCTCAATTGTGAAAGGCCAGACATGGCGTGTGTGGCCAGTCACCGAAGAAAGGAGGATTCAAGTGAAATTCTCCAAATGAAGAGAAATGAATTGGCAGGCAGTCTGGAAATCAAGGACTGTGGTAAGTCTGATAACTGCATACAGGGAAAGGCCACTAGGCCTATAATTCCAAAACAAAGCACCAGGAGCTCTAAAAAGCCCCTTGAGCTAATTCACACTAACCTGTGTGGGCCAATTCAAGCATCCGTTGGGGGGTAACATTCCAAAAGAGAAAGGACCCAAATTAGATTCCAAAGCAAAGGAAGGAATCTTATTGGGGTGCCCCCTGAGAAGAAAAAGAAATAGAGTTTCCGATCCTAAGACTGGCTCAATCCACACTGGCAGAGTGGTGCATTTTAATGAAACAGAGCCAAATCAAAATCCTCTAGCCAATAGCACTGCAGAAGGGGGAGGTGAAGAAGGTTTGTTCGAGGTACCTCACCCAGTGTTTCCAGATGCAGCAAGCAGGCAAGCCCAGAGGGAGGACTTCGAGATGGAAACTCCGCCTGAGTCAGACGATGAAGAACCAGGAGGTACAGAAGGGGCAGAGATGCAGTACGATCCAGACCCGAGTCCTGTTCCAGACCTGAGATGCTCATCGCGACCCAACAAAGGAGTTCCAGCCAAGCGACTGTCCTACCTTGCAGGAATGGTGTTGCCAAGGGAGCCTGCATCATGGAAGGAAGTGCAACAGTTGCCACCAGCTGAAGCAAGTAAGTGGAGAGCAGCAGCACAAGAGGAGTTTGAGGCTCTGCAACACAACAACACTTGGACACTCACAAAGTTACCTGTTGGCAAAAAGGCCATTGGTTGCAAATGGGTCTTTAAGGCCAAACAGAATGAGAAGGGAGAAGTCCAAAGGTACAAAGCTAGACTGGTAGCCAAGGGCTATTCACAAAAGTATGGCGAAGATTACGACCAAACTTTTGCACCTGTTGTGACCCACACAACAATTCGACTTCTTTTAAGTCTAGCAGCCAGTAGAAACATGCAACTAGAGCATATTGACATCAAGACAGCATTCTTGCATGGTAAAATTCAGGAGGAGTTGTACATGCAACAACCTGAAGGGTTCACTGATCCAAAGAACTGGCATTTAGTGTGTAAGCTTCAGAAGGGGATCTATGGGCTTAAACAATCAGCAAGGGCCTGGAATGTGAAATTAAAACAGCAAGGTTTCACTCAAGGCAAAGCTTATCCCTGCCTTTACACACGACACAAGAATGGCAGAGACATGTTCATTCTGACATATGTGGACGATTTGATTCTCTTATGAGGATCAAAGGGACATTAATGAAATTGTATCCAACTTGAACATGGAAGTAGAGGTGAAATGTCTTGGGAAGGCAAGCCACTACTTGGGGATACAAATTAACAGAGAAGAGGATTGAAGTTTTCTCCTCAGAGGCAAAAGGTTCTAGAGTTATTGGAGAGCCTGGGGCTGGAAGATGCAAACACAGTTCCAACTCCAATGAAGACAGACTTTCACAAAGTAAAGGATACTAGTGAACTATTGCCTCAGAACAATGAATAGAGAGAGGCCATTGGTAAGCTGTTATATCTGTCAACCACAACAAGGCCAGATATTTCAACTGCAGTGGGGATCCTCTGCAGAAAGACCAGCGCACCCACCCAAAGGGACTGTACAGGCATTAAGCGGGTGGCAAGATACCTGAAGGGAACTGCAGACCTGCAGCTTAAGCTGCCAGCAACTGATTCTCCTGAACTAGTGGGATACACTGATGCAGATTGGGCAGAGAATGCAACTGATCGCAAATCCACTAGTGGGAATGTGTTTTTTTGGAGGGGAGGGGCTGTGAGCTGGGCTAGTCACAAGCAGGCTATTTTGGCACACTCAACTACTGAAGCAGAGTATGTCTCAGCAGCTGAGACATGCGCAAAGGATAGGGTGACCATACCATACGTTTTGAATGGGACAGTCCCGTTATTTTAGCATTTTTCAACCATCCCGTCGTTTTGATCAAAATCTCAATTTTGTCCCTTCTTTAAACCCGGGGGGGAAGGAGGACAGGAAGACAGGAAGGAGGACTGGAGCCGGACTTGCCATTGGAGGCAGCCCGGAAGAGGCCCTATCAGTGCGGCAACTGGAAGCCCAGTTGCCACGTGCGAGCCCAGCAGCAGAAGCAACACCACAGTCCAGGTTCCTGCCTCCTTACCTGATCCTGAGATTGTCTGCCCAGCAGCGGTGAGGCCAGGGAAAGCAGGCACGGGAAGGTTGTGGGAAGAGGGTGCGTGTGTGTGTGCGCGGATTACTTGCTCAGTGTAATCGCACACACACACACACACACGAACCCCACACCCCCTTTCTCCAGCCTCCCTGCAACAGGTGCGGGTGCATTTGGTCATGGGGAGGCTGGAGAAAGAGGGTGTGGGGTGCGTGTGTGTGCGTGTGTGTGTGCGTGCGCGCATCTGATCGGGCTTGGCTAAGGGAGGAGAGTTGTCGGGCCGCCGAGCAGGAGAAGCAGGAGCCGGCCACCCTGGGGAGCTTCTGCGGGCGGCGAGGGGCGGAGTGGTCGACAACTCTCCTCCCTCGGCCAAGCCCAATCAGATGCACACACACACAAACTCACAGGACAGACTGCCCTCAGCAGGACCCGGCCGCGCTGGAGGGCTTCAGCGGGCAGCGAGGGGCAGAGTGGTGTGGCTGAAGCCTCCCAGTGTGGCCGGCTCCTGCTGAGGGCAGTCTCCTGTGAGTGTGTGTATGTGCATCTGATCGGGCTTGGTCAAGGGAGGAGAGTTGTCGGGCCGCGGAGCAGGAGAAGCAGGAGCCGGCCACCCTGGGGAGCTTCAGCGGGCAGCAAGGGGCGGAGTGGTGTGGTTGAAGCAGCCGAGCGCAGCCGGGTCCTCCTGTGACTCTCCTCCCTCCTTCGGCCAAGCCCGAGGGGGATGGGGCAGTGGTGGGCCTCCATCCCCTTCATCCCCGCCACTTGTTCCCTGGCCGATGATGGTGCTGTGTGCACAGTGTGTGTACTCCGGCCTCCCCCAAACACATGAGCTCTGCCGCACCATTTACTGCTAGAAGGAAAAAAAAACCTTTAAAAATCGGGAAAAAAAATTAAAATCCGAGCCAATCACGCTGATGGGGGCAGGGTTTGCAGGCAGGAGCCAATCGTGTGGGGTGGGGGCGGGGTTTGCAGGTGGGAGCCAATTGCGTGGACTGGGGGGCGGGGTTTGGAGGCCGGCATGGTGGCATAAGACCCTGTCCCGTTTTGCCATCCCAAAAGTCCCGTTTTTGTCTGAAGGAAATATGGTCAGCCTAGTAAAGGAGCAATGGCTCAAGTATTTACTTGAGAATCTGAGGGTCAGTGTTCCTGCTCCAATAAAAGTCTTTGAGGACAACCAAAGTTGTATAAGACCCGCTCTATCAAAGAAGGTGGGAGGGTAGACAAAGCACATGGATGTTTGCAACCACATGATTAGAGAGGCACAGGAGACAGGACTAATACATTTGGAGTATTGTCCCTCAGAGAGGATGATCGCAGACATCCTGACAAAGCCACTCACAAGGGGTGTCTATCAAGGCCTACAAAGTAAGTTAAATCTTGTGTAGGCATGATGCATAACTAGATTTGAGAAGGGGTGTTGGAAGTTCCAGCAAATCAGCATGCCTCATTAGCATATGGGTGATTGCTCTAGGAGGCAAACTCTGTGCTTCTAGAGGAAGCTGCTTGTTGCCCATTCCACTTCCTCTCTCTCTCTGCCTTTTTGCCACCATCATGGAAGGCAGCATGCATGCTGCCTCTCTCTCCTTCTTGAGGCCATGCGGCCTAGAATCATGAAGTTTCCCCCTTCCTTTCTCCACGCAGCCCCTGGCAGCAAAGAGGGCCAGGGGTCTACAAACAGTTTAGGGAAACACAGAAGAATCATTCCTAACAGAATGGATGTAACTGTAACTGGACCAAATAATTGTAAGAACTCCTTTGTACTTACTTTTAAGATCAATAACCTATATCTCTCTAGCATGCTCATTAATGCTATTGTTGATAATATTCCCTTCTGTGCGCTTATTGCCTCGCTGCATTAAGCTCTGTTCCATTCAGTGGTCCTAGCAGTCCACTAATGGCAATCAGTTCTGTCAACGGGCCTGGGGACCCCAAGCTCCTTCAGAGCCAATCAAGTGGCTGGTATGAATGTGTTTGCTGCCGCGGGGGGGGGGGGTGTTATTGTGTTTTCTGTTTTTTAATTCTGTAAGCCGCCCGGAGTCACTGTGTGTGAGTTGGGCGGCCTTATAAATCTGTTTAATAAATAAAAAATAAAATAAAATGTGGCCACTGATGACCTATCTTATAAAATTCTTGGAGATTGAACAAAGATCAGATTGTAGAATTGGTGAAGGAAATTTGCTAGTCCTTCCAAACAGAATATTATGGAGAAATCCAGCTTTGAAGCCATTTAATAGGGAACACATTCTAACCAATAATTCCATGGTGGTGGTTGGAATGGGCCAGCAAGGTCAGGAGCTGCTTCCCCTTTCCTATTGTGGTGATGACCATTTGGGCTAGGAAGGTGATAGCGATGGATCATAAAGGAGTTGAACCATTTGTAAGAACATTCTTTGTGTTGCTCTGTGGCGCCTGTGTGATTCAGACATCATGGCTGCATCTCTCTTGGGCTGCTTCTTCTTGCAGCATCGATATGAAATGCAGATAGTATACCTGCAGATTTAAACATTTCTGTGTGCTTGCCTAGGAACCCCCAAGCAGAGACATGTGACTGTTTTTAAAGGCATGTGCTATTATCTCCACTTTACATGATATTATTTATAGCAGAGCTTTCCAAACTGTGTGTCGCGACACAAAAGTGTGTCACCACACACAGTCTGGTGTGTCGCCACACAACCCGGAAGCGCTGATCATCATCAGCGCTTCCGGGTTTTCCCGTGGCGACACACCAACGGCGGCGCGCAAAAACCCGAAAGCGGCAGCAGTGCTTCCGGGTTTTTGTGCGCTGCTGCAATGGCGGCACTTCCGGGTTTTCCCGCGGCGACACAGCAACGGCGGTTGGTGTGTCGCTGCGGGAAAACTTTGGAAAGCCCTGATTTATAGGAATATGAATATAGCTACAGAATATAGTTTCTTTGTATTAGCATATTATATGTGCTGCAAAGTAATAGCATAACTCTTGACAGAAAACATTTTAAAGTTGTAGAACTTCTTTGCAACATTTTTTCCTCGGGTATGAAGGAAAAGTTTGTATGCAGGATATCCACACACATTGGGGGGGGGGGGGTATCTGTGTATCTGCATGGCTGTGAATAACCACATCTTCTTTATTTTTAAAGAATATGGTACTATATTATCTAGTGGATTCTGAACAGCAGTTGCATTAGGAAAAAATGGAGATGCCAAGAAACAAAAAACGTTTCAGTACAGATCATGTCCTGATTATTGTGACATAATGCACTGTGGAGGAAGAACAAGCAATCTTATTTGGAAGAATGGTCTTTTTCATCCTATTTTTCTCCAGCTGCATTCAAATCATTTTCGTTCTAGAAATAATGACCTACATTTAAAAATGTATTTTAAAAATAGTATTTTTCTTGGAATAAGTAGCAAATGTTTGGTTTATAGACCCTTTCTTCACCTCGCTGGAAACAGAAGGAAGAGGAGGAGATGTCTTGCAGAGAGAAATAGGTCAGTGCCTGTGATGCAGCATGGTGCTAGGGCGGGAGGATGTTTGGGGGCCAGGAGGGCAGAAGAGAAGGAAATAGTGGAGAGGGCCGTGCAGCCTGCTTGCAAGAGAGGTTTCAGGGGCAACAGGGAGGCGTGGCTTGTGCAGGGGTTGCTGGTATCAGGAATTGCGGGGGGGGGGGGGGGGGATTGTGCTAGGCATACTGCCTCTCTGCTCCTTCACCCATAATGGCATATCTGAGTCTCAGTTAAAACCTTGTTTTATTACTGCTTGTCTGGATCAAAACATCATGCCAGGAAATAGATTGGACTTGTTTTTTGGAACAAAATGGAGAAGCTGCATCAGAAGAATGAAAGAAATGAGGAATCAGAAGGGAAGATGGCAAAGGAAGAAACTGGCATGAACTTCAAAAAGATACAAAAGCATGGGTGGAAAAGAAAGAATAGTGGGCAGGAGAAGAAAATAAAAAAACAAGTTATTAATACGATTGGCTATGCATATGAAGTGTAGGGGAAAGAATGACTGGAAGGAAAGCTAGGGAAGGACAAAATGGAGAACAGAAGGGGAAACAATCTTTGTGCAAACTCTAGGGTTATATCAACAATCACTGTGTGTGGAATGAAGTAACCTGGTATGCCAAAATACATTATATGGAGTTCATTGCTTTTTTATACAGTATGGCTATTATGTACATTCTCACGCCACTAAACCGCCACATTTCATTACATACCTTGAAGCAAGTTAGCCATTTCTGGCTTCCTGTATAACACTTCTGCTGTTCCTCTAGTTCTGGCTAGGAAACCTTCTTTATCCACCCCGAGTCCCTCTGATGGTCTGGCTTCTTGTGGAAAGTCCCTTGTGTTTTGTGGGCCACCTTCATTCCACTCAGCCACTCTTGTGCTTTGTGGGCTAGAATCACTCGGCCAGCTTTCCTTGTGTGGATTGGAACGTCATTCTGTCACATTTCCCTACAGTAATGTGAAGAAGCCCATATCTCCAGGGATTGGCAATTACCATTCTTCAATCTTTCTTTGGCTTCTCTTTATATTGCTTGCATGGGGCTGTGTTGTTAATGCGTTAGCTACTGCTAAGAGGCAGGCAGCTGGGGTACATCAGTCAGATTATAAAGGGCTCACAATCCTTATACATTCCAGATTATAGCCTAGTTTTTCTCCCCCCACCCCCCTCTGTATGCTACTTTCTCTATTTCTGTATATACAGAATAAATTGAAATAATAAAAAATAAATTAAAAATACAGCTTTTTCACACACACACACACACACACACACACACACACACACACACACTTATGTACTACTTGAGATGCCTGTGCAGCAACTGGTTGTACTAGTTTGCCTTTTGGCTGCCCTTCCCAAATGCCAGCATTATTTATTCAACCACAGATAGAACAGTGTCATCCTCAGACTGATAAACCTACATACACTGGGGGAAACTTCACCCCTCTTTTCCTGCTGCTGCGACTAACAGCATTTCCTCTTTCCTCCTTCCCTTTCCCTTTCCCCAAGCCTCTTTTTCCTGCAGTCCTTGTAGCCTCTGCTGCAGTGTAATCCATCACTCCCAGGGTTTGTTAGGGTGGGGTGCTAGAGAGCATAACTATTCATTTACTATGGAAAAGAAAGAGTTTCAGAATGCAGAACCCTCAGCAATAGTCCACTAGCTGGCTTGTAAGATATTTAATGGATTTAGTTTCTTTGTTTTTCAGTTGTGCGTAGTATGGGGTGAGGGTAGGAAAGTGTCATTTGCTGCCTACATTCCAGTGAAGGTGACTGAAAGGAAACCAAGGAGACAGGGTGAGTGAGAGACAGCAAGGAGCACAGATGGACATTGTGAGAGAGATCAGCCGCTGGCAACAACAAAAATGATGCAAGAGAGGTGAAAGACGGGAAGAGCCTTCGTGGAATATGAAACACCAAAATGGAGAGCAACACAGAGAGACAGGAATGTGGGAGCAAAATTACAGTGTAGTGAATATAATATAAGCAACGGGAAGATACAGAAACTGATGAATGTAAGAGGGAAAACTGCCTAAACATAAATTTAAAAGGACAGGAAGAGATAAATGAGCAGACAATCGGATTAGCAAAATGCCTGCATTAGTCACCATATTGCTAAGATAAATAAAATTTTAATAAAATAAACTACTATTATTGTTAGTTTGGTCTTGGACAATAATAATAATAATAATAATAATAATAATAATGCTAACATCCCTAATAGAGAAGCTCTATATATTGGTAAATACCTAAGATTTTTTTTAAAAAAGAGATTTAAAAGAACATTAGGTTAGAGCCCAACCTTGGAAGAGATTCAGGGACCCCTGCAGTGATGTGTAGAAAAAGATGATTAAGCACCATTTGCCACCTAAGGTTTCATTCTCAGTTTCACCCATTGGCTGAGCAATAATGGATAAAAATATAGTGTTCCTTGAATTTAGAGCAGTTACTCTCTTACTGGAGGAAACTGAATAAGCCTAAATACAGGCAGAATTCATGGAGCTGATGCATGGGTACAGATACTCAGTGCAACCCCAAAATAATAAGATATTGCAAAATAATTTGCATAAGACTCTTCTTGGCCTTCAGCAAACCTTGTAGTCATAGTCAAGTTGTGTTTTGTAAGGTATGTGCTGGATATTATTCCAATAATTGGGGCTTCTAGTTTCACTGTTGTTTACGTAGAGATAAAGAGCAGGTTCAAACTACCGTACAATTGTGCTCATTTCACATGCTAGCAAGGTTATGCTCAAAATCCTACAAGCTAGGCTTCAGCAGCATGTGAACCGAGAACTACCAGAAGTGCAAGCTGGGTTTTGAAGAGGCAGAGGAACTAGAGATCAGATTGCCAACATTCGCTGGATCATGGAAAAAGCAAGAGAGTTCCAGAAAAACATCTACTTCTGCTTCATTGACTATGCTAAAGCCTTTGATTGTGTGGATCACAACAAACTGTGGCAAAGTCTTAAAGAGATGGGAGTACCAGATCACCTTACCTGTCTCCTGAGAAACCTGTATGCGGGTCAAGAAGCAACAGTTAGAACCGGACATGGAACAACCGACTGGTTCAAAATTGGGAAAGGAGTACGACAAGGCTGTATATTATCACCCTGCTTATTTAACTTATATGCAGAGTACATCATGAGAAATGCCGGGCTGGATGAATCACAAGCCGGAGTTAAGATTGCCGGGAGAAATATCAACAACCTCAGATATGCAGACGATACCACCCTAATGGCAGAAAGTGAAGAGGAACTAAAGAGCCTCTTGATGAGGGTGAAAGAGGAGAGTGCAAAAGCTGGCTTGAAACTCAACATTAAAAAAACTCAGATCATGGCATCTGGTCCCATCACTTCCTGGCAAATAGAAGGGGAAGAAACGGAAGCAGTGACAGATTTTATTTTCTTGGGCTCCAAGATCACCGCAGACGGTGACTGCAGCCATGAAATTAAAAGACGCTGTGGTGCTGGAGAAGACTCTTGAGAGTCCCTTGGACTGCAAGGAGGTCAAATCAGTCAATCCTAAAGGAAATCAACCCTGACTGCTCATTGGAAGGACAGATACTGAAGCTGAAGCTCAAATACTTTGGCCACCTAATGCGAAGAGAGGACTCACTGGAAAAGACCCTGATGCTGGGAAAGACTGAGGGCAAAAGGAGAAGGGGACGGCAGAGGATGAGATGGTTAGATAGCATCACCGATGTAACGAACATGAATTTGAGTAAACTCCAGGAGACAGTGGAGGACAGGAAGGCCTGGCGTGCTATGGTCCATGAGGTCACGAAGAGTCAGACACGACTAAACAACTGAACAACAACAACAACAAAATTGGTGAAATGTTCAATATGTTGAATTTAATACCATAAATATGTTAACAGTACTCAATTTTGCCCTTTCATCAGATTTTGGAGGTGCTGTGATGACCTCCTTTAAGGATAGATGCAGATAAGTAGAAATGAGAGATAGTGATGATGGTAGTGGTGGGAAACTCAGTTTACTGATTGGTTGGGAAAACAAGGCAAATATTTGCAGTTTGGAAGCTCTCCATACACCTAGCATCTGTGGCCTGGTTGTAAATTCTGCTGAAGATTAGTGTCTTTGGTGACTTATACTTTTAGTTCGCACCCTAAACATGAATCAACACTATGTAATGCAGCAGTTAAAAAGATAAATGTAATTCTAGGCTGTATCAGTCTAGACACTAAAATCTAGATAACAAAAAAGTTATACACTTAGTTCAGATTTTACTGGGAATATTATGCCCAGTTATAAGCCCTGCAGTTTAAAAATGACATTGTCAAATATGTCCAGAGGAGGAAAAATTGAACAAACTGAGAATATTTAGCCTGGAGAAGAGCCAATATGATAGCCATGCTCAAATATTTGAAGGGTTTTTGCATAGATTTTTTTGAAATATTTGAAGGGTTTTTGCATAAACAACAAATTTGTTCTCTATTGCTTCAGAGAGTAGGTCCCTAACCTACGTATTCAAATTACATATCTGACTAAACATTAGGAAGAACTTCATTCTTATAAATCTCTCTTAATCCATCTCACAAAAATAGTAATTCAGAATCCAAACCGAATAGAAACTTTGTACAACTAGCCATTTGTTAGGTCTAAATGTCATGACAAATACGCCTCTTTGATAAAATGAAAGATGCCCCTCCTTTTCTTATGAGCACTGTGTCCTATGAGAAGCTCAACCTGCTTGGGCTACTCTCCCTCTGCCCAGCGTTCGCTCAGAGTCTGCATTAATGTAATGTAATGTTTAAGGGGCGTGGTGGCTCAGCGGGTAAGACGCCAGGCTTGTCGATTGGAAGGTCGCAAGTTCGGAGGTTCGAATCCCTAGTGTGACGGAGTGAGCGCCCCCACTAGCCCCAGCTCTTGCCAACCTAGCAATTCGAAAGCATGCAAACGCAAGTAGATTAATAGGTACCACTTCGGTGGGTAGGTAACAGCGTTCCACGCGTGTCATGCGGCCACATGACCGTGGAAGCGTCTTCGGACAACGCTGGCTCTTTGGCTAACAAATGGAGATGAGCACCGGCCCCTAGAGTCGGACACGACTGCACAAATGTGCAGGGGGAACCTTTACCTTTTTTTGTGTGACTGCTGACTTGTCACAATAACATTTAAGTAAGGCTTGTGCAAGAGCATTTCCGCATGGACCCCACACCATGTTGATGAATGGGGAAAAAATAAAATGTCATTTCAGTTTTCTCCTGCAGGAATTAAAATTGCATTTGGCCAGTCCAGGCTATAGTAACCATATTCCAATAATGTCAGTGTATAAAAGCACAAACTTAAAGTTCCTCAAAGGTTCCATATAGTGGGATGCCTGGGAGCAAGTTGCTCACACTCAGTTCTGCAACAGTGCATCATGTTAATTGGTTAAGATATTAAATAACTCTGGGATATATCATAGGTACTAAGACTTTTTATGTTTTATTTAAAAAATCAGTAAAGGGCTAGATGGATTTAATCCCGCTGTCTTGACTGATGCTTTGGAAACTTCTGGTGGTTCTGAGGGTACAGTAAAATAATTGATAAAAGGATACCTGGGTTATCCATCTCCTTGGGGAGGTCTATGGATATAATATGCTCTTTGGGAAAGAGGGAACGGATATTTTAAAAAGATTTCAGCCATAATGTTGATATTATAGAGATAGATCTCCAGCAAAGGAGATCGTTACCTTGTCGTGGTGCTGGAGCTTGAGCACCTCAATGAAACCATGAGCTAAACCGTGAAGGGACACCCAAGACGGGAAGGTCGTGGCAGAGAGGTCAGACTAAATACGATCCCTGGGGAAGGTAATGGCAACCCACCCCAGTATTCTTGCCATGAAAACTAAATGGATCAGTACAACCAAAGATATGTCGGTATACCATCGGAAGATGGGACTCCCAGGTCGGAAGATGGTCAAAATGCTACTGGGGAGGAACAGAGGATACGTTCAACTAGCCCCAGATGTGATGATGCAGCTAGCTCAAAGCCAAAAGGACGGCTAGCGGCTGACGGTGCTGGTGGTGAACGACGAATCCGATGTTCTAAAAATCAACACACCATAGGAACCTGGAATGTAAGATCTATGAGCCAGGGCAAATTGGATGTGGTTATTGGTGAGATGTCAAGATTAAATATAGACATTTTATGTGTCAGTGAACTGAAATGGACTGGAATGGGCCACTTCACATCAGATGACTACCAGATCTACTACTGTGGACAAGAGGACCACAGAAGAAATGGAGTAGCCTTCATAATTAATAATAAAGTGGCAAAAGCAGTGCTTGAATACAATCCAAAAAACGATAGAATGATCTCAATTCGAATTCAGGGTAAGCCATTTAACATCACAGTGATCCAAATATACGCCCCAACCACAGATGCTGAAGAAGCAGAAGTAGATCAGTTCTGTGAGGATCTGCAGCACCTACTGGATAATACACCAAAAAGAGATGTTATTTTCATTACAGGAGACTGGAATGCTAAGGTGGGTAGTCAGACGACACCTGGAATTACAGGCAAGCATGGTCTAGGAGAACAAAATGAAGCAGGACATAGGCTGATAGAATTTTGCCAAGACAACTCACTGTGCATAACACTCTCTTCCAACAACCTAAAAGACGACTTTATACATGGACTTCACCAGATGGTCGACACCAAAATCAGATTGACTACATCCTTTGCAGCCAAAGGTGGCGGACATCTATACAGTCGGTAAAAACAAGACCTGGAGCTGACTGTAGTTCAGATCACGAACTTCTTATTGCAAAATTTAGAATCAGACTAAAGAGAATAGGGAAGACCCACAGATCAGTTAGATATGAGCTCACTAATATTCCTAAGGAATATGCAGTGGAGGTGAAGAATAGATTTAAGGGACTAGATTTAGTAAATAGGGTCCCGGAAGAACTATGGACAGAAGTTTGCAACATTGTTCAGGAGGCGGCAACAAAAAACGTCCCAAAGAAAAAGAAAACCAAGAAGGCAAGATGGCTGTCTGCTGAGACACTGGAAGTAGCCCAAGAAAGAAGGAAAGCAAAAGGCAACAGTGATAGGGGGAGATATGCCCAATTAACTGCAAAATTCCAGAGGTTAGCCAGAAGAGATAAGGAATTATTTTTAAACAAGCAATGTGCGGAAGTGGAAGAAGACAATAGAATAGGAAGGACAAGAGACCTCTTCCAGAAAATTAGAAACATCGGAGGTAAATTCCAGGCAAAAATGGGTATGATCAAAAACAAAGATGGTAAGGACCTAACAGAAGCAGAAGAGATCAAGAAAAGGTGGCAAGAATATACGGAAGATCTGTATAGGAAGGATAATAATATTGGAGATAGCTTTGACAGTGTGGTCAGTGAGTTAGAGCCAGACATCCTGAAGAGTGAGGTTGAATGGGCCTTAAGAAGCATTGCTAATAACAAGGCAGCAGGAGACGACGGTATCCCAGCTGAACTGTTTAAAATCTTGCAAGATGATGCTGTCAAGGTGATGCATGCCATATGCCAGCAAATTTGGAAAACACAAGAATGGCCATCAGATTGGAAAAAATCAACTTATATCCCCATACCAAAAAAGGGAAGCACTAAAGAATGTTCAAACTATCGAACAGTGGCAATTATTTCACATGCCAGTAAGATAATGCTCAAGATCTTGCAAGGTAGACTCCAGCAATTCATGGAGCGAGAATTGCCAGATGTACAAGCTGGGTTTAGAAAAGGCAGAGGAACTAGAGACCGAATTGCCAATATCCGCTGGATAATGGAGAAAGCCAGGGAGTTTCAGAAAAACATCTATTTTTGTTTTATTGACTATTCTAAAGCCTTTGACTGTGTGGATCATAACAAATTGTGGCAAGTTCTTGGTGGTATGGGGATACCAAGTCATCTTGTCTGCCTCCTGAGGAATCTGTATAACGACCAAGTAGCAATGGTAAGAACAGAGCACAGAACAACGGACTGGTTTAAGATTGGGAAAGGAGTATGGCAGGGCTGTATACTCTCACCCTACCTATTCAACCTGTACGCAGAACACATCATGCGACATGCTGGGCTTGAGGAATCCAAGGCTGGAGTTAAAATCGCTGGAAGAAACATTAACAATCTCAGATATGCAGATGATACCACTTTGATGGCTGAAAGCGAGGAGGAGTTGAGGAGCCTTATGACGAAGGTGAAAGAAGAAAGTGCAAAAGCTGGGTTGCAGTTAAACCTGAAAAAAACCAAGATTATGGCAACCAGCTTGATTGATAACTGGCAAATAGAGGGAGAAAAAGTGGAGGCAGTGACAGACTTTGTATTTCTAGGCGCAAAGATTACTGCAGATGCTGACTGCAGCCAGGAAATCAGAAGACGTCTACTTCTTGGGAGGAGAGCAATAGCAAATCTTGATAAAATAGTTAAGAGCAGAGACATCACACTGACAACAAAGGTCCGCATAGTTAAAGCAATGGTATTCCCCGTAGTAACCTATGGCTGCGAGAGCTGGACCATAAGGAAGGCTGAGCGAAGGAAGATAGATGCTTTTGAACTGTGGTGTTGGAGGAAAATTCTGAGAGTGCCTTGGACTGCAAGAAGATCAAACCAGTCCATACTCCAGGAAATCAAGCCAGACTGCTCACTTGAGGGAATGATATTAAAGGCAAAACTGAAGTACTTTGGCCACATCATGAGAAGACAGGATACCCTGGAGAAGCAGCTGATGCTAGGGAAAGTGGAAGGCAAAAGGAAGAGGGGCCGACCAAGGGCAAGATGGATGGATGATATTCTGGAGGTGACAGACTCAACCATGGGGGAGCTGGGGATGGTGACGGCCGACAGGAAGCTCTGGCGTGGGCTGGTCCATGAAGTCACGAAGAGTCGGAAGTGACTGAACGAATAAACAACAAAATAGAGATAGATATGATCAGTAGAGATAATAACATTTCTTTCATGAACTGCAAGGTGAAGAGCTCAGCTACTGCCCAAAGAAATACAGGTGAGAAATAACTTGATTGCTAGCACTGCTCCCATGTAAAAATTAGTATAATTCTGATGTAAAAGTTTAAGATGGAAATGGCACTTTCAGACTACCAGGTTTTTCATCTCCCAATATTTCTCAGTTTAAAAATCCACTCTACATCTGAATTTCACCACTATTTGCAGATTTGGCATGGAAAGAATGTAGGCATGGTCATGTTTAGGCATGTTGGTGAATCTAAAGGTTACAGAGGACCATCAGCCAATCAGTGCTTGTTCTTTTCCCCTTAAAGCTGGCCAGTAGCTGAGCACTGAGAATAATCAGCCAATCAGTGCTCATTCACACTCCTTTCCAGCTGACCAATAATAGATTATCTCATTTAGGTTCTTCATGGTCTTTGATTAAATAAACATACAGGTAGAACTCGCTTACCGACTGCTTCGTGCAGTTACCGTTCAAAGTTACGACAGTGATGAAAAAATAACTTTGTGACCAAGTTACAACCTTTGCAGCATCTTTCTCTCATTCCATGTTCACCATTACAGTCAGTCAGTATGCATTGTCCTGTGCCTGACCTGTTTTTTTTTGTTTTTTCCCCCCTCGCAGAGTGGACAGATTGCCTAAACAAGCAATCTCCTTTAAGCAATCTCACCTGAGCTGTTTTTTTCCCCCCACCACCACTGAGCAGAGAGATTGGAGAGGAAGGGATTACAAGAGAGTAAGCAGGCACCCAATGGGGAATGTACATCAAAAGGAATGTGCAAACCCCATCTGTTTGCCTAGCTCGCTTGGGGCTGGGAGCCACTAGTGCACTAAGCAAACAGCCTGCTCCAAAAAAAAAAAAAAAATTACAGGTAGTCCTCACTTACCAACGGTAATTGGGACCAGGAACTCCGTTGTTAAGTGACACGGTCATAAGTGGAAAAACCACATAACGACACCACTTAGCGACAGCAGTTCCAGCAGTCCTAGTTGCCATCATTAATTGAGGACTGTGCAAGTTGTCAAGTGAGGACCTCACGTGACTGTAACTTCTGACTTCCTGCTGGCTTCCAATAGGACTGTGCTTGTGGGAAGCTGGCAGGGAATGTCACAAATCATGGTCACTTGACTGTGGGGATGTTGCGCTGGCCATAACTATGAGGTCTGGTCGTAACTACCTCTCATTCAGCGCCATCGTAAGTTTGAACGGTCACTGAATGAGTGGTCGTTAAATGAGGACCACCTGTACTAGCATGTTCCTTGCATTTCTGTATTATATTTCTGTGCATGTTTTCATTGTTTTGCCCCAATTCCTAGAGGCAGTTTAAAAGGAAGCTGTACAAGGGAAGGCTGATCACTAAAACAAATACTGTAACTGAAAACTTTCAATCTACAGTAAGTTTGAACAGAATGTTACCTCTTTGCTGGCTTATCCAGCAAATGAACTCTTCTAGTGATCATGATGGATAATGAGCTTAATAAACTATATGATAAATACTAATGAAGTAAATACAGTCCATTTGAATGCATAGTGCATGGAAGGGCAACTTCATGCTAGGCTGGACTAAAACAATGAGTTGTCAAAGACCAGGAGAAGGTTGCAGTATGACTGATGGATAAAATCATGAAGAGTCAGGACATAAACTTCCATGATCAAGAAGCATCCAAGAACAGCCCAACTCTTTCTAAATTGTCTTCTAAATTGTAACAATGACAAGATTGATGAAAATCAGCGGTCAGGGTCCAATACTTTTTGATTATGGAATAGGAGACGTAGAACAGCTCTGTATGTAAGCTGGGAGAATGTGTGGAGTTTGTATGGTGTGCGTGTAGAATGTCAGAGTCTCTCTATTCTATAACTTACAGTTTGTTTTGCTGTTTTTTGCTTGCTATTTCTCTTGCTGTCTTTTCGACACTGGGAAATCAAGGAGCTCCAAGGCCATTTTTGGTAACTATCTTATTACTAATTTAGATAAACCCTCTGCTTGTGGGGGGATTGTGTTGATCAACAGTGTGTACCTCTAATTAGTTGTGCTGGAACTGAGAACTGTATTAAAGGGACAACTGTATCCAAACTTTGATATAGTAAATCTTTATACAGAGCTTTCCAAACTGTGTGTCGCGACACAAAAGTGTGTCGCCACACACAGTCTGGTGTGTCGCCACACAACCCGGAAGCGCTGATCATCATCAGCACTTCCGGGTTTTCCCGCGGCGACACGCCAACGGCGGCGCGCAAAAACCCGAAAGCAGCAGCAGCGCTTCCAGGGTTTTGCGCGCTGCCGCAATGGCGGCACTTCCGGGTTTTCCCGCGGCGACACACCAATGGCGGTTGGTGTGTCGCCGCGGGAAAACTTTGGAAAGCCCTGTCTTTATAGTTGCACGGTGCACTGTTGCCTTCTGAAATGATTGTGCCTACCAGGGACAAAGATCCTGAGATCTTTCTCCTACCAAGAGAAATCCTCAAAAGCTTTTCAGAGGCCATGATACTAGATTTCCACTGCACTCTTGTAATGGTAGTAGTGCCCACAATGTTTTCCAATGGATATGACCATGCTTAAAGTTGCTATATGGGTTGAACACGGTGGGGGAGTGAAGGGAGATAAATTCTGTACATATGCATTTAAAGCTTTGTGGACCTCTTTTGATGGATGGTGGGGGTGGGGGAAGCAGTCTCATTGCAGTGTAATGACTGACTTGAACTTAGCCAATGAGATAAGATTGCCCTCTAATGAAAGATCAGCCTGCTGTACTTGGCAGTTGCAGAACTGGAGCAGGATCTTCTGACAAAGCTGGTGATTCAGTATTTCAGTTCACTTCAGCCTTTCTCAATTTCCAAAAATTACAGAATGGAAAGGCTTTTGAATCATGTCTGAGATGAGACCTCTTAATGTGAGCATGAGCAAAAGGTAACCAATATCCTAATAGATTAATACAGATTTGTGGAAGCCCCTTCGTGTGCAGGTGCGCACAAGTTCAAACTACTGATTTTGATATAGTTTAAAACGGGGGTGGGGAACCTTTTTTCTGCCAAGGGCCATTTGGATATTTATAACCGGGGACCGGGGGGGTGGGGGGCGGGGTTTCTGGGATTTCCGTGGACTGGGGGCTGGAGTTTGCGGGCGGGAGCCAATCCCAAGCACTGGGGGGCAGGGTTTGCAGGCGGGAGCCAATCGCGTGGAAGGGGTGGGGTTTGCGGGCAGGCTCCCTTATACGGCCCGTGGGCCTGACGTTGCCCACCCCTGGTTTAAAAGAAAAAAAACCCATTCCTTTCCTGCTCATCAATTCCTTGAGGAGAATCAGAGAATCAGGGTGCCCTACCTCAAACTTCCTCTTGGTGCTCTGCCCGTTTTATAGTCAATTTCACATCCTAAAGAAAACCCCCACCTTATATAAAAACCTTGCACTTCCCCCTGCCAGTGCGACACAAGTAAACCTGATAGTACAAGAATTTTATTCAGTACTTGGCTAAACACAGAAGCTGTGATGGCCCAAAGATCAATCATAAAAGCAGATGGGAAAATGTTTTGAAGAAAAATAACATGTGTTCCATTCTTTGAGGCAATTAGTACATTAATAAAATATGCCTATTTAGAGCTCAGCATAAAATTTGTTTCTTGATGATATTTAGAGGGACCTTTCTCCCTTCTATCATCCTAGACCAGCACATTGTCCTCAGTTTCACAGAGGACTCTGGAAGATTGATCTAGATCAGCCTCAGGAGACACTCTGTTCCAATGCTTCCTGGTTCAAGACTGTCAGTCAAGGACTTCCGGTGGGGATATGGTGGACTGAACAGCTGTGCTTGTGGGCTCCACGGGCAGAACTGACAACATGGCAGTGTTTTTTGGGCTCAGGCAGGCTTTTCCTGAAGCCCAGGAGTGTTTTACCGGGAAAGGAAAACGCTCAGAATCACCCCATTTGTCCTCCAGGATGGCGGCTTGCAGCCAGGAGATCATAAACAGTGTTCGCGTTCAACTGGTAAGAGCTGCCGGGAGGCTGGGACGCCATATAAATCACCCAATTTTTTTTTTAAGTATATGTACCCTAAGAGAGGCTTTCTACAGCAAGGAGAAGCGGGCTCTCTTGATGCTTATTGTTATTTTTGGGATTAATTAAAAAAATTTTTTTTTTAAGTTTTGGCTTGTTTTCCATACAAATATTAAGGAATATTGAGAGTAAATAATTGTCTCCCTGTTATTATCTTTGTACTAAATTTGAAGAAATTAGCATTTTCCTACACGTTGAATCGGCTGTTTCGAACTTTCACTTTTCTGCTTCTACTTTCCCTGGGGAATTGTCTGCAATCTCACTCTCACTTAAGTAAACACATTCCTTCATATCTTCAACTTTCACTGGTTAAGCTTCTAGGGGGCGCCATAATCTACTGCATGAGACATGGAGGACCTCAAACAGACTTTCTCAGACTTCCAACAAGACTTCATGCAGATTTTTTCTGATTCTTACCAAGTTTTTATGCAAGGCGTTCAGGATATTGTGGAAAATATGAGTTTTAAAATGTCTCATCTGGGTGGGGATGTGATGGATGAAATTGAGGAATTTAACAGCATCAGGAATGTCTCAGGAAGATTGGATAGTTGAGTTGAAGAAATTAAAGAGACAGATTGAGTTGCAAGCCATAAGTGAAATTGATCTTCTGATGGAATGCCTTGGAAAAGAAGGAGATATGGGAGGTTTCCTGAAGAGAAGTCAGAGTTTTTGAGGGGGGCAGTTGGGCTGTTTGATTTCTTTAAGAAAAAAGCTTTGTGTGTATAGTGGGGATATGTAAATGCTTTGGTTTATTTTGAGGTGGGATAAGGGTTTAAGAATATTTATCTGGATTGTATTAAAGCTAGCGATCCATTACACTTTAAAGACTCGAATGAAGGGAGTCACGCAAACCAACAGTTAAAATCTTCAGGGTTCCCCCCCCCCCAAATCAGGGACCCACCGTTTGACAGCCCCTCCCGTCATCTCACAGTTTCTAGGTCTTCCCAATCTCAAATCAACCAACACGACGATAGCGTTCTTTGATCTGTCTTTGGTGCTGAACTGTTTGATAGCATACTCGAATCAGCATAGCTTGCGGTCTTGTGAATAAACGAAGATCCCACCACAAGCATTCTCACCTACTCTACAAGTCTGGCAAGTTTCCACTACAAAGCACTCCCAACGGCCCTGCAGGTATGCCCACCACAAAGCATCCCGCTGACCCTGTGGAATTCGATATACTGGCAGGATGTCACCTCCTGTCGCCATGGCAGGATACAACATCCTGACAGACTTCCCTTGATCCTGACACTATACTTCCCTAGATTGCATTTGTTTGTTTGGTGTTTTGCAGCATAGCAGCATCAAGCTGATAGTTCATGTTCAACATGTGACCCTCCATTACCCAGATTCCTTTTGCTTCTACTTCTGCTTAGTACAGCCCCACTGCCAACATTAATGCCTTTGATTTTTCCTATTGAAATATAAAGCTTTGCATTTGTCCCTGTTCTTTGCTGCCCATTATTCCAAATTGTCAAGAACATTTTGATACTGTTCTCTACGTGTTTGCTAACTCCCTATCTCTCATCTGCAATTTTTGTAATAATATTTTCTAATCCCTCATCCAAGTCATTGATAAATATAAACCAAGATAACAAATATACAGTGTATATTTAACCAAGAAAGTGTTGAATGGTATACCACAAAGCTTTATTCTAGGCTCTGTACTTTTTCAGTAAAGCTTTGTGGTACACCGTTCAACACTTTCTTCCAGTTTGACATAGAGCCATTGCATATTTGTTAAATTCAGTTGCTCTTTATCCATCTAAAATAATGTTTCTATAATTATATTATGACTGTGTTGTGTGTGGTCACTAACAGTTGACAATGACTCGATGGCATGTAATCATCAATCATGTTGTATTTATGTTGACAGGTATTTATCATTATCATTTTTTTCTTCCTAGTGTTTTTTCCCCCACAGGTGCAGGGTCCACTTTTTTGGATCAACCAAATCCGTTGATCTGTTGGTTGTGACAGGAATTGACTGACCGGCTTGTCGCCTGAGCCTGATGTCATTTTATCATTTTCATTATTACTTGAGTTATTTGATAATTAATTTTGAATTATTGTAATTAATGTATGTTTTGCCATAAGCCACTTAGAATCACATTACTGAAGCATCACAGAAGCATTTTAAATAAATAAAATAAAAACATAATGGTTGCACTGTCCAGCCCACATTTTGCCATCTTCTCTATTACAACCTTATGGAATCCTTCGCTGAATCCTTATTTGAAGTCAAGAAACATTGTGTCCTCCACATTCCCATGGCCAACATAAAAAAATATATCAGAATGGTTTGACATGACTTATTCTACCTCCTGCCAAGCAGAGCCATCTTTTCTAACTGCAAAGTGCCTTCTTAATAACCTGTTTCAGAGTTATGGGAGGTATCAGTGTAAAACTGTCTAGTCCAGTGTTTCTCAACCTCAGCAACTTTAAGATGTGTGGACTTCAACTCCCAGAATTCCCAGCATGCTGGCTGGGGAATTCTGGGAGTTGAAGTCCACACATCTTAAAGTTGCTGAGGTTGAGAATCACTGGTCTATAGTCTGTAGTTACCTGGGTCCTTTCCTCCTCATCTTTTTTGAAGAGAAGATCAACAGCTGCCTTTCTGCAATCCTTTGCAGAGGATTTCTCGGTGGCTTATCAAAAAAGGGGCTCCAAGGCGACATCCCTGAGCAGTTTCAGGACTATCAGATGTAATTGGTCAGCTCCTGGAGACGGAAACTTCTTCCTGGTAGTGAAGCGCTCCCTAGCCATCTCTTTACTTCCCTTGGGTTGCCACTCCTTTTGTCAAATGTTCTACTCATCTTCATTGGAACACAGGTCCTCTTGGGGAAGACAGTAGCAAAGCAGCTGCAGAGGAGCTCTGCTCTGTCCTTGTCAGCTGTTACTCTCCTGTCAGCAGGCCCACCCTTTCCTTTTTAATTCCTTTCGCTACTGATATAACTAAATATTCCATTCTGGTTGCTTTTAGCTTCTCTGGAAAGCTTGAGTTCCTTATGCATCTTAGTCTTTTAATTTACTTTTGCAAAACCCATATTCTATTTGCAAAGCCTATTCTTTCCTCGCAAAGCCTATTCTGGAAATTCCAGAACCTTATAGTCTACAATAAGAGTGAAAGCAATTTAAGATTACAGTGGGATTTACAGCAACATTTCCAAATGAGAAAGCATGAAATTTTGTATATTTGTTTGTTTTTAATGCATGTAATATGATTTTGTTGTTCAGTCATTTAGTCGTGTCCGACTCTTCATGACCTCATGGACCATAGCACGCCAGGCCTTCCTGTCCTCCACTGTCTCCCGGAGTTTACTCAAATTCATGTCCATTACATCGGGGATGCTATCTAACCATCTCATCCTCTGCCGTCCCCTTCTCCTTTTGCCTTCAGTTTTTCCCAGCATCAGGGTCTTTTCCAGTGAGTCCTCTCTTCGCATTAGGTGGCCAAAGTATTTGAGCTTCAGCTTCAGCATCTGTCCTTCCAATGAGCAGTCAGGGTTGATTTCCTTTAGGATTGACTGATTTGACCTCCTTGCAGTCCAAGGGACTCTCGAGAGTCTTCTCCAGCACCACAGTTCGAAAGCATCAATTCTTCGGCGCTCAGCCTTCCTTATGGTCCAACTCTCACAGCCATACATTACTACTGGGAAAACCATAGCTTTAACTATACGGACCTTTGTCGTAGTATGATAGAGACCAACTAAAAGTGTGCCTTCTTATGTTGTGATCCTGCAGTGCCCTCCAGTGTTTGCTGTGTGTAATGGTGTCATAAGATTTTTTGAGAGCCCCCTTGTAGACCAGGAAGGATTAAAACTGTAGGTTTTTGCTACCCTCTTAACAGCCTGTCCATATTAGCAATAACAATGTTCTCTAGCAATAGTGGTAAATCATGTATATTCTGCAAGTGACCTTCTCTCGTGGATAATTTTCCAATTCCACATGTTAGGAATGAATGGTGCCAGGGAGAAGTATGACCCTTCACACTATCATATTTCTCCTATTTACAGATACCCTTGAAGATGCCCAACAACATTTTTACTTGAAAAACAGCATCCCACCAGAGTCTATGTTTTTTAAGGTGATAGGAGAGTACAGTACATCAGAGGAGGGCAACGAAGAGGATACAGGAGCTGGAGGTCATGGCCTGTGAGGACAGGCTAAAGGAACTTGGGATGTTTTGCCTGGAGAAAAGAAACCTGAAGGGAGATATGATATCAGTGTTCTGGTACATAAAAGGGTATCATAACAGGAAACATTGTCAGGAATTGTTTTCCATGACAAGAGAAACTAGGGCCAGAGTAAGGGGTATAAGATGCAACCACATGGATTTCGTTTCAATATAAGGAAAAACTCCCTAACGTTAAAATCTGTCCAATGATGAAACAGTTGGGTCGTGAGTTCTCCACCTCTGGAATTTCTCAAGAAGAGGCTAGACAGCCACTTCTCAAGGAGTATTTACTCGGTTTCCTGAACACTGGAGAGGGAGGCACTAGATCTTTGCAGTCTCTTCTAATTCCATGGTTCTGGGATTCTGTAATATTGGATAAATAAGGATGAACAGTCAGTCAAGCAGCAAAATCTCAGGAGGCTTCCCAGTTTGTTGATCTCCCTCTTTCTTTTTCTCCTGAAATTCACTCAGCTAGTGGAAGGCTTTTTTCGGCCTTTGGAGGGTTAAGGATGGCCTAGGTGAATTGGGGAGGACTGGCAGAAAATCTGCTCCGTGGGCTGCTTGTTCCCCACCCTTTTTCTGTTGCCTCACTCACACATTATACTCACTTACCCCTTAGCCTCCAGCCCCAGCCATTTTTCCTGGCTTTTTCAGATCCGATTATTTTCCTTGGCAGGTTGCAGTGACATGCTGCAGGTCATGGTATCTCAGTATTTAACAACACATGTCTTCAAATGATCAATTTTTAGAATTCAGAATATATAAAACCAATCATCCATCTAATTCGGTATCCATAAGTCCTAATTAAAAAAGTTCTGGTTTCATCTGAATATTAATTTTTAAAATTTGCTGCATTGTTGTATGCATTTGTGCCCAGTACTTTTTCGCTTTTTCACATGTCCACCATTCCTGAAAAAATGTCCCTTCTTTTTTTTAATAAGAATTTTATTAAGTTTGAAGCAAAGATAACTACAAAAAAGGAAAAAACTACAAAAAGAAAAAGAAAAAACAAGTGAAAAAACAGAAAATGAAAAAAGATTTTTTAAAGAGATTACAAGATGACTTCCAACTTTCAACAACAAGAATATACAGCAATTTCCCCAGTTAAGCCCTTACTCTATATCCAACCAAGATCACGTTGTTTCTATGTCAATCCATTAACACATTATAAAACTAAAAAAGCAATTGCTCTTTCCCCTTATATAAAAAGAAATAGACAAATGTATAAACCTCCAAATCCACATTCCCCCCAAAAACAGCTCAATTATTTAGTATTTCCTTCCTACCAGTATTCTATGTTTTTCTAACCACTATAATAATAAAGAAAAAAATCATAATAATCTTAACCCTATTAAACTATAATCAAACTCTAATTATTATGTCTTATAAATCTTAAAAAACCAAACAAATTTTAAAAAGAATGGGATACATCTTAATCCAAATCATTAAAGAGAATAGAATCATATAAGCCTTCTAACTTTTATGCTTAGTACTACTATAACAATCTTATCCCTATTAAACCTTAAGAAATCAAACTAACTTTAAATCATTATGGAAAAATAGAATCATGCAGCCTTGAAATCAATCCACATACTTATTCTTAATTTCTTATCCCACCTCAAAGTAAACCAAAACATTTATTTGTCTCCATATTACGCACAGGGTGTTTTTTATTTAAAAAAAATCAGAAAACCCAGCTGCCCCTCCTAAGAAGCCAGCAAAAAGTTTCCCACGTAGCCAAGGCTATGTGTCTCCTCAAAACAAAGCCTGAAATAAACAGGGTTTATCAGTTTTTATAAATATTTTATAAATATCAGTTTTTATCTTGCAAGTCAAACTGTAACCCTTTCATGACCAGCATGAAACTGGTCATCAACCATCATTAACTGGCATCTCTTCACAGTCTGGGTTCTCAGAATTGGGAAGAATACCTCCTCCTTGGTAAATCTCCTCTTCTCCCTTCAGAAAGTTCACAGCCACTTGATACATTTCAAAGATAGTATAACTTGAATAGTTTTATGTATAATTTCTTTAAAATCAGCACGCAGCTCGGCACGGAGCTCTGAAACTGTTTTCTTAAGGTTGTCCATAGTCCAGGCAGTAAAATAACACCTTCAGTAAATACAGCGTCCAAAAAAAAAATGAATAGAAAACTGAAAACTCAAATAATCAAATTAGATGTGTAGGAAAATGTTAAATCCTTCAAATTGGATACAAAAATAGTAACGGAGAGATGATTATTTATTCTCAGTCCTCCTTAAATTTTGAATGGGAAATAAGCTAGCAGTTGAAAAAAAGTTTTAAAGCTCCTCCAGAAACAGCGATAAGCACCAAGAGATTTGTATCTTCTTGCTGTTAAAAGCCTCTCTTGGGGTACAAAAAACTTGAAAATATACAAATTGGGTGATTTAGAAATGAGAAAGTCTTGACCTAATGTCCCAATGGGGCTGCAGCGTGGTCTGGAAGTGGTGGAATCCCTGACTCCCATCTCCTCTTACTGGATTAGCACCAACACCGTTGACGGTCCTCAGACTGCAAGGTGATGTTCCGAAGTACAAATGGGATGATTCCGAGTGTTTTCTGTCCGTGAAAACACTCTAGGGCAACAGGAAAGCCTGCTTGCGCCCCCCCCCCAAAAAACCGACGCCGTCAGATCTGCCTGCTGAGCTCGCGGGCAGAGTGTTCAGTCGGCCATGTTCTCACCGGAAGCCCATGATAAAATGTCCCTTCATGCTTTTCACATTTAGTTTATTTTAATTAATGTACAGATAGTCCTCACTTAACAACAGTAATTGGGACTGGAATTTCTGTCACTAAGCGACGTGGTCATAAAGTGCAATGCCATGTGACTGCGTCGTTTAGCGATGGAAATTCCAGCACTTCTGATTGCTGTTGTTAAATGAATCACCACAGGTCGTTAAGCGAGGACATCATGTGGTTGCCATTTGTGATCTCCTGCCGGCTTCCCCACTGACTTTGCTTGCGGGAAGCCGGCAAAGAAAGTTGCAAATGGCGATCACGTGACCACGAGATGCTGCAACTTTGTAATTGTGAACCAGGCGCCAAGCACCCGGATTCCAATCATGTGACCACGGGGACACTGCAACTGCCATAAGTACGAGGACCAGTTGTATGTACCCCTCGTTCAGCACCATCGCAAGTTTGAATGGTCAGTGAATGAGTGGTCGTTAAGCAAGGACCACCTGTAATGTATGTCCTTTCTTTATTGTTCTATCACAGATGTATTATTCTTTGGTTTGTTTCTTCTACTTCACAAATAAATAAATAAGCAGCAAGCTGGATGTGCAGATCAGCCCACAAGCAGCTATAAAGAGTGCAATTTGGAAAAGTCTTTAGTTTTAACAGGCATATTCTGGAGGTTCAGGGCAGCAATCAAGAACCTTTGCTTCCAGGCCCCCGCCCTTTCATGTACTGGATTATATATTTTATGTTGCAAGCACTTCAAGAAAAATGCAGGCTTGAAGGTGCCTAGAACATAATAAATGGACATAAATGGGTGGGTGGCTGGGAAGGCAAGCTGAGAGGCAATTGGAGTGGAACCTAAAGTAAGCCCAGGAATGAAGCCAGGAGGAGAAGCAAGCGGAGAAGTATTTGCTGGCTCTGGGAGCGTGGCCCAGCACAAATGCTGTCTTTGGTGGTTTTTTAGGAAGCAGCCGAAGGAGAAACAGCTCAGCTGGAGAAACACATGGAAAGCTGTAAAACCTTTGGCTCAAACCCAAGGAAAAAGCGAGGTGAATTGTCAGAGAGGAAGAAGCAGGTTATAAATCTGATGCGTCTTCACCGTTGCTGGCTTTTTCTCCCCCTTCCCCACTCCCCAGGCCACCCTCCACTGTGTCATGTTTCGCTGCTAGAGAGGCAAAAGGAAGCCCAGAAGCGCCCCCTTCCCTCTCCACCCGCGGCTATACATTCCGTCCTCCCCCCCCCCCCCCAGGGCCTGGTCCCACCCGTCCCAAAGAAGCGGCCAAAGGGAGGATGTTTTGCTTTGCAAGCATCTGGCTTCTCAGCTCTCCGCTGATGTCATTACACAATCTCCCAGCTGATTGGCTGACCGCCAGAGCCTCCATCTGATCCGAGAGCACCGCAACCACAGATCTTTATTCCAGGATTGCCTCTCCTATTTGTTCTGTTTTTCTATGTAAAAAAAGCAAGTGCAAGGATAGAGATTCAGTCATGTAAAAAAAGAATGAAAACTGGGTTCCATCTCTAGCATAAATGAGTCCCGCATTTTTGTGCTTGCTTACAGTTTTTGTAGTTACACATGTTGTACTTGCTTACAGATGCCTCCGCTTTTCATATATCTTTTAGTGAGAGTCTCTCCCTTTGGGCAGGGGGGACACTCTCTCTCAGCCCAACTCACCTCACAGGGTTGTTGTTGTGGGGAAAATAGGAGGAGGAAGGAGTATTAGGTATGTTCGCCGCCTTGAGTTATTTATAAAAAAATAATAAAGGCGGGATAAAAATTAAATAAATAAATATCATGAGGACAACGGCCCCTAGCTGCAAACCGTTCCCCAGTTTTTTGTGCATTGCCTTGATGCAAAAAAGGGAGAAACAAAATTGTTAGAAGGACTCAAGGATGAACATGAGCTGAGCAAACAGCTAAGACCGGTGACTGTAAGAACAGAGTAGGGAACATGTCTGGGTAAGTTGTTAGCTCCATCAGGTGGTGACCCAGAAGTGGCAAGAGGAAGAGGGTAAGTAGATCCTGGATTTAAGATCAAACATTTTAGGGCTTGTCTCTGGACAGGATGGCTCAATTTTAAACGACATAATTAAATCACTGGAATTTACAAGCAGATTAGAGAAAATCTTATATTCTTATAATGCTTGAATAATCTGCTTGTTAAACCATACATAAAATTGTGCTCTGCAACTTAAAGTGAGCTTTTAAGAAGTAAGTCTCCCTTTAAGTTCATTCCATAATTCCTCTGATTCTCTATCAATGAAGTTCAGGACTTCAAAGCGATTCCTGATTCCTGATTGAAAATGGTAGGTACTGTATATGTTCTAGATCAGGGCTTTCCAAAGTTTTCCCACGGTGACACACCAACCGACGTTGGTGTGTCGCCGCAGGAAAACCCGGAAGTGCCGCCATTGCGGCAGTGCGCAAAAACCCGGAAGCGCTGCTGCCGCTTTCAAGTTTTTACGCGCCGCCGTTGGTGTGTCGCCGCGGGAAAACCCGGAAGCGCTGATGATGATCAGCGCTTCCGGGTTGTGTGGCGACACACCAGACTGTGTGTGGCGACACAAAAGTGTGTCGTGACACACAGTTTGGAAAGCACTGTTCTAGATCATATCATGGAAACTGACTGGTTTTCTTCTTCTTCTTTAGCTTAACTTGGAGCTTGCACATTAGCAGTTCACTATCTGTTCCACAGTCAGCACCTGGCCATGTCTTTGATGCTATAATTGAGTCTTTCACCTCCTTTTAGCAATAATATATTCAATTTGATTTCTATATACAGTACTCCATCTGGTGACATCCATGTATAAAGGCGTCGTTTTGGTTGTTTTAAGACAGTGTTAGCTATGAAGAAATTATTGGAGTGGCAGAAATTGATAAGTTGGTTTCCCACTTCATTTCAGTTTCCTAAGCCATACAGTCCAACTACATTTTCCTCTTTCATGTTTCCAACTTTGGCATTCTAGTCTCCAATCACATGCAACACATCTTACTTGCATGGTTTGTCGATTTCAAATTGAACTTGATCATAGAAGTTATCAACCTCCTCTTCTTCATCAGTGGTTGGAGCATAAACTTGAATGATTGTCATATTAAAGGGTTGTCCATGAAGTCTAATCAATATTATTCAGTCACTAATTGCACTGTAGCCAAGTACTGTTCTTACTAACTATAAAAGCAACAGTTTCTTCTTTGTTTTTCATGTCCTGAGTAATAAATGGTGTGATCTGAAAGCATCTGATCTCAGTCCATCTCAGTTCACTGATGCCCAAGATGTCAACATGCAGTTGATTCACTTCATCTTTCACTGTGTTGAGCTTTCCCGTCTTCATGCTACTTAAGTTCCATGTTCCTCCCGTAATTCTGTTTTTGCAGCTTCGGATTTTCTCTTCCTACATGGCAACATCAGCAACTAGACATCCCGAAGGCTTTAATCTAGTGCAGAGCTTTCCAAACTGTGTGTCACGACACAAAAGTGTGTCGCCACACACAGTCTGGTGTGTCGCCACACAACCCGGAAGCGCTGATCATCATCAGCGCTTCCGGGTTTTCCCGCGGCGACAAACCAACTGCAGCGTGCAAAACCCGAAAGCGGCAGCAGTGCTTCTGGGTTTTTGCATGCTGCCACACTTCCGGGTTTTCCCGTGGCGACACACCAACGCCGGTTGGTGTGTCGCCGCGGGAAAAACTTTGGAAAGCCCTGATCTAGCAACATCATAAACACCATTAGTACTCCGAAAGATCCTCAGGTCTTCCTCAGTAGCATGTTGAGTACCAACTGACCTGAGGGGCCCATCATCCAGCACACAATTGTCAATCATTTTATATTTTCTATCCATGTGGTTTTCTTGGTAAAGATACAGGAGAGGTTTACCATTGCCTTCTCCCACACAGTATGAATTGATGCCTTTGCCATTGTCACTAAAGTAATCTTCTGCCTCCAGCATCTTCCTATATCGCTTCCGCCCAATGTAGGTGGCTGCTTGATTGAGCTGGGCAGCTGGGATGACCTTCACACCTTGGGTGACCCTGCTGGGAATATATACTCTTGGCATACACTCCCAATATTCTTTGCTCATCTCTGCCAGGAACACCCTCCCGCCAGCCACAATGAGGTAGCACAGCAGGGCTTGCTGGGATGATATGCATTAAAAGGTAAAGGTTCCCCCCGCACATTTGTGCAGTCGTGTCCGACTCTAGGGGCCGGTGCTCATCTCCGTTTGTTAGCCAAAGAGCCAGCGTTGTCCGAAGACGCTTCCACGGTCATGTGGCCGCATGACACGCGCGGAACGCTGTTACCTACCCACCGAAGTGGTACCTATTCATCTACTTGCATTTGCATGCTTTCGAATTGGTAGGTTGGCAAGAGCTGGAGCTAGTGCGGGAGCTCACTCTGCACGCAGGGCTAGGGATTCGAACCTCCGAACTTGCAATCTTCCGATCAACAAGCCTGGCGTCTTACCCGCTGAGCCACCACACCCCTTATTATATGCATTACCATTTAATAAATTAAATGCATGAATAAATAAAATAAATGTTCTGCTTCCAGAACTGGCCAGTGATATTTATTTATTTGATTTATATCTCATCTTTCCTTCAGTAACTCAAGGCTGCACTCATGTCTTCCCCCTCCTGTTTTCCCCCAAGACAACTGTTTCAGAGATCTAGAAGAAAAACGTGGAAGCCTCATTAGATATTATACTCTGATATACATTTGAGAGGTGTATATGCACACTTTCACTGACCAATATTGGAAATTATTCTGAGCCCACTATTGTGTGGGTATACACATCTGCACATTTGCCCATGCATACACACATACAACCTTGTCTTTCACATTAAAAAATTAAAAATATGGAAAAGATAGGAAAATACCTGAATACAGATATAGAGAAAAAGTACTCACATAACCAAGCCTTTTCAGCAAACAGTATCACCTGACAGAGAGAAAAGAAGCCATTTTAAATCCCCAACACAAAAAGAAAATGCCCACCCGAGCAAACCATGTTCATATTTCCTCTTAAAATGGAAGTGAGAGGTCCAGATCCTTACACCTGGAAAAGTCAGGGCATAATCAACTACTAGGGCCAAGATTATGGATGTCAGGATGTCACCCATGCCATCCTGACATGGCACCTCGAAGGCGTTGGAATCCGGCAAATCAAGCATGACTCATTAGCATATGGGTGATTGCTCTAGGAGGCAAACTCTGTGCTTCTAGAGGAAGCTGCTTGTTGCCCCTCTCACTTCCTCTTCTCTTTCTCTGATTCTTCCACCAATGGGGTAGGACTCACATGCCTTAACTCCTTCCATGGAGAGGCCATGCCTAGGCCTCAAGCCCCCTTTCTCCACACAGCCTTTGGCAGCAAACAGGGCCAGAGGTATGCAGTTTAGGGAACAGAAAGAACTGAAACCAATTGTCTACTGAAATGGCTGTACCTGGACAAAATAAATATAATAACTCTTTTGTACTTACTTTTTGTACCTGCAATGTCTAAGCGTGTGTTTCTTTATGCTTGGGTGGGCTAAAAGTGTAAGAATAAGAACCTGAATCTCTCTAACGTGCTTACAGGCTGTGTTTTTGAACAATATTCCTTTTTCTGCCCATGAGTTTACACAATGTTAAGCTCTGCTCCATTCAATGGTTCTAACAGGGTCTAACAGTTCTAACAACCTGAGCAAACCATGTTCACATTTCCTCTTAAAATGGCAGTGAGAGGCCCAGATCCTTACACCTGGAAAAGTCAGGGCATAATCAACCACTAGGGCCCAGATTATGGATGTCAGGATGTCACCCATGCCATCCTGCCATGGCACCAGGAAGGAACATCCTGTCAGTCTGTTAAACTCACAGGGTCATTTTGGGGGTGCTTTACAGTAAAACTACCAGATGTGTAAAGTAGGGGAGAATGCTGGCAATGAGGTTTGGGTGTATTCACAGAACTGCAAACTATGTTAATCAAAGTATTACGCCAAGCAATTCAGCACCCAGGATAGATGAAAAGGCGATATTGACACAGAAAGACCTGGAAACTGAGAGATGAAGGGAAGGGTGATTGAGCCGCGAATCCCGAAGGTGGGGGGAACCTTGGAGATTTTTAAACTGTTGGTTGCGGGGCTTTATTCACTTGAGTCTTTAATGTGCAATGGATCACTGGCTTTAATAAAGATTCCTTCATATCCCTGACAGGCTTGTGTCAGGAACTCTGATTTAATAGCCAACGGATCGAGGGCGTCACAATGTAGTACATTGTGACTAGAGTTAAAGGTGGTTCTCTCCCTACTGCTGTTTAAATACTGATTTTCCCAGGTCTTAATGCTATTGCTTCAATGCTGTGTCTTACATCTATTATGATTTAATTTTATTTTAAAACTATTTTACGTTTATCTTGCAAAGTGCCCAGAGCCCAGAATTGGCAGCATATACATTTTCTAAAGAAACAATAATCTGAATACCAGGATGGAAAGACTGTGGCTTGAATCATGTCAACTGGATTTCTATTTTCTCAGTAGAAACGTTTCACTCCTTATCCAAGGAGCTTCTTCAGTCTGAGTAAAGTTAGTAAGGGAATCCTTAAATATGTTTCTAGGGTGGCTGTGTGACCTTGCACCTGGGGCTAGGTCATGGTTATTTTGAGATGTTTATTTCTAAGTCCCTTTATCATCTAAAGGAGGATCGTTAAGATTACCCTGCTGCTGTTGAGCTTGCGAAATTGTCTTAATCTTCCTAGGCACAGAAGACAAAGCAGGAAGGAAGATAGGGGAAAGGTTGTGCCTGAGGCCTTTCCCCTATCTTCCTTCCTGCTTTGTCTTCTGTGCCTAGGAAGATTAAGACCATTTCGCAAGCTCAACAGCAGCAGGGTAATCTTAACGATCCTCCTTTAGATGATAAAGGGACTTAGAAATAAACATCTCAAAATAACCATGACCTAGCCCCAGGTGCAAGGTCACACAGCCACCCTAGAAACATATTTAAGGATTCCCTTACTAACTTTACTCAGACTGAAGAAGCTCCTTGGATAAGGAGTGAAACGTTTCTACTGAGAAAATAGAAATCCAGTTGACATGATTCAAGCCACAGATTGTTCCACCTGGATGACTGAGAACCTTCATCGACAGGATGGAAAGAGTAATTCTCCTGTCCCAAAAGATGTTGGTGTCTAAGACGGAAACTCCCAGTAGTGGCCCTTGTGGCAGTAAAATATTAATTATGATTGAAAGTGTTAACAGTTTTTTTGGTTTATTTGTCTGATCCACTGCCTGGGCATGGCTACTTCATCCTGCCTTAAGACCAGCTCTGGTTTATTTCTATGTTTTTTTCAGGAAAGGGTTATGTTGTTTTGGAGATAATTTTCCTGGAAAAATGAATGCTTCTTCATTGTCCTAAGAGCAGGGTGAACCAGGACACGCATGTCAGGCAGACAGTGGGACTCCATTCCTGTCCGTTCTTCATCCAGCGGGAATAGGAGGAGCTGCGGCCTCTGCAGTTACAATAAGCTCTGGAATGAGATCGTGGTGGGAGAGATCCCCCCTTTCTCCTCATTCCATTTGGATGATGATATTGAAGCTTTCTAACTTTTCTTAATTAAATTTTGAAGACAAGCCAAATAAGAACATTTGCTAGGGCTGGGAGCGGCTAGGCACTCTGGCCAAAATAGGGGATTAGTTGAAGGGGAAAGAAACAACGTCTGCAGTGAAAAGAAGCAGAGTGCATGGACAGCAGTGAGTGGAGAGGGTTGTGTCCCTAAAAAGAGGGTGATTTTTGAAGGAGATGATGCAGATGCAATCAACATAATCAGAATCAGAAAATAAATGAGTGGACAGGAGAGAAGGATGGAAAGGAATGTAGTGTTATGTTCAACTTAAATTATTGGGTTTTCAGTTAGAGTAGTTGAGCAGCTGGGGAGTGGGGAGAACAAGTAGCCTGCAATTGTTGCTGTGTGTCAGTCAGTGAAAGAGAAAGATGTGTAAGACGCATGTAAGGAACTCCCATTTATTTTCTTTCTTTCTCACTTTGCAGGGATGGTGGCCTGTGGAGCTCAGATGCTGCTGTGCCTCCTACCTCTTGTCCTGCCATCTGGTGAGTTTGTCCCATGAAAGCCACATCAGAGCTTTCTTTATTTTCCAGGGGTTTATATGGAGAGAGAGAGAGAGAGAGAGAGAGAGAGAGAGAGAGAGAGAGAGAGAGAGAGAGAGAGAGAGAGAGAGAGAGCGCTGTTCTGCAGTAAAAAGAGGTTGTTTTAGAAGTTGCAACAAAAGGAAAAAAGAGATTGAGAAGGTTGAGGTAACAGGAACCTTTGCCCTGAATGCAACCCTGGCAAAGTACAAACCTTTTTCTGTTCCAGCTTAAATCTGGGTTAGTCCGTAGTATATTTTAAAAAAAATTGGGCTAAGATTTGTAGGAGTTGTAGAATTACTAAGCTACAGATATGGTGCAGCTGTTTTTCCTTTTCTCTTTAATTGAGTTTTTCTACGCTAAGGAAAACGATGGACTGAAAGATTGGAAAACCCAGGAAGGTGCCATGTGATGACATATGATGTCATCTCCCCACCCTCTCTGCACAAAATTCTGTGAAGGAGGCAGGGTGTTTGCACAACCTGAGCCTTGTCTGCAAGAGCCCCAGGCTTCCTTAGATAAACTTGTGAGCTTGTGTAGTGTGTGTGTTCATATAACATACTAAACCAAAACGGGATAAGCCTCGGTGTATTGTGCACATTAGTCCCTGGGCCCAAGGGCTCAGCCTTAGCCTGGCACGCTAGCGTGGTATGAATCAGTCACCAGCTACCATCTATTCTGTTAAATATTGAAATGAAACAAGCAGCAGCTATTTGGATTTCCAGAAGAAAGCCCTCTGTGTTATTTGCATCTTACAAGCGATACACATTAACTACTCACATCAGATTTTGTAGGGAGAGGAAATCTAGAGGACACTAGGTTGGGTCCCTCATGGCCGTGAACTTTTATCCACAAATTAGAACTGTGGTTGAGTTCACAAGTTATGTTTGTCATAATGTGCCTTGCTTGATTTTGTGAGCCAAGATATTGTGGTTTGTAAAGCATTAACAAACATGTTAAACCAAGGGTACGTTATTCAGGAAATCATGGTAAGTAAACCATGGTTTAATATAATGTGTACATCCTGGTTGTGTCCCTCCATTGCTTCACTCATGCTGTGGTGCCTCAGAAATTAATCCGATTAAGTTCATGGATTGACCTTAAATTTAGTGTATATGAGCTTTCAGTATAACATTTATTTTAAAACTTTTCCTGAGGAATCATTGGGACCTGTTCTGTGGGAGGGCTGGAAATTTCTAACCGAACATTCTTAAGAGTTATCACCCAGTAACAACTCCCATGATTCATTCAAGGACACAAGACAGTTAAACTGATATAAAACAATAGATACATGTGGTTTTGGTTTTCCGATTCCTGCTACCTCTCATACTGTGCATATATTTTTCCCTGTCCAACTCTGCTTTATAATTTTACCCTACATGTACACCCCCCCCCAACAAACATGTCTTTTTTGAGGAGCAAGAGTTTCCAAATATTGCTGGGACCATTTCTTTTGGAGCTGAGAGCACACCCGAGTTCCTTGGTGCTTTTAATAGATGTTTATTTTTAAAAGTGTAGATGCTGCGCATCCGAGCTGGAAACAAAGCACACTGACAGATAGCATTAGTCCAAAGAAATTACAGCACCCCAGAAGCTACAAGCCTGCTTCTGTCTGCCAAATGTGAAAACTTCAAATTGCCCCCCACCCCCACCCCCGCTTCCGTTCAGTGTTAATTTAGCCAGGCAGGAGAATATGGGCTGAACCATCTAATGCAGAACTGTTGCACAGTATATTCTCCTTTTCTTCAAAATTCAAAGCAGATGTGGGGGCTGCTTTTGTATGGAAACCATCACTGAGATAGGAAGAAGAGCGTTAGCTATGGCATTTTGCTCTCCAGTAGTGCTAATTTTGATTAGAGAAATTTACTCTCACAAGTATATGGCCATCAAACATTTACCAACAAGGAAATGATGTCTTTTGCCCTCATTGTATCTTGGGGCTATGATCAGCAGCAAAGAGTAGAAAGAACTAACACCTCTTCCCACTATGCCTTTCCCCTCATAAAATTAGCAAACTCATCCTCTTGCACACAGATACTTTAATGTAAAGAAAAAAACGTTGTAAGATCCAGTCCAGCCATCAGTGTCATGTCTAGCTTTAACTAAGATATTTCCTAGGTATCTTGGAATAGATGCTGCTCCTCACGGCTCCCCAACCCGAATCCTACAATTTACCATGAAAGACCAGCTACAGTATACAAAGTGAAACCCAACAATGGAATGGCCATAGCTATGATAATACCTCTTTAGCAGCCTGGAAACAGAAGTTCCATCACCCAACTAGTAGGGGAAGAAAGCCATGACTTTTTTGTAGCAATTATTTTATGTTCATGTATACAAATGAGAAATACTTTTCCTCTTTCTGTTTAGATTGGCTTTTGCTGGGAGTCGTTGCTCAAACGACAGCAGGTACATTTTGACTGATTCTGCACTAATGCTGCAATTCTAAGCTAATGTGTACAGTAACTGCATGGAGATTCTGACCTGATTTCACACATAATATTAACCTCTTTGGTGTAATGTAATTACTTTGGCGTAATGGTTAAGGCACCAGGCTAGAAACCGGGAGACTGGGAGTTCTAGTCCTGCCTGAGGCACAAAGCCAGCTGGGTGACCTTGGGCCAGTCCCTCTCTCTCAGCCCCAGGAAGGAGGCAAGGGCAAACCACTTCCAACAAAACTTGCCAAGAAAACTGCAGTGACCAGTCCAGGCGGTCGCCAGGAGTCAAAACTGACTTGAAAGCACCAAAAAAAAAAAAAAAAGGGGTTATTTTTTTAAAAAATGGTTCAAATCCTTCTATAGTCACTGAGTCCTTCATTTATATATCTGAAGAATTATGGGTCTGGCCATTAATGTAAATCTATAGATTTGTTCAGTGCTGTGAGTTGGAAATAGGGTCAGGTACTCTATGTTCTCTAGATGCTTTTGAACTGTGGTGTTGGAGGAAAATTCTGAGAGTGCCTTGGACTGCAAGAAGATCAAACCAGTCCATACTCCAGGAAATAAAGCCAGACTGCTCACTTGAGGGAATGATATTAAAGGCAAAACTGAAGTACTTTGGCCACATAATGAGAAGACAGGATACCCTGGAGAAGAAGCTGATGCTAGGGAAAGTGGAAGGCAAAAGGAAGAGGGGCTGACCAAGGGCAAGATGGATGGATGATATTCTGGAGGTGACGGACTCGACCGTGGGGGAGCTGGGGATGGCGACGGCCGACAGGAAGCTCTGGCGTGAGCTGGTCCATGAAGTCACGAGGAGTCGGAAGCGACTGAACGAATAAACAACAACAAACTCTATGTTCTCATGTACTATCCGTCCTTATTTCTTACTCTCCCGACAACATTTCATACAGTTGGAAGTCTGAACTGCGGTTGGCCAAACTATCTAAAGAGAAGGCTTTTCTCTACCAATGTAATTTTCACCTGAAAATTGCTACAAAGTTTCTGATTTGAATCAGGCTTAGCTGGAGGGGGATCTAATCTTTTCTCCCAAGGTGTCATAGTCCTATGTTTAATCTACTTTCCCCCCTTGTAACTGCACTGCGTAGCATAATGATTCAAATGATTAAAAGCGCTGTTCCCTTTTTTATTTTTCTAAATTATTATTCACGAATTGTGGTTGAGGCGACTGATGATGATGATGATGATGATGATGATGATGATGATGATGATTCCATTGTTTCACCACCCTGCCCCTAGGCATATTTGCAATACAAATATTTATACAACTTATATCAGCCTTTCTCAACTTTTTGATCCTGGAGGAAACCTTAAAATATTTTTCAGGCCTCGGGGAACCCCTGCACATTCAGGCTCAAATACAGGCCAGAAGTTACAAAATTATTATATTTGTTTCATGTGTAGGCCTGTATATATGCATTAACAGTGTTCTTAAACTAAAAATAAAGAATGAAACTTACCTCTTTAATGTGAAGTTGCCCAAATTTGAAATAATTTTTTAAAAATAAATTGTGATATCCCAGGGAACCCCTAGTGACCCCTTGTGGAACCCTAAGGTGCTACGGAACCCTGGTTGAGAAACCCTGACTTATATCATGGCTTCCTCCAAAGGATTTTGGCAAATGTGGTTTGGTGAAGATGCTGAGCAACTCCACATCCCATTAAAGAAAGGATAACTATGAAACAGTGAATCTGAAAGGATCTCAATTCCTCTCTTGCTCCACTCCTTTTTTCTTTTCATTCCTTCCTTTCATGCTGTTTTTGCTTATTCTAATTTTCTCAATCAGAACAGGAGTCACTTGCAATATGAAAGCATGAATATTCTGGATGTGTTTCAAAATTATAAAGGTAGAGCTTTCCTAAGGGCAGCAACATGAGAATGGGAATTCATCAGCACATCTGACTTGCCTCTAAATCTGCTAAGACAGTAGTCAGATGTGCATTGCTGTCATTGTTGCATTGCTGCACACTATGCAACAGATTCTAAAAGCCCATCGCCTCTTGTTTCAGGGCCTCTAGAAATACCCACAAATCCAACCAATGACTTAGGTGAGTTCTTCCTACTTTTTCTACATCTATGATAAGTATCAGTGCTGACTCACACACTGCATTTACTAGATCTATGGCTTTTTGAAGTTTGCAGCTTAACGAAGTCTAGGTACTTCATGCCAGCCTCTTCCCCTATACCTGCCAGATCTCCAAGTGGATCCCTGTTTTGAAGACCTGGCTTTGAAAGAGTTATCAGCTCAGCTTACAAATGACAGGTGCTGGGGTGGCTGGTTAGTACATCAAAAGAGGGATTAGCACAACTCTGTGCAACCACTTTCCCAGGTCTGTCTCCTGTTCAGGAGGCTACCTTTAAAAACAGTCTTACCTAAACCCAGGTTAAGAATAGCTTGACAGTTTGTGAAGAAAGGTTACTCAGTGTGGTGTTCCAACTGTACAGTGCAACTCCCCACTTCCCAGATGCCTGTCCTTTGTTAGTTGCGCTACTTTTAAACATGGACTTAGCGCCATTTTAAAGGTCTCTCCTTTCTGGGGCTCCTTGTTACAGATGACAGATGTCCAGGGGGGTTGAGCATTGCACTGCCTTATCAGCAATCCCCCCACCCCCACCCCGATGGGCCTGTCAGCTGTTAATTGTCTTAATAACAGGTGACAGGCTCCGGGAGAGGGCTTGTGTGGTGCAGTGGGTGGCCACATCCACATACCTGCTTTGCTGTGTTGTTCTGCTGTCTATACTGCTTAACATGCAACTTTCTAAGGACTGTGATTGATGGTTCCCTCAGCTGAAATTCCAGTTCTCTCCAATGGACAACACTCTGGTTACCCCATGAATTGCATTTCCCCCCTTTCCTATTGTACCATTATCTAGGTGAACTTTTAAACAAGCTATTATTATTCCTTGAAATTACTGACCACAGAAACAACTTGGGGGTCTGGGTATCTCTTGGTTGCCAACTAGTAGCCATCCAGATTTGTGCAGCCACTGTGCAGCCAATGCTGCAGAAGAGCTGAAGTTTGAGAAAGCTGTGAGGATCTGGGCAGGAGCTGTAAAGTACCCTAAAAACATCAAGTCAGGAGAGAAAATGAGGAGTCAGGAGGAGGCTTCCCTGGAAGCAGCAGCCACTGGCAAGGGAATTCCCTGCCAGGCAGGTTATAGGAGCACAAAAGCTGAATACTTTGAATTCTACATTTGTTAAGCCCAGCACATGCTGGTCAGTTTCAAAATCAATAGGTCGACCAGTTGACCAACCCATTTAAAAAATAATAATAAAGAAGTGCCTGCTCTCCCTTGCAGCCAAAAGAAGACTGAGAATAGGGTGCAGAGGTTAGGGATCAAGGTCGAAGGGGTTGTCCCATAGTAATTCAACAGAACCAAGTGGAGCCACAAGACTGTCAGCACCAAACTGACTCTCTAATGCACATCAATGCATCCTACATTGCCTGCACACAGCCCTTTGAGGGTATTAGGAAAAACATCACTTCCAGAGTGTAGCACCTTAAGCTGTCCCTGCACTGTCTCGGCTGTGGGCAGACACTGAGATATACAGTATGTGGGTGTGTTTTCAGGAAATGATTAGCAGGCCATTCCTGTGCCTGGACAAGGAGACGGTGTAGATTTCCCAGAAAGATAGTCAGGCAGAAGCTGAAGCTGCCTCCCACTTCACCACACTGCCGCCCCACAGCACCTGTCACTTTTAGTCAGTCAGAACCTGAAACATATTTTGACAAATGGTTAAACCTGCTGGCCTGGCCGTCTGTCAACTCTCACCTCCCCCTCGGCCCAGCCCCAGTCCATATTAAGGAGAATAAGTGTAGGACGCTTTCCTGCTGCCTGGTTTTTGTCCAGTGGGAGAAGAGGAACAAAACCAGGGGAATCCAACCATTCATTTCCTTAAGAGTCCCAGCCCCCTACCACCACCACTTGGTAACACGACTCTGCATATTGGCATTTAAACTATGACTTTGCACTTTGAACATGAAACCTTATTTTCACTTTTGAAATTTAAAGTTTTTAGAATGTGTTATCATCCCTATAGCATACAAAATGTAGTAACCATTGAATATTCTGTCCAAGAGATAAAATAATTATTAACTTCAAAATACTGTCAGATCAGTTCTGCTGTAGTCAAGTGAACCACGTGGGTGCATCCATAACCTCACCAGGTGTGGAGCTCATTTAGAGCAAGTGAATCAAATACTTTAAAACAAATGCCAAAACTTACATGACTAACCCTGTCAAATATGTATGCTAAACGTTTATTGACTATTCAGGTTATAGTTGAATAATAAGCATTGCAATGTAATTTATCAATCAGTTCAAACAATGTACAATGAATATTTAACATCACAAACTGCTGAGGACATTATTCAACTGGCTGAGCTAACTGGGATTCATGGGAAGTCGAGTTAAATCTAGAGGGCACCAGGCTGAGCTACATATTTTATTTTAATTTTTCCTTTTTTGTTCCAGATGATAGTGGTCCGACAACATTGCCTGGTAGGTTTAGTTTTACCACTCTCTTCCTTGTTCCCCCCCCCCCCATCAAAGTCATATGGTTTCCCTTCTGTAGCTTAGTTTTTACAACCAGGGGCTTGCCTTTGATGTTCCGACTTGCCTCTTCTTGTTCCCAGGCACTGGAGGACTCAATGAATTTAAAACGCTCCGCTCCGTTTGGGAGTTTAGAAGACAAGGAAGTTTGTTTGTTTGTTTGTTTGTTTGTTCAGCTTGTATGGCTGCCCATCTCAACAAGTGACTGGGCAGTTTCTTGAACAAACTCCACGAACCCCTTGTGAGAAGCCAAACATTTATTCTGTAGTTAAACAGGATGAATTTAGTTGATCTACCTCTTTTAAGGGAAACAGATCAGTGTGATGGATAGCAAATATTTAATCTCATTGTAATGTTATCTGGCAGCCACTGTTTGAGGCATTTTTATGCAGGTGATTTATTCAGAGCACTTACTGGAACTATGGTTTGCTCCCAGAATGCCGTGAAGAACAGTTTCTTTGCACACGTCTGTACTCTGTTCACAAGCCTGTGAAGCAATGCATCAGTTATTTGTGTATCACCAGGTAAGAGGGGAACCTAAGAATATTATGTGTTAAGAATAAATGACATGCTATTTTAGTTTTAGGTTATGTAAATTAGGTTTGATGCTATTTCTGTTGCACAGTAATTTTGGCAAGTTAGTGGATCTGAATATTTTTAATTTCTGGGAACAAAATAGTGGGATAATAAGAAAGAGCTAATGAGATGTTATTGATAGGCAAAATCAAGAAGCCATTAATGATACAGAAACATGTGAAGAATTAGCAGTGGAACCTATACCATTTTTTAAAGCACTTGGGTAGAACTGGCTATCTATTTTCATGCAGACATTTTCTGCAGACATAAGTCCTAAAGATTTGCTCTCCCCCACACGCCAAAGTTCAAACTGTTCATATTTCTCTGCAATTAACATGGGCTGAGATGATTGCATCTCCATATATACTGTAGATATATCCATCCAAAGTTCTGAATATAAAATTGATTATTAATTATCTTGGCAAATGGCTTTAAATTCAAAAATTGCTGAACAGGTTTATTGAACTGAGCCTACAAACCTAGGTGAACTGTTATAACACCTTTTGAAAAATACAGATGTTGAAGCAAAAGGATTTGTGGGGGCCAAGAACGGAGCCAAGCATTAGGATCTAACTGTGGCCGAGGTCAGGCATTCAACTGATTGCTTGGGAGAGAACAGGCCAGGACATGATCCAGTAGCCGAATAGAGCAGGGTCCCAGACTGGGTGGAGAGCTCCTGTTGAAAGTCTGGAAGCTGGGGAGAGAAAGGGATGGGACTGTGTGAATGGCCTTGTTCTCTACCCAGAAGGAGCCCACTGCACATTTACCTCAATGCTAGTGTCACTCTTAGCCCCAATACTAGCAGCTCTCCTTTTTAATTAAAGTTACTTGTGGAAAGGGAGATCTGAAACAAGAACTGGAGGAGAAAATGCATTAAACCGTTTTTTCAGCTGTTGCCTTTCCACTTCAGACTGATCCTCTTCAAGTCTCTTAAGTTTCCCCTCTCCCCGTTTTGAATATGGATGTGCAAAAATTGGGAAACTTGTTTTATCTCAGATTCTGAACAAAAGCCCCACTCAGAAATTCTATTGGAACAATTGTGTTCTGTAGAACAAAACCAAAAGCAGCTCAAGGGTTTTGTTGCAACCCTGAAATAAAACTCTCAAAACATACACACTTTGTTTCAAACTCAGAACCCTCAAAATGCTGCCCCTCAAAAGAGCAGTGTATTTGGTTCCAATCTTAAAACATGTGGAACACAGAATTTTTATTTTGCACACTTGTAAATTTGAATGTAAAGGCATGGCACCTACATATCCTGGCAGCTTCAGTCTTATGATGTTGCCTTCATCTCCTTCCCAGGTCATACTAGAGACAGCCTTACATTGTCCTTGGATTTTTGTCATTGAAGTAGTTATTTCCCTTAGTATGAATTGTTTTTGCGATGGATAGAATTTGACATGCTCAACTGGCCAGTCTGTTGATGGGGTTAAGGGATGGGATTGGCCTAGCTCTCGCTGACCACTTGAGACTGGTGAGGGCACACTCCCCTCTGGTACCCATGCACTGTCCACCAGGTCCATTCTTGTTATGGTAGTAGATGGGTCCAGATATTCCACTAGCCTCTTCCCTCTCTATGTGCTAGGTCTCTGAACCGATCAGCTTAGAGACCTGGCTTTGAAAAAGGATCAGCCTGGCTAAAAGAGACTGCATGCTGAAATAGAAGGAAGAAAACTGGCTCTCTGCCACTTCACTGCACAACCACCCCCCACAAATGCCAGTCGGCTGTTATTCAGGCTCCAGTTGAATGGAGCTTGTTTCTTGAAGAGAGCTAAACCATGCTGAAAAGGAGCCTCCTCGCTAAAGCTGACTGGCACAAACGCGAGGGAGGAGGGATGCTGTAAAACAACGAAAAGCTCTCTTTCCACCCCCCACCCCCCATTGTGCAACCCCACCCCTGACGCAGTGCTGCAATTAATGAGTGGTTTCCCCAATGGTCAGTGACATTGAGGAGGACAGCCAAGCCAAAGGGATCTAACGGTCGCTTTATTTAGTGCGCTTTACAGAGGAAATTAGGATGGCACACTCCGGCTGCCAACCAGCACAAAGGCAATTGGCATTTGCAGTGCAAAAAGCAACGTCTATGTTTGTTTTGTTTTTTGACAGCTTTCGTCAGCTAGAAAGCACTTTTACTCTGCTGTGAAGAAGAGCCCTGAATCTGCTAAGCTTGGAAACTCATAGGAGGAAAGCAGCTGGTATAAGCTGGTGCAGAGGCACGATCATCCCTTCCTCTTTTCATACTGCTTTCCCACTCCAAAGCTTACACTTTAGCTGCGTTTCCTGAAAAAGTGGAGTGCTCTGGGTTAGTTATGCGTATTTGTGTGTAAGGTATAATAAGGCCCTTAGATTAGCAATTATGTGTGCCTAGTGGTTTGCTATTTAAGTGCTGGGTTCTCATGGATTTTTTGCTTCTGTTGCCTGTCCTTTTTGTCCTCCCCACTGCTGGTGGCAGCGTCCGTCGGACATACATGATAAACAAGGAGATCTGCTCTCGTATGGTTTGCAAAGAAGATGAGGCCATGCAGGGTAAGTGACAATGACAAAAAAAGGATATTTTTATCAAACATTCCCATATCAGAAAAATGCAAAGAAAGAATTGATTGTATCTCTTTTAGAGGAGAAAAAGTCATTCATATCAGAGCTGTATGGTAACATGCTTCCAGTAACATTCAGTTGTCAGTACTATAATTCAAGAAGTCTGCTAACAAATTGGAGAAGATGCAGAAATGATAAACACCCGGAGTGGGCACAGGGAGGGTAGGGTGGGGGGAACTCAACTATACTTTCAACTGGGAAACTGTGAGCATCTTAAACCAAGCCAAACCCAAAAACGCTAGAGAATTCCTGGAAGCTTGGCACTCAGACAAAGCAGCCATCAACAGACATATAGAGGTAAAAACATTTACATACCATTCATAAGAGACAATAGAAAAGCCAGAAGACCAGAACACCTCCTTGCCAGCAATCAACACCCAGATATGCAAAGATTAACACCAGGATTAGCACCAGAGGAACAATCAGCACAATATACCCTAATCAAGGAACTATTAACTCAGTCAATCAACCAAGCAGCAAACAACAGCCCAAGCAAGGAACTACCAAGGAGAGTACAAGACCCCCACCAACACAGGCAGGACAAGCCAGGGTATATAAACAGAGAGCAAGTCCCACTCCCTTTTCGCACTGAAGATGTTGCCTAGCCTGGCAATGAAACGTCTGCAAGAAAACAACAAGGCTCAGAGAGCACCAAGGACTCCACAGTTCAACCCTGAGCTACAAATATTCTCTTCGATTGGAACCAGAGTTTGTTTAGTTGATTAATAGATAACACATTGTCTCCAAAACAAGTACCTGGATATTCTCTGATTGTGTTTCAGTGATCCCAAGTGTATATGAAGTATACTACACTCCTAAACAGATGCAAAAATAAATAAAATAGGGCACTGCTCAGCAAAGAAAAACATGAGCTGTTCTTGAAGATTTTGTCTGAAAACTGAACACACTTTCCAGATTAAGGAACAGATAAAAATGCAGCACTTTTTTCAAACTGTTCTGAATGTTGTGATATTTCTCAATGGTTAGAAAGAAAAAAATTAAGTATGTTCAAAACACATGTAGAAAAAAATGTTTAGATTGATTAATTGATTGATTGATTGATTTTTCAAATTTTGCCACTGCCCATCTCCCCCCAGAAGGGGTCCCCCTCTGGGCAGTTTAAAACAAGGCTAAAAAGTTAAAAACAGTAAAACCATAAATAGTACATAAAATGTAAATACAAATACAACATATAATAAAAAATAAAAAATAAATTCCAGATGGCAATAAAAGATTGAGTTCCATTCGTATGTATGTGAGAAGCATTCTAAGGCACCAGCCATCCCCAAGAATAACTGCTCCCCTTCCCGCCCCAAGCGAGGTAGTGATTTTGTCTCACCTGTAACTTGCTAAGAAGCCTCAGCATGTAAAGAAGCAAGTTTACTTTATCTTTATTCAGGAGCTATAATGTAAAAAGTAGAATAGAATTTGTAATGCTACTTGCACCCCCTTCTTACTTAAAAGTAAAACGATAGCAGTGTCAGGAGGAATAGATTTAGAGTAGAGAGTGGAGTTAGTTAACACTTTTTCCACCCAAAGTTTCCTCACTCCAATTTCTTCAATAAACTGTTTTCAAAGGACATTCCAAAGGCATGTAGTACTGTAGCTTGAATCATGTCAACTGGATTTCCAGTTGACATGATTCAAGCTACAGACAATTCCACCTGGATGACTGAGAACCTTCATAGACATGTAGTACTGTATGGTCTCAAGCATCCCAGGGACCGCCCTCTCCAATCACATTTAGTCACAAGTGGTTTTAATGCTATGGATCCATAAAATGATAGTTGCAAATGAAGCTGCGCATGTAAATTATGTGAAAATGATTAGCCCTTTCTTCTCTGGCCTGTTTCTAGAGGAGATTTGCCGCCAGCTGGCTGGCCTGCCGCCACGCCGTCTCCGCCGTTCTGGTGAACCTCAAGGACCACCCTGTCGACGAGCAAAGGCCCAATCTCAGAACATGCTTGAATCTCAGTGATCAGGAAGCTGTAGGAATGAGAAGAACAAAGTGGAACTGAAATCATACTGACAACCCATTCTAAATTTGCCCTTTTCCACCCAATCCCTGTCTCAAGAGGTGCTTCACTAGTGCAGGGACCTTCCTTGAAAACATGTCACTGATGTGATCTTTGAGATGTGATCCTAAGACCCTCATATGCACCTGCTTCTGGGTTATTTTGACCTAGGGCTTTTTATGTAAATCCTACCCCAAATCTGCCTTAAAATACACATACAAAATGCCTGCTTTCTCAGTGTTTTTCCACCCAGTCAGTCTAGAGCCAGCTTGCCTACAGATAATCAATATAATTTGTATGGATATGGATGCACTTGTAGTCTATTCTTCATAGGGTTTGGTTGTTTCTCTGCAAAATCAGAGGATAATAACCATATATTGAACTCAGTACATTTGTGTGTTTTATGCACACAGATGAACCTGCCTAAGAGATGGAGACACTGGAGTCACGGAATCATAGAAAGTAAGGGACCATACAGACCATCTAGTCCATCCTTGTTCAGTGCAGGTACCCACTACTACAGCATCCCTGATGTCCCAGCCTCTGTTTAAACACATCCGTTGAGAAGAGTCCACTACTTCTTCAAGCCATCTGTTCTACTCACTGTTAGGATGTCTCTCCTGACATCCAATCAAAAGCTACTTCCTTTTCATTTATCCCACTGTTTTTTGTTCTGTCTTCTGGAACAACTTTGAACAATTCTGCCCCATGACAGCAGCCCTTCAGATATTTGAAGACAGCTACCATGTCTATCTACAATCTTCTCCAGGCGAAATATATCCAGTGCTTTCAACTATTTCTTGTAAGGTTTTCCTTCCAGGCCCCTAATCACCTGATTGCTCTCCTCTGAACATGCTCCAGTTTGTCAGTGTGACTGTCTTTCCTAAGACATAGTGCTCAGAATAGGATGGAACATTTTCTATAAAATCTGACCAACACTGAAAAGAGAGGAATGGACTTCTCTGTCCCACACAGAATTCAATTTAAAGCAAGGTTTTCAGATTTGCAAGGTGTCTACCAAAAATATTTTTCTAGTTCTTGTGAGGTGGAGACCATCTCTTGCCAGGAGCCCCCCAGTCTCATAAATGTGTCCCATCATCCAAATCATTCCCATTTGCATAACCAGTTGTTCACATCCAGTATTCTCCTCTCTTCTCTTGGGCCATATCCTTCAACAGAAAGACATGAAGAAAACACCATCTGTATCCCCAGCTACTTCACCCTCTTGCCCAGTACTTCACAGTCCCTTGAAGCATCTTCAAGAACGTAGAGAGTCCTGGGAGCCTTTCCATCATATCTAAATACATTCCCTAGGAAGGGCACTTTTCTCCTCTTGATAGGCTACTCACCTGACAGATTGCTTCTTCAGGCCCTCTCAGTAGGGACTCTCTGATCATTACTAACTGCTATTTCCTCCTCTTCAGGCCAGAGGCAGAAGTCCTTCCCTTTGCAGAATCCTCTTCCTCAGTCCCTGAGGCTTGTGGCAACTGATTTTTGTCCAGGCATCCAGAAATATCATCAACAGGGATGCCGTAGAAGCTATAGTGAACTTTCAGAGAGTAAGGGCTCTTCTTGACAGACTTAGTGCTTGGTCTCACATTCCTCTATCTGTCTGACCTTCTACTTGCCTTTCTTCTATCTCCTGGGAGGCTTCTTGGTACTATTGACCTTGGTGCTGTTGACCTCCTGTGTTCATTCCGAGAATTCCTTATGGTTCTTCATAAGCTGGAGATTGGACAGTTTGAATTCTAACTAACTCCTTTATCTTCACTCCCAGGAGGGCAATCTGCCTGCAGTTGTATCATGTGCAATTCTTGTCATTTTCTGGGAGGAAAACAAACATATTCTCTTCAAGTCACAAGAGTAGTTTCTTCTGTCTCCACTTTTCTCTGATGAACAACAAACAAAAAAGCCTTCCCCCAACTACCTCTTCTACCAAACTCCTGTTTGCTCCTCATGTTGACTCACTCAACAAATGAGTAAAGTTTGTTCTCTAGGAAATGGCTTCCTTATATTTCTCCTGAAGCTGTCATGGTGGGAAGCTGCTTCAACTGGTCAGTAAGAAGCAATGCTCTCAGTTGGCAATCAGCTTCAATCACCAACACAACGGCAGTCAGAAGCACTCAGTCAGCAGTCTCTGCCTCTCCCTGGCTCTTCCTCTTCTGCCTGTCCTGCCTGCATTCTACTTCACTTTTTCTCTGCCAAATTCCTGTTTGTTCTCCATTCCCTCCAACAGCTCATCACATGTTCTGTAAACTTGCCATAGGGTTTGTGTGAGTAGAACATTCTGCTTCTTTCAGGAATGAGGTTGTAGATGAGGGTGAAATATACTGAGGATTTGCTCAACTAAATATTTATAGTGCTTTTGCAATGGGAAGGAGGGACATTACTTAAACTTCTGTGAAGCAAGTTTACTTATTAGGGCTGTCCTATCTCTATTTCATAAGTCTTGTTGAGGAGAGCTGCTTCACAGCAAGGAGACTGAGAATATACCGCTGCAGGCTGAGAATCTAAATTTATGTTAGGTTTACACTGACAGGACCCAGTGGAACAGCAGAAATAGGAATAAATTCTAGTGTTCTAAAAGGCAACTTTGGATAGTATCTCACTACTTCAAATTCTATACTTGCCTTTCTATGGATGCATCTAGGGATAACTTTGTTCTAAGTGTGATGGCATCTGACATCCAAAATAACATCTTCATTCCCTGATTTTGCCCACTGTCTCTTTGATCCATCCTAAATGCATATTTGGAGGTGGTTTTCTATTCCCCAGCCCTTTCCCCCTCCAATCAGTTAATGGCTATCACACAACATTTTGGTTCTTAATACTGTGTCAAAATTGTTGCTATCCACTTAACAAGCATTAGTTAAACTTTAAATCAAAGTGAAATTGCCACTGGAGACAGGAAGGAGACAAAAACAAAAGCATAGAAGAATTGGTAGAAAAATATAGGAGGGTTATAAGTGAAAAATGCTATAGTGCAGACCCTCCAAGATAGAAGGATGGTATGATAAAAGCTTTATCTAGAAGCACCCTGGCAATAGGCTCTCATAACTGATACAGTGTGGCTGGAAATGGACAATTGTTTTCAAAGAACTGAACAGGATACCCTAGAGCATAGCTTTCCAAACTGTGTGTTGCAACACTTTAGTGTGTCGCAACACACAGTTTAGTGTGTCACGAAGTGACGGTGTGGAGGCGCGCGCGGCGGCGGTGTGCATGGCAGCGGCAGCGGCAGTGGTGCACCATCAGTACTTCTGCGTTTTAGTGAGGCTGCTGCTGCCGCCGCCGCCACCATGCATACCACCACTGCGTGCCCCTCTGCGCCGCTGCCGTGCACACACGCGCTACCCCGTGCGCCCGTGCGCCACCACCACCACTGCCACCGTTGGTGTGTCACCAACAGCGGCAGTTTGGAAAGCACTGCCCTAGAGCCTTTCTTAGTCTTTTCTTTCCTTATCATTTCTTTGGGCAATCTGGTGGCTGAGGGACACAAACAGGAGTTACCACATCCTGAGTCCTGCGAACTCCACATAGAAGCGCTGAGGCTGCCTTATCTTGAAGCATGGACATTGGTCCATCCTACCCAGTCTTGTCTACTCTGCTTGGTAGTAGCTGTCCAGGATCTCAGGAAATTCTTTCACAGCCCTCCTGCCCTCCCCCACTTTTTTTCAACTTAATTTGCTGAAGTGTGAATTGGAACCTTCTTTCTACAAATATGTAATCTATCACTGGTCCCTCTCTTCAACTGCAAGTATTTGAACAAGCAAGTGTTTAACTACACAAATGTCCCACAGGAAAACTGGACGTTTATTTCTATGAAAGCTTAGGATTCCTTGGTGAAGCCATTCATATGACATATTTGAAATTCTCACCTTTCAAATATTCCCAGTAGTAATGGTTTCCTTTACAGCTGCATCATGAACAGCTGCAAAGGAATCGTTACTATTTCCATTTCTGGGGAGCAAGGTTCTGGCTGTTTGTCTTTAACATGCCTTCTGTCTTTTAATCCTATTCAGCATGCTGCCATTGGATCTTAGAGGTGCATATCATTAATTTACCAGTGCTAATGCCAGCGGAATGGCAGAATAGCACTTTGCTTTGTACTTACCATTATGTAACACAAACCTACAAAAGATGAGGCACTGGCTGAGCCTTCTGTGAACGAAACCTCTTGCTTTCAGATGGAATCTAAATGTTTGTTAATATCAACTCACTAATAAAGAGAAAAGTAACAGATGAACACCCACCACGATATTCTCTTGCACTGATGAAATTGGATTATGCAGGAGTACTACTGGTACTTCTGTGGCATTTGTGCAGAAAAGCTTCCCAGTGCCACAGGGCCACATCACTACTGTAGTATGTGCAAGCTGAGCTTAAATGGCCAAAAGTGGTTGCTTCAGAGTATAAACCCCCAGCAGCCCCAGTAATGCACTGCACTGCACTGCACTGCATAAAATAAAATAATAAAATAAAATAAGCAGAGTATAACCCCTCAGCAGCCCCAGTAATGAATTGCATAAAATAATTGTAGCGTGTGCCATTTTGTAAGAGCAGCAGACCTTGAAAGAAAAGTGTTAGAAGGAAGGCAGCTATGTCATCCATTCTTCGTGGAAAGTAGCAGGGACGACTCACTGTACAAAAGCAATATTTCAAAAAAAGTAATATGGAATAATTCTGACATGGAGTGGCTACTATGGGTTGCTGTTTTTTACTGGGCCTCAGGTCTTATGCCTCACTTAACAACCCTTTGATTATTCTCCATAACTGCAAACTTGCTCTGTTATGTTAGTGAGGACAAGTAGTTAGTAATGCTTGGTGCATAAGTATTTTAGAACAGCGACTTCACACATCTCTATAAATCACATGATCCCCCTCTGCACTTGGCAACTCTTGACTGAATGGATGAATAATTTGTATTGTTTGTTATCAGGAAATAGGAAAACTCTTTTTGTGACAGTCTGCTCACATACGCAAGCAATTCTTAGACACTGTAGCTAGTAAATGATGAATTTGTATATGTGAATTTGGCTATATGTTAGAAACTGCCTTTTGCCTTTGGTAGTAACTTGATAAGGAGAAATGAATAAACCACTTTTTTCTCATCACTTTAGGAAAAACAACTGCCTATTACATTTCTGCATGATACCTATTTACTATTAAAGCTAGAGATGCAGATCTAATTAGAAAAAAAGACAATACCCTGTCATTATAGAGAATAAATATCTACTTTTTTAAAAAAGAGATTACTTTCCTATGAGAAGCTGGTGCACCTATGTTGTTAGAGGTACATATATAATAATTTTAAATCTGTTCTAAAAGTGAAATATAGAATCAGTTGTAAACACCTACAAATGTATTGTATAGCTATTACACACCATATTTTGAGAGAACACAAGGTATTTCTTATGCAGCTTCACTGTTGTACTTTATGCAGTTAGGATGATGAATGTTAGTGGAATTTGTAGAAAAGAGCAACTATATAAATAAACTTGTATTTTGCAGAAAGCTTACACAAATATATTAAAAGATAATCTGAATTCCAATTGCTTTTGCTCTAGTGTATGATCTGTTCTCTAGTTTTATTTCATCCGAGTTCACTAAATAACTCAGTCTTCTTCACAGAAGGAGCAGAATTCAAGGGGTACGCCAGGGAGCCCAGCGGCCCTCCCAGACAGCACCGCTTAAAGCAAGCCACTCAAGAAAAGGGGCACCTCTTTCATTACGACAGGGGGCTTGGGCCTTAATTTACTAAATGTGACAATTTTCGGATTACGGCCCTTTTAGAGATGTGCATTTGATTTGGACACAGCCAGCACTGAAGCAGAGAATTGGAGATACTTTGTGGCTCTCTGTGAAAGGGATTGCCTCCGAACCAACTCTCGGTGTTTCCAAAGTTGATGGGGATGGTGTGGTTTGTTGAGCTACAGAAAGGCAGACAGTGGCTGCTTTCACATAGCACATGAAGCCAAAATGTGGTTTGTTGGGTTTTGTTATCACATCATTTGCAAATTTAGCTAGTGTATGTGCAAAAAAAAAAAAAAAGTAGAAGAAAGAAAACAAAAATCAAGCTGCTTTGAATTGCCTTTATACAAGTTTCCCATTTGATAGTAAAGTACGTGCTGGTATTCTTGAGCTGTTACTTTAACCTTTTTAAAATGAATCTTACTAATCAGAGCTCGGTGAGACTGGTTCTTGGGATTAACTGTTTCCAAGCTAGGCTAATAGCTGACAACATGAAACACTTCAAGTGATCTGCCATAGGGAACAATGAACAACACTTGAAACAAGCCCCTTCCTTCCTATTTATCATGTTAGGGCCAGAGGGTGGGATGATAGGCCGTGCTGAATGTGACCTCCTGCCATCAGGATTATTTTTTAAATGTTTAAACATTCTCCTGAGAAACAATGGAATCAGACTTTTCTTCCAGTCTACCTGTCCAAATAACCACAGAAACCCAGCAAAGAGCAGCATGCAAATGATACACTTAACATAACTCATAAGCAATCATAGCAGCAGCAGCAGCTGTTAAACAATAAAATTAAAAAAAACTTGTTGCCTATTGGTCTCTCTTCCAGTTGCACAAGCAAAGTGCACACCACTGAATTTGCAACCTACCAGCAACACAAAAATAAATAAAAGTCACCAAGTCTTCATTTATCATACAGCCTGAAATTTTAGCATCAATCAAGACATGCATACCGTGTATACCCTGCAGAGGCAGAGTGTGCCCTCTGTGTGGTGGAACTCATTGCCTTTTATTGCTACCCTACATTTTGAAATCACAACAGATTATCAGCAACAGTTATCTAATGCATATGGAGCAGAACTTTTGCAGTTGTTTATTCATTATCTCCTTGCAAAATTACCCACTTCACCCAGTGGCCTTCAGGCCTTGGATTGTATCACTGGAATTTGGGCTCATGGCTACCACATCTCAGAGATGCAACATTCCACCTTTTAATGCCCCCAAATATACAAAATAGGAGCCCAAATCTCCCCACTCAGTAATGTTACTGTATCATCAAACGCTGCCACCCCCCCCCCAATCCTTCATGCTATCCCCAGCCAAAAAATGTTCTCCAGCCTTGATATGATGGATAATTGGGCCTATGGTGACAAAGGCAGCCTTGAGTTTTGTTCTCTTTTAGCAGGGCTAGAGAAATCGGGGCCTTCCAGGTATTACTGGATCTTAAATCCCATTGGACTCAAGCCAGCATAACCAAGAGGAGCTTCATTCAGTTAAAAAGTACAGTCTGTGAAACCCCTGCTTGGCTAGAGCAGCAGCAAACCTCGTTTCAGAACCAGAAGCACACAGCAAGCAGAACCTGGCCCTTTCCTGGTTTAAGTCAACTTCTGTGCAGCACAGAACTTGCAGTCTTGTCTTTAAACACAGATCGAGCACTCTTTCAAGGAGCACTGCACCCATGTACATGAGGAAACCACTGAAACCTGACAGTAGTTAGGAAAGCACCAGTCACGCATGGTGTAGGCAAATGCATTCCCCATGGAAGTCGATGTCCAATCTCTCCTGCAGGCCAAGCCAAAATGGCCATGAAAGGCAGTTTCCAGCAATTGTGGGAGAAGAGCCATGCGCATGGCACCCTAGAGTGCCCAAACAGGAGCTGGGCAGTGCGAAGGAAGGTAGAACTGGCCTGGAAACAGGGAAGGAATGAGCAAACTGTTAAGAGGTTGGTTTCAGAAGAGATTACTCGGTCCTGAGAAAGAGGAAAGCATGAGGAAGAAACTCAAAATAGCCTTGCTTGATTTTGTTTGAGAGAGAAGAAACTGAGAAGCTTTCAGGATTCTGTTGTTCTACCCTGCAGCAACAAAGAGGGCGCCTGGAATCCCTGCCGTGCCTGCTCTTGACCTTGCCTGGCTCACAGGGCTGGCGGCAGATCCAAAGACTGAGCACCTCATCAACCATTAGGCCGTCCACAGCGGAAGGAGAAGGAGGAGAGGAAAAACATTTAAGCTGCCTCAGCCATGGGCTCGGGATGACACAAAGGCAACGTCTTGGGGACATGGCATAACAAAGTTTCTGGAAGTGTGCATGCTGTGGTTAGCACAATGGGAAGGTGAGCCTTAACTAGAATAGGAATGATTTCCTAAGGTGGAGAAGGGCAATCCAGTCAGCTAGGACAGCTTCAGGTGAAGATTTTGGAGCAGATCATGTATTAATGCAGAGATTTCCAAACTGTGTGTTGGGACACGTTAGTGTGTCGGCTGCAGTGTCTGGGTGTGTCGCGGCTGCTGCTGCCTCCGAGCCCTGCCAGGATTCCGCGCAGGTCCTAGTGCCTGCCTTGTGCCCTGCTGTAAGAGTGTGTCGCGAAATGATGCATGTCTAAAAAGTGTGTCACCAACATGAAAAGTTTGGAAAGCTCTGTATTAATGTGTCATATATCTGGTAGAGAAGAGTTCTTGACCTGTAAGAGCATTGTAAGGAACTTATTAAATATACTTAACTAATGTGAAGGAGAACCTGAAGAGCTGTTTGAAGAGATAAGAGACATTGTAAAAACTGAAAACAGTCTCAATATTCCAAAGAAGAAAAGTTTTAAGTGTCTTTCAGAACATTCTACCATGGTAGCTAAGAAAAAGCCTGGGACAAAAGAAGGACATAACTAAATGCAGACATTCAGTGTCAAACAAGAATGTAAACAAACAGAGGAAAACAAAAAGAAAAGGAAAAGGAACCTAACTGACCAGAGCATACTGCTATACCAAATAAAGGAGATGCCAGATAATGTGCTGATTACCAGAGCATTCCACTAATAGCAAGAAAAGTTTGTAAAAATAAATCTAACAATGAAGAGAGCCATATGTGGAGAAACATATGCAAGATGAACATGCAGGTTTCACAATAGGGTAGGCAAGAGGACACAAGATCATACAGCTAAGACAAGATGAATAATGGAGAGAGCAAGAAAATGTAAGGAGGTCTGTCTTTGAGCCAGTTTGGTGTAGTGGTTTAAGGCAGCAGGCTAGAAACTGGGAGAGCATGAGTTCTAGTCCCGCCTTAGGCACAAAGGCAGCTGGGTGACCTTGGGCCAGTCACTCTCTCTTAGCCCTAGGAAGCAGGCAATGGCAAACCACGTCTAAAATCTTGCCAAGAAAACTGCAATGACTTGCAGAAAAAAATTTTTGCTTTATTGAACAGAGCAAGGGCTTTGAATGTATATATCATGCCAGAATGTGGAATATATATTAAGGCTAATGGACATCTGATTGTTATTCTGAGGAAATGTTAGAAGGAACAAGAAGCTTCAGTAAAAATAGAGCTAGGAGAAACAGAATGTTTTGGAATAAGGAAGGGAGTGAGACAAAGATGCATATTTAACTAGTACAGAAAATATTTTATAAGAATGGCAGGTATCAAAATTGGAGATAAAAATATTAGCTGCCTGAAAAATGCAGGCAACGTAACTTATTAGGTGAAAGTAAAGGAAGAAGAGCTCATAAAGAAAATAAAAACAGAAAGTGAAAAATCTGGCTATATATTGAAACAAAATAGTGTCAACTAGCATGCTTAGTGAATTCACAGTGGATGATTGAAGGTAATATTTTTCCCACTTGGGCTGAAGAACAGATGCAATGGACAATGTGTTAGAGAATGTAAACAGCAAATTAATCTTAGGGAGGAAGACAGTGACAGATTCTGACAAGATCATGAAAGATAGGGGTTATTTTGATGATAAGAAAGATCAGAATAATTAAAGCAGCAGGTTTCCAATGGCAGCCTCCATTGAGACAATGAGAAAGTATATGAGAAAGAAGATTGAACTTTTGAATAATGGATTTGGAGATTCTGTGGCTTGAATCATGTCAACTGGATTTCTATTTTCTTAGTGGAAACGTTTCACTCCTTATCCAAGGAGCTTCTTCAGTCTGAGTAAAGTTAGTAAGGGAATCCTTAAATATGTTTCTAGGCTGGCTGTGTGACCTTGCACCTGGGGCTAGGTCATGGTTATTTTTGAGATGTTTGTTTCTAAGTCCCTTTATCATCTAAAGGAGGATCGTTAAGATTACCCTGCTGCTGTTGAGCTTGTGAAATGGTCTTAATCTTCCTAGGCACAGAAGACAAAGCAGGAAGGAAGATAGGGGAAAGGTTATGCCTGAGGCCCCCACCTCTATTCAAGGAAGGATTTTCCAAGTTGGCATGAATGGATTCCTTGACCCCTCTCTCAAACCACCTATCTTCTCTGTCTAAAATGTGAACATTAATGTCCTCAAATGAGTGTCCTTTTTCCTTTAGATGAAGATAAACTGCTGACTCTGGTCCTGTGGTGTTACTTCTCCTGTGTTGGGCCATCCTCCTGTACAAAGGTTGTTTGGTTTCTCCAATGTAGAGTTCAGAGCACTCCTCACTGCACTGGATTGCATACACTACATTGCTTTCCTTGTGTTTTGGAGTTTGATCTTTGGGGTGTACAAGCCTCTGTCTCAGTGTGTTGGTGGGTTTGAAATATACAGGTATGTGGTGTTTGCCAAATATCCGTTTGATCTTTTCAGACACGCCAGCCATGTAAGGAATGACCAGGTTCTTCCGTTTACTCTGAGTCTCAGCCCTATCTGTCGCTGTTTTAGGTCTGGCAGACTTAGATTTGGTGAAGGCCCAATTTGGATATCCACAGGCCTGCAGAGCTGTTTTCAGATGCTGCTTTTCATTCTTTTTGGAATCCATGGAGGTGGGGATGGTTTCTGCTCTGTGTGACAATGTCCTGATGACTCCTAGTTTGTGCTGCAGTGGATGGTGGGAGTCAAACATCAGGTATTGATCTGTGTGTGTGGGTTTCCTGTAGATCCCTATTTCTAGCTTGCCACCGGTCCCAATGAGGACTTCACAGTCTAGGAATGCCAGTCTGTTGTGGATACAGATGAAACTATGGTCTCCTTTGATGTGTCCTCCCTTTTCACCAGCATCCCCACCACTCATGCTCTATCCGCTGTCAGGAAGAGACTAGAAGAGGACAGCACCCTGGAAAGGAGAAGCCATCTCAACCCAAACCAGATCTGCCATCTTCTGGACCTGTGTCTTAACACCACTTATTTCACATACAGAGGTGACTTTTACAGACAAAAACACGGCTGTGCCATGGGTTCTCCTGTGTCACCCATTGTGGCCAATTTATACATGGAAGAAGTGGAGAAGAAAGCACTCAACACATTCCAGGGAACGGTGCCCACCCACTGGTTTAGGTATGTGGATGACACCTGGGTCAAAATCACGGCCCAGGAAGTACAGGCCTTCACGGACCATATAAACACTATAGATGCCAACATTAGCTTCACCAGAGAAGACACCAAGGACAACAGACTGGCATTCCTAGACTGTGAAGTCCTCATTGGGACCGGTGGCAAGCTAGAAATAGGGATCTACAGGAAACCCACACACACAGATCAATACCTGATGTTTGACTCCCACCATCCACTGCAGCACAAACTAGGAGTCATCAGGACATTGTCACACAGAGCAGAAACCATCCCCACCTCCATGGATTCCAAAAAGAATGAAAAGCAGCATCTGAAAACAGCTCTGCAGGCCTGTGGATATCCAAATTGGGCCTTCACCAAATCTAAGTCTACCAGACCTAAAACAGCGACAGATAGGGCTGAGACTCAGAGTAAACGGAAGAACCTGGTCATTCCTTACATGGCTGGCGTGTCTGAAAAGATCAAACGGATATTTGGCAAACACCACATACCTGTATATTTCAAACCCACCAACACACTGAGACAGAGGCTTGTACACCCCAAAGATCAAACTCCAAAACACAAGGAAAGCAATGTAGTGTATGCAATCCAGTGCAGTGAGGAGTGCTCTGAACTCTACATTGGAGAAACCAAACAACCTTTGTACAGGAGGATGGCCCAACACAGGAGAAGTAACACCACAGGACCAGAGTCAGCAGTTTATCTTCATCTAAAGGAAAAAGGACACTCATTTGAGGACATTAATGTTCACATTTTAGACAGAGAAGATAGGTGGTTTGAGAGAGGGGTCAAGGAATCCATTCATGCCAACTTGGAAAATCCTTCCTTGAATAGAGGTGGGGGCCTCAGGCATAACCTTTCCCCTATCTTCCTTCCTGCTTTGTCTTCTGTGCCTAGGAAGATTAAGACCATTTCACAAGCTCAACAGCAGCAGGGTAATCTTAACGATCCTCCTTTAGATGATAAAGGGACTTAGAAACAAACATCTCAAAAATAACCATGACCTAGCCCCAGGTGCAAGGTCACACAGCCAGCCTAGAAACATATTTAAGGATTCCCTTACTAACTTTACTCAGACTGAAGAAGCTCCTTGGATAAGGAGTGAAACGTTTCCACTAAGAAAATAGAAATCCAGTTGACATGATTCAAGCCACAGACTGTTCCACCTGGATGACTGAGAACCTTCATAGACATATGGATTTGGAGATGTTTAACAAGTATGCTATGGACTGTGTGAAGAATCGGCCCTGTCTGACATAGAGTCACAGCTGCACTACTTCTCTGATATAAGCAGATGATGAACTACAAAAAACTACTGTGCTTAGGTTGAGGGAAGGAGAAGACAACAGAGAAGGTGGACAGACAAGATTAGGAAGATGCTTGGAAAAGCTTCAGATTGCCGCCTGGAACAAATTAAGATGACAAGCATTTGCCAATGTACTGTAACTAACTTACAAACTATGTTATTTTATTAATTCAGCTCCCCTCTGTTTCTTGACCTGATCTACCTCGAAGGACTGACATGAATTTGGAAAGCCTGTCCAAGTTTTCTCTGCCCCATCTTACAGTGAACAAAAGAAAGGTAGGGCTATTTTGAGTTTCTTTCCACATCTCCTTCTCTCTCTGGACTGTGAAAACTTTTGTCCAAGGGCCTCCTTAATGGCTCTTCCCGAAGGTCAACTCCAAATTCCTTTACCCCCTTCCACTGAGAAAGAACTGGCTCTCCTTCCCTACGGCATGCAGGCAGGAAAAAGAGATACGACATTTGAACCTTGGGACTGAGAGAGAGGGAGAGGTGGCTTGAGGCTCACGGCTGGCAGTTGCTGATTTTCTGTTCTAAGTATCTTTGATAATCTGTCGTGGGATAGGCGAAAGAACAACGCTGAGCCAGGAAATGAAGCTTTCGATCTTTATTGTTCTACCTTACACAGAATCTTGCCAAACTAAGCTAGGCTAACAGGTTCTCAGGGGAAAAACCCCAGGCGCTCTAAGGCGGATCCGGCCTGATCTTCTTGGCCGGGTGCCCAAGGTCCTCCACACTGAACGCGCTTCTCTCCCTGGAATGCACCCCCTCCTTCCTCGCCTGCGCTCTCCATAACGTAAACCCAGCTTATCAAATCGCTCTATCCTGTTCCGCTGTCTGCTAGCATGTTAAGGTTTCAGTGAAGCACATTACATTATAAAAGAGAGAAAAAACTCACACCCTCTAACCATAGTCTTCACTGCAGAGTTACTCTGTTCTGGTCCCCCTCTGTTCAGCAGTGTTGAAGTCCAGAGCGGGGCAGCAGAATTATGTGAAATCCCATCAGAGACAAAACTGCTTTGTGTCAGACTTTAGGTCAATCTGAATCACTATTATCTAGTCCAGGGCTTTCCAAACTTTTCCCATGGCGACACACCAACAGCTGTGTTTTTGCGCGCTGCGGCAGCGCTTTCGGATTTTCACACGCTGCAGCAGTGGCGGCAGCGGTGTCCTAGTATGCCGTGCGAAAACCTGGAAGCGCTGATGGCCCACCGCCGTGTGCGCGGCCACATTCGGCGGCGGCGGTGCACCATCAGCGCTTCTGGGTTTTGACGCAACGCACCTGGGCCCCTCAGGCAACACAGTATTGTGTCGTGACACACAGTTTGGAAAGCTATGATCTAGTCTGTGTGTATGTGTGTACGTGTGTATGTGCATGCGTGTATGCCTGCAAGTCAGCGTTGACTCCTGGCGACTGCCTGCAGTTTTCTTGGCAAGATTTTCAGAAGACATTTGCCCTTGCCTTCTTCCCAGGGCTGAGAGAGAGTGACTGGCCCAAGGTCACCCGATTGGTTTTGTGCCTAAGGCAGGACTAGAACTCACAGTCTCCTGGTTTCTAGCCTGGTGCCTTAAGCACTACACTTAAACTGGCTCTCTATTATCTTGTCTTAAGAGCTACTTATTTTTTATTTTTATTTTTAGCCCATGCTTTCTTTAAAAGCTCAAAATGGTATGCCAGGGATGCCCCTAATTTTACACCACCACCATCAACTCTGTGAGGTAGGTCAAGCTGAGAGAGAGGGAGAGAGACTGGTTGGTTGAAAGCCATTCAGGGGTTTCCCTGGTCCAATTCAACCTCTTACAGCAACTACACTGGCAATCTGAGATCCTTTTGATTGTGATGGCCAGCCAACTGTGTTGGCATGCTACTGTAACCCCATGACAGAGTTCTTAGTTTTAGGCCTATGGGTGGGGCCAAGCAATGACTCTGAGCAAGCTGGCTGTCAAAAGAGACATAGCAAGAGTACCTATTACAGTTTTGCAGAAGTCAAGCATTAAGCCGGGATTACGCCTTCTCCCCCTTGCTTGAGGACTTTTTTTGCAAATACTGGACATTCTGATTTGGGTTTTAACTCCTACAAAGATGGGAGACAACAAATAAGATCAGTCAGAGGAATACTCTTTCTGAAAATTGGAGACTACTCAGATTCTTCAAGAGAAGAATTTGACCTTGGAAATAATATGAAAAGTAGGTTGTTGGGTTTCTTGTTTTGTACTGAAGGAAAATCTGGGAGCAAAATGTTGCATTTGAAAGTGTAAAATATCATTTGTTCCAGCTGTTGCTGTGCAAATTCTCTTGTAGATCTGTAAACTTACTAAGTTATACTGTACCACTCTGCTCTTTTATGGTCCCATCATAAGCTATTCTAATTGTACAGAAACAGACCTCAGTCGGGGTGTGATTGCATTTGTCTTATGTCAAGGAGTAATGCAGGCTGCTGTTAAACAAGCACCTGCTCTTCGTCACCTGCTGGTGAAGATGAGCAGGACTTTTGCTGCAGGCAGCATCCTGCTGAAACCACATCCTGCTCACCACTTGTGCAGCAAGAAGGTGTGATCTTCAAGGCCCCTTCTCTACCCACCCTAATGGAAGAACCCATTCACCAGGCTCAGAATCATGAAGAAGCACCAGGTTCTCAGAGGACAAATGTCTGAGCTGGGGAATACTGATGCTGATGGGTCAGTCTGTAGCAGCCTCTTTCTCTTGCCAGAAAACTGCTTGCACATATTTAGTGGATTCACATATCACATTAAGCCATAGTTTGCATAACTATGATTTCTTGAATCATAGTTAGATGCCTTCGTGCTGTGTTAAGTCGGTACTACATTGAGTCTATACTAATAAACATATACACTCTCATCTGTAGTTAGTCTTTTGCCTACTTACCCCCATTTGGGGCTTTGGCTGATGCCTTAAAATTTGTGTGTGTGTGCGTGAATGTGCGTGCGCCTACAAGTCAGTATAGACTCCTGGCAACTGCCCAGACAAGACCCTGCAGTTTTCTTGGCAAGATTTTTCAGAAGTGGTTTGCCCTTGCCTGCTTCCCAGGGACTGGCCCAAGAAGAGGGACTGGCCCAAGGTCACCCAGCCGGCTTTGTGCCTCAGGCAGGACTAGAACTCCCAGTCTCCCAGCTTCTAGCCTGATGCCTTTAAGCACTACTTCAAACTGGCTTGGTGCCTTAAAGCATTACACCGAACATAACAAACAAACAAATCTTTATTACGGTCATAGACCAGCATAAGGAGGATAAGGTACAGTCAATTAAAACATACAAATGAGTTTAAAATATAAAGCTAAAACACAGGTCTAGAGGGGGAGAAAAAAGGGGGGCTGAAAGCATTAGGTAAATATAGAGGAGCATAGGATTAGTATATCTGGAAATGCATTACTCTATTAAAATAAAATTGAAGGCTAGTTTGTGCTACCCGTCATCATCCGGCGAATTTTAAGCGCTGCCGCACAGAATCTGGCAACATTGTATGTTGTGGTAGGGTTGATGTCTGACAGCAGCATGGAGGTATAAAATTGTCCTGAGCGCCCCGGATATTTGTACAGCAATGGTGTAATGAGACTAGTTCGAATGTCTCTATAAAACAGGCACTGGAGGAGCACATGCTCTGTTGTTTCTATGTGGCCAGAGTCACAGGGGCACTGTCTCTCCTGATAAGGGATCTTTCGATATCGGCCTTCGAGGACAGCAGATGGGAGGGCATGACATCGTGCCAATGTAAAAGCTCTCCGATGGTTGGGTACCTCTAGTTTGGATAGGTATAACATGGGGGAGGCACAGTACCTACTGGATTCATTGACAATAAAGGTTGGGGAGCTAGCTAGATCCAATTGGCATTCTGTGTCTATTACACGCTGTTTGATGAGTGCTTTGGCCTGATCGTAACCCATGCTGAGTAGCAGCCCTGGAGAGAAGCCCAGGGATAAGATTTTGTTTGCCACTGCTTGTTTCCATTTGGATTGGAAGTCATCGCTCAGAGTTAATGGGGCAAGGCCAAGGGGAAAAAGGGATAGTCTGAGCCAATAATTGAGTATGACCACCCACACCCTTGCCTCTATTTTCATGAGTCCTGTCTCTAGTCTCAGGGTGGCATTAGAGACGCATTTTGGTACTTGAAGGGCTGATCTTAAGAATTTTGATTGCACAAGTTCTAATGGAGTAAAGTTGGAGAAGGGGCCTAGTTGGGCTCCAAACAGGAGTTGTGCTACTGGCTTGGTTTCAAATAGTTTGAGTGCTGCAGGTATGAAGTGGCCACCCCTTGACTTGAGGTATTTTAGAATGGCATTTGAGCTCCTTTGTGCAATCTCAGCTACGTGGTCCCCATGGGCTTTTCTGCTATTGTCAGAATGGAGGACTACTCCCAGATATTTGAAACATGGGACCTGTTCAATTTTATGGCCATCTACGTATGCTCCAGGAGTGACTCTTGGGTCTTTTGGCAAATGCCATGGTTTTGGTTTTCTGGTAGTTGAGTTGCAGTTGGTCTTCGTTGCAGTAATGTGTTAATGCTCTCAGTGCTCTTTTAAGGCCAATAGGTGTTCTTGACAATAGTGCTGCATCATCTGCATAGAGCAGAGTGAAAATATGTCTTCCCGCAAGTTTTGGGGGGTGAAAGTCCATGCTGTGAAGGTGGTCCACCATGGAGTTGATGTAGAAGTTAAATAAGAGTGGGGCCAGGATGCATCCTTGTTTGACGCCTTTCTCAGTTCCAACGGCATTGGTGAGATGGCCTTGGGGGTTACATCTTATTTTAAGTGAGGTCCCTTCATAGAGCATGCGTATTAAGTAAAGTAGCCGTCGGTCAATTGAAGAGGCCTCCAGTTTTCCCCATACCTTAACTCTGGAAATGGAGTCAAAGGCTGCTTTAAAGTCTATGAAGGCGGCATATAGGGAGGTTGTATTATGGGAGGAATATTTTTCTATAAGGTGTTGTAATACTAGGCACTGATCTATGGTGGATCGGCCTTCCCTAAAGCCGGCTTGCTCTTCGGCAAGTATGTTTTCTTGTTCCAGCCAGATCTGGAGTTTCCATTGCAGATGTCTTGCATATAGATTGCTGATTGTATTGAGGAGGCTGATTGGTCTGTAATTTGCAGGGTCTTCCTTTTTCCCTTTCTTTTTGTAAATGGGGACAATGATTGCAAGTCCCCAATCCTTGGGAATTCGACCACAGTTGTCAATGCAGGTGAAAAGTGATGCTAGTGTGGGGGTCCAGAAATCCAAATTGTTTTTAATGACCTCTGATGGGATTAGATCTTCTCCCGGGGCCTTTCCTAGTCTTAACTGAGCAACAAGGTTCTTGATCTCCATTGCTGTCACAGGTGGCCACGTTGGTAAATTTTCTATATTTTGCATAAGGCATCCGTTTCCGTCAGAGGCATCCATATAGAGATCTTGAAAGTATGCCTCCCAGGTCCCTGGAGGGATGTGACCGTCTGCCATAGTTCGACCATTGCTTTGGGCGCTTGATGTGGTATGCCAGAAGGTGGCTGAATCTTTCGATTTGACTGCTACCGAACATATATAATGTTGCTGGAGGTCATTCTTTGGGTCAAGCTCTCCAACAGTCAAATCCTTATGCAGGGGAAAAATGAATTTTGCCTCTAGTGCACGGTGCATGGATGTTAAAATAGCACATAACACATAGCAAGCCATTCTAAATGCTGCAGTTACAAAGGGATATTTTGAGCTGTGATTTTAGGACAGTAAAATTTTTCAAATACTGTGTCAAACAGCTGGTCATAGGGGATACATCAAATGGCAAATAAAGTACAACTTTGGGGTGATGATGGTAGTGAAGACCTGTATAACAATCCATGAAAAGAAAATCAGCAGATTCCTACTTTTTTATTTATTTATTATTTTCTATCCCACCTTTATTATTTTTCTAAATAACTCAAGGCGGCGAACATACCTAATACTCCTTCCTCCTCCTATTTTCCCCACAACAGCAACCCTGTGAGGTGAGTTGGGCTGAGAGGGAGTGACTGGCCCAAGGTACTTAGTTCGTATTTTCACCTACAAAACATTGGAGGGTAGGTAAATGAGCAAAAGTGGATGGTGGTAATTGGTTGAGGTTTTGGAATCTGGACTTCCCAAACTTTTGGGATTGTGTGCAGATTGGAATTCTGAGGTTACTTTCACAAATAACTGTGAAAGATGTAGTCACCGATTCACATAACAGCTGCCAATAGGGACGTAATCAGTTACAGTACAAAGCAAGGATTTCCCAGCATACTATCCACCATCCTCTAACCCTCCTTTCATAGGATACACCCTACGTTTCTGCCTAACTCTGAGCAGGGGAGCTTGCTTAGAAATGAAGCCCTGGACTGCAGCTGTCCCTCATTTTCATTTGGGGTTCAGCAGCATTATTGGAAATAACAAGGATGCTGGTAGCTGGTACTTTGCTTGATAGCATTCCAGGTTCATATATTTAACGCTGCCCAGAGTCAATCTGGAGTCAGGCAGTGCCAAAATCAAATCAAATAAAATTTATAATTTATTTAATGAAGAATCATCTGGATAAGGGGCCCCAGTAGAGGCCAAATGAAGTCCCCATAGGCATCAAGCAGGAGATTCCAAATTAGAGGAATGGGAGATTCTGGAACATGGCATGGAATAGATTGAACCCCAAAGTATGTATGTATGTATGTATGTATGTATGTATGTATGTATGTATGTATTTATTTATTTATTTATTTATTTATCGTATTTATACCCCACCTATCCCCTCCCTAATGAAGGACTCTAGGCGGCTTACATACATATATATTTCAAATTAACATTTCATACATATAATTAAACAATGTTATTTACCGCGCGCTAAGGGAGGGGGTAGGGGAACCGGCTCTTCTTCCGTAGGCATTGGACTACATTTCCCAGGATACTTTGCTTCCGAGTCGGCTGCTGACATCCTGGATGTTGTCGATCAGGATCCGTCGTCCTCCGCCGCCATTCACGGGATTCACGAGGTCTTTCTTCGTTCCGAGGGCGACCCCCGACAGAACGCCAGCAAATTGACCCACTTTAAGGTGGTACCCATTTATCTACTCGCATTAGCTTTCGAACTGTTGGGTTGACAGAAGCTGGGGCAAGTGACGAGAGCTCACTTCGCCACGCGGGGATTCGAACTGCCGACCATTAGATCGGCAGTCTTTACCGCGCCCCTTTACCGTGCCCAAAGTACCAGATGAATTATGAAAACAACTTGCAGATGACTTTTTAAAATACACAGAGAGCTTTCCCCACTTGCATCTAACCCTATATAAACATGTCCTGATGCCTGACACCTTTTTTCTCACTTTTTTCTCCTATGCCCTTATTATGTCTTCGTCTTCAGCTACTTGTGTTTAAGTAGTATGCATCCCTTCACGGGCTTCCCTTTGATGCACTTCATGGGCTTCCAGTGGGAATGGTGGACTGATCGGCTGTGCCCGCTGATTCAGTGGGCAGAGCTGACAACACGGTAACTTTTTTCGGGCTCAGGCAGGTTTTCCTGAAACCCAGAAACATTCTCTGGATCAAGGAGAATACCTGGAATCATCCCATCTGTCCTCCGGACGGCTGCTTGCAGTCAGAAGATCGCAAACAGCGTTTCGCGTTTGACTGGTAAGAGCCAGCTGGGAGGCGGGGACTTCATCACTTTCCAAGCCACACTGTAGGGACACTAAGACTGGCTACCCCATGTCTAAATCACCAAATCACAGCTTTGGTGGTGCAGCGGATTTCAGCACAACGATGCAGGCTGGCTTTGGTGACGCAGTGGATCCCGATGCAGCAGAGTGGGCTCAGGGACGCGGCGGCCTTGCGGCATGGAGCAACAAGACTGGCATTTTCTGGGCTCTGAGCCTGACTGTGCAGTCCTGGCAGCGAGGCTGACGGAGTGGTGGACCAGCAGGGTGACGAGCCCTTGGTGAGGAGGACCGGCTTCGGTGGCACAGCAGATTCCAGCACAAAGGAGTAGGCTCAGCGGTGCAGCAAGCCGGCCGAGTGGTGCATGGGACCTGGGGGGTAGAGTGGCCTTGGCGGTGCGGTGGATTCTGACGCGAGCCGACCTTGGCTGAGGACGCTGGTAGGGACCCTGGTGGTGCAACTTGCAGCACAGCGAGTCCCAGCACAACAAGCCGGCACAGTGGTGGTAAAGCCGGTAGGGCAGCGTAACCAATGCAACGGAGCTTGGCGACAGGGGGCAATGAGTTTTGTGGACTTTAGGCCCCTGTGCCAGAGCCCCCCTGGATGAAGACCTTGGTGGTGGTGGGGCGGTGAGCCTTTATGGTCTCAGGCCCCTTACCAGAGCCCCTTAGATGAGGATGGGGGCTTGAGGAGGGCTCGGTCAGCAGTCCCCAGCAGCACAAGGGACTTAGCATGCACGACGGGCCTTGGAGTGGCAAGTTTGGAGCTGAGTGCTGGTTATCCCCTCCCAACCTGCCCAGAGATGGCAGGAAGCTAGCAGGGTCCCTCCAGTGTGAGAGTGGTACTCCCTCACAGGTGTGGGAGATGCGGGGGGAGTCCAAGATCGCATTGTTGTGTGTAAGAGTGCTCAACTCCTGAGTGAGAGACAGGGTGTGGGTAAGAACAGATGAGGTGCCCCCTTGTTGACCAGTGAGAGAGGCCGAGGGGGGCACAGGGAGAGTGTGTGGGTAATTGTTAGGCTCTAGCAGCACCGAGAGTGTGAGATGGTGCGCTGGGGGCCTGCCATTGCCGTGTGGTTGATTGACTGTTTGGGAAGATGTGTGAGTGGGGAAAAGGACCCCTATTTCGATCCAGGGATTCTGGAGGTCCAGGATTGGAGATAAATGGGCCTGGAAACTCTGGGGGCTGTACAGCGGGGTGTGCCATTGAGGTGGTGATGGGCCAGGGATGCTACGATGGGAACCGGAGGGCGGGCCATCTCCAGGGAAGACGCCCCTGGTGTTTCTTACCGGTGGTGTGTTCTGGCCCTCCAGGTTCAGACCCAGGCCCTGGACAGCAGATTCTTGAGGGCCCTGGTCTCTGGCTGCTGCTTCTCAATGCCAGGTCAGTGAACAACAAGGCCCCCTGCATATGTGATTTGATCACAGAGGAGGGGGCAGACCTGGCGTGCTTTACCGAGACCTGGGTGGACCCTGAAAGGGTCATTGCACCTGTGCGACCTCTCTTGCCCCATCCAACCCGACACTCCCCATGGTTTACAGAGGGGTTGAGGGTCTTGAAGAGGGTGAAAAGACGTCTAGAGCACCGCTGGAAGAAGACAAAGACTGAATCTGACTGAACACAAGCTAGAGCTGCTATTAAGGCCTACCTGGTGGCGGTAAGAGTGGCGAAATGTCAGTATTTCTCCGCTCTTATTGCGTCCACAGAATGTCACCCTACGGCCCTGTTTAAGATCACACAATCCCTTTTGGGAAAGGTGGGCCCAGTGGCCCACCTACAGGGCAGTGCGGAAGAGTTTTCTGAACATCTACAGGATAAAATCGCTCAGATCCGTTCCAAGTTGGACTCCAAACGTGAAGCATGGTCTGTGGAGATGCCGAGGGAACATACTTGCCCTGTTATCTGGGAACAGTTTGATCCTGTTGGACCTGAGGGAGTGGACAGGATCCTCCAGATTGTAAATGCCACCACCTGTTATTTAGATCCATGCCCCTCCTGGCTGGTGAAGGCAGCTCAGGAGGTAACATGTGGTTGGGTCTAGGCGATGGTTTATGCCTCCCTGAGAAATGGGGTGGTGGCCTTTAAGGAGGCTCTGGTGCACCCCCTCCTCAAAAAGCCATCGCTGGACCCTACTATGCTGGACAATTTTTGGCCAGTCTGCCAACTCCCCTTTTCAGGGAAGGTGGTTGAGAAGGTGGTGGTGTTGCAACTCCAGAGGATTCTGGATAAAACGGATTATCTAGACCCCTTCCAGTTGGGTTTCAGGCCTGGATATGGGACAGAAACAGCATTGGTCGCACTTATGGATGATCTCTGGCAGGAGCAGTATGGGGGCAGTGCATCCATTCTTGCTCTTCTTGACCTCTCAGCGGCTTTTGATACCATCAACCATGGTATCCTTTTGGGGCAGCTCAGGGAGTTGGGGGTGGGTGGCGTAGTTTTGCGCTGGTTCACCTCCTTCCTCCAGGGCCGGTCCCAATCGGTGGTGATAGGGAGCGAGAGAACCGACCCTCGACCCCTCCTTTATGGGGTGCCGCAGGGTTCGGTTCTCTCTCCTCTCCTATTCAACATCTACATGAAACCACTGGGGGAGATCATCCGTCACCACGGAATGAGGAATCATCAGTATGCTGATGATACACAATTATACATCTCCATCCCGGGTGAGGTAAGTGATGCGGTGACTGCCCTTTCTCGGTGCCTGGGGGATGTGGGGGGCTGGATGGGGAACAACAGGCTTCAGCTGAACCCTGGTAAGACGGAGTGGCTGTGGATTAATGGCCCCTCGGTTTCTGGGAATTTGTCATCTTTAGTTCTGGATGGGGTTGCACTACCCCAGACAGACCCGGTACGTAATCTGGGGGTTCTTCTGGACTCACGACTCCTGCTCAAAGAGCAGGTGGCAGTCGTGGCCAGAAGGGCCTTTGCTCAACTTCGTGTTGTGTGCCAGTTACGCCCTTTCCTGGAGCGAGAAGCCCTCCGAACAGTCACTCATGCCCTGGTCATCTCCCATATAGACTATTGCAATGCACTCTACATGGGGCTACCCTTGAAGAGTATCCGGAAGCTACAGCTGGTCCAGAATGCGGCTGCACAGGCAATTCTTGGTGCCCCAAGATTGGCACATGTGACACCATTGCTACGCAAGCTGCACTGGGTGTGTTTGCTTCCAGGTCCAATTCAAGGTGTTGGTTATCACCTTTAAAACCCTACATGGCATGGGTCCAGGTTACCTGAGGGACCATCTCATCCCCATGACATCGGCCCATCCCACCCGATCATGACAGAGAGGGCATGTTACGGACCCCATCTGTAAGAGAATTTCATCTGGCGGGGTCCAGAAAGTGGGCCTTCTCTGCAATGGCTCCCGCCCTTTGGAACATCCTACCCCGGAGTTGAGGCAGGCCCCTTCACTCCTGACCTTCCGGAAGAACCTGAAGACTTGGCTCTGCCGTCTCGCTTGGGGTGGGAAGGGGGGTAGTCATTCTTGGGGGTGGCTGGCTCCTTAGAGCTCATCTCACCGTATTAGATTTTTATGGCCACTTGGACTCTATATTTATTTATTTATTTATATTTTATATTTATATTTGTAAATTGTTTTTGATTTTTAGATGATTTTTATGTTTAATTGTTATAATGTCAATTTTATTGTAAACCACCCAGAGTCCCTCTTTTGGGGGAGATGGGAGGTAGCAAAATTTGTATAATAAATTTTTTATATATACAGTATATATAATATAATATAATATAATATAATATAATATAATATCATATCATATCATATCATATCATATCATATCATATCATATCATATATACATATATACATATATACATATATACATATATACATATATACATATATACATACAATATATATATATATATATATATATATATATATATATATATATATATTAGTATATGTACCCCAAGAGAGGCTTTCTACAGCAAGGAGAAGCTGGTTCTCTTGGTGCTTAACGTTATTTTTGGGATTACTTTTTTTTAAAAAAAAATCTTTTAAGTTTTGGATTTTGTTTTCCTTCCAAAGGAAATTCCAAAGATTGAGAGTAAACAATTGTCTTCCTGTTATTATTTTTCTATTAAATTTGAAGATATTAGCATTTTCCTACACGTTGAATTGGCTGATTTTAACCTTCATCTTTCCGTTTTCACATTCCCTTGAGAACTGTCTGCTATCTCACTCTCACTTTATGTAAACACACTCTGGAACTCTTCCATATCTTCGACTTTCGCTGGTTAAGCTCCTAGGGGGCGCCATAATCTACTGCGTGAGGCATGGAGGATTTCAAACAGATTCTTTCTGACTTTCACCAGGATTTTAAACAGATTTCTTCTGACTTCTATCAAGCTTTTGTGCAAGATATCTAGGACATTGTGGAAAATTTTCTGCCATCAGGTTGGGGATGTGATGGATGAAATTGAGGAATTTAAGAGTGATAGAAAGGGTTTTTTTTAAGACTGAGATTGGGATTTTTATTGAGATGCTGGATGAAGTTTGGATAATGGGGTTGGAGAAATCTAAGGGAGAGAGTGATCTGCAAGCCATAAGTAAAATCAATCTCCTGGTGGAATGCCATGAAAAGAACCTGGAATCTTTGAGGGGGGCAGTTGGGCTGTTTGATTCTTTCAAGAGGAAAGGTCTGTGCACATTGTGGGGATATGTAACTGCTTTGGTTTATTTTGAAGTGGGATAAGGGTTGAAGAATGTTCATCTGGTTTACTTTAAGGATTTGATTGATGCTATTTGCCTTTAAAGATTTAGATTTACTGTTTTGAATTGTCTTTGTTTTTTGGGTTTATTAAGATTGGGATTATTAAAATTGTTGTACTATTAAGTATAATAGCAGACAACTTATGTCCTTTTTAATTTGATTCTTATTATAGTAGACAGAAATGTATAGAATAGTGGTAGGAAGGGAATAATTAAATATGTTTTATCTTTTGGAGGGGAGAAAGATGTTTAGGAGGTTTATATGAAATGTTTTCTTTATTTTAATATAAGGGGGAGGATTAAGTGCTCTTAATGATTTTTATTATGTGTTAAAGTAGAATGACTTATAGAAATAATGTTGTGTTTTGGTTTAATATAGAGTAAGAGATTGATTATGGAAATTTTTGTATATCCTTGCTGTTAAAAGTTGGAAGCCACATCTTTTTGTAAATTTGAAAAAAAAAATCTTTCTGTTTTTTACTTTTTTCCCCTTTCTTTTTCATTTTTTTTGGTAGTTTTTATTCTCCTCTTGAAACCTAATAAAATTTACTATTAAAAAAAAAGAATTTGATGCAGTTCACACCCTTCTGTCAGTGGCCTAGTCAAGTGGCCTCTGGCCTCTGCAGGCTGATGCAGGTCCACACCCACCTCTCCAGGCTCGTGTGGTCTCCCCTGCCAACCATTTTGTTCTGCTGTTTCTGAACAGTGTTGAGTGGAGTTGTGGAGCTGTGGAGTTATGTGCTAGACACATGTTCTTCTGCTTTACTGTACTCACAGACATGGTTGTGGGAGGGAGATGCTTGGAGGAAGAGAGGGAGATGTTCAGAGCAACGCAAGGATCCCCAAGCTGGCCTTTTTGCTATTCTTTAAATTTAGTTGGAGCCACTAACCAAGCTCCACACCTCCATAAGTCTGTAGAACACAGTGATGGTCTTCATAAGCAGGGCTCTGAGTTCATTCTCAGAAAAATGGAACTTTTGTGACAGAATGGGCAGCGAGGGAAATGGGCGATGGAGAGAGAGTGGAAACAATGTGGGTGGAGGCTAAATAGCCCAAAGCAGTAGCCAGGACAGAGGAAGAGAAGCTGGTGGGTTATTATTATTTTTCAGTCTTCTTAAATAATGGAGATCTGAAGCACAACTTGGACTGCTGGAAAATTCTGTGCCAGATGATGGTGGGGAAGAGGGGAACAATTTGCCCAAAGAATACACTTGGGAAGTTTCAGTTTATTTCAAAAGGTCTTCTCTTCTCAAGTTAGCTAAAAACCACAGGCAACAGGAGACAAACTCTTACGGATGTCAACTTTTCCCACTCTTAATCCCTATGGTGGAAGTCTAGTTCCCCCCCCTTTTTTTTTTCTTTTTTAATGTTGCTGAAGAAAAGGCTGATCCCACAAGTGTGAGATGTTTCATAACCTCTCAGTTGCACTTGTATTGGATTAGCAGACTATCAGGGGAATGGGGAAGACTTGTAAGCAGTTTTAAATTATAAATTGGCTCAGATTAGCTGGAAATATACTGAACACCTTACAGCAAAGCTTGTTTTGGGAGCTTGACTCTGACTTCATTTCAAACAACTGCTAGATATGTGTCTCGCCTCTGAGTTTTTGAACTAATTCTCTTTATTACATCGAGGCTGCAATTTCATTGCTTTCTGCAATGCACTGAGTTCTTTTAAGAGCAAGGGTGCCATATAAATTCAAGTGTTAACAATGGAAGCGTGTTTAAACTACATGTGCCAGAATTCCCAGGAAGTGAGCTAAAAGTCTCAGTACATCTGGATGGTATGATCAGATCCCACCCTATTCCTGTATCACTGTTGTGATTGGTGGAAGTTTTCTGATTGGCAGATGATGTTAGCAGGTGCTTAATCAGTGTTGGAGATTCTGGCAAATCCAGCATGCCTCATCAGCATATGGATGGCTGCTCTAGGATGCAAGCTCTCCATGCTTTTTTGAGGAAGCTGTTTGTGGCCACTCCCACTTCCTCTCTCTCTCTTCTCTCCCCTCCTTGGACTGGGAGCGAAGCACATGGCTGTGTGCTGCTCCATCCTAGGCCATGGATGGGCCTAGGAGTTTTCCCCCCCTTTCTACATGCAGCCTCTTGCAGCAAGCAGGGCAAGAGGTATTAAGTTTAGGGAACAGAAGGAAGAAATGGAACATCATTTATCTACTGAAAATGCTGTACCTGCAATGAATAAATGTAAGGACTCTTTTATACTTACTTTTCATACCTGCCATGTCTAAGCATGCCTTTCTTTATGCTAAGATGGGCTAAAGGTGTAAGACTAAACTGGATCTCTCTAATATGCTCATGGGCTCTGTTTTTAAACAATATTCTTTTTCTGTACACGAGTTTAGTAGCTCTGCTCCATTTCAGTAGTTCCAACAGACTGCTGAATGGGCTTCAATCAGGACACCACCATCTGGCACTGAGTCAGAGCAGACTCAGGAGAGGCAAACTAGGGCTGAGCGGGGGGGGGGGGGTTGGGCAGCCAGTTTTGCTGATTCAAGGATCATGGATGGCACTTCCATTCAGCTGTGGGGAAAGGCCTCAGAAAGGACCAGCCTCCTACTGTAGTTATTGTGTAAAAATATATATGTGCTCTCCATTCACACTTTATAGCATGGGTATATTTGCAGCTAGATTTCTGAGTTCAGAAAATGTCAACCTCTTTGTAACTGGGGCAGTTTCTGAAGAAGCTTGCAAAACTGCTCAGCCTTGGATCCACTTCAGATCATCTTTTCCATTTTATATCCCTGCCTCCATTTATTTTGAACATCCAATGATGTTCATATTTAAACACTTTCACCTTTGGAAGTAAGACCTCCAAGGGAAGTGTGGGCAGAGGAGACGGATCCCTTTGCCACTTGCTTTCACACTGGGAAATGCACCAGATGCACATGTCATGTAGGAAAAACCTTTCTGTTTCCTGGGCTTTGGGGGCTGACTGGATGAATTCCGTATTAGGTTGCTGCAGAGTTTCTTTATCATCTATTTGATTTATATCCTGCCTTTTAAACAGGAGTTCAAGGCAGCATACATAGCACTCCTTTCTCCTATTTTCCCTACAACAACAACCCTGTCAGGTAGGGTTGGCAATGAGGAGGAATGACTGGCCCAAAGTCCCCCCGGTGTCTACTGCTACATCACACCAGCTCTCCACCTTGCTCTTTTATTCTCAGGCATTTGGTGCTCCTTGAATCCTTGAATGCTCACCATTATTGTATTTTAATGGAGTAGAATAGTTTTGAACAATGCAAAGAACGCAGATCTCCATTTTAGGTACATTCTGCATTGTGCTCATTGCCCATTGAGCAGAATTTGCAACTTGCAATCGTGGTTTCCACTTCTGCCTTCAGCAAGCAGAGAAAGTTTAACAGAAGTTTTCACTTTAGAGGAAAGGAAGTGAATATTCAAGTGTGGCTAAAAAAATGGCCAACTGTAGCTGAAAGCGGGCAATTCAAAATGTGATTTCTGAGCAAGGAGATGAGTGGAAAACAAACAGCTATTTATATCTTTCGACCAGATTGCACTACTTCCTGTTGATTAAGAGGCAATGTGTCCCTCCCCCTCCCCCTCCCCGTGCTTCTCTCAGATTTAGGTCTATTTGGTGTTGATTTTTTTTCAGTTTTCCTTAATTCTAGAGTGAGAAGTGATGGTTCAAGGAGGATTAAGGAGGTGCCCTAAAAGGACAAATGCAGCCGACTGGTAGGGGCATGAGAAGCAAAAGCGATGGACTGCTTCTCTCTTTCAGTGGCAGACAGTATCTCTCACAGACTTTGTAATCTGACAAGATATTTGCTTTTTGGAAGGTTCCCCCTTCACTGAAATCAGGGGAGGGATTTTCTGATGCTGCCCCAATGTTGAAGCCATGAAAGGGCCTCTCTTAAGAACAGAGCAGACTGTGCTGCACTTTTGGTGCCTCTTTGGATCCTGTCCTGTCTTCAGAACATCCTGGTTTGAGTCTATTGCCAGTGGCAACCCTAACCTCGGTAGATTCACATCAGTGCAGTTTTTCATAAAAGTAACTGGGATCCTGGGGGCAAGAACTCAGAGAACCAAGTCTTCTCTGCTGATCCAGGAACATCTTTGGATTGTCGTAATGCTCTCCAGCAAATGAATCTGAGGATCAGGGTTGCATTCTGAAGGTGGGCTAATTCTAGTGCCAACAGCATTGCATTAGAAACAATACAAAAATTAAACATGAGGTACTAAAGTCATCCCTTAATGTTGCAGTTCTAATTATGTGGATGTGTGTCCCCTATCTATGGTATCTGTCTACAACAGCAGTTAGCACTATGATATTTTTAAATTTTAAAAAAATTCTATATTTCTCTCTTGTGTATCTGATGCTTTAATTTGCTAATGGCATAGCAACTTCATTTCCAGACACTGCAGATTGCTTTGCCCAGATCAGTTGCAGTCAGAAAAGAATACTATGGTGGTAATGTTTCTGAGGAACATCATATTCAAAGATTCAACACCCAAGAGAATCAAGCAGCTCTGGTGGAAGGAGTAGAAGAATCCCTATGTTTTCTTTGCAACAAAATACCACATTTTCACATTTACAGTATATGTGCAACTTTGGATTGGCAAAATAAATGTCTTCTTCCAAGGAGCCCACAGAGCGGCTTTTGCATCAGAGTTGTTAGATGACACCAATTTTATCTCCTTGATGCGATTAAGGATAGCACTGTACCTTGGAAGCTAAGACATAAAGCAAATAGTCTGTGATATGAAATATCTGCCAAGGGGGAGGGAGTAAAGTGACCTTCAGCAAGTCTCTTCTTCAGTACTTTCCCTCCTTTCTGCAATTACATTAAGCTACCATATAAATCTGAGAATAGGCCTTAGATCTGAAATGTTTAAAATTATTATTCTATGCCTTTTTTTCCTGCAGACTTTTTAAGGAAGGAAAGCTTAACCATTCTTACCAGCAACATTAGGATTTGGATACTATAGCTGGGTCAGACTGGCAAAAATTCTACTCCTAGCACAAGGCAAGACTTAGAAAGATTCGTCACCACCACCAACCACTACTACATTTAATGCCCCATTTTAACTCCTCTGGTCCATGGATCTACTAAGTTCAATAATTTGAGTAGATATGAAACAGGAATCTGGGAATTGGAAGACAATATGGAGAAAAAAATAATATTTTTCTACTCAAAGAGAGAAAATCATACACTAACAATATCAATACTACCAACTGCAAATTGTGTTATTCAAAAATTAAATTCTAATTACACTAAGAAAGGGCAGTTATCACTGGCAGCAGACAAGGAAGGAAAGGTTCATTTTTCTCTTCCCAGATGCTGTCGCACGCAAAATACAGCCCCTGAAACTTCTTCTTTTGTAGTTTCTGAGACACCACTATCTATACTTGTTGAAGGTGTTGGTGTATGTCTCATTATGAGACTGCAAATACTTGAAAAATGTATTCTAAGCCCTAGAACAGACTTAGCAGAGAAGAAAAAAAAAACTTTCCTCAAAACCTTAAGAAAAAGCCCCAGAAAAGTCTGGTCCTTCCAAAGGCCCCATCACACTGAGCAGTGATGAACATTGGTGTGAGAAAGTTAAACCTTGCCTGCATGTCTGGAATTTATTTCTCTACCACCACCATCCCTCCAGGATTGATTGATTGATTGATTGATTGATTGATTGATTGATTGATTATGTGCCACCCTGAACCAGAAAAACAGCATTACAACAGATAGCAAAGTTGTCATCTTAGGTACCAAAGTTTTATTCTAAGATCTATTTTCCTATATACAGTAGTGTAAGTATTCAATTAATAATAAGCCCCATTAGAATCAAAACAGCTATAAAATAAGTAATAGGGAAAGTTGGAAATAAATCTTAGGCATTTCAGCCCTTTTGCTACAACCATTAGCTATATTTGTTGATGTCCGTGGTGTGTGTGTGTGTGTGTGTGTGTGTGTGTATGTGTGTGTATATATATATATATATATATATATATATATATATATATATATGTATATGTGTATGTATGTATGTATGTATGTATGTATGTATGTATGTATATATTTTGGGGGAGTGGGGGGGACTGATAACACTCAAAGCTAAGGAGCCAATCAACATCTTTTCAGCATGGGAGCCCACAGCTCCAGTGAACTGTGTAACTCCACCCCAGAAAGACTAACTTCTATGAGGGTTGAGAGCCAGGCGAAGACACCCACCTCTTGATACTTCTCATTTCTAGTCAAAGGGATACTCAGGCAAAGAACTGGAGCTTGGTGACTCAAAGAGGTTCCCCACAACAGCCCCGCACAGTCATGGACAGGTAAACCCACACCTTCTGCCCCTGGGCAAATTGCTACATCCAGAATTCACTTGTTATGAATTTACTGTTTCTCCCCATCTGACTCAGCTCTCCAGATGGCTTCTTCCCATCACTAACCCATTCTCTGAGGCCGGCAGTTCTCTTTTTGACAATTGTTTTATCTCATTATTGTTTTTGTCTTTTCTCTGTTAAGGTTTCTCTATTCTCTGTTGCACATAGTTGACCTTATATTTTGCTTTTTAATGCAATTTAATTAATGCATAAGGTTATAAAAATAAGGTAGATTATACTAATTATTGTTGTGACTATTATTTCCCTCACCATACATGCCATTTTACAGAAGTAAAAGAAGCAGGCACCCATCCCTAGGACCTTAGAATCAACAAGGAGGGATTCAACTTTGAGTAGGAAAATGGAAGAAGGAGAGAGGCATACTTAAACTTTGGTTACTATGAAATTTTTCTGCTAAGATTAGACTAGTTGACAGGTGAGTCCTGTGTAATTCAGATCTCCCTCAATCAGGAATAGTTGCTGTAATAAAGATTCATGATACATGATACCTCTCTAAACTAAAGATGACAAGATCTAAGTATAAATTTTATGTACCTGTTCATGATGACAGATAGAAAACTTTTGTTGTCCTGTCTCTATATTTCTTCTGAGTGACTGGATTTAAATGCAACATTTCTGAATCTGAGCTACCCATCCATATCTATCTGTTCTAATGCTTCTGCCCCAATGTTTCACTCAAAATGGGATTGCAACATATATTATTAAGAGATTATTAAAATGTTTATTATTCAAAACATTTTAGTTAGGTAAGTACATTTAAAATTAATTTAAACATGAACAATGCTTTCACCTGACTGATTTTCCGTAACTGGTATATTGCCTTCTAGACTCCTTTTATGATATACTTAGCCTTAGATGTGGGTTCCATAATTAGCAAGTTAAAAAAAAACATAATAATATGATTCATCATGAAACACTTCAACCCATATGTGGGAGGTTTTGCTTTATTTCTGAGAAGAATAACTTGCATTGAGTGCCCCTTGGCTGTCTGATTTCTGTATAGTAAACTTAATAAAGCGTAAGAGAAAAGAGTAAAGAGAAATTCCCTATGATATGTCTGCAACAAGCACAAAACCACATCTCATTTTGTAATTGAAAACTTGTGCTATATTCAAATTTGCCCCCTATCTAGTAGTCTGTCTGATCCCATGCCCTCTATAAAGTATTCTTTGGTTGTTCTGGACACTTAAAACCTCACCAAGGAATCATAAGAATTGGAAGATGCCAGTTGGGTCACTGCATCCAGATGACTCCCCGCTCAGTGCAGGAATTCAGATTGAAGCATCCCTGTCCAGCTGCTGTTGGCTGCTTAAATCTGCTTAAATTTCCTTGCCTAGTCATTGGGCAGTGGCCATTTCTCTCTACAGTATAGCCTTGGGTTTCAAGAGAGATTGGGCACCTTGTATATGCAGAGACAGCTACCCATGTAAGTGCTTCATTAGGCATTACAAGACTGCCTTTTGTAAGTGGGTCTACTCATCTTCTAGAAGAACAACATATCTTCTTTTAAAGACACATACGTACAGCAGTCTTTCAAAAGACCCACAGAGCTGTCTAGATATAAAAAAGGGACCACTGATCAGTTTAAACTGGGAAGAGATGTGTTGCTGGCTATGTCTCAAATGAGCATATTACAGGTTTCATGCTGGGATTAACAAGAATGGATTTTGCATTGCTGCTCTTCTAGTGGCATGATTATTTGGGGCACTACTATTTGGGTTATTCTAGTGCCATTTTATTTGTTTGTTTGTTTGTTTGTTTGTTCAATTTATCCCCCGCCCATCTCCCATACAAGGGACTCTGGGCGGGTTACAACAAATAAAATTTAAAAATTTTAAAAACTATACAAAATATCTAAAAACACAACAAGCATAAAATAAATAAAGTCCAAGATGGATTTGGAACCGCAGAGTAGATCATGGTGCTACAGGGCCAGCCAACCCCACGAGGCACTACCACCTCCGTTGTCCCAGGCCAGGTGGCAGAGCCAGGTCTTAAGGGCCTTCCGAAAGGCCAGGAGTGAGGGGGCCAGTCTCACCTCCGGGGGCAAGATATTCCATAGGGCGGGAGCTATCGCAGAGAAGGCACGCCTCCTGGACCCCGCTAGATGGAATTCTCTTGTTGAGGGGGTCCGAAGCATGCCCTCTCTGCATGCACGGGTGGGGCGGGCCGACGTTATCGGGACGAGACGGTCCCTCAGGTACCCTGGCCCTATGCCATGTAGGGCTTTAAAGGTAATCACCAACACCTTGAATTGGACCCGGAAGCAAACTGGTACCCAATGCAGCTTGCGTAGCAGAGGTGTCACATGTGCCGATCTCCTGGCCCCCATAACTGCTCGCGCCGCCGCATTCTGCACCAGCTGAAGCTTCCGGATACTCCTCAAGGGTAGCCCCATGTAGAGCGCATTACAGTAGTCTATATGGGAGATGACAAGGGCGTGAGTGACTGTTCGGAGGGCCTCCCGATCCAGGAAAGGGCGTAACTGGCGCACAACTCAAAGCTGTGCAAAGGCCCTCCTGGCCACGACTGCCACCTGCTCTTCAAGCAGGAGTCGCGAGTCCAGGAGGACCCCCAAGTTCCACACTGGTTCTGAATGGGGCAGTGCAACCCCACCCAGAATCAAAGATGACAACTTCCCGGATCCAGGGGGGCCATCAATCCACAGCCACTCCGTCTTACCAGGGTTCAGTTGAAGCCTGTTGTTCCCCATCCAGCCCCCCACAGCCTCCAGGCACTGGAGGCATTTGGTGTGCTTTGTGAGGTACTTCCAGGTACTTCTGGTTGTGGGCTCCATCTTTAAAGATGATTATTGCACTTCTGAAAATTCATTCTTTTTTGAGTATTCAAGGGTTTTTAAAGGGGAATATCAGTCTTCCAGAAGATTGAGTATTGTGTCAAAAATAAAAACAAATAATATCCTGGCTGACTGGTCAGTAGGTCATAGTAAGGGTGTAATGTGATCTGAGAAAATGCTCTGGGAATATTCCTGCTAGCTCCATCCTGAAGGACTGATTGGGTCTCTAATTACATGGAAATATCAACATCTACATGGGTATGCTGATCTTCCCATGTGAGACAAGCAAGCAAACCACCAAACAAAAAATTCACTGGGGCATAAGAGTGGAGGGGAGTGATGTGCCTCTGACCAATCTCCCATTGTAGCCTGCATCTTCCTACAGCCCACTGACCGGGCAGCTGGGATAGTTTTTTTAACTGACAGCAGATCCGCCTTCCTATGGAAATATAGGACAGCTGCCTTCCAAAAGACCAATATATCAATGTTTATTTGGGCTGATTTGTGTTGATGGTTTTTATCTTGGTGAAAGATTACATGTATTTTTTATTGTTTTACTTTTTTTTTACACAGTTTTAATTATTGTTAGCCACCCAGAGTCATGAATTTGAGATGGATGGCTATATACATTGAAATAATAAATAAGTAAAATAAAACTTGGAAGGGGGCTAAACCTTCCATCTCAGGCACGTGCCCAGACTTCCCCAACGTAGTCCCCCAACTTTATGAAAAGCAATTGGTGGCAGGAGGGGAGGGGAGGGGAAGGAAGCTGGGAAATCCACCAGTCACTGCCCTGAAACTGTCCTGCATTAGATCTGTAAGGACAGAACCACGCACTGGCCTTACTGCAGAGACACAGTAAAGCTTGGCTCTAGGGACAGCACACTTTTAATTTTAAAATTAAAAAAAAAAAAGAAATACAGAGAAAAAATATAGAAAAACAAATGTAAAGGAAAACAGTAATATCCAACAAATTAATGAGTTATAAAACCGAAATACCAAAATATAAAATAAAATAAATAAAAAATAGAAAAAGACTAAACATACTAAATTGATAATACTAAATCACCTAAACATATCACACATTCATTTAATCATTTAATAACAATATATCAAATTATGTATTTCATTTGTCTGTTCTTGTAAAATACTATGAAATCTACGCCAAAGGGAAACCTATGGGGGACAGTACAATTTAAGTGAGCCTACCTTTCTGCTGACTCAAGGATAGGAGCCATGCCCATTAACACGCCCGTGAGGAATAGCTCTTAGGGATCAACCTCACTGTTGGGTTTCAGAGTGCAGGTCCACATCTTCGAAACAACTGTCAGTTACCCTGCCTGCACATGTTTGGCTCATGACAGCTGTTCCTATTGGAAATGGATCAACTTTGCACCTTCTTCTCCTGCTCAGCAGGGGGACTGCCTGTTATTTGGGGATCCATTTATGTTATATAAGTCAATTAAATGTACATTTTTTCCAATGTTTGAAGTATTGAAAAACTGTTTGAGAAAGAACTGGGAAGGCAGGTTCAGGATGACAGCCAGTCTGTGCTAGGCATAGCCATTTCTACTACAGACACTTTATTCTGGAGAGGAAATAGTATGGGCATTCCATAAACACCATTTCTACTCCCAGATCCCTCAAAAGCAGTTTAAAGATGCCCCACAACCGACTTCACTTCTGTTGATGCAAAGGAAAATGCAAAGGAAAACAAATGAAAATCACTGTCACAGTGGGACCCCACAGCAAATAAAATTCCCTGATCCAGGGTCATCTGCGGCAAGGCATAATTTCATTTGAGTGACAAAATGTCACAATGCAATCTCTGCCACTTACAGACTTGCAGGCAATGTCATAATACAAGTGCAAAATGGCTAGAGTTGTATCATGACACATTTGCCCTCTTCCCTTTTCTGGATGCTCATGCCCTCATCCTCACTCAAAATAAAAGTAAAGGGGAAGAGAAAATGGACCATATCTTTTCAATTTCATCCCTGCTCACTTGCCTGGGCTACTGAGGGGAAAATGCAGAACTAGCAAGCCAGCATTCCATTTACAGGACATCCTAGGGAACTGAAGTTCAGGAGCCACCAAAAGGCGTGAGCCACAAGAGATGGCTGTCTTCAGACTATAGATGTCCATCGTTTCCATCTGAAATCCAGTTTCACAGCTGTTCCCCTAGCATTGCAGTCCAGCTGAAAATAAATCAGCTGAGTTGCTAAAGAGGATGGCCTCATGGGGCCACAGGATGGGATTAACATAAAAACATCTCGTGTGGAAGTGTCCTATGTTGGAAGAAAACATCTGTCTGTCGTGACCCGCAGCACACATATTGTACAAGTCCTTGACAATTTCCAATCAAAACTTCTGATAAATGTTTTGTTGCAAAAAGGTTTATAATAAAATTTATCATCTTTTAAAGATGTTTAAAATCTATTGTACAAAGTAAAAGCTTCTGCAGTTGGCCTCACTGTTTAAGTTAAGTACTTTTTGCATGTGTAAGGATAGTGTTAGATTTACCTGCCATCATGGGATCCCAGGCCTCCGGGTTCTTGCATTAGAGGCTTCTTGGTGAGGAGGTTGAGAAGAGTCATCCTATGCAAGAGGCAGCCTCTTCTGGTGAGGGATAGTTTTTGTTTTTTTAAAATCTGCCTCCAAAGTGTGTGGATAATCTCATCATCACTGACATGGGGCTCTTCTCCAGACCCAGCCACGTGCTTTTCAACCACCCCTGAGTGGATATTGTTTTCTAACCATTGCCCCACAGTCGTTCTTTTACTATGCCTCTAAAGTGAGTGGCTAAAGTTGCTGCCGGTTACTTTCTGTGCAGCGATTGCTTCCTGGGCTGGGCTGCAGCAGCAGCAGCAGCAGCAGCAGCACGGCTTTTCCTCATCCCAGAAGACGAACGCAGGCACTGAGAGTTAAGGGGACAAGAGAGGCGGTGGGGCTTTCCTTCCTCCTTTAAAGCCAGCACTTGCATCGGAGCCCTGGGTTTAAAGGGACAAGGAAAGCTGGGGGGAAAGGGGGGCCATGCCGTGCTTGTCTTCCCGATGCAAGTGCAGTTGGAGAGCCCTTCTGCCAGGGCAGGGACTGGTAGGAAGAGTGACCTTTTAGAGTATGTTCCATGAGGCTGCTATTCCTACCCAAACAGCGGCAGCAACAAAAAAAACTTTATTTGCCAAGTGAGGTGCTGTTCTCATTGGCAGTCAAACCAGAAATGTCCTCAGAGAAGCATGGGGCTGGATGGCAGGGGATGGTCCTGAGGCGGGGCAGGTGGAGCCCTGCAGGTCAACAACCTCCCTCAGGTTCCTGCCCATATGAATCAGCATGTTTGGATGGAAGGGCTTGTTCTGTTTTCCAGTGGGAAACCCCTCTTCCCTGTGGGATCACCTGGATCCAACTTCAGCCTGCCTCTGCGGCAAGCAGGTACCAAGAGGGAGGTTCCATTGTGAGAAAATGTCCTCTGTGAAAGGTTAGTGGACTGCCTCATGGCCAGGGCAAGGAGGATCTCTGGACGAGGCCATAGTAAAGTTACCAGACCCATAAAGGATTTTTTAAGTGGAATAAGGTCTGAGCAAAAGCATTTAAATGAAATCTCAGGGAAATTTCATTGATGTACTGCATGGATTGGCTCAGCGGGTAAGACGCCAGGCTTGTCGATCGGAAGATCGCAAGATCGGAGGTTCGAATCCCTAGCCCCGCGTGACGGAGTGAGCTCCCGCACTAGCCCCAGCTCCTGCCAACCTACCATTCGAAAGCATACAAATGCAAGTAGATGAATAGGTACCACTTCGGAGGGATGGTAACAGCATTCCGCACGTGTCATGCCGGCCACATGACCGTGGAAGCGTCTTCGGACAACGCTGGCTCTTTGGCTAACAAACGGAGATGAGCACCGGCCCCTAGAGTCGGACACGACTGCACAACTGTGCGGGGGGAACCTGTACCTTTACCTACTGCATGGATTCATTTTTGATGGTACGCTCAGGGCCCTTCCATACAACTCCAACAATCAAAGATGCCTTCTTGCAATGGCTGCGGCTGTGAAGAACCCCAAAGGAACCCAATTAGTGCTCCTTCCAGCCAGCCAACTAACCAACAGAGGAATGCAAAAATTGGCACTAAGACAATGCCCATCCCCTAGCCCTGTCCCTCCAATTGGCAAGTGGAAAATAAATAAATAACCAATCATTAGCTGTGAAACTGCACCTCTGCTGTACCGCAGCCTGTGCAGAGATGCTACGTTGCTGCAGTGGCGTAGCAGTGGCAGGGAAACATGGAGAGGCAGGAACTCACACTAATGGGAAAATGGGAAAACCAATGGGAAAATCCCCAAGCTCTGTGGAACTACATTGTCACAGTTTGCAAAATTGAGGTTCTGTGATTTGCACTGAGTTGCAGCTGAGGCAGAAGTCAATTGGCTCAGCTGCCCAGTGGCAACAATGGTGTGCGATCACAGTGGCATAGTGTCAATTGGGAAGAAGTCATCAAATCCTCATATGGAAGTGTCTACTGCTCTCTCACAGCCAGCAAGTGTAATATGTTTTCATCTACAGTGTGTCAATTACAACCCCAGAAATAGAAGGACATGACAATAACTGCTTCCAATGGAGGAAATAGCTCCATTGCAAGGTTTTCTAATAAGTTTTGCCACCAAGCCTGGGACGGGAGGGGAAATAGTCATTCTTGGGCATCCCTAGCACGGATGGAGAGCGGCCCTTACACTCAGAATTTGAGAAGAACTGTAGCCATCTTGATTTTATTCCATATTATTCCATTTATATTGTCTAAGAATTTTAATGATATTTTATATTTTGTGTATTTGTATTAGGACCGGTTTTGTATTTTAATGTTGGTTTGGTTGTGAACCGCCCAGAGTTCTCCTTGCGGAGAAGATGGGTGGTAATATAAATCAAACAAACAAACAAACAGTAAAGAGACTTAGGAACACAGGTCTGAAAACAAAAGCTCAAAGCGGCAATAGGCTTCTGATTTATAATAATACTTGTATAGTGTAGTCACAATTATATTTCCATTGTCATTTATTACACTACTTAGAGCTCTCTTATATTTTAATTTTATCACTGCCATGGTTGTGATAAAATTAAATAGTCTCCACCCTATTGTTGGAGATTGAGCACATAGGCAAGTTAAGATTATGTTCAAAGCAATTTTGAATGAATGAATGACTCTGCTTCGTCCTTATTCTGACCATTCTTGCAAGATCTCTATTATCAAGACAGAATAGCTGGTTGAGTCCTCACTGTTACTGAGAGTTCATCAGAAACAGATGATGCTGAGTTAGGATTATTTTTAACCCATTCACTCCTGTTTTGCATTGCCTTTGGGGGTGGCAAATGTCTCACTTTACTGAGCACAGTTGTTCACAGCCTGCTCTTCTCTTCTCTTCTCAGTCCTGCTTTCACTTTGATTTGGAAAAGCCATCATGTAGAAAGAAGGCTGCAACTAGCAAAGTATTTTTCTTTATATTTATTCACTTTAAATCAAGGACAAAGTTATTTCTACAATTTTAAGTGTTTTGTCCAGACTCCAAAATGATAATTAAATGGAAAATGCAGATTTTTTTTTTCAGATTTCCATCAATTTCTTGACCCATATATGTTCTGTTCAGAGAACAATTCTTTACTAGATACTATAAACCAGGGTTTCTCAAACAGGGTTCGGTGGAACCCTAGGGTTCTGCAAGAGGTCACTAGGAGTTCCCTGGGAGATCACGATTTATTTAAAAAAATATTTCAAATTTGGGCAACTTCACATTAAAGAGGTATGTTTCGTTCTTTATTTTTAGTTTAAGCACTGTTAATGCATATAGACAGGCCTACACATGAGACAAATATAATAATTTTGTAACCTCTGGCATATATATGAGCTTGAATGTGCAGGGGTTCCCCGAGGCCTGAAAAATATTTCAAGGGTTCCTCCAGGGTCAAAAAGTTGAGAAAGGTTGCTGTAAACACTGGTTGTTAGCTATGATCTCTCTCTCTCTGCTACTGTATGACATACACTTGTGCATACAGTATGTTGTTAAAACACCATCAATTTATCAGCCATGTGTGCAGTGCATAAGTGGAACAAGCTGGACAGGGAATTAGATCTTTCCACTTCTGTGAAACAGTTTGGAGCTCCTGAAGGTCCCAGGCTACTGGCTCATGCAACTTTCCTCCTGATTGGATGAGATGTGCCTACATTAAAAGGTAAAGGTTCCCCCCGCACATTTGTGCAGTCATGTCCGACTCTAGGGGCCGGTGCTCATCTCCGTTTGATAGCCGAAGAGCCAGCGTTGTCCGAAGACGCTTCCACGGTCATGTGGCCGCATGACGCGCATGGAACGCTGTTACCTACCCACCGAAGTGGTACCTATTAATCTACTTGCATTTGCATGCTTTCGAATTGCTAGGTTGGCAAGAGCTGGAGCTAGTGCGGGAGCTCACTCCGTCACGCAGGGCTAGGAATTCGAACCTCCGAACTTGAGATCTTCCGATCACCAAGCCTGGTGTCTTACCCGCTGAGCCACCACGCACTAATAATCTTTTGGTAAGTGCAGGACTGGACCTCCTTAGGAACCAAGCTGTGTTTAGGGCTCTTTTTGAAGCCTTAGTATGCTGACCCATTTGTTTCCTATATGCCATTATGGTAAATCAGGGAATGAATTATTCTGTAGTAATTCAGTGCATATTGGAAAGGCAACTCCAGAAGCACTGACTCTTAGCATCTTTATCCCAATAACAATGCAGCAGGACTACCAGATCCCATTGGAGGCATTGGAGGCATGATGTGTAGCAATAGCAAGACAGATATGGGGTACAACTGGGTTCTGTCTTAATTTTGAAAAAATACAGACTGTCTTCCTTTTCTTGACCCCTAGACCTGTCCCCAATGCGGTCCTGAGGCTAGAGTCTGGACTGCCTAGAAATGAAGCTAGAGCCTGGCAAATAATGTTATCCTTCTGATTTTGGCTTAATCTAGCCCTACAGGGCTACTTTCACTAATCCTATGGGATATGTTTAAATCAAAATGGAGGATGAGTGTCACAAATACATTGAATTTTTATGGTATGTCAGATGGTTTCTTGTTATTCCAATGCTAGAAAAAGACTAAGGATGTCATCTGACAATATATTAAGAATGTTCAATTCCAAATGAGTTAATACAAACTACAAGGATTTATCACCTGCCTGGACCTTTCCCAGCAGAATATTTACATTCCCTCACTTGTTCTAAGTACTGGTGGGTCTTCTTTAGAGTCTGTTTTAATGCTCCTCCCTCAGCAGTTTGGGAGGACAAGTTCAGTGCAATTGAAACCCTGTCCCTTTCGTATGTGCACATATACAAAGAAACACAGCTTTGATCATGCTGCTGTGACCACAATTCATCCATGTGCATCAGGAGAAATTGATTCCTTAGTGCATGGCTTCCTGTGATTTGAATTTTATTTAGATTTGCATTCCAGACTATTTCAGCCTTTAGTTTAAAAAAAAATCCCGGGCCAGAGAAACAAATGTTAACAAATAAAAATTCTGAAGTTATCTAAGTAATTGCAAATTTTATTCTTAAGCAATAAGGTGTGATGTATTAATGTTAGAATGTTGTCCTACAGGATAAGAAAGACTAAGCCCCAATACAGTCAGTGATAAATTGCATAGATGTAAATTATTATTTTATTGTTTCTGTTTTATGTGTATTTGTTTTATCCATATTGTGTTCTATAATAGTTTTATTGTAACAACAAGGGGACTCCTTCTTTGTCCCTACTGTGGTATGAAGACACCTTAATAACCATTTTTAAGGAACACATACTGTAATATCACCTGTGCCTCATTCCTAGCCCCCTGCAGAAGTAGCCAAAAATTATCTTTAGCCTGTGCACTGCTGAGGTGGTGTTTTCCCTCTTCTTCCAACAAAAACTTGCAGTACAGGGTCATTTGCAACACCTGAGTCAGTGCCAGCTATAGACTTGGTGGGGCCCTAAGATATAAAGCTTGGAGGCCCCTTGTTAAAAAGTTGCACCAGAAGGTCTCACAAAGGTGACCAAAGCAGGACTGTGGGTCGCCACAAAAAAATTGAAAACATGTGTATGCCTTTTAATGACACAGGAAGCCATTTTAAAACTACACATAAAAATTTGGTATGCAAGATTTTAAAAACTGCAGCACACATAAAAGCCACATAAAATTCTAAAAGCCCCCCCCCCCCAAAAAAAAATAAACTGAAATTTTGTGAGGCTCTGTGGGTTGTGAGGCCCTAATCTTTAGCTTGTTTTGCTTATGCCTAAAGCTAGCACTGACCTGAGTGATAAAGCTGGCAGTGGTAAAGTCAGGGACTGGGACCTGCCCAGCTCCATTGGGCGGCTTAACTGCAACAGGCAGGTCTCTCTCCCATCTTGTTGCTGGGCATTGCCTTGAGTGGCCATTTTGGCTAGGGCTGCCAGAGAGAGAAGATACCTGGCCTGCATAGAGGCATCTGCCCATGGGCTCCTTTGTAAACATGCACATCTGTCTTTCAAAGCACTGTATAAAACACAGCTGTGGTTGATTTAAACTGGGGAATAGACAGGCGACTGGTTACATCTCAAAAGAAAGTATGACAGGTTTTTTCTTGGTCATGAAGAGAATGGATTTCACATGGTTGTTCCCCTACTGGTTTTATTATTTGGAGGGGATGCACTGGGATACTTCAACGCCATTTGGTTCCTCTGCAGGTCACCTCTGGGTGGTACCAGTTGCAGGTTCCATCTTTAAATGTGATCACCAAAATTCGCAAAGAGCAAAGTTCACTTCTTTTAACACGGGAATGTCTATATTACACAAGATTCAAATTCTGATGTGAAAAATATAGATTATATCCCATTTGACTGGTTGATGTGGCATAGAAGGAGCATGGGATGAGAGGGAACTCTGCAGCTGTGCCTGCAAGCTCTATCCCAATGGAGAGGTCTTTTTAAAATTAGTAATTAATTAAGTAATTCTATATAGGTTTATCAATTTTGGTATATTGATCTTCCAGAATGTTGATATTCAAATGTAAAAAACCCAAAAACCCAGCTTAATGGTTGGTGGTATGTACCAAAGGTATAGCATGATGTGCGAGGAGCTCTGTTGATCTGTTGTTTTAAAATGCACACGGGAACATAAATCTCGAGATAGGTGTGAATAATAAAAACCAAAACCTAAGTACCCTGGCTGGTGGGGTACAAGGATGGTTAGTGGTTGATGTGGGAGGAAGCTATGGCAAAGTCTCTTTTCTGCTCCAGCTACACCCTCTTATCAGCTGGGATATTTCTTTCCGTTGGACAACAGGAAATATTTCCTGTAAAAAATATTAAGAACTGTTCAACAGTGGTGTAACAATGGTCTGGGAGACGGTGAATTCTTTTTCACTGGAGGTGTTTAGATGGAGGGTAGATGGCCATATGTTGGGGATGCTATAGTTGTAGATCCCCAGCCCTTACATTCTGCAGTACTACTTTGATTGACAGTGGAGTAGGTGCCTTCTGTGTCTTATGGAGAGTGATTGGTAGTTGGCTTTTCTGCCAGCAAGGTGCAGGGTGGGAGGGGAAAAGAATGATCTCGCCCAGCAGCTTCATGTAGATGTTGAACAGGAGTGGAGAGAGAACCGACCCCTGCGGCACCCCACAAGTCAGGGGTCGCGGGTCGGCTCTCTCCTCCCCTATCCCCACCGACTGGGAACGGCCCCGGAGGAAGGAGGTGAACCAGCGTAAAACCATGCCACCCACCCCCAACTCCCTGAGCCGCCCCAAAAGGATACCGTGGTCGATGGTATCAAAAGCCGCTGAGAGATCTACTGTAAGAGAGCCAGGATGGACGCACTCAGTCCTTCTCTTTATTCCCCCTTTTATAGGTTTAGAGCTGCTATAAGCTGTTTTGCTGCCTGAAAGTCATTTTGGGGGCCACACCCTGAATACCATGGTGTACTCTGACTAAAACTCCGTATGGGATACAGGAAAAGATGTAAGAGAATGGATTGGGCCAGAAAGGGTCCTTTTAAAATAGAATTGATGGCAGAATGTGATGGAGAAACATGAAAAACCACGTTTAAGAACTGTAACCCTGTCAATATTATACTTTTATTAATTCCTTTTGATAGATGGATTGTTTATGTGCCATCAAGTCAGTAATACAATATGATCAGTCCATTAAAAAAAACAACCTTGCTTTTCCTGTTGGTCTCCTCATGCCAGTATTAAATCGAAGCTTTACATTGTGTTAACTATACCCACTGATTTTCTTTTGTCCTTTATTTTTTGTTTGTTATGTGCTTGAATACATAGGAAATATTCTTTTGCCTAGCACAAAATGGCCAACACTTTAGTTGGCTGTCTGCTCCTGAGTTCCTCCTTTTTAATCTCCCCTTTGGTCAAACTCGATCGGTCCTGTGGCTCCCCATATTGACCTTCACATATAAATATGTGATTTTAATTTTCTTAATGTTCCTGCCTCCCTGCAGTCTTCTAATGAAGCAAAAGAAATTCCTCTACCATTTCAAGAACTTGCGATGGGCTAAAGGCCGTCATGAAACTTACCTTTGTTACGTGGTAAAACAGCGGAATAGTGCCACATCCTGCTCCCTGGATTTTGGATATCTGCGCAATAAGGTAAAGGGACACAGATTCAGCTCCCATTGGGACCCTCTAGTAGGGGCCTACAAACATGAAAGCAAGGGAAGAGGCTGCCTTGGACTCTACAGGGCCAGGTAGCTCTGGGTCCTTGCACATTTTGTTACAGCATATCATTTTGCTTCTTCGGACTAGCCTTCCTGTGAACCAATGAAAGGCTCTATTAGGGCTGTGCAAAAAGAAAAGCAATGCTTTACAAAGCACACCAGGGTGAGTCCTCCTTCAAACGTTAAAGCAGCTGGTTTCAGGGCTGTCCCCAGCTATTTACACATATCTATGCATATGCACAGACCACATCTCTCAGACTGCCAGCAAAGCATAATGGTTGAGGAAAGCTTTCAAAAGCCTTCTGGTGGTGCAACTGTTCTAACACACTTTGAGGAATGTGCCAACATGCTTTATCAAGCCCTTATTTTAAATGCTTTGGACAGCACTCGTATTTATATCTACTTTTATCTTATCATTAATCCACGATTTTGCCAATTCATGCCACTTCCAGATTAGATCAACTACAACATAATATTGATGGTGTAGTTGTGATTTTTGCATAAACCCCCTACCCTCCTTCAGTTATTTTGGAACATTGGAGAGAATGATTATTTCCTGTGCCAACATTGCCCAGTCTTTGGCAAAGAGTGATGCTAGTTCTAGAAACATTCTGCTTTCTCCCCGAGTGTTTCCAGGTGACACTTTTATTTGTGTAATTGGTTCCACTAATCAATCAGAATATTCCTTCCTCAATCCACTTTGGAATGCCAGAGAACAGATGTCATTGCTGTCTTCTCATGAATTCCTTTATTTGAAGAGTGCTATCTCGTGTTCCCTTTTTTTTCTCAAAAATCTCAGATAGATTTCAATGCTTTATTTCAATAGCAAAGCTTGCAAGCAAGCCTAAAATAGAGGAAGGCAAAAATTTGAAGCAGCTGTTACATAGAACTTGTAATGAGGGCAGAGACCTGAAGATGGCAGAAGCAGATAAGGTGGTGAAAGGAACAGAATTTGATTTCAGTCGTGTTGGTTGGTCCTTCCAAAAATCTAAATATTTCTCAGTGGGTTTTGATATCTTTTCAGGCTCTGCTCATCCCATTCCTAATTGGTCAAGGTGTTTAGGGTACAATGTCCATTAAATTGATTCTGGCTTGTGATTGGCCAATCTTTACAATCACTTTGAATTTTCCATGGCCATGGCCATGGTTTGGCCCATCCTGATAGGACCCTGGTTCCACTTCCTAGGCTCCTCTTTTTTATCAGTCCAACTCATTATCTCTGGCCCCTCTGCTAGGATCTGAAAAACAGTTGTGTTCTACCCTAAGTTTCAAACTTGCATAATTGCAAATCATTCATGCAAACCTAAATGAATAAACAAGTTATGTAACTAAGGCCTATAGAGTTTTATGCACTAGCAAATGTCTGAACTTCAGTTTTGTCAAAACTTTCCATCTTTGTTTCTTAATGGAATGCCATAATGAGAGCCAGTTTGGTCTGAGAGCCAATTTGGTCTAGTGGTTAAGGTGCTGGGCTAGAAACCAGGACTCTGTGAGTTCTAGTCCCGCCTTAGGCATAAAAGCCGGCTGGGTAACCTTGGGCCAGTCACTGTCTCTCAGCCCAACTCACCTCACAGGGTGGTTGTTGTGGGGAAAATAGGAGGAGGAAGGAGTATTTGGTATGTTCACCGCCTTGAGTTATTTATAAAAATAATAAAGGTGGGATAAAAATTAATTAAATAAATAAATAATGAATACAAAGTGTTCAATAGCCCCACTAAGCGATGTGGTATAATTGCATAACAATATGGCTCTTGTTAACTACTGAGAGTCTGGGATAGCAGCAAATCAAGTAGTAATTGATGATGGCAAACTGAACATTGGGCTCACTGTATTATGATACAGTTGCAAAAAGGGGAAATGCAGTTTTAGGCTCTGTCAACAGGAGTATTCCTGTAATTTCTAAATCAGAGGAAGGAATCATTCTACTCTATTCTGCTTGGGTCAGATTTCACCTCAAGTACTACATCATGTTCTGGGTACTACACTTTAATGATTCAGAGAAATTAAAACGTGTTTGGTGAAGAGCAACAAAGATGATTTTCAAGCCCTATGAAGAAAAATTGATGGAGCTGTGTAGGTTTAGCCTTGAGAAAACTAGACGGGTGGCAGGGGAGGGGAGATATGACACATTCTTCAAATACTTTAAAGAATATCATATAGGAAAAGGTCAAGACCTGTTATCTCTCCTTGCAGAGTGCAGAGTAATGGATTTAAATTACAGGAAGCCAGATTCAGAGTGCATGTTAGAAAAAACATCCCCAATAAAAGCCATAGGACCAATTATTCCAAGAACGGTGGTTCCTCTTCATTGGATATGTTCAAGCAGAGGCCCTAGCTATCTCTATGGGATGTTTTAATTTGGATTCAAATTAAAGTGAAGAGAGATTCATTTACAAGATTAACAGGCCACTCCAATTGCAAATAACTCTGAGAAGCTTGAACTTGGTGCCCTGAATAGCACCTTCCAATTTTGGGATTTTACAATTCTATCTTGAGATGCTTTTTCCATTTTCTTTTCTTGTCATATAATCCTACTTAATGTTGCTTTGAATTATTAAAAATCCAAGATACATCTTTGGCTACACTGAGTTTTAGTTTTCCTTAAAATTACCTTGAATATCTGACCTCATTCATAGCATCTAAAGTAACTCTGTCTTTTTCCTGCTACCAGAAACCTATTGAGGAAAAAAATGAAATTGCTGCCTTTTAATTGGTAGTACTAGGAACTGTATCTGGAAGCACCCTCAATGTCAGCATAACCAGTGTAATGGGACTTGATACGTGATGTATAGAAGCAAAACAGATAACTTAAAAAGAAATTCTGGGTCTTAAATCATAATGCATGCAGAAATCTTATTTGAACCACCCTCCTGATTAACTTATCACCCAATAGTGCACCTTCATCACCCATTATTTTGTTTTCTCTGCTAATTATCTAAATATCTTCCCAATATTGTCATCTAAGGATCAGGCAATACAATTTATAGTCTTAATGACAAAACATTACCTGGAGTGTGTTAAGTTAAATCCTGTTGTTTTCACTCAGAAATTTTATACACTTAACTGTAACATACAGTACGTATATACTGGTATTCTTTGATTGGCTGTATTTCCATGTATGAAGGGGGATGGATATAGGAGTGAATCATTCAGACATGTAACTTTTCACTAACAACTTGACATGGTGTCATCTAAGAAAATTTGATACTCCTGATCATACAATTCTTAATATTATTCATAGACTAAGCAACTCAGTCCTGATGTGGGGAACCTCCAGATCTGTCTCTCATACCCTTGTTTCTTATAACTCACACTATAGGCTCTGACTTTCATTGTATGTTGGTCATATCCCAGTTTTTCTGTGCCATTGCTGTTTAGTCAGGTTGCCATGTTGAAGTTCTCTTCCTGCGTTACATCTCCACTTGGGATCTGGATCCAAGGCACTGCTATCGTATCACTTGGTTCACCTCCTGGAGCCCATGTTATGATTGTGCCCGGCATGTGGCTGACTTTTTGTGTGCATATCCTAATCTAACACTGCGCATTTTTGCTGCCCGTTTGTACTTCTGTGAGGAACGCAATGCTGAGCCTGAAGGGTTGCGACGTCTACACCGTGCAGGAGTTCAGATTGCTATCATGACCTTCAAAGGTGAGACATGGCAGAATGGTGGGATTTAGAATAAAACATAATTGGGATTGCAAAATACAGCCAACACTGTAAAGCAGAGCTTTCCAAAATGTGTGTCGCGACACAAAAGTGTGTCGCCACACACAGTCTGGTGTGTTGCCACACAACCCGGAAGCGCTGATCATCATCAGCGCTTCTGGGTTTTCCCGCGGCGACACACCAACGACGGTGCTCAAAAATCTGAAAGCGGCAGCAGCGCTTCCGGGTTTTTGCGCGCTGCTGCAACGGCGGCACTTCCGGGTTTTCCCGCGGCGACACACCAACGGCGGTTGGTGTGTCGCCGCGGGAAAACTTTGGAAAGCCCTGCTGTAAAGGAAGAGTCAGCGTTATGGCATCTCTGACAATCCCTTACAGAGTCCATGGAACTGTAAAATTAAGAACTAAAATAATTGAAAACTGTTGCAGTCTTGAAATATTACATCTTGTAAAAATTTTATCTTTTTGACTGAAATCTTGTGAGATTTCAAAAGCAAGCATAAAATCTCAAGAGATTTCAGAAGTGAAACTACTATAATACCACAAGATTTTGGCAAAGTTGTAAGTTGTCAGTCATTTTTACATTTGTTGTTGTGGGGAAAAAAGGAGGAGGAAGGAATATTAGGTATGTTCGCCGCCTTGAGTTATTTATAAAAATAATAAAGGTGGGATAAAAATTAAATAAATAAATATTTATTTTCCCATTTATTCTGTAGTGTCCGTATCACTATTTAAACTTATATGATGTTTCTCAATATCTGCTAAAGCATCTGGGATCTCATTTAATTTCTGGTACACAGTTACACTACCCTCCCTGCCCCAAAGAGAACTGGTGCCCTATGAGTACCATTAATGGTGACCCCCAAGCACATATTGAATATAACACTGTATCCATTTATAGCACAAACATGTTCCATACATCATTGTGTTGTAATTGCAGTAGAAGTAGGTAGAGTTTGAAAGGTTAGGTGTATTTTATCATGTGTGTTAACAAAATGAGCACATGCTAGCCACATGCCACAGTACACCATTGCTGGTATGCAGGAGGAAATGGGAAATCACACAGTCCAGATTCATTGCTTTAAAAAGTCTGATCATTGAATGCACCCCTGAAACAAAATTGGCTTTTAAAATGAGGGTTAGATGGTGCAGTGGCCACAATAATAAATTGCTGTGCTTCTAAGGAGATCTGGGAGTTATACTTCTACTTTAGATTGCCTTCTACAGTACGTCTCGGAGCTGCATGAGAACCTGGGCAGCTGTGTGGGAAGGTAAATTTAAAAATATAGATGGTAGGGTTGTTCACACCTGCAAAGTTGTGTAATTGAGCCTCTGTGAAGAAAAGAAAAAAGAACCACATATCTCCTGCGCAAAACAGCAGAGGTTCACTGAATGACATGTTGTGTCATTCCAAAAAGACACGAAGGGGGTCCTGGAAAAAACCACAATGTCATTTTAAATTTTAAATTAAATTAAACCTAAATGGTTAGGTTTAATCATTAATAATTATATAATTAATAAGATTGGCCATAATCTTACCTGTCTGTCACATTAAAAATTACAATTGAGTGGCAAACTGTGGTGGGACTCTGAAGGCTTTGCAGAATATAAGTTTAGTACCTCTGCTTTAGAGTTTCAAAATCACTTTCACCAGTGCCACTAGATTAAAACACACATAACTTCGTAGAGTATGGAAACCACAATTAGCCCTCACCCAAAGTAATAAAACTAGTCTAAGAAAAGAAAAGGATATTGAGGGGGAAATAGTATTGAGAATCATGTGCTGCATTAGTATCCCAAATATTACCATAATTAGATTAAACGCTACTGGTTATTAGGCAAAGAAAGGTAATTACAATGAAAGTTAGGGGATGTTTGCACCATGACCTTGAAGCAACATAAAACTAATTATATTGGTCAGATGGATATACTGTAAGGGCTGTCCAAATCCTTCAAACGATCAGCATGTGGAGTAGTGGGAACAGCTTCTAAAGGAGTCGAGTGAGCCAGGGAAAAGACGGAGCCGCTTTATTTCAAAAGAGATGTTTGTGATATGCTCCCATGAATTCTCAAAGGACCTCTTTCAAAAGACTTGCACAGCCCTAGGAGATATTTCCTGCAAACTCAAACTGAATTTGAATCTTTCATGACTCTCTTTTATCAGACTATTTTTATTGCTGGAACACCTTTGTGGAAAACCGCAAAAAGACCTTCAAAGCCTGGGAAGGGCTTCATGAAAATTCTGTGCGTCTTGCCAGAAAACTCCGTCGTATCCTTTTGGTGAGTATTTACTTCTCTCACTGAGCTTCCTTCTCCTTCTTCGCTGCTCTTCTCTCACTTGCCATTCCCTGCTTCTCCTCAGCATAACCAGAATCACTGCCCTCTATTTGTTGTTCTCTCGCATGCCTTAATTTCCCATTCATACTTCCCCCCCCCCCTTCCCAGCTTTTCCTACATTTTCTTGCTGTTTTCTGCATTGCTGTTCTTCTCTGCCATCTTGTCTCATATCCTCCAAGCAACTGCTTTTGGGTGATTTATTTCTCCTTGGTTCACAGCCACTTTATGAAGTTGACGACCTGCGAGATGCCTTCCGAATTCTTGGACTTTAAACTCCTGCTTGGGGAGAAATGGAGATGAAAAGATGCCGGCATGTTTTGGGATAGTCTTCAATATTCAACTTTTTCTCCCAGTTCTTCTTTCTCTCCTACCATAAGTATCAAATTCTGAGAAAAGCATATTTAAGGGAAAAAGAGAAAGGTCTTTTGAGCTTCCTTCATTTTCATACTGGGACTGGGTCTTCTTGTACTCTGTCCTCCATGGGAGAAGCCAGAGTTGGAGCTGTCCAAGGCATGTGGCCATATTTATTATTGCTATCAGAAAGGTCAGCCAGACAAATGGACAATTTAGGGAGATAGCCATCTGTACTAAAGAAAAGGATCTTGCGAAATCTCCTAGAATTAATAATAGACATGGAGTTCAAATATTAAACCTGATTTAAATTGCCAAGGTATTTAGCATCCACAGAAAACTCTGGGTTTACTGTATGTGGAAGAAAAGGTGACATTTGAAACTTGATGCCTCATACTAAGCAGTACACAGAAACACTGATACATCTCACCATATTTGTTTCTAGTAGAGGCCCAGAGTAAATCTGGAGGGCACTGCTGATTTGGCAGTGCATTCTTCATTGTGCATTCTTCATTGTGTCATGATTTTAAGCCAGATCACGCTTGGAAGAAGGTAATTTCAGAAATATATCACAAGAGTCTTATACCTTGGATAAGGTATATTAAATGTGTACGATATTAAGGTAGATATAGATTTTTCTATGCCATTTTTTCACCACGTACTAAAAAATAGCAACATTTTCTTTCATGTCTTACAACATTTACAGTAATGTTATAAAATTGATTAAACAAAGTAATTCAAAATCTCTTCACTAAATAAAGACTCACGACAACAAGGAAGTTATTAATCAACTGGAGAAAATTACTTTTATTGATAAAGAATAATCATTTTAGAATATTGCCTTTAAGTATATGCAAATGTATTCAATACAGAGACCCCAGGGGCCTCTCCTTCCACAGGCAGAGAGAGAAAGGTTTATTCATGACATTTTCATTTGACGGTGGCCTGAAACTTCTCTATTATAACTGCTATCAGCTGTGCTCTGCAAATGCTAGGCAAGGCGGGGAGCATTTCAGAGTTATATTGGGGCAATTTGAGAGGCTTCTGTAAAAATTGAGAATAATATGTACAAATGTGTGTAATGTAAAATAAATACATATTACAATAAGAATATTTAAACGTCAAGCCATAGTAAATATGGAATAAGAACATGAGTTTCCCTATAAATATATTCAAATAAAGAAAAAAAATCAAACACAAAATGATTTCTTATATGCAATTCTCTTTAGAACATATACAATAATTTAATCACCATTGCTATATCCCAAATTTTAGAATACTCAAATAAAGATAGGATTAAATCCAATAAAAAGCTAAATATGTAAAAAGTTTATTGAATTTTTAGGAGATGAAGGAGTCACTAGGGAGTTGATAGCTGATTATTAGTCAGTGTAAAATAAATACAATCCAAAATACTATAGAATGATCTCAATTTGAATTCAGGGTAAGCCATTTAACATCAGAGTGATCCAAATATACACCCCAACCACAGATGCTGAAGAAGCAGAAGTAGATCAGTTCTATGAGGATCTGCAGCACCTACTGGATAATATGCCAGAAAAAGATGTTATTTTCATTACAGGAGACTGGAATGCTAAGGTGGGTAGTCAGACGACACCTGGAATTACAGGCAAGCATGGTCTAGGAGAACAAACAGGACATAGGCTGATAGAATTTTGCCAAGACAACTCACTGTGCATAACAAACACTCTCTTCCAACAACCTAAAAGACGACTTTATACCAGATGGTCAACACCGAAATCAGATTGACTACATCCTTTGTAGCCAAAGGTGGCAGACATCTATAAAGTCGGTAAAAACAAGACCTGGAGCTGACTGTAGTTCAGATCACGAACTTCTTATTGCACAATTTAGAATCAGACTAAAGAGAATAGGGAAGACCCACAGATCAGTTAGCTCATTAATATTCCTAATGAATATGCAGTGGAGGTGAAGAATAGATTTAAGGTTCTAAAGTAGATCTAAGTAGTAGATCTAAATCTACTAGATTTAGTAGATAGGGTCCTGGAAGAACTATGGACAGAAGTTTGCAACATTGTTCAGGAGGCGGCAACAAAAAACGTCCCAAAGAAAAAGAAAACCAAGAAGGCAAGAGGGCTGTCCGCTGAGACACTGGAAGTAGCCCAAGAAAGAAGGAAAGCAAAAGGCATCAGTGATAGAGGGAGATACGCCCAATTAAATGCAAAATTCCAGAGGTTAGCCAGAAGAGATAAGGAATTATTTTAAACAAGCAATGCACAGAAATGGAAGAAGATAATAGAATAGGAAGGAGAAGAGACCTCTTCCAGAAAATTAGAAACATCAGAGGTAAATTCCAGGCAAAAATGGGTATGATCAAAAACAAAGATGGCAAGGACATAACAGAAGAGATCAAGAAAAGGTGGCAAGAATATATGGAAGATCTGTATAGGAAGGATAAAAATATCAGGGATAGCTTTGACGGTGTGGTCAGTGAGTTAGAGCCAGACATCCTGAAGAATGAGGTTGAATGGGCCTTAAGAAGCATTGCTAATAACAAGGCAGCAGGAGACGACGGTATCCCAGCTGAACTGTTTAAAATCTTGCAAGATGATGCTGTCAAGGTGATGCATGCCATATGCCAGCAAATTTGGAAAACACAAGAATGGCCATCAGATTGGAAAAAATCAATTTATATCCCCATACCAAAAAAGGGAAACACTAAAGAATGTTGAAACTATTTAACAGTGGCACTTATTTCACATGCCAGTAAGGTAATGCTCAAGATCCTGCAAGGTAGACTCCAGCAATTTATGGAGCGAGAATTGCCAGATGTACTGTACAAGCTGGGTTTAGTCTGTAGCTTGAATCATGTCAACTGGATTTCTATTTTCTTAGTGGAAACGTTTCGCTCCTTATCCAAGGAGCTTCTTCAGTCTGAGCAAAGTTGGTAAGGGAATCCTAAATATGTTCCTAGGTAGCTATGTGACCTTATACCTGGGGCTAGGTCATGGTTATATTGAGATGTAATTTTTAAGTCCTTTTATCATCTAATGGAGGGTCGTTAAAATCACCATGCTGCTGTTGAGCTTCTGAAATGGTCTTAATCTTCCTAGGCACAGAAGACAACACGGGGAGGAAGATGGGGGAGAGTTTGTGCCTGAGGCCCCCACCTCTATTCAAGGAAGGATTTTCCAAGTTGGCATAAATGGATTCCTTGACCCCTCTCTCAAACCACCTATCTTCTCTGTCTAAAATGTGAACATTAATGTCCTCAAATGAGTGTCCTTTTTCTTTTAGATGAAGATAAACTGCTGACTCTGGTCCTGTGGTGTTATTTCTCCTGTGTTGGGCCATCCTCCTGTACATAGGTTGTTTGGTTTCTCCAATGTAGAGTTCAGAGCACTCCTCACTGCACTGGATTGCATAAACTACATTGCTTTTCTTATGTTTTGGAGTTTGATCTTTGGGGTGTACAAGCCTCTGTCTCAGTGTGTTGGTGGGTTTGAAATATACAGGTATGTGGTGTTTGCCAAATATCCGTTTTATCTTTTCAGACACGCCAGCCATGTAGGGAATGACCAGGTTCTTTCGTTTACTCTGAGTCTCAGCCCTATCTGTCGCTGTTTTAGGTCTGGTAGATTTAGATTTGGTGAAGGCCCAATTTGGATATCCACAGGCCTTCAGGGCTGTTCTCAGGTGCTGATTTTCATTCTTTTTGGAATCCATGGAGGTGGGGATGGTTTCTGCTCTGTGTGACAATGTCCTGATGACTCCTAGTTTGTGCTGCAGTGGATGGTGGGAGTCAAACATCAGATATTGATCTGTGTGTGTGGGTTTCCTGTAGATCCCTATTTCTAGCTTGCCACCGGTCCCAATGAGGACTTCACAGTCTAGGAATGCCAGTCTGTTGTCCTTGGTGTCTTCTCTGGTGAAGCTAATGTTGGCATCTATAGTGTTTATATGGTCCGTGAAGGCCTGTACTTCCTGGGCCTTGATTTTGACCCAGGTGTCATCCACATACCTAAACCAGTGGGTGGGCACCGTTCCCTGGAATGTGTTGAGTGCTTTCTTCTCCACTTCTTCCATGTATAAATTGGCCACAATGGGTGACACAGGAGAACCCTGTGTCATTACATCTCAATATAACCATGACCTAGCCCCAGGTATAAGGTCACACAGCTACCTAGGAACATATTTAGGATTCCCTTACCAACTTTGCTCAGACTGAAGAAGCTCCTTGGATAAGGAGCGAAACGTTTCCACTAAGAAAATAGAAATCCAGTTGACATGATTCAAGCTACAGACAATTCCACCTGGATGACTGAGAACCTTCATAGACATAAAGCTGGGTTTAGAAAAGGCAGAAGAACTAGAGACCAAATTGCCAATATCCGCTGGATAATGGAGAAAGCCAGGGAGTTTCAGAATAAAACATTTTTGTTTTATTGACTATTCTAAAGCCTTTGACTGTGTGGATCATAACAAATTGTGGCAAGTTCTTGGTGGTATGGGGATACCAAGTCATCTTGTCTGCCTCCTGAGGAATCTGTATAACGACCAAGTAGCAACGGTAAGAACAGACCACGGAACAACGGATTGGTTTAAGATTGGGAAAGGAGTACGGCAGGGCTGTATACTCTCACCCTACCTATTCAACCTGTATGCAGAACACATCATGCAACGTGCTGGGCTTGATGAATCCAAGGCTGGTCCATGAAGCGTGGGCTGGTCCATGAAGACACGAAAAGTCGGAAGTGACTGAACGAATAAACAACAACTGCCAATATCACTAAAATTTGATGATGATCTAATGATAGATTTAATTGATCAACTATATAGTGTTATATTAATTAAAGGTTTTTAAATAATTTTATTATAAATTAATTTATATTAGAAGTACTCCTGTTCCAAACTTCATCCATTATTTTCTCCACAGATCTTTCTCCCATAATGCTAAATAAATTCTCTATTTGTATTCTATACTGTTTTGTTGTTTATTCGTTCAGTCGCTTCCGACTCTTCGTGACTTCATGGACCAGCCCACGCCAGAGCTTCCTGTCGGCTGTCGCCATCCCCAGCTCCCCCACAGTCGAGTCTGTCACCTCCAGAATATCATCCATCCATCTTGCCCTTGGTCGGGCCCTCTTCCTTTTGCCTTCCACTTTCCCTAGCATCAGCATCTTCTCCAGGGTATCCTGTCTTCTCATTATGTGGCCAAAGGACTTCAGTTTTGCCTTTAATATCATTTTTTATTATTTTATTATTTTTAATTATTTTATAATTTTATAATTTTATTATTTTTTATTCTATACTGTAGTCTTCTATAATTTTGTAATCATTAAGTAAATTGCATGAATCAAATCTTTACTATGTGGATGCAAAATTTGTTTCCTTCAATTGAAGTAATGCACAGGTTGGCTCATATTTTTTCAGCAATGAATTAATACCATGCCCAAACTGAAAATCTGAAAAACCCAGGTTTGTAGGAATACACTTTCTGATTTATTTTCCCAGAAGTTTCTTTTTTTAAAAAAAACTTTATAAAATCTTTTTGTTCTCATTTAGTCAGAAGCCACGAAACCTTTGTTATTAATTTGTTCATTATAACAAGAGATCAGTGGAGATTCATCTGTATATTTTATCCAAAAATTCCTTTCATATAAGGATTGTCTTTTCTCTATTATGACCACACATAAGTTCATAAGGGACATTGCATTCATTTTTCTGAAAATGCAACTTTTCATATAATAAAAAGGATATATTTTAGGCTTATGAAAGCCTGGATAATTTTGATAAGCAAACCAAATTTTGTGAAAACCGGATGAGTTTGGGCTAAAATGTGGATAACACTTATATCCCAACCCCACACCTTGCACACCAGTCTCATTGGTGACCAATTATAGGAAAAGGAAAGATCAATTTTCTTTAACTTGGACCAAAAATTAAAAAATTGTCCCAGCCAGGCAGAGTTCTAAAAATCAGAAAAAGGCTGAAAATAGTGAAATCCTTTTATAGCTCAAACACATAATACAAAGTTCTGATTCTTTATATTGACTAAATTCAGCATAGAATGTTACAACAGTAGCTTAACTACGCCTTTAGAGAAAAATGGTGGCTGAAAATCTTACCTTCAGTATTTATGCTCAAACACTTCTGCCTTCTCCTTCATTGGACTCGGGTTAGCTGTTGTAAATATCCAGGGCCTGCAGTGGATTCCTTGACCACTTTTTTTTTTCTCAGCGACTTACCAATGATCTCTGCACCCAACACTGCTCACCTTTCCCAATACTTCCCAGTCAACCACAACTGTATTTGCCTGTTAGTGGACTGAGGATTCTTTTCACCATATTAAAAGATCCACTTCTGTATTCATTGCCATTGCACAATCTCGACCTATTGGCTACTAAGGATGTAGTCAGTCAGTGTAGAGATTTCTTTTCTTGACTCCTTAACATTCACTCTTTGACACTATTTACCATGCCTCGAATTGGACAGACAGACATTCTTCATGCTGTCAGCATCTCCAGTTCCTGCTCCTTGCTCCTATAGTCCTTCTCTCCTTTGGTAATGGAGTAGGATACTATGCCAGGTTCCATGCAGTCTAGCGTGGATGCTTTTACTTAGATGCTTTCTTATCTCCTCCTTTTCCTCCTTCGTTTTTATTTATTTAATAAAATAGAACGAAGGGGAAAAATAAAACAATAGCAAAAGAAAAAAGAGAAGGAAAAAGAAAGCAATAGTACAATATAAAAATTGTATGTATAAGGTGTTTACACATATGTATATAAAATTTTACACAACTTTTAATAAAGGATGATCTTTATCTATTAAATATGTCATTATAATCATCCATAGATAATTTACATCTGTAAGCAACTTGCTCATAAACTGCAAATATCTTCATGTCTTCAATCTACTGAATAAACGGGGCTGTGCATTTTTCTTTCCAATCTTTAAGGCTTATCTAAATATAATTTCCTAATACAGATTAAAGATAAGCATCAGTCTCCAGACAAATTCTTTGCCGATTCAATTCAAAATGGACTCATAACAAGGTCCGCATAGGAGGAGGGCCTCTTTACATTTCTTGAACAATCTAGATTATTTTTCTGATATAAATATGACTTGTAAAGCTTCAATCCACCTTGTCAATGGTGATTGCATTCAGATGGAGGACAAAAGAGTAGTTTGTTTAAACTGTAGATGCTATAAAACAAAACCAGTTGAGGTTTGCAGTCCAGAAGCTTAGAAAATAATTTTATGAGCATGGAAATAGCTACAATGTATGGATGCAACATCCTTTTAAAAATAAATTGATATCTCAAAAAAGATATTTTTGATCTGGAAGCGCTGATGGCCCACCGCTACTGCGTGCGGCGGTGGCGCGCCATCAGCGCTTCCGGGTTTTCATGCGACACACCTGGGCCTCGCAGGCGACACAGTACTGTGTCGCAACACACAGTTTGGAAAGCTATGATTTAAGGGCTGCAGCGCAGCTTGGCAATGATGAAATCCCAGTCTCCCGGTGAAGTCTTACCGATCTATTGCACATGCTGTCCACGATCTACTGGCTACAACTCGCTGTCTGGAGAACAAATGGGTCAATTCCAGCGTTTTCCTTGATCCAGAAAAACGTTCTGGGCTACAGGAGAAACCAGCCTGTGCCTGAAAAAACTGCTACGATGCCAGTTCTGCCCGTGGAGCTCGCGGGTAAAGCTGCTCAGTCCGCCATATTCCCACCAGAAGCCGATCCCCTCAACTATGTTGATCAAATGCTGGTTACATCTGTGGAGAAGATGCTACATGGAACCGGTCAGAAATCCTCCAGCAAGGCTTGTAATTCTATCTTCCTTTTACAGCCTGCACAGACTCCCAAACTTTGCCCTGAGTAATTTCTCCCTTCAATAGAAGAATTTACCAGTGGGCTGCCTTCGTCGGGCCCCGGTCTACCCAGACGGATACCAGCCCAGATCAGCACCTAAGCCCCGCCGACGCCGGTCACCAGTGGGTTGCCTTCGTCGGGCCCCGGTCTACCCAGACTTCCACCAGCCCAGATCAGCACCCAAGCCCAGCTGACGCCAGTCACCAGTGGGTTGCCTTTGTCGGGCCCCGGTCTACCCAGACGGATACCAGCCCAGATCAGCAGCCAAGCCCCGCCGACGCCGGTCACCAGTGGGTTGCCTTCGTCGGGCCCCGGTCTACCCAGACGGATACCAGCCCAGATCAGCAGCCAAGCCCCGCTGACGCCGGTCACCAGTGGGTTGCCTTCGTCGGGCCCTGGTCTACCCAGACTTCCACCAGCCCAGATCAGCACCCAAGCCCAGCTGACGCCAGTCACCAGTGGGTTGCCTTTGTCGGGCCCCGGTCTACCTCCAGCCCCGACAGCCAAGCTAACTCCACGCCCGCGGTCACCTTGCCTGTTACCTCCGGTTCGCCGCTAGCTGAAGCCTCTTCCACAGCGCCTGCACCCTCTCTGGTCCTTCCTGTCGGGCCGGGAGCATCCAAGGGACTTGTTACTATCCAGCCTGTAGAAGAAGAAGAAGAGGACTGTGTAAACTGGGCGGTTTGTGTGTCTGTGTAAATAAAGTTATTTCAGTAACGTTTCCGTGTCAGTCTTAGTCGGAACAGGACAATAATTCCTTAATCTTTATATCTGTCTATCAAAAACTGTTACAGAAAGACATCTTTACAATGTTGCAAATTTCATGCAAATTTTCTACGAAATAGGAGAAAGAGCAAATTTCTTTTCAGTACCTCCAGTCATAAAAGTTGCACTTACACATCTTCCTGGATCAGCTCTTAGAGTGGATTGTTGTACATTTGCAGGACTGTTTCAATAGAAGTTTTACTGTATTTGTGCACTCAGGCTCTTTGTATTCCAAAAATAAAAGAAGTGCGCTTCATCAACATTCCTATACTCCAGGTTTATTGATGACTTAAGGATATCCAGTGGGTCTTGGTGGCACACATATTGCCTCCCTATTCTTATAATTCCTCAGCTGTGCTGTTGGCAACATGCTGGCTCTTGTGAGTGCAAGACTTTGATTTCCCATGTCCAATCATGCAACATTCCTGGGAAAACTTGTATTCAGCAATGCCAGTGCTAAAGAAATACTGCTTGTGGATGTATATAAGCAGCATTCTCCCCATACTTCTCCTCTGTACTTTGCATTACAGGTAGTCCTCGGGTTACTACGGCAATTGGGACCAGGACCAGGACTGCCATCGCTAAGTGATGTGGTTGTAAAGTGCAACATCATGTGACCACATCGCTTAGCGACGGCAATCCCAGCAGTCCTCATAATCCTAAAGTGTGTGGGTCATTAAGTCATTAAGCAGCAGGAGTCCCAGGTAAGGAGCGTGGGGGTGGGGGAGAGCTTGGGAGGCCCGGAGCAGGCCACACGCAAAATTGAGGGAGGCCGGGGAGGGCTTGGGAGGCCCAGCACAGGCCACCTGTGAATTGGGGGAGGCCAGGGAAGGCTTGCGGGGAGGGGAATAGACTTGGTTGAAGCAATAAATGTGGCAATGCCAAGGAAGAGGAGGGAAGCATCAGAGAGAAGCAAAGAGATCAGAAGGAAAAAAAGAAGTATATGGGAGCTGAAGTCCTGAAAGCGGCAGAAAGAGCAGCAAGGAGAGCAAAGGAATCTCAGCAGTGGCAAGGATAAGCAGGAGAGTGACAACAAAGTGGCAGCAGAGAGAATGGGAAGATGTTAGCATCAATACTAGTAGAGCACCCTAAAACAGTTTTTTTCAAAGCTGTGTTCCATGGGATCCTAGTTCTGTGAGAGACCAAAAATTAAAACACACACACACACACACACACACACACCTTCAGCCAAATTTTATCATTAGGGCTTTGCCTCTCGATCAGGGGTTCCAGAATATATATTTTTAACTAACTGGTTCTGTAGCCAGAAAAAGTTTGAAAACCCCTGCCCTAGAAGACAAGAGGCCAAGAGGTTCTAGTGCTGGCACGAGAGGTAGCCCAGAGCTCTGGCATTCATTTGAGGGGTCCAGGGTTCTGGCTATCATTTAAAGGCCCAGAGTGTTCAAATGTTCAAGAAGTGGGCCAAGTGAGGCTTGGAATGGCAGCAGTATTGCAAGGAAGGACAGCCAGAAACCCTACTAGCAGAGCTAAGTACCTGACTTTGGGTCAGAGCTGGCTGACTGGGGTAAATGAAAATTACAGGATCATGAAAAACTGTAGGCTACAGATATACAGGCAGTCCTCACTTAACGATGCTAATTGGGATCGGAAACTCCATCGTTAAGTAATGCAGTCATGCTGAAAAACCACGTGATTGCACTGCTTAATGACGGCAGTTCCAGCAGTCAAGCGAGGACCAGTGAGTCGTTAAGCAAGGACCTCATGTGACCACAACTTCCTGCTGGCTTCCCCATTGACTTTGCTTGTGGGAAGCTGACAGGGAACGTTGCAAATCATGATCACGTGATCGTTGTTCCCCGCGACATCATAATTGCGAGCTGGGCGTGATCACGTAACCGCAGGGAAGTTGCGCTGGCCATAAGTATGAGGACCAGTTGTAACTACCATTCATTCAGTGCTGTTGTAAGTTCGAGCGGTCGCTGAATGAGTGGTCGTTAAACAAGGACCACCTGTAGTATAAAATTACTGACAACAGGAATAAGATAAAGACTAGTATAAGGCAATAAGATAACAATACAGGTAGTTCTTATTTAGCGACTGTTCAGTGATGAAAAAGTAACTTTTTGGCCAATCCTCACATTTACAGGTCTGTAAAGCAAAGGAAAGCACAGTTGCAGTTTCACTTAGCAACCGCTTCACTTAACAACTGAGTTGCCTGTACCAATTGTGGTCCCTAAACGAGGACTACCTGTAAGAATTAAGACATAGTGGAATAGTAATAAGGAAGACAGAAATCGATCTAAAAACAAACATGGCAGGATCCTCAGTTTTTTTAAAAACAAAATTTTAAAATTTTGTTGTATTTGGTAATAAAAATCTCTGGTTACTGGAATTCTATTACCTTCTCCCTGTGTCAACTCCCAAACAGAACTTATGACAACAGGTCACTGAAAAACATTAATGTGAGAAAATTTTGTATTTGTGTTCATTAGAGAAAGCATATACCAATAGAAGAGAAAGCATAAAGTGAATAGGACTGAATTACAGAATGTTTTGCATGAAGATGAAGGTTGGTTGCTGAGTGCAGTAAAAGCAGTGTATGATGGAATTAAACATGTTTAAGAATATATATATTTTTCTATTAATACAGGTAGTCCTTGCTTAATGACCATTCATTTAGTGACAGTTTGGACTTACAACGGTGCTGGAAAAAAAGACTTACAACTGGTCTTCACACTTACAACCATTGCAGTGTCCCGTGGTCACATGATCGCCATTTTCGACCTTCCGGCCTTCTGGCAAGCAAAATCAATGGGGAACCACATGATTCGCTTAACAACCATGTGGTTTGCTTAACACCTGTGATTTGCTTAACGACCACAAAAAGCTTGTAAAATTGGGTTGGATTAGCTTACTGACCACTTCGTTTAGCAACCGAAAATCTGGTCCCAATTGTGGTTGTTAAGTGAGGACTACCTGTAGATCTTTGGCTTAATATTGAGCAGAGAGTAAGAAAAGGATATATGATGCCCCATTAACTATTTAAATGAATTAATGAATAAGTGTGAATGAATCAGAAATGCTTGCGGTGATGTTAACAGGTGTCTTAGCTGAGAATGGAAATGTGCATGTACTTTTGTATGCAGATGATCCCATGTTGTTCCTAAATGATTTACGGGGAATGTGGAATATTTGTCAAAAGAAATGAAAATGGCTGTGTATAAAAGATTGCTTCTGCCCACTTAGTTATATAAAAGGGAGTAAGGGGAATGTAAAAATTGAATGCAGTGGGAATGGATTACGTACTTAAGTTGTGTGGTAAAACAAGAAGGGATAGGATTAAGAATGAATGGGTGAGGGATGAATGTGAATAAAAAAGTGAGCAAACAGTACAAATTAAGTACTGTACCCTTAGGGCACTTTGGTCACATAGAATGAAGCAGGGTTGAATTGTAGTACCAATTTTATTTATTTATTTATTTATTTATTTATTGTTCAATTTATATCACCGCCCATCTCCCCCCACAAGGGGACTCTGGGCGGTTTACAACAAAATTGATTAATTAAAAGCATATAAAATACAATACATCATTCCAATTTAATTAGATATAAATATATAAATATATAAAATCCAAGAGGTTATGTTATTGTTTAAAGGAACTCTATGGTGCCAGCCACCTCCAAGAGGAGCTATTACCCCCCCCCCATCCCAGGCAAGGTGGCAGAGCCAGGTCTTCAATTGCTTTCGGAAGGTCAGGAGTGTGGGGGCCTGCCTCACCTCCACGGGAAGAATGTTCCAAAGGGCGGGTGCCACTGCCGAGAAGGCTCGCCTCCTGGACCCCGTCAGATGGAATTCTTTTATAGATGGGATCCGTAGCAAGCCCTCTCTGCATAACCGGGTGGGGTGGGTCGACGGTATTTTCGCCTCCCTGCCGCTCAGTGCCGCGTTTTTTTCAGGGTCCCCGGAGCCTGCCCTCTCGAAGGGGCACCCTGGCGTGGTCTTTTCCTCCCCCCACCCGGCTGCCCCAGGGTGGCCGATCAGTTGGGCGGTGGGGAAGCGGACGCGCACCGGAGCTACCCGGTAGGGGCTGAAAAAACCGCGGGGAACAAAAGTGGGGAGGAAAAGTCTGCCCCACACCCCGCCAGGGTGCCCCTTTGAAAGGGCAAGCTCCGGGAACCCCGAAAATGCCCTTGGTGCCTGGAGCTGCAGGCCTGCAAACCCCGCCCCCCCATCCGTCCGATTGGATGCCGCGCACAAACCCCGCCCCCTGGTCCTTGGAAAAAATTTTCCGAGGGAAGTGGTCCCTGGTGCCAAAAAGGTTGCCGACCCCTGGTATATATATACAGTATATGAAGGTGGCAGAAGCAAAGATGCTTTGCAGAGAAAGATAGGTACAGAGAGGTGTGGTAAATGAGGTTGCGAAAGTGTCTTCCCAGTTGACTTCAAATGTGTACATAGATGATCTAACCTCGCTTAGAAGTTTTGATGCAGTTTTGATGCAGTATTTTAAGCAAGCGGAAGCGTCTAAACGCTTTTCGAAAGCAATTTCAGGGAAACAGTATTTCCTTCTAGTCCCCAGGTAACCGACAGCTTTTGTGACTACAGCCCAGCCTGTAGCAAGTGCTTCCCGCTCTTGCTTGAAGCGGCAAACGCGTCCTTCCAAGCTGAACACCTGACGCGGTGGCGCCCGCTTTTCTACACCGCCGGCAGTCGAAATCAAGACCCATCCAATACGAACGAGGGCCGAGCCCCCAGCGCCTGCTCCCCATCACCATGGCAACTGCAAACCTCCGCTAGTCGAGGCGAAGGCGGGTCATGTGTCCCGGAAGAGCCGCCTCCTGGCGCCCCCTCTGGCAGGAAGTGGGGAAAAGAGAGGACAAGGAGGGGGAAGCCAGGGCCAAGGAAATTAAACACTCGGCGGAGCTGGTCGGTTCATATCGGGGAAGCGGCGCTGAGTCCCGGGAAGGACGTCTGCCGAGGGGGCGCGGTGGCTGCCGGTTGGGCTCCTCCCCTCCTTCCTGGCTTTCCCCGCGGCCGCCGCCGGCTCCCGGCTCCGCCCCCCCCGTCGCTGTGAAGGCTGGTCTGGGTCGTTGGCGCGCCCCCTTCGGGGTAGAAGCTGGGCCTAGCTGGAACCAGAGGTAAGCAAGTGCTGCCCGACCAGGACCACCCCTGCAGGTCACTCTTCCCTCCTGCAGCCGTTGTGGTTCCCGCTCCTCTTTGCCTCCCAGGCAGTTTCGGACCATTTTTTGTTAGTGAGCTTCTTGTTCGCCGTCGTGTTTTTCTCCCCCGTCTCTTGAATGTTTCACACAATGAGTAGGGGTAACCCGGGTCAATTGTTTACTCTCGGCGGCTCCAGACAGTCCTGGTTCCTTTGATAGCTCCACTTGAAACACGTGTTTCCCGCGTTAATATACTACCTGTACAGTGTCTGTAGGGCATTCTTGTGAACAAAGCTTGCAGTCCTTTCTGCAGAATTAAGGCTTCAGTATCCCTTTGCCCGCCTACTCCCACCACCTAATTAAAAACCCTTATTGGAACCTAGAGAAGAAGCCTGTGCCCCTCTGGTTAACTGTCGAAAAGCACCTGACCCACTGCTGCTCTATCTGCAGAATAAGGCTCATTTAGATTCTTATTAATTAAAAGCATCAAAAGACAAGGGAAATGACTCTGGAGCTGACAAACAAGCTTACAAAAACCTACATTTATTCCATTCAGAAATTCAAGTTTTTATTGGAGATGGATGGGTGGCAAATGAAAAAGAAATGCATCAGTCCAAAAATAAAAGTTAAAAGATTATCTATAACTCACTGCTAATATCTGCTCTTTCTTTAGGATTTGTCATACTAAAGGCCTAAAAATTATTTTTTTCTTGGAGAAAGAAAAATTAGCTCCTTGAAAACCTAAACTGCAAATTGTGTCAAAACTAGTTGACAAAGATATGATTCTTCCTTTTAAGGGGAATGGAAATGCAAGGAGTTGAGATTGTTTGGGGGGGGGGGTGATGTTATTTTTCTCAAGATTTTTTTCCCCTGATTCTAGAAACATAATTTTTAATATTGATGAGGTTCAGGAAGATGTTTCTGTTTTTTGCCTTTGCCTTTGTTATAAGTTTCAATAGAGAAACTGCTATGAATACAGTTGCCTTAAGGAAAAGTTCTTCAAAGTAATATTCATTAGCACCATTTGCTTGCAGAAATGACTTTCAATGTCTGCCGGAGTATCTGTCTTAATTTTCAATACTTTTGAAATTATGTTAACTTTACACTGACATGATTCGGTGCATAGAGCATGACCCCTGTGGATGTTTAGGGTTGTGCTTGAAACTGCTCTTTTTTCCAGGGGGGAAAAAGACGAAAGGTAAAGTAGGATGCATACAGTTATAGTTTAGGAGGTTTTTAAAACAAAACCATTAAAAGGTGGACTAGTATTGTCACTGCATTGCAGATAAGATGCTAAGGCTAGAAAGGACGATGCTAAGATCACTTATTGCTGAGCTGCACAGTCTGACACCCAGGGCAACAGGAAGTCTCCAAAACCCTGGTATGATTCCCAGAGATCTCCAAAAGTTGTTACTAAAGATAAAGGTTACTACATATTTTAAATGTAGTTTAATTTAAATGAGTTAAATTTTTAGAAGCCTAGTTTTTGTTCTGGCTTACCTGTTGCTTTTTTTGAGCATAACACAGCACTCAAACTCCAGATGTCTCTCTTCTTCCAGAAAAAAATGTGCACTAATGACTGTGTGTGCTTGGCAGAGGCAAGTTATACAAACTTTAAAATAATTTACTTTGGTTTACTATCTTTAGATTTGAAAACCCACTGTGTTAGGATCATGTTAGCTAATCTCAAGAGCACTGTAGCTGTATTTTGAGCTAACTCAAGTTTCTGAATTATCCTTGAAGATAGTCCTATAGACAACATATTGCAACAAACAAGTTAAAAAGAAAATATATGAGTGTTGCCAGTTTGTCTTTGTCCCAGAAAGAATTACAGCTGATACCTCAAAAATCAAAAGCAGTCTTTCAGTACCTTTTCAAACCAGTACATTTTATTAAAAAGCATCTCAGAGGAGTCTAAGCTGATACTGTGCCTACTGACTGAGCTCTGTTATTTTCTATGCCTTATTTTTCAAGAGAAATGCAGTCTTCTCCAGAACAGGTTGAACACTGCTAACCTAGGCAGATGGCTCCACTCTTATACTATTTCCCTCTTGTCTGAATTAGCTTTCAGTTTATTGACTTTCATCTAGTCCATTACAGGTAGTCCTCGCTTAATGACGGTAATGGGGATGAGCAACTCCATCGCTAAGCAACATGGTTGTAAAGTGTGATGTCACGTGACAGTGCCAACTTGCAATGACAGTTGCGGCAGTTCCTGTTGCGGTCGTTAAGCAAATCCTATGCGGTCGTTAAGCGTGACATCACGTGATCACCATTTGCGACCTCCTGCCAGCTTCCCCATTGACTTTGCTTGTCGGAAGTAGGCAGTGAAGGAAGGGATGCTGAGACCATTGTAATTGCAAGCTGGTTGCCAGGTGCCCGAATCACGATCACATGACTGTGGGGACACTGCAATGGCTGCAACTACGAGGACTGGTCATATTGAAAGGGTCTAAGCTATTCCTTCAGCTTCCCTCCCCCACGGCTTGCTGGGACGTCGACAGTCCTCCCTCAACCAAGGCCTAATCCAAATCCAGAGCTAGCTCTTCCTTTTCTCAATACCGAGTTTTCATTAGGGATCAACAAACATTCATCCTGGCATGCGATCAAAGCCGACCCAGCTAGCCGATAGCAGTCTAGATACCCAATTAAGTCAGGCTTCTGGGAACTGTGGCAAAGATCTCCCTGAGACCCAACAAGGGCCTCCACATTCGCTTGGTGGCTACTTCCTTGTGAAGAAACACCACTGCTCATATACACACATACACACACAACACTCCCCCCCTAAGAAAAGTCGTACTCACAAACGTTGGTAGATTCTTTTTCAATCCTGACGAGGGGTTCGTTTTCAAAGTCTCTTTTGCAGGCAATTTAGGGTTCTTTGCTGTACAGGGTCTGGCAGCTGAGAGGCAAGAGAAAGCCACCGGAAAAACACAGTTCCGGGAGCGCTCGTGGCGTTGCCTAATCTCCAAGCTGCTTTTCCCTGACAGGCTGGTTCAGAGAGTCTGCTTCCCTTTAAGGGGGTTCACAGGTACTCCCCGATTCCCGGCCAATGCACCAAAAATGTAAGGCACCAAAACTTACCACGCGCCTTTTAGAGAAATACCAAGTACACAACTGAGACTTTGTAAAAGGAACAGCAGCAAATTTATTTGGCACCAAGCAAGGTTGCTGGATGGCAGTCCTACAGGTGTCACGTGCAGGTGACCTCTGAGTGGAGCAGCCATCCCAAGTACAGTGAGACACAAACTTTTATACAAAATACAAGCAGGAAGTGATGATGGTGGTATGCCCATGTGTGGGTGAGGTGTCCTCTGACCATTCCCCGGGATTGGCTAGCTTTTGGGGATCAGGGTCCCGCCCAGGGCTTAGGGATTCTGGGATCCGTCAGGTCATGAGGTGATGTGGGTTATCAAAATAGTTGCAAAGAGATGGGCCTGTGAACATTCATCTATGGGTACATCCAGGAGGACACAGATTAATACTTGCATCTTATACAGATAAGAGTAACGGTTTAGGAACATTCGGATTATACAAGCAAAGTAAGTTACAAGAGGTCAAAACCATAAAATCACATCTTTGCACATTTATATCTTAGGAGGGAAACAAAGGATTTACTACAGAAAAGCCAGGTAAATATGTTAGCTTGTCTCAGGAAGGGGATGCTGACCAGATGGGTGGTCCCAGGCTGGTATGCATTCCTGAGAGAGGTTGAATTTAGAATTAGTATTCAGAGCTTAACACTTAGCATTTCTATGCAGCATTCTTTGGGGCCTTGCTGGCCCCCATCTCAAGGGTCACCCTTGGGTAACAAGTCTTTGGTTCAAGCACTAACTTTGGCTCTGTGGAGTTCTAACAGTGTTGCACTATGGGAAACACTACAGCAGTGAGTTTTCCAAGCCAAACTCTGTGGCCCAGGTTTGCTTAGACCCTTTCAATATGTCTCTGTGACGTCCCCAATCCGTTGACTATTAAATCAGTTCCTGACACAAGCCACTTAGGGATATGAAGGAATCTTTATTAAAGCCAGTGATCCATTGCACATTAAAGATTCAAGTGAATCAAGCTCCCGCAACCAACAGTTTAATAATCTCCAAGTTTCCCCCCCCCCCCCATCGGGATTCAGTGCTCGATCGCCCTTCCCTTCGTCTCTGTTTTTCATCTTTCTAGGTCCGAATGAACTAACGCGGCGATATCGCCCTTTGATCTGTCCTGGGTGCTGAATCGCTCACCTTGATACTTTGATTAACGTAGTTTGCAGTTCTGTGAATACACCAAGTCTCCACTTACATGTCTGGCAGTTTTACTGCAAAGCACCCCCCAACCGACCCTGTGAGTTTTAACAGACTGGCGGGATGCTTCCTGGCGCCATGGCAGGATGGCATGGTTGACATCCTGATAGTCTCCTTGTTCGGCACCATTGCAACTTTGAATGGTCACCAAACAAGTGGTGGTTAAGTGAGGACTACCTGTACTAAGCCAAGCAGTGATTCAGAATGTCTACCCTCCCACCTGGCTTAAATGAAAAGAGGAGAGAAAAAGCTGGATGTCAACTGCATATTGATAACAATTTGATTCATGGCCTCACATGCTGTAGAGAGTAAGGAAGATGACCTTGATGGAAATATGCAGGAATTGTTAAAAGGGGCTGAAATATTTTTTAAGTCCAGAACATACAAGATAATATTCAGAAGTGGCTCAGGCAGATGCTTCCCTAATTCACTGAAGTATAAGGAGGAGGAGGAGGTACAGCACAGTCAGACCTGCAAGATTCTATTATTATAACCAGTCTCAATAAAAATAGTTTTAGCTTTCCTATGGAGCTGATTTCCTGGTCTGGTCTACCTACTGGGGCTGATGGATGCTTTCCACCAGCATTTTCATCTATATGTTAAATAGCAGAAAGAATAAAATTGAACTCTGGAAAACCCAGTGGCACATAAAGCAAAGCTATAAATTCCCACTCTTTGGAAGTAGTCGATTGATTGATTGATTGATTGATTGATTATGTGCCATCAAATAGTTTTCAACTCATAGCGACCACATAGATTTTCTCCATGATGATCTATTCCCAACCTGGTCTTTTCAGGTCTTCCAATAGTGCACTCATTGCCACTGTAACTGAGTTCATCTACCTTGCTGCTGGTCATCCTCTTCTCTTTCCTTCCATCTTTCCCAACATTAGAGCCTTTTCTGGAGAGCTAAGTCTTCGGATAATGTGTCCAAAGTAGGATAATGTAAGGCTGGTCATTTGTACCTCAAGGGAGAATTCTGTGTTGATTTGTTTGATGATTCATTTGTTTGTTTTCTTGGCTGTCCATGGTATTTTCAGAAGTCTTCTCCAACACCAAAGTTCAAAAGTGTCAGTACTCTTCCTATCCTGCTTCTTCAAAGTCCAACTTTCACTTCCATCAAGTGTCACAGGGAATACCATGGCTTGCACGATTCTGTTCTTTGTAGGTATAGAGACATCACACCATTTGTATATCTTTTCCAAGGCATTCATGGCTGTGCTACCAAGTGCTAGTCTGTGGCATATTTCTTGACTGCTTGTTCCTTTACTGTTGATGGCTGAAGCTACTCACCACTTGTCTTCATTGTCTTGTCTTTATTTAACTTCATTGCCAATTCTAAGGCTGGTTGTTCTACCCGTTGTCCTTAGTTGGTCTTCTTTATATTTCATTTTAGTCCCATTTTTTTCTTTGCTCCTTAACTTTTAGAGCTTGCAAATCCTTTGCATTTTTTGCTATCAGGGTAGTGTCATCAGCATATTTATTTATTTAGTATACTGCCCAGTCCCAAAAAGGCTCTAGTTGACTAGCAATTTCATAATAAAATAATTGAACAATAAAAAAGAAGGAAAAAATGAAAGTACATAAAATAACCTGTCAAAATCAAAAAAATGAAACCAACAATTGAGTTCCTGTAAAATAGTTTCTCCCTCTTAGACAGTTTTTTAGAAGCAGCTGAGAAGTCCATGAGAATCTAGAGAACTGTAGAATCTAGAGAACAACTGTTCTCTTGGCAAAGTTTATCCCAAGTGTGTAGTTGTGTGTAGCTTAGTTTATTATGGTCATAGACTGGAACAAGTTTAAAAATTCCGAACATATACACTAAATAGCTGAACCATAGATAGCTTCTAAGAGCCAGTGCCAATAACAGATGTTTTACCACTGTCTTAGAGATTGACTGCTAAATAGTATGGCTATAATTTCCTGGTCCTGCAAATAAGTGAAGTATCTGTTAGCTCCCTATGTCTTTGGAGGAAGTTGGTTGCATCAATAATGGATTGTTGGCTCTCAAGCTACATAGCGTTATATTGTGGCAGCTTCACTCAAATAAAAGGCAATCATAATGGTGATCTAATTGATCCCATCTGTACAATCAAACAAGTTAAACAGGAATGCATTTTAGCCTCACTTTAGTTTAATTTGGGTATAAACAATATTACTGATGTTTTCAATAAGCTGGAATACCATGCTCCCTTTTTAGCTCATTTCCCATTTCTGTGTTATATTTGGATGTTGCTGCCATTCTTTCTGTAACTCCAGTGGGTTTAGACAAGGTTTATCATCTTATTACTCCAGATAATTCCTCAAAATTAATTACTCAAAGTTTCTAGTATTCTCAAAAAAGTACTTTAAGACTCCTCCCAGATGGAACATAAATGGGAGAGAGATTGAACAGGTTAAAACCTTTAAATGTCTGGGTATTCTTTTTCAGTCTTCTACCTGCTGGGCTAACCAAACACATGAGCTTAATCCAAAACCATAAAGAACATCCCTTGCCATGATTAAGTATGCAAGTTCTATTGCTCAAAACTATGCCCCAGTAGTGATTAAACTTTATAAAGCCAAAGTTGTTATATGGTGCCTAGCAGTGTTTTATATAAATAGGTATCCCACATAGAGACTATTCAAACAAAACTTCTGAAATCCTTAGTAAGGATGCCACAATCAACCCCTAACTCCCTGATACGGTTAGAATTAAGCTGCATCTCCTTAAGGGCTTGTCTGAGGCCCATGTCAGATTTTGGCTGAAGCAAACCCTCTGGGGATCCTCTCTCCTTGTTGGATGGGTACAACTCATCCTTGAGGAATCAAATTAGAGAAGATCTTGCACATTGTGACCTTTCCATCCCAGAAATACTTACCCCTTGGACTATGATAAACCTTGACTGTATATAAGTTGAGGATCAGAGATAAGACATGCAAACAGATGTAGCCAGTGGCTCACACCTTAGCTCAGGGTTTCTCAGCCAGGGTTCCGTGGAACCCTGTCACTAGGAGTTCCCTGGGAGATCACGATTTATTTAAAAAATGGGCAACTTCACATTAAAGAGCTAAGTTTCATTCTTTATTTTTAGTTTAAGAACACTGTTAATGCATATATCCAGACCTACACATGAAACAAATATAATATAATCCTGAATGTCTCTATAAAAGGCAGTGGAGTAATATATTCCAAGGGTGGTAAAGGAAGTTTCTGTTCGAAAGCCAGATTTGAAACCAGGTTGAAGCTTCTTCCAAAAATAACGACGTAATTAGCTTAAGCATCATGTCTAAGAAGGGATGTTGGCACCTGGGCTGGCTTATTATGAGATTGTGTGTGTGTGTGTGTGTACAGGTACCTATGTAGAATGTATGTCTCTATATTTGTGTGTGTATATTTAATAATAATAAGAGAGAAAAAGAGACAATCTTATAACAATACAGCAATAAAATAGAAAAAAACCACAATGCATAGAATAATCAAAATTTTAAAAATGAAACTTGCAATTGAGTCCCTGTAAAATGCTGTTTCTCTCTTAGACTTTTTTTCAGTGTACTATGATTATATGTATGCATGTGTGTGTGTGTGTGTATACACAAACACACGCATATAGCCACGTACTCCCTTCCGCAGTCTTGGATGGTAGATATAAAAAAGTCCCAATAGCTGCAAGGTGGTGCTTTTGTAATAATGGAGAGATAGAAACTACAGACCACGTGCTCCTCCGTTGTCCTTTTTATAAAGAGCTTAGGAGTAAATTAATATTACCTTTGACCAAGAAATATCCTAGGCGGCAAGATATAGAGTATATGCAAATGTTACTTATAGATGAAGATCCAACTGTTATGGCGCAAGTAGCCAAATTCTGTGCAGCTGCTATAAAGATACGCCAGACTATGATAGGAAAAATGTAGTAATGTACTCCTTGTAATGATTTTAATAATTTTAAAAGGTTTATATATATATATCACATCATATTTTATATATGATATTTTACTTTTTATAAACACTTATATCTGATAGAATATTAGTAATGACTAATATTAAGAGCATATTTAAATTTGATTAAGGGGCTCGTCCACATTGTGATCTGAATGTATTTTAATTTTTAATTGGAACATGTAATTTAACTTATATTTTTAAAACTATTTTAAATCAGATGGTGCATATTGTAAGGTTCAATGACTATACCTTTGTAGAATTGTATCTTGTACTGGTCAGTGACCGTAATAAACTAGAATAATGAATAATAACACACATATATTTTATGTATTAAAATGTATATTTTTCACAGTGAAACCTTGTTTTACGTGACTATTTGGAGGAAGGAAGCATCTATTATTCACAACTGTTGTTAAATATGAAAGTACATCATCACTAGTTTACAACATTTGTATAATTATATTATTCAAATAATATAATTAACATAGTCTACATTATTTGCATAATGACATCCTTAAGTAAATTGACACAATGTTATTTTGCAAATGATGTAAATCTCCAAAGAAATTTGGTGTGTTATATATGCAAAGTCTGGTGAATCCTAATCCACAAAATTGAAGTTTCTCTGTATTTCTTTGTCTTTATAACTGTGGACCTTCCCTCTGGTAAGGGAAAAATCATTCAACAGAGTGGAGTAATATTCAAAAATAGAAATGTCAATAATTCTAAAAGAGGATTTCCACACTACAGTATGTCATTGAAAAGATAATTCATGTGCTTTGATAGAGTGATGATAAGAATAGTTGCAGTGACTATTGATTTTGATGTTGATTTTTAACCAATCAATCAATATCAATATTTCATATTGATCCTGAAATTGAGGTCCAGCATTATGTGTGGACTTTCTTCTTCCACTCTGCAACTCCAAAAATCAGCTCCAGAGGGTCTTTCATCTCTGAAGGAAATTTTGAGGCCATGCATAGGAATTGCAAGAAAATGGAATTGCCTACCTCCTGGTGGTTGATGGATGTGATAGAGTAAAGGATATCACTTTTGGAACCTTAGTTTCTCTGGGGAGAAAACAATAATTTATACTAATGTAACTGATCCTGAATTACCTCAGAAGCCAGATAGACCCATTTTTCCTGTTATATAGCATGCATTAATGTTTGCACTAAAATATTTAAATTTTAAATATTACATTTACATTTCACTTCAAAGATAATATATTTTTATTAAATTGTACTTTAAATTTAAGTTTAACTTTCATCAACAAATGCAAATCTATAATTATGTTTAGTCATAATTACATTAATCCCATAAATAGTTAATTGAGTAGGAGTATGCATGAAATGGATAATATATTTTGTTTCATGTTTGGGAGAAAACAGCTTAATTTACCTTATGGGACAAAGTTGAAGTGTTTCAAATGCTCTGGCATAAAGAAATAATTGGAATGCAGAACAAGCCTCTTGCTTTCTTGTTTTCCATCTCAAGGCCACAGTTGTAGATGGTATGGTAGCCCATAGTGGCTACTAGTTGCCACCCAATCTACAGAAAAATTGGCCAAGACAACTTTTTTTTAAAAAAAAAACTTCCATGGGAAATAATGCGACTGAACAGCAATAGCCATTTTAATCTTCTCCAGCAAGACTACAGAATCTAAAATTGTTCCTCAGTCCCTCAACCAAGTGCTTAAATATCTGTTTCTTCTCCCTCTCCTCATTTCATTTCACTCTCTCCTTATTCCATTCAGTCTTTGCCAGTGATTGCAGGGGCAGGGTGTAATCAGTCCCTGCTTGCTTTTTCAAGCTGTAAAAAGCAAGTCATTCACAAGCTAGAAAAACAGCAGGTAAATCACAGCAGTGAGAAAAGATGGAACAGTCAAACAATGCTATTTGAAATGGCCAGTTTTTCTTCTTTTTTGTCTTTTGTCTTGAGATTGAGATGAAACTCTTGAAAAATATATCCCTGTTAGTGAATCCTATGTATTTCTGAACAGAAGTCCAGTTTCATTATTACATGCATTAATGTTAGGCTGCAGCCTAAATTAAAGATAAATGAAATAGTTCTAAAGGAATTGACAACAAAGTGTTAGTATGATACTTGGAAAACTATGGTTAAATGTTATATATTGTAATACAGTTTATTAGGTTGCAGTTTGTTGATTCAGCTACTATTGCTCTGTTGACCTCTGCCCATCTTGGTTTATTCAAGTTAGCTGTGAAGGTTGACTTGATGGATCCAAGGAATGGTAAATGTGTCTGTGTAATGTATTAATGCATTATTTCTATACTTTGTATGTTGTCACACTCCATATGGCCCCATGGCAATATACTGTACAGTAAAAACAAACAGAATGCTCATAGTAGAAAAACAGAATACTGTTGCTTAATGACCCTAATTGGGACCAGAATTTCCATTACTAAGTGAAGCGGTCATTAGGCAAAACATCACGTGACCACACCGCTTAGCGACGGCAGTTCCAGTAGTCCCAGTTGCAGTCATTAGGCAAGGATCTCTCGCTTCTCCTGCCCTGCTGCGCTCACCTCTGCTTCATTTCCCCCACCTGCCTATCTCCCCCCATCTCTACCCTTTTGGCTGCCCTGCACTTTGCCCGCTGCCCCCAGCTGACCTTCACCATCTTCTTCCTGCTGCTGCTGGCCCAGGATAGAAGCGCTGGGCGAGGATGCAGCCCTGGGATGCGCGACAAGCACAGCAGGGGAACGGAGCCTTGTCTGCTGAAGGGAGCTTTCTGGGCCCAGCCAGGGAGGAGGCAGTGGGATGGGACAATGAAGCACGGTGCAGCACACTCTGTTGTTGGGTGAGGCAGGAGAGGCAGTAGTGGCTCCCCAGGCGCCACTGGAGGAAACAGAGAGATGAGGGCTTCTTGGAGGGGCAGCACACACTCTGCAGTTCACATTGGAAATGCCCCTGGAAACCCAGCCTGCAGGCTTCAGTGAGGGTTGGAGGCAAGCCCAGCGCCAGCAGAGCCTACCTGCAGGCCCTCTGCGTACTCTCAGCCCAGCCTTCCTCCTGCAAAACCTTGCGAAGGACCAGCAGCTTCCAATGTGAGCCACAGAGCATGCACTGCGCCTCCGGGAAACCCTCATCTCCCCACCTCCTCCAGTTCTGCCGCTACCCTGAGCTGCGCCTCCTGCACAGCCTCCACCTTCACCCAGGAAGGTGCCACCACCTCTCCTGCCTCACCCGGTGATGGAGAGTGCCGTGCCTTGCCATCCTGTCCTGCTGCCTCCTCCCCCACCGGGCTCAGCAAGTTCCCTTCGGCAGATGAGGCCCCACTGCCCTGCTGCAATCACCACATGCATCTCAGGTCGGCACGCTTGCCCAGCACCTGGATCCCAGGCCAGCAGCAGGAGGAAGATGGCAAAGGTCAGCTGGGGGTGCTGGTGGCGGAGGGCAGCAGGGGTATGTGGTGGAGTGCAGGGTGGCCAAAAGGGAGGGATGGGGGGAGATAGGTGGGGGGAGTTGCAGTGGCCCTGTGGTTGTTTGGGTGGGCTGCCAAGTGCCCAAATTTTTATCACGTGGGGGCACTGCAATGGCCAGAACACCGACGACCGGTCGTAACTATCATTTGTTCAGCACCACCATAACTTGAACAGTCGCTGAACAAATGATTGTTACGCAGGGGCTACCTGTAATATAGAAATGATAATCATTAAAACTGTCAAACCATTCATAAAATGTTATTACCAGAAATAGTAATCATAGGCATACTAATGAGATACCTTGAATAAACACTATTCTGTACAGTTGTTTTAAGACTTGTTTTTTTCTGTTACTAGATTTCAGAAACATTACAATTAATATTTGTTTTAAAATAACTTAGTAGTTTGTCCTATAAACCAAATAACAATATAACTATATTATTTTATTAAAAATTGTATAGTTTTAAAAAGAATCCTAACCTGTGTGTGTGTGTGTGTGTGTGTATAGTGGCTGGATAGTGTAGTGGTTAGAGCACCACCTTTGGAGTGAGAGACCGGGATTCAAATCCCGGCTGGTTCCTACCTTACCACTAGGGGTCTTTGGACAAAAAAACCCTAACGCTTTACCTGCCTACCTCAAATATGAGAGTGACACGAATTAAGAGAGTCAACTGGAACAAACCATACATGGACGAGGCAAGAGAACCTGGAATTGATGGAATGCTACTACAACGTAGACCTAATGAGAGGGGATATATGAAACGTACGAGGGAACTATGGATGGACAGAAGACCTGCATCCACTCTAAGTGAGAAACAGCTAGTTACCCAACACTTCAACATAGTGAAGAGGAAATTGCTCTCACAACTTGAGATAAACCAACTACACATTATATCCCAGACTCAACAAGACCCGGAAGTACAACTGGAGGTGCAGCCAACACCTGAAGCTGGAACGTCACTGCCACCCCCTCCATTACAAAGCACAGCAGCTGATATGAGGCAAAAGATCATGGATGAACTAGCTACAGTCAACTCTTGAGACCAATTACCAAGGCTCAGTGGAGAAGTACCATCAGATAGTATGCTAGAAGATGCCAACAGAGCCCTCACGACAATCCCTACTACCACCATAACTCAAACCAATGAACTGGTATACGCTATCGCCGCTGTAATCCTGGAGATGCTTGGCTACATGATCAAGAAGAACAGCAGTACATACCCCCCCGGAAAATGAGGTTGGAGGCTAAGATCAAGGCAACTCGGAGAGAGGTTAGCCAGCTGGTAGAACTACAGAAGGGTGTGGAGATTAAGGATAAGACTCGGCTACTGAAAAAATGCAAGGGCCTGATTCCATCTGAAGCCCTAGAGCAGAGCTTTCCAAACTTTCATGTTAGTGACACACTTTTTAGACATGCATCATTTCGCGACACACTCTTACAGCAGGGCACAAGGCAGGCACTAGGACCTGCGTGGAATCCTGGCAGGGCAGGTTTGGAGGCAGCAAGGCACAAGGCAGGCACTGGGTTGTTGTTTATTCGTTCAGTTGCTTCCGACTCTTCGTGACTTCATGGACCAGCCCACGCCAGAGCTTCCTGTCAGCCATCGCCATCCCCAGCTCCCCCACGGTCGAGTCCGTCACCTCCAGAATATCATCCATCCATCTTGCCCTTGGTCGGCCCCTCTTCCTTTTGCCTTCCACTTTCCCTAGCATCAGCATCTTCTCCAGGGTATCCTGTCTTCTCATTATGTGGCCAAAGGACTTCAGTTTTGCCTTTAATATCATTCCCTCAAGTGAGCAGTCTGGCTTTATTTCCTGGAGTATGGACTGGTTTGATCTTCTTGCAGTCCAAGGCACTCTCAGAATCTTCCTCCAACACCACAGTTCAAAAGCATCTATCTTCCTTCGCTCAGCCTTCCTTATGGTCCAGCTCTCACAGCCATAGGTTACTACGGGGAATACCATTGCTTTAACTATGCTGACCTTTGTTGTCAGTGTGATGTCTCTGCTCTTAACTATTTTATCAAGATTTGCCATTGCTCTCCTCCCAAGTAGACGTCTTCTGATTTCCTGGCTGCAGTCAGCGTCTGCAGTAATAGGCACTAGGACCTACGTGGAATCCTGGCAGGGCAGGTTTGGAGGCAGCAAGGCACAAGGCAGGCACTAGGACCTGCGTGGAATCCTGGCAGGGCTCAGAGGCAGCAGCAGCTGCGACACACCAGACCAGACACTGCAGCCGTGTCCCGACACACAGTTTGGAAAGCTCTGCCCTAGAGACTGCTAAACAAAGGCTCACAGCACTGGCTACCAGGCTAAGGAGATACACTAGAGAAGCAGAGGCCAAGAAGATAAACACCCTGTTCGCCAAAGAACCATCCAAGGTGTACTCCCAACTGCAGTGCAACAACACAGTAACAGCAGAGCCACCAACAGCAGAAACTGAACAGTACTGGAAGAACATATGGGAGAAAGAGAAGACACATACAGTAACACCAGTGCAAAGTGGCTGCAGGACCTGAGAGCAGACCACAGCAATCTCCCAGAACAGGAACCAATCACCATCACAGTAGCAGACATCCAACAGCGGGTCAAGAACATGAAGAGCTGGACAGCACCTGGCCTGGACGTGATCCACACCTACTGGCTAAAGAAACAGTGCATGAACACCTAATAGCACAGATGAACCAGCTGCTAGCAGCAGGCTCCCACCCAGACTGGCTAACACAAGGTAGGACAGTGCTGATCATGGAAGACCCCCACAAGGGAACAGCACGTCCAACTACTGGCCAATAACCTGCCTCACCACAACATGGAAAGTCCTATCAGGCATCATAGCCACCAAGCTGCAGGACCATATGGGCCAGTACATGAGCACAGCTGAGAAGGGCATTGGGAACAACACCAGAGGCTCGAAACACCAGTTGCTCATAGATAGAGCAGTTGCCCGAGACTCAAGCTCGAGACAGACCAATCTCAGCACAGCCTGGATTGACTACAGGAAAGCCTATGACTCAGTGCCACACACATGGATCTGTGAATGCCTGGTGCTATACAAAGAGAACAGGACACTCAGGACCTTCCTCAAGAACTCAATGGGACTGTGGAAGACAACACTGGAAGTCAACTCAAGACAGCTCGCACAAGTGGCCATCAAGTGCGGCATATACCAAGGTGATGCACTGTCCTCACTGCTGTTCTGCATAGGCTTGACCCCCCTCAGCCAGATAATCACAAGGACTGGATACAAGTTCAAGAGTGGAACTACCATCAGCCACCTCCTCTACATGGATGACATCAAGCTGTATGCTAAGAGTATACATGTGTAGCATCAACAAAAAAGGGAATATAAGCTTTCTAAAGAGTTACAAAATAGAAGGCAGCTGGCCCTAAAGTTGTCCAAAGGTCTGGATTTTCTCTGCCTCACACTTAATAACCACATGACATCAGGGGAAAGATTTCAGGGAGGGAATGTCCCATCTTCTTGAAGATCTTCCTTTATGCCATAAGGGAAATACAATACTTAGCAATCTTTAACATTAGCCTCATGGCTGTGATTAGTTTAGCAATATCCCTAACTTTACTTTGCATAGAACATAGAAGAGAGCAAACATGTATTTTCTCTGTAGGGAGAAGACAATAGGAAGTGATTGCTCCCTGCATCTCCTGTATGGAAAAAATGCTCCTTGCAGGATTAAAGCAGGGAACAGTTGCTTCCCAAGGAGCTTGATGCCCTGTGATGCGGAAGCTGGGACTATATAGTTCAGCAACATTTAGAAGTCCATAGGGCAGCAGAGGTAAAACTTTTGCACTTCAGGTAATTGGCTCAGATTGACAAGAAGTATTTTATAAAGTATTTTGAGAGCTTTGGTGCATAAGGAGGTCATTTTTTGGACTTCTCAGGTGAGTTAATATTGAAACATCTATAGCATTTTCCAAGCACAGCGCTTAATTAGTTGAGCTTGCAAAACAGACATTGGATATTAGGGATCTTGCCATGAAATTTCATGTGTGCATATGTAACTCCATGCCTTACCAAATCTGTACTGTGTAAGAATGTGATACCATAGTTATGTACCTGGCCTTCTGATTGAACAAATCTCTTTGTTCTTTAATTCCTAGAGTCAGAAATTATTTTCACAAACCTCATATCTGTTTCACATATAAGCTTCATATAGTGTGTGTTATCTGTTTCACATATAAGCTTCATATAGTATGGTTAAATACTGTAGCCCTATTCCTGCTTCTTCTTATTGAAAAGTCATACATGTTTACTTTGAAAAATTACATTTGTCTCATCAGTTCCTTGTTTTTAAATTATTGAACACAGTTATTCATTGAAACAGATCTTGTGTAATTTTGGATGATTATTTAAATAGTGACCCATATTACTAATTGTACTCATGTTTTTCTCTCCATCATAGCAAGATTTTGATATTTGGCATAGATTTATATTTCAGAAAGAAAATATTAAACTAATTTTGTAATGTAGGCTCGTTTTTCACATAAGATAACCCTCTCTTCCTTCATCTAGGGCTTGAAACAAAGCTTCAGACAGGTATCCTTGGGACCTGACACCATGGAGACGGAAAGTGAGCAAAATTCAAATTCAGCCAGCGGCAGCTCAGGCTCTGGTGGAAGCACTCGCCCTCAGATATCGCAAATGACACTGTATGAGCGGCAGGCAGTGCAGGTCAGGAGTTATCTTTGTTCTTTAGAAGTGTAAATGTGGCAGATATCAGGGTTGTTTTCAGAGCTGAGATGGTTAGCCAATGAAGATATACGCTCAAGAAATTGGAATTCATCAGATGATGGGCTTCAACTCCCTGCATGCTAGTGTGGCAGAACAAAAGTTCAGTTAATATTTTGTTTTAGATCAAGCAGTGGTTCCTTTTTCCAGAGCAGTTCCCCTTTTACCCCAGTAGTCTATGGTCTGCCCAGCTTGTATCCTTTGCTTTGGGGATAACCTAAATAATATTAGGTCCCTTTTTTGTATACTTTTGTTCTTCTTAGACAAGAAATGGTGAATACATTTTGAGATGAGTGATTATTCTAAATGACCAGTGCTAGGTCAATGCTAGGGGCCTCTGGCTTTCAAATCACTTCCCCCTTCCATATGCCATTTGACCAGGACAGAGTATTACCTCCTGGCCTGGCTCAGAGATTGATGGAGAAGAGCAGCTGCAAGAAAAGACACTGAATATGGGAGTTCTGTGTTGCTGCATGAGCTTCAATTAAAAAGAGTTTGCTCCAAAAGTCTCTGCAAAACATTATAGTTCTGGTAGATCAGCATGGCATGTACTGAATGCAGCACTTATTAGCAAAGAATTTATTATTTCTTTGAAACAACAGACACATTTTCCTTCATAAAGGAAGGGGCAATCTCAGGGTGTAGGATGAAGAACTCTGGGGTGACCTCTCATTTCCCAAAAGATAGTGATCCTGCTTCTTACCTTAAATGTGCATCTCCCAGGAAGTTAGAAGGAAACCATAAGGCAAAGGTGGTGTTTTGCTTGCATTCTGGCTTTGCATTCTGGAAATGTGGCAAGGGAGCTAAAAAAAATTGGGATGAGGGCCAGACCCAGCCTGTGGATTACTGATGGGCTGTTCCTGCTGAGAATGTGATAAATCTACTCCAGTTGCATTCTCCTAACCATTGTAATTAAGCTCTTGAAAGTGTTTATCCTAATAACCTCTGTTTCCCCAGTTTGGTGTAGTGATCCATATTTTTTTATATGGGATTGGGATTTGATTTGCTTTCATTTATTTATTTATTAAATTTCTATGACCGCCCATCTCCCCCTCAAGGAGGGACTCTGGGCAGTTCACAGCCACAATAACAACATTAAAATACAATAAAAACACAATAAAATATAAATGCAATAAATATAAATTAAAACCAAGTGGCAGGTGGTTTGTACAGTGATGCTGAACATATTTAAAATATTTAAGGCGGCTCTAAGAAATCAGCCATCCCCAAGCTTGACCACTTTCCCTCTTGCCCCAGGCGAGATCACAGAACCAAGTTTTTAATTTTTTCCTGAAGTCCAGGAGTGAAGGGGCCTGTCTTATCTCTGGGGGAAGGATGTTCCATAGGGCAGGTGCCGCTGCAGAGAAGGCTTGCCTCCGAGACCCCACTAGATGGAACTCTTTCATAGAGGGGGTCCGCAGCATGCCCTCTCTGCAAGATCGGGTAGGACAGGACGATGTAATGGGGATGAGGCGGTCCCTCAGATAACCTGGTTCCGTGCCATGTAGGGCTTTAAAGGTAATAACCAACACCTTGAATTGGACCCGGAAGCAAACTGGTACCCAATGCAGCTCACGGAGCAGAGGTGTTATGTCTGTCGATCTTGGTACACTTAAAACTGCCCGCACGGCCGCATTCTGTACCAGCTGTAGCTTCCGGATATTCTTCAAGGGTAGCCCCATGTAGAGCACATTACAGTAATCTATATGGGAGACAACCAGGGCATGAGTGATTGTTCGAAGGGCCTCTCGGTCCAGGAAAGGGCGCAACTGGCGTAAAACACGAGGTTGAGCAAAGGCTCTCCTGGCCACGACTGCCACCTGCTCAAGCAGGAGTCGTGAGTCCAGGAGGACCCCCAAGTTTTGGACTGAATCTGAACGGGGCAGTGCCACCCCATCCAGAGTTAAAGATGACAACTTCCTGGAAACCGAGAGGCCATCAATCCACAGCCACTCCGTCTTACCAGGGTTCAGTTGAAGCCTGTTGTTCCCCATCCAGGCCCCTACAGCCCCTAGGCACTGAGATAGGGTGTCCACTGCAACACTTACTTCACCCGGGATGGAGATATATAACTGAGTATCAAAAAGTTAAAGTATTAAAACTGAGTATTAAAACCAAGTGGCAGGTGGTTCTTAAGTGACGCTGAATATTTTAAAAATATTTTAGATATTTAAGGTGGTTCTAGGGAATCAGCCATCCTCAGGCTTGACCGCTTTCCCTTTTGCCCCAGGCGAGATCACAGAGCCAGGTTTTAATTTTTTTCTGAAATCCAGGAGTGAGGGGGCCTGTCTTATTCCTGGTGGGAGGATGTTCCATAGGGCAGGTGCTGCTGCAGAGAAGGCTCATCTCCGGGACCCCACTAGGTGGAATTCTTTCATAGAAGGGGTCCGCAGCATGCCCTCTCTGCAAGATCAAGTGGGACGGGATGATGTAATGGGGATGAGGCGGTCCCTCAGATAACCTGGTTTCGTGCCATGTAGGGCTTTAAAGGTGATGACCAACACCTTGAATTGGACCCGGAAGCAAACTGGTACCCAATGCAGCTCACGGAGCAGAGGTGTTATATGTAACGATCTTGATGCACCTAAAACTGCCCGCGCAGCCGCATTCTGCACCAGCTGTAGCTTCCGGATATTCTTCAAGGGTAGCCCCATGTAGAGTGCGTTACAGTAATCTATATGGGAGACAGCCAGGGCATGAGTGACCATTCGAAGGGCCTCTCGGTCCAGGAAAGGGTGTAACTGGCACACAACACGAAGTTGAGCAAAGGCCCTCTTGGCCACGACTGCCACCTGCTCTTCGAGTAGGAGTCGTGAGTCCAGGAGGACCCCCAAGTTATGTACCGGGTCTATCTGGGGTAGTGCAACCCCATCCAGAACTAAAGATGACAAATTCCCAGAAACTGAGCGGCCATTAATCCACAGCCACTCCATCCACAGCCATTTAATTTGTAGACCAATGATTCTTGAACTGTTTGACCCAATTACCCCTTTTCCCAGTTTCAAATAATGTCATTATCCCCACAAAAAATCCAGACTCTCTTACACAAGCGTCTCATGTTTATACAAGTGTTTGTTTACACAAACAAGCAATTACAAATTGTTCATTACCCCCATAATATGCCCAAATTACCCTCTTGGTAATTACCCCCAGTGTAAGAGAACCACTGTTGTAAATTATAGTTCCATGTTCTTGTTTTGGATTTCTTCTTTACTGCAGGCTCTTCAAGCACTGCAGCGACAACCCAATGCAGCCCAATATTTTCATCAGTTTATGCTTCAACAACAGCTCAACAGTGCTCAACTACACAGCCTGGCTGCAGTCCAGCAGGTGAGTCCATGTGCTAGCTGAAAAATTATGTTCGGGAAAAGAGAAACCCCGGGGACTGGAACTTCCGAGTGCCACCAAGGCTCCATCTTTTCCATCATGCTTTTCAGCATCTACTTGAATATGGAGAGTTGAGTTTGAGAATATTAATATGCAGATGATACTCAGTCCTATCTCTGCATTAATCTCACAAATGCTGTGAAACTTCTGAATCAGTATTTGGAGACAGTTTTTGCCAGTGTTACTTTGGGAGAATAAGAATTTCCCAGAGTAGGAATGCCAATTATGTCAACAACCAATCACTACCTAGTTCCAAACCCGAGGAATGAAAAGCAGTATGTCCACTAAATTGTGAGAAAGGTGGGAGAAAGAAGTACAAGATGTAAACTGTAATGGCTATTAGAAGGAACTGCACTCTTAAGTTGACAGAGGGCAATCAGCTGCTAAGTGGCTTCATTGTAGTAGACCAGAGCTTTCCAAAGTGTGTGTCAGGACACGTTAGTGTGTCGGCTGCAGTGTCTGGGTGTGTCGTGGCTGCTGCTGCCTCCGAGCCCTGCCGGGATTCCGCGCAGGTCCTAGTGCCTGCCTTGTGCCCTGCTGTAAGAGTATGTCGCGAAATGATGCCCTGCTGTAAGAGTGTGTCGCGAAATGATGCATGTCTAAAAAGTGTGTCACCAAAATGAAAAGTTTGGAAAGCTCTGTAGTAGACAATAAAGATTCTTATTTAAGTTTGTTGTCTGGATAGCTTCTTTTGAGTTTGAGCCATGTTGTCCACTGTCCACATGAGAGTGCAGCTTGTCTTATACCCATTGCAGTTTAAATCTTCTTTTTCCTGCCTTTCCCATAGCTTAATAGGTAAGTAGTGTGGCACTTCTCTGGTTTGGAATTAGGTGGTAATTGGTTCTTGACATAATGAGCACTGTTGAATGGTTGAGGGCAAACAAATGGAGGCTGAGTTGAAAAAAAGGGAGATATTTTGATTAGGAAACTGCTCTCTTATGGGCTGTGGCTTTTCTGAAGAATATGTATGCAGCTTGGCTTTCCATAGATTTACTGCTAACTAGCAGTGGTTGATAAAAAAATAGTTGGGGGCCTACTTTGAAAATTTTGACATGCCTTTGGTTATTATGTGTTAATGGTGCGCTGTCTGGGCTACTGTACTGTACTCGGGGCCACCTTTAAAATGATTATGAGCTGATGCAAAATATAACCATTCACATAATGATATGAGGTAGGTAATTCATTCATATGGCAGTTGTAGGCTGCATTCAGATTGTACCACAAAATACGATGGTGTGTCCATCCTCATTTCTGTCTGCTGAGCTTTGGGCCTTTTGGAGAGTAGTGAAGGGAGCTTTTGATTGCTCTTACTGATTGCTCACATGCTATAAATTTATTCCAGTTACATGACTGAAAAAATCTCAAAAATTGCTCAGATTAATTGAGAATAACATAATGGTCAAATGAACAAACAGTCTGTTAAAACAATAAGGTTTCTATCATAGTTTGCCTACTTGCAGAAAGAATATTTCTCCGCTCTTATTGAGTCCGCAGATTGCCGCCCGACGGCCCTATTTAAGATTACTAGATCACTTTTGGGTCACGAAGATACGGTGACCCATCTACAGGGCCGATCGGAAGAATTTGCTGAGCATCTGCAGGACAAAATCGCTCAGATTCATTCCAAATTTAACTCTAAGCGTGAAGCACAATCTGGAGAGATGCCAGAGGTTCGTACTTACCCTGTTATCTGGGAACGGTTTGATCCTGTTGGGCCTGATGAAGTAGACAGGATCCTCCGGATTGTAAACGCCACCACGTGCCATCTTGACCCATGTCCCTCCTGGCTGGTGAAATCAGCTCAGGAGGTTACATGTGGTTGGGTCCAGGGGATGATTAATGCATCCTTAGCGGAGGGGGTGTTTCCAGCAGTCTTTAAGTAGGCGCTGGTGCACCCCCTCCTCAAGAAACCTTCCCTGGACCCCACTGTTTTGAACAATTTTCGTCCTGTCTCCCAACTTCCCTTTTTGGGAAAGGTGGTTGAGAAGGTGGTGGCGCTGCAACTCCAGAGGATTCTGGATGAAACGGATTATCTAGACCCCTTTCAGTCAGGTTTTAGGCCGGGATATGGAACAGAGACTGCATTGGTCGCGCTTATGGATGATCTCTGGCGGGAGCAGGATGGAGGGAGTGCATCCATTCTCGCTCTCTTGGACCCCTCAGCGGCTTTCGATACCGTCGACCACGGTATCCTTTTGGAGCGACTCAGGGAGTTGGGGGTGGGCGGTGTAGTTTTGCGCTGGTTTACCTCCTTCCTCCAGGGTCGCTCGCAATCGGTGGTACTAGGAGAGGAGAGATCCGACCCACGGGCCCTTCTTTGTGGGGTGCCGCAGGGTTCGGTTCTCTCTCCTCTCCTATTTAACATCTACATGAAGCCGCTGGGTGAGATCATCCGTCATCACGGGATGAGGTATCACCAATATGCTGATGATACTCAATTGTATATCTCCATCCCGGGTGAAGTAAGTGTTGCAGTGGACACCCTGTCTCAGTGCCTAGGGGCTGTAGGGGCCTGGATGGGGAACAACAGGCTTCAACTGAACCCTGGTAAGACGGAGTGGCTGTGGATTGATGGCCTCTCGGTTTCCAGGAAGTTATCATCTTTAATTCTGGATGGGGTGGCACTACCCCGTTCAGACTCAGTCCGGAGCTTGGGGGTCCTCCTGGACTCACGACTCCTGCTCGAAGAGCAGGTGGCAGTCGTGGCCAGGAGGGCCTTTGCACAGCTTCGGCTTGTGCGCCAGTTGCGCCCCTTCCTGGATCGAGAGGCCCTCCGAATAGTCACTCATGCCCTTGTCATCTCTCATATAGATTATTGCAATGCGCTCTACATGGGGCTACCCTTGAAGAGTATCCGGAAGCTTCAGCTGGTCCAAAATGCAGCCACTCGAGTGGTTATGGGTGCGAGAAGATCAGCACATGTAACACCACTGCTCCGCGAGCTGCATTGGGTACCAGTTTGCTTCCGGGTCCAATTCAAGGTGTTGGTTATCACCTTTAAAGCCCTACATGGCATGGGGCCAGGCTATCTGAGGGACCGTCTCATCCCAATTGCATCTACCCGCCCCACCCGGTCATGCAGGGAGGGCATGCTGCGGACCCCGTCAACAAAGGAATTCCATCTAGCGGGGTCCAGGAGGCGTGCCTTCTCTGCGATAGCGCCCGCCCTGTGGAACATCTTGTCCCCAGAGGTGAGGCAGGCGTCCTCCCTCTTGGCCTTTAGGAAGTCCCTAAAAACCTGGTTCTGCCGCCTGGCGTGGGACAAAGGTAGAGATAGTTCCTCCTGGGGGTGGTTAGTTTAATAATGACCTCCTTTTAAGATCCTACCATCCTCTGGATTTTTATATTCTTATTTATTGTACTGTTTATTGTATTTTAATGACTATTGATTTTTAACTTTAATTTTAACATTTGTTGTAAACCGCCCAGAGTCTACCGTGGTAGAGATGGGCGGTGATAAATTTGATTAATAAATAAATAAAAAATAAATAAATATATACTAATGAAAAGTTTAATTTCTCATGTTTTTGTCTTTTTATCAGGGAGTACTCAATAATAATAAATCTTAATTCTATTTTTTAAAAAAATATTTCTTGTAGGCCACGATTGCAGCCAGCAGACAGGCAGGCTCTCCAAACACAAGCTCCCCTCAGCAGACAGCCACCACACAGGCTTCAGTAAGTAACTGTCCTTTGAGTGACTCGTGATTCTTTGTTTGGATACATTCTTGATTATGAATGAATAATTTCATAGGTAAGTCTGGCATTTTGGAGTCTAGAAAAGGTGTTTGCTGTGTGGGTGGAGAAGAAGAAAAGGTAGTATTAGAATGAAAAATACCTGTTCTGGAGAGGTAACGGTTAGTATGTATGGGTGAAGGCATTTTTAAATGGGATACTTGTCTTTATGAGGAGGAGACTGAAGTTTATATCAGTGTCCTCAGAAAAAAGGTTTTCCTTTCCAGCAGTTTTGGACTGATTTTTGTTTTGTATGATGTCTATGAAGGTTCTCAGTCATCCAGGTGGAATTTTCTGTAGCTTGAATCATGTCAACTGGATTTCTATTTTCTTAATGGAAACGTTTCGCTCCTTATCCAAGGGGCTTCTTCAGTCTGAGCAAAGTTGGTAAGGGAATCCTAAATATGTTCCTAGGTAGCTGTGTGACCTTACACCTGGGGCTAGATCATGGTTATATTGAGATGTAATTTTTAAGTCCTTTTATCATCTAATGGAGGGTCGTTAAAAACACCATGCTGCTGTTGAGCTTCTGAAATGGTCTTAATCTTCCTAGGCACAGAAGACAACACGGGGAGGAAGATGGGGGAGAGTTTGTGCCTGAGGCCCCCACCTCTATTCAAGGAAGGATTTTCCAAGTTGGCATAAATGGATTCCTTGACCCCTCTCTCAAACCACCTATCTTCTCTGTCTAAAATGTGAACATTAATGTCCTCAAATGAGTGTCCTTTTTCTTTTAGATGAAGATAAACTGCTGACTCTGGTCCTGTGGTGTTATTTCTCCTGTGTTGTGCCATCCTCCTGTACATAGGTTGTTTGGTTTCTCCAATGTAGAGTTCAGAGCACTCCTCACTGCACTGGATTGCATAAACTACATTGCTTTTCTTATGTTTTGGAGTTTGATCTTTGGGGTGTACAAGCCTCTGTCTCAGTGTGTTGGTGGGTTTGAAATATACAGGTATGTGGTGTTTGCCAAATATCCGTTTTATCTTTTCAGACACGCCAGCCATGTAGGGAATGACCAGGTTCTTTCGTTTACTCTGAGTCTCAGCCCTATCTGTCGCTGTTTTAGGTCTGGTAGATTTAGATTTGGTGAAGGCCCAATTTGGATATCCACAGGCCTTCAGGGCTGTTCTCAGGTGCTGATTTTCATTCTTTTTGGAATCCATGGAGGTGGGGATGGTTTCTGCTCTGTGTGACAATGTCCTGATGACTCCTAGTTTGTGCTGCAGTGGATGGTGGGAGTCAAACATCAGATATTGATCTGTGTGTGTGGGTTTCCTGTAGATCCCTATTTCTAGCTTGCCACCGGTCCCAATGAGGACTTCACAGTCTAGGAATGCCAGTCTGTTGTCCTTGGTGTCTTCTCTGGTGAAGCTAATGTTGGCATCTATAGTGTTTATATGGTCCGTGAAGGCCTGTACTTCCTGGGCCTTGATTTTGACCCAGGTGTCATCCACATACCTAAACCAGTGGGTGGGCACCGTTCCCTGGAATGTGTTGAGTGCTTTCTTCTCCACTTCTTCCATGTATAAATTGGCCACAATGGGTGACACAGGAGAACCCATGGCACAGCCGTGTTTTTGTCTGTAAAAGTCACCTCTGTATGTGAAATAAGTGGTGTTAAGACACAGGTCCAGAAGATGGCAGATCTGGTTTGGGTTGAGATGGCTTCTCCTTTCCAGGGTGCTGTCCTCTTCTAGTCTCTTCCTGACAGCGGATAGAGCATGAGTGGTGGGGATGCTGGTGAAAAGGGAGGACACATCAAAGGAGACCATAGTTTCATCTGTATCCAGTTTCAGGATCTTTGCTTTGGAAACAAATTCTTCCGAATTATGGATGTGGTGTTCAGAGTGTCCAACTAGAGGTGCTAGTATGGTAGAGAGGTGTTTGGCAATGTTGTATGTTACCGAATTGATGCTGCTGACTATGGGTCGGAGGGGTGTTCCTTCCTTGTGGATCTTAGGAAGTCCGTAGATGCAGGGGATGGCTTCTCCAGGATACAGACGGTGGTAGGTAATCCTATCGATGGAGCCATCATGTTCCAATTGTTTCAAACTGTCTATTGCCTTTTTCTTGTAATTGTTGGTGGGGTCTCTTTTCAGTTTTTCATATGTATGGTGATCCTCCAAAAGTGAGGTAATTTTATTGTGGTAGTCTGCAGTGTTTAGAACCACTGTACATCTTCCTTTGTCAGCAGGTAAAATGGTGATGGTTTCATCTTTGCTGAGGGCTGTCAGGGCTCTCCTCTCTTGGACGGTAAGGTTGGGGGGAGGAGGTTGAGCACTGGACAGAGCTGCAGATATTTTAAGCCGGAGTTGTTCTGCTTCTTCAAAAGGTAGGTGGTTGTTGTGGATGGCAGATTCTGTGGCTGTAATGAGCTCCACAACCGGAACTTGCTTGGGAGTGATGGCAAAATTAAGACCTTTGGCTAGGACATCTCTCTCTGGTTGGGTAAGTTCTCTGTCTGAGAGATTTTTCACCCACATGTTCTTTTTGTCCTCTGTGGTCCTGTTGTTGTTGTTCCTCCCAGTGGTTTCTCCAGTTCCTTGTTTCTGCTTGCTGCGAGAAAGAAGAATGTCAAATTTCTTAGTTTGCCTCTCCTTTGTCTTGTGATGCTGGGCCAGCTGTACTTTATTGCCAAGCTGAATAACTCTATCCAGGATTGGGTCAGGAAGGGTGGATGTGAGTTCCTGGTGAAGGTTTTCAAAATTGTATTGCAGGGCATCAATGGTGAAGTGGACTTGCCTTATTCTTTCATTTAGAAGATGTCTTTGTGCCTGCTGCAGGATCTGATCTGCTCTGTGACCCTTAACTGTAGATTGCAGGCGTAGGCTTGTCGGGATGAGTCTCTGTTGTCTGCATCTGAGGTTAAAACGTAGGTGGTTTCTATAGTCTGCCACCTTTCTTGCTGTCTTCTCGAATTTCCTTACCAACTTCAGGGTTTCATCCCCAAAATGTATGGCAATATGTCTATGAAGGTTCTCAGTCATCCAGGTGGAATTTTCTGTAGCTTGAATCATGTCAACTGGATTTCTATTTTCTTAATGGAAACGTTTCGCTCCTTATCCAAGGGGCTTCTTCAGTCTGAGCAAAGTTGGTAAGGGAATCCTAAATATGTTCCTAGGTAGCTGTGTGACCTTACACCTGGGGCTAGATCATGGTTATATTGAGATGTAATTTTTAAGTCCTTTTATCATCTAATGGAGGGTCGTTAAAAACACCATGCTGCTGTTGAGCTTCTGAAATGGTCTTAATCTTCCTAGGCACAGAAGACAACACGGGGAGGAAGATGGGGGAGAGTTTGTGCCTGAGGCCCCCACCTCTATTCAAGGAAGGATTTTCCAAGTTGGCATAAATGGATTCCTTGACCCCTCTCTCAAACCACCTATCTTCTCTGTCTAAAATGTGAACATTAATGTCCTCAAATGAGTGTCCTTTTTCTTTTAGATGAAGATAAACTGCTGACTCTGGTCCTGTGGTGTTATTTCTCCTGTGTTGTGCCATCCTCCTGTACATAGGTTGTTTGGTTTCTCCAATGTAGAGTTCAGAGCACTCCTCACTGCACTGGATTGCATAAACTACATTGCTTTTCTTATGTTTTGGAGTTTGATCTTTGGGGTGTACAAGCCTCTGTCTCAGTGTGTTGGTGGGTTTGAAATATACAGGTATGTGGTGTTTGCCAAATATCCGTTTTATCTTTTCAGACACGCCAGCCATGTAGGGAATGACCAGGTTCTTTCGTTTACTCTGAGTCTCAGCCCTATCTGTCGCTGTTTTAGGTCTGGTAGATTTAGATTTGGTGAAGGCCCAATTTGGATATCCACAGGCCTTCAGGGCTGTTCTCAGGTGCTGATTTTCATTCTTTTTGGAATCCATGGAGGTGGGGATGGTTTCTGCTCTGTGTGACAATGTCCTGATGACTCCTAGTTTGTGCTGCAGTGGATGGTGGGAGTCAAACATCAGATATTGATCTGTGTGTGTGGGTTTCCTGTAGATCCCTATTTCTAGCTTGCCACCGGTCCCAATGAGGACTTCACAGTCTAGGAATGCCAGTCTGTTGTCCTTGGTGTCTTCTCTGGTGAAGCTAATGTTGGCATCTATAGTGTTTATATGGTCCGTGAAGGCCTGTACTTCCTGGGCCTTGATTTTGACCCAGGTGTCATCCACATACCTAAACCAGTGGGTGGGCACCGTTCCCTGGAATGTGTTGAGTGCTTTCTTCTCCACTTCTTCCATGTATAAATTGGCCACAATGGGTGACACAGGAGAACCCATGGCACAGCCGTGTTTTTGTCTGTAAAAGTCACCTCTGTATGTGAAATAAGTGGTGTTAAGACACAGGTCCAGAAGATGGCAGATCTGGTTTGGGTTGAGATGGCTTCTCCTTTCCAGGGTGCTGTCCTCTTCTAGTCTCTTCCTGACAGCGGATAGAGCATGAGTGGTGGGGATGCTGGTGAAAAGGGAGGACACATCAAAGGAGACCATAGTTTCATCTGTATCCAGTTTCAGGATCTTTGCTTTGGAAACAAATTCTTCCGAATTATGGATGTGGTGTTCAGAGTGTCCAACTAGAGGTGCTAGTATGGTAGAGAGGTGTTTGGCAATGTTGTATGTTACCGAATTGATGCTGCTGACTATGGGTCGGAGGGGTGTTCCTTCCTTGTGGATCTTAGGAAGTCCGTAGATGCAGGGGATGGCTTCTCCAGGATACAGACGGTGGTAGGTAATCCTATCGATGGAGCCATCATGTTCCAATTGTTTCAAACTGTCTATTGCCTTTTTCTTGTAATTGTTGGTGGGGTCTCTTTTCAGTTTTTCATATGTATGGTGATCCTCCAAAAGTGAGGTAATTTTATTGTGGTAGTCTGCAGTGTTTAGAACCACTGTACATCTTCCTTTGTCAGCAGGTAAAATGGTGATGGTTTCATCTTTGCTGAGGGCTGTCAGGGCTCTCCTCTCTTGGACGGTAAGGTTGGGGGGAGGAGGTTGAGCACTGGACAGAGCTGCAGATATTTTAAGCCGGAGTTGTTCTGCTTCTTCAAAAGGTAGGTGGTTGTTGTGGATGGCAGATTCTGTGGCTGTAATGAGCTCCACAACCGGAACTTGCTTGGGAGTGATGGCAAAATTAAGACCTTTGGCTAGGACATCTCTCTCTGGTTGGGTAAGTTCTCTGTCTGAGAGATTTTTCACCCACATGTTCTTTTTGTCCTCTGTGGTCCTGTTGTTGTTGTTCCTCCCAGTGGTTTCTCCAGTTCCTTGTTTCTGCTTGCTGCGAGAAAGAAGAATGTCAAATTTCTTAGTTTGCCTCTCCTTTGTCTTGTGATGCTGGGCCAGCTGTACTTTATTGCCAAGCTGAATAACTCTATCCAGGATTGGGTCAGGAAGGGTGGATGTGAGTTCCTGGTGAAGGTTTTCAAAATTGTATTGCAGGGCATCAATGGTGAAGTGGACTTGCCTTATTCTTTCATTTAGAAGATGTCTTTGTGCCTGCTGCAGGATCTGATCTGCTCTGTGACCCTTAACTGTAGATTGCAGGCGTAGGCTTGTCGGGATGAGTCTCTGTTGTCTGCATCTGAGGTTAAAACGTAGGTGGTTTCTATAGTCTGCCACCTTTCTTGCTGTCTTCTCGAATTTCCTTACCAACTTCAGGGTTTCATCCCCAAAATGTATGGCAATATGTCTATGAAGGTTCTCAGTCATCCAGGTGGAATTTTCTGTAGCTTGAATCATGTCAACTGGATTTCTATTTTCTTAATGGAAACGTTTCGCTCCTTATCCAAGGGGCTTCTTCAGTCTGAGCAAAGTTGGTAAGGGAATCCTAAATATGTTCCTAGGTAGCTGTGTGACCTTACACCTGGGGCTAGATCATGGTTATATTGAGATGTAATTTTTAAGTCCTTTTATCATCTAATGGAGGGTCGTTAAAAACACCATGCTGCTGTTGAGCTTCTGAAATGGTCTTAATCTTCCTAGGCACAGAAGACAACACGGGGAGGAAGATGGGGGAGAGTTTGTGCCTGAGGCCCCCACCTCTATTCAAGGAAGGATTTTCCAAGTTGGCATAAATGGATTCCTTGACCCCTCTCTCAAACCACCTATCTTCTCTGTCTAAAATGTGAACATTAATGTCCTCAAATGAGTGTCCTTTTTCTTTTAGATGAAGATAAACTGCTGACTCTGGTCCTGTGGTGTTATTTCTCCTGTGTTGTGCCATCCTCCTGTACATAGGTTGTTTGGTTTCTCCAATGTAGAGTTCAGAGCACTCCTCACTGCACTGGATTGCATAAACTACATTGCTTTTCTTATGTTTTGGAGTTTGATCTTTGGGGTGTACAAGCCTCTGTCTCAGTGTGTTGGTGGGTTTGAAATATACAGGTATGTGGTGTTTGCCAAATACCCGTTTTATCTTTTCAGACACGCCAGCCATGTAGGGAATGACCAGGTTCTTTCGTTTACTCTGAGTCTCAGCCCTATCTGTCGCTGTTTTAGGTCTGGTAGATTTAGATTTGGTGAAGGCCCAATTTGGATATCCACAGGCCTTCAGGGCTGTTCTCAGGTGCTGATTTTCATTCTTTTTGGAATCCATGGAGGTGGGGATGGTTTCTGCTCTGTGTGACAATGTCCTGATGACTCCTAGTTTGTGCTGCAGTGGATGGTGGGAGTCAAACATCAGATATTGATCTGTGTGTGTGGGTTTCCTGTAGATCCCTATTTCTAGCTTGCCACCGGTCCCAATGAGGACTTCACAGTCTAGGAATGCCAGTCTGTTGTCCTTGGTGTCTTCTCTGGTGAAGCTAATGTTGGCATCTATAGTGTTTATATGGTCCGTGAAGGCCTGTACTTCCTGGGCCTTGATTTTGACCCAGGTGTCATCCACATACCTAAACCAGTGGGTGGGCACCGTTCCCTGGAATGTGTTGAGTGCTTTCTTCTCCACTTCTTCCATGTATAAATTGGCCACAATGGGTGACACAGGAGAACCCATGGCACAGCCGTGTTTTTGTCTGTAAAAGTCACCTCTGTATGTGAAATAAGTGGTGTTAAGACACAGGTCCAGAAGATGGCAGATCTGGTTTGGGTTGAGATGGCTTCTCCTTTCCAGGGTGCTGTCCTCTTCTAGTCTCTTCCTGACATATTTCAAACCCACCAACACACTGAGACAGAGGCTTGTACACCCCAAAGATCAAACTCCAAAACATAAGAAAAGCAATGTAGTTTATGCAATCCAGTGCAGTGAGGAGTGCTCTGAACTCTACATTGGAGAAACCAAACAACCTATGTACAGGAGGATGGCACAACACAGGAGAAATAACACCACAGGACCAGAGTCAGCAGTTTATCTTCATCTAAAAGAAAAAGGACACTCATTTGAGGACATTAATGTTCACATTTTAGACAGAGAAGATAGGTGGTTTGAGAGAGGGGTCAAGGAATCCATTTATGCCAACTTGGAAAATCCTTCCTTGAATAGAGGTGGGGGCCTCAGGCACAAACTCTCCCCCATCTTCCTCCCCGTGTTGTCTTCTGTGCCTAGGAAGATTAAGACCATTTCAGAAGCTCAACAGCAGCATGGTGTTTTTAACGACCCTCCATTAGATGATAAAAGGACTTAAAAATTACATCTCAATATAACCATGATCTAGCCCCAGGTGTAAGGTCACACAGCTACCTAGGAACATATTTAGGATTCCCTTACCAACTTTGCTCAGACTGAAGAAGCCCCTTGGATAAGGAGCGAAACGTTTCCATTAAGAAAATAGAAATCCAGTTGACATGATTCAAGCTACAGAAAATTCCACCTGGATGACTGAGAACCTTCATAGACATATTGCCATACATTTTGGGGATGAAACCCTGAAGTTGGTAAGGAAATTCGAGAAGACAGCAAGAAAGGTGGCAGACTATAGAAACCACCTACGTTTTAACCTCAGATGCAGACAACAGAGACTCATCCCGACAAGCCTACGCCTGCAATCTACAGTTAAGGGTCACAGAGCAGATCAGATCCTGCAGCAGGCACAAAGACATCTTCTAAATGAAAGAATAAGGCAAGTCCACTTCACCATTGATGCCCTGCAATACAATTTTGAAAACCTTCACCAGGAACTCACATCCACCCTTCCTGACCCAATCCTGGATAGAGTTATTCAGCTTGGCAATAAAGTACAGCTGGCCCAGCATCACAAGACAAAGGAGAGGCAAACTAAGAAATTTGACATTCTTCTTTCTCGCAGCAAGCAGAAACAAGGAACTGGAGAAACCACTGGGAGGAACAACAACAACAGGACCACAGAGGACAAAAAGAACATGTGGGTGAAAAATCTCTCAGACAGAGAACTTACCCAACCAGAGAGAGATGTCCTAGCCAAAGGTCTTAATTTTGCCATCACTCCCAAGCAAGTTCCGGTTGTGGAGCTCATTACAGCCACAGAATCTGCCATCCACAACAACCACCTACCTTTTGAAGAAGCAGAACAACTCCGGCTTAAAATATCTGCAGCTCTGTCCAGTGCTCAACCTCCTCCCCCCAACCTTACCGTCCAAGAGAGGAGAGCCCTGACAGCCCTCAGCAAAGATGAAACCATCACCATTTTACCTGCTGACAAAGGAAGATGTACAGTGGTTCTAAACACTGCAGACTACCACAATAAAATTACCTCACTTTTGGAGGATCACCATACATATGAAAAACTGAAAAGAGACCCCACCAACAATTACAAGAAAAAGGCAATAGACAGTTTGAAACAATTGGAACATGATGGCTCCATCGATAGGATTACCTACCACCGTCTGTATCCTGGAGAAGCCATCCCCTGCATCTACGGACTTCCTAAGATCCACAAGGAAGGAACACCCCTCCGACCCATAGTCAGCAGCATCAATTCGGTAACATACAACATTGCCAAACACCTCTCTACCATACTAGCACCTCTAGTTGGACACTCTGAACACCACATCCATAATTCGGAAGAATTTGTTTCCAAAGCAAAGATCCTGAAACTGGATACAGATGAAACTATGGTCTCCTTTGATGTGTCCTCCCTTTTCACCAGCATCCCCACCACTCATGCTCTATCCGCTGTCAGGAAGAGACTAGAAGAGGACAGCACCCTGGAAAGGAGAAGCCATCTCAACCCAAACCAGATCTGCCATCTTCTGGACCTGTGTCTTAACACCACTTATTTCACATACAGAGGTGACTTTTACAGACAAAAACACGGCTGTGCCATGGGTTCTCCTGTGTCACCCATTGTGGCCAATTTATACATGGAAGAAGTGGAGAAGAAAGCACTCAACACATTCCAGGGAACGGTGCCCACCCACTGGTTTAGGTATGTGGATGACACCTGGGTCAAAATCAAGGCCCAGGAAGTACAGGCCTTCACGGACCATATAAACACTATAGATGCCAACATTAGCTTCACCAGAGAAGACACCAAGGACAACAGACTGGCATTCCTAGACTGTGAAGTCCTCATTGGGACCGGTGGCAAGCTAGAAATAGGGATCTACAGGAAACCCACACACACAGATCAATATCTGATGTTTGACTCCCACCATCCACTGCAGCACAAACTAGGAGTCATCAGGACATTGTCACACAGAGCAGAAACCATCCCCACCTCCATGGATTCCAAAAAGAATGAAAATCAGCACCTGAGAACAGCCCTGAAGGCCTGTGGATATCCAAATTGGGCCTTCACCAAATCTAAATCTACCAGACCTAAAACAGCGACAGATAGGGCTGAGACTCAGAGTAAACGAAAGAACCTGGTCATTCCCTACATGGCTGGCGTGTCTGAAAAGATAAAACGGGTATTTGGCAAACACCACATACCTGTATATTTCAAACCCACCAACACACTGAGACAGAGGCTTGTACACCCCAAAGATCAAACTCCAAAACATAAGAAAAGCAATGTAGTTTATGCAATCCAGTGCAGTGAGGAGTGCTCTGAACTCTACATTGGAGAAACCAAACAACCTATGTACAGGAGGATGGCACAACACAGGAGAAATAACACCACAGGACCAGAGTCAGCAGTTTATCTTCATCTAAAAGAAAAAGGACACTCATTTGAGGACATTAATGTTCACATTTTAGACAGAGAAGATAGGTGGTTTGAGAGAGGGGTCAAGGAATCCATTTATGCCAACTTGGAAAATCCTTCCTTGAATAGAGGTGGGGGCCTCAGGCACAAACTCTCCCCCATCTTCCTCCCCGTGTTGTCTTCTGTGCCTAGGAAGATTAAGACCATTTCAGAAGCTCAACAGCAGCATGGTGTTTTTAACGACCCTCCATTAGATGATAAAAGGACTTAAAAATTACATCTCAATATAACCATGATCTAGCCCCAGGTGTAAGGTCACACAGCTACCTAGGAACATATTTAGGATTCCCTTACCAACTTTGCTCAGACTGAAGAAGCCCCTTGGATAAGGAGCGAAACGTTTCCATTAAGAAAATAGAAATCCAGTTGACATGATTCAAGCTACAGAAAATTCCACCTGGATGACTGAGAACCTTCATAGACATATTGCCATACATTTTGGGGATGAAACCCTGAAGTTGGTAAGGAAATTCGAGAAGACAGCAAGAAAGGTGGCAGACTATAGAAACCACCTACGTTTTAACCTCAGATGCAGACAACAGAGACTCATCCCGACAAGCCTACGCCTGCAATCTACAGTTAAGGGTCACAGAGCAGATCAGATCCTGCAGCAGGCACAAAGACATCTTCTAAATGAAAGAATAAGGCAAGTCCACTTCACCATTGATGCCCTGCAATACAATTTTGAAAACCTTCACCAGGAACTCACATCCACCCTTCCTGACCCAATCCTGGATAGAGTTATTCAGCTTGGCAATAAAGTACAGCTGGCCCAGCATCACAAGACAAAGGAGAGGCAAACTAAGAAATTTGACATTCTTCTTTCTCGCAGCAAGCAGAAACAAGGAACTGGAGAAACCACTGGGAGGAACAACAACAACAGGACCACAGAGGACAAAAAGAACATGTGGGTGAAAAATCTCTCAGACAGAGAACTTACCCAACCAGAGAGAGATGTCCTAGCCAAAGGTCTTAATTTTGCCATCACTCCCAAGCAAGTTCCGGTTGTGGAGCTCATTACAGCCACAGAATCTGCCATCCACAACAACCACCTACCTTTTGAAGAAGCAGAACAACTCCGGCTTAAAATATCTGCAGCTCTGTCCAGTGCTCAACCTCCTCCCCCCAACCTTACCGTCCAAGAGAGGAGAGCCCTGACAGCCCTCAGCAAAGATGAAACCATCACCATTTTACCTGCTGACAAAGGAAGATGTACAGTGGTTCTAAACACTGCAGACTACCACAATAAAATTACCTCACTTTTGGAGGATCACCATACATATGAAAAACTGAAAAGAGACCCCACCAACAATTACAAGAAAAAGGCAATAGACAGTTTGAAACAATTGGAACATGATGGCTCCATCGATAGGATTACCTACCACCGTCTGTATCCTGGAGAAGCCATCCCCTGCATCTACGGACTTCCTAAGATCCACAAGGAAGGAACACCCCTCCGACCCATAGTCAGCAGCATCAATTCGGTAACATACAACATTGCCAAACACCTCTCTACCATACTAGCACCTCTAGTTGGACACTCTGAACACCACATCCATAATTCGGAAGAATTTGTTTCCAAAGCAAAGATCCTGAAACTGGATACAGATGAAACTATGGTCTCCTTTGATGTGTCCTCCCTTTTCACCAGCATCCCCACCACTCATGCTCTATCCGCTGTCAGGAAGAGACTAGAAGAGGACAGCACCCTGGAAAGGAGAAGCCATCTCAACCCAAACCAGATCTGCCATCTTCTGGACCTGTGTCTTAACACCACTTATTTCACATACAGAGGTGACTTTTACAGACAAAAACACGGCTGTGCCATGGGTTCTCCTGTGTCACCCATTGTGGCCAATTTATACATGGAAGAAGTGGAGAAGAAAGCACTCAACACATTCCAGGGAACGGTGCCCACCCACTGGTTTAGGTATGTGGATGACACCTGGGTCAAAATCAAGGCCCAGGAAGTACAGGCCTTCACGGACCATATAAACACTATAGATGCCAACATTAGCTTCACCAGAGAAGACACCAAGGACAACAGACTGGCATTCCTAGACTGTGAAGTCCTCATTGGGACCGGTGGCAAGCTAGAAATAGGGATCTACAGGAAACCCACACACACAGATCAATATCTGATGTTTGACTCCCACCATCCACTGCAGCACAAACTAGGAGTCATCAGGACATTGTCACACAGAGCAGAAACCATCCCCACCTCCATGGATTCCAAAAAGAATGAAAATCAGCACCTGAGAACAGCCCTGAAGGCCTGTGGATATCCAAATTGGGCCTTCACCAAATCTAAATCTACCAGACCTAAAACAGCGACAGATAGGGCTGAGACTCAGAGTAAACGAAAGAACCTGGTCATTCCCTACATGGCTGGCGTGTCTGAAAAGATAAAACGGATATTTGGCAAACACCACATACCTGTATATTTCAAACCCACCAACACACTGAGACAGAGGCTTGTACACCCCAAAGATCAAACTCCAAAACATAAGAAAAGCAATGTAGTTTATGCAATCCAGTGCAGTGAGGAGTGCTCTGAACTCTACATTGGAGAAACCAAACAACCTATGTACAGGAGGATGGCACAACACAGGAGAAATAACACCACAGGACCAGAGTCAGCAGTTTATCTTCATCTAAAAGAAAAAGGACACTCATTTGAGGACATTAATGTTCACATTTTAGACAGAGAAGATAGGTGGTTTGAGAGAGGGGTCAAGGAATCCATTTATGCCAACTTGGAAAATCCTTCCTTGAATAGAGGTGGGGGCCTCAGGCACAAACTCTCCCCCATCTTCCTCCCCGTGTTGTCTTCTGTGCCTAGGAAGATTAAGACCATTTCAGAAGCTCAACAGCAGCATGGTGTTTTTAACGACCCTCCATTAGATGATAAAAGGACTTAAAAATTACATCTCAATATAACCATGATCTAGCCCCAGGTGTAAGGTCACACAGCTACCTAGGAACATATTTAGGATTCCCTTACCAACTTTGCTCAGACTGAAGAAGCCCCTTGGATAAGGAGCGAAACGTTTCCATTAAGAAAATAGAAATCCAGTTGACATGATTCAAGCTACAGAAAATTCCACCTGGATGACTGAGAACCTTCATAGACATATTGCCATACATTTTGGGGATGAAACCCTGAAGTTGGTAAGGAAATTCGAGAAGACAGCAAGAAAGGTGGCAGACTATAGAAACCACCTACGTTTTAACCTCAGATGCAGACAACAGAGACTCATCCCGACAAGCCTACGCCTGCAATCTACAGTTAAGGGTCACAGAGCAGATCAGATCCTGCAGCAGGCACAAAGACATCTTCTAAATGAAAGAATAAGGCAAGTCCACTTCACCATTGATGCCCTGCAATACAATTTTGAAAACCTTCACCAGGAACTCACATCCACCCTTCCTGACCCAATCCTGGATAGAGTTATTCAGCTTGGCAATAAAGTACAGCTGGCCCAGCATCACAAGACAAAGGAGAGGCAAACTAAGAAATTTGACATTCTTCTTTCTCGCAGCAAGCAGAAACAAGGAACTGGAGAAACCACTGGGAGGAACAACAACAACAGGACCACAGAGGACAAAAAGAACATGTGGGTGAAAAATCTCTCAGACAGAGAACTTACCCAACCAGAGAGAGATGTCCTAGCCAAAGGTCTTAATTTTGCCATCACTCCCAAGCAAGTTCCGGTTGTGGAGCTCATTACAGCCACAGAATCTGCCATCCACAACAACCACCTACCTTTTGAAGAAGCAGAACAACTCCGGCTTAAAATATCTGCAGCTCTGTCCAGTGCTCAACCTCCTCCCCCCAACCTTACCGTCCAAGAGAGGAGAGCCCTGACAGCCCTCAGCAAAGATGAAACCATCACCATTTTACCTGCTGACAAAGGAAGATGTACAGTGGTTCTAAACACTGCAGACTACCACAATAAAATTACCTCACTTTTGGAGGATCACCATACATATGAAAAACTGAAAAGAGACCCCACCAACAATTACAAGAAAAAGGCAATAGACAGTTTGAAACAATTGGAACATGATGGCTCCATCGATAGGATTACCTACCACCGTCTGTATCCTGGAGAAGCCATCCCCTGCATCTACGGACTTCCTAAGATCCACAAGGAAGGAACACCCCTCCGACCCATAGTCAGCAGCATCAATTCGGTAACATACAACATTGCCAAACACCTCTCTACCATACTAGCACCTCTAGTTGGACACTCTGAACACCACATCCATAATTCGGAAGAATTTGTTTCCAAAGCAAAGATCCTGAAACTGGATACAGATGAAACTATGGTCTCCTTTGATGTGTCCTCCCTTTTCACCAGCATCCCCACCACTCATGCTCTATCCGCTGTCAGGAAGAGACTAGAAGAGGACAGCACCCTGGAAAGGAGAAGCCATCTCAACCCAAACCAGATCTGCCATCTTCTGGACCTGTGTCTTAACACCACTTATTTCACATACAGAGGTGACTTTTACAGACAAAAACACGGCTGTGCCATGGGTTCTCCTGTGTCACCCATTGTGGCCAATTTATACATGGAAGAAGTGGAGAAGAAAGCACTCAACACATTCCAGGGAACGGTGCCCACCCACTGGTTTAGGTATGTGGATGACACCTGGGTCAAAATCAAGGCCCAGGAAGTACAGGCCTTCACGGACCATATAAACACTATAGATGCCAACATTAGCTTCACCAGAGAAGACACCAAGGACAACAGACTGGCATTCCTAGACTGTGAAGTCCTCATTGGGACCGGTGGCAAGCTAGAAATAGGGATCTACAGGAAACCCACACACACAGATCAATATCTGATGTTTGACTCCCACCATCCACTGCAGCACAAACTAGGAGTCATCAGGACATTGTCACACAGAGCAGAAACCATCCCCACCTCCATGGATTCCAAAAAGAATGAAAATCAGCACCTGAGAACAGCCCTGAAGGCCTGTGGATATCCAAATTGGGCCTTCACCAAATCTAAATCTACCAGACCTAAAACAGCGACAGATAGGGCTGAGACTCAGAGTAAACGAAAGAACCTGGTCATTCCCTACATGGCTGGCGTGTCTGAAAAGATAAAACGGATATTTGGCAAACACCACATACCTGTATATTTCAAACCCACCAACACACTGAGACAGAGGCTTGTACACCCCAAAGATCAAACTCCAAAACATAAGAAAAGCAATGTAGTTTATGCAATCCAGTGCAGTGAGGAGTGCTCTGAACTCTACATTGGAGAAACCAAACAACCTATGTACAGGAGGATGGCACAACACAGGAGAAATAACACCACAGGACCAGAGTCAGCAGTTTATCTTCATCTAAAAGAAAAAGGACACTCATTTGAGGACATTAATGTTCACATTTTAGACAGAGAAGATAGGTGGTTTGAGAGAGGGGTCAAGGAATCCATTTATGCCAACTTGGAAAATCCTTCCTTGAATAGAGGTGGGGGCCTCAGGCACAAACTCTCCCCCATCTTCCTCCCCGTGTTGTCTTCTGTGCCTAGGAAGATTAAGACCATTTCAGAAGCTCAACAGCAGCATGGTGTTTTTAACGACCCTCCATTAGATGATAAAAGGACTTAAAAATTACATCTCAATATAACCATGATCTAGCCCCAGGTGTAAGGTCACACAGCTACCTAGGAACATATTTAGGATTCCCTTACCAACTTTGCTCAGACTGAAGAAGCCCCTTGGATAAGGAGCGAAACGTTTCCATTAAGAAAATAGAAATCCAGTTGACATGATTCAAGCTACAGAAAGTTTTGTATGATGGCATTGCCACTTAGAAGGCCATTGTGCATGTCTTCCAATTACTGAGGTGGTGAGAATATTGTGAGAGATTTCGGAGAGCAGTTGTTGGACTTCTTCCCCCACCTTTTCCCCCCCCACAATCTACTGTTCAGAAATAATGGACTGTGCACCGCCTTCCTGTGTGTCTCAGCTTCGGGTCCCTGCTTTCTTTTGGATTACCAATAATTGCTCACAGTTTGTTAGCTATTGTATCTGGAGATGATAGGAGTTCTATCTAGCAATATCTGGAGATCAGAAGTAGGGAACTACTTATTCCAGAACATAACAGACTCCTGAAAGCTGCAGAAAAGACATGAAACCAGAGTTGGTGTGTGACTGGTGGGGTTGTGGAACAGATGGACCTGCTTTGGTCTTTCTAGTCATGAAGTTCAGGCACCATTTAGAAATTGCTTCCACTTTAGTTTCCACTGATATGTGGTGCCCATCTTTTTGCTGATTTTTTTTCACTTTACAGATTAATCTGGCTACCACATCAGCTGCACAGTTAATCAGCCGCTCACAAAGTGTGAGTTCACCTAGTGCCACGACTCTGACACAATCAGTCCTTCTAGGGAACACCACCTCGCCACCTCTTAACCAGTCACAGGCTCAAATGTATCTTCGGGTAAGAGTGCATGCATTGTTTTCATTATCATAAACCCTCTCTTTGTCCTCTTGTTCTAATCTACCACGTGTCTCTCAGCCTTACAACAGTCCATGTTCCGCTGTGAGTTGGCAACCTCTATTCCCGTGAACACTTCAGTGTACATGTACTGCAGGGACAGAGGATCATTTAGGATTTTATTTTCTATGACTCTTAAAGACCCTATGGCACTTACTGGGAGTTTGTATAATAGATTAGGACAAAAATGTCTTCTTTTGGTGAATCTTGGCTGCAGCTCTTACATTTCTCTTAAAGCTGCTCTTGAAAAAATGCTCCCACTCTGCTGTTTAGAAGAGCTGTGAAGACCTGGCTCTTCACCCAGGCCTTCGGTGGGGAACAGTGAGACCCTTCACTTCATTGCGCTTGCCATGTTTTTTTCTTTATTTTTTATTGTAATTTCTTTATTTGATTGTTGTAAGCCACCCAGAGTGATTGAGAGTTGGGCGGTAAACAAGTTTAATGAATTATTATTATTATTATTATTATTATTATTATTATTATTATTATTATTATTTAGAATATGACTCCTCATATCAATATTCTGGTTTATAATACTGTCTTTCTTGTTTTTGAGGCTGTATGGAGGGAAAGCTATAATTTTAATAAGGCTACTTTCGAAAGACGTTTACTGTCCCTCCATCCCCATTTCTTCTTTGGGTTTTAGTTGCATATCTGTGAAAAGCTTAATAACTTAATAACTTAATAACTTAACTTGCTTGGTTTCAGATTTTCATTTTAGATTTAGGGAATATGTTCTCCTCATATGAATCATATGAGCTCTGTGATATGAAAATGCTGTTCCTTAACCATCACAGGTGGGTTCATGTCCCCCACTTCCACTACCCCATCCTTCACTACCACTTGTAAACTAATAGGTAAATTGCTAGGTAACTACTGTTGGCCCAGTAGTGGGGAAAGAATGATAATTTGCCATCTGTAAATAAGTTACGTCTGCTTTCTGTCCAATGAAGAAAAGACTGCAAAGACAGGATGAGTTTCTGTTGGAGACCCTAGGACCCATGGGAGATTATAACCTTTTTGCTTCTGGTTCGATGTCTTTTTTCCTTTCTCTCTTTTACTGTCCCATCTCCACACCATCTAATCCTTCCCAAACAGCCGCAGCTGGGGAACCTGTTGCAGGTGAACCGGACCTTGGGCCGCAATGTACCTCTTACCTCCCAGCTCATCCTGATGCCGAACGGAGCTGTGGCTGCTGTTCAGCAGGAAGCACCTCCCACTCATGCTCCTGGGGTCCACACAGACACAGACCAGGTCAGTGACACCCTTTTCCGGGGTTCCCATGACCAGCCTGGCCTGTCCCAATCTTGGGTGTATACTTGAATCTCAGAATGTCCATGAGTAGAGCATTAATTTGATACTGTGCTCTTGTTTCATGGCAGCATTCATCATTTTCTGCACACCTCAGCTGGAGGCCTCATTTCTGCAGTGGATTTATCCAGCTGAACAGCTTTAATGTTTATGTTTGTGTCTGTTGGCTATCCTGTTGTATCATCATTCTCAGAATGATATGTACTGTTTGTTGTTTCAGCATTAAATAAATACTTCTGGTATAATAAATATAATAAATAATTATCAAATAATAATTTGGATAAACATCTCCTTTATGAAAGGAGATTATCCAAATAAGAGGTGAGTGGGAATTAATTTGCTACAGGGTAGAGAAAACTTAAGGGCTGTAATGATCTGACTATAAATCATGATATGTAGGGATTGTAAAATTACTGCCTCTGGCCTGCTTGATCATTTAACTCTGTCTTTCTCATACTTCTTAGCACATTGGAAAGTTGGAGGTGGGGGCAAACTGTTCTGCATCTATTTTCTGTCCATATCTATTTTCCATCTTAAATGGTGTTTCTTTGCAAAAGTCAACTTCTGCCAATTGGAGTTGTAGGAATGTGGAGCAAGCAGTCATCAGGATACTGTAGCATCATTCTGAAGGAGCTTGCTCAGAACTGTATTCATATGGGAGAAGGATGTGTTTACCTAGTTCTGCCCAGGAAGTGCCATGTGATCTTTAACTTCAAAGAGAAGAGATTAAAACGTTGTCAAAATAACCAATTCTTTAAAAAGTTACTTGATCCTCCTTCCCTGTGGTACTTAGTAATATTGGCTAATGCTCAATTTGGACCCAAGAAAAATTGGGCAGTTTTCCTGCTGGTTGAGCAAGTGTAGATTCCAGGACAGTCTGCCCTTTGAAACCTACGGTAATGGCTCTTTCTCTTTCCTTACGTTTTCCAGGTGCAGAATTTGGCTGTCAGGAGTCAGCAGACCTCAGCAGCTAATGCCCAACTCCAAGCTTCTACTCCAAAGGCTACTTTGCCAGGGAATTCCCAGTCTTCAGTACTGCCTCAGGCTGCCCATGCTGGCCAGACCTTGACAGTAACACAAGCATCTTCTGGCAGTGTAGGCCAGTCACTCAATCTCAGCCAAGGTGCAGCAGGAAGTAATGGCATTTCTGGAGGTGTTGCATCGTCAGTAGGGAGTCATGCTACCACTGGGTTGAACCAGGCAACTTCATCTGGCCCAGGAGCCAACTGCCAAAGGAAAGGCACTGGTGTAGTTCAGCCTTTACCAGTACCTTCTGCTGCCCAGGCAGTGACTGTGAGCCAGGGAAGTCAGACTGAGGCAGACAGTGCGGCAGCAAAGAAGGCTGAGGGTGATGGTAATGGGCAACAGACTGTGGGCATGAACCTGACCAGGACAGCTACACCAGCCCCAAGCCAAACTCTGATCAGCTCTGGTATGTGATGTGTGATTCTTTTCTTTGTGGGAAGCCTGCCAATGTCTGCTTGGACCTTTTTGTATTTTTGTCTAGGTTCACTGTTTTTATAGTTGATACATGTCACAGGAAAGATAGACTTTAACTGGGTGTAGCCCATTGGTACTTCTCATTGCTAGAAGTGTTGGTTTAGAGTGGAAAGGCTCCATGGTTCTTGTTCCTGGAAAAGAGAGCTGTGTTTTGTCACACAGTCTTCGTTCTCAGCTGGTGAGATGCTGAACAGGCAAAGTTGTTTTCTGCAGGGATGAGAAATAAATCTAACACAAGGGCAACTTCTCCTTCTATACCAGTGGTATCAAGGATTGGACATATGCAATCCCTTTCTCTGCATAGAGGAAGGAAAAGAGAAATTGCTCCGAGCCTCTTTGCCTACTTGGTGGAAAGAGCTAATCTTTGTTTTGTGAATGTCCTGCACCAACATTAAGAGGAGATCAGAAGGAGAAGGAAAAAGTGCAAGGTCTTGTGGATGAATCATAGACCTTTTGCAGTTTACATGAGTGGGCAGGATTGAGCGTTTTTGGGTTTTTTTAAAATTTGCTTGGCTCTCTTGGCTTCTCCTTTTTTTCATCTTCCACAAATTGTTATGTTTGGGGGGGGTATCTGACTTCATTTCCTTACGTTACCTTAAAGTATATAGCGATAGTGCTAAACCTTTTTCTTGCTGCTTACAGCCACGTACACCCAAATCCAGCCTCACTCGCTGATCCAGCAACAGCAGCAAATTCACCTCCAGAAGCAAGTGGTGATCCAGCAGCAAATTGCTATCCATCACCAGCAGCCGTTCCAGCACCGTCAGTCCCAACTCTTGCACACTGCCACACACCTCCAGCTGGCCCAGCAGCAGCAGCAAGCTCCACCTATGGCCCAGCAGCAGCAGGGGCCACCACAGGTTCCGCAACAGGCCCCGTCTCTCCAGGGCCAACAGCAAGCCCAAACTCTTGTTGTCCAGCCCATGTTGCAGTCACAACCTCAGCCAGTGCAGCTCCAGCAGGACAGTCTTTGCCAGGCAGTCACTAAGACCCCTGTCCCTATTCAGTCCAAGCCTCCCATAGCCCCTCTGAAACCCCCACAACTTGGTGCTGCCAAAATGTCAGCCTCCCAGCAGCCCCCACCTCATATACCAGTGCAGGTGGTAGGAAGTCGCCAGCAAGGTTCTGCCCAGGCTCAGGCGCTAGGGCTTCCTCAGATGAATACAGCTGCACAGGCCCCCCGAGGTATGCCAGCTGTAGTGCAACCAGTATCCCAAGCCCATACAGCGTCCTCATTGGCCCAGATCTCTTCCTCCTCCTCCTCCTCCTCTTCCTCTTCTTCATCGTCATCTTCTCCGCCGCCGCCTCTACAAGAAGCCCTTCCTCCGCTCACTGCTGGAGCCAATGTGGCACAAGTGCAGGGCACAGCCCAGGTGAAGAGCACTACTTCATCTCCAGTCCTGGCTCAGGCAGCAGCAACGGCATATTATGTACAGCCGGTCCAGTTATCTGTAAGTGGCCCCTTGGGAATGTAGTGGGAAACAGAGCTGGAGGAACATGGAGGGAAGCAGATACAGTCTGATGGCCTGATTTCCGTACACAGGCTCACCCAGCTAGTCTGATACTGAGAGAAGTTCCATTCTGCATCTGAGGTCTGCATAACGTCTGGTCAAATAGGGTGATCTGTAAACTGGTCTTCAATTTCCTTAGAGTTCCAGACAAGTGAGACAGCAATTGTTGGCTAACTAAAGATGCTTAAGAATAGTTTTCTTTTGAGGAAAGGTGCAGTTGAAAGAGATGGGCATTCTCTATTCTCTGTGGTTCCACTGGTGCTTCTTTCCATCCAGCCTTGATTTGATGGCTGGAATCTTGCATCTTAATAATACTTGAAATGGATTCTGTAATATCTCCGCTGAAATGTATGTGTCATTTCAAAATGTTGTTCCTCCTACACAGAGCAAGCCCCAGGCTTTGGCAGTGAAGCGCAAGGCAGAATCTGAAGAGGAGAGGGAGGATTCCAGTGCACCATCTTTCCAGGCTACCAGATCATCTCCTGTGGCTGAGAGCCCCAAAACCACAGAAGATAAGGGTGGCCTTGGAGGTGAGGAGAGCAGAGGTACATTTTTCATAGTTGTTTTTATGGTTTACACATATGGATTCTGTGCCTGTGCGTCAGCCTATTTGAAATGTTCCAAAGTATAGGACTTTGGACATGAGTCCTCCCATCCTCAGTAGTATAATATACATAAAGACAGATTCCCACCTTTCTCAGTATCAAGACGTCAACCTCAGGGAGACCTTTGCGTTCAGAATGCTTGACTTCTGGGTATGCCCAGAGTGCAAGCAACCATTGGACCCAGATCACCATAAGAAAAGGCAAAGAATAGGAGCTCAAATCTGAACCAGGCATTGAGTTTGCCAGTCCTGTCCCTTCAGTTCTGATGGAGATGTTCTTCCTGTCCTGCAGCTGCTGCCTCTGTTAGCCTTCCCATTATTGATTGCATAGAAACCCATCTGTTGCTGAGGTTCAACTCATTGATTTTGTCTCATGAGGGGAAATTTGTGAATATATGCTCCCTGAGTACAGATCTGAGTTTATGCATGATGCCCTGCTAAGTGAGGCAGATTTTCTACAGGTTTAATTCTTTTTGTGATGTTCTCCTCGGATTTGATGCGCAAAGATACTACAGTATAAGCATGTTCAGCATCCGTATTCCCTGCCACATCACTATTTCTCTCCTCATCCACTCACTTGGATTATGACTAGGTAATTCACCCTTATCCACTGCAGGCTTCTCACCCCTCAGTTTTACCAGAACTGCTCAATGTCATCATGGGATACTGTGATTTATTCTAATGCTAGCCATTCCTATCAGTGAGGCAAGAGTAAATATTTGGGGTGTGCATAAAATGGAAGATTTATTTTATTTCACCCCCCCCCCCCCCAAATATTAAATTCTGTAAATTCTGCCAGATCAGAACCTTCTGAAAAGTAAGTCTGGCTTGAGAGATGGTTGAACTCATGGGCCTAGACATCTGCCAATACCATCTGAGAACCACAGTAATTTATTGATTTATTACTTCATTTTATTCCTGAGGGTAGTTGCAGAAATTCCTGATTCATTTTAAGCATTCACAATATTTCAAAATTGGGGAACTTCTCAGGTATAGAAACAAATTCCAAAAAACAGCATCGTTCATTCTCCCAGGTGATTGAGTTTATTGGCAAACATCAAGATATGACCAAGGGAGCTACTGTCCTTCTTGAAGACCATTTTGAGTCTGTTGATGATCTGTCATTTTCCTCTTTGAACCTACTTCATCTTGTACCTCCTGGGCCACATGGTGTCAGCAACTGCCATCAGACACTTTGCTCGGGGTACTTCAAACATGATTTTTCAAGTTGGTTCCTGTTCCATCCTCTGCCTCATCTTTACCTGGGAGGTCTTACTTCCCTGCTTTGTTAGATGGACATGAAAACCCTCAGAAGGGAACTCCTTTCACCAGCCATTGTGTTGATCGTCTGCATCTCTTAGGGCACACTGTCATGCCCAGTAGACAGGGAGGAAGAGTTGTGCTAGCTGTGTGCAAGGGTTTGTAGGCATTCTGACAGCTTCTTTACAGGCCATGTGGTCCAGGTGATTATGAACAATTCTATAGTGGCCTGATGTTTAAACAAACAGGGTGGACTAATGTCACCTTTGCTTCAGTTTCAGTTATATGAGAGGGGCATGGCCACGTATATAGTGTTCATGAATCAGCTTGGGACAATATTCTTGAAGCCTTAGACATTGAATGTAAATGAGGAAGAACTATATTTTACCCTGCTTTCTGAAGCTTTCAATTGTTGGGAAGACCCAAAGATATACCTTGAGATACTTATAAAGTAATAAAGGCAGGATAAAAATTAAATAAATAAATAAATCTGTTTGTCTCCTACCCTGGACTTTGCAGTCTGATTTTTACCCAGTATCTTGCAAAGTGGGTGGTAGTTTTAATCATGCTGTGTTATGATTTGGCCAAGTAATTGCATCCCATTTGCATCCAGGCCCATTTCACAATAATAGGCATGTTATCAGAGGGCTACTTTTACCTTCCGTCAAATTGCTACAATTTGACAGAAGGTAAACTTTTACAGTTCTGTCAAATTGCTTTCCATGTACATCCGACAGTTGGATCTTCATCTCATCAGGATGTGGAGTTTGGCAGAGCTGACCTATCTATAATATTGTCATTACTCCATGCCCAACTCTAGATGTGGCAGCTTGTTTTTTTTTACTAGGGTTGTGTATCAATCCAGATAGAGTGCAAAAAAGGTGATGCAGAGCATGCATGGTCTTTCATACTTTTATAGTGTTGGCAACTCCTTAAAGAAGCCATATCTTTTTCTGGGCTTGTGCGGCCGAGCCATTTGATCCCAGGGGGGAAAAACAGGTTGACTTAAAGAAGAGCAGACAGGTGTGATGTGCACATGCACACACTTTCTAAATAATCCTTCCCCTTTGAATCCAGGTAGCTGAGATAATCACTTACCAGTTTGTGTAAGTCATAGAATACAATGAAGAAGAACTGTTTATTTACCTATAACTGGTTCTTTGAGTGGCCATCTGAATTCACACACCCCACCCATCTGACACACTTGAGTTCACTTTTATTTCAGGATGTTGTTAAGCCCTTTAGAACATATGGAACATGTCTATGAAGGTTCTCAGTCATCCAGGTGGAACAGTCTGTGGCTTGAATCATGTCAACTGGATTTCTATTTTCTTAGTGGAAACGTTTCACTCCTTATCCAAGGAGCTTCTTCAGTCTGAGTAAAGTTAGTAAGGGAATCCTTAAATATGTTTCTAGGCTGGCTGTGTGACCTTGCACCTGGGGCTAGGTCATGGTTATTTTTGAGATGTTTGTTTCTAAGTCCCTTTATCATCTAAAGGAGGATCGTTAAGATTACCCTGCTGCTGTTGAGCTTGTGAAATGGTCTTAATCTTCCTAGGCACAGAAGACAAAGCAGGAAGGAAGATAGGGGAAAGGTTATGCCTGAGGCCCCCACCTCTATTCAAGGAAGGATTTTCCAAGTTGGCATGAATGGATTCCTTGACCCCTCTAGACAGAGAAGATAGGTGGTTTGAGAGAGGGGTCAAGGAATCCATTCATGCCAACTTGGAAAATCCTTCCTTGAATAGAGGTGGGGGCCTCAGGCATAACCTTTCCCCTATCTTCCTTCCTGCTTTGTCTTCTGTGCCTAGGAAGATTAAGACCATTTCACAAGCTCAACAGCAGCAGGGTAATCTTAACGATCCTCCTTTAGATGATAAAGGGACTTAGAAACAAACATCTCAAAAATAACCATGACCTAGCCCCAGGTGCAAGGTCACACAGCCAGCCTAGAAACATATTTAAGGATTCCCTTACTAACTTTACTCAGACTGAAGAAGCTCCTTGGATAAGGAGTGAAACGTTTCCACTAAGAAAATAGAAATCCAGTTGACATGATTCAAGCCACAAACATATGGAACAGTACAGAGAAAGAGAAAATATGCAGCAGCCATTAGTAAAGCATGAACATAACCCAGGAAAACAGGAAAGCTCGAGAAAGAAACTTAGGGTTGCCCTACCTTGACTCTTTTTGGTATAAAGGGAAGGAAGGGTTAACACTGTCAGACTTTCAAGATTCTGTTATTATAGGCTAAGTAGGGTTCTAGTATTTCTTGTGTTGTCTGTTTCCTGACTTGGCCTACCTCAAAGGGCTGACAAAACTGAGCGAAATGATAAGAGCCTCATGCCTTTGTATGCTCTGCACTATTTATTTATTATTTCTAACTTATATCACTATTGAGGATGGTGGGTGCCTGTCTCTGCTAGATATTATGTAAGCACAAAACCATATGTGTGAATTCATAGATAACATCAAATAACCATAGTTAGAGGTATATCACAAGTTCTTACTAGTTGGGGTAGAGGGATGCATACATGGAAAATGATGACCATATACATAGAATCTAAATGATGCTATATAGACAAATCTAGCAAAATTCCTGAATCTTGGGAAGCAATTAGGATCAAGCTTGGTTTCCACATATAATTTTCTCCCCTCCATGGCTTATAAATGTTCTGTTCTCTCTGGTCTTCATTCAGCATGTGATTTCCTATGGGTAGACGTTGACATGAGAAGTTGAGATCAACATGTGAGACCCCCTAGGAAGAAGCTGTCCTGCTGCTTCCTCCATCCCAACTGGTATTGAATCCCCAAATTCTGCAAGGGGATTAAATACTATTTAACAAATATGTGCAGGATTAACAGCGTATGCAATTCCCACCTGGGATTGTTTTTAACAGTGACTATATGGATTTAATTTTTATAAAACTAATTCTTTTTGTTAAATATACAGCAGTTTTTTAATTTAGTTTGTTAATGGTTTTTTCTGTTTTAGAGAAGTCTGACTCTTTCACCAATGCTGCCCCAAATGCACCCCCAAGTGACCCCAACTCTGTAAATCCTACAACTGCTTCTGTTCCTATGTTGGCTGTGTTGTCACGGCAGACAGGAGATTCCAAACCTCCACAAGCCATCGTCAAGCCTCAGATTCTTACGCATATCATAGAGGGCTTCGTCATTCAAGAAGGGGCAGAGCCTTTCCCGGTAAGAAGGTTGCTGGCATTTTGATCCTTTTTGTCATGCTAAGTTGTTGACTCTATGGGCTAATGCAAGTCTCAGAATTATGGGGAAAATATATGAAAATTTTTGATGGAGCCAATGAGTAGATTAAAATGATGAATGTTTATAATGTTCTGCTTTAGAGGACAAATATTAATTTGCCTAGCGCAGTTCAGTGGCAGTATTTACAGTTACAACATCTATTGATGTTCCAGTTTGGACCTCTGGCTTTTTAGCCTTAGAAGTATAATCTACTACAAGCAGTTATTAAATCCTATGACGCAAACCCCCCTGTAATTGCCCTCTATAAAATTCTGTTGTGGTGAATTAATTTGATATAAAACTAACAGTTGAATGGAAAAAAGAATTAGACTCTTGTGTAGACCATGGGAGCAGTCTTAACATCAATACCAAAAACTTCAGTAGATCTTAAATTATGTCTTATTCAACACCATAAACATTATTTAAGATTTATTGGACTCTTTTGCATTTATATAAAAAAGGCTTGAGTAAATTGTCATGCTATTGGAGATGCAGTGAGATCAGTGCTTCATTTAAATGCATATTTCTACCCTGTCCTGTAATTGTTGCATTGGGGAGGTAGTTAGCACTTGTATTAACTTTGATACAAGATTTGATATTTTCAGATTCTTTTGAACTATATTCCTATTGCATAGAAGTTGACATCTCAATACAGAAAGTAGATTCTCTGTGCCCTAGAAGGTAAAGGTAAAGGTTCCCCCCGCACATTTGTGCAGTCGTGTCCGACTCTAGGGGCCGGTGCTCATCTCCGTTTGTTAGCCGAAGAGCCAGCATTGTCCAAAGATGCTTCCATGGTCATGTGGCCGCATGACACGCGTGGAACGCTGCTACCATCCCACCGAAGTGGTACCTATTCATCTACTTGCATATGCATGCTTTCGAATTGCTAGGTTGGCAAGAGCTGGGGCTAGTGCGGGAGCTCACTCCGTCACACTAGGGATTCGAACCTCCGAACTTGCGATCTTCCAATCGACAAGCCTGGCGTCTTACCCACGCCCCCTCTCTCTGTGCCTTATTTATAGCTAAAAGACTTATTCTTTAGCATTGCAAAGAAATATGGCCCCCAGCTCCTCAGTGGCCTGCAGAGTTAATGTTATTAACAGCTTATTGGCTTACTTATTGACATAGATTAACTATGAATGATTATAATGAAATATGGCAACCATTCACTGAAATGCTTATATAGAACCTTTATATGTGTGTGTATCCATGAATATATGCCCTGTTTGTTTCTTAATTTTTTATATTATTTTCCTTTCTCTTTGTTTTTTGTACTTACATCAATTAAAGAAAAAAACATTGTTTTTTTTTTAAAAAAAGTTGGGACCTGCTGTATTGTGGCCAAGCAGTGTATTCTTCCTTGCCCTTCTTTACCTGCCAGGATGGGCTCCGTGTGGACTTAGCTGATATTACCAAAGCCAGAGGAAAAAATGCAGCAATCCTGTAGGCCCACCTAATGAGGCATGTAGAAGATGAATGCTGTGGGTGAGGCTGATGCCAGTTTTTTCTCCCTCTTAAATGCAGGTGGGCTGCTCTCAGCTCCTGAAAGACTTTGAAAAGCCCCTTCAAGGAGGCACTCCATCTAGGCAGACTGAAAACCAGCCTAGCAACTCTCCTGGAGTGGACAGCTTAACAGCTGGTGAGTGTTGCTGAGAGCTAAGAGTAGATAGAAAGAAACTGCAAGGTGATGATGAGATATTTTTTGCTACTAAGTACTTTTCAAACATTTTGTCGATTTTTCTATTTTTTTTAAGCAAGAAGTGGCTGAGGCCAATTCATATTCTTAGGAATTAGTGTGATCTTCCTTGAAGAGTTACCCAGAGTAAAGGAGTACAAGATTCATCATTAGCATTACACTCAAGGTTTAATGTTTACCCAGTATAAAAACTATGAGGCTTCCAGACTTTATTTTGGGAGAGATTCTTTCATGCTTTAAATAAGTTTTAGTGTAGTCTTTCAGTGGAGCAGTACAATTTTTTTTCTCAAATAGATTTTAGGTTTACATCCTGTTTTTGCTAATTAACAAGATTATTTGTAAGTGTTTCCGCATCTGTCATTTCCTCAGATCAAGACAAGAAAGGAAACTTGCTGAAATGTGAATTCTGTGGAAAATATGGCCCAGCCAGTCAGTTCCGTGGTTCCAAGAGGTTCTGTTCTGTAACATGTGCAAAGAGGTAGTGATAATTGGATCTCCTTCTTGAAATTTATGACTCCTTATACAATTAATTTAGAGTGTGAATGCCTAAAAACAAAACTAGTAGATTGGAAAAGAAGCTTTCTTTTATTTCTAAAGGATAGGAATTCTTATTTTTCTCTTATCATAATAGGTATAATGTGAGCTGCAGCCACCAACTACGGCTGCAAAGGAAAAAAATAAAAGAATTCCAAGAAGCAAACTATGCTCGTCGTCGACGTGGGCCCCGGCGCAACAGCTCTGAGATTGCTCGAGCCAAAATCCAGGGCAAGCGTCACCGGGTGAGGATATAGAATCATTCATTTTTCCTTCCATGCTTAGGTGAAATTAACTTGAGGTTCTCCTGTTTTTCTGCACTGATGCTGGGAGGCATTTTCAAACAGGGACATCAAGAACTGAATCAAGGTTGGGACCATGTGGTGTTGGGGCAGAGCTGAATGGAGTTTAAGGCACAGTTGAAACAGGCCAGTCTTCCTCTTTCTCCCAGTAATGTTGCTTTAGTTGCTATGAGAAATGGAGAAGCTGTCAGGTTTGCTTGCCACCTATTTCTGTGCAGGCCAACAGTGTGCCCAGCTGCCTGAAGGACGGGAAAGATAGGGGGTCTCCTAGTCCTAGCTTGCCAGGTAGGATGGTGGGTGTGGATGGGGGGGAACAAGGAAGGGTGGCATGGAATATAGCAGTTTGTATTGTACCTAGTCTACAATTTGTGTTTCTGTATCATAAGCATCTTGTGAATAGGCAAGCCATCTGAAGGTATGAGAGTGTTCACAACACGCTGTAAATTTTTAAAACGTGCCATACAATCTTAAAAAATTGCTTACTTCTATTTTAAAGTACTGGAATTGGACTAACTGTTTACAAAATATATCCTAATGTGTGAAAAATTAAATTTAGAAGCATTAAGGAAACAGTCCCAAAATATACGGATGAAGGCTTTGAGGATACTTTGAGAGGACAGTAATCTAATGGTGTATAATGCGATGTCATAGTGATCATGTTGGCCTCTTCTTTATTACAGTTTCTGTAACACAGTTTGAAAAGATTTTGCAAAGAATTCCTCAGGCAACCTTAATCTCCATCAGGGCTAAGCAAGACTGACAAAAGGCCTGTTTTTATAGTCAACATAAAGTGTGCAATTCATTGTCAGTACTATAGATTCTAAAATAATAGTCCCATGAAATCTTGATAAGAAACCAGAATGTACTCTTAATCTGCCTATTTTTTAAATCCATATCCATTAAGATTGATTGGAAAGGTTTTACAATAATTCACACTCTAGTCAAAGGTCCAAGAGATTATATGATATGATTGTATTGTTTTTATAGGATCTTGGCACTTTTTGCTAAAGAGTTTTTTTACTTAAAAAAAGTAAAAGAAAACTAGAAAAGAAAGAAAAAAGATACAAAGAAGTAGCTTCCAATCTTCTTTACAGCAGTTATAAGTACGATTATAAATTTACCTCTTTATGGTTACAACATAACTCTCTTCTTTCTATAATCTATCCTGTCTAATCATCAAAACTGTAAATCATAAATTCATTTTTTTCTGTTTCATGCAAAAAGTCTTATAAGGGGTTTCCAGTCAGTATTAAACGTCTTTTCTCTGGTCAAAGAAGTCAATTTAGCCATCTCAACAAGTTCCATCATCTTCAACAACCATTCCTCCATTGTGGGTAGTGCCAAATCTTACCATCTTTGTGCATACAATAATCTCGCTGCAGTTATGTAGTTATCTTTTGAGGGAGATGGGTGGTGATGAAATTTGATTTGAATTATGTACAAAAACAAAGTTCTGTAACTTTTTTCCAACTGTTTGTCCATCAATCCCAAAAGGAAAACCTCTGGTCTCAATTGTATATTAATCTTAAAATCCTCTGAATCAATGTATGTATTTGAGTCTAGAATCTTCTAGCGTTTTTACACATCCACCAAACATGGTAAAATGTCCCTTCTTGTTCACATTTCCAACATAAATTTGAAGTGCCTTTATACATTCTAGACAATTTCTCTGATGACATATACCAACAGTCACTGGTCTGAGATGGGCGGCTATATAAATTGAATAAATAAAATAAATAAATAAATAAATAAATAAACAAACAAACAAACAAACAAACAGTACTTTAAACAGTACAAAACAGGTATTGTCTGAAAGAGAAACATCATTCTAGGCAAGACATTCATTTTTATCACAGAAATTCTCCCCAGCAATGACAGTTGTAATTTCTCCCATCTTAACATATCTTTTTAAACTTTATTCAATGTCTTAACATAATTATTTTGAAATAACATACAATTCATATTTGTCATAGTGATACCCAGATATTTTACCTTCTTCCCAATCTTAAAACCCGTTTTATTCATCAATTCAGTTTGATCTTCTATTTTACTATTTTTGTTAACATCTTCTTCTGTTTATTAATCTTGAAACCTGCTAATGCACCAAATTCTTTTAATTTGCCCATTAATATTTCAATTCTCTTTAAAAGATCTTCCAGAACCAATACCAAGTCATCCACAGAAGCCCTTAACTTATAAATTTATTTTTAATCTTTACTCCCACAATCCTCTCATCTTGTCTTATATTTCTATTTCAGTATTTCAAGAACCAAAATAAACAAGAGAGGAGACAGTGGGCATCCCTGTCTTGTTCCTTTTTGTATCTCACAGGGTTTTGTTAGATCTCCATTAACAATTATTTGTGCTTTCTGTGAAGTGTAAATCGATCTTACCCATTTTATAAAGTTCTCTCCAAAATTCATATCTTCCAAAATCTTGAACAAGAAAGCTCAATTCAAATTGTCAAAGGCCTTCTCTGCATCTAAGAAAATCAATGCGGCTTGTTTTTCATTATACTATTCCAAATATTCCAAAATATCCAACACATTTCTAACATTGTCCTTTAACTGTCTTTTAGGTAAAAACCCACATTGATCCTCATGAATAAATTCTTGCAAAATTATTTTCAGTGTCAGCTAGAATTGTTGTGAACAACTTGTAGTCATTATTCAATGACATTGGCCTAAGGTTTCTTGTTAAAATCAAATCTTGTCCCTCTTTAGATATTAATGCTATATTGGCTTCTTTCCAACTCTCTGGTATCTTTCCTCTCTCCTTTTCATTGTGTTTTGTAAAGGTGGTAAAAATTCATCCTCAAAACATTTATAAGAACCTGATAATCCATCTGGTCCAGGCACCTTTCCTAGTCTAATCTTTTTTAGAGAGAGCTTCAGAACCCTTATCGCAGACCTTTCCAAACTTTTCATGTTGGTGACACACTTTTTAGACATGCATCATTTCACGACACACTCTTACAGCAGGGCACAAGGCAGGCACTAGGACCTGCACAGAATCACAGCAGGTTTGGAGGAAGCCAGGCACAAGGCAGGCACTAGGACCTGCGTGGAATCACAGCAGGTTTGGAGGCAGCCCTGCACAAGGCAGGCACTAGGACCTGCGTGGAATCCTGGCAGGGCTCGGAGGCGGCAGCCGCCGCGACACACCCAGACACTGCAGCCGACACACTAATGTGTCCCGACACACAGTTTGGAAAGCTCTGCCTTACCGTTATAGGTCCGTTCATAATCTGTCTCTGTTCCTCTGTAATCCTTGGTAAATTTTGTTTCTTTAGATATTCATCTATTTTCTCTAGAAATATGTTGCTTCCTTTATACAAATTGGAATAATATTGATGAAATGCTTTTTGTATGGCCGCATTTCCATTAATACAGTATCTCCTTGTAATTTCAATATCATTTTCTTTTTTCTTTTCTTTTCGTAATTTGTATGCTAGCCACTTCTCTAGTTTATTTGCAAACTCAAAAATTTTTTGCTTTACTTAATTCATTATTATTTACATTTCTCTCACTGTTAAAATAGATAATTGTCATTATAAAAGCTTAATTTGTTGGGAAATACTTAATCTTTGTTTAATTTTTCTTCTTTTTATTTCATCCAAAATAGCTTGTGTTTTCTCTTGATTTTTTTTTAAGTTCACAATTATGCTGTATAAAACCTCTAATGCAGGGCTTTCCAAAGTTTTTCCTGCGGCGACACGCCAACCGGCGTTGGCGTGTCGCCGTGGGAAAGCCCGGAAGTGCCGTCCTTGCGGCAGCGCAAAAACCCGGAAGCGCTGCTGCCGCTTTCGAGTTTTACGCGCTGCAGTTGGTGTGTCGCCGCAGGAAAACCCGGAAGCGCTGATGATGATCAGCGCTTCCGGGTTGTGTGGTGACACACCAGACTGTGTGTGGCGACACACTTTTGTGTCGCGACACAGAGTTTGGAAAGCTCTGCTCTAATGAAAGCTTTGCTTGCATCCCAAACCATTCTTAAATCAGTGCCTTTACCTAAATTATTTTCAAAAAAAATTATTTTAATTTCTTTTTAAGTAAAGGTAAAGGTTCCCCCCACACATTTTGTGCAGTCGTGTCCGACTCTAGGGGCCGGTGCTCATCTCCGTTTATTAGCCGAAGAGCCAGCGTTGTCCGAAGACGCTTCCACGGTCATGTGGCCACATGACGCGCGCGGAACGCTGTTACCTACCCACCAAAGTGGTACCTATTCATCTACTTGCATTTGCATGCTTTCGAATTGCTAGGTTGGCAAGAGCTGGGACTAGTGCGGGAGCTCACTCCGCACACAGGGCTAGGGATTCGAACCTCCAAACTTGCAATCTTCCGATCGACAAGCCTGGCGTCTTACCCGCTGAGCCACCACGCCCCCAATTTCTTTTTACAATCCTCCAATATTGCTTCTTTCTGTAGTAACATTTCATTTAGTCTCCATCTAAAAGAATTAAATTTTCTTTTATAAACCAAACTCACAGGATTATGATCCAAAAAAGTCTCTGGTAATATCTCTACTTTAGAAACCTTAGTAGCCAAGTTCTTTGAAATGCAAATAATATCTATTCTTGAAAAGGATCTATGTCTTTCAGAAAAATAGGTATACTCTCTTGAATTGCCATTTTTCTGTCTCCATATATCAACCAGCCCTAAATTGTCCAGCAAATCAAAGAAAATTTTTGGTAATTTACCTTGGGTGATTTTAATATTTTTCTTATAAGTTCTGTCCAGTTGTGAGGAGATCACTCCATTCCAATCCCCCATCAAACACCAATTTTCATAAGAGAAAGCTATTAATATCTCCATAAGTAGCTAATAAGTTGTTTGTCCTCATTTGGGGCATAAATTCCCAGTATCAAACTCTTAGTCCCATGCAAATTAACTTCCAACAAATCTACCATGTTTATCAGTCAATACAAGTTCTGGTTTTAGTTGGGGATTTATATACAAAACAACTCCATTTCTTTTTTCTTTTTTTGTTCCTGCTGAAATAAATTCTTCACCCAAATTTTTATACATCAAATATTTTATGTCTTTTTTTAATTTTTTCAAATAATGAAATATTTTTTTCAATGCTCAATGGAGCATTTTCTCCATTTATATTCCATGTTAAGCATTTGTAAGCCATCAGCCAAAAATTTAGAAAAATCGATACCCGTAATGCCTGGTTCAATATCATCACTTTCACTTTCCTGTTGCACCTGTTGGAGTTTTTGTGTAATCTCTGACACCTCCATTTGAATCTCCTCCAATTCCTTTTTGAATTTTTCCAGAAATTCCCTCTCCTTCTAGACAGAATTCAATCAAAACCTCTGCTGTTTAAAAGTAAACATCACATCTTCCAGTTTGTCCCATTGAAATGGGATCTTTTTCTGCTTTAATCTCTCAGTCAAAAAAGAATACTCTTTTCTCTTACGCAAAATTCTAATAGGAATTTCTTTAAGAACAATTATATTTGTATTGATGGTTGTTGTGGGTTTTCCGGGCTGTGTGACCGTGTTCTGGCAGATTTGGTTCCTAACGTTTCGCCAGTAGCTGTGGCTGGCATCTTCAGAGGACAGTCCTCTGAAAATGCCAGCCACAGCTACTGGCGAAACGTCAGGAACCAAATCTGCCAGAACACGGCCACACAGCCCGGAAAACCCACAACAACCTTCGAATTCCAGCCGTGAAAGCCTTATATTTGTATTATTAATCTGCAGTCTTGTATTAAAATGCTGCTGCAAAACTTGATCCCTTGTCTTCTTCCTGACAAAGTGCACCAAAACATCCCTTGGAACATTTCTTATTCTCGCAAATCTTGTATTTATTCATATACTTTATCAATTTCTGCCTCTGTATCCTCCTTATCCCAATCCAAAAAATTTGCTAAGACGCAAACAAAATTCCTTCTCTCTCAATTCCAATAGATCCAGATTATTTAGTTCTCTTTCCAACTCTGTCTATAACTTCTGTCTTACTCTCCAAAATTTCCACTTTATCATTCATTTGTTTTACATCTCCAGACACTTGTTTTACAGAGCTTTCCATCTTCTTAACTTCTTTCATCTCCTCTTTCATCTTTACAAGTCTTTCATCCATTCTTTTTTCAAAAGTTGTCAATTTAGTATCAAGTGATTCAGCTAACTTACTGTTGCTCAAACATTTTCTCAAGCAAATCTGGTGTAATTCCTCTAATTGCTCTAGTGATCCTTTCCTCCGCTTCACTCTTGCTGCTTTTCTGGTGGTTGCCATTATATCATAATCCCAAAATGAAAGTGTCTCAAACAAGGGAAAAAGGAAAGGCAAGCTTCCCATTTTTTTCTCTTTTGTCTTCCTGTGCCCTTAATACTTTCATATCAAGTGGCACTCCGTAGTTACAGTCAGCATCACAGTATGGCTCATATTACTTATTTATTTATTTATTCATCAAATTTTGCCACCGCCCATCTCCCCCCAGAGGAGGGACTCTGGGCGGTTACCTTTATCTTTTGTTTTGTAAAATCCACCAATTGTTTGCACTCTTTAATTATAAACAAAAAACATTCCCACAAAGATCAGGTTTGTTTGTCTAATTTAATTCCAATTTGTTAAAGAGAACTTTCACCTTAAGGATATTTATGAAGAATACTATTCTTTTCCAAAACCTACTCAAGAATAGACATGTGCTGGATGTCTAGTTTGTTACAGGTAGTCCTTGAGTTCTTACCATTCGTTCAGCAACCAAAGTTAACGACGGTGCTGTACAAAGGGACTTACGACTGGTCCTCAAAGTTCCGGCCATTGCAGCACCCCCGCGGTCACGTGAACAAAATTCAGGTGCTTGGCAATCAACTCACACTTAAGACTGGCTGCTGCATCCCACGGTCACATGATTGCCATTTGTGACCTTCCCTGCCGGCTTCCCACAAGCAAAGTCAAAGGGGAAGCCAGCAGGAAAGGTCGCAAGTTGCTCAGATAAATATCCCCCCACCCCCAGCCTTTCTTCGCTCGCACATACACCATGCCCTCCTTCCCCCCTTCGCTTGCATGCACCCTGCTGCCTCTTTCCCTGGCCTCCCTGCGCTCACACACACACATACACTTCTGTCCAACCCTATTTGATTCAACTGGGTGCCCAGCAATATCATCATGGGTGCCAATAACTTTATAAATTGGCCATATGTGAAGGTGGTGGATGAATCCCACAACAGCTTAAATAGACTCACGTGGAATCTCGTGAATGTGAACTTCACTCAGGTGGTGCTCAGAACCTGGGGGTGAGCTGTAAGCTTTCTCATTCGGGGGAATCATTCTGAATAACTTCCTCTGTGTCCCATGTGCACATCAAATATCTGTTGCTTTGCTCCAAACCTCCATGTCCTAGATCGCCTACCCAGCCTAATCTAATGACATGACTAGTCCCTATCCTGTACTGGCCGAAGAAAGAAATTTCAAATGAGAACACTCGAGTTACAGGAGGTAGGATGTCAGTCCAGTTACATCCCACAGAACTTCAAAACATTAGTCAAAATGGGCACACTTTATTTCATACTCAGAACTTTTTTTTTCTAAATTTGCAAAAAAATCTGTTTTGATCTCAGTATTTTATATTCAAATTACTTTGCAATTCTTTACTTTTGAATTAAGTTTGGTATTTTCAAAAATTCACAAGTTTGCTCAGGCTATGCGTTAGCTTTATATTTTATATTTATATTATTTTATATTTTATTTTATTTTATTTTATTATTTTATTTTTTTATTTTATTTTATTTTTTAAAGATTTGTACGGCTGCCCATCTTAAAACACAACTCTGGGTGGCTCACAATAACAACAAAACCCATAAAAACATAAAACCATAAAACAAAACCTAAACCCCAGTGCCTCAGTCAACCCCTTGGGATGCCCCAATAACCAACCCAAGACACCCTCACTCTACCCCAGCACCTGGGTAGAAAGCCTCCCAGAAGGCCAGAAAGGGGGGGGGGGCTGCCAGATCATTGGGGAGGAGGGTGTTCCATTAGGTAGGGGCTGCCACAGAAAAGGCATGCTTCCAAGGTCCCTAGATGATAACATTTCAGGGAAGGGACCTGGAGTGTGCCTACACAATCCAATCTGGTAGGATGGGCAGATACTCTCAGGGAGGCAGAGCCTTGCAAATAACCTGGCCCCATGCCATGTAGGGCTTTAAAGGTGATAACCAGCACCTTGAATTGCACCCTGAAGGAAACGGGGGGCCAGTGCAGCTCGTGCAACAGAGGTGTAACATGGGTGAACCTAGAAATGCTCAGCAGTATGCACGCCACTGCATTCTAGACCACTTGTAGCTTCTGAATGGTTTTCAAAGGCAGCCCCATGTAAAGGGGCAGCAGCAGCCATGAGCCCAAAAGCAGCCCCAGATTGAGCACCAGCTAGGTCTGGGGAAGTGCAACCCTGTCCAAGGAGGACATATCACCAGACCCAGGGGGGCCAAAAACCCAAAGCCGCTCCATCTTGCCAGGGTTGAGTCAAAGTCAGTTCCTCCCCATCCAGACCCTCACAACCTCCAGGCACTGTCAGCACTGCAGCAGCATCACCTGCCTGCTCAGAGGTCAAGATGTATTTCTGGATATCATCAGCGCACTGATGGTACTGCACCTCATGCCATCAAATGACCTCGCCCAGCAGTTTCATGTAGATGTTAAAGAGGAGAGGCAAGAGACCCAAGCCTTGAGGCACCCCACAGTGCAGGGCCTAGCACTCGACCTCTCCCCCCCCAACACCAACTGGAACCAGCCGTGGAGAAAGAAGGAGAACCACTGCAAAACACTCCCACTCCCAACCCCCAAAGCCAGTCCAGAAGGACGCCATGGTCAATGGTATCAAAAGCCACCAAGAGATCCAGGAGAGCCAGGACGGTTGCACCACCCCTGTCCTGAGCCCTCCACAGGTCATCAGCAAGTGCAACCAAAGCCATCTCAGTACTGCACCCTGGCCCGAACTCAGACTGAAAAGGGTCCAGATAACCCACTTCATCCAAGGTCCTCTGAAGCTGACAGAGTGAAAGGAGAAACCCGTTCAGTACTTCAAACTACCGAAAAGAGCCAATGAAGAAGAATAAGTCTCTCAAGCTTTAAGATTGCAGTATTTTTTTTACTCTCTTTGTAATTATTGAGAATTCAAGAGTGCCGTGGTGGTGATTGGAGGACAGAGCTATGGTATCATGATTTCCTGATTTCTTGTCAGATTGAATGCACCTGATTTCTTTTTTCCTGCTGGAACTCAATGGGAAATCACAACTCCAATATTCAGTGATTTGCTGCTAAATCTCAGTGATCTAATCCCACTGACTCTCTTAGGCTACAGATTAGAGGGTCAACATGGAAATGGTCTGTGGGTTACCCATTCTTTCCTTAAAGCAGAAGTAAGAAACCTGGCATCTTCCAGATGTTTTGGACCATGGTTCTCAGAGCATACAGAGTTAGAGCTTATGGGGGTTGTAGCCCCAAATGTTAACCAACTTAAAGCTAGAGGCCCCAGTTAAACTGTGTAAATCACTACCAAACTCTAAACGCTAATATTTATATTGATGTCACTACTGTTTATCATTACAGTATCTAAAATAAATGCATCTGATCTTATGAAAAAGATAAAAATAAAGAAAGAAAGAAAAAAGAAGACGTAACTTCCCCCTTCATCCCAGCAGGCAAAAACAATTTTAATAGCTTATCACCGTCTCTAAATAAAACATAATCTCTCTTCTCCCCATAACTCATCTCTTAGATAAAAACAAAATCCAAATCCAAATGCTTTGTCAACCATTCTTTGTAAGCAAAAGCCCAGTAAGAGCAACCAGATGTAACAATTTTCTTCTTTTAACCCTGGTCAAACAAGCCAACCTTATAAACCTTCACTGAATTCTTAAAATTATTCTTTAATCCCTTCAAGAAAAGTCCCAGAGGTAATTTGCTGGTCATCTGTGTATCCAGGCAAAAATCCTTCAGAACTTTAACAGATTTCTTTTGTATGTCCATTAGGTAACTTCTTCTGTAGGTCCATTTTGTTTATGACTTCTAAAAATATCTTTCCAAACCTTAGTAGAGCTCTTTTGTATATCCAGAAGAAAAAAGTTATCCAAATCAGTTTCCTGGTTTGGTATCTGTTCATCTCCTTTAGGGAATAAGTCATCCATCAGATCCATTTGTATTACATTTAAATCCCCCTTCAAATTAATTTCAGAGCAGTCCATTGCAACTTGTTCTTGTTTTACAACTTAATTACAGCATGCTCTGTCCAGTTTCTCAAGTGATTGATCCATTCTGTCCAGTAACTTAGCTGGTAATGAATCGTCTGCAAGAAAACAACCAAGCTCAGAGAGAACACCAAGGACTCCACAGTTCAACCTTGAGCTACATATATTCTCTTCTATTGGTATCTGTGAAGTCTAAACCAGAACCTTCTAATATTGATGTCCTGCTATTTGGGGATGTTATACATTCGACTACCTATGACAAATAGCATATACGGTAATATAATTTAAAATTTGGGAAACCAAGTCGATCTCTATCTTTTGAATCTTGTATTTTTTTTTCCTTTCCAAGTAAATTTGTTAACTATTGTTTGCCAATCTTGCAGGGTTTTTTTCTGGGATTGATTGGCACCATTTGAAAATTTTAAAAATATCTTAGGTAATATATCCATTTTAACAGTCACAATTGATCCTTTGTTGTTGTTTATTCGTTCAGTCGCTTCCGACTCTTCGTGACTTCATGGACCAGCCCACGCCAGAGCTTTCTGTCGGCCGTCACAATTGATCCTAGGAGAGTTTACATTTTTTTCTATATTTCTAAATCTTTTTTAAAATTTCTTTCCATAATTTGGTGTAATTATTTTGAAATATATCTTTGTTACTGCCTGTCAGTTGCAATCCCAAGTATTTCACTGAGTCTTTTGTTGACTGGCAACCTGGCTCATTCTGGACAAAACTTTCTTCTTCTTGGGATAAGTATCTCTTACTATCTGTAGCTTGAATCATGTCAACTGGATTTCTATTTTCTTAGTGGAAACGTTTCACTCCTTATCCAAGGAGCTTCTTCAGTCTGAGTAAAGTTAGTAAGGGAATCCTTAAATATGTTTCTAGGCTGGCTGTGTGACCTTGCACCTGGGGCTAGGTCATGGTTATTTTTGAGATGTTTGTTTCTAAGTCCCTTTATCATCTAAAGGAGGATCGTTAAGATTACCCTGCTGCTGTTGAGCTTGCAAAATGGTCTTAATCTTCCTAGGCACAGAAGACAAAGCAGGAAGGAAGATAGGGGAAAGGTTATGCCTGAGGCCCCCACCTCTATTCAAGGAAGGATTTTCCAAGTTGGCATGAATGGATTCCTTGACCCCTCTCTCAAACCACCTATCTTCTCTGTCTAAAATGTGAACATTAATGTCCTCAAATGAGTGTCCTTTTTCCTTTAGATGAAGATAAACTGCTGACTCTGGTCCTGTGGTGTTACTTCTCCTGTGTTGGGCCATCCTCCTGTACAACGGTTGTTTGGTTTCTCCAATGTAGAGTTCAGAGCACTCCTCACTGCACTGGATTGCATACACTACATTGCTTTCCTTGTGTTTTGGAGTTTGATCTTTGGGGTGTACAAGCCTCTGTCTCAGTGTGTTGGTGGGTTTGAAATATACAGGTATGTGGTGTTTGCCAAATATCCGTTTTATCTTTTCAGACACGCCAGCCATGTAAGGAATGACCAGGTTCTTCCGTTTACTCTGAGTCTCAGCCCTATCTGTCGCTGTTTTAGGTCTGGTAGACTTAGATTTAGTGAAGGCCCAATTTGGATATCCACAGGCCTGCAGAGCTGTTCTCAGATGCTGCTGTTCATTCTTTTTGGAATCCATGGAGGTGGGGATGGTTTCTGCTCTGTGTGACAATGTCCTGATGACTCCTAGTTTGTGCTGCAGTGGATGGTGGGAGTCAAACATCAGGTATTGATCTGTGTGTGTGGGTTTCCTGTAGATCCCTATTTCTAGCTTGCCACCGGTCCCAATGAGGACTTCACAGTCTAGGAATGCCAGTCTGTTGTCCTTGGTGTCTTCTCTGGTGAAGCTAATGTTGGCATCTATAGTGTTTATATGGTCCGTGAAGGCCTGTACTTCCTGGGCCTTGATTTTGACCCAGGTGTCATCCACATACCTAAACCAGTGGGTGGGCACCGTTCCCTGGAATGTGTTGAGTGCTTTCTTCTCCACTTCTTCCATGTATAAATTGGCCACAATGGGTGACACAGGAGAACCCATGGCACAGCCGTGTTTTTGTCTGTAAAAGTCACCTCTGTATGTGAAATAAGTGGTGTTAAGACACAGGTCCAGAAGATGGCAGATCTGGTTTGGGTTGAGATGGCTTCTCCTTTCCAGGGTGCTGTCCTCTTCTAGTCTCTTCCTGACAGCGGATAGAGCATGAGTGGTGGGGATGCTGGTGAAAAGGGAGGACACATCAAAGGAGACCATAGTTTCATCTGTATCCAGTTTCAGGATCTTTGCTTTGGAAACAAATTCTTCCGAATTATGGATGTGGTGTTCAGAGTGTCCAACTAGAGGTGCTAGTATGGTAGAGAGGTGTTTGGCAATGTTGTATGTTACCGAATTGATGCTGCTGACTATGGGTCGGAGGGGTGTTCCTTCCTTGTGGATCTTAGGAAGTCCGTAGATGCAGGGGATGGCTTCTCCAGGATACAGACGGTGGTAGGTAATCCTATCGATGGAGCCATCATGTTCCAATTGTTTCAAACTGTCTATTGCCTTTTTCTTGTAATTGTTGGTGGGGTCTCTTTTCAGTTTTTCATATGTATGGTGATCCTCCAAAAGTGAGGTAATTTTATTGTGGTAGTCTGCAGTGTTTAGAACCACAGTACATCTTCCTTTGTCCGCAGGTAAAATGGTGATGGTTTCATCTTTGCTGAGGGCTGTCAGGGCTCTCCTCTCTTGGACGGTAAGGTTGGGGGGAGGAGGTTGAGCACTGGACAGAGCTGCAGATATTTTAAGCCGGCCAGTGCTCAACCTCCTCCCCCCAACCTTACCGTCCAAGAGAGGAGAGCCCTGACAGCCCTCAGCAAAGATGAAACCATCACCATTTTACCTGCGGACAAAGGAAGATGTACTGTGGTTCTAAACACTGCAGACTACCACAATAAAATTACCTCACTTTTGGAGGATCACCATACATATGAAAAACTGAAAAGAGACCCCACCAACAATTACAAGAAAAAGGCAATAGACAGTTTGAAACAATTGGAACATGATGGCTCCATCGATAGGATTACCTACCACCGTCTGTATCCTGGAGAAGCCATCCCCTGCATCTACGGACTTCCTAAGATCCACAAGGAAGGAACACCCCTCCGACCCATAGTCAGCAGCATCAATTCGGTAACATACAACATTGCCAAACACCTCTCTACCATACTAGCACCTCTAGTTGGACACTCTGAACACCACATCCATAATTCGGAAGAATTTGTTTCCAAAGCAAAGATCCTGAAACTGGATACAGATGAAACTATGGTCTCCTTTGATGTGTCCTCCCTTTTCACCAGCATCCCCACCACTCATGCTCTATCCGCTGTCAGGAAGAGACTAGAAGAGGACAGCACCCTGGAAAGGAGAAGCCATCTCAACCCAAACCAGATCTGCCATCTTCTGGACCTGTGTCTTAACACCACTTATTTCACATACAGAGGTGACTTTTACAGACAAAAACACGGCTGTGCCATGGGTTCTCCTGTGTCACCCATTGTGGCCAATTTATACATGGAAGAAGTGGAGAAGAAAGCACTCAACACATTCCAGGGAACGGTGCCCACCCACTGGTTTAGGTATGTGGATGACACCTGGGTCAAAATCAAGGCCCAGGAAGTACAGGCCTTCACGGACCATATAAACACTATAGATGCCAACATTAGCTTCACCAGAGAAGACACCAAGGACAACAGACTGGCATTCCTAGACTGTGAAGTCCTCATTGGGACCGGTGGCAAGCTAGAAATAGGGATCTACAGGAAACCCACACACACAGATCAATACCTGATGTTTGACTCCCACCATCCACTGCAGCACAAACTAGGAGTCATCAGGACATTGTCACACAGAGCAGAAACCATCCCCACCTCCATGGATTCCAAAAAGAATGAACAGCAGCATCTGAGAACAGCTCTGCAGGCCTGTGGATATCCAAATTGGGCCTTCACTAAATCTAAGTCTACCAGACCTAAAACAGCGACAGATAGGGCTGAGACTCAGAGTAAACGGAAGAACCTGGTCATTCCTTACATGGCTGGCGTGTCTGAAAAGATAAAACGGATATTTGGCAAACACCACATACCTGTATATTTCAAACCCACCAACACACTGAGACAGAGGCTTGTACACCCCAAAGATCAAACTCCAAAACACAAGGAAAGCAATGTAGTGTATGCAATCCAGTGCAGTGAGGAGTGCTCTGAACTCTACATTGGAGAAACCAAACAACCGTTGTACAGGAGGATGGCCCAACACAGGAGAAGTAACACCACAGGACCAGAGTCAGCAGTTTATCTTCATCTAAAGGAAAAAGGACACTCATTTGAGGACATTAATGTTCACATTTTAGACAGAGAAGATAGGTGGTTTGAGAGAGGGGTCAAGGAATCCATTCATGCCAACTTGGAAAATCCTTCCTTGAATAGAGGTGGGGGCCTCAGGCATAACCTTTCCCCTATCTTCCTTCCTGCTTTGTCTTCTGTGCCTAGGAAGATTAAGACCATTTTGCAAGCTCAACAGCAGCAGGGTAATCTTAACGATCCTCCTTTAGATGATAAAGGGACTTAGAAACAAACATCTCAAAAATAACCATGACCTAGCCCCAGGTGCAAGGTCACACAGCCAGCCTAGAAACATATTTAAGGATTCCCTTACTAACTTTACTCAGACTGAAGAAGCTCCTTGGATAAGGAGTGAAACGTTTCCACTAAGAAAATAGAAATCCAGTTGACATGATTCAAGCTACAGACAATTCCACCTGGATGACTGAGAACCTTCATAGACATATCTCTTACTATCTTTGGATTTTGCACATTAATATCCTGAGAATTCACTAAACCTTTTAATTGTTTTCATCAGCTGTCTTTTTGCACTTTGAGGTTGCATAATGGTTAATACTATGTCATCCACATAGTATAAATTTTATAATCATTCAGTAGGGAGATTGGTCTATATGACTGTGGTTTCTCAGGATCACTCTTGCTTTATGACTCAAAGTTATATATGCTTCTTCCCATGTTTACAGTACTGCCTTTGTGTGATTTCATTTTTTGTTTTTGTCAGTGGTTCTAGTAATTCGTCCTCCAGTTCTTTATAATATTGAGCTATTTCTTTTATTTATTATCTGGTTTCTTGAATAGTTAAAAGTTTACTTAATATTTGTCTATGTTCTTTAAATTCTTTTGAGGGCAGAGTCTTCAATATATTTATTCAAACCTGCTTCCTCAATAAAAGCCTTGGCACATAATTTCCTGAAAAATTCTGCAAGTTCTTCTGTAATTTCCAATCTTGTGTATAGCAATTTATTTCCTGCCAATATTGTCTTTCTGTCTTTCTCTTTTCTAATCTGGTATGACAAAAATTCCCCTGGTTTATTAGTGTTCTCAAAATGATTTTGTCTGTCAGATTTTATCATCTTTTGTAATTCTTCTGTTCTGAGTAAATCTAGTTGTCATTTGGCTTTTTGCAATTCTTTCATCACTTGCCTTTTTGGGTTAGTCTTGTGAATCTGTTTTAATTTTATTTTTCCTTCCAGTTGTGCTTTCTGTATTGTATTGTTGTATTTCTTCTGTTTTGCTGCAAGTTTTATAACAAGTCCTCCCATATAGGCTTTGTCTCCCAAATGGTTGACTTTGAAATTCTTGGTGTTACATTTGTTTTGGGGGAAAAATCTGCTTTGCATTTCAGTAGCATGCTTTCCTGAAGTAACAACCTGTGATTCCTCTTCTATCTAAAGGGTAACTTTTCTCCAAGATACCATGCTATTAAAATTAGATTGTGATCAGCATATGTCATAGGAAGAATCTGTACTTCCTTAATAGATGATGCTAGGGCCTTAGAGACCCAACATATATCAATTCTGGAATGTGATTTGTGTGTTGCCAAAAAAAGTATAATCCTTTTGGATTTTGTAGCCACCGTGTGTCTGTCAGTGCCAATTCATCTGTATATTGAAAGACTTTTTGCGGAAGCTTCCTTTTCTTCCCATGGGACGGTTTATCAAAATTCAAATCTAATATTCCATTCATGTCTCTCATAACCAATATTTCTCCTTCCTCCATTTCTATGAGCATTTGGAAAAATCTTTTGTAAAATTGCTCTTTGTTTTTGTTAGGAACATAAATAGTGGCTAATGTTACAATTCTGCCTTCTTTTCTAAGTTTCAGGATCAAGATTCTTCCTGCTTTGTTTTTAAACTGGTCCATTATTTCCAAGCTGCTGATTAAAAGAATTTGTGATTCCATTTTTCTTAGTCTTTAGTCTTTCCTGCAGCTAAATATTCTTGTCCTAATAGGCATGACCTATTTTTATATATGGTTCCTCTAAACAATAGCATTTTTTTAATTTACTGAAAATCCTTTTCCATTTATTTGGTGAGTTTAATCCATTTATATTCATCAAAATGAATCTTGTCTCCATTTTTATTTTAATGTAATGCTACTGCTATATCTGACTTCTTCGTCTATCATGTCGTCTTTGGTTGTGGAACATTCCTTATCCAAAGGTTCCTGAGCAGTTAATTCTTTAAGCAAGGAGGGGGCTTCTGAAATTCTTTATGGTTACCCTTTTTGTATCCTGGAAGACCTCCAAGGCGAATGGGATTTTCCATCTGTACCTTAATTGTTTAGTTCTTAATGTGGCTCTCTGAGATGCCAATGATCCACATTTTGGTTCATCCCAATAAAGATATTGTCAGTGTGGTGAAACTTTTATGTTTATATATAATGGTCCAATTTGGCTACCTTTTTTTACTTCTGAGTTTTTACAATACTTTTTTCTTTCCTTCCTATAGTTTTTTTTTCTCATGCTGTTTTATGATGCTTGGGATTTGCAGGGCCAAGAAGATTCAAGCAGAGGATCTGATAACTCTAGTTATGATGAAGCACTGTCCCCCACATCACCAGGACCTCTTTCAGTGAGATCTGGTCATGGAGAGCGAGACCTTGTCAATCCCAGCATGACTCAGCCTACCCCTGACTTGCATGGTATCAATCCAGTTTTCCTGTCCAGCAATCCCAGCCGCTGGAGTGTAGAGGAAGTATATGAGTTCATTGCATCCCTACAAGGCAAGTTTGATATCTTCTCTCCCATTCCCTGAAGAGAAGGTCTAAACAGCTGTATATTGGACAGCTGAATATTGGCATGAATGTGTTTGTAGATTTGAAATAGTAACTGTACTTGGCATAAAATTCTTCTATGTTGTGAGAGAGACCGGGGCCTTTTGCTTTGGTCCTGCCTCCTTCCCAGGTTCAACATGACATACAGCAAACTCCTAAACCTCCCCCACCCCTCAAATGTTGGAGCTGGGCAAAGGGAGGTGATGGAAGAGGCAGTTTGCAAAAGGAGCTTTGTTTCCTTCCACACAATTGTAACTGTTGCAGAAATCTCATCCTCAGATAGGTCTAAAAGATACACTAAAAAAAAAGGTAAAGGTACCCCCTGCACATTTGTGCAGTCGTGTCCGACTCTAGGGGCCGGTGCTCATCTCCGTTTGTTAGCCAAAGAGCCAGCGTTGTCCGAAGACGCTTCCACGGTCATGTGGCCGCATGACACGCGCGGAACGCTGTTATATACACTATTTATAATAGATACACTATTTGCTTATAATTCAGGAACTCTGAAGGTGGAAGGGAAGGTGGACATGTTTTAATATAACAAAATGTATTTATCCCATTAAATTCTAGTTTGATCAGTGACTTCTCATATTCCTGTATAGAGTTAATATGGGAACTTTGCAGGGGGTGTTAGAATTGGACACCATGTAAGCTACCTGAGTAACAGCAAGTGGCAGCAGCTAGCATGGTGCTGAAAAGCTAAACAGGATCAGACCTGGATGGGAGAATAACAAATCCCAGGGTGGTAGACTAGACTGGGAAGTGGAAAAAACAGACAGACACCCATACCCAGAAGGCACCAGTGGGAAACCATTTCCCCATTATTGCCAAGAAAACTACTACTTTGAAGAAATGAAGCTTGACAAGACTTTTTAAATGGTATTTTAACATAAAAGTACTGTATAACTGATTAGTGATTCTTATAAATACCAAGTTACTCAAAATACTATTAAGGAGTAGGTGTGGGTGGACATTATTGTTTCTATTTCTCACAAAAAAATTTCTGCTACTTGGATCTATTAGGCTGCCAGGAGATTGCAGAGGAATTTCGCTCCCAGGAGATAGATGGCCAGGCCCTGCTCCTGCTAAAGGAAGAACATCTCATGAGTGCCATGAATATCAAGCTGGGTCCAGCTCTCAAAATCTGTGCCAAAATCAACATTCTCAAAGAGACCTAACACTGGAATGCAGAATTCTTTGCTTTCCTAGCTGGAGTTAATACACTATAAATGGAAGAAAACTGTTCTCTCATAAGTCTGTATCTTGGTGCTACTTGTGGGAGGAGTAACTCCCTTGGAGGCCTTGAAACATCTCTTCAAGAGCATATAATATTGTCTGCTCTGTTATGAATTTTTCCTGAGGGAAAAATGCAAATAAGAGAAAAGTTCTGTGCTGCAGCTGCTGTGGGTCCTTCCTGTTGAGTTGCTGGATTCTCACATTTTTCTCCCTGTAGAATCTATCTATCTTTCTACATGGTTTCAGTTTTCAGAGGACCAGCTGGTGCTGAATCTTTTCTATTGCTAAAGGGTTCTGTTTGGAACAGTAAAGAACTTAGTTTTAAATGACATCTTTCCTAATCAAAGTGTTGATTGAAGGTAAGTAGTAAACTGACTTCATACAGAATACTGGAGGGAAAGTTAACTGAACTTTAAAGACTGGAGCTGGCCCATGTCTAATGGGACTCTCCAGAAGACACCACCTCTGATAATAGCATCAGAGGGTTTAAAGGTTTTTAATTCCACTTGTGTCTCTTGTGGGGTTTGGAGAAAAACTATTCAAGAGCCAAAGGAGAATCCCACTCTATTGAAGCTCTAGGTGTCCCATCCCGCTTTTAAAAATTTGTCTTCTTTGGTTTTGTATCTTGCCCTTCCCTTATGAGAGATCATATGGGACAAACTTTCTGCTATCAGGTTTGTATCTTCTGTCCAAAGCCTGTTTATTTTTGTTTATTAAGCAAATATCTTATTCAGTAAAAGGAATGCTTCAAAAACTACATTGCTATTTTCCTGTTGTCTGATTTTTCTCCTGACCAACGTCTACGCAGTCAGGTTTGCAGCTTGTTTTGAATTATCACAAGCTTTGTTATTGCTCCCTGGATTTAAGTTTTAGAAATGATTTTCTGATCTATTTATGAAAGCAAAGTATATATCCACACAAAATCTTTAAAATGTCTTTTAATTTAGATGACTGCTCTGAAATCTACATCTCTTCAAATTCTTATTCTAACAATTTAGAATAATACGTATTTTCAATGTTCTGCCAATATATTTGAAACAAGCTTGTAAAATCAGTGGCTGTATTCTAATTTGAATAAGCCTTTCAAAACATCTCTCTCTCTCAAGAATAGACTTAGGATAGCCAGAGCTTTTGGCAGATTTTTTCCCCACTCCTCCCCTCCCCTTCTATTTATATTTTAGCACATATTCTTTAAACCAGTATAATTAACCAGAGAAGGACTTCCAGTAAACAAATAGGGAAATATTCTTTGCTTATTATTTTGTTCATATTTTCTACAGGTGATCTTTAATACAGAATGTTACTAGAATATGTAACTTTATCGTAATTTATAGTAACATACTGAATGAGTATAAGGCAGCTTAAGATGAATTCAGCTTTCAGAAAATTGAAATGTTTCTATTTCGTAGTAGAAATGTTAGTATCCTATAAAAATATAAAATATAATATAAATCAGTAAATACAGTAGGTAAAAACAAGACCTGTAGCTGACTGTAGTTCAGATCACAAACTTCTTATAGCACAATTTAGAATCAGACTAAAGAGAATAGGGAAGACCCACAGATCAGTTAGATATGAGCTCACTAACATTCCTAATACAGTGGAAGTGAAGAATAGATTTAAGGGACTAGATTTAGTAGATAGGGTCCCGGAAGAACTATGGACAGAAGTTCGCAACATTGTTCAGGAGGCGGCAACAAAAAACGTCCCAAAGAAAAAGAAAACCAAGAAGGCAAGAGGGCTGTCCGCTGAGACACTGGAAGTAGCCCAAGAAAGAAGGAAAGCAAAAGGCAACAGTGATAGAGGGAGATACGCCCAATTAAATGCAAAATTCCAGGTTAGCCAGAAGTGATAAGGAACCCTAAAGAATGTTCAAACTATCGAACAGTGGCACTTATTTCACATGCCAGTAAGGTAATGCTCAAGATCTTGCAAGGTAGACTCCAGCAATTCATAGAGCGAGAATTGCCAGAAGTATAAGCTGGGTTTAGAAAAGGCAGAGGAACTAGAGACCAAATTGCCAATATCCCCTGGATAACGGAGAAAGCCAGGGAGTTTCAGAAGAACATCTATTTTTGTTTTATTGACTATGCTAAAGCCTTTGACTGTGTGGATCATAACAAATTGTGGCAAGTTCTTGGTGGTATGGGGATACCAAGTCATCTTGTCTGCCTCCTGAGGAATCTGTATAACGACCAAGTAGCAACGGTAAGAACAGACCACGGAACAACATACTGGTTTAAGATTGGGAAAGGTGTACGGCAGGGTTGTATACTCTCACCCTACCTATTCAACCTGTACGCAGAACACATCATCATGCGACGTGCTGGGCTTGATGAATCCAAGGCTGGAGTTAAAATCGCTGGAAGAAACATTAACAATCTCAACAAAAATCCGCATAGTTAAAGCAATGGTATTCCCCGTAGTAACCTATGTCTGTGAGAGCTGGACCATAAGGAAGGCTGAGCAAAGGAAGATAGATGCTTTTGAACTGTGGTGTTGGAGGAAAATTCTGAGTGCGCCTTGGACTGCAAGATCAAACCAGTCCATACTCCAGGAAATAAAGCCAGACTGCTCACTTGAGGGAATGATATTAAAGGCAAAACTGAAGTCCTTTGGCCACATAATGAGAAGACAGGATACCCTGGAGAAGATGCTGATGCTAGGGAAAGTGGAAGGCAAAAGGAAGAGGGGCCGACCAAGGGCAAGATGGATGGATGGTATTCTGGAGGTGACGGACTCGACCGTGGGGGAGCTGGGGATGGTGACGGCTGACAGGAAGCTCTGGCGTGGGCTGGTCCATGAAGTCACGAAGAGTCGGAAGCGACTGAACGAATAAACAATAATAAAATAAATAAAATATAATATAAAAAGGGCGCCCTTGCTCCTCGCCTTCCGGAGGTCTTTAAAGACCTGGTTCTGCCGCCTTGCTTGGGACAAAGGAAGTAATAGTTCCTCCTGGGGGTGGTTAGCTTAGTAATATCCTCCTTTTAAGATCTCACCATCCTCTAGATTTTTTCTATTTATTATTATATTGTATTTTAAGATTTATAGGTTTTTAATTTTAATATTATTGTAAACCGCCCAGAGTCTACTGCTGTAGAGATGGGCGGTGATAAATTTGACTAATAAATAAAATAAAAAGCAAAGCTCATCTGGGACTAGAAAAAGAGTTTACAATGTCAGCATTGGAACGTTTTTTGTTGAATGCAGTTCTATCACTAAGTTATTTTTTTACGGTATATCGATGTATAGTATGATCCAAATTATTTCAGCTTTCCACAAATGAAAGAATGTATAAGATACTTTTCAGCTTCACCTTCTGGGCTTAGCCTGTACCTATCATCAGATCCATTCCAGCCCTGTTTCCTGAATTAAGTTGAACCTTGCTCTTTTCATTTGATTTAGGCCTCTAGCATGTGTAAATGTCTTCCAAAGAAAAGATAGCACAAAACTACATTAAGGAGATCATGGTTTTGTTTTCAGCTAAAATATGTACTTAGCTCTGTCATTCACAAACTCTTTTGAAAAATTTAAGCTCAGACATATTTTGAAACTTCAAGTCATTTTAATTTTAAAGTTGCACCTCTTTTGTACAAAATCTTTTAAACTTTATTATGAAAAAAATGACAGATGTAATGGCCCATTTTTTTCTTTTATGAAAGAGCCTGGCAAAGAGGGCTATACCGTGTCTCAGATCTCACCTCCTCTCCCGTCTCTATTCCTAAAGGGAAGCAGCCTATAGATGCACCTGGAGATTGACTCCAAGTTAGATCCACCAGTTCCTCTAGGAAGATACCAAGAAAAGATTAAGTATTTATTTCCCCTCACAAAGAGCCGGTATTCCCAGCAAGTTCAAGTGAATTCAGGAGTCCTAACTGCATTTTAAATGCAATTCTGAGAATCTTCATTAGGAAACAGTACAACATGCACCAAAGAAATGGAAGCAATTCCCTGAAGCAACAGACCTGCCATGTCCTTTTTAAAAAAAGTATATATACAGGAACAGATCAGATTCGACTTTTCCATTAAATTCATACTGTGTAAGCAGAACTGTAAGCATAAACATTCACCAGTTTTAAAAGTATTTAGTCCAAAACACTAAAATAGTTTGAAAAGAACCAGAAAAAACTCTCCATACAGATCTTGGGGTTTCCTATCCTGCCTTTTTTGGTTAAAAGTCCTATCCGTGGTTGGGCTCTGTATTTTATATTATTTGCAGCTGCAGGCACTGTCATGTTTGTAATGAAAGATGAAAGACCAAGCTTTTAAACAGAATGAAGTGTTAACTACTGCTATAGTCTGCTCTTTTAAGATTTTCTCATTAACTGTTCTAAAATCTCTACTGCCATTTAAATTTAGTCCATTTAAACATGTTGCTGGTAGCATCCTTTTTTGCTGACCAAAAAAAAAAAAAGCCTAATTTGGTTCAGGACTATTCTCCTTCGTTAAGAAAATATAGATTTTTTCCCATTTGGTCTACTGTGTCTCTGGAGGATTTGAAAATACTATTGAGTTATTAAAAAATTGTATAACTGCATAATTGAAAATCAAAATCCAGTGTTTTTGTAGAATAAAGCCAGTAGAAAATATGCAAGTACATTCAATCACTGTAGCTCAAACCCTATTAGTATTACTTCCCTGCAGACAATCCGTTTCGTCTTTCATGGAGTATTTCTTTTCTGTGCATAGTCAAACTTGCCACACATTTCTTCCCTTTTGGAAAATGGTTCTGAGCAGTCACTAGTCCAGAGCTCCTTAGTACAGCTTTGTGTTCATAAGCCTTGCACAGAATTTATTTGCATCAGAAAGAATGAAAAATGGTGTGCAGAAGAATGGGGTAATTAAAGTGAAAGCAAGCTGCTTAAAGGGACAATTAAGGGGAAAGTGACTGGTTGTCACTCGTGTAAGAACTGTACAGAAAGAAAAGTTGCAGATCACATGGGCAGCAAGTGGTCATCTTGCTCTTCTGATTCCTCTCCAAGCTGGTCATCACCAACACCACGATATGCAGCTGGTACATTTTGTGGTTTAGATCGGCACACAAAATCACAACCATCCTGCAGACAGATTAATGAACTCAAGTCAGATCAAACAACTGTAACATTAAACCTCTTCTCCCACTACACAAAGTTTTATTTCTCCGACTGCTTTGCTTTTTTTTTTTAATATGAACAACTCAATCCTAATGAGAGATATACGCCAGACTAGCTTACATATTGGACATTAGTGATCTAAGTGTCAATGACTTATGGTAGAAACTTAAGATTTAGAAATTGATTCGAAGAAAACTTCACTGGCATATTTACTGCCCAAGACTCATTTTTACCGCAGTCTACTTTCTCCAGTTGCCAGTGCCTGGGTTTGTACATCATGCTAAACCATAATGTAGTTTGTTTGGTTTTGGTACTTGTTAGTTAATTAATTAATTAATTAATTAATTGGATTTATCCCCGCCCATCTCTACCGTGGTAGACTCTTAATGTTTGGGATGGGGCATCAAGCACCCCAAAAGATTGATGACATATGATTTCACAATACTATTAGGATCTAGGAATAATTATTTTCTTAGATTGATGCAGCCTTTGGAAGAACAGCCCTTTCTTCATTCACCTTACGACAGACAGACCATCCTCTAATAAGCTAATATTTACTCACTTGAGTGAATCAGAGAGAGCACAATAAAATTGTTATTTACCTGTAATTAAGATTCTTCAAATGCCAAGTGTGAATTCACACAACCCACCCTTCTATACTGATTAGTATCAATGTTTTTTCTTGGGTCAGCAACTGAGTTTTAGTAACTGAGTATGTCCAGCAGGAGCCATGACTAGTCATGCATGGTATATGAGGAGGACTTCTGCAATTATTTAACTCTAGAGGACTCTAAAACGTTTCCATGCAGACACATAATCTGATAATCTGTGAATGTTACTGTAACATTTCATCACCATGTGTGAATGTAATTATTTCATTCCCATGGCACTTCCAAATACTCATGGCCACCGTGTAAGATACTACATGAGAAAATTTTGGAAGTGTTACAGTATAGGCTGTATTTTCACATTACAGCCAGTTTATTTTAACCATATGTTGAGCAAGCCACTCATTCCTCTAAATGAGCTATGTAACTATGGCCTGCTTAGCCAATTACTGGCTTGTTTTTTCAGACTACACTTGCCTTGTCTGAAGATTGGTAAGAGGCTGGATTTGGCAGACAAAAATATAGCTGTAGTAAGCACGGAAACTTAAACTTCCATCTCCATTCATATACACTATGCCGCAATTGTGATCAGTAAGCCAATCATTCTTTCAAAGTATGGTTCACATCATAAAAGCAAACTGATGTATTGACAGACTCCTCAATGCTACTAAGAAACAAATCATGTTATGACACAGAACAATCACAGGTGGTCCATTGTTTAAGGACCACTCGTTCGGCGATCGTTCAAACTTGCGACAGCACCGAACAAGTGGTACTTCCAACTGATCCTTGAAGTTCCAACTGTCACAGCGTCCCATGGACACATGATCGCGATTTGCAACCTTCCCCACCAGCTTCCTACAACCAGTCAATGGGGAAGCCGGCAGGAAGTAGTGATCACATGAGGTCCTCGCTTAACAATGGTAACTGGGGACTGCCGGAACTGCTGTCGCTAAGCCAGAGCTTTCCAAACTCTGTTGCGACACGTGTGTCGGCTGCACTGTCTGGGTGTGTTGCGGCTGCTGCTGCCTCCGAGCCCTGCCAGGATTCTGCGCAGGTCCTAGTGCCTGCCTTGTGCCTTGCTGCCTCCAAACCTGCCCTGCCAGGATTCCACGCAGGTCCTAGTGCCTGCCTTGTGCCTTGCTGCCTCCAAACCTGCCCTGCCAGGATTCCACGCAGGTCCTAGTGCCTGCCTTGTGCCTTGCTGCCTCCGAGCCCTGCCAGGATTCCACGCAGGTCCTAGTGCCTGCCTTGTGCCTTGCTACCTCCAAACCTGCTGTGATTCCGCACAGGTCCTAGTGCCTGCCTTGTGCCTGGCTGCCTCCAAACCTGCCCTGCCAGGATTCCACGCAGGTCCTAGTGCCTGCCTTGTGCCTTGCTGCCTCCGAGCCCTGCCAGGATTCCACGCAGGTCCTAGTGCCTGCCTTGTGCCTTGCTACCTCCAAACCTGCTGTGATTCCGCACAGGTCCTAGTGCCTGCCTTGTGCCTTGCTGCCTCCAAACCTGCTGTGATTCCGCGCAGGTCCTAGTGCCTGCCTTGTGCCCTGCTGTGTGTCGCGAAATGATGCATATCTAAAAAGTGTGTCACCAACATGAAAAGTTTGGAAAGCTCTGCGCTAAGCAGTGCAGTCACGCTTTATGACATTGCTGCCAGTCCCAATTACTGTCGTTAACTGTGAAAAGGTAAAGGTTCCCCTCGCACATTTGTGCAGTCATGTCCGTTACTGAGGGCAACCTAAAATATACTTACAGCTACTAGATTGCCGAGATCTTGCCAGAAAGCAAAATGAGGAAATTGCTCCATGCCCTTTGCTCCTACTACCAGACGCTGGTAGAGGAATCCCCCAATGATGTATACTGCAATCAGTGAAAAAAACCTGGAAGAGAAAAGAAACTCAAAGTACAATAGTAAAAGATTCACATGCGGAATATAACAATGTAGCATGTGTCTGTAAATTCTTAAAATAGCTGCTTCTAGACAGCTGTACATTAAAAAAAAGCATATTCAGGCTACCTATCTCTTTTAGGTACAAGTACCATTTCCTATGATAGCAGGAGCAAGAGAATACTGTAAAGATCAGGCAGTAACAGCAGTGCAAAGAAACCAACACAAATAAAGTGCACTGAAGAACTAGCTAAAATCTTAAAAGTCCATATGTCATATGTATGTAATATGTGTGACACATACATACATATTCTAGTGCCCAGATAATAAAAGCCGAACTGGCAAATCAGTTTAACTTGCAGGGTTTGTTACTCTTTCTTGCTTTCATACACCAATTCAGCATACTCAAGTGGCTGGTATGAATGTGTTTGCTGCTGCCAGGGGGTGTCTACTGTGTTTTTATGGTTTTTAATTCTGTAAGCTGCCCAGAGTCACCGTGTGTGAGTTGGGCGGCCTTATAAATCTGTTTAATAAATAAACAAAATACTTTATAAAGCTCCACTAGTGCAGTAGAAGTTCTCTATAAAAGTAGAACAGGAATATACTTAAAGAAGCAACAGCTTTCTGTTATCCTTCCCCACCCAAATCAAGTAATTCAAAATTATAGTTCAAATGAGAATTTAAGTTTAATTGTCTTCCTGTGACTCACTAAGTACACTTGGGTGTATAGTCTAGTGCAATGCATAGTAGCCCTCCACTCCCCCTGCAGAGGGATGGCAGCAGATGGCACTGTTACAGGAGGCTGGGCGTGGGCCGTGGTCAACGCATCCTTGGAGGCAGGAGTGGTGCCTCTTTGCCTTGAAAGAGGCTTTGGTAGGCCCTTCCTCAAGAAGCTATCATTCAACCCAGCAATCTTAGACCAGTATTTTTTCACTTTTTTATTAACTAAATACAAAAAATAAAAAGAATACATAACATTATAAAAGAAACAAAAACATACAGGGCATATATTCACATACATAAAGTTGTGCGGTAAACATTTCAATGAATGGAAGCCATAATTCGTTACAGTCCTCCATAGCTAATTTATATTGATCAATTCTGCAGACCACTGAATAGTTGGAGCCATATGTTTCTCTTTCCAATGCTGAACAGTAAGTAAGGTAGAGAAAATCCACTTTCTTTGTCCAGATGTCACCTCCCATTTGATAGGGATAAACTTCAAAAGAATATAAACATCTAAATCTCAAAGTTGAGTTAATACATATAATAACTTCTTTCTCAAATGGGACAACTGTTGGACACTGTAGAAACATAGATTTAAATCATTAATTTTACTATATCTCCAACAACTGAAGCCATTTACTCAGTCTTTTTCTATATAAATCCAAATGAGGTCATTTGGATGACCTCAGACAGAATTACTCATTCTGTTTGGATCATTTTGATTATTTTTTAACAGTATCTTAATTTTTTAAAATAATTTTATTAAAGGTTACAAATAGCAAGTATAAAAATTAATAAAGACTACAAAAATATAAAAAGAAAAAAAGAAAAAGTGTGAAAAAGAAGAGAAAAAAGAAGTAGCTTTCCCCCTCATCTCAGCAAGTATAAACAATTTTAGTAGCTTATCACCATCTGTTAATACAACATAAATTCTCTTCACCCCATAACTCATCTCTTAACTAAAGACAAAATCCCAAAGCCTCATCATTTGTTCCTCATCAACAAAAGTCCAGTAAGGCAGGGGTCCCCAACCTGTGGGCCGTGGCCTGTTAAGAAGTGGGCCGCACAGCAGGTGGAACAGTGGTGGTCCATGCGATTGGCTCCTGCCTGCAAACCCCTCCCCGGTCCACGCGATTGGCTCCCGCCTGCAAACGCCGCCCGTCCGCTCGATTGGCTCCCGCCTGCAAACCCCACCCCCGGTCCGTGCGATTGGCTCCTGCCTGCAACACACACACCCCGTCCGTGGAAAAATTGTCTTCCACGACCAGTCCCTGGTGCCAAAAAGGCTGGGCACCCCTGCAGTAAGGGATATCAGATATAATTCAGCCCCCTCTCTCCTGGACTTTAGAAAAAACCTAAAGACCTGGTTATGTCACCATGCTTGGGGAGGGGAGGGGAATAGCCAGTCTTGGGGTTGGCTGGCCCCTTAAATCTGCCATGTCCAGCCTTATCGACCGATGAGATAAGATCTACCATTCCTGGATCGAACTGTATAATTAATATATATATTAATTATATATATAATTATATAATTATATTATATATATATATATAGTTTATTATTGGTATTTACAGTTTTTATTGATTTTAAATTTTTCTTGTGGGGAAGATGGGCGGGATATAAATGTAATAAATAAATACAATAAAATAATTATTTATTTTAATCTTGATCAAATAGGCCAATCCTGTATTTCTTCCCTGTGCTTTTAACAAACCTAATTTCTAACCCCTTCAAATAAAGTCCCAGAGCTGGATTTCTGTTCACTGTTTTTTTGTCCCAAGAATCTTGCAAAGCTTTAACAGAACTCTTCTGTACATCCAGTAAGTACGGTTTTGTTTTGGTCACTTCTCAAAAAATCCTACAAGACTTTAACAGACCTCTTTTGTACATCCAGTAAGAGAAAGTTATCCAAATCACTTTTCTGATTTAATAATTGTACATCTCTTTTAAGCAATGAAACAACCAGTTTTGTTTGTATATGCGGTACATTTTTCTCCATATCCTTCTCATTGCTTGTTACATTTAAATCCACATTCAAACTGGTTTCAAACTTATTTGGTGTAGCTTGTTCTTCTGCAACTTAATTAACACACCCTCTGTCTATCATATCAAATTATTTCGAAGAGCAATATTCAAAAATATCTATCAGAGTTTGTTGCTCCATTCTTTATTGACAAAACAAATATATTATCCTCTAGCTTCCTCTAGTGTTAAATCTTCAAAGTCCCATTAACATGTTTTCTCTAAAAGAAACCCAAACAATCACCATTTCCCACAGGAAGGATTGGGGATATATGTGGGGATATTTTAAGAAACACAGTTAAATTACAAGTCTTTCTTGAATGGACCTAATGGACCAGGATCATTTATGTAAAATCTCACATCGGCCTTTAGTAACCAGACATTACTAAAATTTATATTTAATTAGCTTTATCATACCAAGTTGCTATTTAAAAACAGTTTGATTTTGAGTGTCTTTTCCCTCCTTAAAATTATGATCGTAAGCTGCCCCGGAAGTTGTTTAACTCAGAAGGGAATTATTAAATATTTTAAATCAACTTACGTGATTAGCAGTATAGAGCCAATACTGAGGTGAGGGTGTACATTTTGGTGCAACTCTTCCGGAGGGCAAGCCAAGCTGCTCTCTAACTCAAAAACATAGGAACACTGCTTTATCTTTTCCCTCTCTTCTGCCACCATGGTGAAACCAGTCTGTTTGGAGAAGATAAGAGTCTAATGGCACACCAAGCAAAGTTCAGCTGCCTATCTCCCCTCCCCTCCCCTCCCCGAGATGTACAGTAACAGAATGCCCCACAATTCTCATAATCCTATTGTGGCCTCATTCACACACATGGCATGCTGACTGGGACTACAGAGAGCTGTAGTTCAGCACTATCTAGAGGGCTGCAGATTCCATTTCTCTAGGCTAGAGCAAAATGTTCTAACAGTCTCCCCTACGATGTGCCTTTTTCTTTCTCAATGTCCCTAACATTACCATATATGTTGTAGTACACTTAAACGTTTTGATATGTAACTCCCATGTGACACTGTACATCTTCCCTTTTTCTAAACAATCTCAGCTCTGACACTATGTAGCATATAATCAATACTGCAAGTAGTATGGTAAGGGCTGAGTTTTAGCCATGTACTAATTTTTCTGAATGTATTCATTTTTTTTACTACCCCATTCTTATACTCACTGCTAATGTCGTCCGGTTGCAGATGATCATTATTAAAGCTTTCCTACCCTCCTGCGTACAATGTTTATCATAGGGATCGCCGCCCTGATAGACCAGCATAATCCATCTAGCTGCCAAATTGGAAATATGAGAGATTCAGTGAGGCATGCATGTAATTATAGGAATACTCAATGGCTCTGTTCAAAAATTATAATGTCTTACTTCCATTTGCGAGATGGGTCTCATTGATTCGACCTATTACTTTTTGTCTGTTGTCTGCCTTATTGATCTGTACTAGGCCAGAATAGTTAATATTTTTGAAGACTTCTCGACATATCCTGAATTTGTAAATGTAGTGGCCATCGCTAGTCTTGCTTTCTGTTTCAAAACTATAAAGAATAGGGAATTTACACAAACAGGAATTTACATAGGAATTTACACAAACATAAGAAAATAAAACAGTAGGAAAGTATTTTCCTGGAATATTTCTGATAATCCTAATCTGATCCTCACCTCTCAAATGAAGGATCAGTTAATAGCCAGAAATGAACAGTGTTAATTATCAGTTAATAGCCAGAATTAACAGTGTGTTACAAATTTCATTACAAATAGAGCATCATCTCTCATGCTAGATCAAATGAGAAATATTTGAAATCTTGAACTATATTAAAATATGAAAACTATGGTACTTGCATAAACTTCCTTTAAATGTTTTTTTCAGATTTTGTAACTGGGAAGCATGGAAGTACTGAGAAAGGATTAAAATTAGTGTGACATGTGAAGATATAATGCATAAGTAGGGTTAAAAACATGATAGCCTTTATTTCTAATAGCCTCATGAAGAATAGAATCTTGGTACGGAGATGTTACAGATTTCTAAAAGCAATGTTTCTCAAAGTCGGGTTTTAGTCAATGCAATTATGAGCAAGTACTAATCTTATATTGATCTCTGTTCAAGTTAGCTAGCTTTGACATTCAGCAAGTTTTCTTGTCTCTTTGACATTCAGCAAGTTTTCTTGTCTCATTACAGGTAGTCCTAGCTTAAGTGCCTGTAAAGCACTTCCAGCCATCGCAAAATGTTGCACCACCATCCCCGTGGTCATGTGACCACATTTCAGGCCCTTGGCAACCGGTTCGCATTTACGCAAGTGCCCCATGATCATGTGATCGCCATTTGCGGTCTTCTCTGCTGGCTTCCCCAGAAAGTCAATGGGGAAGCCAGCAGGGAAAGTTGCAAGGGGAGGGGATGGACGGGGGGGGGGACCCTTCGGCAGGCTGCAGGAATGGAACTCAAATCCTGAAGATTTCAGCTCTGTTCCTGCAGCCCCATGAAGGATTTCCCCTCCGTGCATGGATGGGAGGAGAAACCCTACGTGGGGCTGCAGGAATGGAGCTCAAATCCTGAAGATTTCAGCTCCGGTCCTGCAGCTCCACAAAGGATTTCCCCTCTGTGCACGGAGGGGAGCTGAAATTCTTCAGCAGGCATCTCTTTCGCTCCGTCCACTTAACGACCCAGGAGATTGCTTAACAACTGCAAGCGGGAGTGCTGCGATTGTGGTCATTGAGAGAAGCAGTCACATTGGTGTCTTGCTTAACCAATTCGCTCAACAATTGAGATTCCGGTCCCAATTGTGGTCGTTAATCAAGGACTACCTGTACAGTGTTTTCTACTTCTGGCATTCAGAGGAGTTCAACATTCCCTAGTCTTGGGCAGATGGAACCAACCATATTTACCTGTTTTATCTGAAACCTATTGGCACTGTACCTTTGATTGACAAGTGGCTCAAGTCTGTTCAGCAATGCTAGTTCTTTTGAGGATTCTTGTCCCTGTTCCCCAAGAAGATCGCATTTATTTTCTTCTGCCACCACAGTGATGATGATGGCTAATACCATAGCATGTAAGAAAGCATGAGCCAGGAACATTCTATAAATGGCAATTTACAGAAAGTGAGGAAAATTGATTTCAAAAATACTATTAATATGTCTGTTAACGCTTCTGACACATAAATCCTGAATTCAGCAAACTGTTTCAGGCCTCATAACTCCAAATTAAGAGAGGAATAAGCAAAAGAATGTGGGGCATTACTGGTCTCATAAAAATAACAATCTGGAATAAGATGGTTCTGAGAAAGATGGAAATTATGTGTATGGTATGGAGATTTCAACTATGCTAGCCCTATCCTTGTAGCACATGTGTAAGCAATGTGGTGCCCATATACAGTCTTATTGTAATCAAAGTTATATTTTATCCACTGAAATTTAGGCTTATTACTGTACATTATTGGGGCGCAACGTCTGTAGATCTCCTGTATGATGAAGCAGGGAATGCTAGAATGTAGGCATGTTTGGCATTAGAAAATTGGCCACAATCTGGGATCATAACCATAGTCACCATCTTATTCTTATGATGGATGTTTTACAAAGCATTCTACTGGCATTTCTATGTTTTTTTTATCTGCCTTCCACTTTATTGATGGAATCTGTGACTACTATCTTTGGAAGCCCAGTAAATGTGCAATTATTCTGGACAAGGAAAGCAATAAACTGGAACTACTGGAAGGCATACAGAGAAGAAATGAAGTAATTTGATAGACCATTGCATTGTACAAAGCCTTTAAAACTTACATCCTACAATTTTTCTAAAGGCAGAGAGTTCAGAATCTAGAAAGGCCTATGCAACAGATATTCCGATGATACATATAAAGAATTCTGAATAAATGATTCCTCTAATCCACATATGTTTGGGATATATACCGCCCAGAGTCCCCTCCGGAAATGGGGGGAGATGGGCAGTGATATGTTAGAAATATATACAGTGGGGCAAAAAAGTATTTAGTCAGCCACCAATTGTGCAAGTTCTCCCACTTAAAAAGATGAGAGAGGCCTGTAATTGACATCATAGGTAGACCTCAACTATGAGAGACAAAATGAGAAAACAAATCCAGACAATCACATTCTCTGATTCGGAAAGAATTTATTTGCAAATTATGGTGGAAAATAAGTATTTAGTCAATATCAAAAGTTCATCTCAATACTTTGTTATATATCCTTTGTTGGCAATGACAGAGGTCAAACGTTTTCTGTAAGTCTTCACAAGGTTGGCACACACTGTTGCTGGTATGTTGGCCCATTCCTCCATGCAGATCTCCTCTAGAGCAGTGATGTTTTGGGGCTGTCGCTGGGCAACACGGACTTTCAACTCCCTCCAAAGGTTTTCTATGGGGTTGAGATCTGGAGACTGGCTAGGCCACTCCAGGACCTTGAAATGCTTCTTACGAAGCCACTCCTTCGTTGCCCGGGCGGTGTGTTTGGGATCATTGTCATGCTGAAAGACCCAGCCACGTTTCATCTTCAATGCCCTTGCTGATGGAAGGAGGTTTGCACTCAAAATCTCACGATACATGGCCCCATTCATTCTTTCCTGTACACGGAACAGTCGTCCTGGTCCCTTTGCAGAGAAACAGCCCCAAAGCATGATGTTGCCACCCCCATGCTTCACAGTAGGTATGGTGTTCTTTGGATGCAACTCAGCATTCTCTCTCCTCCAAACACGACGAGTTGTGTTTCTACCAAACAGTTCTACTTTGGTTTCATCTGACCATATGACATTCTCCCAATCCTCTTCTGGATCATCCAAATGCTCTCTAGCAAACTTCAGACGGGCCCGGACATGTACTGGCTTAAGCAGGGGGACACGTCTGGCACTGCAGGATCTGAGTCCCTGGCGGTATAGTGTGTTACTGATGGTAGCCTTTGTTACGTTGGTCCCAGCTCTCTGCAGGTCATTCACTAGGTCCCCCCGTGTGGTTCTGGGATTTTTGCTCACTGTTCTTGTGATCATTTTGACCCCACGGGGTGAGATCTTGCGTGGAGCCCCAGATCGAGGGAGATTATCAGTGGTCTTGTATGTCTTCCATTTTCTAATTATTGCTCCCACAGTTGATTTCTTCACACCAAGCTGCTTGCCTATTGCAGATTCAGTCTTCCCAGCCTGGTGCAGGTCTACAATTTTGTTTCTGGTGTCCTTCGACAGCTCTTTGGTCTTCACCATAGTGGAGTTTGGAGTGTGACTGTTTGAGGTTGTGGACAGGTGTCTTTTATACTGATAACAAGTTCAAACAGGTGCCATTACTACAGGTAATGAGTGGAGGACAGAGGAGCCTCTTAAAGAAGACGTTACAGGTCTGTGAGAGCCAGAAATCTTGCTTGTTTGTAGGTGACCAAATACTTATTTTCCACCATAATTTGCAAATAAATTCTTTCCGAATCAGACAATGTGATTGTCTGGATTTGTTTTCTCATTTTGTCTCTCATAGTTGAGGTCTACCTATGATGTCAATTACAGGCCTCTCTCATCTTTTTAAGTGGGAGAACTTGCAAAATTGGTGGCTGACTAAATACTTTTTTGCCCCACTGTATATATAATATATATATAAATATAAATGACACAAACAAATATTTATTTTAATGTCACACTCAAAACTAGAAATCACACTTCGAAATTCCTCTCTGACAGAACTAAGGATTGGTTAGCTACATTCATCTTTCATATGATAATCATACAGAATAGATATGGAGACTATGGTCAGAGACCATTAATTCCTTTTGTGTATGTCCATGTATACCAATATGCCCACAGACCTATTCTCTGCACTTGGCAACTCCTTTTTTCCTAAAGCAATATTCTTTTATTTAAAAAATTTAAAAAGCTGGCTTCCAAATAAAATGCCAGCTTCTATCCCTATTTATAAAAATACTTATAGTTCCATAAGCATTCTTAGAAAATAAAAATGCTGCTCATTGCCATTTACAAGTGACTGCACTTATGCAGGAAAAAAAGGCAAAATTGGGAGAGGGGTTAGTGGTAGGAAAAAGAAATCTTAACAGTTTGCCTATGGGAAATTGTGCTTTGCAGTTGGATACACTACTCAGAGTCATTATTTTGTGAACAGACCTCACTGATGGCTCTCAAAGTTCCAAACGTACCCTCTTCACCCAAAACAGCTGAAAACCTGTTTTGGATTTTCAAATATTGAGTGGATTAATACAAATCCTGTCCACTAACAATGCTTGTGAATGTATTTGCAAGGCTGAAACCCACCAGACAGTTTGGTCACATGGCTGGGAATGGAGATAGTTATAAGCCTATACAGAAGGCGTCACAGAGGTCTAATCGCAACTGAAAATTTTTCCATTGTATTACTGCTTAAGTATCTCTCTATAGGTACAAATTCTGCTTAAAGAGAAAAGTTTAATATATGCAACCGCTTGTTGAAATCCATAACATCTGAAAGTGCACAACTCAGACATGACTAAGAAGGGGCAGGTTCCTGGTTTTTTTTGCTTACTATGTAGGAAAATGTGACCAATAGTGAAGGAAACACTTCAAGGCTAAAGGCTCTGCAATACCACCTCCAAATACTTGTTGCAACTTTTTTTTAAGAATGAAAGGCATGCATTAATACATGAAACTGCCTTCTACTATATGAGATGAGTGAGTCTACCTAGCCCAGTGTTGCCTTTCCTAATTTTGCGTTTTAAGGCGAAACCGATTGCAGTCAGACAACTATGTAAACGTTACTGAGATTTCTGCCCTCTTCATGTAAGAACACAGTAAGTATATCAGCTCTTTCCCCCTTGCTGGCTGGGCACTGTAGGCTGGGACCTTCCACGTGACAGACATGTACCTGGCTACATCCTCCTCCTCCAGCTCGACCAGCGAACTATGTATCAACCCGCCCAGTGGCCAACCTGATTTCCAAAGCACATTCATCATTAGTTCCTTCATGAAAGTTTGCCACCTCCTCCGATTCATTTCAACGCAAAGGCCCTGACAGAAATAATTGCGTGAGGCTCACAGCTACGCTAACAAGGTGAAAGGAACACCTGCAAAGGCAGCAGAAAACGAGCAAGAACGCCCGTCCATTCTGCAAGGCAGAAAGTCAGGAGGGGGAACGACTCTTTTACCTGGGGCTGCAACCACCGGGGCTGTTTGATACGTTAAGAGTCCCGTCTGTCGCCGATACCGGATCCTACTACTTCTTCGGGTAATAGCCCCGAACCTCTCACGGAACCCTGTGGCTGTTCGTGCTCGGAATCGGTACTTCCCACCCCACCGTTCGTTACCGGTGCCTGGAGAAAAAGTCGAGAAACAGCGAGGCCCAACCCACGCTCATTCTCTGAGGCGCTCTGGATACCGGAAGCAATGAAACAGAAAGCGGCGGGGGGGGGGGGTGAGGCCTTCGTCCCTGCAAGACGATTGGCTCCCACCGGCCATTTTCTCTAATCAGAGGAAAAGTGCTCCCGAATGGCTCCGCCTATGTCTCTTTCTGGCCCAATAAAAAGTGAAGATGACCGCCTCCGTAGGCGGCGCTGCGTCTGTAGTCACGTGATTGCGCTGTGCTCCAATGAGAAAGAGGCAAAAGGAACTATGTCATTACCCATCACGGGACCCTCACGTGTCTTTTTCTGCTCGTTTCCCGGGGGCGAGATCCAGGAGGATGGGCGCTGCTGATTAGTTTTAAGGTCTCGTCCGTCTGGCATTCAGATTTTTGGAACGCCTATGAGCGTCTGAGATTTCTTTCTTGCTCCGCCCATGAGATGGATGGCGGTGAGAAACTGAGCCTGGGAAAAGTGTGGGTGGATCGCTTCTCCGGCGGGCAGGTTGCTCTCTTTTGCTGACATAGAGCAGTCATGGTTAGTAGCCCTTGACTTACCCATGAGTCTGTCGAGTTGAGTGCCATCAACTCGGGGCAGGATCCTGGTGACTGCATCGCCATCTAAGCCCGTCTTCAGTGATAATCCGCAGTTCCTGCAAGTGATCTCCTCGATAGCGCTTACTCAACGCCGTCTTCCCTTACTACTTCTCTAAAACCCTAACAAGCATAGCAGTTTCTGTCATCCACATATGTTCTCATCACATGCCCATGTGTTTCTGCTTTCTGCAACCAGCCTTTACTTGGCCCAGGATTGACTTTCTTATAGTCCATGATACTCTTTCTAACTATCTCCAAATCCATAATTCTCACTTCACTCACAGTATCCAACTTGCATAGCTATACTTTATAACAGGGCAAAACGTTCAAGGATTCTGAATCTTTGTCATTGAAATGACATCTTGATTTTCCTAAGTGCTTTTCCTCACTTGCCTCTTAATGTCAATACTTTGACTTGCAGTATTCTTTCCCTTTTCAATATTCTTCTATGGCTTTCCAAAGTTTTCCCGCGGTGACACACCAACTGCCGTTGGTGTGTCGCCGCGGGAAAACCCGGAAGTGCCACCGTTGCAGCAGCGCGCAAAAACCCGGAAGCACTGCTGCCGCTTTCGGGTTTTTGCGCACCGCTGTTGGTGTGTCACCGCGGGAAAACCCGGAAGCGCTGATGATGATCAGCACTTCCGGGCTGTGTGGCGACACACCAGACTGTATGTGGCGACACACTTTTGTGTCGCGACACACAGTTTGGAAAGCTCTGTTCTATGGGCTAGAAGAGATAATACCTGAACCCTCAGGATCTTGAGCTTTTTTTCTCATAGCTTTAAAGTGCATTTTAAAAACTAATGACAAATAGGTTATCAGCAGCAATCATACAATCCTTGGGGCATGATCATGCCAAACATGCACTTTTGCAAAGTTTAAATGATACTGAGTACCAGATGGAAGTAAACAGTATTTTGCTTCTGGCCATTGGCTGTAATAAAATATTACGTGTAATTTTTGTATGTATTTTTTTTTTATCCGTTCAATCATGGCCAGTTCTCGGAGACTGCCTGGACAAGTCCCTGCAGTTTTCTTGGCAAGGTTTTTCAGAAGTGGTTTGCCATTGCCTCCTTCCCAGGGCTGAGAGAGTGACTGGCCCAAGGTCACCCTGCTGGCTTTATGCCTAAGGCAGGACTAGAACTCACCATCTCCTGGATTCTAGCCTGATGCCTTAACCACTACACTAAACTGGCTCTCATGTATGTAATACTTTCATTGTATTCTGCTTTGGCTTATTGACTGTTGTTTGGGTATTGAATCCAGTTACAGGCAATACAGTTTACAAAGGACTCGAACAAAGTAGAACAGCTTTGAAGAAGGGTGAAAAGGAAATTAGATTCTATGAGAAGAGATTGAGGGAATGGGTATTACTTCAACTGGGAAAGTGAGATGGGATATAACAATACTTTTCAAATACCTGTATGGTTGCACCACAGAAGACCCTGACCTGTTCTTTGAAAAAATGGGTAAGCCTGTAGAAAAATGAATTTTACTAGGAAGGATCAGCATGGCTTCTGCAAATGGAAGACTCTTCTCATTAGTGGACATAGCATACTTGGGTTTCCAAAATGCTTTCAACACTGCTGCTCATCTATGGTCCAAAATAAATTGAGTGGTTATTTGAAAAAGATTTCCTGTGGAACTGATTAAACAAAAGAAATGAGAAGAAAAAAATGGGATGTTTGCAAAGTAAAGTTTGAAGTGTGATTCCCCCTAGATTTGTATTGAATCTGGTGCTGTTTGACATGTTAATGAATGTTTCAGAGATAAGGGTATGCAGCAAAATGAAGAGTTGTACAACACTAGACTGCAGGGTTCTAAGAAGAATCTCTCCAACTTTATTTTTATTTATTTTTCAATTTCAATTACTTGAGTGAAAGGGCAGTAAAATACACACTGGTGGAATCTGAACTGGAAGTGATCAGCTAGAAAAGTGTGCGGTTGGGATGAATAGCTCAATGTAGTTCATACTACAGTAGCTGTGAAAAAGTAATAGAAGACATGAATTCCATTGTAGGAGTTTGGGAAGAATTCAATAAATGAATCTGAGAAATGATATAATGTCCATAAACAAATCTATGATACAGATAGATTTTTAATATTTGTAGTAGTAGTTCTGTAATCTCACAAAGCCTGTAATAAGGCTAGAAAAGCAACCAAAATTATTAGGGAAAGTTTAATTTATATTCTGCCTTTCCTTCAGGATCTCAAGAAAGCATGCATAGTGCTTCCTCCTCCATTCCCTCCACCCCACAACAAACCTGTGAGAATTCAACTGAGAATGGGCTTCTGGTGGGAATGGCAGACTGAACAGCTGTGCCCGCTGCTTCAGTGGGCGGAGCTGACAACATGGTAACTTTTTTTGGGTTCAGGCAGGTTTTCCTGAAGCCCAGAAACGTCCTCTGGATCAAGGAGAATACCTGGAATCATCCCATCTGTCTTCCGGACAGCTACTTGCAGCCAGAAGATCGCAAACAGCGTTTCGCGTTCGACTGGTAAGAGCCAGCTGGGAGGCGGGGACTTCATCATTTTCCAAGCCACACTGTAGCCTTAAAGCAGGGGTGGGCAATGTCAGGCCCGCGGGGCTCCCGCCTAAGGACTGCAGGACTCCCGCCCGCAAACCCCGCCCCTTCCATGTGATTGGCTCCTGCCTGCAAACCCCGCCCCCAGAGCTTGTGATTGGCTCCCGCCCGCAAACTTCGGTCCGCGGAAATCCCAGAAACCCCGCCCCCCACCCCCTGGTCCCCGGTTATAAATATCCAAATGGCCCTTGGCAGAAAAAAGGTTCCCCACCCCTGCCTTAAAGGGAAACTAAGACCGGCCACCCCATTTCTAAATCAATTTGTATATATTTTTTAAGTATATGTACCCCAAGAGAGGCTTTCTACAGCGAGGAGAAGCTGGTTCTCTTGGTGCTTAATGTTATTTTTGGGGTTACTTTTTTTTTTTAAATTCTTTTAAGTTTTGGATTTCGTTTTCCGTCCAAAGGAAATTCCAAAGATTGAGTGTAAACAATTGTCTTCCTGTTATTATTTTTCTATTAAATTTGAAGATATTAGCATTTTCCTACAGGTTGAATCAGCTGATTTGAACCTTCAGCTTTCTGTTTTCACTTTCCCTTAGGACTGTCTGCTATCTCACTCTCACTTTATGTAAACACACATTGGAACTCTTCTATATCTTCTACTTTCGCTGGTTAAGGTCCTGGGGGTGCCATAATCTACTGCATGAGACATGGAGGATTTCAAACAGATTCTTTCTGACTTTCACCAGGATTTTAAACAGATGTCTTCTGACTTCTATCAAGCTTTTATGCAAGATATCCAGGACATTGTGGAAAATATGAGATCTAAAATGTGCCATCAGGTTGGGGATGTGGTGGATGAAATTGAGGAATTTAAGAGCGATAGAAAGGTTTTTTTTAAGACTGAGATTGGGATTTTTATTGAGATGCTGGATGAAGATTGGATAATGGGGTTGGAGAAATCTAAGGGAGAGAGTGATCTGCAAGCCATAAGTAAAATCGATCTCCTGGTGGAATGCCATGAAAAGAACCTGGAATCTTTGAGGGGGGCAGTTGGGCTGTTTGATTTTTTCAAGAGGAAAGCTCTGTGCACATTGTGGAGATATGTAACTGCTCTGGTTTATTTTGAAGTGGGATAAGGGTTGAAGAATGTTCCTCTGGTTTGCTTTAAGGATTTGATCGATGCTATTTCCCTTTAAAGATTTGGATTTACTGTTTTGAATTGGCTTTGTTTTTTGGGTTTATTAAGATTGGGATTATTAAAACTGTTGTAGGGTTAAAGAATGTTTATCTGGTTTGCTCTAAGGATTTGATTGATGTTATTTCCTTTTAAACATATGGAATTACTATTTTGAATTGTCTTTGTTTTTTGGGTTCATTAAGATTGGGATTATTAAAATTGTACTATTAAGTATAATAGCAGACAACATGTGCTTTTTAATTTGGTTCTTATTATAGTAGACAGAAATGTATAGAATAGTGGTAGGAAGGGAATAATTAAATATGTTTTATCTTTTGGAGGGGAGAAAGATGTTTAGGAGGTTTATATGAACTTTTTTTTCTTTATTTTAATATAAGGGGGAGGATTAAGTGCACTTAGTGATTTTTATTCAGATTTATTATTCTGGAGGTGATGGACTCGACCGTGGGGGAGCTGGGGATGGCGACAGCCGACAGGAAGCTCTGGCGTGGGCTGGTCCATGAAGTTACGAAGAGTCGGAAGCGACTGAACGAATAAACAAGTGATTTTTATTATGTGTTAAAGTAGAATGACTTATAGAAATAATGTGGTGTTTTGGTTTAATATAGAATAAGAGATTGATTATGGAAATTTTTGTATATCCTTGCTGTTAAAAGTTGGAAGCCACATCTTTTTGTAAATTTGAAAAAAAAATTATCTTGTGTTTCCACACTTTTTAGTTTTTTTTCTTTTTTTGTAGTTTTTTGTAGTTTTTCTTCTCTTGAAATTTAATAAAATTTACTATAATAAGAGAATTCAGCTGAGAATGACTGGGCCAAGTCACCCAATGGCTAAGAGTAAAATAGAACCTAGGCTTCTCTCTACTCCCACTCCAGCATCTTAACCACTATAATGTTTAGGGTCCATTAGTTTTGAAATAGAGAGACTAAAGAAAGTCATGATAATTTAACAGTACATGGAGAACACAGATTCCTCTCATACACTTAGAGTTTAGGGTCATCAAATAAAGTGGATTAGGAAGGGATTCAGGAGGCAATCACAAAACCATCATCATACTGTACATATATTTAATTTGTGGAATTTGTTATTACCTGAAATAGGAATGGTAAACTGCATGGAATGATGGGTTTAAAACATTCTACAAATCATGGTTTAACTTGACCCAGCCTGGGAGTGAGTTGCTGCTAATACAACTAAAAGGATTTATTTGGCTATGTCATGGCCCTGAAAAAGAAAAATGGAAGGACTAGTTGTTGTTGTTTATTGGTTCAGTCGCTTCCGACTCTTCGTGACTTCATGGACCAGCCCACGCCAGAGCTTCCTGTCAGCCGTCACCATCCCCAGCTCCCCCATGGTCGAGTCCGTCACCTCCAGAATATCATCCATCCATCTTGCCCTTGGTCGGCCCCTCTTCCTTTTGCCTTCCACTTTCCCTAGCATCAGCTTCTTCTCCAGGGTATCCTGTCTTCTCATTATGTGGCCAAAGTATTTCAGTTTTGCCTTTAATATCATTCCCTCAAATGAGCAGTCTGGCTTTATTTCCTGGGAAGGACTAGATCCACTGCTTAATGTAGGTGGTGAAATAAACTAAGTAATGGAGAAAAGCTGGAATTATTCCATTGCTCTTTTGCCTCAAGTTTTCTCACATAAGAAGGGTGTTCACTCTATGTTATGAAGGTGGGATTTACAGTCCAGGATTAGGACACGTAGAGAACTACTTCAAATGAACTTAGGTTTCCAGCTGTACACACAAAGGTCTCCACAATATGTATCAGATCAATAACATGGGAATGAGGTTTATCACTGCTGCTTGTAAGAGTTTTACCAGTTGTGTACTGCTGGAATATGGCCAAATTTGGAAATACTCTGCATCTCCATTTTGGACTTGAAAGTGGGAACCTCAGTAATGTTTTAAGTTTTTGCCACATGTTCACAGTATACCCAGGAAGGAGGAGGGAAGGTGTTTGTTTAAAATAAAAAGGAAGTAAGGAACTGCCATCCACCTCTGTTGCATTTGTTCCCCAGATCCGTGCCACTTAGTGGGCACATTCCTGTCCCCCTTTTTAATGGTAGCAAAAATTTTAAATTGCCTAAGATTTTAAAAAGCAAGCATTTGGGGATAAAAAATGGCAGCTATTCCTGAAATAGAGGCAAAACGAAAAAGCCATCTTTGAGATGGGTCGATCAGCTAGTTTAGTCATCACAGTTATTTTTGTGGAGTCCATGGTGCTCTCTCAGCCTTGTTGGTTTCTTGCAGACATTTCATTGCCAGACTAGGCAACATCTTCAGTGAAAAAAGGGAGTGGGACTTGTTCTCTGTTACCATGGCTTGTCCTGCTTGTGTTGGTGGAGGTGTTGTTCTCCCCTTAGGAGTTCCTTGACTGGGTTGTTGTTTGCTGCTTGGTTGATTGATTGCCTGAGTTAATAGTTCCTTGATTAGGGTCTATTGTGTTGTTTGATTGCTCCTCTGCTGCTAATCTTGCTGTTAATCTTTGCATATCTTGTTGTTGATTGCTGGCAAGGAGGTGTTCTGGTCTTCTGGCTTTTCTATTGTCTCTTATGAATGGTATGTAAATGTTGTTTACCTCTATGTGTCTGTTGATGGCTGCTTTGTCTGAGTGCCAAGCTTCCAGGAATTCTCTAGCATTTTTTTTATATAAAAGAGGAGGACACCCCCCCACACACACACATACATTATTATAATAAAATGATTTAGTTAGTTGAAATGAATAATGACTCGGTTCTAAAAACGACTTGTAGCTCTTTCAAATACCGATCTTCAAATATAAACACCATGATATAAAATGTACAACATTTCAATTCTGAAGAGCTTATGTGCTGCAAACATGTATGGAATGAAGCTTTCCTATTTCAAATACCTGTAAGTCTTCTATTGGGACTTCTATTCTGCTGCCTAGGCAGGAGCTTTGCCTTTTGCATTCCCCCCCCCCCCCGATTCTGTGCTTTCCCACTGTCTCAGAGGGGTAGTTAAGAAGTATACCTTGTCACTGGTAAAAAGGAACTGGAGCCATCTCCTCCTTGCAGTGTCTCTTTATCTTCAACAGGGTGTAACAGCAGAGAGCAAAGAGGCGCCTCTGCCTCTCCTAAGACTGCCTGGGGGCAACTGTGCTTGGCGGCACCAACACTAATCACTTGGCCCTTCCTGGTCCTCCCTAGGTTCTTTGCCATCCCCCACAGAGGTGGCACTCCCTGCCCCAGCTACTGTATATAGCCACTGTATAATTGACATAATGTGTGCTTTGTACTATGAGACCTCAGGCTGAGTACAACATAGTATGTCCAAGTTCACCCAAGGCTTGTTCCCATATGCTGAAAGAAGACAGGTATCGCTGGGGTGGGATTTTACATGGAGCTGGCTTAAGAGATTTTTCAAGTGTCATATTGAGGTGTATATATGTAAACTTTTCCAACTGTATATGCATGTGTACATGCCCACCTATCCCCTCACTTTTATTAGAGGGGATCTGATAGCCTCCAAAATAATCCAGGTACCAAGACCATTCCTTAACACACAGGACCTGTGGTCCTGAATTAGTTTCCACCAGCCACAGCCAAGGGGAGTTACTCTCTGTGCTCTAGGCATTAAAAATTCTGAATGCTGTAGACGTTTTGCTAGAGAACAGGAATTACTTTTCATAACTAAGGGACTTAGTTTTGTAAGAAAGAATTGTATAAAAGGTAACAACAGAAACTTCCCAGTCAGTGGTTCATTTTTAAAATACCATTTGAACTGTTTTCTCCATCCTCCCTAACCTAAACATTTGTAAACTCACTTGTGGAGTGAGTGTTTGTGAGTGAATGAGATGGGTGGAGTGGGAAAGCTTTTCCGGATCTGCAGCTACGATCTCAATGCTTTGCATTCCCTTTAAGGTGAAGGCAAGTATCTTTAAAGAAATTACACTTTTTTCACAGCTCATTTTTACCAACTGAAATGCCTAGTACAGGGCTTTCCAAAGTTTTCCCACGGCAACACACCAACCGCCGTTGGTGTGTCGCCGCGGGAAAACCCAGAAGTGCTGCCATTGCGGCAGCGCGCAAAAACCCGGAAGCGCTGCTGCCGCTTTCGGGTTTTTGCGCGGCGCTGTTGGTGTGTCGCCGCGGGAAAACCCGGAAGCACTGATGATGATCAGCGCTTCCGGGTTGTGTGGCGACACATCAGACTGTGTGTGGCGACACACTTTTGTGTCGCAACACACAGTTTGGAAAGCTCTGGCCTAGTAGCTTCTTGCCTGATCCTGAAATGTTTCTTCTCCACCCCCTTCCCCCCCAACCAGGCACCTCGTTTCTGTCTCCCAAACTAGTTTTTCTGTTGTTCATCTTACCCTCCAAGAATTCCACAGGGCTCAAGGAACTTCTGCAGTACAAGGGGATTTATATTCAGCAAAACTGGTCTCATCTGGAGGACAGAAAATAGTATGAATGTTACTTGCTATCCGCCCAATAAAGCTTAGGGCAAAAGAATTTTATCTTGCATAAATCTGAACCTTCTCAACGTTAATTTAGCAATTTGGAATAAATTAAATTTTAGCAGTGACAAATGCAAAGGCCTACACTTGGGTAGGGAAGAAAATCAAAGACATGATTATGAAATTGTGAGGACCAATTGGGCATTAGTACATGCAAACTTTATTATGGGTTATAGATTCGGAGTTCATAAAAGAAAATATTATATCTAATACAAACTACAGTGTAGCATGTATAATAAAAACACCTGTAATCATCTACTTTGCTGTCAACAATGCACAAATTCTACATGTTACAAATACAAACTTCACAACAGCAAGAGTTATCTTGGGATTTTTATCTGCCAAAGGTAGTAGTATATGCAAAAAAGAATATAAAGATATGGATATTATATATGTGTGTGTGTGTGTATGTATGTATGTATGATTTCAATACAGAGGTATTTGTACAGTATTGATTAAAGATTATTAATACTCTAATGCTGTAAGGTGCTCCTCTCCGATGCCCTAAAACCCCTTTCTCTTGAGTAAACCACAGACGCGAGATTTCTAAGAAAGCAAAAGGGTTTATTCCGGTGCATGAAGGCTTAACACGAACAAAGACTTGAATGAGCAGGCATGGCATGGTATAGTACATTTAAGCATTCCCCTCCTCATTGTCCATCTTTGCCGACACGGGTAGTGTCAATCACCAGGGTACTCAGACGGTCGTTCCCGAAGGTGTGGAGTTCAGGTTCACGCATCGTTGCGAGCCGTTCTCCTTTCCGCACGGTTGTCTGTTTCATGTCGGTTTCTAGCTGCCCTTAATCCACATAGCTGTCTAGCTCAATGGCAGAGGTATGCCGAACTCTGACATGCTACCGGCCCAAGACTTCCTACCCCCGCCAACTGCAATCTAAGTGTATTTAAGCTAACTAAACAATTAAACTAATTAAACATTCTCCTGGGTTCTCCAGCAACCTGTAACAACAAGAAATATTAGATAATTAAACAACCATTTTCAGTGAGGTTTGTCAGGGAATTCCCTATGAAAAGTTCTGACTAGGTGAGGAGCGTGTGTGTGTTTAGCGTTGACCCACTCCTTGTGTCCGACCGGCAGATGCTCCCACTTCACTTCACAATACTGAAGTTGTCCTTTGTGCCGTCGGGAGTCAAGGATCTTTTCTATTTCAAAGTGAGGCTCCCCATCTACCATTAATGGTGCTGGTTCTGACGGTGCCACTGTGCGGAGGGGTGATATTGTTTCAGTAAGCTGATGTGGAATACTGGATGCACCTTTCTCAATGCTTTCGGGAGCTGCAGCTTCGCTGTTATGGGGTTAATTACTGCCTTTATGGGGAACGGTCCTATGTATTTCGGCGCCAACTTCCGCGACGGTTGAGTAGCCCTTAAGTTCTTCGTGGAAAGGTACACTTTGTCCCCTATTTTCAACTCCCATTCAGGTTCCCTCTTACAATCCGCGTATTTTTTGTATTTGGTTTTGGCTTCCTGCAGTGTCTTTACCATGATCGGCCAATTGCTTGTTACTTTCAGTTTTTATATATTCCTTAAATGCCATTTTCTTTTCCTCACTCCTTCATCACAGTGGAGCCATAGTTTCCTAAGTACATTACTTAGGCTGACCATATTTCAGTTACCCTCCTCCCTACCATTAATTCGAGTAAATCCTGTCTCAGGCCATACTGGAAGTATTCAATTTGGAATTCTTCCGGCTAATCAGGATAGTCACTGAGTATTCTTTTAAACTCCAAGGCATATTCAGCTACGGTGCTTTTGCCCTGGTCCAAATTTCGAAGACGTACTCTAGTCGACACTTTCGACAAGGTATCTTCAAAGCGTTTGCATAAGGCATGCATAAATTTATCAAAATCCTGTAACGTGCTTGCCTTAGCATCGTGCAATTTTACAAGCCACCTTGCCGCCTCCCCTTCCAGAAAGCTGGAAACGTACCTGACCTTCCCTGCGGGAAGCAGGGAAGGATCCAAAGGAAGTGTTTTGCTTGTGAGCAGGAAGGGCATTTTGCCCGGGATTGTCCCCAGAGATTGAGGGGACAGGAGAGGGAACAGAAAGTGTTTGAATTGTATGAGGAAAGTGAAGATTAGGGCTGTCATGGGCTCTTGAGCTTCGAGTCCCATAGAGAGCCCTTGGTAAATCTAAAGGTGGGACGGGATGAAGAGGACATGGTCTTCTTGGTAGACACTGGCGCTACCCGGACTTCCATGGCAGTCCTCCCGAAAGGGGTCAAATTGACTAAAAATTCTTTGATAGAGGACAAATACATGTGTGGAAATTTCCAAAAATGTACAGACCCGGGTTACAACTATTGCCTATATTGGTCTTGTGTTTATTGGGCAACCTGGATGGGTGTAGACGCCACATCAACGGCAAAATTAGAAGTGGGGGTGTCTAAGTCGGATTGCCAAATTGGAACCTGTAATCCGGTTAACTTCACAATATTAGATATAGCTCGCTGGAAAGCTAAAATGAATGTCCGGACTATAGGATACCAATTTGGGCTGCAGATATCTGGGAAAGGGACTGACCCGGGGACTCTAATCACCATTAAAATGGAAGATAGGCCAGAGGCTCCAATCCAAGTAAAGGTACACCATGAATTTTGGATTGAGATGGGAGAAGTAATAGAGATACCATCCATTACTAAGAACTTGTTTGTAGACCTAGCTGAAAGAATAGCGGCAGGACTAAATGTAACAAACTGCTTTGTGTGTGGAGGTACCAATATGGGAGAACAATGGCCATGGGAAGCTAGGGAGTTAGAGAATATCTCCACTACCCACTTTGTATGGACTGAAATAAAGCGCCCAGACAGGTGGATGCTACAAAACACTCTTGTAGCTCACGGATGCTTTATAAGGAATTTTAGCAGAGGAAGGGATAATGCGGTAGGTGACACACTATGCTTGAATGGATGGCTTTGTGACCAACCAGACCAGAAATGTCTTTGGAAAAATTTCTCCTCTGAAGATGGCATAAGGAATAATCCATTCAACCAGTCCACTCACCAACCGCTGATCGAGATCTGGGATCAGCCTGGGAATACATCAAAGGTATGGAGGGCCCCAGACCATTATTATTGGATCTGTGGAAAACATGCATATGCTGTCCTACTTGTAAACTGGACTGGAGCATGTGTATTGGGAATAATTAAACCAAGTTTCTTCTTAATACCTGTACAGAAAGGAGAAAGGTTGGGAATCCCAGTATATGATGAACTAAAGCGAGCAAAAAGGGAGGATGTGGCAGTTGGGCAGAAAACAAAAATTGGGATCTGGGAAAATGAGGAATGGCCACCAGAAAGGATAATTCAATATTATGGTCCGGCCACTTGGGCAGCAGATGGGTCCTATGGTTACAGAACTCCTATATATATATATATATATATATATATATATATATATATATATATATATATATATATATATATATATGCTAAATAGGATAATAAGACTACAGGCTGTGCTTGAGATAATAACGAATGAAACTTCAGAAGCACTCATGCTTTTGGCTAAAACTAACACCCAATTACGCACTGCCGTATACCAAAACAGGTTGGCATTAGATTACTTATTAGCATCAGAAGGAGGAGTGTGTGGCAAGTTCAATTTAACAAACTGTTGTTTACAGATAGATGACCAAGGGAAAGCTATAGAGGAGATCACTGACCGAATGCATAAATTAGCCTACGTCCCTGTGCAGACATGGAAAGGAATTGATACAGAGATAGGAGGATGGTTTGAAGGGATGTTTGGGGATTGGAAAAGAGTAGTGTTTATGGCCTTATTAGCACTAGGAGGATTATTGTTGGTCCCGTGCTTGATACCTCTCATACAAAGCATGATAAACAGAACAATTCAGGGTATAACTCTGACAGCTCAACCGGTATCAGGGAATACCAAACTGATGAGGTTAGGGATAATTAAAGAAAGGGAACCCCTCCTCAGCGAAAATCCTGAGGAGTATAGAATAAAATCCTAAAAGTGTAAAAGAATAAAAAGTATCAAGAGAAAAAGTGGGGAATTGTCAGAAGTGAAATTGAGTACAGTTATTCTTTTACATAATTGTCATAAGTGACTCCATTTTGACTTCATTCTAACCCTCTACATGGGTCAGAGGGCATCATAAGTTCAACAGTCATGACTCAGAATATTGCAAGGGGCTGTCAACAACCACAAGTCATCCTAGAGAGAGATAGGTAAACAACTCTACTTGTTTAGACAGCTAAATCTCATCAAGAGAGAAATCCCATTGTAAAGAAGAAATAAGGAATGTTTTCTTTTGGAGCGCAGAGAGATAAGGGAAGCAACTGAAGGAAGTGAGGCATAAACTCCAGGGTCATCACGTCCCCAATCAACAGGGAAGGGAACTGGGACTTATCTAAGAAGGGAGGTGTGAAGGGGGAATGCAGGGGAGGGAATTTGGGAGAAGTTACAGGCGGTCCGAGGTATTGTAAAACGTCGGGGTGAGGATGGGTATAAAAAAACCTGTGTCTTTGTGTTCACGTGTGCTTCCTGTCAGCCAAACTTGTGGCGTCAGGAGTGGCACCCTTTTGCAAAAGATAAAATAAACCTTGTTACTGTTAATTACTGCGTGGTTTATTTTGTGAGCTCTGGTTTGTATCTTACAATGGTTTGGACTGGAGCCGTACTGGACCCGGGCTCACCTGCCACTGCCGTCACTGCTCCAACTTGTTCCATTGTTTCTGTAGGTCGTGGTTTTCGACTTACAGTAGGATGCTACTCTCAACCACGGAGCTCGCTGATAATTCAGAGTAATCCTCGGGAAACGTAGCAAAAAAATTTTTTTAATTCAAGTCTTTATGTAAGGTGCTCCTCTCCGATGCCCTAAAACCCCTTTCTCTTGAGTAAACCACAGACGCGAGATTTCTAAGAAGCAAAAGGGTTTATTCCGGTGCATGAAGGCTTAACACGAACAAAGACTTGAATGAGCAGGTATGGCATGGTATAGTACATTTAAGCATTCCCCTCCCCATTGTCCATCTTTGCCGACACGGGTAGTGTCAATCACCAGGGTACTCAGATGGTCGTTCCCGAAGGTGTGGCGTTCGGGTTCACGCATCGTTGCGAGCCGTTCTCCTTTCCGCGTGGTTGTCTGTTTCGCGTCGGTTTCTAGCTGCCCTTAATCCACATAGCTGTCTAGCTCAATGGCAGAGGTCTGCCGAACTCTGACAAATGCTTAAATAACTTAGACCATTGAAAATAAAAAAGAAATATTATATTAGTATTAATTATGATTTAAAATGTCAATGTTAATGAGCATAAGATTATTCAGCTTTTTCATCCAGAATTAAATATAACATTAAAAACCACTGCAGATTGCATCAAAGCATTTGTTGTATAATAAAGGTTTTGGTCTTAAGTTGATTACTTAGTATTAATGCTTCCACTGTATTGTTACTTAATGTTGTTTGTGCATATTGTAAAAAGGAAAAAAGATGAACAAAGCAAATTTGACAACAATTAAATGCAAAAGAATAAAGGAAGAGAAAAAGGAAAAAAGAAAAAGGCTATTCATTTTGTAACTTTCCCCTTGTTGTGCTTCTTGTAATTTACAAATTTATAAAAATCTGGGGCCCTTTAGAAGCCAGACTGTAAATGTTTATATTTGCCATGCTGCATGCTGCATGGGAATGTATAGGAACCATTTCTGCTTAAATCTGGTTAAACTTCTGTTGTGAATATATACTGATAATTTTGCCATATTCTCCAAGTTTAAGTTCCCAAACAGATATTGTCGTAATTGTATCTTTCTACCAATACTGGGCAAAACCTATTCTTGCTGCTGTGAGGTGTATCTCATTAAATTGTACTGTTTCTTGTTGATTTTTTTGGGGATTATACCTAGTAAGAAAAATTGTGGTTTCATTTCAAATTTAAATTCCAAAATTTTCTGCATTGTACTACGTATCTTTCCAGTTATTTTGAATTTTTCTACATGTCCAGTACATGTGGTAAAACATTCCTTCTCTTTCATAGCATTTCCTGTATGATTTGCTTATCTTGGATATTATTGATAGAGTTATATACCATCTGTAGAACATTTTGTACCAATTTTCTTTTAAGTTATAGTTTGGTATAAATTTTATACATTTAGTCCATAATTCTTCAAATTGTTGCATTGTGATTATTTCTTTGAAATTTTGCATCCATTTTATCATACAGTTTTTTGTTTGTTCTGTCTGTGTCATATCTGAGTATCTGCGTCATAAGAGTTTATATAGGAACCCTAACAAAATATGTTGTTTTTTTATGAGCGTTTCAAATTTTGTCTTTTTTCTTAATATCCTCCTTCATCCTTAAGATCTGATTTTATCCTTCCAGCAATTTGTAAATACATCAACCATGACATATTGTGGCCTTCATGGAGTAATCCTTGCTGTGTCTTTAATCTATTTGTAGAGTCTGAATTAACTGTGTCTGCATACCTAATTACATTTTTTTTACTGTAATTATCTCCAACCTGGAAAGCATTTAAAGGAGAAGCTAGAGGTGAAATTGTTGGGCTTATTATTCCCTTTGTAGAATTTGACACTTTTATCTATCTTTGTCCTTTTAAATGTCCTTTTAAATTTTTATCCTCCTCTGTATTTCTGCAGCATAAATATCTATGCAGTCCATTGGCTAAGCTCCTTCCAGTACTGCCATTCTACTATTCAGGAATTTTATCCACTCTGTTATCCATGAAAAGCAACTTGCCTTATGTTATAATTTAAAATTTGGAAGGGCAAGACCAAACCTCTCTTTGGAATCTTCTAAAATTTTTAGTTTAATTCTGTTTCCCCCCCCACTCCATATGAATTTGCTGACAGTTTCTTGCCAAGGGTATGGATATCTTAACGGATCACAACTTAAACCTGAGCCAAACAGTGTGATGCAGTTGCAAAAGAAAAGAAAGAAAAGAAAAGTAATCCCAGGGTATAACAACACATATGTAGAGATCAAGAGAAATCCTTTTTCCTCTCTATCCTGAGTGGGTCAGATAGCACATAGAAGGTGGCATCCAATTTGGGGTATCCCATTTTGGACGGCCATTGACAAGCTCAAGCATGTCCAGAGGAGAGCAATCCAGGTGATAAGGAATGTGACGGGAGAAACCTAGGAGAAGAGAAGACTGCAGGGAGTCACGAGAGCTGTCTTCAAGACAATAAAGGCATCTCCAACTTTGCTGGAGGTGGCTAAACAGAGGCTGGATAGCTATCTGTCAGAGATGCTGTAGTAGTAGATATTTGCACTGAGCAGGGGGTTCGATTAGATTAGATTTTCTCCAAGATCTTCCAACTCTTATATTCCATGGTGAATTTCTAAAGAAGAAAATATTACGTAAAATCAAAAGTTAACAATCTTGCTTTACAGAGAACAGAAATTATCCAATTAAAGAGCAACTAAAGCACTATTCTGGCAGCAACTAGTCAACTTGGCTGATCTTGGAGGTTAAGCAAGTTTGGCCCTGGTTATTATTTGGATGAAAGGGGTACTTTGGATAGACTGGAAAAGCAAAAAGTGTTCCAGAAGAAGGCAGTGGCAAACCACCACTTCTATAACATTAAGAAGTTATTCCTCAGGGCTGCCTTGTTGTATGGGAAACTGTTGGATTGTCAGAATTAGAAATAGGCCTGGAAAGAAAAAGGAGGCAAAACACCTTATGCCTTATCAGTCCTCAGAAAATCAGTACTCCACCTGCAGTTAATATACTCACACCCCATAGCAATTTTTGTCAGTCCTGGTAAGATTGTGGGTAACAACACAGATCTAGAACTCAGATAGGCAATGATGTTTAAATAAAAAATAAATAAATAAATAAAGGATCTAAACAGCCAGTGTAGATGCAACGTAAACTAAGTTGAAATGAAACACATATCTTAGTGGATTTCTATGGTTTAAGAACAGAATTATAACCTTGAGGAAAAAGACAAAAGAAAAAGAAAGAGACCCCACTGAATGAGACCATAATGCCTCATTCTCCAGCACCCCACTTTTTAGAATGGCCAGGCAGATTGTGTCCAGAGACACTTTGTAAGTAGGCATGAAAGCCATTTTCAGTTGCTGATCCCAGCACTTAGTATTCAAAGGTATACCGTTCTTGAACGTGGCCTTTCCATTTTGGTATAATTCATGTCTAACAGTTGTTGGAAGTCAATCCCCCATACATCTGTCTATCAGTTGTGTAAAGCTAGTGGCCAGCACTGCATCTTCTAGAATCAAATTTAATATTCAAAAAGAAAAGGGCTCCAGATGAACATGAATGAAGGAACATTTTTCCAATTCTACCTGTTTCATAGTAGTCATAAATCCGTACTGATGCTGGTTTGAGATTGGCAACATTAAGATCTTGCACAATATTGAAACTGAAACTTATTTCCTTGTTTGAAAGCTAGGAATGAAACAGGGGAATGGTCATCCTTGTAGTCCTTTAATATTCTGCAAAACAATAAACAAATCTGAATAATACTTACTTCATCTAGATAAAAAAGGACATGGTTTTTTTTGGGTTTACACTTTCATTATATTAGGAAGAGCACGAGTCTGTAAAAAATAATAAAAATATATGATTCCCAGTAGTAGTCATGAGTAGGTATACCACACTTTTCTTATGAGATAGTGTAGCACTAAATTAACAGATTATATTGCATTTATATGGCCCCCCATAGTTTTAATATTTAGCATGTATAGTTTCTATCTGTACAGTATTCTAACACAAACATGTACTCTATTTCACTCTAACAGTTTCCTAAATGGGATTGTGAATGTCTTGTTTGTTTAAAGAAGAAAGGGGCCCCACTGTAGAGCCATAAAAAGAAGCCCCATTGTAAAGGAGAGATGAGGAGGAATGTGTGAATGTTTTCCTTTGAAATGTAACTTGTTAATTAAGGCAGAGCCAGACTGCCCCAGATTGCCCTCAAGGTCTTTTTCTCTCCCAACTCTAAGATGGACAAGGGAGATCGGTCAGGGATCAAAGTGATTCCTGTTTTCTGCCAAATGATTTATTTTGTTACTGTATTGCCTTATCAGAAAAGTTACCAATTATTTTCTTTCCGTGCCTACATCTGGAAAATGCCAGGAAGAAGATGTCAGAAGGGGAGGTGATAATAGAATTCAACTGCCTGATTGGCTCCTATGCTAAAAATGTAAATCCCTTTGTCCTATACCCTACAAAAAGCCTGGTAAAATTCCACAGTGTGTGTGTACCTCACCCAGCCTTTTATTTGGTCAAATAAAAGCTGTCTTCTTTTGAAACCTCCGTCTGAAATCTCTGATTTGGGTAGCATGGGATCTCAGATTCTTACAGGAATCCAGGGGTTGGCCATACACATTAAGGATATTTGTTGGCTTTCTGGTTTTCTTTCTGTCAGGCCCAGCCCAAGAACGACAAAGAATCAGTCCATTCAAACTTCAGTTCTTTATTTGCTCACACCGTATAGACAGAATCTTGCCAGACTAAAGCTACTCTACTTTAACCTAAAGGGAAATAACCTTGGAGGCTCTAGGGCGGGGTTACTCGGAACCTCTTAGTCTTCCCACGGTCCAGCTCCAGGTTGTGTTGTCTCTTATCTCGCTCCCCTCCTTGGAATGTGCTCCCTCCTTCCTGAGAACCCAGCAGTGTTACTGAAGTCCATCACATCACCTCCCACTTCAGAGACACATTCCATCACACTTTCTGCTTTCTTTAATAAGAGGTTAGATAAAGTTCTAAATCCTTCCAAGGCGACATTAAAGAATGAAATAATGTAATGGCTGCTATGAACTTTTACTTTTTGCAGGGATGACTGATCAGGTAGAAATCCTGTGAGCTTCTTTGCATCGATGATGGCCATGTTGGAATGATTACGCTTCCCAGTATATCTGAAAGGAAAGAAAGCCCAGAATGAAATGAATACCTTAACTAAAATCATCTTTGGATACATAAAAATTATTATTTTTAACTGCTTATAGAAGGGGTAGCAACCTGTGGCCTCGTTTTTGCAGCCCCCAGAGCTTCTAACTATGACTGCTGAAAAGAAATGATACCGTTTTCTGCAATTTTGAAGCACAAAACATTAAAACCACAGCATAAGGTCCAAAATAGGATTAACATAGCTCTAAAAACACAGAGGAAGATCAGGCTATAGGTCCTTCTATTCTGTGTCAGACCATGGCCAGCTGGATGCATGGGGGCAGTTCACCATCCTTGACTGGAGGCAAGCTAGAATCCTTCTGCTGTTGCTTTCTAGCAACCAATATTTAAAGCATGATTCAGGAGGCAGGAGATGGCGATTTGATATAACTTGATAAAAGGGGTCCATCCAATCCTGTGTTATAGATTAGAATTCCATTATGTGTTGGGTAAAAAAATATTTTACTTTCATGGGATGCCCTTGTGAAAAAGAGGGAAGAACTATCTCCATCTTACCAATCGCCATGCATGATTTTATATAGTTTGTTTGTTTGTTTGTTTGTTTGTTTATTTATTTATTTATTTATATTGATATTTATACCCCACCTATCCCCTCCCTAACGGAGGACTCTAGGCGGCTTACATACATGTATACATTTCATTTTTATACATTACATCCATTAATCCGCGTGCTAAGGGAAGGGGTAAGGGAACCGACTCTTCCGTGGCTACTGGACTACATGTCCCATGATGCCTTGCGTCGGAGCTGGCTGCTGATGTCCTGTAGATGTTACTGCTTCAGGATCCGTCGTCACCACCGCCATGGAAGATCTTCCGTTTGGTGGCCGACCCCCGACAGGACGCCAGCAAATTTGCCCACTTAAGGTGGTACCCAATTTATCTACTTGCTAAGCTTTCGAACTGTTGGGTCGACAGGAGCTGGGACTGGCAACGAGAGCTCACCTCGTTGCGCGGGGATTCGAACTGCCGACCTTCCGATCGGCAGTCTACAGCTCAGCAGTTTAACCCGCTGAGCCACCGCGTCCCGTTATATAGTTGTATCTCCTCCTTCATTCCAAGCTGAAGAGCCCCTTAAGACCTCCCCAAAGCTCAGAAAAACAAAAAATCCACTAACCGCCCCCCCCCCCCCCCGCTATTTCCATTACTTCCCAAATATGGCCCTCAGATACCAAATGGTTTAGTTTAAAAATTAGCATTCTATTTCCATTTCATTTTGGATGAATAGCCAATTTTAGGGACATGTTATGTGTTTTTGTTAGAAGTTCTAGAATTTCAGTTCTTTAGAATTCTTAGATGGAAACCCTTTGGACTAAGGTATTTGCTGATTTTCAATTTTTTACTAAGACCTCAGACTTCATCTCTTGCCATCACAATTTGCCTCAGCAACTCAAGACATCCATCCAGCAGATTCAGGCACTAGTATTTTTTCTGAATCTTCTGCAGTGCGGATAGGGAGAAAAGAACAACATTTCAAAATTGCTAAATGAAAAGCTGCTGTAGTGCTACAAGGTTGAGGGGGAGTAACATGCAAGACTGACGCAGTTCTTGGGAATAAGGACTCTTCTACACAAGCTTTGAACCATTCTCAGATTGGCATCACAGCCCAGCATTCCCGTTAACTTGTCCTTCTTGGACCAAATCTGCAAAAACTGGAAGTGCAGATTTGAGACATGGAGCTCTGTGGGGCTTGGCGTTAGGCAGCTTTCCTGCCAGTGCCTAGCTCTCTGGCTCTCCCTTGGCTGGCTGCAAGGCTTCCGGAGCACTATGGGAATTCCGGTTTTCTGTTTTTTCAGCTGACCACCTTTTTCCCCTCTTTGCTATACAAGAATAAGGGGAGTGCACACTGACTGGAAACTGATTTTTGTGCCCCCTTATTGATCAGCTGGAGGGCACATAGGTTGGTTCTATTTATACTTGCAATGCCTGTAGTGAATATAATTATGAGCTGTTCTGAGTATGGCTCTAAGGCAGAGATTTCCAAACTGTGTGTCGGGACACGTTAGTGTGTCGGCTGCAGTGTCTGGGTGTGTCACGGCTGCTGCTGCCTCCGAGCCCTGCCAGGATTCCACGCAGGTCCTAGTGCCTGCCTTGTGCCCTGCTGTAAGAGTGTGTCGCGAAATGATGCATGTCTAAAAAGTGTGTCACCAACATAAAAAGTTTGGAAAGCTCTGCTCCAAGGTTTGGGAAAGTATTTGAGGATTGCTGACAGCATCATGTGGAAGCAGACATCCCCAGGGTTATCAAGGAGGGGCAAACGACAAAAGCAGGGTTGTCCTGTGGAAACGCATGTGAGCCATGGCATCACACGTACATACGCCAGGGATGGATCTTGCCTTGAGAAGGCACAAGCCTACTTTTGTCATTCTGACACAAGCCCCTGAGCTTGTGAGCAACCTCTGCATGGAAGTGCCTTAGGATGCACTATAAAGCAGCCCTTTCCCAAGCTGCAACCACCTTTCCATTCTTAGAGGCAGGAAAAGAAGGCTGGAGGACAGGCAAGGGTTTTAGATGGCTTACTGGCACATCTGCCTTGCTTCAGCACACACATTAGCCACCTTGTTCATTTATGCATATGACTTAGATACATCAAAGGTACCTGGTTGAGATGTTTATGGCAAACATTGTCTGGAAGCTGCCTGCACAAGAAGCATTTGCCGTGTGCACAGAAAGAAAAAAACTAGAAGACTTTTGTACAAGGTTTATGTTGTACCTCAAAGTTGTCTGGAAAAAATGGAAAAAGAATATGGGGCTGAAAAACCACCAGAACCATTCCAAAAATTCATATTGCCTGAGTCTAGAAATGCTTTAACAAGTTAAGGTTTGCATATGGGCAGGGTATCAGTGGCTACAACAGGCACACATATTCAATATTGTTTCTGAATATATTTTTTCTTTGTATCACTTCCAGTTCGGTTGTTTTTCTCCTGCTATAGACCCCCAGCCATCGCTGATTTGTCAACACACACACACACATCAAATGGGCGCGGTGGCTCAGCGGGTTAAACCACTGAGCTGTAAAAGACTGCCGGTCTAATGGTCGGCAGTTTGAATTTAAAAGCATGCACATTTTGAAACTAGAACTTGAGGAAAAACTAGACTGGGCTTAGATACTGATCTATATTTGTCAATTTTTCCATTTGAGAAAAGGAGCATCTCTAAGAACTTCCAGCACAGCTTCAGTTTCAGAGAGATACCATCAATGGAAGGCATTATGGCCCACATTTTTGTTAGCATGAAGGCTAATAGCTGTGCAATGCTACTTTGAGAGGTGACAATATTGAGTAGGAAATTGGAACAAAGAGAGACAGTTGTTTAACATTTTTTCTCTATTTTACTGCCCTAAGCCACAATGCAATGCTTTTTAATAGAACTGCACACAAATGGCCTTTCCAAATTGGGGGGATAACTTCTACAAATTCTCCAAAGGAAGAAGAAATTATTCAGTTATTTCTCAAGAGCAGAACTCCCTCTAGCAGTGGTATTAATATTGCTATACTGGAAAGGTACTAATCATTGATTGAATACATTATGACAGTCCATCTACTGGAAAAACATCCAAAAGAGAACTCCATCATGATGTCTTTCATTGGGATTTTTTGAAATGTGGGAATCTGGAAAACAATACAGTAGTTCTTGCTTACTGACTACCTTGTTTAGCAACCGTTTGAAGTTACAATGGTGTTAAAAAAGAAAACAGCTTTGTGACCAGTCCTCGAATTTAAGACCGTTGCAGCATCCCACGTCACGTGATCACCATTTGCGCACTTCACAACTGGCTTCCAACAAGCAGAGTTAATGGAGAACGCAGAAGTAAAATCGCAAGTCGTGGTCACATGATGTCTCGCTTAACAATTGCAGTGATTTGCTTAATGACCGAATGAGAAGTGAGGTCATAAGCCCATTGTGGTCACATGATTTTCTGCTGAGCAACTGTGGCGCTTAGCGATGGAGTTGCTTGTCCCAATTGTGGTAGCTAAGCGAGGACTATGTGTATGATTACTGTACAATAAAAAGACACAAACGTGCCCCCACTGCTAAGAAAATGTGCACTATTCTGCTTATGAAAATTTATCTGACACTCTCTTCCTCTGAAAGAATTTTAAAGCAATTTCTGTTTCATTCACACAACAGCTTCAGAGGATGCTGGGTGAAATGGATTATCTGGACCCCTTGCACTCGGGATTCAAGCCCTGATATGGGATGGAAATGACATTGATTGCATTTTTGGATAACCTCTGGCGGGAGCGGGATGGGGGCAGGGCATCCATCCTTGCTCTACTTGACTTCTCAGTGGCTTTCAGTGCCATCAACCATGGTATCCTTCTGGACTAGCTTTGGGGGTTGGGAGTGGGTGGCACTGAATTGTCCACTTCCTTCCTCCGAGGCCAGTTCCAGTCAGTGTCAATTGAGCCCCTACTATGCGGGGTGCTGCAGGGCTCGGTACTTTCTCTGCTCCTATTGAATATCTACATGAACCTGCTGGGTGAGATCATCTGTCACCATTGGGTGAGGTATTATCAGTATGCTGATGATGCCCAGCTCTATATCTCCACCCCTGGTGAGCTAAGCGATGTTGCTGATGTCCCTTCTCAGTGCCTGGAAGCTGTGGGGGTCTGGATGGGGAACAATAGGCCTCAGCTGAACCCAGGCAAGACTGAGTGGCTTTGGGTTTGGGGGTCTTCTGTATCTGGGGATTTACCATCTTTGGTGCACTGCCCCAAAGAGATCCAGTGCACAATCTGGGGGTCCTTCTGGACTCACGACTTCTGCCCAAAGAGCAGGTGGCAGTTGTGGCCAGGAGGGGCTGTACACAGCTTTGTGTTGTACACCAGTTGTGCCCGTTCCTGAATCGGGAGGCTCTACTCTCAGTCACTCATGCCTTAGTGACTTCCCAAATGGATTACTGTAATATGGTCTACATGGGGCTTCCCTTGAAGAGTATCCAGAAGCTTCAGCTGGTGCAAAATGCAGCATCGCAGGCAGTTATGTGTGCTCCAAGAACTGTACACGTTACACCTCTGCTCCATGAACTGCACTGGTTGCCAGTTTGCTTCCAAGTCCAATTCAAGGTGCTGGTTATGACCTTTAAAGCCCTACATGGCATGGGGCCAGGTTATCTGAGGGACCGCCTCTCCCCAGTGACATGTACCCATCTCATCAGGTCCGGCAGAAGAGGCATGTTACGGGTCCCATCGACTAGGGAGTTTCGTCAGGTGGGATCTAGGAAGCAAGCCATGGCCCCTGCCCTGTGGAACATTCTTCTCCCTGAGGTGAGGCTGGCTGCAACCCTGTGGCCTTCTGGAAGGTCATCAAAACATGGTTTTGTTAACTAGCCTGGGGATCTCATGATAGAGCGGAGCCTGCTAGATGGTTACATGATGGTTGACTGAATGCACCCTCTGTATTTTTTAAAATCCTTTAAATTTATTTTGGTTGTATTTTTAATTAGTTTTTATCTATTTGGATTGTTTTATTGTGTATGCCACTCAGAGTCACTATGTGAGATGGGCAGCTATATAAATGTGATAAGCAAACAAACTGCAATTTTTGCAACCTCATTCTGCTCTTCCCTGTAGACTATGTGAATAGTTACCTGTATAAAGACACATCCACTGCCATTCACATCAACTGAATATTCTCCTGGAACATCAGGCAGGGAAGTCTGCTGCAGCAATAGTCGGTTGGTATTATCTACCTCAAAGACTTTCTCAAAAGGTTTGTTAGAATGGATCTTGACAGAATTCTGACTGTCCTCAGAGAAGGTAAGTTGGCTAAACTGAGCCAAAGCTTGTATAGCTACAACTGTGTCCTGAAAAATAATATTTATTTTATTTATTTATTAATCATATTTATACCCCGCCTATCCCCTCCCTATCGGAGGACTCTAGGCGGCTTACAGCATTTCAATTTATATATTTATACAATTCATATATATATATATTGGCAGTGAGAAAACATCTGGTTTGTTGATTTACCAAAAACCTATTAAGACCCATACATCTGACCACTACTGGCAGCTTACATAGGGTACTTCCAGATGACCAACCTATCTGATTGACATTGCTTCATTTATGCATGAATCTATTTATCTGTCTTCTTTCCTTGCAACTCTTCTGTACAATAGCCCAGGAAAAGCAAGCAGATAATAAAATGACCATAAATTAGGAATAGACCGGTCAGAACCATGTTTTTTTTCCAACTCCAGATGCATTTTGGATCCATGTCGATTAGGGTTTCATCTAGGAGATGGTGCTGAGACTCTTTTAGTTGCCTTAGTTGATAACCGATGCTGAATATGGAACCTTGGTAGATTTCAATACCATCAACCATGACATCGTTTTAGATCACCTGGTGGAACTGGGTCCTGTTCTGGGACCTGGGCACTGGGACCTGGGCACTGTTCTGCTATGGGACCAGTCCTCCTTTGTCATCTGGAAAGTGGTGTAAGGCTCAACTTCAAAGTCATTGACCTGTGGTGGTCTCTCAGGGTTCTACCCTATGCTATTCCACATCTATCTGAAACTATTGGGAAACACCATTGAAAGCTTTGGAGTGGGGTGCCATCAGTATGCTGATCATACCCAACCCTTACTACTCTTTACCACCCAGTTTCAAGGAAGCAGTCAGATCAGTGCTCTTGAATGTTGCTCTACCCTCAGTTACAGAAACTCCTAGGGTGACCTTTTGGGCCAGTCACTCTCTCCTAGCCCAATATACCTCACAGTATTGTTGCGGTGGGAAAAAATAAGAAAAAATAATGTCATGTACATTGCCTTCAGCTCCTGTATGAAAGGTGGGATAGAAATGTTTGGAGAAGAGATTTGCAAGAGACAGCTGTGGCAAGGAGCTCATATGCATAATTATAACAAATGCACCAGCTACAACTCTTCCTGTGTTTGTTGATCTTAGCAACAGTTATCCATGTTTTGATTACATCCCGCCCATAAGAAAATATGGTGATGCGCTTACTGTAAAAAGCTTTTCTATATGCATAATTTATTTTTATTTACATATGTATCTCAGTCTATTTTATGCTTCATGACAACTATGAAGATTGATGAGAGAAAGCAAGGTGTCCTATGATTTTAATGGTTGAGCAAGGATTAGATTACAAGCCTTTTGAGTTTCATGAACCACACCAACTATTTTTGCTTACAACTTTGGTTATTTTTCTTGCAGAATACAGATAAGTGAGAACACAGGGGTTCCTTTACCTGTGTGGTAGAGAAGCCTCCATAGGAATTCTGCTGCTGGGAAATCCACTGCGCGACCCGTGATGATATTGTCATTTGCTCTGGAGTTATGTTGGGTATAGTCAGCAATGCTAAAAGCATATAGCTGGCCACCTCAATCTCCGCGGACGAAGCACGTGGATAGAAAGAGGGAGACTGTTCTGCAGGTGGCCTGTCAACTCATTCCCAGTGTAATGAGCCACCTGATAATTGCAAAGAAAGGCTCAGAAATAATTCAGGTCACTGCTTCCATGCAGAAACCTATCCTTTCCTCTCCAGAAGGGGAATGCTACAGAATCTGAGATTTGTCTTTTGCTACACGGAATCTGTATTATTCCTGTGCTAGAACTGCCAGTTGTTAGGGCTTTATGCTTTTTAAAACTTTCATGTGCTATTGATCAGAGCTACAGTATGCAAAGCTTTGAAGAAGTGTCTATGAAGGTTCTCAGTCATCCAGGTGGAATTGTCTGTAGCTTGAATCATGTCAACTGGATTTCTATTTTCTTAGTGGAAACTTTGAAGAAGTGCTTCAGTTTGGTGGGCCTTTGATCAAATAGATAGAATAATAACTTAATAGAATAATAACTTTATTGTCATCCCACTATACACTATACAAATGCACAATAGAATGAAATTTTGTTGCAGTTGGCTCACAATTTCACTCAAGCAATAAAATACTAATGATAATAATAAAAAAACCATAATTACTATAAAATACCCATTCTTATAAAATATACATTCTTAATAAAATACACATTCTTTGACTCACAATTTCAGTCAAACATTAAAATACTAATAAAAATCCATAATTACTATAAAATATACATTCTTTACATATCCAACATATTTCACCTAAAAGAACCTATTTGGCATTCAAGAATTCAATAGCCTGGGGGACAAAGCTGTTTCCCAATCTGGCTGTTCTACATCGGATACAGCGGAACCTCTTCCCAGAGGGTAACAAAGAAAACAAACCATGATGAGGATGGGAGGCATCACTGATGATCTTTCGAGCTCTGGACAAACAGCGTGCATGTGCTAAATCTTGGATGAGGGGCAGAGATATCCCAATTATCTTTTCTGCTGCCCTTACCACTCTCTGCACAGACTTTCTATCTGAGGCCCTACAGCCTCCAAACCAGATGGAAATACAGCTTGTAAGTACACTCTCTATAGTGCCTCTGTAGAAAGTAAGGAGAATGGAAGATGGGAGATGTACTTTCTTCATCCGACGCAAAAAGTGCAAACGTTCACCCAATCAATGCAAATTCACCAATTAAAGCACAGACATGCTTTGAAGTTGAATTGAATCGGGTGTCTTTGAAACACACTGTAGGCTTCCTGCTATTACTGGGGTTATTACAGACAACATACGTTGCAACTTCATTGCTAAATATGGCAATTGCAGAGAAACTGAGCAGTGATGGGCTCCCAACAATGACATAACTAGATGGCCAATGAGACTTATTTCCTCATTAAACTCAGCCTATTGGAGCTCTTTTGAGGTGGCAAAGTTAACCTTGCTTTGGCCTTCATTCAATTGTCTCAGCTTTTATCTTCTTTATTGTAGCCAGCCACAGGCCTGACTTTTGCTCATTCTTGTGCTAATGGAATGCTGGTCCTGCTGATACAATTGGGAGTTGTTCAACACTGCAATCAGCACTCTACACATGAGCATGTAAGTTAACCAGTCCAGTATGCAGTCTTGGGTCAAATCTTGCCTTGAAATCTTGCACAAACTTGAAACACAAAATAACAGTAAGTACAATAGGCATTTCTGAAGCAACATTCACTGCTTGAAACAGCATTTCTCTGTCTATGGATTCAATGCTGGTAGCATAGGAATATATTGAAATTACAAGCCCTTCATTATGGCATAATGTGATCAAGGATGCATCTCACCTCACTGTGGGGAATGTCTGGAAGAGCTCAGTGACCACAGCCTCACATGACCTACTTCTGAGTTCTGTTTTTCTATAGATAGTTCCATCTGTCAAATTTGCTAATCTCTTCACATTTTAGTATGGGAGTTCTTGTTAGTTGCTACAGCAAAAATAAAGAGTATTCTAGCACCATAAAAACCAGCAGATTTATAATGGCATACTGTAGTATATTTTTGGATAATAGTCCACATGCTCAACTGTTCTCTTGGGTTGCAGGCATGGTAGGAAAATCAGAAAAAGAGACCACTGACGACTCACCTTCCTTCTTAGCTGATTCAATCAGTTTATCCAGTAACAAATCCAGCTTGAGTTTATTACCAGCTAAGCCAAAGGCATAGGCCAGGAGAGCTTGGTCATAAATAGTAGTATTTCCTTTTTCTAATCCAGCCTCCAAACAATACATGGCATTTCGAACCACTGAATGCTGATGGGGAAAAAAATTGTCAAACAGTTTGTAGGCATCAGGATAATATTAGGCAAATTAAGTGTGTAAGCAATTTCAAGCAAATTCTACCCCCCCAAAAGTTAGCCAAACAAGTGGCACAATTTACTGCCATTTATATAGATTAAAAAAACAACAACCCTTCCCTGCAAACGCTAGGAACAACAGATTATGACTTTGCTTACAGTTGTGATACACTACCTCTGCTTTGCATCATTGCTATGTACCCTATGGCCCTTAGACTCCCCCCAAATGTTATCTTTTAATAATAAAAGATTATTATTAATATTTTAATAAATGTTTAATAATAATTTGTTTTTTAATAATAAATATCTTTCATGGCCCTAAATGAAAAAAAGTCTGAAGATCCCTCAAGCTCAAATCCTTCCTAAATTAAGTTGGATATGATTTAACTAGCTGAAGGAAAATGGGAGCCCAGGTGGAATAGAGAAAACAACAACAGTAAAATCATCCAACTCTATGGAGCCCAACCTGAAAGGCATTGAGATAGAAAACCAATGGAAACTAACTTTGAAAATAAATCCTTGGGGGACTGAAACAAATGGGAGAAACATTTAACACCTGGTTTAGGTCTTGCATAAGGTACTACATTCAGTACAGGAAAATCCAAAATAGAGTTTTAATACATCCTTTTTTCAATATTATGCATCTCTGTATATTCATCCTGCTTATTCCCCATCAAACACACAGACATTGGCTAGCACAGGCATGTCCAACCTGCGGCCCAGGGGCCGCATGCGGCCCTGAACAGCTAGTAATGCGGCCCCAAAAATCCTGAACTTTTAACATTATTTTGCAATTTTTTCCGTGACTCGATCGCGCGGTGCTCGATCGTGGACTGCGTAGGTAGAAACAATGGAACGCTGTGTAGGAGAGGGGGCGGTGCAGTGCTATCGCCACCTTGAGGACTCACTGAGAATTGCAACCACTTTCATCCAACCAGACATTGATGCATTAGTTTCACAAAAACAAGGTCAAATATCCCACTAGTTTTATGTTGCCCTCTTTTTTTTAATTTTATAATAAAAAATATAAAAAAATAAATGAAGTTTTATTACTTATATACATTAACTATATTATATATTTTATGTGTGGCCCAAGACAGTTCCTCTTCAATAAATGTGGCCCAGGGAAGCCAAAAGGTTGGACACCCATGGGCTAGCAGGATCCTAAAGTAAATTAACTGAAATCCTAATCAGCTAGATAACAGAAAATAAATACCAAGAAATCCAGATTCAAGAAACACAGAGGTGATATAGGCAGCCAGTGATAGCTCATCCTGTTCTCCTCCCTGGAAAAACAAAATAGGTGTTTTTTTAAAAAAAAACAGAGGAAAGATACAAAAACAAATAAAATTTAGGAAGATTTTCATCCAGACAACAGTGGCAAAGGAAAATATTAATTACCTCTTCACGTGCTGCAGTGTTTCTCCAAAAATCAACCCCTACAACAGCTTTTTTGTTTATTTTTAAACATGTACCCTGCTTAGAATGGAAGGGACCTTGGAGGTCTTCTAGTCCAACTCCCTGCCCAGTGCAGGAATCCTCAGACCACCCAGGACAAGGGGCTGTCCAGCCTTTGCTTGAAAACCTCCAGCGATGGAGCACCCACAACTACAGGAGGTAGACTGTTCCACTGCTTTATAACAGCTCTCAACGTCAGGAAATAACTCCTTATTTCAAGCTTGTATCTCTCACTGCAAAGGTTCCATCCACTGGTTCTTGTCTTACCCTCAAGTGCTATGGAGAATATATTCACACATTTTGCCCTGTGACATCCCTTCATGTATTCGGGATGCCCTCCGAACAGTCACTCATGCCCTTGTCATCTCCCATATAGATTATTGTAATGCGCTCTACATGGGGCTACTCTTGAAGAGTATCTGGAAGCTTCAGCTGGTCCAGAATGCAGCAGCACGGGCAGTTATGGGTGCTATAAGATCAGCACATGTGACTGTTAGGGTTCTTGTGTTGCCCTGACGAATTATTCCTGTACAAAGCAAAGCAAAGCCTTCTCATGGTGACGTGAAGTGCAGGTGCAAGATAGCAACGGTCACGTGTGTATTGTTTTGACTAGATTGCATGGGAACAAGGCCTCCTGAATCCTTCCGTGGGAAGCCTTGCCCAAGCCCCCGCTGAGCAAGGAGGGGGAGAACTCAGTGCGTAGATGCAGCAGGCCAATGCTATGTGCTTTGGGCCTAGTGCGTGTCACAGCTAACTTCCAGCCAATCAGAATGCTAGAAGGTCTGAATATACAACCATGCAAAATGGTGTTCTATGTCTTCTTGATTTCTAGTGTCTTTTAGCTATGTAGTTCTTCACGTGTTCACTTCCCATGGACTGGGCAGAGTGAGATATGCCTGGCTTTGGGTATAGGCCATGGCAGGAACTCTGGCCCTGGGATCAATACACGGAACTCTGCTTATAAGGTTGTTTTGTTTTTCCTTTTACAATGATGTATCCTGTATATTCATCTTTTGCATTTTTTGCGATAATGTGATTGTATCTGCATTATTGCCCTATGCTAAACAGTAAACACTGTTAGCCCTAACAAGCTGCATTCTTGTCTGTTTATTCTCAAGCCTCGGTTTTTCCCCTTTAAGCCAGCATATACCCCATCAGTGACATCTCTGCTGCGCGAGCTGCATTGGGTACCAGTTTGCTTCCGGGTCCAATTCAAGGTGTTGGTTGTCACCTTTAAAGCCCTACATGGCATGGGACCAGGGTATCTGAGGGACCGTCTCATCCCGATAACATCGACCCACCCCACCCGTTCATGCAGAGAGGGCATGATTCGGACCCCCTCAACAAGAGAATTTCATCTATCGGGGTCCAGGAGGTGTGCCTTCTCTGCAATAGCGCCCGCATTATGGAACATCTTGCCCCCGGAGGTGAGGCTGGCCCCCTCACTCCGGACCTTCCGGAAGTCTCTTAAGACCTGGCTCTGCCGCCTTGCCTGGGATGACGGAGGTGGTAGTGCCTCCTGGGGGTGGCTGGCCCCATAGTGCCTTGATCCTGATAGTGGATTTTACCATCTTTTGGATTTTTTACTTATTCTATCTATTTATTGTTTTATTGTAATTTCATGTATAGATTTTAACCTTCGCTATTTTGTAAACCTCCCAGAGTCCCCTATTCGGGGAGATGGGCGGGGATAAATCAATCAATCAATCAATCAATCAAATAAATTAAATAATTAAATTAATAATAATAATAATAATAATAATAATAATAATAATAATAGAAGACTGCTATCATGAGTCCCCTTAGCTTTCTCTTCTTTACTAAATATATTGAGTTTCCTTAACCACTCTTTGTAAGATTTAGCCTCCAAGCCCCTTATCATCTTTGTTGTTCTTCCCTGCATTCTTTCAAGTTCCTCAGCATCCTTTTTGCATTGTGGTGACCAGAACTGGACACAGTACTCCAGGTGTGATCTGACCAGTGCAGCCTACAGCAGCACTATCACTTCACATGATCCTGACACTACACCTCCATTGATGCATCCCAAAACTGCACTGGCTCTTTTGATAGTTGCAACACACTGCTGGCTCAGGCACTGTTTGGCCCCTGCTCATTATCCTCAAAGCACAATTGGTTGCAGGGGAGGGTGGAATTAGGCTTCCTAATCCACCCTTTCCTGAACAAGTAAAGTGGCATTTATGGAAATCACTATGAAGCAAGTTAGACTACAAAACCAACCACTGTTCCAACTCCCCAATCCCTCAGAAATAACTTGGCCAACCAATGAACATCTTCACTTCTGCTGACCCCGTCAGCCCCACCAGCTAGGCAAAACCAGGAAATCAACTCCACAGGAAGGCTAAAACTACTTTTATTTAGACTGTCCATAGCAACAGAAACTTGCAAGTTCGATTGTGCTTTACCTCCTCTTCCTTATACTTCAATGAATTAGGGAGGCATCTGCCTGAGATGCTTTTAAATGTTATCTCTTAGTTTTTAAAAAAAAGCACTTGAGCTTCAGACCCTTTTGCCTAGATAATGGTTCCTGCATATCTCCATCAAGATCATCTTCCTTACTCTCTACATTGACCAACCAAGAATGCTAAGTGGCTGAATACCAAGGGAGGGGAAGAGGGGAGAAAGAAGCTGGGAGGCAAGAGTTCCCACCAATGGGAAAAAGGACTGCCTACAAGCTCTAAACTCTTCAGTTGAAAATATCAGATCATTGGCGATCACTCGTAGCCGAGTAAGATTGTCTTCCAAAGGTAAAATTTTAACGGTGGATCCGTAAGTGGCTATAAAGGCCAATTCTGGATCTGCACAACCTCCCACAATGAGGGCATAGGTTTCCGGGTGGGAGACGGTCACGATGAGGGTTTGCCTGACGTGCCTTCCTTTTAGCTCTTTTCTCCCTTTCACCCTGTACTCGTGCTTCTTCAAAGTCCATAGCGCCATTAATAAAGGATGACCTCCAATTGAAACGCTCATGAGTTAGGGCTTCCCAGTTCTGAATGCTGATATTACATTTTTTAAAATTAGCTTTGAGAGTATCTTTGAATCTCTTTTGCTGTCCACCAATATTCCGTTTTCCATTCTTAAGTTGGGAGTAAAGTAGCTGCTTTGGAAGACGATGGTCAGGCATTCGAACAACATGACCGGTCCAGCGAAGTTGATGTTGGATGATCATTGTTTCAATGCTGGTGGTTTTCGCTTCTTCTAATACGCTAACATTAGTCCGCCTATCTTCCCAAGTAATTTGCAGAATTTTTCGGAGGCAGCGTTGATGGAATCTTTCAAGAAGTTGGAGGTGGCGTTTGTAGAGGGTCCATGTTTCACAGGCGTACAGAAGGGTTGGTAGTACAATGGCTTTGTAAACAAGCATTTTGGTCTCCCTGCGAATGTCCCGATCCTCAAACACTCTACGCTTCATTCGGGAGAAAGCTACACTCGCAGAGCTCAGGCGATGCTGAATTTCAGCGTCAATGTCGGCTTTTGTAGATAGATGGCTGCCGAGATAAGAAAAGTGATCGACATTTTCTAGTGACACACCTTTAAGCTGGATTGATGGCGCTGCAGAGGGATTGGTTCGAACTTGCTGGTAAAGCACTTTGGTTTTTTTTAATGTTAATCGAGAGGCCTAGCTTTTCATATGCTTCTGCAAAGATGTTTAGGATAGTTTGAAGATCTTCCTCGGAGTGTGCACAGACTACGTTATCATCAGCATATTGAAGTTCTATAACAGAAGTTGCAATTACCTTATTTTTTGCTTTCAGCCTACTAAGATTAAAAAGCTTTCCATCTGTTCGATATATAATTTCTACACCAGTAGGAAGTTTCTCTTCAACAAGGTGCATAATCATAGCGATGAAGATAGCGAATAAGGTTGGAGCAATAACACATCCCTGTTTAACGCCGGATTCCACTTTAAATGGATCGCTTTGAGAGCCATTGTTATTCAGGATTGTTGCCATCATGTCGTCATGGAGTAACCGCAAGATGTTCACAAATTTATCAGGGCATCCGATTTTCAGAAGGATGGTCCAGAGAGCAGTACGATTTACAGTATCAAAAGCTTTAGTCAGATCAATAAACGCCATGTACAGAGGGTGGTTTTGCTCCTTGCATTTTTCTTGAAGCTGTCGTGTAGTGAAGATCATATCCACTGTTCCCCTGGAAGGGCGGAAGCCATTTTGCGTTTCAGGGAGGATGTCTTCTGATACAGATAGGAGACGGTTTGCAATGATCTTTGCCAGGATTTTGCCTGCTGTGGCTAGAAGGGAGATGCCTCGGTAGTTTCCACAGTCTGTTCTATCACCCTTTTTAAAGAGAGTGATAATTATGGCATCCCTAAAGTCTGCTGGAATCTCCTCCCTCATCCAGATTTTTTCGATGAGCTTATGAAGTTGTTGTGTAAGTTCAGGCCCGCCTTCTTTAAAGACTTCAGCAGGAATCCCATCAGGTCCACTAGCTTTGTTATTTTTCATTTGTTTAGTGGCTTTACTGACTTCCTCCAAACTAGGGGGTACTGCAAGCTCATTTCTTATTTGTTTTTGCGGGATTTGCAAGAAGACTTCATCAGCCACAGTAGAGTGACGATTAAGGAGATTGTAGTAATGCTCTTTCCAGCGCAGTGCAATAGACTCTTTGTCCTTTAGAAGTTTAGCACCATCTACTGAGCGTAAGGGATTTGTACCATGGTTTGTTGGTCCATAGATGGCCTTTATGGCATTAAAAAAGCCCCGTGCTTTTTTTAAGCTCTAAACTCTTCAGTTGAAAAGATCAGATAACTGCAGTTGAGCCAGCAATGAAGATGATACCATGAGATCAGATAGATCGGGTGCAAAGACCCTGTGTGGAAGTGCCCTAAAAGACTCAAAAGTCAGCCAAGGGACTTTTAAACCCAGCTCAGGTCTACCACTACAACAATCCCTTTGTCCCTTCTAAGAAATACTAGAGGGACTTAGAGAGGTATAGATACATAGCATGGACAAAGATTTGGACACAGAAGTGAAATTATGACATTAATAAGAAATTAAAAAGTGTCACCGCTGTGAGATATGTTATCTATTAATAGCCTAAAAATTAGCACCTTTAGAACATAGTTGAAGGGTTTCCCAACATTCTGGAAGCAACCATCTGATCTCTGCTTGCCAGACAGCCAGATGAAACTTTGAGTTTGCACATCTGGATCAATAAAAATGTGAAGGGAACTTCTTGCAAAACTCTTGAACACAAAGGCGGTAAGCCTGTAAAAGTGAATAATTAAACGTTAATATCCATTTATTTCTTTTTATTTCTTTTATTTTCATCCCGCCTTTATTTATTTATTTTTATAAATAACTCAAGGCGTCGAACATACCAAATACTCCTTCCTCCTCCTATTTTCCCCACAACAGCAACCCTGTGAGGTGAGGGGCTGAGAGAGAGTGACTGTCCCAAGGTCACCCAGCTGGCTTTTGCTACTTTCCACAGCTGGAAAAGTAGAATACTTAACAAATATTTCTATATCCAAGCAAGTAGTAAAATAGGAACTTTATTACCCCAAATGGTCCCAAATTATGAAGAAATGGAATAGAAAAGGTTTATGCCCATGCTGAATCTTCAGCTGTATCCCCTTTGTTTATACAGTTGGGCAAAAGAACCAGCTTTGGATCTGCTCTGAAAGAGCAAAAAGGGAGAGCAAATCGAAGTGTGCTTGTGGAATTCAAAGAGCAGTCTGACTATTTTTCCATCTAAGTGAACAGTGGACTACAAGAAAGGAAGAAGAACTAATACAAACCTTTTAGCTAGAGCTGAAAATGAATGTGCTGGGGGACTTCAACTTGCCTTCTCTGGGGCGGTCCTCGGAGGAGGCTCGGGAGTTCATGGCTACCATGGCAGCCATGGGCCTGTTCCAGATTATTCGGGACCTGACTAGAGACAGTGGCCTCACCCCGGACTTAGTTTTCTTGTCATAGCAGTGGCAATGTGACCTGAGGGGAGAGTTGCATCTATCCCCGTTGTCATGGTCAGATCACGCCCTGGTGACCTTGGGATTCTCTTACGCCACCCCCCTCCGCAGGGAGGCTGGACCTATTCGATTGGTCCACCCCCGGCGACTGATGGACCCTGAAGGGTTTCAGAGGGAGCTGGGGGTTATACCCAAGGATCTGCTGCACGGTCCAGCGGAGGCACTAGTCACTACCTGGAATAGGGAGGTGACTGGAGCCTTGGACAGTATTGCGCCTATGCGACCTCTCTTGGCCCATCAGACCCGACACTCCCCATGGTTCACAGAGGAGTTGAGGGTTTTGAAGAGGATCAAGAGACGTCTAGAGCGCCGCTGGAGAAAAACAAGGTCCGAACCCGACCGAACATAAGCTAGAGCCGCTGTTAAGGCCTACCTTGTGGCAGTAAGAGCGGCGAAACGTCAATATTTCTCCGCTCTTATTGCGTCCGCAGAATTCTGCCCAACGGCCCTGTTTAAGGTCACTCGGTCCCTTTTGGGGAAGGTGGGTCTTGAGACCCACCTACAGGGCCGTGAAGAGGAATTTGCTACGCATCTGCAGGACAAAATCGCTCCGATCCGTTCCAAGTTGGACTCCAGGCATGAGACAGAGTCTGGCGAGATACCGGGGGAACGTATTTACCCAGTTATCTAGGAACGGTTTGATCCGGTTGGACCTGAGGAAGTGGACAGGATCCTTCGAGCGGCAAACGCCACCACTTGTCATCTAGATCCATGTCCCTCCTGGCTGGTGAAAGCAGCTAGGGGGGTGACATGTGGTTGGGTCCAGGCAATGGTCAATGCATCCTTGACAGAGGGGGTGTTTCCAATTGCCTTTAAGGAGGCATTGGTGCACCCCCTCCTCAAGAAACCATCACTGGACCCTATGGTACTGGACAACTTTCACCCAGTCTCCCACCTTCCCTTTATGGGGAAGGTGGTTGAGAAAGTGGTGGCGTTGCAGCTCCAGAGGATTCTGGATGAAACAGATTATCTAGACCCCTTTCAGTCAGGTTTCAGGCCTGGACATGGGACAGAAACAGCATTGGTGGCACTTATGGATGATCTCTGGCGGGAGCGGGATGGAGGCAGTGCATCCATCCTAGCTCTCCTTGACCTCTCAGCAGCTTTTGATAGCATCGACCATGGTATCCTTTTGGGTTGGCTCAGGGAGTTGGGGGTGGGCAGCGTGGTTTTGTGCTGGTTCACCTCCTTCCTCCAGGGCCGGTCCCAATCGGTGGTGATAGGGAGCGAGAGATCCGACCCTCGACCCCTCCTTTGTGGGGTGCCGCAGGGTTCGGTTCTCTCTCCACTCCTGTTTAACATTTACATGAAACCACTGGGTGAGATCATCTGCCACCATGGGATAAGATATCATCAATATGCTGATGATACTCAGCTATATATCTCTGTCCCGGGTGAGGTAAGTGATGCTGTGACTGCCCTTTCTCGGTGCCTGGGGGCTGTAGGGGCCTGGATGGGGTCCAACAGGCTTCAGCTGAACCCTGGTAAGACAGAGTGGCTGTGGATTAATGGCTCTTCCCCATCTGGGACATTATCATCTTTGGTTCTGGGTGGGGTTGCACTGCCCCAGACAGATCCGGTGCGGAATCTGGGGGTCCTCCTGGACTCGCGACTCCTGCTCGAAGAGCAGGTGCCAGTCGTGGCCAGAAGGGCTTTTGCACAACTTTGTGTTGTGCGCCAGTTACGCCCGTTCCTGGATTGGGAGGCCCTTCGAACAGTCACTCGTGCCCTTGTTATCTCGCATATAGACTACTGTAATGCGCTCTACGTGGGGCTACCCTTGAAGAGTATCCGGAAGCTTCAGCTGGTCCAGAATGCAGCTGCACGGCCATTACTGGTGCCCCTAGATTGGCAGATGTAACACCGTTGTTGCGTGAGCTGCATTGGGTACCAGTTTGCTTCTGGGTCCAATTCAAGGTGTTGGTTATCACCTTTAAAGCCCTACATGGCATGGGGCCAGGTTACCTGAGGGACCGCCTTGTCCCCAATATATCCACTCGTCCCTCCCAATCATGCAGAGAGGGCATGCTACGGACCCAATCTATAAGAGAGTTCCAGCTGGCGGGGTTCAGGAGGCGTGCCTGGTAGTGCCGTTGGAATCCAGAAAGGGATGTCTTAGGCATATAACCCAGAACAGGGCAGGAGAGTCTGGAAATAAATCGATCGGATACAGAGTAGTAGGGGTGGGCAGGAAAAGAAGTTAATTTGTGGAGCCCGCAAGGAAATAAGAACTGAAGACCTCCAGAAAGATGGAGGGAGTGGGACTCAAAGTTGGGAAAAGATAAACTGTGGATGTATCGGTTCAGAAGCAACCCTCTCACACAAACCCAAACCAGGAGAAACAGGAAAAATATATATGACTTTTCTGATGCCCCAAAGGGAGGAAAATTGCTACTTAGAACATCTCTGTTCCTGGAAGTTTGGAAGTAGGCTTGATCAGAATAAATTCTGTAAGACATGAAAATGACCCTTCGTCTGAGATTCTTTGGAGCGAGACACTCTAAAACCAAAGACTGGTAGCTGATTTTGCACAAAGGAGCTCAAATGCCATTCTAAAATATCTCAAGTCAAGGGGTGGCCACTTCATACCTGCAGCACTCAAATTATTTGAAGCTAAGCCAGTAGCACAACTCCTGTATGGAGCCCAACTAGGCCCCTTCTCCAACTTTACTCCATTAGAACTTGTGCAAACAAAATTCTTAAGATCGGCCCTTCAAGTACCAAAATGCGTCTCTAATGCCACCCTGAGACTAGAGACAGGACTCATGAAAATAGAGGCAAGGGTGTGGGTGGTCATACTCAATTATTGGCTCAGACTATCCCTTTTTCCCCTTGGCCTTGCCCCATTAACTCTGAGCGATGACTTCCAATCCAAATGGAAACAAGAAGTGACAAACAAAATCTTATCCCTGGGCTTCTCTCCAGGGCTGCTACTCAGCATGGGTTACGATCAGGCCAAAGCACTCATCAAACAGCGTGTAATAGACACAGAACGCCAATTGGATCTAGCTAGCTCCCCAACCTTTATTGTCAATGAATCCAGTAGGTACTGTGCCTCCCCCATGTTATACCTATCCAAACTAGAGGTACCCAACCATCGGAGAGCTTTTACATTGGCACGATGTCATGCCCTCCCATCTGCTGTCCTCGAAGGCCGATATCGAAAGATCCCTTATCAGGAGAGACAGTGCCCCTGTGACTCTGGCCACATAGAAACAACAGAGCATGTGCTCCTCCAGTGCCTGTTTTATAGGGACATTCGAACTAGTCTCATTACACCATTGCTGTACAAATATCCGGGGCACTCAGGACAATTTTATACCTCCATGCTGCTGCAGGGAATAGTCCAGGCAGTTGCCAAGGCTACACTGACTAGAATTTACACACACACAAAAAAAAAAGGTGTGGGGGGAGAAGCAGGGGAATCCACCAATCAGGGCTGTAGTGTATGTGACCGGGAGGGAACAGGAGGTCATCACTGGGGCCAAAGTGGAGGAACCCGTTGGAATCCAGAAAGGGATGTCTTAGGCATATCACCCAGAACAGGGCAGGAGAGTCTGGAAATAAATCGATCGGATACAGAGTAGTACGGGTGGGCAGGAAAAGGAGTTAATTTGTGGAGCCCGCAAGGAAATAAGAACTGAAGACCTCCAGGAAGATGGAGGGAGTGGGACTCAAAGTTGGGAAAAGATCAACTGTGGGCGTATCGGTTCAGAGGCAACCCTCTCACACAAACCCAAACCAGGAGAAAAAGGAAAAATATATATGACTTTTCTGATGCCCCAAAGGGAGGAAAATTGCTACTTAGAACATCTCTGTTCCTGGAAGTTTGGAAGTGGGCTTGATCAGAATAAATTCTGTAAGACATGAAAATGACCCTTCTTCTGAGATTCTTTGGAGCGGGACACTCTAAAACCAAGGACTGGTTTCTGAGTTACAACAGAGGTAAGGTTTTAAAAAGGCATTAAATCTTAACCCTCTACGCTCCGAAGTCTGTTGCTCCAGCTTTTCTTTGTGAGCAGCTTTCTGGCATTTCGGGGGGTTAACCCCAGAGGGCTGCTGTTCTTTTGGTGGGAGATGTTGATTAGGTAAAACCCATCTTTCTTCCCTTCTCTGGATGCGGGGAATGCAGCGCATTCAATGAAATAACCCAAGCAACAAGGTCAAAAGTAGCAATTCAACCATTTATTAAACAAGTGGAAACCGCCAACGTAGGGTGAACGTTGCTACGGGGAAGGCAAAAACCCCACTTGCCGAGTCCAATGGCAGACTATGGGTAAAATTCCTCCCCAGCCCCGTCAACCGGCGACTGACTCTTGTCCATAGCAAGGGGATGGTATGCACCCTGGCCGCCTTCTCTGCGGCACTGCGAGGTGTTCCCTGGCACGGGAGGAAGGGCTCGAATTCCTGGAAAGACAGAGAGACATCAGGCAGTCGGTCTCTCTGCTAGCAAGCCTTGCCTCAAGCTGAACTGGGAGGAAGCCCGTCAGTGGACATTCCTCCGTTCACGGGAAGGTCCTCTGCTTTTGGCGCCCACCCTAAGAAAGCCGACTCAGGCCACAGGCTTAACCCTGGCCCTGGCCCTCTTCCCCTGCCTTCCCTCCATTACCCTCCATCCTACACCTGGGCAGCGTTTGCCCAGCTTCCCTCACCGGTCCATCAGGCGGAAAGGCCGTCATACTCGGGGGGATAGCGTTGCCGCCTACAGCCTGCTGCCAAGCGCCGGAGGGCAGCCACCAGCCCGTGTGGAGCGTGGAGGGAGAAGGCCTTTCGCACCAAAGCTTCCGTTCTCTGGGCGACTCGCCTGACTGCAGGGTCCTGGTCACCCAGAAGCATTTCCAGATCTGCAAAGACAAAAGTTAGACCAGAGCGTCAAAATGCATCCTGCATAATCCTTCCCTCCCTCCCTCCCTCCCTCCCTCCCTCCCTCACACTCCTAACCCAGAGCTTGTCACTTTGCACAGGCATTGCTTACAAGCAAGGTAGACGGGAAGCGGCCCTCCAGTGAGGAGGCTGCCATTCCGATGGAGCAGGTGACCTGCAGAGGAAAGGAGGGAGAAAAACACCACTGTCTCTTTCAACGCCCGCTCCTCTACTGAATGCAGCCGTAACTCCAGAGTTCCCCGCGCCTTTGATCCCGGGGGAAACGAGAAGCTCAGCAAGAGGACTAGAGGCTCATGCCAAGGAAGGTCCATGGCCCAAACAGGCCAGTGACTCTATGAAAGACTGCAGGGGCCGTGCTTTTTGGCTGGAACGTGGCATCCCTGGGCAGGAGAAACCCTGAACGTGGGGGATGAGACCTCCCGCCTGGTGGCCCACAAGGAGGCTTCTCCTTCCGTTACCAATGAACATAGCAGCCGTTCTCCTCACTGAAGCCTGCTTGCTCTTGAAGTGCGAAAGGCAGGCGAACACTTCCATCTCCAACTGCCCCTCCGAGATGGGGAACCGAATCTAGGAGAAGAGGCAGAAAGGCAGAAGTGGGAGATCGCCAGGCGCTGCATGCGCCGCCCATGGTGCCTCTCACCCCCAGAGGGGAACGGGAGCCAGAGAAGGGCTCTTACCAGGCGCTTGGCGATCCGGTGAAGAAGCTCCTGCAGGCTGTAAGTCCCCCCCACCAGGAGGGTGCCCCCAAGGTGCCAACGGAGGGCCTGTGCCAGGTGCCGCAGGGTAACCTTTGCTGCCTTCAAAAAAAGAGGGAGGAGAGAAAAAAGCTGGTGCCATTCCTCTACTGCTTTCCTCGAGTGAGTCAGCTAGCCAAGCCACAACCCTTTTTTCCCAGGCAAGCCGGGCCCTCACCTTCGCCACCTCCTCCTCAGCATCTTCCACGTGCATCAGCACCGCAATGAGGGTGTGGATGGCTGCTCTCCCCTCAAGGTCTTTCCGGTGCTGCAGAAGAGGCCAGATGTGCTTCAAGGCTGCCTGTCGGATGGTTGCCGCCTCCTATGACAGACCAAGGAAAAGGCTTTTTTTTTTTTTGCCCTGCAAGGAATGGGTCCCGTGTAGCCTCACAGTTAAGGTTTCCATTGACTTTTCCCTCCTCTTCCAAGCAAGGAGGAGCTGAGGACTCACGTGGTGGAAGAGCGAGCGGTACTGGGCAGCCAAGGAGGCATGGCAGAGTTCCTCTGGGCTCATCATCTGCAGAGAAAATGGGAGATCTGGAAAACTTTCCTCCAATGAAAGAGAGAAGACAAGCCTAAGCTTTTCTGATCACGGTTCGGTGTCTTAGCTTGCGATCTACTCTCCACTCTGAGAGAGATCAAAGAGAAGATCCAATGTGAGAGCAGCAAGCCATCCTCATCCCAGGACTGAGTAAAAGGAGGATGTGCCACCTCCCCACACGCTCCATCTTGCCTAGACTAGGGGGGTTAGATCTCATCCTGGGGTAAGAAGGCCCACTGGCTGAATCTGTCCAGGGTGGCAACATCGTTGCCGTCAGTCTAAAGAGAAGGTGCTTGCAGTAAGGAAGCTTCCTCTGCAATTGTTCCCGAAGAGGAGGAGCTCCGCGTTTGTCTATCCCCTGTGGGCGAGGGCCACTTACCGCCTTGTAGTTCTTGCAGAGATGGAGAAGGCCCTTCCTGCTCAGCTGGCAAACGGTCTGGCTGGGGTGTTCCAGCCAAGCCGTTAGGAGCTTCCAGGTCTTCTCCACAGGGACTTGGCTCTTGTAGTTAGCCAGCAGCTGAAAGAGAGCAGAGCAGTAGGAGGCCCGTCAGTGGCCGGAGGAGGAAAGAGAAGGCGTGAGCTAGCTTCCCTGGGGAGAAGGGGCCCAAAAGGCCCCCAGGGAAGATGCTTCACCCTTGCTCTTGGGGGAAGCAGGCTGTCTTTAGCTGCAGGGAAAGCAAGAAAGACCACTTTTGGAGCTTCACTCCTCCCAACGGGACCTAAAGGTGGCCTGGGGCGACTCCCGTTTTCTCCTCCGCATCACCCTGGTCAGCCAACTCCCATTGCCTCCCTGGCTCAATCCTAGAGACTAAGGGGGGATTTCCCCACCTCAACAAAGAAGGCCACCGCTGCAGCCGAATGCTCCTTTGCCTCTTCCTTCTCCAGGACAGAACTCAGATGTCTCTGGAGGGCGCACGTGGCAGACGGGGAGGTCTCCGTGAGGGCCCTGCAACACACCAAGGCTCTTTTGAGAAAAAGCCATCAGACAGACAGACAGACAGGCCAGGCCAGGCTGGGCTGGGCTGGAAGAGCAGAAGGAAGGTTCTCTTTGGGGAGAAAAGCTGCCCTTTGCCCTCTGACTTACATCACCAACACGGCCACACCCTGGAGGCAGCAGCTGGGACGGCACAGCATCTCCCTGCAGGTCTCCTCCAGGGGCAGGTGTGCCACCCTAGCCAGCAGCACCTGGATGATCTCAACCGTCTCCCTGCAGAGGAAAGAAGGCCAGAGTCACCAAGGCCCGATCCCGTAGTCTGAGGGGCAAGAGAAACCCTTTGCGTGATGCCCACAGGGAAGCTTCCCTCCGCAGGTTCTCTCCCTCTTTCCCTGGAATGCCACGAGAACAGCAACGAGGGAGGGAGCTCCAGAGGGCCTTTCTTCTCCCTTGCAGCCGTTCGCCACCAAATGGGATTTGCTGCACCTGTATGAGTTTGTCCCGCCACCCCACCTGAAGGGCATTCCAGAAACATCACGGAGGCCACAGATTCCATTTTGTTTCTTTTCCTTAAAGCTTCAGGACAGACCTCATGAGGAAAGCAAGGCGCCCAAGCTGGGAGCACTGCCTGTTTGAGGGCTTTCTTTCCTGGGGTCTATGCAACACCCGGCCTATCTAAGGGGAGGACTCGCAGGGCCAGAGGGGCATGGCTAAACCAGAAGTGCCGCTTGGACGTGCGAAGGGAAAAGAAGGAGGAACTCCGAAGCCCAAGAAGGAGAAGGAGGTTTCTCCTTCCCAGTGCCACTGCTTACTCCGGAGGCAGATGGTCCCCTCCTTGGGCTGATGTACTCTGCTGCCTGGCTCCTGTCATGATGGTATCCACCAGGCAGAGCAGAAGTTCAGGGAACCAAGCCTCCAGCACCACGGGGCACTCCTCGGACCGGACGATCCTCCCGATGAGCCTCGTCGCTCTGGCCTGAGGAGAGAAGGGGAGTCCTAAGGAAAGTTGGCTAATGGAGCACACCCTGCCTCCTGGTAGAATCGCTCTCTCTGCCAACCCTCACCACCCAAAGGGCCGCCCTCCCTCTGTCCCTCCCTCCCTTCCCAAACTCCTGCTCAGCAGAATTCAAGAAATGCCTTCCCGATTGCCCGTGCAGAGCCCATAGATGCAGGCAAGAAATGGCATCTCCAAGAGGGAGAGGTTGAAGTCTGGGCGTACAAGAGGACCACCTCCTTCCGAGCTCTACCCCTTACCGTAGCTGCAGGAAGAGGATGGCTGGTCTGTTCCTCTCCTCCTTGAGGCAGCCAAGGGCCCTCCTTCTCCTTGTCCAGGAGCAGGGACAGGACCCCATCCCCACTGCAGTACGGCGAGGTGACGACGGCCCAGAGCAGCTCGCCGCAGGTGCTGGGAAGAAAATCGGGAGGAGACCAAGTCGGACCCCTCTGCCTGTCCCAGGTCCACAAGGAGAAATACGGAGGGGTCGGACTGATGCCGGACTTCCCTGGAACTCAAGGGAGGAAGAACCCGCACCCCTGCCTACCTCCACGGCAGCTCTAACAGGCGGTACGTGACCAGCTCCAAGTTCTTCCGGGCCACGACTGGAAGGCGGCGCACGACCTGGCTCAGTCCGAGGGAGGGAGGAGAGGCCAGGCGGCAGATCTTATCCAGGATTTCCTACATACGCAAGAGAGAAAGAAAGAGGAAACGGAAGGGGGTGGTGAAAGGCCGATTCCTCCAGGTGTGGGCTGAATTGGAGGTTGCAGGAGTAGGTCCTTCTCTGGGGAAGCCTTCAGTTTAACCCTGGGTGTCAAGCCTTACTTGACATTCCTCCAAAGAAGACTGTTTCCTGGTCTGGGTCCCTGTAGCATCGGAAGCCTCTTCTTCTGGGGACGTGCTGTTGAGAGGAGAAATACAGGATGATTAGATGTAGATTAGGGGTCAGTTTGTGGAACGGGAGTCATAATTAAGGTTCTGGAGGAGGACAGAGAAGTAGAGCTGAGACAGAACCATGCAGGATCCGATCAAGGGCCCCGCTGTTCCCTGGACAGGTCCCTCCGCCATCAACTGGTCGGGTGACATTTTGTCTCACACCCACAGCGCACCAGCTTCCCCGTAGGTCCTTCGCTCCACTGTGAGAAGAGAAAAGAGAAGCATTTCTATCTGCAATAGCCACCATCTTGTACGGCTTCCACCAAACGCTGTTTTATATAAATGAGTGGAAAAGACCTAATGCTTTTCATACATGTGTTCCTGGGAAAGCGTGGCAGGTCCTCAATGGTTGTACAGACAAAAATAGGGCACCTGTTTGAAATGAGATTGGGGTCCCAGGCCTCCTCCTGCAGGCTGCTGACATCGTCCAGAGTGTCTTGGTCTTCTTCGCAGGAATCCTGTGAAAGACAATGACTCCTCTGTGGCCACAAAAGGAAAAGTGGCTCAGAACTAAATGAGCCGATTGCACGAGAGCTTGGGTACCCATTTCCAGCCTGTGTAAGTTGACCCAAGGGTCAGGCTTTCTCTCACCCCAGCACCCCAGAGCACCCCTGCCTGGTACACTCAGGGTGGGAGAACTGAATTGAGGGCCCCCCTCCCCATGGCCCTCCCAACAGAAAACAGCTCGCCCTTCTTTACCCATGCGCTGGAAGAGACGTGAGTGGAGATCTCCTCTATGGTGTAGACCCCCCGCCTCTTCTGCTCCAGTCCGTCGTCACTGGGGAGAGATTGAAGGGCCCAAAGATCAAAGCTGGCCGTGGGCCCTCTTTCAAGAGTGGCCACAAGGGTGCTCTAAGGAGCCTGTCAGCTGGCCTGCCAAGGGGGTTGACCGAGTCATTCTTCCTTTTATGAGAAGCAGGTCTTGAGAAGGAAAGGGGTGAATCTCCCTGAGAAGGTGGCTGCTCAAACAGGCTTTGGTCCCTGCCCAGTCGGCCAAGCAGCAGCCCTTGTGACCGGCTGGGCCAGAGAGTAGGATGGGAGGGTTCTTGTTTTCCTTCTCCCACCCTTCCCTTTTCCTTTTGTGCTCTGTCATTTGAAGTTAGGCTTTGGACAATCAGAAGCCTGCTTACTTTACTGTGCTTTAAACAGGCGCTCCCTGCCCAGGTGCCTTCATTGTCCAGTCCCCCCTTCGCCCCAAATGGCCCCCCATCCCATTGATTAAGGAGAAAACGGAGGGGCTCCCTGCCCAGGGGGTGGAGCATGCATCCATCTATCCCTCCCCTCAGCAGACGTTTCTCATAGCTTTTTTCCTTGGGGAGGGTACTGCAGCCGTCCTCTTGGGGGCGTCAGAATCCCTCAGCTGAGAGCAGGTACCTTGCCGAATCGGGAATGGACTCCCCGTCTTCAAAGCTCTGGGCTAAGGAGCCCCCCTGGGCTTCCATCGAATCCTGCAAATGACATTTGTTCGTACTAAGACATAGATCCAAAGCCCTCTGCATCCTGACAAGATGGCTAAAGCCTTGGGCGCAGGGTTCGGTCCCAGTGCCAACAGGAAGAGCGCATTTGGAAGCCTGAAGGTCAAGAGGGTATATAATCATCTACAGATTGGTTTTAAGGGGCCGTAAACCCTTTTACAGGGGAGAAGCCAGGCACGGAGGCCGGAGTAGGGGCAGATGGGTCCGCTGCCAGTCCCTGCCCTCGGGTGCCCTTTCCAGATGGCAGGGAAGATGGAGGAGGAAGAAGCAGGACCATTGAGGAAGAGGCTCCTCAACGCAGGAGGGGGTTCAGAGCAGCTGCGCCTTAATTGCGCCAGGGAGAATTACGCGAGTGGGGCGGGAGGATTGCTTGGAAAGGCTCTCCAAATATTGCTCCCTTGCCCTCCAAGCCGTAAAGGTCTTTCCAGGAATCCAAGGGGCTCTTGTCCTTGAGTTTGCCAGCCTGGCGGGGCTTCCCAGGAGAGAATTCCTCCTCCCCCCCTGGACTTGAGGCTTGAACTCCCACTGGCCATGTTGCCAAAACTTCCTTACCCCTGAGGTAGAAGGGGTGTCCCCATCACGAGAGTTCTCCTGCTCCTCGACTTCTTCCTGTGCCTCTTGGGTCCTGACAGGAGGAAGAAGGTCAGACGTGGAAGAACATCCCGCTAGCTCAGCCTCCCCTTTCCAAGTCCGGCCAGCCAGCCTGTCGGTCTTTTTTCCCCTGCAAGCGCCTTGTGGACAGGAAGCTTTCGGGGGGGCGGCACCTGTAGACTCTCGCGGCCTGTCAATAGTGCCCCGCTCAGCCCGGGGTTTGGGAGAAGGACTTGGTACCTGGCAAGGGGCACAGGAAGGTCTTCTACTCTGTTGTCCACATAGCAGCAAAATGGACACCTTTTCAAGACGTTCTGTGAGGAGAGGGGAGCAGAGAAAGAGACCTGAGCCAGGGAGAGAGAGTCGGGGCCCTTGACTTTCTGCCCCCCTTCCCTGTTTCTTGGCGGCCGAGAGGGCCACGCTTACTCTGAACAGCCTTCGTAGCGCCATAGCAGGGGCTGGGTGGCGTGAGGAGAGGTCACCAGCAGGAGAGGCTCAGAGGAGTGTCTGCCAGCCAGCGGGCGAGTCCAGAAAGGAAGTGAGCAGCCTGGGCGCTGACTGGTGGCTTTATAGGTGGGCTCGGAACCTCGTTACCTCGGCAACAGGGGAAACAGCCCCAACAGCCAGTTTTGAACCTACACAACGATGGCGGCTCTATAGGCAGGCTTGGAACCTCATCCCCTCAGCAACCAGGGAAACAGTCCCAACGGCCAGTTTTGAACCTACACAATAATGGTGGCTCTATAGGCAGGCTTGGAACCTCGTTTCCACAGCAACTGGGGAAACAGCCCCAATGGCTACTTTTTGTACCTACACAAGGATGGCGGCTCTCTCGGGGCCAGGAGTGGCCAGGCAGCCCAGTGGCCGACTCTTTTGGTGGCCTTTGGTCTCTGCCTTTTGTGTGGGAAGCTGTCTGTTTGTGAGCAATGCAAAAGCACAATCGCATGTGGCACAAAGCACACAGAGGGGCCAGAGATGCCAACTTGCTTCTCTGCTGGGTGTCTTGGGCAATTTGACCTTCCTTTCCCTTTCGGGCCAGTGGTATCTTCTGCCCACCACTTAGCAGGGTCTGAGTCCTGTCCGCCAAGGGGAGAATTCCCTTCTTTTTCCTGGCGTGGGGGCCTGGGGCCCGAAAGTGGCGACAGAGTTTGTGGAGGGCATACAAGAGGGGCAGGGTGGCCGATGTCATTCAAAGCCACCTCCCTTCTCTGCCAGCCAGCCTGGAGGTGCTGGTGGTCATGTAGGAAGCCCAAGAAGGCCACCAGTTGCTCATCAGTGATGCAGGGCAATGGCTGTTGGGGGCTGCAGAGGAGCTGGGAGATCACGGGAAGTGAGAACCGTGAGATGGGGAAATGCCTTCAGCCCTACCAATCTTCAGATGACTGTACCGGAGCTGAAGCTCCTCCCAACCCATTTTATCTATCTGCAAACATGAAAGATGTGCATGGGTTTCCTGAGGCAGAAAAATGCAGCCCCTTTCCACATGGAAGCCCTGACCTGGAGGGATCTGAAGGAGCATCAAACCCCTTTCCAAACCTTGTAGCCACGAATGAGGGAGCCACCTCCGACACACAACTTTCCAGCGCTGCTTCTAAAGGCCTGGATAAGGTGCTTCTAGTTCCCTGATCATCCGGGCTGCCTGCAGCTTAGCGAATTCGATATTCGAGGCAAGGTCAGATCCACACAGGATCAGGTGGGACTGTTACCTGGAATTTTTAGCTTCATTAGTAGCTTTTTAATAAAGGTGATATTAGCATTTAAGCATGGCATCCATGCCTTCTTTTCAAGTTCAAGAAACCATGTTTTCCTTTTACCCAAAACCCTTTCTTTCTTTTGCTGCAAAAACTAGCCTTTTCAGCAACTAAACAATAGGGAGCGTATTCTGAAAGTCCTTGAATACACTTGCAAGTTTTAAGATGATACAAACCTGGCTGGGAAAGGGAGTGACATAACCCATAAATTTGCCACTTGTGGAATGTTATTTGTAATCAATGGTTTCTATTGTTCAGTTCTCACATGTAAGGTCTTTTATTGTTTGATTACTTGCTTCATGACGTATCACATATACCAAATGTATGTATCATTTGTCTCTGTACCCTATAAAAGGACTTGACCCCCCCCCCTAAATAAATGCTTTTGCTTTTGCCTGAATTGCTGTGTGATTTGTGTTTTCAGGTAAGCAAAAAACCACTTTGCAAAGTTAGTCTCTCTCCCAAATTCAGGGACCAGGTTTTTATCAGCTCCATCCACGCCTCCATCGGGGTGCCTGAGTTTCTAGGCAACAGGACAATGTCTTGATTAAACTGCATCTGGGAGGACCACCAAGTCTGTCTGACAGGAATCCTGCAAAGGGAAGCAGAAAACGAAGACGATGCTGCTATCTTTTAAAGAAATACTTTATTTTTGCAATAATTGTGGGCCAAAAGAGAAGAAAGCAGAGGAAGGAAGGAAGGAAGGAAGGAAGGAAGGAAGGAAGGAAGGAAGGAAGGAAGGAAGGAAGGAAGGAAGGAAGGAAGGAAGGTCAGCCCAGTGTTTGCAAGGAGGTTGGCAGAAGACAGGCAGCTTAAAATTGCTCAGCTAAAAAGCTAGTTTTCAAGATGCAGGAAAAGGGATCTTTGGGGGCCATAGGTTGCCATAGATGGCAGGAGGAATAGAAAGCTCTTTCTATCCCTCCTGCCCTCTGGGTTCTAGTGGAAGTAGCCCCCCCCCCTTTTTTTTGGTATAATTTTATTAAAGATTTTTTAAAAAGATAAAAACTAATACAAACTAGTATTAGTTATCAACAAAACGACTGGGTTGATCTATTACTGTTTGCCGAGGTGGCTTATAATAATGCGGTGCATCAAAGCACTAGATTTTCTCCATTTGAGATCGCTACGGGGCAGGACTTTGTGCCTATACCTGATCTGCCCTCTTCCCCACGGGAAGATGGACCCAGTCCTGTGTTAGCAGATGAGTGGATTGCTAAAGTAACAGCTAATTGGCCAATTATGAAACAAACATCTGTGTTGTCCTTTGTAAATTTTCAAAACGATATATAATTAAAAAGAACATAGCAATGAGTGAAATTAATGTATTTATCTCCCAAAGGGAGCCACTATAACACACAATCACATAATAGGCACCCATGTTGCATTTTGATCACCACTTTTCCAATGATTAGGTGAAACTATCTTTTTTTTTCATGGAAAGATGCAGAGATATACATAAAAATATTTTGTTGAATTAATCATAATTTTAAATCTATAGAAATTATAGATGCCAAAATGGTCTTCTCCTAACATCCATGTACTGAGTACTCTAATTCCTAAGTCCATGCTTCTTTATTCTCTTGAACATCTAATTGGTACCTTCTAATAATGGTTAATGGTCTATGAATGGTTAATATAACCATTTAATAGCATATTATTTTGCAAAGGGTATCTTAAACAATGTAATACTAGAGGGGGGCTTGAAAAATATAAGGCTGATAGCCAATATTTAGCTGTCAAAAGATGTTTTAACTTAGATGATGCTTCTTAACATTTTTGTGCAAATGATAGATAATGCAACTCCTTAAAAAACTAAATCTAATCCTGTTAATGCAGCTAAGATATGCACTCCACCTGGGTCCTTCAACAAAATGGTTGCCTTGTTATTTTCAAGTTCAAAACTCAGCTCTTACCATCCAGAAATGATAACTACTCTGTGTTTGGATCATGCAGTAAACCAGGGATGGGTAATCTGTTTTCGGCTCTGCAGAGGGAATTCAAAGCAGGAAAGTGTTTCACTAGCTACTCTGAGATATGAAGCAGAGTTTTGGATCACATGTCCAAATTCTCCCCCATCAGGCAGCCACCAGGTTTTCATGGCACTGCTCTGGAGGCAACTACTAGCAATCTTATTTTTATTTCTCCAACTTATATCACCGCCCATCTCCCCCCATAGAGGGAATCTTGCCAGCTGTTGAAGCAAACCGTAAAACAGCTATCTTTTACTCGGGTGGTCAGGGCTTTCCAAAGTTTTCCCGCGGCGACACACCAACCGCTATTGGTGTGTCGCCGCGGGAAAACCCGGAAGCGCTGATGATGATCAGCACTTCCGGGTTGTGTGGCGACACCCCAGACTGTGTGTGGCGACACACTTTTGTGTCGCTACACACAGTTTGGAAAGCTCTGACCTAGAGGAACAAGGCCACGGCAGCGTCATCATCTTCTCCTACTACGTGAGTATTGGGCTAGGGTGGGAAGGGGGTGAGGGAGAGGGGGTGAAACTTCCCAGGTGGCCAAAGAGAGAGGCCAGCCCTGCGTTTTTCAGCCTCTCTGGTTTGGATCTTCTGAACAAGACGTTCCAAGAAGGTACTCCAACGTTTGGGTGCCACAGAGGCACTGCTGTCCTGTAAGACGTTGTTACAGTCTTCAGTAACACTTTTTCCCATGTTGATTCATAGGTTTGTCCCTTGCCAAAGTTAGTACTACAGCTTCTCTTTGAGTTCCTTTGCAGGACTGTGACAAGTTTGGTTATATATTCTTGATTGCCCAGTGCACACCTGAGGTCTTTTGTTTTTCCCTTCAAAGGTATTTTATTGAATTGTCCCAGGCCAGCAAGTTTCTATTTCCAGAAAAATAGAAAGTCTTAAATTATTGGTTGGCTCGCATTGTGAATGAAAAAAGAAAGGAAAGTCAGGAATTAAGGCTTTTCCTTGCACTGGCAATGAGCCAATGAAAAGCTGCTCCCCACAGCTTCTCTTTCTCGTGTGCCCCTCTCCTCAACTAGTGCTTAAAACTGGAAACCCTAATAGCCACCCCAGCCCCCAGTAGCCCAACGCAGACACTTTGGAAGCCTTGCCTCTGGACCCGGCCGCCCGCAGATGTTCGCTGCTTCTCAGCAGATGCTTCCTAGTGTTGGGGATCTATTTGTGTGCAGTTATTCTGCCTTTTCCTCTTTAAAAGCTGGATTTCCAAATGGATACTGCAGCTATCTCATCTTTTCCTCCCATTTTTTTCCTCCAGATTATTAGCCTCAGTGCTGAAGGGGAAAAAATGGAAAAACAAAATTTGTTCTATTAAGAATAATAAGCGTGAATACTATATTAAAGCTTGGATTTAAATGGAGTGATTAATACTTTATTTTTTAAGATTTTGATGTTGGGATTACTGAACCCTATTAAAAACTCTTTTATATATACAAGTTCCTCTTTTTCTTTTTGAACTTTGAACTCTGTTTGGATTTATTTTTCTGAAAAAGTCAAGTTATTTAACGTTTAATTTGGATTATTGGATTATTATATGGAAAGTAGAGGCTTTTTTACATGTCTCTAGCAACATTTTTTCTTTTTGACTTGTGGTTGGATTGAAGAATTACAAGTGGGAAGGTGAAACCCTGGGAATATTTACTATTCTTATCTTTGATTTTGACTACAGGAGAACAAAAAGTCCTAGGCTTTTATCCTTTGAAACACTGTGGACTTTTATATATAAGGGATTATAAATGACCTAAGAGGAAAAATTTTAAAAGAGCCTAGTTCTCTCTTTCTTTTTCCTTAACCTTTTGGATATTTGTTTTTTCACCTTTTCTTTTTTCTTTTTATTATTTGTAAAAGAATTTTTAATTTTTTTTTTAATTTTTTCCCCTTTTTTAAATAATTTTTGTTATATTGTTATATGGTGCTTTTTCCCCTTTTCTCCCTTTTTTCTTCTTTTTTGCAGGGCTATGGCGTCTTTGGGAACGAGACGGGCGGAGAAGGAGAAGAAGAAGGAGACTGGAGGACCACCTATTGATTCTGCTACACCTGCTACATCTGCCTCAGAAGCTTTATTACCAGAAATGAAAAAGATATTAGAAGCTGTTGCAACACTAAATAAGAAAATGGATGATCAGAATACAGCAATAAATAAGAAAATGGATGATCAGAATACAGCAATAAATAAGAAAATGGATGACCAGAATACAGCAATAAATAAGAAAATGGATGACTCCACGAAGCAGATGGAAAATCAGATTACAGCATTAGACAAAAAAATGGACGATATGAAGAAAGAAATAACCCGAGAGATTAAGCAAGATTTTAAAAAAGAAATTCAAACAGTTAAGGAAGTGGTCAATTCTCTGTCAGGAGAACTTAAAGATACGCAAAGCCAGATGCAAAAATTAGAAGATAAATCAGAATATGCTATTAAAGAGATTGAACATAATCTAGATATCACAGCTTTAGCAGAAATGAGAGAGAAGGAGCACATCTTGAGATTTAGAGCAATTCCAGAACAAGTAGATGAAAATGTGAGAGAAAGGATGACTTTTGAATTAGCTAAATTTTTGGAGACAAGAGAACAAGATTTAGATTTGGAGATAGACAAGATATTCAGAGTAAACTCACGTTATGCTAAGGAAAGAAAAGTCCCTAGAGACATATTGATATATTTTGTAAGAAAAGTGACAAAAGAGCAAATCTTAAGGAAGCATTATAATACTAGATTAAATATAGAAGGGAAGGAAATAATTGTATTAAAAGAAATTCCCTTGAGAATAATTAGGAAAAGAAAAGACTATTCTTTCCTTACAGACAAATTAAGGCAACATAGTATTTCATTCAGATGGGAAAAATTGGAAGGCGTATCGTTTGAGTTTAAAGGACAGAGATTCAAAATAACTTCCATTTTAAAAGCAAAAGCTTTTTTAGATAAATACAAGAAAGAAATGGGTTTACCAGAAGGAGAATTGACAAAAGGAGGAGAAACATCGAAAGACAAAGAGAAGACTGAAGATCTATCTGAGAAAGGAGCTACAGGTGTGGACTTAACAAAGGGATTTTAAAGAATAAAACACCAATGGAATTTAAATATCTGACATGGAATATTAATGGAGCCAATGCTCCACAAAAAAGAAGAAAGATATTTCATTTTTTGAAAAAACAGAAATTGGACATAAGTTGTTTACAAGAGACTCATATTTGTAAAAAAGATACTAAATATTTGATTCAAAAACAGCTTGGAGAAGAATTTATTTCGGCTGGATATAAAAAAACTAAAGGGGTAGTCTTATATGTACAACCAAAGTTAAACCCAAAATTGATATTAGCTGATGAAGAGGGTCGATACATTGTAGTAGAAATTAACATACAAGGAACTAAAACACTGATAGTTGGACTTTATGCACCGAATATGGATAAAGGAGTATTTTATAAAAACCTGATGGATAAACTTTTGGACTTAACTTATGACAATTGGTGTTTCATGGGGGATTGGAATGGGGTAATTTACCCCAGATTGGATAGACAGTCACAAAAAGAAGTGAAGCAAACACAGGGAAAATTGCCACAAACATTTTTCGACTTGAAAGAGATGTTGGATTTACAAGACATTTGGAGATGTATGAATGGGACTTCCAGAGAATTTACATATTATTCAGAGAGATTTAAATCACATTCTAGAATAGATATGATTTTGATATCTAAAAATTTGATGATGGATATTAACAAAGTTGATATATTACCTAAGACTTTATCAGATCATAATCCAGTAATGTTGACTCTTAAAGGGAAACGGAATGTATTTAGATGGAGATTGAATGAGTCACTACTACGGAATAATGATGTAGTCGATGTATGCAAAAAAAAATTAAGAGAATATTTTCAATTTAATTTGAACAAAGGGACTAATATTCAAACTGTATGGGAAGCCAGTAAAGCATATATGAGGGGTTATTTTATTCAATACAATGCTCAAATGAGGAAGAAAAAACAAAAAAGAATTCAATTGATTTTAGACGAAATTAAAAGTAAAGAGTTAGATTTGAGAGATAAACCAATGGATGACACTTTGCTCACTCAAATTAAATTTCTACAAAAGCAAATATCAATGATATTAACTCAAGAGATAGAGACTCAAATGAAATTTACAAAACAAAAATATTTTGAATATGCAAATAAACCAGGTAGATGGCTGGCTTATAAATTGAGGAAACAAAGACAAAAGAATTTGATTACTAATATTCAACATGAAGGAAAAACTCTGGTGAATAATATGGACATTCAAAAAACCTTTCATGACTATTATTCTAAATTATATAAAAAACAAGATGTCAACTTGGATGAGATTGAAGAATATTTGAATAAACAAAAACTAACTGTTCTTAATGACCAACAAAGATTGACATTAAATAATGTTATAACAAAAGAAGAATTGATAAAAGCTTTTAAGAAAATTAGTAGTGGAAAAGCTCCTGGACCGGATGGATTGTCAGCAGCCTATTATAAATGTTTTGAAGAGGATTTATGTCTACCTTTGCAGAAGACTATGAATTCTATTTTGGAAACAGGAATTATGCCTGAAACTTGGAAAGAAGCACATATAACATTGATACCCAAAGAACAACAGGATTTAACATTAACTAAAAATTACAGACCAATATCTTTATTGAATAATGACTATAAGATATTTACAACGATATTAGCAGAAAGAATGAAGAATATACTTAAGGATTTTATTCATCAAGACCAAGCTGGTTTTCTACCCAAGAGGCAAATTCATGACAATGTCCGAAACATAGTAGACGTAATTGAATATTTGGATCAACACTATGATAAACAAGCTGCCTTGATATTTATTGATGCTGAAAAAGCCTTTGACAACTTAAATTGGCCTTTTATGTTCAAAGTTTTGGAAAATATGAATTTTGGAGGAAATTTTATAAAATGGATTAAATCAATATATACTCCACAATTTGCCAAAATAATTGTTAATGGAGAATTTAGTAAGCCATGTGAAATACAAAAAGGTACTAGACAAGGTTGTCCATTATCTCCACTTTTGTTTATATTGGTATTAGAGGTTTTACTTAGAGATATTAGACAAGATGATGGTATCCATGGTATTAAAGTTAAAAAAGAAGTTTATAAACTAAGAGCATTTGCTGACGACCTAGTCATTACTTTGGAGAATCCACTAGAAGGAATTGAAATATTAATACAGAAACTAAAAGACTTTGGGTCGCTAGCAGGGTTCAAAGTGAATTTACAGAAGACAAAAGTTTTGACCAAAAATATGGATTACCACCAACAAGAGAAATTGAAAGAAATAACAGGATATTCAATGGAAGAAAAAGTAAAATATTTGGGAGTATATTTAACAACTAAAAATGTTAAGTTGTTTAAGAATAATTATATTCCACTTTGGATGGATATTAAAAAAGATTTGGAACATTGGGAAAAACTGCAATTATCATTATTAGGTAGAATTTCAGCAATTAAAATGAATGTTTTGCCAAGAATTTTATATCTTTTTCAAACACTACCTATATTGGCATCAGAAGAACCTTTTAAACAATGGCAGCGAGATATTTCTAAGTTTATTTGGCAAGGGAAAAAACCAAGAGTAAAATATAAAGTATTGCAAGACTCTAAAGAAAGAGGAGGACTAGGTCTACCGGATTTGAAATTATATTATGCTGCTTGTTGCTTGGTTTGGATTAAAGAATGGATAGTTTTGAAAAATGAAAAATTATTGAATTTGGAAGGACATGAATTAAGATATGGATGGCATGGATATTTGTGGTACGATAAAGTTAAAGTTAATGTGGACTTTAAAAACCATTATATTAGAAGATCCTTGTTAAGAATCTGGAATAAATATAAATTAATCTTATGTTATAAAAGACCCTTATGGATTTCTACACAAGAAGCATTCTACAGAACAGAAGTAAGAAATAAAGATAAATGGTTAACCTACAAAGACTTTTTAAAGAAAGAACAAGGACAATATATAATTAAATCAATAGAAGAATTGGTATCAGAGGGATACAGTTTTCAATGGCTTTCATATATGCAGCTCGTAGAGAAATTTAAATTAGATAAGAAAGACCTTGAATTTGAACAAACCAAATCGGAATTTGAGATACAACTATGTGAGACAGATGATCATCTAATTGCAAAAATGTATAAATTATTGTTAAAAGGTGAAATGGTAGAGGAACAAGTTAAAGACTGTATGATTAAATGGGCTAAAAATATTGGCCATAATATTCAAATGCAACAATGGGAAGATATGTGGACCAAAGGGTTAAAATTTACTTTGTGTTATAATTTAAAAGAAAACTTTTATAAGATGATGTACAGATGGTATATGACCCCACAAAAACTTTCTAAAATGTATGGAAATGTCTCCAACTTATGTTGGAAATGTAAAAAAAAAGAGGGGTCTTTTTACCATATGTGGTGGACATGTGAGACTGCAAAGAAATTTTGGACTCAAATACATGCATTGATGCAAAATATATTACAAATTCGAGTTCCATTTAAACCGGAATTTTTCTTACTGGGAATAATTGATGGACAACCTGGGAAGCAATTTACAAGGATTATGCAATACATGATTACAGCAGCAAGACTTATTTTTGCACAAAATTGGAAAAACCAGATATCGCCTACAATACAAGATTGGATGTTAAAATTGATGGATATGGCAGAGAATGATAAACTGACATGTTTATTAAAAGAAAATCCAAATAATTATTTCCTTAAAGAGTGGAAACCATTAACTGACTATTTACAAGATGCGGGAGGGGCAAAGCTTATATGGGGATTTGAAGATTAAAATATATATATATTGATGTAATAGACAAGAAATATTCTTTAATATTATATATAGACCTAGCATGTAAGACAAAATTTTTAAAATACCATGACCAGATACAAATCGGAAGTTGACCAAATTCTGTTTCAGCTTTATCTTTTTTTCTTTTTTCCTTTACTACACTTTTTTATCTTTTCTTTTTTCTTGATTTGTATTTCCATTTTCTTTTCTGTTTCAAACTTTTATCTATGTAAAATTAAAATCTAATAAAATTTGTTAAAAAAAAAAAGAATAATAAGCGTGAAATCACCTACACCATTAGAGAAATTAATGATATTTGAGGTCATTACCAGGCATTGTATAGATCAGATAATCCAAAATCACTATTCACTATTGTCTTCTTGCCACTATTCACTATTGTCTTCTTCTGCCGCTTCTCAGCAGATGCTTCCTAGTGTTGGGGATCTATCTGTTCAAAACCCCTGTGCAGTTATTCTGCCTTTTTTTTAATTATTTATTTATTTCCAACTTTTATCACCGCCCATCTCCCCCCACAAGGAGACTCTGGGCGGTTTACAATCAAGTTAGTGATTAAAAGCATATAAAATAAATTATACAATTTAAATATTAAAAATATAAAATCCAAGAGGCTGTTATGTAATGTTTGCGAGCCGAACTCTACGGCGCAAGCCATCCCCAAAAAGAGCTATTACTCTTCCCATCCCAAGCGAGGTGGCAGAGCGAGGTCTTCAATTGCTTTCGGAAGGTCAGGAGCGAGGGCGCCCGTCTTGCCTCAGGGGGCAAGTTATTCCATAGGCACGCCTCCTGGATCCCGCTAGATGAAATTCTTTTGCTGATGGGATCCGTAGCATGCCCTCTCTGCATAACCGGGTGGGGCGGGTCGATTTTCCTCTTTAAAAGCTGGATTTCCAAATGGATACTGGAGCTATCTCATCTTTTCCTCCCATTTTTTTCCTCTGAAAGTAAAAGATGGAAGAATTATAAGGAAAGGATTAAAGAGTTATAAATGAAGGGTGAAATTGTACAGGCCTCTTGTAAAATTTCTGGAATATACCAATACAAAGTTCTATGAATATAGTGATAAATGCTCCAGATTATTAGCCTCAGTGCTGAAGGGGAAAAAATGGAAAAACAAAATTTGTTCTATTAAGAATAATAAGCGTGAAATCACCTACACCATTAGAGTGTATATTGATAATGATAAAATGATATTTGAGGTCATTACCAGGCATTGTATAGATCAGATAATCCAAAATCAGAAGAAATAGATAACTATCTTTCACTACTGTAAATCCTATTTCCTAAGACCAGAGGTCACTGAATAGAGATATTTTTGCGTCAGAAACACTCAATGTTATAAACAACCTGAAGGTTAATAATCACTAGGATCTGATGGATTCTCCAGTTCTTTTTATAAGAAATTTAAAGACAAATTTGGCCCTTATTTATGTAAATTATATAATGATATCCTTAAAGCTGGCAGAGTGCCTGACACATGGCAGGACTCAAGAATTGTGGTTGTACTGAAATCACATAGAGACCCAACAGATGATGACGTGATGAAGGCTTTGTCCGAAAGCGTCCTTCTGTTATCAGTTCTTGCACAGTGGCAGGATAAGGGGACATACTGTAAGGCAACCAAACATCCAGACAGACATTTTTCAAAGCTGGTATGGTTTTCCCCATATTGGTTGTGGGGAGTTCTGCAACTTATATGGAATATTCCATCCTTTTTGCTATGTCTGCATTAATGATGAAAACTGTCCTTCGGTGATTTTGTAAGGCACAGATTAATAATGCAACCCTAATTATCTCTAAGAAGTCACGCAGGATATATTTTTCCTTTTGAACTCTTATGTCTACTTGCATATTCTTTGCCCACTTTCCTTAGTGATCCGCAGCTGGCAACTCACTTGCTTCCTCCCTGCCTGACAGGGAGGGAGCTGGCATCAGTGGTCCATGCCCTGACAGTCTCAGTTCTGGAGTATTGCAACCCACATTTCATAGTCAACCCTTGACTGTGAAAGTGAACATGGTCTGAAAATTACGGTTGGTGCAGAAAGTAGTAGGATGAGTTGCAAGTGGCTCTTCTGGTGCCACATCACTCCTGTGATGAAATATCCATTCTGGTTCTGGTTGCTTCCCAAACCCAAGTCAAGGGGCTCAGTTTGTCGCATGAACCCTTGCCCAGCTTAGGCCCAGATTATGTGTAGGTCAGCCTACCCTTTGCTCTTAAATCTTCAAAGAGCCATTTTTCAGGTTCTACCAGAGATACGTCCAACACCGAAAATAAATCCTGCTTTTATGTGGTGGGTCTTCATTGTGAAACTATTGGTATTGAAGCAGCCCCCCCTTATTTCACTTTAAAGTGGGTCTCCTTTAAATTAAGCTCAACTTCTTTACAGATACATCCATGTAATTTTCTTGGAATAATATGAAAGGGGTTTGCCATTAACTTCTTCCAGGATGTTTTATTGGTGGTGCCCCATCCAAGGACGCCTGACCCTGAGATTGTTTGCTTCTTTCAATGTTTTATGTGGCTGCCCATCTCAGAGCAGTGACTCTGGGGACGTACAAGGTTAATCTAGCAATCCAAACCACAATGTCTGAGCTCGAAAAAAAGAAATCTCAACTGATAAAAAACAGCATTAACCAGGAGAGCTTGCCAAACTCCTGGCCCAAATACCTGGGAGGACATCCAGGTCTTCAGTGCCTTACGAAAGGCTAACACCCGGATCTCTGGGGAGACGCTGTTTCACAGGGCAGACACAGCCACAGAGAAGGGTCCAACAAGGTGGAAGGGACGCAGAGCATGCCTTCTCTGCTAGATGTGGTCAGGAGAGCAGAGGCAATGGGAGACAGGCAGTCCCACAAATAGCCTGGCCCCATTCCATGTAGGGCTTTATTGTGTTATTGTGAACCACCCAGAGTCCTCTGGATGGAGGAGATGGGCAGTAATACAAATTTAATAAATAAATAAATAAACAAACAAACAAACAAACAAACAAATAAATAAAGTTGATAACCAGCACCTTGAATCACACCTAGATGTTTTAAGGTCTTTGGAGTGTTTATGGGACTGGTTTTTAAGTGTCTCTCTGTTTATATACACTCAAAGCCCCCCCCACCCCTGAGAGTGGGTGACAGATAAGTTTGCAAATAAATAAATCAGAAAGCATCCAAGCAACCACCTTCCTTGTACTACCCTGGCTTTTGGTAAAACACAGTGAGTTCTATAGGAATTCTGCAATCATGTGGATTGTGTCCCATGATCTGTCAGCCCTGAGTCTAGGAATGCAAAACAAAATTAGCTGGATCAGACCAAAGCTAAAGAGATCATCTCGTCTATTCTCCTATCTTCCCCAGCGACCATGAAGTGCCTCTGAGATTTGCCTGTGAGCTTGGGAGTCTGTTTGCATGATTTCATCCCTGTTATGCCTCCTTCTTCCCCAGGTGACCAGATGCTCACTACCACATAATTAGAGAGGCACAGGAGACAGGACTAATACATTTGGAGTATTGTCCCTCAGAGAGGATGATCACAGACATCCTTACAAAACCACTTGTGAGGGGTGTCTACCAAAGCCTACGTAGTGAGTTAAATCTTGTGTAGGCATGATGCATGCATGATTTGAGAAGGGGTGTTGGAGATTCTGGCAAATCCAGCATGCCTCATCAGCATATGGATGGCTGCTCTAGGATGCAAGCGCTCCATGCTTTTTGAGGAAGCTGTTTGCGGCTACTCCCAATTCCTCTCTCTCTCTCTCTCTCTCTCTCTTTCCTCCTTCGACTGGGAGCAAAGCACATGGCTGTGTGTTGCTTCATCTTAGGCCAAGATGGGCCTAGGAGATTTTCTCCCCTTTCTACAAGCATCTCTTGCCAGCAATGAGGGCCAAGTGTTAACTATGTTTAGGGAACAGAAAGAAGAAATGGAACATCATTTATCTACCAAAAATGCTGTACCTGCAATGAATAAACATAAGGACTCTTTTGTACTTACTTTTCATACCTGCCATGTCTAAGTGTGTGTTTCTTTATGCTAAGGTGGGCTAAGGGTGTAAGATTAACCTGGATCTCTCTAATATGCTCATGGGCTCTGTTTTTAAACAATATTCTTTTTCTGTACACAAGTTTAGCTGCTCTGCTCCATTTCAGTAGTTCTAACAGACTGCTAAATGGGCTTCACTCTGATGGTGGTGTCATTGCGGACAAAACCAAGTTTGTTGTGTCCATGTGCTTCAAAAACCAGGTGAGTAGGCCCATGGATGTCATGAATGGAGTAGCAGAGCAAAGTGGGATTGTGGGGAAATCAGTATCCTGAATGGCCCATTCAAGAGAGAGAGAGAGAGAGAGAGAGAGAGAGAGAGAGAGAGAGAGAGAGAGAGAGAGAGAGAGAGAGAGAGATGCAGCACAAGTCATTCTGTCTGTCTGGATAGCAGCTTTTTGAAAAAAGGGAGGAAACAGATGATTGACTTACACAGAAGTCCACAAGTTTTACTCTTGGCTTTAGCAATCTACAAGGGGCATTGTCTTTTGGGTAATAAAACACAATGCAAACCCTTGCAGAGTCCTTGGACAACCTCATGTATTTGTTTTGGAGCTCTTTGTCATGGCTGATTAAACTGCTATCCACCAGTTCTTGAGCTAGAGAAAACTCTACTTGCATAAAATTTGGTGAGAATTTTACACTTCATGCTGAAGCTGCAACATCCCATCGCAGATAGGATGTACGGAAAATTCCCGTATTGGCTTCAATCCTTAAGCTAAAATGTCACCTGAATCACAAATCTAAGATAACGTTATTCAGTGGCTAGCTGTGACTTGAGATTAAGAAGACATTGTTCATTTCTCTTCTACATTGTTCACACCGTACCTAGAATAATGTGTCCAGTTCTAGGCACTACATTTTAAAGAAGGCTAGTGACAAACTGGAATGTTTCCAGAGGAGAAAACCCTAGATCAGGGCTTTCCAAAGTTTTCCCGTGGCGACACACCAACCGCCGTTGGTGTGTCACCGAGGGAAAACCCGGAAGTGCCGCCATTGCGGCAGCTCGCAAAAACCCGGAAGCGCTGCTGCCGCTTTCAGATTTTTGCGCGCCGCCGTTGGTGTGTCGCCGCGGGAGAACCCGGAAGCGCTGATGATGATCAACGCTTCCGGGTTGTGTGGCGACACACCAGACTGTGTGTGGCGACACACTTTTGTGTCGCGACACACAGTTTGGAAAGCTCTGCCCTAGATGATAAGAGGCCTGGAAGGGAAACGTGGGGAGGCACTGAGTATGTTTAGCTTGGTGGAGAGAAGGCTGCAGGGAGATATAATAGTTGCCTCCAAGATTTTGAAGGGCTGTCATGTAGAAGACATGTGTTCAGAGATGTTTTTGAAAACAGAACAAGAAACAATGGGTCTGGATTACAAGGAAGTAGATTTTGTAAAATAATTATTTTATTAGAAATAATTCCTAATGTAAGTTCTGTCCAACAATGCAACAGAAACAGTGGACTCTCCTTCCCTGGAGGTGCTTAAACAGAGGCTAAACAGCCTTCTGTTGCAGCTGTTGTCATAGTGGATTCCTGCACTGGGCAGGGTATTGGACTAGACAACCTCCAGGCTATCTTCCAAATTTTATATTCTAAGATTCTAAGGGTGTTAGCCTATCTACTCAGCTGATGCCATGCTGTAATTTCATGGTATCTTGCTGAAATAATGTAAATAAGTACTATGAAAAAAATGTTAAGTATTTGTAACTAAGTACAGTAATTGGTACTTTATGGTTTCATGCGTCCTGACTGAGATTCATTTTAGCACTCCTGTTTCTCATTCATTTTTGTAGGTCAGCCTGGAGTTGCCTCAGCAGCAAGAATTGCCAGGATCAAACATTGATCCTGCACTGAAAGCAGCTCCTGGTTCGTTATGTGCCGTCTGTGCTGTGGATCAAAGTGTCCTCCTCCTCAAGAAAGAGCAAGAGCTCTCCAAGGAAACTGTAAGGAACTCACAGAGAAAGAGGGAGATGATGAAAGAGATATGATGGCAGGGAAGGGGGAATGGGTGGGAAATGGAAGCCTCTTTGTTTACAGCATCGTTCTAAAATCCAATGTTTAAAAGTGCAGGAATAAAAGTGGTGCATTATTAAAATGGTAAACATGACCCAGTAAAATACATAAAGTAAATTACAGTAACTCAAATTAGAGCATTTGGTCTGGTAATGACAGCCTGAATCACATCTTTTGCTAGACAGCCCTTGTGTTCCTTTGCAGGTATATGGCATGTTTGATTTCTCTGAAGGATACCCTTATCAGGTCTCTGAGTATGACTACTGCTTCGAACCTTTCCAACCGGATCGTAGGAAGCGCTCTATCTGGAGACCCGGGTATGACATTGGGATTGACCTCTTCAGTTTCTTCAACGTAGATGTCCTTCCATTTTTCTGTTGTACCTTCTTATTTAGCAAGCCAGTGTAGAGGAGACACTGAGTCACATTCAGGGATCCCCAAGCCTCACTAGTGGCTTTTCTAAAATTGTGCTCTGAGGCAAAGGAAATGTCTCAGCCCATCGTTCTATAAGCTCAGCATCCCTGCTGCCCTGTCAATAGTTGAAGGAGGTAAGATAGAAGTATGGCTGCCTGTGTTGGGACTCCCTGCTGTGAATCAGCTTTTGCAGAGCTTGAAAGCACAGTACAAACACCCCAGATTCTCTACCAGATAGAATGGTGACAAACATACTGTACCCTGAGGGCAATGGTGCCTCCTCCACTTACCCTTTAGCTTTCAGTAATGCCTCCATTTGTAGAGACAGGGGAAAGGAAGCTGTACCGCCAGGTGCAGAACCCTGGAAAGATATGGCGGGGGCGGGGTGGGGATCTGATGCTTGGGCTTGGAAGTACAGGCACAGCCAATACAATCTTCTTCCTTTGATCTTTTCACTGCTGACCTATGACCGGAAATGGGACTGAAGGTCTTGTCAAACTACAAAATAAAGAAGTCAGCTTTATGCAGCTTCTATCCATTCTATAGTTTCGGTGAACCAATTTCTGGTAAGGAGTTTTCCAAATTCTTGACTGAACCCAGGCAATCATGAGTGCATGGATGTGTATAAGCATGAATGCCTACATGCATGTGTTTATTACCAACATGATGATAGCTTGCTTCAGTTTCATCTGTGCTTATAGATTTGGCAGGTTTATAAAGTTCAGAAACAAGTAAAACCTATTTGATGAGACAGATAAAGAAATGGGTATCAACATAGTAGTCAACGTTTCGCTCTTTGATTCTCTTCCTAAAGAAGAATTCAGTTTTTACTAGCTCACTTTTCCAGCATCCCTTGCTTGTAAATTAGTCAAGGCACTTCAGGAGAAAAACAGGCTCCTTCCTGTGTTCCTTTTGCTTTGCAACAGCTGTACCAATGGCGCCAATGAGAACAGAAGCTTACACAACCCGACAACCTCACTCACCCGACCAGCCCTTTGAGTCCCAAGTCCGTCAACTGTTTCCTGAGACCTCGATGTGGGGTCTGTATCCTGTTGGGTAAGTTGTGTTTGAACTATACTTCCTGTGTTTTAAGAAGCACACATATGGAAACGTGCTTCTAATGGCCATTGTATATCTCTAGTAACTCCTTGCCATCTTGGTGGCTCTGAAGAGGTTAAATATTCCTATTTAAAATGCAAGGCATTTGGATTTAGGAGGGAAAATTCCCATGTGCAAGAACAAAACCTGTCATCTTTCTCTGTTACACCCCAAATTCTTTGCAGTGTTTCAGGAACAAAGCAAGTGCCTGTCACAGTTCCTGACTCCATCGCTGAATGGAAACTCAGCATGTTCTGTACTTCCCAAAGCCACGGGTTTGGGATTTCCCCAACAGTGGGCTTGACAGCCTTTAAGCCTTTCTTTGTGGATGTCACCATGCCCTCCCTACTCCGTGATTCGCGGGGAATCGTTTCCACTGATTGCCTCCGTCTTCAGCTATATGAAACAGTGCATACAGGTAAGGAAAATCTGTATGTCTCATCAATGTGAGGTTTCTTATGAAACCTCTTTTATCTGTTCAGGAGTCAAAAGATTAAAGTTGTGTTTGCACACAATGCTAAGCTAGGAAGGATTTGTGTTAAATTATTTTTTTGCACCAGCAAAAGTAAGGGCTGAGTTGCATGTTCCCTTGTCCCCAGCATGAATACAGGCCACTGACCGCTTCTCAAGGGCAGGAACACAGAATGCCATCCTCTACTCCCCCTCAGCCCACCTGATTTTTTCAGCTACAAAAGTAGAGTTTCTGATTTGTGATGCCCAGTTTCCCTACTGCATCTCACTTCATGGTACACAAAGACCTCTGCTCTACTTGACCACAGAGAATGTCTTCTCCGTCCTGTCACTGCTTGCTGCTCTCTGCAGCAATTTGTTTTATACGTTCACCAGAGGAAGAAGAAAAACATCCCTGGTAGTCCAAATGACAGAAATAAGGTTTACCAGTCCAGGAGGGGTAAAGAATGAGACCCAGTTTGGTGTAGTGGTTAAGGCACCAGGCTAGAAACCAGGAGACTGTGAGGTTTAGTCCCACCTTAGGCACAAAGCCAGCTGGGTGACCTTGGGCAAGTCACTCACTCTCAGCCCTAGAAGAAGAAGGCAATGGCAAACCACTTCCAACAAAACGTGCCAAGAAAACTGCAGGGAATAGTCCAGGCAGTTGCCAAGGCTACACTGACTAGAATTTACACACACAAAAAAAAAAAAAGGTGTGGGGGGAGAAGCAGGGGAATCCACCAATCAGGGCTGTAGTGTATGTGACCGGGAGGGAACAGGAGGTCATCACTGGGGCCAAAGTGGAGGAACCCGTTGGAATCCAGAAAGGGATGTCTTAGGCATATCACCCAGAACAGGGCAGGAGAGTCTGGAAATAAATCGATCGGATACAGAGTAGTACGGGTGGGCAGGAAAAGGAGTTAATTTGTGGAGCCCGCAAGGAAATAAGAACTGAAGACCTCCAGGAAGATGGAGGGAGTGGGACTCAAAGTTGGGAAAAGATCAACTGTGGGCGTATCGGTTCAGAGGCAACCCTCTCACACAAACCCAAACCAGGAGAAAAAGGAAAAATATATACGACTTTTCTGATGCCCCAAAGGGAGGAAAATTGCTACTTAGAACATCTCTGTTCCTGGAAGTTTGGAAGTGGGCTTGATCAGAATAAATTCTGTAAGACATGAAAATGACCCTTCTTCTGAGATTCTTTGGAGCGGGACACTCTAAAACCAAGGACTGGTTTCTGAGTTACAACAGAGGTAAGGTTTTAAAAAGGCATTAAATCTTAACCCTCTACGCTCCGAAGTCTGTTGCTCCAGCTTTTCTTCGTGAGCAGCTTTCTGGCATTTCGGGGGGTTAACCCCAGAGGGCTGCTGTTCTTTTGGTGGGAGATGTTGATTAGGTAAAACCCATCTTTCTTCCCTTCTCTGGATGCGGGGAATGCAGCGCATTCAATGAAATAACCTAAGCAACAAGGTCAAAAGTAGCAATTCAACCATTTATTAAACAAGTGGAAACCGCCAACGTAGGGTGAACGTTGCTACGGGGAAGGCAAAAACCCCACTTGCCGAGTCCAATGGCAGACTATGGGTAAAATTCCTTCCCAGCCCCGTCAACCGGCGACTGACTCTTGTCCATAGCAAGGGGATGGTATGCACCCTGGCCGCCTTCTCTGCGGCGCTGCGAGGTGTTCCCTGGCACGGGAGGAAGGGCTCGAATTCCTGGAAAGACATGGGGAAATCAGGCAGTCGGTCTCTCTGCTCGCAAGCCTTGCCTCAAGCTGAACTGGGAGGAAGCCCGTCAGTGGACATTCCTCCGTTCACGGGAAGGTCCTCTGGTTTTGGCGCCCACCCTAAGAAAGCCGACTCAGGCCACAGGCTTAACCCTGACCCTGGCCCTCTTCCCCTGCCTTCCCTCCATTACCCTCCATCCTACACCTGGGCAGCGTTTGCCCAGCTTCCCTCACCGGTCCATCAGGCGGAAAGGCCGTCATACTCGGGGGGATAGCGTTGCCGCCTACAGCCTGCTGCCAAGCGCCGGAGGGCAGCCACCAGCCCGTGTGGAGCGTGGAGGGAGAAGGCCTTTCGCACTAAAGCTTCCGTTCTCTGGGCGACTCGCCTGACTGCAGGGTCCTGGTCACCCAGAAGCATTTCCAGATCTGCAAAGACAAAAGTTAGACCAGAGTGTCAAAATGCATCCTGCATAATCCTTCCCTCCCTCCCTCCCTCCCTCCCTCCCTCCCTCCCTCACACTCCTAACCCAGAGCTTGTCACTTTGCACAGGCATTGCTTACAAGCAAGGTAGACGGGAAGCGGCCCTCCAGTGAGGAGGCTGCCATTCCGATGGAGCAGGTGACCTGCAGAGGAAAGGAGGGAGAAAAACACCACTGTCTCTTTCAACGCCCGCTCCTCTACTGAATGCAGCCGTAACTCCAGAGTTCCCCGCGCCTTTGATCCCGGGGGAAACGAGAAGCTCAGCAAGAGGACTAGAGGCTCATGCCAAGGAAGGTCCATGGCCCAAACAGGCCAGTGACTCTATGAAAGACTGCAGGGGCCGTGCTTTTTGGCTGGAACGTGGCATCCCTGGGCAGGAGAAACCCTGAACGTGGGGGATGAGACCTCCCGCCTGATGGCCCACAAAGAGGCTTCTCCTTCCGTTACCAATGAACATAGCAGCCGTTCTCCTCACTGAAGCCTGCTTGCTCTTGAAGTGCGAAAGGCAGGCGAACACTTCCATCTCCAACTGCCCCTCCGAGATGGGGAACCGAATCTAGGAGAAGAGGCAGAAAGGCAGAAGTGGGAGATCGCCAGGCGCTGCATGCGCCGCCCATGGTGCTTCTCACCCCCAGAGGGGAACGGGAGCCAGAGAAGGGCACTTACCAGGCGCTTGGCGATCCGGTGAAGAAGCTCCTGCAGGCTGTAAGTCCCCCCCGCCAGGAGGGTGCCCCCAAGGTGCCAACGGAGGGCCTGTGCCAGGTGCCGCAGGGTAACCTTTGCTGCCTTCAAAAAAAGAGGGAGGAGAGAAAAAAGCTGGTGCCATTCCTCTACTGCTTCCCTCGAGTGAGTCAGCTGGCCAAGCTGCAACCCCCTTTTCCCAGGCAAGCCGGGCCCTCACCTTCGCCACCTCCTCCTCAGCATCTTCCACGTGCATCAGCACCGCAATGAGGGTGTGGATGGCTGCTCTCCCCTCAAGGTCTTTCCGGTGCTGCAGAAGAGGCCAGATGTGCTTCAAGGCTGCCTGTCGGATGGTTGCCGCCTCCTATGACAGACCAAGGAAAAGGCTTTTTTTTTTTTGCCCTGCAAGGAATGGGTCCCGTGTAGCCTCACAGTTAAGGTTTCCATTGACTTTTCCCTCCTCTTCCAAGCAAGGAGGAGCTGAGGACTCACGTGGTGGAAGAGCGAGCGGTACTGGGCAGCCAAGGAGGCATTCAGCGGACTCCAAACGTCCTCTCCCGCCTGGAGGCCGAGCTGCTCCGCCAAGCCCAAGAACTCCAAGGTGATGGCAGAGCTGTCACTGCAGAGCCCACCGAGGACAGCATGGCAGAGTTCCTCGGGGCTCATCATCTGCAGAGAAAATGGGAGATCTGGAAAACTTTCCTCCAATGAAAGAGAGAAGACAAGCCTAACCTTTTCTGATCACGGTTCGGTGTCTTAGCTAGCGATCTACTCTCAACTCTGAGAGAGATCAAAGAGAAGATCCAATGTGAGAGCAGCAAGCCATCCTCATCCCAGGACTGAGTAAAAGGAGGATGTGCCACCTCCCCACACGCTCCATCTTGCCTAGACTAGGGGGGTTAGATCTCATCCTGGGGTAAGAAGGCCCACTGGCTGAATCTGTCCAGGGCGGCAACATCGTTGCCGTCAGTCTAAAGAGAAGGTGTTTGCAGGAAGGAAGCTTCCTCCGCAATTGTTCCTGAAGAGGAGGAGCTCCGCGTTTGTCTATCCCCTGTGGGCGAGGGCCACTTACCGCCTTGTAGTTCTTGCAGAGATGGAGAAGGCCCTTCCTGCTCAGCTGGCAAACGGTCTGGCTGGGGTGTTCCAGCCAAGCCATTAGGAGCTTCCAGGTCTTCTCCACGGGGGCTTGGCTCTTGTAGTTAGCCAGCAGCTGAAAGAGAGCAGAGCAGTAGAAGCCCCGTCAGTGGCCGGAGGAGGAAAGAGAAGGCGTGAGCTAGCTTCACTGGGGAGAAGGGGCCCAAAAGGCCCCCAGGGAAGATGCTTCACCCTTGCTCTTGGGGGAAGCAGGCTGTCTTTAGCTGCAGGGAAAGCAAGAAAGACCACTTTTGGAGCTTGATCCCTCCCAACGGGACCTAAAGACCTGGGGCGACTCCCGTTTTCTCCTCCGCATCACCCTGGTCAGCCAACTCCCATTGCCTCCCTGGCTCAATCCTAGAGACTAAGGGGGGATTTCCCCACCTCAACAAAGAAGGCCACCGCTGCAGCTGAATGCTCCTTTGCCTCTTCCTTCTCCAGGACAGAACTCAGATGTCTCTGGAGGGCGCACGTGGCAGATGGGGAGGTCTCCGTGAGGGCCCTACAACACACCAAGGCTCTTTTGAGAAAAAGCCATCAGACAGACAGACAGACAGACAGACAGGCCAGGCTGGGCTGGGCTGGACGAGCAGAAGGAAGGTTCTCTTTGGGGAGAAAAGCTGCCCTTTGCCCTCTGACTTACATCACCAACACGGCCACACCCTGGAGGCAGCAGCTGGGACGGCACAACATCTCCCTGCAGGTCTCCTCCAGGGGCAGGTGTGCCACCCTAGCCAGCAGCACCTGGATGATCTCAACCGTCTCCCTGCAGAGGAAAGAAGGCCAGAGTCACCAAGGCCCGATCCCGTAGTCTGAGGGGCAAGAGAAACCCTTTGCGTGATGCCCACAGGGAAGCTTCCCTCCGCAGGTTCTCTCCCTCTTTCCCTGGAACGCCACGAGAACAGCAACGAGGGAGGGAGCTCCAGAGGGCCTTTCTTCTCCCTTGCAGCCGTTCGCCACCAAATGGGATTTGCTGCACCTGTATGAGTTTGTCCCGCCACCCCACCTGAAGGGCATTCCAGAAACATCACGGAGGCCACAGATTCCATTTTGTTTCTTTTCCTTAAAGCTTCAGGACAGACCTCATGAGGAAAGCAAGGCGCCCAAGCTGGGAGCACTGCCTGTTTGAGGGCTTTCTTTCCTGGGGTCTATGCAACACCCGGCCTATCTAAGGGGAGGACTCGCAGGGCCAGAGGGGCATGGCTAAACCAGAAGTGCCGCTTGGACGTGCGAAGGGAAAAGAAGGAGGAACTCCGAAGCCCAAGAAGGAGAAGGAGGTTTCTCCTTCCCAGTGCCACTGCTTACTCCGGAGGCAGATGGTCCCCTCCTTGGGCTGATGTACTCTGCTGCCTGGCGCCTGTCATGATGGTATCCACCAGGCAGAGCAGAAGTTCAGGGAACCAAGCCTCCAGCACCACGGGGCACTCCTCGGACCGGACGATCCTCCCGATGAGCCTCGTCGCTCTGGCCTGAGGAGAGAAGGGGAGTCCTAAGGAAAGTTGGCTAATGGAGCACACCCTGCCTCCTGGTAGAATCGCTCTCTCTGCCAACCCTCACCACCCAAAGGGCTGCCCTCCCTCTGTCCCTCCCTCCCTTCCCAAACTCCTGCTCAGCAGAATTCAAGAAATGCCTTCCCGATTGCCCGTGCAGAGCCCATAGACGCAGGCAAGAAATGGCATCTCCAAGAGGGAGAGGTTGAAGTCTGTGCATACAAGAGGACCACCTCCTTCCGAGCTCTACCCCTTACCGTAGCTGCAGGAAGAGGATGGCTGGTCTGTTCCTCTCCTCCTTGAGGCAGCCAAGGGCCCTCCTTCTCCTTGTCCAGGAGCAGGGACAGGACCCCATCCCCACTGCAGTACGGCGAGGTGACGACTGCCCAGAGCAGCTCGCCGCAGGTGCTGGGAAGAAAATCGGGAGGAGACCAAGTCGGACCCCGCTGCCTGTCCCAGGTCCACAAGGAGAAATACGGAGGGGTCGGACCGATGCCGGACTTCCCTGGAACTCAAGGGAGGAAGAACCCGCACCCCTGCCTACCTCCACGGCAGCTCTAACAGGCGGTACGTGACCAGCTCCAAGTTCTTCCGGGCCACGACTGGAAGGCGGCGCACGACCTGGCTCAGTCCGAGGGAGGGAGGAGAGGCCAGGCGGCAGATCTTATCCAGGATTTCCTACATACGCAAGAGAGAAAGAAAGAGGAAACGGAAGGGGGTGGTGAAAGGCCGATTCCTCCAGGTGTGGGCTGAATTGGAGGTTGCAGGAGTAGGTCCTTCTCTGGGAAAGCCTTCAGTTTAACCCTGGGTGTCAAGCCTTACTTGACATTCCTCCAAAGAAGACTGTTTCCTGGTCTGGGTCCCTGTAGCATTGGAAGCCTCTTCTTCTGGGGACGTGCTGTTGAGAGGAGAAATACAGGATGATTAGATGTACATTAGGGGTCAGTTTCTGGAACGGGAGTCGTAGCTAAGGTTCTGGAGGAGGACAGAGAAGTAGAGCTGAGACAGAACCGTGCAGGATCCGACCAAGGGCCCCTCTGTTCCCTGGACAGGTCCCTCCGCCATCAACTGGGTGGGTGACATTTTGTCTCACACCCACAGCGCACCAGCTTCCCCGTAGGTCCTTCGCTCCACTGTGAGAAGAGAAAAGAGAAGCATTTCTATCTGCAATAGCCACCATCTTGCACGGCTTCCACCAAATGCTGTTTTAAATAAATGAGTGGAAAAGACCTAATGCTTTTCATACGTGTGTTCCTGGGAAAGCGTGGCAGGTCCTCAATGGTTGTACAGACAAAAATAGGGCACCTGTTTGAAATGAGATTGGGGTCCCAGGCCTCCTCCTGCAGGCTGCTGACGTCGTCCAGGGTATCTTGGTCTTCTTCGGCGGAATCCTGTGAAAGACAATGACTCCTCTGTGGCCACAAAAGGAAAAGTGACTCAGAATTGAATGAGCCGATTGCACGAGAGCTTGGGTACCCATTTCCAGCCTGTGTAAGTTGCCCCAAGGGTCAGGCTTTCTCCCACCCCAGCACCCCAGAGCACCCCTGCCTGGTACACTCAGGGTGGGAGAACTGAATTGAGGGCCCCCCTCCCCATGGCCCTCCCAACAGAAAACAGCTTGCCCTTCTTTACCCATGCGCTGGAAGAGACGTGAGTGGAGATCTCCTCTATGGTGTAGAGCCCCCACCTCTTCTGCTCCAGTCCGTCGTCACTGGGGAGAGATTGAAGGGCCCAAAGATCAAAGCTGGCCGTGGGCCCTCTTTCAAGAGTGGCCACACGGGTGCTCTAAGGAGCCTGTCAGCTGGCCTGCCAAGGGGGTTGACCGAGTCATTCTTCCTTTTATGGTCTTGAGAAGGAAAGGGGTGAATCTCCCTGAGAAGGTGGCTGCTCAAACAGGCTTTGGTCCCTCCCCAGTCGGCCAAGCAGCAGCCCTTGTGACCGGCTGGGCCAGAGAGTAGGATGGGAGGGTTCTTGTTTTCCTTCTCCCACCCTTCCCTTTTCCTTTTGTGCTCTGTCATTTGAAGTTAGGCTTTGGACAATCAGAAGCCTGCTTACTTTACTGTGCTTTAAACAGGCGCTCCCTGCCCAGGTGCCTTCATTGTCCAGTCCCCCCTTCGCCCCAAATGGCCCCCCATCCCATTGATTAAGGAGAAAACGGAGGGGCTCCCTGCCCAGGGGGTGGAGCATGCATCCATCTATCCCTCCCCTCAGCAGACGTTTCTCATAGCTTTTTTCCTTGGGGATGGTACTGCAGCCGTCCTCTTGGGGGCGTCAGAATCCCTCAGCTGAGAGCAGGTACCTTGCCGAATCGGGAATGGACTCCCCGTCTTCAAAGCTCTGGGCTAAGGAGCCCCCCTGGGCTTCCATCGAATCCTGCAAATGACATTTGTTCGTACTGAGACATAGATCCAAAGCCCTCTGCATCCTGACAAGATGGCTAAAGCCTTGGGCGCAGGGTTCGGTCCCAGTGCCAACAGGAAGAGCACATTTGGAAGCCTGAAGGTCAAGAGGGTATATAATCATCTACAGATTGGTTTTAAGGGGCCGTAAACCCTTTTACAGGGGAGAAGCCAGGCACGGAGGCCGGAGTAGGGGCAGATGGGTCCGCTGCCAGTCCCTGCCCTCGGGTGCCCTTTCCAGATGGCAGGGAAGATGGAGGAGGAAGAAGCAGGACCGTTGAGGAAGAGGCTCCTCAACGCAGGAGGGGGTTCAGAGCAGCTGCGCCTTAATTGCGCCAGGGAGAATTACGCGAGTGGGGCGGGAGGATGGCTTGGAAAGGCTCTCCAAATATTGCTCCCTTGCCCTCCAAGCCGTAAAGGTCTTTCCAGGAATCCAAGGGGCTCTTGTCCTTGAGTTTGCCAGCCTGGCGGGGCTTCCCAGGCAAGAATTCCTCCTCCCCCCCTGGACTTGAGGCTTGAACTCCCACTGGCCATGTTGCCAAAACTTCCTTACCCCTGAGGTAGAAGGGGTGTCCCCATCACGAGAGTTCTCCTGCTCCTCGACTTCTTCCTGTGCCTCTTGGGTCCTGACCAGAGGAAGAAGGTCAGACGTGGAAGAACATCCCGCTAGCTCAGCCTCCCCTTTCCAAGTCCGGCCAGCCAGCCTGTCGGTCTTTTTTCCCCTGCAAGCGCCTTGTGGACAGGAAGCGGTCGGGGGGGCGGCACCTGCAGACTCTCGCGGCCTGTCAATAGTGCCCTGCTGAGCCCGGGGTTTGGGGGAAGGACTTGGTACCTGGCAAGTGTCACAGGAAGGTCTTCTACTCTGTTGTCCACATAGCAGCAAAATGGACACCTTTTCAAGACGTTCTGTGAGGAGAGGGGAGCAGAGAAAGAGACCTGAGCCAGGGAGAGAGAGTCGGGGCCCTTGACTTTCTGCCCCCCTTCCCTGTTTCTTGGTGGCCAAGAGGGCCACGCTTACTCTGAACAGCCTTCGTAGCGCCATAGCAGGGGCTGGGTGGCGCGAGGAGAGGTCACCAGTGGGAGAGGCTCAGAGGAGTGTCTGCCAGCCAGCGGGCAAGTCCAGAAAGGAAGTGAGCAGCCTGGGCGCTGACTGGTGGCTTTATAGGTGGGCTCGGAACCTTGTTACCTCGGCAACCAGGGAAACAGCCCCAACAGCCAGTTTTGAACCTACACAACGATGGCGGCTCTATAGGCAGGCTTGGAAGCTCATCCCCTCAGCAACCAGGGAAACAGTCCCAACGGCCAGTTTTGAACCTACACAATAATGGTGGCTCTATAGGCAGGCTTGGAACCTCGTTTCCACAGCAACTGGGGAAACAGTCCCAGCGGCTACTTTTTGAACCTACACAGGGATGGCGGCTCTCTCGGGGCCAGGAGTGGCCAGGCAGTCCAGTGGCCGACTCTCTTGGTGGCCTTTGGTCTCTGCCTTTTGTGTGGGAAGCGTTCTGTTTGTGAGCAATACAAAAGCACAATCGCATGTGGCACAAAGCACAGAGAGGGGCCAGAGATGCCAACTTGCTTCTCTGCTGGGTGTCTTGGGCAATTTGACCTTCCTTTCCCCTTCGGGCCAGTGGTATCTTCTGCCCACCACTTAGCAGGGTCTGAGTCCTGTCCGCCAAGGGGAGAATTCCCTTCTTTTTCCTGGCGTGGGGGCCTGGGGCCCGAAAGTGGCGACAGAGTTTGTGGGGGGCATACAAGAGGGGCAGGGCGGCCAATGTCATTCAAAGCCACCTCCCCTCTCTGCCAGCCAGCCTGGAGGTGCTGGTGGTCATGTAGGAAGCCCAAGAAGGCCACCATTGTTCATCACTTATGCAAGGCAATGGCTGTTGGGGGCTGCAGAGGAGCTGGGAGATCACGGGAAGTGAGAACCGTGAGATGGGGAAATGCCTTCAGCCCTACCAATCTTCAGATGACTGTACCGGAGCTGAAGCTCCTCCCAACCCTTTTTATCTATCTGCAAACATGAAAGATGCGCATGGGTTTCCTGAGGCAGAAAAATGCAGCCCCTTTCCACATGGAAGCCCTGACCTGGAGGGATCTGAAGGAGCATCAAACCCCTTTCCAAACCTTGTAGCCACGAATGAGGGAGCCACCTCCGACACACAACTTTCCAGCGCTGCTTCTAAAGGCCTGGATAAGGTGCTTCTAGTTCCCTGATCATCCGGGCTGCCTGCAGCTTAGCGAATTCGATATTCGAGGCAAGGTCAGATCCACACAGGATCAGGTGGAACTGTTACCTGGAATTTTTAGCTTCATTAGTAGCTTTTTAATAAAGGTGATATTAGCATTTAAGCATGGCATCCATGCCTTCTTTTCAAGTTCAAGAAACCATGTTTTCCTTTTACCCAAAACCCTTTCTTTCTTTTGCTGCAAAAACTAGCCTTTTCAGCAACTAAACAATAGGGAGCGTATTCTGAAAGTCCTTGAATACACTTGCAAGTTTTAAGATGATACAAACCTGGCTGGGAAAGGGAGTGACATAACCCATAAATTTGCCACTTGTGGAATGTTATTTGTAATCAATGTTTTCTATTGTTCAATTCTCACATGTAAGGTCTTTTATTGTTTGATTACTTGCTTCATGACGTATCACATATACCAAATGTATGTATCATTTGTCTCTGTACCCTATAAAAGGACTTGACCCCCCCCCCCTAAATAAATGCTTTTGCTTTTGCCTGAATTGCTGTGTGATTTGTGTTTTCAGGTAAGCAAAAAGCCACTTTGCAAAGTTAGTCTCTCTCCCAAATTCAGGGACCAAGTTTTTATCAGCTCCATCCACGCCTCCATCGGGGTGCCTGAGTTTCTAGGCAACAGGACAATGTCTTGATTAAACTGCATCTGGGAGGACCACCAAGTCTGTCTGACAGGAATCCTGCAAAGGGAAGCAGAAAACGAAGACGATGCTGCTATCTTTTAAAGAAATACTTTATTTTTGCAATAATTGTGGGCCAAAAGAGAAGAAAGCAGAGGAAGGAAGGAAGGAAGGAAGGAAGGAAGGAAGGAAGGAAGGAAGGAAGGAAGGAAGGAAGGAAGGAAGGAAGGAAGGAAGGTCAGCCCAGTGTTTGCAAGGAGGTTGGCAGAAGACAGGCAGCTTAAAATTGCTCAGCTAAAAAGCTAGTTTTCAAGATGCAGGAAAAGGGATCTTTGGGGGCCATAGGTTGCCATAGATGGCAGGAGGAATAGAAAGCTCTTTCTATCCCTCCTGCCCTCTGGGTTCTAGTGGAAGTAGTCCCCCCCCCTTTTTTTTGTATAATTTTATTAAAGATTTTTTAAAAAGATAAAAACGAATACAAACTAGTATTAGTTATCAACAAAACGACTGGGTTGATCTATTACTGTTTGCCGAGGTTGCTTATAATAATGCGGTGCATCAAAGCACTAGATTTTCTCCATTTAAGATCGCTACGGGGCAGGACTTTGTGCCTATACCTGATCTGCCCTCTTCCCCACAGGAAGATGGACCCAGTCCTGTGTTAGCAGATGAGTGGATTGCTAAAGTAACAGCTAATTGGCCAATTATGAAACAAACTTTGCAAGAAGCAAAAACCACTTATAAAAAGTTTGCCGATAAAAAGCGATCTCCTGAATGGCAGTTAAAAGTTGGAGAAAAGGTTTACCTTTCAACGAAGCACCTCCGAACTAGCCAACCATCCAAGAAACTAGGGCTGAAATATGTTGGACCATTCACCATTAATAAAGTAATACATTCAGTAACTGCTCAATTAGCTCTACCAAAGAATTTAAGAAAAGTGCATCCTGTGTTTCATATCAGCCTGTTAAAACCCGTGAAAGCTTCTGAAAAATGGCATCCTGAACTGCCAGAACCTCCCCGTCATGGTGACGGGGCAACAACACTTTGAACTTAAAGCTATCCTTGATTCCAGACTTCGCAGAGGAAAACTTCAATATCTCGTTCAGTGGCAACACTTGCCGAGTGGGTTTAATGAGTGGGTGGAGAAATCCCATGTCTCTGCTCCTAGGCTTACTGCTCAATTTCACCATCAGTTTCCTGATAAACCTTCCAGATGTATTTTACTGTGTAACTTTGTTTTTCTCTTTTATATTTTACAGATTTAAACGCCACGCTGTGTAGCAAGCTGTTTTTACCACTTTGCATTTCTCCTGCTTTTCTTTTCTTTTGGGGGTCGGTATGTCAGGGTTCTGGTGCGAATCCTGCCATGTACTGATACGTGTCAGCCTGGAACACGATGGGAGGGGGAGCGCATTCCAGGAGCCGCACCAGACTACTGGAGACTGTTATGCCGAGCGTCAAGGTCGTCCACCTGCACAAGTGTGGTGGGGGCTTGCTTGGAGTGGGAAAGTAACAGACACTGACATCATGGGCGCGAAAAGATTGGTGCAAAAGGGGAGAGCTAAGTTTGACTGTTTGGCGGGAAACAGTCATTCGGATCTTTGAGAATGCTTTGATTTACCTATATCCTTAATAAAGCTTATTCTGCATTTCAATTGAATTGCATGGAGAAGTGTTTATTGGGGCATTGAAGTCAGAGTCATCACATCTCTAAAGTACCATGCAGAGAGAATAAGTAGAAATAACGATAGGCACATGCATGTTAGAGCATTACAGCTGCTTAAAAACATCTGTACAATTAAGATAAACCTTAGACCAGTATTTCTCAACCTCAGCAACTTTACAAAGTATAGACTTCAACTCCCAGAATCCCCCAGCAGGCCTTAGACCAGAGCTTTCCAAACTGTGTGTCGGGACACGTTAGTGTGTCGGCTGCAGTGTCTGGGTGTGTCGCGGCTGCTGCTGCCTCCGAGCCCTGCCAGGATTCCATGCAGGTCCGAGTGCCTGCCTTGTGCCTTGCTGCCTCCAAACCTGCCCTGCCAGGATTCCGCGCAGGTCCTAGAGCCTGCCTTGTGCCTTGCTGCCTCCAAACCTGCCCTGCCAGGATTCCGCGCAGGTCCTAGAGCCTGCCTTGTGCCTTGCTGCCTCCAAACCTGCCCTGCCAGGATTCCGCACAGGTCCTAGAGCCTGCCTTGTGCCTTGCTGCCTCCAAACCTGCCCTGCCAGGATTCCGCACAGGTCCTAGTGCCTGCCTTGTGCCTTGCTGCCTCCAAACCTGCCCTGCCAGGATTCCGCACAGGTCCTAGTGCCTGCCTTGTGCCTTGCTGCCTCCAAACCTGCCCTGCCAGGATTCCGCACAGGTCCTAGTGCCTGCCTTGTGCCTTGCTGCCTCCAAACCTGCCCTGCCAGGATTCCGCACAGGTCCTAGTGCCTGCCTTGTGCCTTGCTGCCTCCAAACCTGCTGTGATTCCGTGTAAGTCCTAGTGCCTGCCTTGTGCCTTGCTGCCTCCAAACCTGCCCTGCCAGGATTCCACTCAGGTCCTAGTGCCTGCCTTGTGCCTGGCTGCCTCCAAACCTGCTGTGATTCCGCGTAGGTCCTAGTGCCTGCCTTGTGCCCTGCTGTAAGAGTATGTCACGAAATGATGCCCTGCTGTAAGAGTGTGTCGCGAAATGATGCATGTCTAAAAAGTGTGTCACCAACATGAAAAGTTTGGAAAGCTCTGCCTTAGACCATGATATTCTGTGGTAGAAAAAACATTCTCTCTGCAAGGCAGTTTAAAAAGTTAAGCTGCTACCTTACGAGGAGGTGAAGCGGAGGAGGAAGCAGGCATTGGAATGTAATTTACTAGTTGTAAATCCTACTTGCAGCACCAGACTGGGGAAAACAAGACTAACTGCCATTAGCTTTGGCCAGTTTTCATAACAAACGAAGGGAAAAATCCAAAACTTGTTGCACTCTGTCATTCATCAAATCCTAAGAACTGACAGGAAGCTCTGCTCACTCGCACATCTGTGTTGTCCTCTGTAGATTTTCAAAACGATATATAATTAAAAAGAACATAGTAATGAGTGAAATTAATGTATTTCTCTCCCAAAGGGAACCACTATAACACACAATCACATGATAGGCACCCATGTTGCATTTTGATCACCACTTTTCCAATGATTAGGTGAAACTATCTTTTTTTCCCTAATGCCTAATTATATTCGCACCTAATGCGAAGAGAGGACTCACTGGAAAAGACCTTGATGCTGGGAAAGACTGAAGGCAAAAGGAGAAGGGGACGGCAGAGGATGAGATGGTTAAATAGCATCAACGATGTAATGAACATGAATTTGAGTAAACTCCGAAAGACAGTGGAGGACAGGAAGGCCTGGCGTGCTATGGTCCATGAGGTCACGAAGAGTCGGACACGACTAAACGACTGAACAACAACAAACAACAAAAATCTTTTTTTTCATGCAGAGATATACATAAAAATATTTTGTTGAATTAATCATAATTTTAAATCTATAGAAATTATAGATGCCAAAATGGTCTTCTCCCAACATCCATGTACTGAGTACTCTAATTCCTAAGTCCATGCTTCTTTATTCTCTTGAACATCTAATTGTGTACCTTCTAATAATGGTTAATGGTCTATGAATGGTTAATATAACCATTTAATAGCATATTATTTTGCAAAGGGTATCTTAAACAATGTAATACTAGAGGGGGGCTTGAAAAATGTAAGTCTGATAGCCAATATTTAGCTGTCAAAAGATTTAACTTAGATGATGCTTCTTAACATTTTTGTGCAAATGATAGATAATGCAACTCCTTAAAAAACTAAATATAATCCTATTAATGCAGCTAAGATATGCACTCCACCTGGGTCTTTCAACAAAATGGTTGCCTTGCTATTTTCAAGTTCAAAACTCAGCTCTTACCATCCAGAAATGATAACTACTCTGTGTTTGGATCATGCAGTAAACCAGGGATGGGTAATCTGTTTTCGGCTCTGCAGAGGGAATTCAAAGCAGGAAAGTGTTTCACTAGCTACTCTGAGATATGAAGCAGAGTTTTGGATCACATGTCCAAATTCTCCCCCATCAGGCAGCCACCAGGTTTTCATGGCACTGCTCTGGAGGCAACTACTAGCAATCTTATTTTTATTTCTCCAACTTATATCACCGCCCATCTCCCCCCATAGAGGGGACTCTAGGTGGTGATATAAGTTGACAAAATCTTGCCAGCTGTTGAAGCAAACCATAAAACAGCTATCTTTTACTCGGGTGGTAACCTTGATATTTTTTTTGCCCCTCAATTGTGTCCGATCCTTGGCGACTGCAGGGACTAGTCCCTGCAGTTTTCTTGGCAAGATTTTGGAAGTGGTTTGCCATTGCCTTCTTCCTAGGGCTGAGAGAGAGTGACTTGCCCAAGGTCACCCAGCCAGCTTTCATGCCTAAGGAAGGACTAGAACTCACAGTCTCCTCGTTTCTAGCCCATTGCTTTAACCACTAGACAAAACTGCCTTGATTTAGGAAGGTGTAAATCAGTGCTTCCCAAACCTGGGTAAATTACCCAAAATTGGGTAAAAGTGGTTTTTCTTTGGGTAACGACACACGAAACCCGTTACCCAATCACAACAGGGACATTTAAATTGACTTAAAGTGTTTTACCTACATTGGGTAAAAAGTGTCTATGAAGGTTCTCAGTCATCCAGGTGGAATTGTCTGTAGCTTGAATCATGTCAACTGGATTTCTATTTTCTCAGTGGAAACGTTTCGCTCCTTATCCAAGAAGCTTCTTCAGTCTGAGCAAAGTTAGTAAGGGAATCCTTAAATATGTTTCTAGGTGGCTGTGTGACCTTGCACCTGGGGCTAGGTCATGGTTATTTTGAGATGTTATTTCTAAGTCCCTTTATCATCTAAAGGAGGATCGTTAAGATTACCATGCTGCTATACGAATACCATTTAAACCATAATTTTTTTTACTTGGAATTTGGGATGTACAAATAGAAAAACATTTTTTTAGAATAATACAATACATGATTACAGCAGCAAGACTTTTATATGCACAAAACTGGAAAAACCAAAGTGTACCAACAATACAGGAATGGATGTTGAAAATTATTATTTGTTGTAAACCGCCCAGAGTCTACCGTGGTAGAGATGGGCGGTGATAAATTTGATTAATAAATAAATAAAATAAATTAGAGATGGCAGAAAACGATAAATTGACTTGCTTATTAAAAGACAATTCAAATTGTTACTTTCTTAAAGAGTGGAAACCTTTGATGGACTATTTGCAAAAAGCAAGAGGAGTAAAGCTAATATGGGGTTTTGATGATTAGATTATATATAAATGGTATATAATAGACAAGAAAAATATGTGAACGTTATATGAAAAGCCAGCATGTAAAAACAAACTGTTTTGTTTTTGTCAGTGGCGTGGTGGCTCAGCGGGTAAGACGCCAGGCTTGTCGATTGGGAGATCGCAAGTTCGGAGGTTCGAATCCCTAGCCCTGCGTGCGGAGTGAGCTCCCGCACTCGCCCCAGCTCTTGCCAACCTAGCAATTTGAAAGCATGCAAATGCAAGTAGATGAATAGGTACCACTTCGGTGGGATGGTAACAGCGTTCCGCACGCGTCATGCGGCCACATGACCGTGGAAGCGTCTTCGGACAACGCTGGCTCTTCGGCTAACAAACGGAGATGAGCACCGGCCCCTAGAGTCGGACACGACTGCACAAATGTGCGGGGGGTACCTTTACCTTTTTTAAAAACAAACTATCTATTTTATTCTTATGACCATAGATGGATTGGAGGTTATCCAATTTCTTTGTTTGTCTTTTTCTTTCTTTTTTTTTTCTTTACTGCACTTTTCTTATCTTTTTCTTTTAATTTGTATTTCTATTTCCGTTTCATTCTTAACTTTTAGCTTTGTATATTTAAAAATCTAATAAAATCTAATAATAAAAAAAAAGATTACCATGCTGCTGTTGAGCTTGTGAAATGGTCTTAATCTTCCTAGGCACAGAAGACAAAGCAGGAAGGAAAATAGGGGAAAGATTGTGCCTGAGGCCCCCACCTCTATTCAAGGAAGGATTTTCCAAGTTGGCATAAAGGGATTCCTTGCCCCCTCTCTCAAACCACCTATCTTCTCTGTCTAAAATGTGAACATTAATGTCCTCAAATGAGTGTCCTTTTTCCTTTAGATGAAGATAAACTGCTGACTCTGGTCCTGTGGTGTTACTTCTCCTGTGTTGGGCCATCCTCCTGTACAAAGGTTGTTTGGTTTCTCCAATGTAGAGTTCAGAGCACTCCTCACTGCACTGGATTGCATAAACTACATTGCTTTTCTTGTGTTTTGGAGTTTGATCTTTGGGGTGTACAAGCCTCTGTCTCAGTGTGTTGGTGGGTTTGAAATATACAGGTATGTGGTGTTTGCCAAATATCCGTTTTACCTTTTCAGACACGCCAGCCATGTAAGGAATGACCAGGTTCTTCCGTTTACTCTGAGTCTCAGCCCTATCTGTCACTGTTTTAGGTCTGGTAGATTTAGATTTAGTGAAGGCCCAATTTGGATATCCACAGGCCTTCAGAGCTGTTCTCAGGTGCTGATTTTCATTCTTTTTGGAATCCATGGAGGTGGGGATGGTTTCTGCTCTGTGTGACAATGTCCTGATGACTCCTAGTTTGTGCTGCAGTGGATGGTGGGAGTCAAACATCAGATATTGATCTGTGTGTGTGGGTTTCCTATAGATCCCTATTTCTAGCTTGCCACCGGTCCCAATGAGGACTTCACAGTCTAGGAATGCCAGTCTGTTGTCCTTGGTGTCTTCTCTGGTGAACCTAATGTTGGCATCTATAGTGTTTATATGGTCCGTGAAGGCCTGTACTTCCTGGGCCTTGATTTTGACCCAGGTGTCATCCACATACCTAAACCAGTGGGTGGGCACCGTTCCCTGGAATGTGTTGAGTGCTTTCTTCTCCACTTCTTCCATGTATAAATTGGCCACAATGGGTGACACAGGAGAACCCATGGCACAGCCGTGTTTTTCTCTGTAAAAGTCACCTCTGTATGTGAAATAAGTGGTGTTAAGACACAGGTCCAGAAGATGGCAGATCTGGTTTGGGTTGAGATGGTTTCTCCTTTCAAGGGTGCTGTCCTCTTCTAGTCTCTTCCTGACAGCGGATAGAGCATGAGTGGTGGGGATGCTGGTGAAAAGGGAGGACACATCGAAGGAGACCATAGTTTCATCTGTATCCAGTTTCAGGATCTTTGCTTTGGAAACAAATTCTTCCGAATTATGGGTGTGGTGTAAGGAGTGTCCAACTAGAGGTGCTAGTATGGTAGAGAGGTGTTTGGCAATGTTGTATGTTACCGAATTAATGCTGCTGACTATGGGTCGGAGGGGTGTTCCTTCCTTGTGGATCTTAGGAAGTCCGTAGATGCAGGGGATGGCTTCTCCAGGATACAGACGGTGGTAGGTAATCCTATCGATGGAGCCATCATGTTCCAATTGTTTCAAACTGTCTATTACCTTTTTCTTGTAATTGTTGGTGGGGTCTCTTTTCAGTTTTTCATATGTATGGTGATCCTCCAAAAGGGAGGTAATTTTATTGTGGTAGTCTGCAGTGTTGAGAACCACTGTACATCTTCCTTTGTCAGCAGGTAAAATGGTGATGGTTTCATCTTTGCTGAGGGCTGTCAGGGCTCTCCTCTCTTGGACGGTAAGGTTGGGGGGAGGAGGTTGAGCACTGGACAGAGCTGCAGATATTTTAAGCCGGAGTTGTTCTGCTTCCTCAAAAGGTAGGTGGTTGTTGTGGATGGCAGATTCTGTGGCTGTAATGAGCTCCACAACCGGAACTTGCTTGGGAGTGATGGCAAAATTAAGACCTTTGGCTAGGACATCTCTCTCTGGTTGGGTGAGCTCTCTGTCTGAGAGATTTTTCACCCACATGTTCTTTTTGTCCTCTGTGGTCCTGTTGTTGTTGTTCCTCCCAGCGGTTTCTCCAATTCCTTGTTTCTGCTTGCTGCGAGAAAGAAGAATGTCAAATTTCTTAGTTTGCCTCTCCTTGACCTTGTGATGCTGGGCCAGCTGTACTTTATTGCCAAGCTGAATAACTCTATCCAGGATTGGGACAGGAAGGGTGGCTGTGAGTTCCTGGTGAAGGTTTTCAAAATTGTATTGCAGGGCATCAATGGTGAAGTGGACTTGCCTTATTCTTTCATTTAGAAGATGTCTTTGTGCCTGCTGCAGGATCTGGTCTGCTCTGTGACCCTTAACTGTAGATTGCAGGCGTAGGCTTGTCGGGATGAGTCTCTGTTGTCTGCATCTGAGGTTGAAACGTAGGTGGTTTCTATAGTCTGCCACCTTTCTTGCTGTCTTCTCGAATTTCCTTACCAACTTCAGGGTTTCATCCCCAAAATGTATGGCAATATGTCTATGAAGGTTCTCAGTCATCCAGGTGGAATTGTCTGTAGCTTGAATCATGTCAACTGGATTTCTATTTTCTCAGTGGAAACGTTTCGCTCCTTATCCAAGAAGCTTCTTCAGTCTGAGCAAAGTTAGTAATTGGGTAAAAAGGACTTTCTGATAAGCAGTTTTGGGTAATGAAGGAAAAAAATTGGGAAGCGCTGGGGTAAATAGTCACTGACCCACAGGGCATTCTCCTTCCATGTTTATCTAGCCTTTTCATCAAGTATAAAGTTCACTTTAGATCAGTTCTGTGCCTTTGGGAAGGCACGTATCCTTTATATAATAATATAACATGAAGCCTCATTTAAACATCAGGAAAGGAGAAATGAATGTGATGAATCTGTAGCAAAAAGCAAAGCCTTGTGGAACTCAACATCTCTGAGTTCACTCTGTATTGGGACTCCTTCCAGATAGATGGGGTAATTGTTGTGAATTAGGTTGCCTAGGATAAGAAGCATGTTATACATACTATTGCCAGCTATGATAGGGAGCTGTAGCCAGCCATCTTTATTTAGCATGTGAATCAAGGAATGAGTGGAAATGTCTGGAATGGCTGAATCAAAGTCAAGAACATCTTCTCAAATGATACTGAGTAGCAGCTACAGCTAATAAAGTAAAGGTCGAAGTTGATGCCAAAGCTCAAAAAGAAATGTCCATGTAGATGGGAATGGAGCTGAAAGGAATTGCAGCAACCAGATATTGTTACAGACTATTGTGAGAAACTGGTGTTACAAGGAATGGGCAAACATGTGTTGTGAGGAAGATAGCAAATTGGTCATAAAACTGTGTTCCAGATGTCACAGGTGTCTCATTCCTGAGAGACAGTGTTCTCAAAACAAAGATTGATCTTACATTAACTCTGAGTTCCTGGTGTTCATGGACCAGCAAAGGAAAACAATCAGAAACGCCAGAGCCGGCACAGCGGCAGCAACAGCCTCCATATCTCTGACCTCACCAGCCCAAGAGAGAAGACTCCATCTGCAATCCTAGAACAGCAAGCACAGCTTGTTCTCTCAAACCTGTCATCTTAATTTGGACTAGTTATCCAACCTGTGCTGATGTAGGCATGAATGATTAAACAACTGAATAAATAAAACCTAATTGCCATGTAAGACTAAACTTCACTCATACTCCTTATTTTGTACCAACTGGCTCAGTAACAATAACATAAATTTTAAAAATACAGTATCAGGTGTGTTCTGATATGTAGTGCGCTTCAAATAATCCAACAGAGCAGACTTATTTGAGGAAAATAAAGTCAGTCAAATAGAAAAAGCACCACCCTCTTGGAATTGTATCTAAATTATTTTGCATGGGCATTAGCAACTTTTCTGTATCTTGAGCTCACATGGTGCTGGTCTACATGGTTATTTATTTATTTATCGTGTGGCACATTCACATCGCATTACAATAAAAAACATAGAGCATAATAAATATGAAATATAAAATATAGACAGGAAAATTACAAACGTATGTCTAGGTTACAAAGATAGTTTTTTCCTACAGTTGTCACAGCCAGGAAATCAGCAAAGGCTCGGTTTTGACACTTTGTCACTATATGTTGGATAGCTTGTTTTTCGGCCCCACAGTCACAATTCAATGATGTTGTTTTGCCCCATTTATAAAGGGCATCTGCACATCTACCATGACCCATGCGAATTCGGTTCAAGGTTGTCCATATCACACAGGGCTGGTCAAATCCAGGTGGTTTTTCCAAGATGCAGGGCAAGCTTTGGCATTGTGGAGGGCAATTTCCTAGCCAATGTTGTTTCCACATGTTGTGGATATTGAAATCGTCTTCTAGAAGAGCTTTAGCAGTAGAAATGGCTGTATGTCTCTTTTTAAAAAAAATAAATTTTATTGAATTTTAAATTCATATTAAAAGTTGAAACAGAAAAAAGAAATAGAAATACAAAGTAAGAAAAAAGTAAAGAAAAAGTGAAGTCAAAAAATAATAAACAAAGGAAACATAGAAAATAGATGTCCTCCAATCTATCCTTGAACTTTAAATACAATATTTAACTTTAAATGTTAGTCCTTCATACAATACACAGGAACTTTTCTTTATCATATACTCTTTAATTTCTATAATCCAATCTTCTGATCTTCATATAAGTTTCACCTTTCTTGTTATCTTCGAATAGTCCATCTTTAGCTTCCACTCCTTGAAGTAACAGTTATATGTTCATTGCTGCATCAGTTGATAAACAATTAATTTTAAAAAACTAAAAAGTTAATGTGATAATCTAAAAGTCGTCTTTAGCTCTAACTTACTTCCCCTTATGAGAGCAATGCTGTAATTCAGTCGTCTCACCATTCCAGCTTCTCACTTTCTCCGTGGTGGAAAACAACAGAAAAAGCGGAGGGAAACAATTCCAACGACCTTGTGATTAATCTTCCGATTCTCCCCTCTCTGGGGAAACATTCCAGTGATCTTATCTTATCAATAGATCACTGCAAATAGGGGGAAGCAGGCCAGGCATTCAGGAGTCTGAAATACTCTGACCTACCGAGCTGCCAGTCCAACTTGGAGTGCCGAAATGGCTGTATGTCTCGATGTCAGCCTGTTTCGCTCCAAGCAGGCCACGTCATTTAGTATTGGTAGCTGGGGATTACCAATAATCTTCAGATATTCTTGAAGAAGTAGGCTGACCATATTTCCTTGAGACAAAAACGGGACATTGGGATGGCAAAACGGGACGGGTCTTATGTAATATTCCATATTCATGAAAAAGACAGGGGTCCCCGCCCCCGGTCCGTGCGATTGGCTTCCACCTGCAAACCCCGCCCCCCAGTCCGCGCGATTGGCTCCCGCCTGCAAACCCCACCCCCGGTCCGCGCGATTGGCTCCTGCCTGCAAACCCTTCCCCCGGTCTGTGCGATTGCCTCCCGCCTGCAAACTCTGCCCCCTGGTCTGCGCAATTGGCTCCCGCCTGGCCAATCACCTGCCTCTCCGCCCTCCTTTGCCATGCGCTGATAGGTGGGAGGGCTTCCTCTTCCGGGCTGCAGCTTCGGCTTGGATCCTCCTTCTGCACCATTCCTGCCGGGTTTAAAAAACGGGACAAAATTGAGATTTTTATCAAAACGACGGGACGGTTGAAAAATGCTAAAAAAATGGGACTGTCCCGTTCAAAATGGGACATATGGTCAGCCTATGAAGAAGGGCGCTCTTTCGTCTTGCATCCGGAGGTGGTATATGGCTCAAAACAGGCAGCCAGTATGTGGGAGTAGGTCGTATCGTCCCACTAACGATGCGCATTGACTCATGCAGTTGTGTATCAATCTTTCTCGTGTGCAGGCTATTAAGCCACACTGGGGCACAGTACTCTGCTTCTGAGTAAACCAAGCTGAGTGCGGACATTCTCAGCGTATCCGCTGTCGAGCCCCAGCTAGTGCCGCATAGTTTGTGTAGAATGTTGTTTCTACTGCTCAGTTTGGCAGCAGTCTTCATCAGGTGTTCTTTATAGGAAAGTGTCCTATCCAGTGTGACCCAAAGATATTTGGGGTGCATGTTGTGATTGAGCCGGTGATTGAGCTCTACGTGGTTAATAGGGAGGAAGTAGGGCTTAGGCAGAGGGCGCAGCCTGCGTCGCTTAATAAATTATTTGTTAAAGAGTATTCCTGCAACCCAATATGGCTATTTTGTCCTAGATCTTCTGCAAAGGGAAACAACATGGGCAATTCCCTTGAAGTGTGATAGAAACACAAATATATTACCCCATACATATCCCTTCGACACAAGCCTCCCAGATTACCTGCAATTATTCAAGAGCCCTCTGACCACTGTAAAGACAGTGTACCAATAGGTATGGATGGCTTTTTCCCCTTCATGTGCTGTAGTCACAGAAATGACATCAGCCTATTTAGGCAGGCTCTCCTTAGCTACACTACATATGATTCTTGCTCAGTTTCTTCCACAGATCCATAATGTGGGCTTTATTTTCCTGAACACTGTTATTCAGAGGAAGGACCTCAGGGATACCTGGTGTTGACTCAGAGATGAAGGAAAGTAAATATGAATGTCATTGACCCAAACATGATTAAGTCTATGTGCATCATAGGTGATCTGCTCTGAGGCCCACAGAGAACATTTAAAACTCTGCACCAGCCTTGGTTTTTGGAGTGTGGATCTAACCTCTGCCACTTATCATTCAAGCTATGGGGGCAGCCACCTTTCTCAGGGCTCTGACTCTACTGATGCTCACAGCTTCGGCCATTTCAGACCCGTAAGATTTTAAAATTATTTTACCTTTGCTGGGAAGATTTCAAAGGGGATACCAATGCAAGGAGGGATATCTGGCAGAGTATTCAAATGTTTCCTCACTAGAGGTTTACTTTTTAAAATTTATTTATTTATTTATTTTATTATTTAAATTTATATGACCGCCCAACTCCCCCAATGAGTTTTCTTCTCATTGTTTATGGAGCATCAATATGAAAGTATTATCAAGCTGTCATTCTAAGTTTTCCCCATGCTTCTTCCATTACTGTAATTTTGGGAACTTGTAAACTCTTACAGATTTGGAAAAGCACAATTTCCACAGCTGTAGATTGCTTTTGGGGGGAGGCATGGTGGCTCAGCGGGTAAGACGCCAGGCTTGTCGATCGGAAGATCGCAAGTTCAGAGGTTCAAATCCCTAGCCCCGCGTGACGGAGTGAGCTCCCGCACTCGCCCCAGCTCTTGCCAACCTAGCAATTCGAAAGCATGCAAATGCAAGTAGATAAATAGGTACCACTTCGATGCCGGCCACATGACCGTGGAAGCATCTTTGGACAACGCTGGCTCTTCAGCTAACAAATGGAGATGAGCACCGGCCCCTAGAGTCGGACACGACTGCACAAATGTGCGGGGGGAACCTTTACCTTTACCTTTAGATTGCTTTAGAAACATCATTTTAACGAGGTGGAATTTCGACAGATACAGTGACATTTTAGGCAGTTGAACATCAATAAATTCTTGACACACTTGTACAATTCAGTGTTCGTTGTTTTACCATAATGAGGAAAGTAAACTACAATTACATTCCACATTTATCTTCCAGTAGCAGAGCAATGGCTGAGTAGAACTGAAAGCCCCAAATCTAGCGCATCCTGAACACCAGTTTAGCAAGTGGTTTTTGCTGAAAGGTTAACCTCAATGAGCCAGAGAGGAAATAACAGGATAAATTTGCAAAAATTACTATGGGTTATCTAGACCAATCTAAAGTCATTGCAAGACTCAGATGTGGCTTCAGTGGTGGAGACACCTAGACTACAGCATGCAGATTTCAATATGGTATTGCCATATTAAACTTTAGCTTTTTTTCCTTGACTTTAAACCACTCTTGACTTTAAATCACAGCAACTGTTCTACAGTTTGGATTCCAAAAAATACAGAATATATAAGAAATGGGGCAGAACCATTTCTGATCCTGATGAAGACAGGATCTCCTTTGGGTTCAAGACATTGCCTCTCCTTGGGTCAGAGACTTTCATGTTAGACTTGCCTGCTGTCAGACAAGGCGAGCTCTGAGAGATCTCATGTCTCCAAGGTGATATTATGGCTAATCATCTAACTAGTGTCAGAAATCAGGTTTTATGCCCCAAAATGTTAGTTATATTCAGAGAATGTATGTATGTAAGGTCGAGTCCGTCACCTCCACAATATCATCTTGCCCTTGGTCGGCCCCTCTTCCTTTTGCCTTCCACTTTCCCTAGCATCAGCTTCTTCTCCAGGGTATCCTGTTTTCTCATTATGTGGCCAAAGTACTTCAGTTTTGCCTTTAATATCATTCCCTCAAGTGAGCAGTCTGGCTTTATTTCCTGGAGTATGGACTGGTTTGATCTTCTTGCAGTCCAAGGCACTCTCAGAATCTTCCTCCAACACCACAGTTCAAAAGCATCTATCTTCCTTCGCTCAGCCTTCCTTATGGTCCAGCTCTCCCAGCCATAGGTTACTACAGGGAATACCATTGCTTTAACTATTCAGACCCTAACCCTTACTGGCATGTGAAATAAGTGTCACTGTTCAATAGTTGGAACATTTTTTAGTGTTTCCCTTTTTTGGTATGGGGATATAAGTTGATTTTTTTCCAATCTGATGGCCATTCTTGTGTTTTCCAAATTTGCTGGCATATGGCATGCATCACCTTGACAGCATCATCTTGCAAGATTTTAAACAGTTCAGCTGTCGTCTCCTGCTGCCTTGTTATTAGCAATGCTTCTTAAGGCCCATTCAACCTGAACAACAGGCTTCAGCTGAACCCTGGTAAGACAGAGTAGCTGTGGATTAATGGCCCCTCGGTGTCCAGGAATTTACCATCCTTAGTTCTGGATGGGGTTGCACTGCCAGACAGAACTGGTGCGTAACTTGGGGGTCATCTTGGACTCACGACTCCTGCTCGAAGAGCAGGTGGCAGTCGTGGCCAGAAGGGCCTTTGCGCAACTTCGTGTTGTACGCCAGTTACGCCCTTTCCTGGAGCGAGAGGCCCTTCGAACGTTCACTCACGCCCTAGTCATCTCCCATATAGTCTATTGTAATGCGCTCTACATGGGGCTACCCTTGAAGAGCGTCCGGAAGCTTCAACTGGTCCAGAATGCGGCCGCGCGGGTGATTTTAGGTGCTTCAAGATCAGCACATATAACACCTTTGCTCCGCGAGCTACATTGGGTGCCAGTTTGCTTCCGGATTCAATTCAAGGTGTTGGTTATTACCTTTAAAGCCCTACATGGCATGGGACCAGGTTACCTGAGGGACCGTCTCATCCCCATCACATCAACCTGTCCCACCCGGTCATGCAGAGAGGGCATGCTACGAACCCCGTCTGTAAGGGAATTCCATCTGATGGGGTCCAGGAGGCGTGCCTTCTCTGCAGTAGCCCCCGCCCTCTGGAACATTCTTCCCCCTAAAATAAGATTAGCCCCCTCTCTCCTGGACTTTAGAAAAAACCTAAAGACCTGGTTTTGTCATCATGCTTGGGTTGGGGAGGGGAATAGCCAGTCTTGGGGTTGGCTGGTTTCTTAGATCTCCCTTGACCAGCCTGACCAGCTCTTGGGATAAGACCTACCATTGTTTGGATCTGATTGTAACTATGTATTTTAATGATTATTGGTATTATTTATGGGTTTTTTTTTATTGATTTTAAACTATTTTATTGTGAACCGCCTAGGGTCCCTCCTTGAGAGGGAGATGGGTGGGATATAAGTCTGATAAATAAATAAATAAATAAATAAATAAATAAATAAATAAATTAAGAGAACCTTTTGTAAAATAAATTCTAGACTTAGAGAAGGGTAGTGTGGACAGGTAGTTGGCTCCTTTGTGGTTCAAAGGGAGATGTATTCCGAAATGGAAGGGAGAACATACCCTGTGAGCCAGTGATAATAAATTTTGGTGCTCAATATCATAGAGACGTTATAGAAGGCTCTCTTTTGCTACTTTCCCATCTACGCGATGGCAGGGAGTTCAGGCAGGGAGAGTCCTATTGCCACAATCTTTTTGCTTACAGTAGCTAGCCAAGAGGTAGGAAAAGAGTCTCACAATAGCAATCAGAGGTAGGAAGCTCCCTGTATAATAGAGCCCAGTTTAACCCATCTGGAAAAAGACAAGGGCCCAAGCTTTGCATACTGTTGGGAGGAAACCAGTTTCTAAACGAAGAACAGGATGTGATACACCCCTAGGAACCACCATAATAGCTCTTAAAAATGGATTGGACTATTTCCAGTTTATCTGTAATGCCATAGGCATTCTCCATAGAGAAGCTGAGATAGGATTATAAAACGAAAAACCTGAAGTTCATGGGTGCATACTGACCCCCTTTAATGTAAAAGTGTGGTTAATGTATTTCAGGCAAGTGACAATGCAGATGTCCTCCTTGTGTTCCAGTTCAAATTATACTGAAAATAGATATTTATATTGGTATACCTGTTCAATATGTTTCTGATTCACAGTCCATTTATATAATTTCCTGGAGCCAGAGAAGACCAGTATGTTAGTTTTGGAATAGTTAATAGTTAGCTGATTGTTGTGACAGCATTGTGAAAAGGCGGTCAGCAATTGCAGCAGTCCTATGTGCATCTGAGACAACAGAACAGAATCAAACGCTGCTTTGAAATCAATCAAAGTCACAAAGAGATTGTGTTTCAGTCCATGGGTGTATTTCACAGCAAGATGATGCAAAACCATGCAATGATTCTTTTCTGAACCCAGCCTGCTTGATACCCAAAATTTGAGAGTCTACTGTTATCAACCACATCTATAACTTTTTAAAGAGGTGCATAGTGGAAAGTTACCCCACCACCAGTAGCAGACTTACGGGGATTCAAAGGATTCTTAGGGGATCTTTTTTTAAATATTGGTGCTGTTACAGATTTTCCCCAGAATTCTGTAATTTCCCCTGTGTTGTTGACAGAGGTGAAAAGTCTGGTGAGTCTTGGCTTTAATTGACTTTGGGAATATAAGGCCTCATCCAGGGCTTTTTCATTTTTCAAGTGCCCTATCAGTAGGCTGACCATATTTCCTTCAGACAAAAACGGGACTTTTGGGATGGCAAAACGGGATAGGGTCTTATGCCACCATGCCGGCCTCCAAACCCTGCCCCCCAGTCCACGCAACTGGCTCCCACCTGCAAACCCCGCCCCCGCCCCACACGATTGGCTCCCGCCTGCAAACCCCGCCCCCATCAGCGTGATTGCCTCAGATTTTAATTTTTTTTCCCGATTTTTAAAGGTTTTTTTTTCCTTCTAGCAGTAAATGGTGCGGCAGAGCTGGTGTGTTTGGGGGAGTCCGGAGTACACACACTGTGCTCACAGCACCATCATCGGCCAGGGAACAAGGGGCGGGGATGGAGGGGATGGAGGCCCACCACTGCCCCATCCCCCTCGGGCTTGGCCGAGGGAGGGAGGAGAGTCGCTGCTGCTGCCCTTGCTGCCCGCTGAAGCTCCCCAGGGTGGCCAGCTCCTGCTTCTCCTGCTCGGCAGCCCGACAACTCTCCTCCCTTGGCCAAGCCCGATCAGATGCACACACACACACTCACACACTCACAGGACAGACTGCCCTCGGCAGGAGCCGGCTGTGCTGGGAGACTTCAGCCACACCACTCCGCCCCTCGCCACCCGCTGAAGCCCCCCAGCATGGCTAGCTCCTGCCAGGGCAGTCTGTCCTGTGAGTGTGTGTGTGTGCATCTGATCAGGCTTGGCCGAGGGAGGAGAGTTGTCGACCACTCCGCCCCTTGCTGCCCGCAGAAGCTCCCCAGGGTGGCCGGCTCCTGCTTCTCCTGCTCGGCGGCCCGACAACTCTCCTCCCTTGGCCAAGCCCGATCAGATGCACGCACACACGCACCCCACACCCTCTTTCTCCAGCCTCCCCATGACCAAATGCACCCGCACCTGTTGCAGGGAGGCTGGAGAAAGAGGGTGTGGGGTTTGTGCGTGTGTGTGTGTGCGCGATTACGCTGAGCAAGTAATCCGCGCGTGCACACACACACGCACCCTCTTCCCACAACCTTCCCGTGCCTGCTTTCCCTGGCCTCACCATTGCTGGGCAGACAATCTCAGGATCAGGTAAGGAGGCAGGAACCTGGACTGTGGTGCTGTGTCTGCTGCTGGGCTTGCACGTGGCAACCGGGCTTCCAGTTGCCGCGCTGATAGGGCCTCTTCCGGGCTGCCTCCAATGGCAAGTCTGGCTCCAGTCCTCCTTCCTGTCTTCCTGTCCTCCTTCCCGCCCGGTTTAAAAAAGGGACAAAATTGAGATTTTGATCAAAACGACGGGACAGTTGAAAATAACAGGACTGTCCTGTTCAAAACGGGACGTATTGTCACCCTACCTATCAGGGTTTCTCTTTCCTTAATTGGGACCAGATGCCACAGAAGGAGTTTATCTGTAACCTGGTCGAGAATTGGCCCTAAAGGATGGCTATCGTTATAGATGGAAGAAAAATAGATTTCCCATCTCAGCAGAAATTTTACACATGAGATTTTCAACAGTCTTACAGGACAGTTTTCCATGCCTGATGTGAAAAGTAAAAAGCCCAGGGCAAGTCAGATAATGTCACTAACAAAAATTACTGTTATTAAAAGGCAATTGAGGCAACGCTGTACTTGCAATATGGGAAAATAAACCCAAGTAAATGCTGTTAAATCTAATTCATGCAGTTGCTGTCTCTGTAATATGTGAGACTCTTGATGAGGGTGAAAGAGGAGAGTGCAAAAGCTGGCTTGAAACTCAACATTAAAAAAACCCAGATCATGGCATCTGGTCCCATCACTTCCTGGCAAATAGAAGGGGAAGAAATGGAAGCAGTGTCAGATTTTATTTTCTTGGGCTCCAAGATCACCGCAGACGGTGACTGGAGCCATGAAATTAAAAGACGCTTGCTCCTTGGGAGGAAAGCTATGGCAAACCTAGACAGCATATTAAAAAGCAGAGACATCACCTTGCCGACAAAGGTCCGTATAGTTAAAGCTATGGTTTTTCCAGTAGTAATGTATGGCTGTGAGAGTTGGACCATAAGGAAGGCTGAGCGCCGAAGAATTGATGCTTTCGAACTGTGGTGCTGGAGAAGACTCTTGAGAGTCCCTTGGACTGCAAGGAGGTCAAATCAGTCAATCCTAAAGGAAATCAACCCTGACTGCTCATTGGAAGGACAGATGCTGAAGCTGAAGCTCAAATACTTTGGCCACCTAATGCGAAGAGAGGACTCACTGGAAAAGACCCTGATGCTGGGAAAGACTGAAGGCAAAAGGAGAAGGGGACGGCAGAGGATGAGATGGTTAGTTAGATAGCATCACCGATGTAATGAACATGAATTTGAGTAAACTCCGGGTGACAGTGGAGGACAGGAAGGCCTGGCGTGCTATGGTTCATGAGGTCACGAAGAGTCGGACATGACTAAACGACTGAACAACAATATGTGAGACTAGGTGGAAGCTGCCATAACCTAGAGATGAAGCAGGCATGTAAGCAGAGAGGACAAAAGGCCAGGAATTTTGTTTATAAGATCCCTTCAGGGAGGTAGATAAGAAGGAAGCAAGTTGTTAAGGAAACAAAGGAAAAATGTTACCTGAACCAGACAGAGGAAGATGGGCCTGAGCACATGGAAACCCCCACCCCAATCCCATCAACAGCTACCAGACTTGTAAATTAACAAAGCAAGAACTTTTGGGGATAAGGGGTCTCAAAGCCCGCCCACTCCTTGAGTCTTCTTGGATCCAGACTTGGCGGCTTCCGTCCCTCTGGCTAGTTGCCTGGCAGCCTAGTTGGAAGGACGTGGGTAAGTGTGGATGTGTGTGTGTGTGTGTGTGTGTGTGTGTGTGTAAGAGCAAAAATACTTTGTCAACCAGTAAAGTTTTGCTGATTATTTTAAATTCACTGGGTCTCCGTGTGTTACAAAGAATCTGTTGTGCCTCAGTGTTCGGTTGGAAGTGATTTGTGTCTGTCCCTAATTATTTCCCGCTGTTGACCAGGGCTGTGTGTCTTGTCTGCTCAAGCCGCACCTATCTGGAAAACCCAGGTAGAAAGCAAGGGGGGCAGACAAGATCCGTGTGCCTCTATAGTCTGTGAGTGTGTGAGTGATTGACCAAAAGCCGAACCTGGGAGCAGTGTTGTGTAATGTCTCCTCCATCCCCATCTTACAGAAGATCCTTTTTAACTTCTGTGGATACTTTCTAACTGGGATTTAGAACAATCCTTTCATTCCTTGGGTGGATTATATCCCTCTGCTATTGTTTCCTGACTTTCTCTTTGACCATTTACCGACTTTGTTTAATACATTAAAGATCCTCAAAATGTTATTCTACTTACGTTTTTGGGATTCTGAGGTTGTATATACAACATTTGGCTTTCAAGGTATTTGCTAATCTGTGTCAAGAACTTTAGTTTAAATGTACTTTCAAAAGAAATTTGCTTTGCTATCAATATTACTTTTATTATTAAAACTGATATTTTGGGGGGGAGGGTTTAACATAATTCCATATGGTTTGGGCTGCTGAATATTCTTAATAGACATTTTCAACTAGTTTATTGTATCTGACTGGGATATTGTCACCTGCTATGAAACTGTTTTGGGGTAGTTTTGTTTTGTCTTGCTCTGCTTTTTTTCTTTTTTCTTTTTCCTTCTGATCGGAACAAAGACTTATTTTGACCACAAGAGGGTGCTCCAATGCAAGAAATGGTCACACCAAATTTTCCTGCTTCCCAAATAGTAGTTTCCTTCCTCTAACCACAAGAGTAACTTTTTTTCTTGTTCTTTTAACAGTGAACCTGTCAATGCTGTTTCCTTCCTTTTAATTCATCTGTGAATAATATGTGAATTTCTTGTAACAAAGGTATTTTTAATTATTTTTAATACAAAGATTTTTAATTTTTAATTCATTCAGTTCATTCAGTGTTAGAGCTTTCTCCATGTACATTTATCATACCGTATTAATTATTTAATATAGAATTGTGCTATAAATGTAGTGTGTTACAAGTTACAAAATGTGTTACTTTGCTATAACACAATAGGGAGGCCTCCTCTTTGCAAATCCTATTATACATTATATGTTAAATACAGAATTCAATTGTAACAATTCAAGTTTCAAAGTTAGTGGAGCAGCAGAACTGAAAAGGGGCTGCTTATCCATGCTGTCCCTAGTTAGAAGAATGAGGAAATGAACTTGTTTTCAGTAATCTCTCTTTCACTTAAAAAAGAACAAAACACGAAATCAGAGTAACTTTGCATTATTACTGCATGTCACAAAATGGAGTCCACAGCAGAAATGTAAACGGGAAAGATAACAACTGTGATCAGTTAGTAATTCAAGGAGAGTTTAGAATTGTGATGTAAATGCAGTACACATATCCACTTTGTTAGAACAAGATAGAGCAGGCTTCTGTTAGGAAAGCCTGTTACACATTATATATTGAATACGGAGTTCAGTTGTAACAGATCAAGTTTCCAAGTAATTGGAAAAGCAGAATTGAAAAAGGGCTGGTGATCCATGTTGTCCCTACTAAGGAAAACCTGGAAGAAAAACTTCTTTTCAGTAATCTCTCTTTTACTTAAGAAGGAACTAAACACCAAATTAGAGAAACTTTGCTTTAGTACCATATATCGGAAAATGTAGACCGTCCCATAAATATAAATAAGGGGATGATAACAACAGTGATCTGTTAGTGTCAATGACGGTTCAGACCATTCTTTCTGTAAGTCCAATTGGTTCACAAAGATTCCTCTGAATTTTATTATCCTATTGCTCCAAATTATTTATCGAAATCAACTATTTAAAAAAGTTTCTAGTGTTCTCAAGAAAACACTTGGGTTTTAGGGTTCCTAAAGTGTTTTCTTGAGAACACTAGAAACTTTGTTTCCCAGATGGAATATAATTGGGAGAGTGGTCGAGCAGTTTAAAGCCTTCAAATATGTGGGAATCCATTTTCAATCTTCCACCTGCTGGTCTAATCAAATGCATGAGCTTAATATTACATCACACAGAGTATCTCTGGCCATCATGAAGTATGCTCTAAAGCTCTAATGCTCATAACTTTGTCCTAGAAGCAATTAAACATTAGAAGGCCAAGTCTTGGGCCAGTTTTTATATGGTGCCCATCTGTGTTTATAATAGACAGGTATCCTGCATGGAAGCTATTCAAACTAAATTCTCAGAATCCTTAATAAGGGTGCCACACTTGACCCCTGATATGATTAGGATTAGAATGTTTCTCCTTAAGGGCTCATCTGAGGCTATGCCATCTCAGATTTTGGCTAAAGCAAACTTTCTGGGGATCCTTCCTGGTCTACTTTACCTTGTTGGTTGAGCACAATTCATTTTTGAGAAGTCAAATTCAACAGATCTTGCACAGTGCGGCCTTTCTGTCCCAAAAATACTTACTATCAGACTAGATAAAACCTTGGCAGAATGTAAGCTGAGTATCAGGGATCAAGACATTTAAACAGATATAGCCTATATTGCACTTTCGTACAATCCCCAAATATTTTTGTGATATCTTATATGTCCCATGCTGGAGACTCTTCACATTGGGGTGATATGATGTTACCCATCAGGATGACAACAGCCAGATACTGTAATCTCCTTTATGAACACCGTAGCTACTTATGTTCAGATTCCAAAATCAAATCTGCTCAGATGTCCACTTTATGTTCAGTGGCATATGGAGCTAAAAAAAAAGAGCCAGTTTGGTGTAGTGGTGTTTCACTGATCACTATTTCATTTAAGAGACAACACAAATCACCAAATCAACAAAATGATGGAGTAGAGCAGATCCCAAAATTGAGTCTTTCAGTTAGCTGCATAGGAAAAAAGCAGCTGCACAGTTGTGTTTAAACTGTGCTAAACACAATGCTGTATAATGAAGTGTATTATAGATTGCCTGAATTTCAACTAAAGGTCCAACCTCAGAAAAAGCCATTAACCAAACAATATACACAACTGAGCCTGTTTCCACTTAGTTCGTAATTAGGTGAAATACACATAAGCAACTCCTGCTGATCCATGCTCTCACTATGAAAGAGAATTTGCCAAAGTTCATCAACAAGCATGATCAATGCTGTCTGAGTATTATGTTCCAGTCTGAAACTCGACCAAAATGGGTCTAGAGAATCTATGTCCTTCACAGCCATCTCAAGTTGCATCCTGACCAGGTTCTTAACAAGAGACTAGACAAAAATTGTCTAGGATTGTTGAGTCCAGTAATGATTTTTTGAGGAGGCGAACTCATCCCAGTGGGCTACTCAGGACTTGGTTACACATTATAGCATAGCTTTCCAAACAGTGTGTCGCGACACTTTAGTGTGTCGCAACACACAGTTTAGTGTGTCGTGAAGTGGCAGCATGGGGGGACGTGCGGTGGTGGCGGTGTGCACGGCGGCGGCGGCATGCACAGCGGCGGCGGCAGTGACGACGGCAGCGGCGCACCATCAGCGCGTACGTGTTTTAGCAAGGCCGCCGCCGCTTCCGCCGCCATGCACACCGCCGCTGCTGCACATCCCTGTGCCACCGTGCACACGCGCGCACCCACGCCGCCGCCACTGCCACCGTTTGGAAAGCATTGCATTATAGGTTGGCTGCCTCATCCACTATCAAGTCATATGATACCAATCATATGTAATAGCAATAATTAATAGCAACTGGTGGAGCCCAGGGCTACCAAGGATCTGGTGATTTGGCCACAAGCATGAGGGCTAGAAGGTCGGTCCATTGGCAATTAGATTAGATTAGATTAGATTAGATTAGATTAGATTAGATTAGATTAGATTAGATTAGATTAGATTAGATTAGATTAGATTAGATTGCCAGTTTGGTCTAGTGGTTAAGGTGCTGGGCTAGAAACCAGGAGTCTGTGAGTTCTAGTCCCACTTTAGGCATGAAAGCTGGCTGGGTGACCTTGGGACAGTACCTGTCTCTCAGCCCTGGGAAGGAGCCAATAGCAAACCAGGAGTCTGAGACTTCTAGTCCCGCCTTAGGCATGAAAGCTGGCTGGGTGACCTTGGGCCAGTCACTCTCCCAGCCCAGCTCATCTCACAGGGTTGCTGTTGTGGGGAAAATAGGAGGAAGAAGTATGAGGTATGTTCGCTGCCTTGAGTTATTTATAAAAATAATAAAGGCGGGATAAAAATTAAATAAATAAATAAAGACACAGCAATAATTACTCAGTGAACAACCTAACAGATGACCACAGATATTTTGAATATATGGGCCAGTTCAGACAAGAGCCAAACAATGGTCTAGTAAGAAAATAAAGTCTTGAATGGGAAAAGAGCCAGTTTGGTCTAGTGGTTAAGGTGCTGGGCTAGAAACCAGGAGACTGAGAGTTCTAGTCCCGCCTGAGGCATGAAAGCCGGCTGGGCGACCTTGGGCCAGTCCCTGTCTCTCAGCCCAACTCACCTCACAGGGTTGTTGTTGTGGGGAAAATAGGAGGAGGAATGAGTATTAGGTATGTTTGCCGCCTTGAGTTATTTATAAAAATGATAAAGGTGGGATAAAAATAAATAAATAAATAGAAAATAAACTAACTATTGGCCTCACCATCTCTGTGTGCAATTATAACTTCAGATTCCTGCCATTACTCTGTGCATCACAATCTTGATGCCTACCTTCTCTTCTCCCCCCAGATCCACCCCATCCTCATCCCCTCTCTTCCAGGCCATGGAACTCATCCAATCATGCTCACCCCGTAAGAGACTTCAGCCACCTCCCCAACTGCTCCTGTCCTCAGGCCCTCAGCATCTTGAGAAGTGCTATACTGCTGTGAGTAGCCCAGCCACCTACTTGCACATACTACTTGCCTTACCTTGAGTAGGAAATATATGAAGACTATCCAAAAAGGATTTAATCTGGAACCACATACCAGGGATTGTAGAATGCTTAACTATTAATCCTGTTGAGAATTATTTGTAAGTGAGACCTGATTAGATTGGCAAATTAAAGCCAGTGATCCATTGCACGTTAAAGACTCGAGTGAATCAAGCTCCCTCAACCAACGTTAGTTGATTCGGACACAGAAAGATCTGAAAACAGAGAGATGATGGGAAGGGCGATTGAGCTGCGAATCCCGATGTGGGGGGGAAACCTTGGAGATTTTTAAACTGTTGGTTGCGGGAGCTTGATTCACTCGAGTCTTTAACGTGCAATGGATCACTGGCTTTAATAAAGATTTCTTCATATCCCTGAGTGGCTTGTGTCAGGAACCCTGATTTAATAGTCAACGGATCGAGGGCGTCACACCAAGGAAGTAGACAGGGTCCTCCGGACTGTAATTGGCACTTGCCAATTAGATCCATGCTCCTCCTGGCTGGTGAAGGCAGCTTGGGAGGTGAAGTGTGGGTGGATCCAGGCGATGGTGAATTCATCCTTGAGGGAGGGAGGGTTTCCAACAACCTTTAAAGAGGCACTGGTGCACCCTCTCCTCAATAAACCATCACTGGATCCCACCATACTGGACAATTTTTGTCCAGTCTCCCACCTCCCCTTTTTAGGGAAGGTGGTTGAGAAAGTGGTGGCATTGCAGCCCCAAAGGATCCTAGATGAAATGGAGTATCTGGACCCTTTTCAGTTGGGTTTCAGGCCCGGATATGGGATGGAAAGAGCTTTGGTCACACTTTTGGATGATCTCTGGCGGGAGCGGGATGGGGGCAGTGCATCCATCCTTGCTCTTCTTGACCTCTCAGTGGCTTTCAATACTATCAACCATGGTATCCTTTTGGGTTGGCTCAGGGAGTTGGGGGTGGGTGGCAGTTTTGCACTGGTTTACCTCCTTCCTCCAGGGCTGGTCCCAATTGGTTTTGATAGGGAGCGAGAGATCCGGCCCGCGGCCCCTCCTTTGTGGGGTGCTGCAGGGTCCAGTACTCTCTCTGCTCCTTTTTAACATCTACATGAAACCACTGGGTGAGATCATCCATTGCCACGGGATGAGGTATCATCAATATGCTGATGACACCCAATTATACATCTCCATCCTGGGTGACTTAAGTAATTCTGTGACCACCCTCTCTTGGTGCCTGGAGGCTGTAGGGGTCTGGATGGGGAACAACAGGCTTCAGCTGAACCCTGGTAAGACAGAGTGGCTGTGGGTTGGGGGCTCCTCGGCATCCAGAAATTTACCATCTTTGGTTCTGGATGGGGTTGCACTGCCCCAGACAGATCTGGTGTGGAACCTGGGGGTTCTCCTGGACTCACAACTCCTGCTCAAAGAGCAGGTGGCAGCTGTGGCCAGGGGAGCCTTTGCCCAACTTTGTGTTGTGCGCCAGCTACACCCCTTCCTGGATCGGGAGGCACCCCGGTCAGTCACTCATGCCCTGATCATCTCCCATATAGACTATTGCAACCCAATCTACATGGGGCTACCCTTGAAGAGTGTCCGGAATCTACAGCTGGTGCAGAATGTGGCCATGCAAGCAGTCTTAGGAGCCCCAAGAAGGGCACATATAACACCTTTGCTGCGTGAGCTGCATTGGGTGCCAGTTTGCTTCTGGGTCCAATTCAAGGTGTTGGTTATCACCTTTAAAGCCCTACATGGCATGGGTCCAGGCTACCTGAGGGACCATCTCATCCCCATTGCATCGACCCGTCCCACCCGGTCAGGCAGAGAGGGTGTCACAATGTCATCAATGCCATCCTGCCATGGTGCCAAACGGTGATAGCTCTTGGGGGGGGGGGGCTGCCTGGCAGTAAAATCAGCCAGACAGGTAAATGGTGCAAATCAAGAGAAACAAGACAAGCAATTCAGCACCCGGGATAGATCAAAAGAGTGAAACATCGCATCAGTGGATTTGAAAGGAAACAGCAGGAAACTGACAAACAATAACAGATTGAACTCAATAGCTAAATCCTAAGATGGGGGGGGGGACACTTGGAGACTATTAAATTGTGGAATACAGAGACATACTCCACTCAAATCTTTAACGTGTTGCAAGCCACTAGCATAATAAAGATTTCTTCATATTCCTATGAGACTAGCATGAGAAGTGCTTTATTTAGCAAAAAGGGCAAGATCATCACAGAGGGCATGTTATGGACCCTGTCCATGAGAGATTGTTGATTGGCAGGGTCCAGGAAGAGGGCCTTCTCTGCCGTGGCCCCCGCCCTGTGGGAAAATCTTCCCCCACTCTCCCGGCCTTCTGAAAGGGAGTGAAAACCTAACCCTAACCTTGCTTGGAGTGGGAGGGGGGATAGCAATCATGGGGGTGGTTGGCGCCGTGATGTGGCTCTGAGGAGTTTATATTTTATATAAATTTTAAATATTTTTCTATATTTTATATTTCATATTTATATTTTGTATGATGTACTTGTTTTTATGTTTTTAATCTCTTGTTATTTTAACTAAATTGTAAACCACCCAGAGTCGCTTGCGAGATAGCGGTGTAGAAGTATGAGAAATAAAATAAAATAAAATAAATCTGTCATATGTTGGTGAAGGTCACCAATACCTCAGTCAAGAAAAGGATCTTATTCTTATTCTTTATCAGATTCCAAATGATTGTTTGGAATTGTTTGGATTGTTTGATAGTATGTCTTGAAGTAAATTACTGAATTATGAAAACAGACATGAAAATCCTCTGGTTGCTCATGGAGAGTCAGAATTGCATTTGAATAGCCAAACCAGGAGTTTTTTTTAAAGCAGATCTTTTATTTCTTTCAGACTACAGAAGAATGTAAATCAGGGCAGTAAACATTTCTATATTCTAGAACAGGCAAATCAAGCTTTTGTGGATTTTTAGGAAAGGTGGGTAAAGCCATTTTTTCAAAATGCATGAGTTTGTTTTGAAATCATTGTCTCATTGTAAAGAAGTAATCTCATTTTCTCTTGCTATCAGAATCAGAACACATTATAGAATTAAAGGATAATATTTTTAATGAAGGCAAATAGTCAGTCCTAGTATGCCAGGCACAGACAACTTTCCTGCAAAATAAACTGAACTACAATTTCCTTAATAGGCTCTGGGTTATGCTGGCTGTGGCTTATGGGTCTTATAGCTGAAGACATCTGAAGGACATCAAGTTTCCTGTTGCTGAAATATTTTAAAATAAATAGGATATCACTATTCCTTTGTAGGTACAAAAAATAAAAAAATTAAATAAATTAATGTGGTATGTGCCTAATTTTATTTATAACTTAAATGAAAAGTGTAACCATTTTTCAGACAGGAAAAATATATTCACCTGCATCCATAGGAAACATTAAAAAACATATTGGCTCACACCTTTATTAAGCTATGTTTATTTGCATAGAAAAATATTTACTATAGGCATTAACTATCACAGAGAAAATGTTTTTAATTCAGATTGAAAAAGATAGCTATAAACTTTTCTGTGTATATTGCAACAATACAAGAATACCAGATACTCCTGTTTAATAAAGTATGTAAAAGTAATTGTGAAAACAAAAACAGGCTACAAACCAGATTTTTCTGTTTACTTTACATCATAGAATTATATTACAATATTTTGTCCTACAGTTTCTGAACTGTAGCTCTAGCACAAATCTTTTGTGGCTAGGTTTAAATATTTCTGCTTCAAAGCATTTTGCAATTTATACATACAGTAATTGTATAGGTTCTGCCTGCTTTCATCATAACCTTGTTGTCATGTAGTTGTTCTGAATAATTGTTTCTTCCTTTATGATGCTGGTGTCCTGCTCATGGTTGAGCAAGTCGTTTTCCCTGGGGAAAGCTGCATCCTGCGCCTCAGGGGTCTTCCAGTCAGAAGGAACAGCTCTCTTACTCAGCACAGCGTCCAAAGTCTCATGTCCAGCTTGCTCACTACTGTGCACTGTGCACTTTACACTGATACCCTGTTTGTTCAGCTCACAGTTCGCAGCCAATGGTTCATCTCCCAGTTCCATTACTTTCTTGTGTTCCTCTGCTTGTTGACGGGAAATTTCTTCAGAAATTGAATGTATTTTATTTGTACTGTGCTCAGTAGAGCTGTTTTTTGATTGTCTATGAAACAACCTGAACTTCTTTACATCAGCCACAAAGTTTACTTTCTTTTGTCTTTCCTTGGTGGACTCGGTTGCCCGCATTGCTGACCCATTGCTCTGGCTGTGTGCTTCAGAGGGCCTTGCCACCACTCCTGGGTGAATCATTGTGGTTATTTCGAAAAGACTAAGGTTTTTCTTCATGATTTTTTCATTTCCTCCACTTTCACTTCCTTCATCAGATTCTGTCAAGGAGGAGCCTTCTGTGCTAGTTTTGGAGTGTTGTAAGTTAGATAGTTTGTTTCCTTTTAAAAGACCCAAGACTTCAAAGCGAAAACTGGAAATATCTTGCTTTAATTCCTAAAGAAGCAGAAGAAAATTAATGATGCATGCAACTAAAAAAAACTATATCAGAAAAAGGTTTGATTTGATTTGAAATATTAATTAACATTTATTAATAAATAACATTATACATTAATTAATGAATTCATTTTTGAACTATGTGCTGTGCAAATGTCATACATTAAATAGGCCTCAGTTCAGCTTAATCCTAACCCCAAATTCACCCTAGTGCCAATAGAAATATTTATCTTAATCCTATCCCCAGCTGTGATGGAATGTGAGGGTAGCCTTGGAAGGTTAGCAAGGCTCTTGGAAGAGATGCTGCCTAGGGAATGATCAGATAAAAGAGAAAGGAGTCCACAGCAGAGTAACAGTCAGAGGAAGAAACTTAGGAAGGGCCCACTCTAATTTCTCAGGCGGTAAATAGGGAGGGCGGGAGATTTGTACTTTCAGACTTGTAAGATTCTGTTAATGTAAAGCCTTACAATATAAAGTAGAATTAGCTCATCTTGTTGTGTTTCCTGTCTGGTTTACCTGGGAGGGCTGACACCAGCATTCTCTCCCAATAGTCACGTAAGACTACCACTATCCATAAAAATTAATCCTAACGCTCACTTTTCATCAGAGAGCTCAAAAAAATCCTAACCCTAACCTTAACTTCACTCTAACACCATAGGAATGTTTATTCTAAATGTTACCCAGCCACCAATCCTAACTATAACATAAACCTGACTACCACTAGCCCTAATGCTAACCCTCATGCCATAGTTAACCATAGATCTCAATCAAGCCTAACGTCACCCTAATGCAAACACAAATGTTTGCCCTAACCCTAATTTCAGAAATAACACAATATTTACTAACTTACTAACCATAAAAAGCCATCCTATTTAACTGGACACTCAACTTCCCATTTGGCAAACTTCCATACATGATTGATTGATTATTTATTTATTTATTTATTTATTTATTTATTTCTGCTATTTATATACCATTCAGTACCAAAAAAGACTCTGAGCTGCTTACAGTGATACAAAAGTAAAGCAAAATTAAAAGGGGAAAAACAATAACCAACACACCCCTCCCCGAAACAAAGCAACAATTGCCTACTGCACAGAAGGGACCTGCTATTCCATTAATCCTCAATGATTTTGTGAAACAGCCAGATCTTGGTGTCTTTCCTGAATGCCAGCAGGGTTGGTGCTGGCCTGACCTTGGGTGGAACACTATTCCAAAGGAGAGGGGCAGCAGTAGAAAAGGCTTTGTGCTTCCTGAGGATGGCAACCCCTCAAGGATGGGACTCAAAGGGTGCCCTCCCTATTAGATCTTTTTGGATGGGCTGAAACCACCAGGACAAGAGGGCTCTGCAGATCGTCAGGCCCTGAGCCATGTAGGGTTACAACCAGTGCCTTGAATTATATAGTGACTGTATCCATATTTAGTATACGTGTATGTGACAAATGAAATTTGTCCCATATGCATCTTTAACTTCCAGAAATATATACTGTATACTAGATTACTTTTTCAGTTGAAGCTCTGTAGAGTTTGTGATTCATGGTTATTAAGAAGGGCTGCCACAGGGAAGAGGGTGTCAATTTATAGTACCTGAGGGTATGACAAGAAGCAATGGGTGGAAGCTCTTCAGAGGGAGATCCAACCTGGAAATAAGGAGGAATTTCCTGACAGTGAGAACTATTAAGCAGTGGAACAGCTTTGCCTCCTGGAGTTGTGGGTGCTCCATCGCTGGAGATTTCCAAGAAAAGATTAGACAACCACTTGTCCAAGATTGTATGAGGATTCCTGCCTTGGGCAGGAGGTTGGACTAGAAGACCTCCAAGGTCCCTTCCAACCCTATGATTCTATGCTCATTATATGAGTAGTTACCTTAAAATTCTCTTCTGTTAGTCCCTCTTCAGTTTTAGCATCTCTTATCATTGCTGCCACATATCTCTTAACCAAATTCCTCATGACCTCCTGAAAGATAAGAACAAAATTGTCAACCCTTTGTTGATTAGTATCCAGTGAATGAGATACTTTGTTCTGAAAAGTCTAAATGTTAGCTTTGTGCAGCCGTGTCTTCTGGGGGGAGAGGAAGCTGGTGAACTTCTGTGGCTAATTATATCATCTTCATCACAGATGGCAAGGCAATTTCTGTTGCCTCCTTGCTGTCTTCCATGTCCTAAAGATTGGGACGTATCTACTGAATTATGATAGGTAGAACGGACTGTAATATTTGTTATCATCTGCAGAAAATGCTCTTGTAGAAGAATAAAGACAAGGTGCTCCCCAATCTGCCTTATCATAGTGAATAATAGATTAATAGCTCTGTCTCTCCTTATGAACTTCAGCTTTAGTCACACTAGGTTGTGACTTACGTTGTGTGCACAAATCAGTGACAAAATGCATTTGAGAATAATTACATGTGTAGGAAAGATTTCTCAAGTCTTTTGTCACTCTTTTACACAATTATGAAGTTAAAATAAAAAACGTGTCTCCTTGACTCTGCCTGGTTGCTAGGCAATGCAAATACAGAGCTGTTAAATTAGGACGGCATACAGGGTAACCTCTGCTAGTCTAATTTTAAAATATTAAGGAAAATCTAACCCATTGTATGATATTTTGCCATTAATGTTTAAATACACTCGTAGCCGAGTAAGATACACAGCTGTATATTTCCATCCCGGGTGAAGTAAGTGATGCAGTTGCCACCCTGTCTCAGTGTCTGGAGGCTGTGGGGGCCTGGATGGGGAACAACAGGCTTCGACTGAACCCTAGTAAGACGGAGTGGCTGTGGATTTTTTTTTTTTTTATTAAATTTTATTAAGTTTTACAATACATAATAAAATTTAAAGTAGAAAAAGAAATAGAAACAGAAATACAAAATAAGAAAAAGATAAAGAAAAAGTGAAGTCAAGAAATAATAAGCAAAGAAAATATAGAAAATAGATGTCCTCCAATCTATCTTTGAACTTAAAGTACAACAATTGATTTTAAATGTTAGTCCTTCATACAGTATACAGGAACTTTTCTTTGTCATATGCCTTTTGATTTCTTTAATCCAATCTTCTAACCTTCATCTTACTGTCTCCCAATAATCCATCTTTGGCTTCCACTCCTTGAAGTAGTAGTTAAATGTTGAATGTTCATTACTACATATTTATATCTTCAATAAAGACCAATTAGTATAACAAATAAAAGCCTTATTTACTTCTAATAAACTACAATATATTCTATTCATATTATGACTCATAACCTAACATGTTATGTAACTTAATACATAATTTAGCAATTCTTATAGTGTTCATACATATATATTTCTATAATTTAATTCTAATATATATATATATCTCCATAAAAAAGGAATTCTTGAATCTCAATTATCCATCTGTAATTTCCATTCCTTGTAGTAGTGTCCATTTAAACTAAATGCATAATCTATCATATCACTTAACCTAATAGCTAATATATCAATTCTTATAATATTCATACAATACATATTGATATATATCATCCTGTAGTAACCATCATTCTAATTCCATCATATCATTATCTTCTCATAAATATATCTCTAAGGAAAACAATATTCTATAATATCAACTTGTGTTTGTATTTAGCATCTTACATTTAGAATATCACTTTTTATATATCCATACAATTTCTCATAACAATTCAAGTCCATATTTTTTCATTAACCTTTATATCCATACAGTTTCTCATATCTTCTGTTTAGGTTATGCCAAAATCACAATACACTGTGGGAGATTCGCAATATACAGCCTGCTCTTTTCTATATCTCATATAGAATATCAGAGCAACCTTCTCTCCCTTTCCACATATTTCACAACATCCATCCAACTGTGCACCCATATTTTCACTCTGTCTCCACTGCCACAACATATCTATACCAAGATTGTAGTGTAAAGCCTTCAGAATGTTCTTCTGAACTAATATACTCAAAATTTCCTCCTTCTGTTTCTCCTCCACTTGAAAAACATTTTTCCTTTCTGTCTCCGTTTCTGTTCTCTGTTCTTTCTCTCTGTTTTGCAGAGTTACGAACAGTAATTCCAACGACCTTTGAATATTTGAAAAAGCCTCAGTAATCTCTCTTCTGAGCTCCTCAGGTACAAGTTGGAAAGCCATCTTTCCTGTGTCCTTCAAATTAAAACAACAACCCTTCTAGTCAAAACAATAATAATGTAATCTGTCCATGGAATACTACCAGCAGAATCTATTAAGCAGAACGTCGTTGTTGTTGTTGTTTTTTTTTTAAAGTCAAAAGAAAAAAGAAAGTTCCAATAATCCAAAATACAGGAGAGAATAATATTTTAAACAGTTTATAGAAGGAGAAATAAAAAATATATTCCAAATGAAGCAAAATCCAACCAGGGAGGATGTAGAAAAAGACGACAAGGAAAAAAACACGTTACCCTGTGTTTTTATTCTTCAAACTGCGAGCTTTCGTTCTTCAAGCTGCAAGCTGCTTAATCCAAACAAAGAGTTTCTCAAAAAATGAATAGTCATTTAGTTTATCAAGCGAAGAATTACAAACAGAGTCTCTTAAATCCCTCTAATACAAAAGAGAAGTAAAAAAAAAAATGCAGACGTTTCATTATGTTGCAAATATAGAGTCCATCAAACTTCCACCAGAATCAGTTATAGCAAAGAAAGCACAAAGTTAGCCAACATTTTCAACAAAGTCCAAAAAATCGATCTTAGATTTCAAAAATATTTTAATCTAAAAAAAAACATTCCTAAAGTGATCTAAAAGCGGCTGGGCGCTCTTGTGTCTCTTCAAAGAGACTTGTTTCCCCTGCGAGAGCCTGATATATCTCGGCCATTGCCTTGCACTTACCCTGTTCCTTCCGCGGTGGAAAACTACAGAAAAAACAAGGGTAGGCAATCCCAATGGCCCCACGAGTAATCTTCTGGTCTCCCCTTCTCCAGGGGAAAAAAAAACTTCAGTGGACCACAACTTCTGCAATCCACGCAAGCAAGGGAAATTCAGTCAGCTTCTCTGAGAAATCTGACTGGTCGAGCTGGCAGCCAAGCCTGGAGTCTCAGGAGTGAGTGGCTGTGGATTGATGGCCGCTCAGGTCCTAGGAAGCTGTCATCTTTGGCTCTAGATGGGGTCGCACTACCCCATTCGGAGCCTGTGCGGAATCTGGGGGTTCTCCTGGACTCACGACTCCTGCTGGAAGAGCAGGTGGCAGTCGTGGCCAGGAGGGCCTTTGCACAACTTCGGATTGTGCACCAGTTACGCCCTTTCCTGGACCGAGATGCCCTCCGAACAGTCACTCATGCCCTCGTCATCTCCCACATAGACTATTGTAATGCGCTCTACATGGGGCTACCCTTGAGGAGTATCCGGAAGCTTCAGCTGGTCCAGAATGCGGCTGCGAGGACAATTATTGGGGCCAGAAGATCGGCCCATGTGACACCGTTGTTACGCGAGCTGCATTGGGTGCCAGTTTGCTTCCGGGTACAATTCAAGGTGTTGGTTATCACCTTTAAAGCCCTACATGGCATAGGACCAGGTTACTTGAGGGACCGTCTCATCCCCAGAACATCGACCCGTCCCACCCGTTCAGCTAGAGAGGGCTTGCTACGGACCCCATCGCTTAAAGAGTTTCACCTAGCGGGGTCCAGGAAGTGGGCCTTCTCTGCAGTGGCGCCCGCCCTTTGGACTATCTTACCCCCGGAGCTGAGGCTGATGTCCTCACTCCCAGCCTTCCGGAAAGGCTTAAAGACCTGGTTCTGCCGTCTTGCCTGGGAGGTAAACGTCAACAGTTCCTCTTGGGGATGGCTGGCCCCTTGAAGCCTCCCAGTGACCTATTTTAATATTTTTCTTGGAATTTATATTTTGTATTTATGTAATTTTATATATTTTTAATTCACTATTTTGCTGTGCACCGCCCAGGGTCCCCGTTGGGGGAGATGGGCGGTAATATAAATTTAATTAATTAATTAAATAAATAAATAAATAAATAAATAAATAAATAAATGTAAGACAGTGACTATCTTGGAATCAACTTCTATGCTGGTAGGCTTGTGGGAAGGACCAAACTGGAACTCCATGCTATCATTTGCTAAAGAATAAGGGACCTGAAATAATATTTCAGGCTAATTTGTTAGAACTCTTTGAACTTTAGGGTAGAATGGACTAAAGCCACCATCTCTGGGAAACTCGGGCTCAAATTTCTATTTATCTATGAATTTAATTGACTAATCAGTCAAATTTAACTCATAGGACAAAAATATGCCCTTTCTTTCTTTTCCTTGCCATGTGATGAAAGAATCATGGATTGTGGTTCATACAATCCAACCCACTAATAGGTTTTGCTGAGTTCAATAGCTCTTATTTTGACGTTAATGTATACAATACGGTAGCTGTAGTAAAGAAGATAATACATTCTATTATCTAATACATATTAATAGAGAATACTACACCAGGGCTAGTCAATCCTGGGGGTGGCTAGTGCCTTAAAGTGGTCTTCATATCGTCATTTATCATTGGCGATCACTCGTAGCCGAGTAAGATTGTCTTCCAAAGGTAAAATTTTAACAGTGGATCCGTAAGTGGCTATAAAGGCCAATTCTGGATCCGCACAAACTCCCACAATGAGGGCATAGGTTTCCGGGTGGGAGACGGTCATGATGAGGGTTTGCCTGACGTGCCTTCCTTTTAGCTCTTTTCTCCCTTTCGCCCTGTACTCGTGCTTCTTCAAAGTCCATAGCGCCATTAATAAAGGATGACCTCCAATTGAAACGCTCATGAGTTAGGGCTTCCCAGTTCTCAATGCTGATATTACATTTTTTTAAATTAGCTTTGAGAGTATCTTTGAATCTCTTTTGCTGTCCACCAATATTCCGTTTTCCATTCTTAAGTTGTGAGTAAAGTAGCTGCTTTGGAAGATGATGGTCAGGCATTCGAACAACATGACCGGTCCAGCGAAGTTGATGTTGGATGATCATTGTTTCAATGCTGGTGGTTTTCGCTTCTTCTAATACGCTAACATTAGTCCGCCTATCTTCCCAAGTAATTTGCAGAATTTTTCGGAGGCAGCGTTGATGGAACCTTTCAAGAAGTTGGAGGTGGCGTTTGTAGAGGGTCCATGTTTCACAGGCGTACAGAAGGGTTGGTAGTACAATGGCTTTGTAAACAAGCATTTTGGTCTCCCTGCGAATGTCCCGATCCTCAAACACTCTACGCTTAATTCGGGAGAAAGCTACACTCGCAGAGCTCAAGCGATGCTGAATTTCAGCGTCGATGTCGGCTTTTGTAGATAGATGGCTGCCGAGATAAGAAAAGTGGTCGACATTTTCTAGTGATACACCTTTAAGCTGGATTGATGGCGCTGGGGAGGGATTGGTTCGAACTTGCTGGTAAAGCACTTTGGTTTTTTTAATGTTAATCGAGAGGCCGAGCTTTTCATATGCTTCATATATATCTGTTCGATATATAATTTCTACACCAGTAGGAAGTTTCTCTTCAACAAGGTGTATAATCATAGCGATTATAAACGTCTCCTATCTGTATCAGAAGACATCCTCCCTGAAACGCAAAATGGCTTCTGCCCTTCCAGGGGAACAGTGGATATGATCTTCACTGCACGACAGCTTCAAGAAAAATGCAAGGAGCAAAACCGCCCTCTGTACATGGCGTTTATTGATCTGACTAAAGCTTTTGATACTGTAAATCGTACTGCTCTCTGGACCATCCTTCTGAAAATCGGATGCCCTGATAAATTTGTGAACATCTTGCGGCTACTCCATGATGACATGATAGCAACAATCCTGAATAACAATGGCTCTCAAAGCGATCCATTTAAAGTGGAATCCGGCGTTAAACAGGGATGTGTTATTGCTCCAACCTTATTCGCTATCTTCATCGCTATGGTCTTCATATACTGTATGTATGAATAGTGGGCTGTTAGGAAGTGGGCTGCGGGGCTCCCTCCTGCAAACCCCGCCCCCCAGTGCGTGCGATTACCCCGCCCCCAGTGCGCGTGATTGGCTCCCGCCTGCAAACCCTGCCCCCTGGTGCGCACGATTGGCTCCCACCTGCAAACCCACCCACCCCGTCCATGGAAAAATTTTCTTCCACGACTGGTCCCTGGTGGCAGAAAGGTTGAGGACCGCTGATCTAAACTATAGTGACTCATGATGGCAAATGCATCTGACTCCAATTGTGACACTTATCAAATTAAAGTAGTACAAAACAAAATAAGAGATTTGTTACCTGATACTGATGATGCCTTCTCAAATTATCTGCCGCACGTCTCTGAAAATGAAGAACAAGTCATAAACTGCTACATATGAGCTTGAAAAGGATATCATGTTTGGTAAAGTCGAGGGCCAGCAGAAAAGAGGAAGACCTTCAACATGATGGATTGACACAATTACTGCAACAATGGATGCAAACATTGGAACAGTCAGGCAATTGGTGCAAGGCCGTTTAGCATTTCGTTCTATTATACATAGGGTCTCTATGAGTCGTAAACGACTCGACGGCAACTAACAACAACATGAACATAATGGTCAATAGGGCCACAGACATTTTCCTTAAAACTGAGTTTGAAAAGCTAGATGCTATCCAGTATAGGAGATGGGCAAGGCTTATGTTGTGTTGTATTTTTCTTTGCCAGAGCCTGGGGTCTGCCATTTCCTTTTTCAGTGTCTTTTTAGCTCATTGCCATTTGCCCATCATCTTGTTAAAAAGTACTAAGGACAATGACGAAAGCAAGCATTTCACTGAATTATGTCGATCTGAGTATGTGTATGTAGAAGTTTTTATTGTAGTTTGAGAGTACATTCAGTGGTAATATAGCATGCAATGGATGGCTCGGGTTTAAACATTTTAAAATACACTGCATTATCTTGTCTTCCATGTTTGCAAATCTAAAAACACCCAGGACCAGTTTAGGATTTGGCATGAACACTAACAACACTTCAGATTGCAGAACAGATTAAATCAATTTGATCTTGAAATGGCTGTTTTGAGTGTCTCTACTCAAAATACACAGGTCTGGAATAGTTTTAAGTAATACTGTTTTGAGTGCTCTGTGCTGTTCTAGGTGATTTGTCCCTTTATGTTGGGTAATGTGACCTTTTGGGTGGAGTGCTGAGGAAAATCAGCAGGACTTTAAGCAGCTTGTTGAAGATCCATGCTGGATCTGATTGCTGTTGCTGAGAGAGGAGGATCAAGGCCGTTGCAGCGGATCTGTAATTTCCATAGGCCCACTATCTTTGTTGGAGCTGGGGAGTTGGTTGCCTGCCTTGAGGTAATGCCTCCTCCTTCACCACATTCTGTTTTAACTCCAGTGTGCTTTTTTGTGTTTTGGAGTTTACTCTTAGTTTTAAATAAGTGTAGTGGGGTTTGATGGTTAGAGGGAAAAAAGAGAGGTGGGAATTCCACCTCTGCCCTACTTTTCAATTCAGTTCCTTCAAGATTTAAAACGAGACTCCACCACAATAAGTCCTGCTTGCTGCTTGCTTATTTAATTCTTCTAATGAACTTCTGCCAATGTAATGTGTTATTACTGATAGGACTACTGTGCTGCTTGCTAGCTAAAAGGTTCCCCCCGCACATTTGTGCAGTCGTGTCCAACTCTAGGGGCCGGTGCTCATCTCCATTTGTTAGCCGAAGAGCCAGCGTTGTCCGAAGACGCTTCCACGGTCATGTGGCCGCATGACGCACACGGAACGCTGTTACCTACCCACCAAAGTGGTACCTATTAATCTACTTGCATTTGTATGCTTTCGAATGGTAGGTTGGCAGGAGCTGGGGCTAGTGTGGGAGCTCACTCCGTCACGCGGGGCTAGGGATTCGAACCTCCGAACTTGCGATCTTCCGATCGACAAGCCTGGCGTCTTACCCGCTGAGCCACCACGCCCCCTCACTTGCTAGCTACATACAAACATATTAATAGAGGTTTGCTCTTGGCCAGCCCTAAAGTAGTTTAGGGCTAATCAATGGGTTCAGGCAGTGAGCACATGTCTCCCACTTTGTATACTGCCTTCACTCCTGCAGCATGACCACTTGGTTATGGTGGGCGAAGCTGAGGCCAGGACCCAGTGCAGGGGGAAGCTTTATTTCCCTAGCATACACAGAGCTGGCAGTGGTACAGTTCATTGAGGCAGCCTACTTCATTGGCAATGTAGCGGCTGAGCTTGTGAAAGAGAAAGAATTCCCCCTTCTGAAGCCAATCCCATGGTAGGTTGCAGTGATAATCCAAAGGATCCAGCAGACCACCCATCATAAGAAGCTTTTAAATTTGGTCCTCCCAGTTCCCCTTGAACTGTTCTTGCATATCATTACAGAGTCTAGCCTTTTTACCTGCTTGTTTTTTAAAAAGTCAAAAGATTTTGCCATTTTTGCCACAGTAGTCAAAGATAAATTGGTAAATCCTGAAATAAGAACAGTGTGTGAATTATTCTCTGACATGAAAAAAAAATGGCCAAAGTATGGATGAGGTGTGCTGAAAAGGCCAGTTGTTTTTTGTTGCTAAATTATTGGAATAATTGAGGTAATATACTTTTGGATGGGGAAAGGGACATGACTTTCATTGCTCAGCTGTGGGAAAAGTTGATTTTGCTCCCAAACATGGTCTACTTAACTGGTGCACCTACAAAGAGCCACAATTTTTGTTTCTAAGGTATACTGAATTGCACTACTACTCCATAGTATGAGGGCGAAGGCTTTGGTGAGTTTTCTCTTTATTTAATAGCCTTTGAGCTTCAAGGTCATGAGATTTAAAAAGGGGAAAAGGGAGTATTAATAACTTATCAAAAACTTTAGCTGATCCAGTGCAAGTATTTCTCAATGTTGCAATTGAAACAACCTTCTACCCTCCCACCTGTGTTTCAGTTGCCACATTGCCCAACCAGGCCAAGCTAGGTGAAGGCAATGGTAGTGAGCCATATCCCGATTGAACCTACAAGTCAAACAATTGGATCAGTGGCTCAGAAAATAGAGTCTGGGAGGAAATCCAAAATGCTGGATAATTCTTGACCCTTGAGTTATATTTTAATTTAATTAGCTTCACTAGCTTGAATAAAAAGGAACGCTGTGAACATCTCAAACTCTAAATTATATTTTGGATAGTGCCCCCTCCATGTGTGGGCCCAGGGCAGTTGCTTACTTGCCCCTGCAAGGCTCTTATTTTAAATTCCCATTATTTTCTATGGGAACCTTCTAAATATTTGGAATTGTGTTCAGATAGAACACAATAATACAGCCAAAGGAATGTTTTGAATGGAGCTGTTTAGTTTTGAGCTCAAAATAAACACTTTTTCTATTTTCTTTACAATATTCCTTCACAAAATAGGGAAGGGTGACTATTTCAAACAGTCAGGAAGAGAGAGAAGGGAGATTGAAAATGGTGGGCTCAAGAGATTCTTTGGGCATTGTCGAAAACCAGAAATTTACACTCTTCTAGCCTCTGTAGGTAAGATGGCACTGGTATCCATCCTCACGAGGATGGGGATGGACATGGCTAACTTTGCTTACCCCAATGGTTCCAAAGCTTTCAGGTTTTCTTTTAACGTTTTTTCTGCATAGTTGTCTCCACAACCATCTGATTAGATACCATAGAGACTTTGGACTTGGTATGACATTGAAAGGCGTGGGCAAAGTCCCTCCTTCTTCAAAGTAACTCATCCATAGCTTTGTACGAGCAAATTTCCATTCAATATCTGCATGATCCTGAATATATAAAACACATGAAAATACATTTTATTTCATATTAGATAGGTTTGTCAAATTACGATTTTTCTAGGTTTTTAGAAAAATGATATACTTTATCAGAAATATTTATATCTACTGTTGTGCTCTCCCCTTGGATTTCGATTCTTCTGGTGTTTTCTGTTTGGTTTATTCAGTTAACTTTCATCTATATTGATTTTTATAATGCCATTCACCTTTTCTTATTGCCATGTTTTAAAGTGAAATAATAAATTTTAATAATATAATATACTGTATATTATATTAATATATAATTAATAATAATAAAGACAAAGGAAATATTTAGCTTGACCATAACTAAAATGTATTTTCACAATACAGTTTTCATGCTAATATTTTTCTGTTTTTCCGCATCCTGATATGTGTCTGTACAATGATTGTATCTTCTACTTGGTGGGATGTGGGCAACAGTATGTTGGCTTGTAAGGTGGATCCTGGTTTGTATAGAATACTGTGAATATCCTTGGGATAAAATTGGACTTTGGTTGTGCTTGTGGCATACTGGCCAAAATTGCTACATATTAGCAGGGAATGCTGTATGTGATATTGGATATAACTAAGGTTTATAACTTAGTTTACTCCTTCTGAGTATGAATTGAGACATTAAAAAAAATAGAAAAATTGCTATGTTGTGAGAACAGAAAGTGTAGGTTAGAAAGTATGAATTGGTATCATCTAGATCAGAGGTTGTCAAAGGTTTTCAAGCCTTGGAACCTGTTAGTTTAAAAAGAAATCCAGAACCCTTGATCAAGAAGCAAAGCTCTAGTGATAGAGAATTGGCTGCATTTGATGAAACCCACCCCCCTTAGTCTGTGATGGAATCCCATTAAGTTCTTGCGGAAGCCTTGGGTTCCATAGAACACAGTTTGAAAAACCCTAATCTAGATCATTATGCTAGGAGTGATATTTGCATATTACTCTCAAGTGAATGGTCATAATGAAAGAACCAGAGATGAGTTGTGGAAAAAATAGCGTAACTTTCTGAATGAATGTGAACCTGGAGAAAAATGTTATTCTATTAAGTGCCAGAAGTTAGTCAATAGAGTATCAAAATAGTGATTGGGGCATCTGGAGTCCCAAGAATGAATGAGTAACTGGTGAGTATCCACTTAGAGAAAGGTCGTGGAATGTCTAACAGACCCTGGGAAAGTGGAGGAGGAAACAGAACCTTTGCAAAACAGCAGGGCTGCAACTAGGGGTGGGGGCAAGTGCGGCATGTGCCCCGGGTGCCGCGCTGGGGTGTGTGCGCCAAAATGATACCTGGGGGGCACCAAAATGACAAAATAACCCATGGGGGGGGGGTGCAGAATCCATGTTTGTCCCAGGTGACACAGACTCTAGTTCCATCCCTGCAAAACAGGCACCTCAGCTTAGGGGAGAGAGGAAGAATGAGAAAGAGCAACACTGCCTGAATTGTGCTAGGGGGGGATAATGGCTTTAGCAGGCTTTCAAGACTCTGTTACATTACTCTATTAGCAAAAAAGATCTTTCCAGAAACAAGTGGTTCATGTTTCCTAAGTTTGCTAGCCTCAAAGGGCTTCGCAAGTCTGTTTGTGGTTTAAGCATAAGTATATTCATATGTACATATGACAAATGATGTACAGGGTTAAAGCATGGTTGATTTGATTGTTTATGATGAAATATTGAGAGAATTAGTGAAGGATACAAGGGTTTGAAATGTGGGACAGTCCACTGTAGATCTGATCAGATTAACTTTATTACAGTCCTAGACCAGGGGTGGGGCCATTTTGACATTTATCACATCACTCGAGGGCCGGGGGGCGGGGTTTGCGGGCGGGAGCCAATTGCGCGAAAGGGGGTGGGCTTTGCGGGCGGGAACCAATCACATGGAAGGGGGCGGGGTTTGCGGGCGGGAGCCAATTGTGCACACTGGGGGGCTGCCACGCCCAGTGCCATGCCTGCTGCGCCTGCCCCCACCACGTCCGCCGCTGTGCCCACTACTGCCACGCCCACCGCCACGCCCACCATGCCTGCTGCCGCACCCGCTGCCACACCCAGCATGCCTGCTGCCATGCCTGCTGCCGCCACGCCCACCATGCCCGCCGCCACGCCTGCCCCCGCCACTGCATCCACCACTGCCTCGCCTGCCGCCATGCCTGCCACCGCGCCCGCCGCCACGGCCAGCATGCCCGCTACCGCCACGCCTGCCATACCTGCCGCCGTGTCCGCCGCCACACCCAGTATGCCCGCTGCCGTCACGTCCACCATGCCCACTGCCTCACCCGCTGCCGCCACGCCCGCCATACCTGCCGCTGCGTCCGCTGCCACTCCCACCATGCCCACTGCTGTCACGCCCCTGCCGTGCCCGCTGCCGCGGGTCGGATCAATTGCTTTCGCAGGCCTTATACGGCCCGCGGGCTGGACATTGCCCACCCCTGTCCTAGACCATTGTGAGAAACAAAAACACATGTAGTACAAACTACATGGGACAAACTAGGGTCTTATTTTAAAAAATGGCAAAACCTTTCCTAATAGTGGCTGGCAATTTTAATGCAATAATTAGTTCAAATAATGAGATGCTATCACCCTCCAGATTTGGAAATTTTTTCTTCTCTCCTTCTGCAGCAGTTCATAGATTTTAAAGGGCTGCTTATGATGCAAGCTTTATCCAGATTGGAGCTACTATTGACAATTGCCATGTTAATTCTCACACTGGGGTGATGAAAGTCATTTCTTGACTGATGACATTGCTATTGCTCAAAATTTGGTAAAGCACTTGCAAAAATTTACCATTGAAAATCTCCCTGAAAGCAGTCACTTCCTAAGCATATTATATTTAAAAATACTGGATACAGTCTGGATACAGCGTTGAAAGAGGACCTTTGGCTGGCTTGTACAAAATACAATAGGGAGGCATGGTAGCTAAGGCACTCGCATCAAATTACATCAATCAGATTTACTCTGGATTTGTAAATGGTGATTCAGATACTAATAATTACAATTTGTTAAATTACAATCTTCTCATCAGTCGGTTTCAACCACTGATATCTACTATAAACCATGTTGTCTCAAAAGGAAGCTCTGTAACTCTCAAGTCTGGTTTGATAAGAATTGTTAGAGGGCAAAGAGAGATTTAATATAGGACATACAGTAATATTAATATAATAATGTAATATAAAATATAATATAATATAATATAATATAATATAATATAATATAAAATAATATAATATAATATAATATAATATAATATAATATAATATAATATAATATAATATAATATAATATAATAATATAGACATACAGATCCCTCCTCACTCTCTACTGAAATGCTACTAAAAATCAGAAAACAACACAAGCAATTGAGTTTTGATTTAAACTAACAAAGGGATCATATTAGAAATGCTCGCCTAATTGCAGCCTTGCAACTGAAGAATTCCTCCCTTTTTAAAGGAATCTGGGACAATTATTTTTACTCTCTATGCAGACAGGGTATTTGACTCTGTTCTGGAAATTAATGCCAACATGCTCCCACAGTGGCCACTGGTTACATGCTTGGAAATAAAGGCTATTAAAACCTGCCAAAGCTCCTGGACCAGATTGAAGAAATCATAAAAATAAATGGGGAATGGTGAGCCCGTCCTGGCTTCTCTCTTTATAGTTATTCATCACCCACCTTTAATCCCCAAAGACCGGGGCTTGGCTATAATTATTCTAGTCTTCAAGATTCAGCAAAGTACCATCCTATTAGCTTGCTAACAGTAAAATACAGGTAGTCCTTGTTTAACATTACAACGGCACTGAATGAGGGGTACTTACAACAGGTCCTCGTAGTTGCGGCTGTTGCAGCATATCCGTGATTGCAATTTGGGCTCTCGGCAACCAGCTCGCAATTACAACATTGCAGTGTCCTGCAGTCAGGTGATCACCATTTGTGTCCTTCACTGCCAGCTTCTGGCAAGCAAACTCAATGGGGAAGCTGGCAGGAAGTCACAAATGGTGATCACGTGACTGTGGGACACTGTGACGATGTGGGATTCGCCTAACAACGGCAACTGGCACTGCTGAAACTATTGTCGTAAATTGGTGCAGTCATGTGACTGCATTGATTAGTGACGGACTTCCCGGTCCCAATTACCATCAGTAAGTGAGAACTACCTGTATACACCAAACTTCTAGAAGAGAAATTATTGGATTTATTTGAAACAGATAATATATTTCAGGAGGAGCAGGCATGCTTTAGGCCAGGACCTTTCTCTTTGGATTAGGCTATAACACTTAGCCAAGAAATATACTAGCAAACCCTATTCTTCATTATAAGCTGTATTCATCCATTTCAAATCATCATTTGATTCAATTTCAAGAGACACTCTGTAGTATAAGCTTATAAATGCCTCTATTAACAGAAGGCTATTACTTCTGCTCTTTAGATTTCATGAAGACTCGTGCTTCAGGTCATCTCACAAAAGAAATTCCCCTGAGGAGAGGTGTTAGACAGGGCTTTATTTTGCTCCCTCCACTTTCAACTGTTAGATAAACTCACTGGTTCTGTACCTAAGCAATCCTACTCATCACACCCCAAAGCATGCAAACAGACATGTGTCAGTGCTACTCTTTGCTGATGATGCATTAGTAGATACGAAAAGAGTCTTGCACTCCCTTGTCTTATATTGTAAAGAAACAACTTTGGAGAATTTATTTATTTATTTATTTATTTTATGTGGCCACCTATCTCAACATGGTGACTCTGGATGCCTAACAATACATAAAAACATGCCAACAATGTAGCACAAAATTTAAAACAATAACTTAAATATGTATAACCTCATACCCCATAATAATCAAACACATAAACAATATAATGTGATTGAGACTAATACTAACCCGTGTTGGAAAAAAATACCCTAAGCAACATTACTCAATTAACATCCTGACCCAATGCTGGGTTGTTAGTTAACTACAGCAAGACTAAGGTCTTTATGTTCTCCAAATGTTCCAAGGTCCAGACTTGGCAACTGGATAGCTTTGCAGTTGAACAAGTAAAAACTTTTTTAATGCATGATTTTCCAGACAATAGGGAGACCAAAAGCCTATCTGGACTATGTAACCCAAAATATTCAAAAATCCACCTCAACCATGAAATTATTTCATTTTGCCAGAGATACACAATTTATATCTGCTGCATTAGGCAAAGCGTCCTGTTATTTTATAGGCTCATATAACAATACGGCTGCATTGGAGCATATTCACTTCAAATCCTTATATATTTTATTTTTTATTTATTTATTTATATTTTATTTATATATTTCAAATTGTTTGCTTCATTTCAAATGTGGCTATGTGATCGAAAGCAGGTGTCAGGATGTGATATCCTGCCATGGAGACAGGAGGTGACATCCTGCCAGTCTATCGATGGGCATACCTGCAGGGTCGGGTGGGGGGGGAGTGCTTTGTAGTGGAAACTTGCCAGACTTGTACAATAGGTGAGAATGCTTGTGATGGGGTCTTGGCATAGTCGCAGGACCGCAAATTATGCTGATTCGAGTATGGTATTAAACAGTTCAGCACCAAGGACAGATCAAAGAACGCTATCATCGTGTTGGTTGATTCGAGATTGGGAAGACCTAGAAATTGTGAGACGATGGAAGGGGCTATCAAACTGCGGATCCCCGATTGGGGGGAACCCTGAAGATTTTTAACTGTTGGTTTGCGCAACTCCCTTCATTCGAGTCTTTAAGCTGTAATAGATCACTAGCTTTAATAAAGAACTCTTCATATCCTTAACGGCTTGTGTTGAGAGTTTCTGGTTTAACCGCTAAAGGATTACAGCATGACAGAAAGACTCAAATAAAAAATATCTACCTTAGCCGGAGATCCCATATCTACCAAGGAAGGTCAGCAGATGGAATACCCAGAACCTGATGAAGGTAACCAAACCCACCTGGGCCCTAGAGGTGGGATACAACACAGAGGAGGTTCCTGATCAGTGGGTGATGACATGGAGAATAAACTCTTGCCACCTCACACCAGCACCAAATGCGCAAACAGAGAAAATGGAGAGAGAAATGAGCTCCATGAGGAGTCAGATTTCAAATCTTCAGGGGGCAGTTGAGCAACTGCTTTGGAAGTTGGACCTGGGGGCAATGGACTGTGCTGCAGAGACGAGACCCAGGGCAGATATCTGCCTGTCTACAGGAGAGGAAAGCAGCAACAGCGAGATGGAGGGGGAACGCAAAGCGATCACTCGCCCCCCTTACGGTCAGTGTCCAGCAAGACGACCAAGAGGTACTCCCGAAGGGAGCAGGTTCTTTGGAGGAAGAGATTTAAAGGTAAAGTTCACTGGGGACCCCAAGAACCTAGCTTGGTTCTTAACCCATGTGAGAGGGTTCATGGAGGAGTTTGAGGCAGTGTTCCCCACAGAAGACGCCAAGGTCCGGCACATTTCGGCTCAACTCGAGGGAGAAGCGGCTTGTGGAATTGCACGATGCCGAATCGCCAGAACTAGCAGATTTCCTGAGTTTCATTTCCCACGCTTTGAGGGAAAGGTTCGAAGACCCCCTCTCTAGGATGAGAGTAAAGACAAGCTTACAACACATCAAACAGGGAAACAGGTTGGCTTCCGAATATGCCATGGAATTCCGGAGACTGGCTGGAAAGCTGATAGATTGGCCGGAGTCACTAAAAGTTGAGTACTTCCAAGGCGGCTTACACCCCGAGATTTTAGAGTGGTCCCTAGCTAGAGGGAATCCTGGAACCCTGAGGGGGTGGATTTGCCTAGCAGGCGAAGTGGAAGACACAGGAATCTGCATTAGGTGCAAGCAGAGAGTCCAACCAACTGAAAAGAGGCAAGCGGCATCAGACATTCATCCTGTGAGAAAGGGACCGCGTAGATCGTGGGGCGAAGAGAAGGAATGCCGCATGAGAAAAGTTTTGTGTTTCAAGTGTGGCCAAGAGGGCCATCACATTGTTGATTGCCCACAGTCCGTAACCCCAGCAAGAAGCAAGACACAAGACAACACCAGAACCCCGACACCGAAAAACAGAGGAGCGGCCGCCAGCGCACCGGAGGAAGGAATTTACTACCTCCCTTTCAGAAGGGAGGATGCGGTTGAGAGCAATGTCAAGCCATCGGGAAACGGCGAGAGCCTGTTCTAAGCAGCGCCGAAGAGCAGGCTGTACCAGAGGGGCGCGTGGATCCAGTGGTGAGTGGGAATTGCCCCACGATGTTACAGTTAGAGACATTGGGGGGTTGTGGTAGAGTGGAATTGGTGGGGATGCTGGATTCGGGCTGTACCAGATGCCTCATGCATCCCGCTCTAGTGACTGGACTGAGATTGAAAGTGAGAAAGCTGAAAGACCCCATTAATTTCATTCAACTTGATGGGTCAGAAATGAAGGAGGGCCTGGTAGGGATCACAGCATAACAGCAGGCATCGCCAAAGGGGAGGCCAGGCTTGCTTATAAGGGTCTCCTTATGCCAAACTGGATTGGCCTGTTTAATAGAAATTGATACTTTTAACCCCAGTTGGAAAAAAATCACTTGCCAAGAAACTGAATTCTCCAGTGATGTGATATTGATGCTGGGACACAAGAAAACCAAGCTTGTGCTGGACAGGGAAGGCCAAAGGAAAACAGTCTCCCTTCGCAGAGATTATTTGCAAATAACTTTTTTCTAAAATTAAAACCCAGCCAATGCCTAAACGTTATTACAGTTCCCAAGTTCAAAAGGCCATTTACCTTGGCCCATTTCATTGCTCTTCCTACAAGGGAATGCAAGGGAAATACAAGAAAAAGATTGTGTCCATGCAGAGCTGGTGCCATAAAAACAACAGTTCATGTCCTCATTTACTGTGAACTTTACACAGACACTTGTCTCTGCTGTTTATAAATTTTACGAAAGACATCTACTCTCAGGTAAGAACCCATCTCTGTCTCTTTAAATGTGGCAAAGTTTTGCTTGCAGATTACAGCAGGTTTTGATGAAGTAATAACTGAGCTTGTGCTTCACAGTATATATGTTATTTTACTATACAATATCCTTTTTGAAAATGTTGTGTAAAATTTCATACACACACACACAAACACACACACGTATGAGAAGCCCATATATATATATATATATATATATATATATATATATATATATATGTGTGTGTGTGTGTGTGTTGTTGTTGTTGTTGTTGTTGTTGTTGTTGTTGTTTCCTATCCCATCCCAATTCTGTCCCTTCCTTTTCTTTCTTTCTGTAGCTATTTTTTTCTCTTTTTCGAAAAGGGAAGCGGATGAACAAAGAGCCTCCATCAGAGTGAACAGTAATAAAAATAAAACAATTTAGGATAAAACTGGAGGAGTATTTTAAATATTTGTATGAGAATAATAGAGACACATGTAACAGAAAAAGTAGTAAAATACAAGAAAAAGATCGTGTCCATGCAGAGCTTATTGGTGATATCAGAGATATGCAGATTGTGGATGTGAATGTATACATTGTTTTGTATTTATTTGTATTTGTATTTATTTTATACTTTATTTATATTTCAAATTTCATCACTCTGGGCAGTTTACAATGTATGCAGATAATGCCACATTGTTGGATGAAAATCTGACTACTTGGCAGTGAATATTAGATTATATGATACTCGGGGAGTATAGATGCAAAAATGGCTGTTTATAACAGTGTGCCTTTGGAAGTGAGAAACAAAGAATAAGTTGAAAGCAATGGATTAGGGAACTATTGTAAGAGACAAGGTTATAGAATGAATGGGTGCTGAATGAATCTGAACAAAAAAGCGAGTGTCCAATATGAACTAAATGCACAGGTGGCTTGAGAGAATGAATACAGGTAGAAATATAAAACAAATATATGCGGAGTGAATGTGGTCAGAGGAAAGGAGACGACTGAGAAAGTCATGGCTGCATGGATCTGAAGAAAGGTATAAGGTAAAGGTTCCCCCCGCACATTTGTGCAGTCGTGTCCGACTCTAGGGGCCGGTGCTCATCTCCGTTTGTTAGCCGAAGAGCCAGCGTTGTCCAAAGACGCTTCCACGATCATGTGGCCGCATGACACGCGTGGAACGCTGTTACCTACCCACCGAAGTGGTACCTATTCATCTACTTGCATTTGCATGCTTTCAAATTGCTAGGTTGGCAAGAGCTGGGGCGAGTGCGGGAGCTCACTCCGTCACGCGAGGCTAGGGATTCGAACCTCCGAACTTGCGATCTTCTGATCGACAAGCCTGGCGTCTTACCCGCTGAGCCACCAAGCCCTGAAGAAAGGTATACTGTATATGAAATAGTATATGGAGGTGATGAAAGCAAAGACGGCTTGCAATGATAGAAAGGTATGGAGAAATATAGTGAACGGTGTAAATAGATTTAGCGTTATTTCCTTTTCTTTTTCTTACCTCATGCCTTTAATTTAATTCTTACTCCCTTTCTGCACTTTGCATAATGCTTACCCAAAAAGGCAATAGCATGATGAGTACAGGCAGTCCTTGCTTACCGACCACTCGTTGAGTGACCGTTTGAAGTTGCAAGGTCAAAGCTGCGCCATCCATCCCCTGGCTTTCCCACACCTGTGCCCTGCTGCGCCATCCACCCCTCCAGCCTTCCTGCACTCAAGCACGGCCTGCAACAGACCTCCCAAGCCCTCCCCCAACTCATGTGTGGCCTGTGCCATCCCTCCCAGGGCCTCCCAAACCCCCCGCGGCACCCCTGCACTCATCACCTGGGACTGCCGCTGCTTCCCACTTAACAACCCACATGTCTTGGGGTTACAGCAGCAACCAGGACTGCCAGGATTGTCATTGCTAAGCGGTGAGGTCATGTGATGTGCTTTACGACCGCGTCACTTAGCAATGGCAATCCCAGCCCCAATTGCTGTCATAACCTGAGGACTACCTGTATGCATGTACATTTTTCACCAAGATAGGAGTTACTTCAGATTGGCTTGGAAAACAAACCTTGCTATTTTCCCTCAAATCAGAACTACTGCAGCCAATCCGAAGGGAGTCAGAGAAAGGAGCGTTGCCATCCCCACCATTCAGCCCCTTTCTCAATCCCCAAACTATTGGATGTGCAGAAGCACTATTTATCCCATTGATCACCATAGGTAATAGGAGTTGGGATGGTTACTCTTTATTCTTCCTTTGTCCCTGTTCTGCTTTCCCCTGGTTGGAAGACTGATAATCTTAGACTCTCTGCTTCATCTTGCTTCATAGGAAGAATAAAGTATTTCCTTCCTTCTTCTTTTCCCTACTAAGCTCAGGGATGCAGACATCATATTGGAACATGTAATTTCTTTAATATATTTTAGTGGCCCCTTTGGATCTTGAATATTTGTCTCTAACTACTCCTATTGGGCTTGAGTTACATGTGATCTCTACTCATGCAATATGTTCTGCTAACTATTGACCCCAATGACAGACTCCCTCCCAGTTTATACACACACACACACACACACACACACACACACATACACACTGTATATATGTATATATGTGTGTATGTATGTATATATGTGTGTGTGTGTGTATGTATGTGTATGTGTGTGTGTGTGTGTGTGTGTGTGTGTATATATATATATATATACACACACACACACACACATACATATACATTCATACATACATACACACACACATCTCTACTCATGCAATATGTTCTGCTAACTATTGACCCCAATGACAGACTCCCTCCCAGTTTATACACACACACACACACACACACACACACACTGTATATATGTATATATGTGTGTATGTATGTATATATGTGTGTGTGTATGTATGTATGTGTATGTGTGTGTGTGTGTGTGTATATACAGTATATATATATATATATATATATACACACACACACACACACACACACACACACACATACATACATACATACTGTATATATATATATATTTATAATTCTGAAAATCTTGTAATTTCTTTGAGTGTGCTGATACTTTCTATTTTGCAATTAGCCCACTTCGGCTACCAAAGAAATAATATGCATGAAAATCTCCTCCCTTTCACCTAACTCCCTTTCCACAAGGCACATTAACAAACAGCATCTTGGAGAGAACAGCTATGGATGGAAAGGAGAGCAGCAGATTCCTTGAAATAAGTTTCCAGAAAAGAGTGGCTGACGAGCGATATGAGATAGAGAAAAACGAAGCATATGGAAGATTTGTGAGAAGGTAATTTTGCTTCTCAAAACAGCTGCCTTTCTACCTCTGTGGCGGGGGGGGGGGGAAGGTAAGACCGAAGGTAAGCATGGACTAGAAGGCAGGCCCTCATGTGGTGGAATGTATTGCCGTAGGAGATATCCCTGGGCACAACCCTCATTGCCTCCTGGAAGGCCCTTAAAATCATTTTGTTTCCATGTGTCTTTGGCTCATAGGGCCATCTGATTATAATATTGTTAATTGTTTTATTAATTGCATAATTATGACATATTATATGTTTTTCTGCCCAGAGTGCTTTTACAAATATTATAAACTAAATAAAATAAATTACATCCTTTCCAAGCAATAGACCCAATCCATCTCTTTATAACGAGGAGAAAATTTACCCAGGGAGAACCTACATGGTATCTATTTAGCTGTAAGAGAATTGAAAATACAGGTAGTCCTCACTTAGTGACCACAATTGTGACCAGCAACTCTATCGCTAAGCGCTGCGGTTGCTAACTGGGAAATCACGTGACCATGACAGGCTTACGATAACACTTCCCATTCAGTTGTTAAGCGAATCACTGTGGTTAATCACTTAAGCAAGACATCATGTGACCACGACTGGCAATTTTACCTCCACATTCTCCATTAACTCTGCTTGTCGGAAGCCGGTTGTGAAGCACAAGATGGTGATCATGTGACCACAGGACACTGCGATGGTTGTAAATGCACTCCAATTGCGAACCACCTGAATGGTGATTGTGGGACCCTGCGACAGTCATAAATGCAAGGACTGGTCACAAAGCTGTTTTTTTACACCATTCTAACTTTGAACAGTCACTAAACAAGACAGTCAATCAGTGAGGACTCCCTGTAGAGACAATTAAAAATAGGGCTACTATATCTGGGCTGTAAAAAATCTGGATCACTAGATGGCAGCAAACTGCTGTAGAAAATTCTGTCCTTTTGCTGCCATTAGCTTTTTTTGTTTTTACAGCCCATTTAAAAAGTTAAAGGTTCCCCCCTGCACATTTGTGCAGTCGTGTCCGACTCTAGGGGCCGGCGCTCATCTCCATTTGTTAGCCGAAGAGCCAGCGTTGTCCAAAGACGCTTCCACGGTCATGTGGCCAGCATGACACACGCGGAACGCTGTTACAGTAGCCCTAATTAAAAGTAAAAAAGAAAGATGTAATAGAATAGAGTAAGCTGATAGATATGTCCAGTGGATAACAAAAGTGAAGATATAATGGAGAAGTTGGCAGAAAAAAGAGTGAAAGAACAGACAAGTTATCAGTACAATTAAGGACAAAACATGAAGATTAATAAAATAAACAGATTAAGAAATCAAGGGTTGGGAAGATTTAGAAATGAGTCAAATGTAGAGATAAGTTATTGGGGCTGAGGAGATGACAGCTAGGGAAAAGCAGCTTGTAATGCTCAGCATAATTTGTTATGTTTCAAAAGTTATTGGTTACTAGGGATATTTTTGGTTGGAAAAGTAATTTCTTTATATACTAGACTAAGCGTTGGATTGGGTTGGCTATGTGAAGTGAGTTGTGAAGCTCGGTAGAACACTTTCTGTAATTTGCAATAAGTTGATGTTTGCTTTTTAAGAAAGAGAATCTAAAATTGTAAGCATACAAGAAGTCATGGTCAAAATTATTTCAGAATAAAAAAAATATTAAGCACTGACAGCAATAAGCTGGTAGGAATTGTTCATCATGGCTATCAACATGTTGAGCAGGACCACCAGTGAGATGACGTTGTAGGTCCCAAACATAGTGGCCCCAACAAACTCAGTGAATTCATGTCGAGCTTTAACATTGGTCACATACAGGTTGATGAGTCCAAAGACTGACCAAAATAATGACTGGAGAGTTTCGAATAAACTGGAAAAGAAAACAAACAAACAAATAAGCAGCAAAGAATCATTATCACAACTTATTCTAGGTGCCTAGAGACCTACAGATGCAGACAAAGTATTTAAAGAAAGTATAACTATTGTTTTTTAAATATCATGTTCTCCCCATCATAAATTAAACAAGCCACTTCAATTAGATAAAGTGAGAAGAACAAAAGGGGAAACTTGTTCTCTGCAAATCCGCTATGACAGTCAATTTTGCTGCTCTTGGTCAGGAAAATGCATAGGATGATGATATCAGAACAGAAGGCAAGTTTTACCCAAAATTCTTAGCCCATTTAATCATACAATCTTTAACATATTCATCTTCTAAATTCAATTGCAACAACATTTTATACATTTTCTTAATAAAATGCTCATCGTTTGTACAAAGTTCCATTTCAAATTGTGTTCTTTCATTAAGAAAATTATATACATTCTTATACAAATTAAACCGTTCTGACAATTGTGCAAAATTAAACCAGTGACAAATATGACCTTCCAATTCTAGTTGTTCGCTTGTTTTAAGTTTAGGTATCCCTTCTTCAAAATTCAACAAATCTTCATACCTCAACCAGCTTGGTTTGCCTGCCATCTCTCTTCTAAAAAAAGCTTCTTGAGGGGACAACCACATAGGTACATTAGGAGACAATATTGGTTTATATTTATTCCAAACCCTCAGTATGGCACACCTAACAAAATGATTTTTAAAATCTTTATTAACTTTAACTTTATCATACCACAAGTAGGCGTGCCACCCAAACTGGAGATTATGTCCTTCTAATTCCAATAATTTCTTGTCCTTCAAAGTCATCCAATCCTTCATCCATAGCAAACATAGAATTTTGGGTATAATATTATGCTTGAACAATGGGAGAATATGTGGAACAAAGGTATGAAATTTACTTTGAATTATAATTTGAAAGAGAATTTTTATAAAATGAGGTACCATTGGTATTTGACTCCCGATAAGCTGTCCAAAATGTATAATGGATTTAATGTTTGTTGGAAATGTTTACAGCAGAGCTTTCCAAATTTTTCATGTTGGTGACACACTCTTACAGCAGGGCATCATTTTGTGACACACTCTTACAGCAGGGCACAAGGCAGGCACTAGGACCTGCGCGGAATCCTGGCAGGGCAGGTTTGGAGGCAGCAAGGCACAAGGCAGGCACTAGGACCTGCGCGGAATCCTAGCAGGGCTCGGAGGCAGCAGCAGCCGCGACACACCCAGACACTGCAGCCGACACACTAACGTGTCCTGACACACAGTTTGGAAAGCTCTGGTTTACAGGGTGAAGGAACTTTCTATCATTTATGGTGGACTTGTGGAAAAGCTAAGCAATTCTGGAATCAAATACATATTATTATTCAAAAGATTCTCAAAGTGGACTTACAATTGAAACCAAAGCTGTTTCTCTTGGGTTTGATGGACCAACAGTTTGAGAAGCAACATGGAACTCTGTTCTTATATATGATAACAGCAGCAAGACTCTTCTTACAGTATATGCTCAAAGATGGAAGGATGCACAAATTCCCTCAATGGAGGATTGGATGATTAAGTTAATGGAATTGGCGCAAATGGCTAAACTGACAGCACTGATAAGAGAAACTACTGTAACTGGATTTGTTTTTATTTGGAAGCTGCTTTTGGACTATTTGCTTGTAATGCAAAAAAATGAAGTTTTGATTTTGGGTTTTGATGATTAAATTGTTTGATTTTAGAGAAATAATGTTACTAAATGTTTAATAGCAAGAGATTAACTTCTATGTACTTTTATACTGTATCTGTGTTGGAGAAGGTCAGAAGCCACCTGTCTTATATGTTTTTCTGTCTATTCTTGCACTGTTTTAGTTTCTCTTGTTTCTTTTTTAGACTTGTATTCTATCTGTTCTATATTCTGTATTTTGTGTTTTAACTATATCTTGAAAATTAATAAAGCTCTCTTAAAAAAAAAGAATAGAAGGCAAGTTTTACTATCTAATTACAGGCTGCCAGGCTGCCAATATTAATGGCAGACTGATATTTATCATAATATCTAGTTCCATGTTACTTTTATCTCTGTTGAAATCAGTGACAGAATATGAGCTTTCATGTTTTGGCCCATTAAGTAAGTATTGCTGAGGCAGTCCCCGCCCACCCCGTAACATATCAAAAGTAGTATTTAAAGCATGATTCCAAACAACATTTAGCATTAGCTATCATCATCATCATCATCTGTCTCACTCAAGTCAATCTTCCTATGACGTATATCGGTAATGCTGGCTTTGCAGTCATTTTTAAACTGGCTTTTTTTCTCCACTTGATGCCTTGCTTCAGGATGCCTTGCTAGAAGAATCAAAAGTGAAGGATCTCTTTCTGAGACCCTGAACACAAAACTAATCCACATTATTGTCTAAAATTTGTTTTCTTTATTTCTGGATTACCCCACTCCTGACCAGCAAAACAGGATACAACAATCAACAGTTTAAGCAATTTCTACCTTCTGACATCAACCCTGAAATAACACACAAGGTTGCCAGGTTTTGTGTGGCACCATGCAAAATCAGGCAAAGAATAAAGAGCAATTGAACCTGCCTGAGTATGGATAGCCAGAAATGGCTCAGGCTCAGCATTAACACTGGCTATTTTTTAACTTCTTTTATGCTTTGGTGTGTACATGCCATGCCAGCTATTATACTATATCCTTCCCAGGTTTGACAGGGGTCTGTAAGAGAAGTTTATAATTTTTAAATCCCTTTTGGATATTTCTTTTTATTTACAAATATGCATGTATGTATGTATAGATAGATAAATGTATGTGTCAGGATGTCATCCATGCCATCCTGCCATGGTGCCAGAAAGGAACATCCCATCAGTCTGTTAAACTCACAGGGAACTGCAAACTATGTTAATCAAAGTATCACGCTGAGCAATTCAGCACCCAGGATTGATCAAAGGGTGATATTACCACGTTAGTTGATTTGGACACAGAAGGACCTGAAAACTGAGAGATGAAGGGAAGGGCGATCGAGCCGCGAATCCCGATTGGGGGGGGGGGAACCTTGGAGATTTTTAAACTGTTGGTTGCGGGAGCTTTATTTACTTGAGTCTTTAATGTGTAATGGATCACTGGCTATAATAAAGATTCCTTCATATCCCTGAGAGGCTTATGTCAGGAACTCTGATTTAATAGCCAACGGATCGAGGGCGTCACAGACTCGAGTCCATATGGCGACCTTACCCAAAGAATCCAGGTTTACTGAGGAAGGTCCACAAATGGAATACCCAGAACCCGTGGGAACCCCTCCGATGTCGGGAGGGGGAGACGGGGAAGATGGAGGAGAAGAGGGCTCTGGCCAGAGCGCACAGGAGTGTTTGATGCAAGAAGGCAGCTCGCCAAATGAGAGGGGAGAGGCGGAACTCAGAACCCCAACAAACCCAACCAGGCAAGAGACCAGGGGATGACTGGAGGACCAGGGAGTCAAGCCGAAGGTCCCGACCGACCTCAAGAGTGCAACTCAATCCAGGACAATGAAAACAACCAAGCCTTCTTGGTCCCTGGAGGTGGGAGGAGGCACGGAGAGGAATCTAGACCGGTGGGTGACTACACGAGAAAGAGGCTCCCGCTCCAGGTGGTCGACCTTGGAGCAGCGGACGGAGAAAATGGAACGAGAGATTAGTTCCATAGGAGAGCGCATATCCGACCTGCAAGAAGCGGTCGAGCAGCTCCTTTGGAAACTGAGCTGGGTGCAACGACCAGTGCGGTGGCGACGAAAGATCGGATGTCCTCAGAAGGAGAGAGTGACGAATCTGAAACTGGAGGTCATGGGGTGACCAGGTTGGTAACAGCTCACCCCCCTTGCAGCTGAACCCAAGCTGGGGCGACAAGGCAGACCCCGAGTGCAGATGGGACATTTGGGGTGAGAGACTTGAGGGTGAAGTTCACTGGGGACCCTAAAAGCCTGGCCTGCTTCCTAACCCATGTGAGGGGATTCATGGAAGAATGTGAGGGGTCGTTTCCCACTGAAGGCTCCAAGGTGCAGTACATTTTGACCCATCTTGAGGGTGAGGCCACGGAATGGCTCCTAGAATTGCACGATTCAGGCTGTCTGGAGCTAGAGGATTTTGAGAGTTTCATGAGCGCTCTGAGGGATAGGTTCAAAGACCCCCTTTCTAAGCTGAGAGCCAAGACAAGCTTACAACATATTAAAAAAGAAAGCAGGTCAGTCTCGGAGTATGCCACAGAATTCAGGAGGCTGGCTGGGAAGCTGACAGACTGGCCGGAATCACTGAAAATTGAATACTTCCAAGGGGGATTGCACCCAGAGATCCTAGAGTGGTCCCTAGCAAAGGGGGACCCTGGGACCCTAAGAGGATGGATTTGTTTTGCCGGCAAAGTAGAAGACATGCAAATTTGCTTCAAGAGACAGCAGCGAGCCCAAACGATGGGGAAGCGACCAGTGCCGCTGACCCTTCCCTCGGAGAGATGGGGAGCTCCTAAGTCATGGGACGAAGAGAAGGAGTGGCGGGCTAAGAAGAGACTATGCTTTAAATGTGGCAAGGAGGGTCATCGCATTGCCAGCTGCCCACAATCTGCGACCCCGACGAGCAAAGCGGGAGAGAGCGGCACAAGGATCTTGGGGGTGAAGACCAAGGGAGCCGCGGCCGCTGTGCCAAAGGGAAGGGTTTGTGAAGCCCTATCAGAAGGAGGAGACTTGACTGAGGAAGAATTCCAGCCAGCAGGAAACAAGAGCCTGTTCTAAGCTGCGCCAAAGAGCAGGCAATTATAAATAGGTGCAAAGATTCCATGGTGAGTGGAAACTGCCCAGCAATGCTTGTGAGATTACAGATAGAGACATTAGGGGTCATGGCAGCATGAATCTCGTGGGGATATTGGATTCGGGGTGTACCAGATGTCTCATGCATCCCGCCCTAGTGACTGGACTGAGACTGAAAGTGAGAAGGCTGAAAGAGCCCATCAGTTTCATTCAACTTGATGGGACAGAGATGAAAGGGGGCCCAGTGGAGTATTGCACCGAAGTGGTTCGGATGCGAATAGGAAGCCATGAAGAGACTTTGAGATTTATAGTGGCTCCCATTTCTGATCAACCTGTAGTATTGGGACTGGCTTGGTTGTGAGCCCAGAATCCCCAAGTGAATTGGGTCACTGGGCAATTAACTTTTGCTGATGGAATTTATAAGGGGTTAACCCTTGGAGAGCGGAAGGGCGAGCCTGAGCTAATAGGCGCAGCATCTGAGATGTGGGGGGAAGTGGCAGGAGAGGGGAATGATCTCATCCCTGTGCAGTACAGAGATTTAAAAGAGGTGTTCGGAGAAGTGCAGTCTAACCAGCTCCCACCTCATAGGAAGTCGGACTGTGCTATAGAACTGGAACCAGGTGCCAAATTGCCCAGAACTAAGCTGTACTCCATGACTCCCAAGGAACTGTAGGCGTTGCAGGAGTTCATTGACAAAAATGTAGAATGAGGGTTCATTTGCCCTGCCACTTCATCAATGGCTGCGCCCGTTCTTTTCAGAACCAAGAAGGATGGATCACTGAGATGGTGCACTGATTACCGGGGGTTGAATGCTATCTGTACTTCCAATAAATACTATCTGTACTTCCAATAAATACCCCTTACTGCTGATGAAGGACATGCTAGCCCACCTATCAAGGGGGAAGATTTTTTACCAAATTAGACTTAAGGGAAGCGTACTTCTGAGTTTGAATGTGGGAGGGAGATGTGTGGCGTTTAATTGCCAGCTGGGGTCCTTTGAGTACTTAGTAAAGGGGAAGCTGAGACCTTGCGTGTACCTTTCCCGCAACTTCACCGACACGGAACGCCGCTGGCACGTATGGGAAAAGGAAGCATTTGCAGTATGCTGGACTTTGATGAATTGGTGGCATTTACTAGAAGGGGCAGCTCACCCCTTTGAAGTTTGGACAGATCACAAGAAGTTAGAAGCACTGTGCACTCCAAGAAAGTTAAATCCCAAGAAGATTAGATGGGCTCAATCTTTAGTAGATTCAATTTCACTCTAAAGTACTTACCCAGGGGAAAGAATTTTTTGGCCGATGCTTTGTGTCAGTTACCACAACACTGTTGTGCCAGAGGGAAGAGGTAATAGATTCAATCATCCCCACCCAACAATCGGGGATGGCAGTGGTCACAAGGGGTCAGAAGTCCGAGCCTAATTTAACAGTAGAAGGGGATTTACGAAATGAGCTGCAGTTGGCACTAAAAACTGATGTGTGGTTGCAAACTAATAAAACAAACCTGACAGAGAAACAGGAATTCTGGTGGAGTGGGGATAGGCTGTATATTCCGGAGCCCCTGAGAAGGAAAATACTTGAGAGATGCCATGATGCAAAGTCAGCTGGGCACTTTGGATTCCTAAAGACTTTGCACCTTTTGAGGCGGCAATTCTGGTGGCCATCCCTTTGCAAAGATGTGGAGGAATATGTAGCCAGTTGCCCAATCTGTGCCATGGCCAAAAGAGTGGGGGGGACGGGACCCAGAGGACTATTGCAGAATGTGGCAAGCCCCACCTAACCTTGGAAACAGATAGCTATAGACTTTATAGTAGATTTACCAGAAAGCCACAAGAAGGCAGTGATTTGGGTAGTAACCGATTTATTTTCAAAGCAAGCCCATTTCATTCCTTGCACTGGTATACCAAATGCAGGACAGCTAGCCAAGATGTTTGTGCAACACATTTATAGACTACACAGGACCCCTGAACGAATCATAAGCGACCGGGGCGTACAATTCACCTCCAAATTTTGGAGGGCATTCCTAAAGATGATTGGCGTGGAACAAGGCTTAAACTCCAGCCATCATCCAGAAACAGACGGAGGCTGTGAACATACTAACCAAGTGTTGGAGCAGTACTTTAGATGCTACATCAGCTATCAGCAGGACAATTGGGTGGATCTACTTCCATTTGCCAAAGTGGCTTATAACAATTCAGTACACCAGAGTACAGGATTTCCCCCTTTCCAAGTGATGAATGGCAAGAGTTTGTGGCATTCCTGGAGTTGCCAAAAGATAAAACCAAAATCGTCCCATTGGATGAGTGGATGAAACGCATAGCTGACGGGTGGCCAACAATAGAGAAGGCATTGGAAGGCGCCAAAGAAACTTACAATAAATATGCTGACCACAAAAGGGCATGAGAATGGCAACAGAAAGTGGGGGCAAAGGTGTATTTATCTACAAAGTTTCTAAGATCCTCACAGCCCTCAAAAAAGCTGGGTCCAAAATACGTGAGACCTTTTCCTATCACCAAAATTATCAACAATGTGACAGTACAGTTACAGCTACCAAAAAATTTGAGTAATGTGTTTTGTATTTTGTATATAAAGCACTAAAGGCGGGGGGTTTATTTTTAGGGGGGCAGTATGTCAGGATGTCACAGTATGTGTGTATATAAGTAAGATGTAGTGTATTTGCATTTTATATTGCTATTTTAAAGTTTATATAACCCAGATTGCTAACTTTCATAACTGGGTGTACAAGAGGCTTAAGGAGCAATATTGGTCAACAAGTTTCTTCCTTACAAAGTACAAGGAAAAATGAAACAAATCAACCTGATTTGGGGGTTGGAGTGTTTAAGGACTGTTATTGGTAAGCCCTTAAATCACCCCAACTCCCCCACCACAACAAAATCTGAAATTTTCAGTCCCATCCACTCTGTTGGGCTCTAGCAAATGGGGCCCTGGGGACTGATTGTAGTCTGTGGGCTTTTCTTACTTTGAAATGTTGGAAAGAAATGATATAAAGGGGCTCAGGACTCTGTATGTCTATCTACAGTATATCTGTCAGCAAGAAAACAGGTTGGATTAGGACCAAATTTTGTGAGCCAGGAGAAGCAAGTGAACAATAGAGTGAGTTTAAAAATAGGTCAGATTTTCCCTCTCTCTCTTTCTCTCTCATTAGAGTTAGGCACCACTTTGACTCTAACATGATGCTGGGTGGCTCACAATTTAAAACAAGCAACAATTAAAAAATGTGCAATACAAACAAAATAAGATAGCATCCATCCAAACAATACAGTATTGTATTGTAACAAAACAGCATGTAACAAAAACATGTCTAACAAGAGGGACACATCCACCCTACTCCAAGTCCTAAGAGAACAGTCAGGTTTTCAAGGCCTCTTGGAATGCTGTCAGGATGGGAACCACATAATAATCTGTGGAAGGATCTCTTTCCAGAAGACAGGTATTGTGACAGAGAAGACACACTTCCTGTTGATGGATGTTGTTTAACTGAAGGGAGCCAGAGCACACCAACTCTGCCAACTTTTACTGGATGGGCAGAAAACATGGGAGATAGACATGCAGCACCTTGAATTACATCTGGAGGCGCACCAGCAACCAGTGCAACCAAGGCATGCACATCACAGGCACACCAAGGCATGCACATCACAACTTGCACCACTGCATTTTGGTCTAGTAGAATTATCTGAGTGGTCTTCAAGAGCAGCCCCATGTACAGTGTGTTGCAGTAGTCAAGCCACAAGCTGAGTTGGGCATGAGTGACTGGCTGAAGAGCCTCCCGATCCAAGAAGGGGTGCAACTGGCAGACTGGATGAAGCTATGCAAAACCCTTCTTGGCCACAGCTGCCATCTGCTCTATGAGCAGGAGTTGGGAGTCCAAGTAGACTTGTCTTTAATGAGGAACTAACTCCATCCAAGATTAAAGATGGAAAATCGCTGGATGTGGAGGGCTCTAAAATCCACAGCCACTCAGTTGTGGTAGGATTAAGTTGGAGCCGGTTTCTCCCCATCCAGGACCAAACAGCCTCCAGGCACTGGGATAAGACCTCAACAGCATCACTTGGCCAGCTCGGTGTTGAGAAATATAATTGGGTATCATCAGCATATTGATGATACTGAACTGGCAGACAACTCACACAGCAATTTCACACAGATGTTAAACAGGAGGGAAGAGAGTGTTGAACCCTGAGACACCCACAAAAGAAGGGCAAAGGGAGCAACTTCTCACCTCCTGTCAACACCAACTGGAACTGGCCATGAAGGAAGACCCCCCCATAAAACAGTGGCCCCAATTTACAGCCCTCAGAGCCTGTCCAGCAGGAGACCATATTTGATGGTATCAACGGCCACTGAGAGATCAAAACCACCCCAATCTCGGTTCCACCAAAGGTTACTAACATGAGTGACCAATGCTGTCTCTGTACTGAATCCTGGCATGAAACCTGACTGAAACAGGTCTAGATAACTTCCTCTAGATTCTCTGTAACTGTAGTCCAACCACATTCTCTGCAACATTCTTTATAAACGGAAGATTGGAGAGAGAATTGTTTGGTCCAAGGACAGCCTCCTGAGGAGGGGATATACCATCACCACCTTCAAGCCTGAAGGCACCACCCCCTCTCAAGAAGCCAACTACAGCATGGATCCAACTACAGGTCAGCTCCCAGGCCTCCAGAACAACTCAGGAGGGACCTGGATCTAGTAAACAGGTGGCTGAACTAACAGTTTGGAGTATCCTGTCCACTTCCTCAAGAGTCATTGATCACTCATTCCAGATCACACCACCAAACTGCGCCCTGGGCACCAGTTGGAGTTCAGCTTTGAGCAGATCTGAGTGACTTTATCTGCCAAGTAGTTAGAATATTTTTCACAGATCTATTAGGAACTGTGGAGGAAAAAAATCCAGAAAAATCCCCCCAATGCATTCCTGGGAAGAAGCAGTTGGGTAGTGGTTTGGAATGGTGCCAACTGCTCCGTTCTTAATCCCACCCTTTCCCATTTCTGTTCATGTGTTATATTCTGCATGCTTTCCCTATCCTGTTTTTAGTTTCAGTAAAGCCTGGAAGTTGATAGATACTTATTTAGCTGTTTGGGGAATTCTGGATCAAATACCTCCCTTATTTAACTGTGTAGGTATGTAGACTACGTATGTATGTATGTAGGTATGTATGTAGTATGTAGTAGGTATGTAGGTATGTAGGTATTTAACTGTGTAGGTATGTAGACTATGTATGTATGTATGTAGGTATGTATGTAGTATGTAGTAGGTATGTAGGTATGTAGGTATCATTGACTACGCTAAAGGCTTTGATTGTGTGGATCACAACAAACTGTGGCAAATTCTTAAAGAGATGGGAGTACCAGACCACCTTACCTGTCTCCTGAGAAACCTGTATGCGGGTCAAGAAGCAACAGTTAGAACCGGACATGGAACAACCGACTGGTTCAAAATTGGGAAAGGAGTACGATAAGGCTGTATATTATCACCCTGCTTATTTAACTGATTTAATCACAAGCCGGAGTTAAGATTGCCGGGAGAAATATCAACAACCTCAGATATGCAGACGATACCACCCTAATGGCAGAAAGTGAAGAGGAACTAAAGAGCCTCTTGATGAGGGTGAAAGAGGAGAGTGCAAAAGCTGGCTTGAAACTCAACATTAAAAAAACCCAGAATATGGCATCTGGTCCCATCACTTCCTGGCAAATAGAAGGGGAAGAAATGGAAGCAGTGACAGATTTTATTTTCTTGGGCTCCAAGATCACCGCAGACGGTGACTGCAGCCATGAAATTAAAAGACGCTTGCTCCTTGGGAGGAAAGCTATGGCAAACCTAGACAGCATATTAAAAAGCAGAGACATCACCTTGCCGACAAAGGTCCGTATAGTTAAAACTATGGTTTTCCCAGTAGTAATGTATGGCTGTGAGAGTTGGACCATAAGGAAGGCTGAGCGCCAAAGAATAGATGCTTTCGAACTGTGGTGCTGGAGAAGAGAGTCCCTTGGACTGCAAGGAGGTCAAACCAGTCAATCCTAAAGGAAATCAACCCTGACTGCTCATTGGAAGGACAGATGCTGAAGCTGAAGCTCAAGTACTTTGGCCACCTGATGCGAAGAGAGGACTCACTGGAGAGGACCCTGATGCTGGGAAAGACTGAGGGCAGAAGGAGAAGGGGACGGCAGAGGATGAGATGGTTAGATAGCATCACCGATGTAATGAACATGAATTTGAGTAAACTCCGAGAGACAGTGGAGGACAGGAAGGCCTGGCGTGCTATGGTCCATGGGGTCACGAAGAGTCGGACACGACTAAACGACTGAACAACAAGGTATGTAGAAACCACTTTCTAATTTTGATCAGCCTTTTTTGTTTCCAAACCATTTGGCATCCATCCAATCAATAAATGCAATTAGAAGGAATTTAAACTTGAAGTAATCTGGAACTAGCTATCATTTCCCCTGATCCATGACCCCATATGTTAGAAATAGATTTTCAAAAACACAACTTACTTTCAGGTGCATTTATATTTTCCTTTGGGCTGCAATCTAAATTTCTCTTGGTTATCCCTTAAGGATCAGTTTTCATGGTGATCAGAAGGTAAACTGCGAACTATTGGTAGATCCTTGAGTGATTTGCAATAAAATGGTAAGGATTTTTTTTTTACTAATTTTTGTTTAACAATAACAACAGGAATATGACTTTCCTTTGTCTTAACTGATATTGTTGAAATGAAGTGTGTCTTTCACACCAGATTAACTGATTAATCCAAAAAGTTAGTAAAAAACACAGTAAATTATATAAAACTGTTCCTAGTTTTCAAAGAGTACTTCCATATTACACCATTTCCACTCATCAATCCCGCACAAAACAATCTGAAGCCAGTCAAACATTATTTCTGCCAGACTTGAAACATTTAGAACGTACAAGTGCAAAACCCTTCATCCAATCAGTGTCACATCTCCTACATTATCTGAGATCCTAGAGAAACAAACATATCTTTGCCCCTACTCCAAACAAAAGAGAAATAAAATAAGGATAAAAAGGAATAAAGGGGCGCCATAGGTACAGTCGGTCGGCCTCACTTAGTTCCAGGTAATTTGGTAAAATGGTAATCAAAGAAAAAATAATTGACTTTCGCTTCCGGGTGCTGGAATGAGTGGAGCGAAGAGCTGATAGCTCCGCGGTTTTCTGTCTGCGGCGAGAAAATCTCTGAAAAATCACCATCGAAGAGAGGGTGAGCAGAAGATTTATCACAAGGGTCGTCGAACCTGCTGCTCTATCCTGACCCCTGTATTCCCACTACAGGGGAAGGGAGATTTGAGTGGTAACAGACGACTGGAACTAACATGAAAGCTCTGCAGAAACTGTGAAACTAATTAAGTTAAGTAGCTCCTCATCCAGCCTTTTAGTTGCACTTTTTTTTTTAATATTACTGGATTTATTAAGCACTAGGATTTATCTCTGGACTGTGATTTATAGATGCTGGTGTTTTATTTTTCTTTCTTGTCAGAGGAGTGTTTGAACGGTGGGTTTGGAAAGATAGTTGACTCTGCCTGGAGTGGGCTGAGTGACTTTCTCTTTTGATTCTAAATATTTCTACTCTTGGTTTGCTTTCATCCTTATTGCAATTATAAGTATTTTTTTTTCCTTTGGGGACTAATTTGCCTGGATTTAAAGTTTTTATGGATAAATGAATTACTGATTTGATATTCTTTCTTCTACCTGTTTGGGATTTTTATTATGAAAGAACTCTTTTTGCTTTTCTCCATAAGTGTTTGAATATTTTTTGGATTATATAAGTCACTTTATAGAATTTTTATGAATGCCTTGGACTCCTTCTGTATATAAATTAGACGACTTATTCATGGTTGGACTGTGTGGATATAAGCTGCCGTGAGAAACCTTGGGATTGTTTATCTTTTTTGTTATTATTTTGACTACAATAGAACCTCTCTGTTCCTTTTTTATCTTTTATTCACTTGCTCTTACGCTTGGACATACAATTTTAATGGACTAGATTTTTTTGCTATTCTGATAACTACATTTAAAGGACTATTTTTATTTTTAAAAGTTTTTTTATTCTCCTATTATTAAAAAGGGAGAAGAAGAGAGAAAAGAGAAAGAGAAGAAAAAATAGTAGTCCCTTTTTTCTGTTTGTTCTTTGTCTTTGTCTTCCCCCTCTCCTCTCCTTCTTTTTTTTTTCCCCTTTTTTTCCTTTTTTCCTTTTCTCTCTTACAGGGAAACTATCTACATTATGACAATCATGGCATTAACACCTGGAGTGTCGGTGGAGCCTCTTCAGTCAGAGATGAGAAAACTTCTGGAAGTGATGACACCATTTAATAAAGAAATGAGAGAGAAGGAGTGCATTTTGAGACGGAGAGCAGTTCCAGAACAGTTGAATGAAGATGTAGGAGAAAGGACTGTTTCTATATTAGATAAACCCTTGGAGATAAAAGAACAAGATCTAGATTTGGAAATAGATAAAATTTTTAGAGAACAGAGAGTGTTTAAAGAATAAAAGTTAAGGATAATTTCTACTTTAAAAGTTAAAACATTTCTAGAGAAATATAAGACAGACATGAGGGAGGCACCAGGAGAACGTAAGAAGCATTTCATAGAATAGAATAGAAGTAAAGAATAGAGATAAATGGCTGACCTATAAGGACTTTTTATTGTTAAAATTGATGGATTGGCAGAAAAGGATAAATTGACACATTTATTAAAAGAAAATTCAATTATTACTCTTTTAAAGATTAGAAACTATTAATGGACTATTTGGAAAATGTTGGGCAAAGCTTATAAGAGGATTTGAAGATTAAATTATATATAAATTGATATATTAGATAAGAAATGTTTTTTAATGTGATTTACAGACTTAATATGTAAGATGCATTTTATAGAATAGAAGTAAGGAATAGAGATAAATGGTTGATTTATAAGGACTTTTTATTATTAAAATTGATGGATTGACAGAAAATGAGAGATTGATATGTTTATTAAAAGAAAATTTAAACTATTACTTTTTTAAGAGTAGAAACTAATAATGGACTATTTGGAAAATACTGGAGGGGCAAAGTTTATATGAGGATTTGAAGATTAAATCATACATAAATTGATATATTAGACAAGAAATGTTTTTTTAATGTCATGTATAGACCTAGCATGTATGACAAATTTTGTAAAGTATTGTGACCAGAGATTAATCGGAAGCTGACTACTTTCTATGTTTCATCTTTTTTCTTTTTTTTCTTTGCTTTACTACACCTTTTCTTCTTCTTTCTTTGATTTGTATTTCTATTTCTTTTTCCGTTTCCAACTTTTAACTATGTATATTCAAAACCCAATAAAATATTTATAAAAAAGAAAAAAGAAAAAATAATTGAGCATATATAGGACCAAGCTTTAAACAGCACGGATTTTGTATGGATTCTTAAAAGGTAAATTCTGCTTCATCAACTTTTTAGTGTTCAGAGGTGAAGGGGCTAATTCTGTTAACTATGAACATTCATGGAGAGGGCTTTGGTAAGTGACCAACGATGTGTCACAACTTTGTGATACACAGTCTTCCCCTTCTGTACTTGTGTCACAAAGTCACATGCAAAAGGTAATCATGACCATGCATATAATATTTCTGAGGAAATCTCAACTTCTTGCAGATGCCCATACTATCAAAAAGCTCATGACCAAATTCCTCATTGGGAGAGGATGGCTATAAAGAAAAAAAAATGTGCTGTTTCAGAGGATGAAAGTGAAATGAAGTTTAAGAAGGGCCTCACCAGAAGAAAAGGGAGCCATTCATTTTACAGGGATACAGCTGTTTAAAACAGGGGGGTTACTTATTGGCTGGTTGCTTGTTGGAACTGAGAGTGTTGGAAGAATTAAAGGGAAAAAAAAGAAGAGTTTGGGAAGAAGGAAGGAAGGAAGGAAGGAAGGAAGGAAGGAAGGAAGGAAGGAAGGAAGGAAGGAAGGAAGGAAGGAAGGAAGGAGTAGCATGTTAGCATATGTGTGCACATGTGCTATGCAAGACTGCTGAATAGTGGAGGGAGGGAGGAAAGAAAAGCCTTGGCAGCTGGAGAGGAGACTCCCGAGGAACTCAGTTGCAACGGACCAGACAAACCTGGGAGAAGAGGCAATGGCCCAGGTGTGTGATGCCAATGTAGGCACAAGTAGAGAAAGTTCCCTGAAGGTCTCAGGGCAGCAGAAAGGCTAGTAACAATTGGATGTATCCCAATACTACCTGTCACAACAACAGGTGGAAGAAATGGTCAAGCCAGAGGGGGCCAAAGGAAGGACCAGATGCCAGAGTGGACCAGATGCACTGTAGCCAAGATAGGCAAAGCTGAAGGAGCAAACACCAATGGGCCATCACCACAGAGCTAAAGCCAGATGTGGTGTCAAGGGATGTGACACTACCAGATGTGACATTGGTGGCAGTATCAAGCAACATCGGCAGTGATTCCTAGTCCACAATGATAAAATCCAGGCTCCAACTGTGTCAGCTGATAATAGAGACTAGCCCAACAATAACATTTGCCAAGGAGAAGTAGCTGGTAGTATATAGGACTGGGGCCAGGACAGAAAGAGATAAGAAGAGCTGAAGTTAGCGTAGACAGTAAAGAATAGAAGTAAGGTAGTTAGGAAAAATAATTAAATAGAAGTTAGAATAAAGATAAATTAAAAAATGTAATAGAGCTTAAAAGATAAAATACCTATAAAATAGTTGGCATAGGGTAGAAACACATATTGTAAATTAAAAAGCAATAGGTAATCTTTCTTTTCTAATGAAAAACAACTTTTTGTTTATAATAAAACACTTTCCCATTGGAATTGATGTATGAGCATCCTGCATGAGAGCTGTACCGTGGCACTCATCAAAGAATCTTGAGTGCTCAAAGTGGCTCTAGTGATCATGAAATAAGAAGACTTGTCTTTTTATGATGGACATTAAAAATTAGAAAGCAAAGAATGCCAGTAAATGGGCAATTTTCTTAGCGGAAGTAAGTAAGAAGTAGAGTGGTTCAGGGATCTGTCTTGACTTAGGGTTAAGAAGTGTACTGGTCAAATTTGTTGATGTTATTCAGCAATTTAAGATGGTAAAATGAAATGTGATTGTGAAGGGCTCCAGAAGGATCTTGCTACTCTTATATTCTTATGTAAATGAATGACTAGCACCCTCTCTATCTACACTTTCAAAAAATGTTATCTCTTTGGTTGTTTGCAAAAATGTTTTGCTGTGAGGCTAAACTTTCTGACTGGAAGGATGCTGTTGCTCTGTTTGAATTTGAAAACCTTTTGCAGGCTATGATGGTAAAAAGACAGGATGATGAAACTTGGAGGGGGACAGTGGTTGCCAGAATCAAAAAGCCGTGAGGCAATGTGAGCAATGAAAAAATTATCTGCTTAGAAACTGTTTACCAATTTAGCATTACAAATAGAAAGGTTTCTTCCGCCTGTTGTTGTGACAGATAGTATTGGTTACTACTGTCGCCCCCTGAAGCTACTGCTGCTGCAAGCTACTACTACTGCAAGCTACTACTACTGAACTACTACTACTACTGAACTACTGAACTACTGAACTACTGAACTACTACTGCTGCAAGTTCTTCAAGCCTTACAATGCCTCTCCTTGGCTTTTTTTGTGATTCTAAATACATCTCAGTGGAACCAGAAATAAATTGGCTTAGCTGCTGAATGCAAACAATGGTAATACAAACAGTAGTACAAAGCTGATTCTGAAGTGGTGCATAGATCCCATGTGGAAGTGCCTTAGCAGCAGAAATCTAAATATACACTTAGAGCATTATATAGTATAAAGCTCAGTAATAGATCAAGTTCAGCTGTTAATATTTATTAATAAAAAATAAAGTGTTTAGTTTTAACATAGCACTTGTAAATGTTAGTTTATAGTACTATCTTGTCAGGATAAATTTAGTTTTTGAATCAATGTGAGAACCTCAAAATCATGTTTTAGCATCATTGTGAGAAATGCCTTAACCATACCTTTTGAGGCCATACCAAAATTAATGCTAAGGCATTAATGTAATGATTGTAACATCCTAAGTAATGATTGTAACATCCATGAACTGGAACCAATTCAATTAATCATAGCACTTCCTTTCCATTGCCCACCAGTGGAATGAATATCACTTGTATAACAGTAATTCCTGTTCCTGTTGTAAGATTGTTGTATCCAAAAGTAGCCTCATTCATAAGCATCAATGACATTTCAGAATATCTGTATTATTCAGACTGTGACCTATATAACTTTATCCTCCATACAGTTTGATGTATTTCAATTTATATTATTAATTCTGCAAAATTATTGTTATGAACGAAACTTTTAAAGTATCATGCTAACTTCTCATAAAGATTCTCTATCATTGCAGTTCTGAGAAATAAAAAAGGATACAGATAAAATATTATGCAATTTTAGAAATGTTATAAAACAAGTTTTTTAAAGTCTAACTTACGTTGAAAATGCATTATTTTGATTTTCACAGCGTATCCCTTTGCAGCGATCAGGTTCATTTGTTTCGTAATAAAAATATAGCTGGTTAAGTCCATTTGCAAAAGCTAGCAGTACAAGACAGTAGATGAACAGAAATTTTAAAATATCCAGTAGCATTCTTCCAAGAGAGATCTGCAGTGGTCCCAAGTGAGAATTTGCAGTGAATAATGAGATTAGGCGCAAAGAACTAAAAATATTTGCAATAGCAAACAAGGCCTCTGCAACCAGTGTTGGATGCCACATATCCCAGCTCTGTCTTGCAAGCAGCCCACTGTACTGAAAACAAAATAATGAGACAGTATTAACAAGTCTTTCTCCACTGTACCAGCCCTTTATGTGGCATTTTTATTTTTTATGAACTCAAGACTGCACAAAAAGAAAACACATCTCCCCAAGGCCATTCTTTACAAAGTGATGGCTGGCTAGAGCTCCTTTCCGCTGTTATTTTACAGTTCTGTGAGAGGAGGATATTCAGATTCTCTATGCAGAGAATAGAGAACCCTTTCTCAAAAAGGATTGAAATTTGAACTATGAATCAAATTAGTCAAAGTATTAAAACAACTGAACTAAGAAGGAAATGCAAAATGCTTGGGGCTGTTAGACAAAGGAAGTTCAGTTGAAGACTCAGACTGTCCGTAAGGCTCTAACCAGCCTGTGACTCCCCATACCAACCACTCTCACACGGCCAGGGAATGGGCAACTACCAGCAAACTCCCCAGTTGCTGTGAAACTAGCATAAAACATACTTTTATTCCCTAAGGTAGGCTAGTCAAAGAGCAATCTCAGATAGACTTGGGAGGAATATGGAGTAAGGAGTCATGATGAGGACAGATTTCACAGGAAATTATTTTGATTTTTTACAGTGGGGACCTAGAAAAGGAGGGTTGATAATAGAGATGGATCACCACATAAGTCGGGCTCTGTTTCTGTCATTTTTTTTATACCTGGAATAAGGAATGTCTAATATAAAACATGGAGTGAGATGGCTGTTTCACATCTTACAAATGGTAATAATAATGTAAAACTGATCATTGAGAGAGATTGATGATATATATGTATGGTGCACAGAATCATCAAATGGGTTTTCAAACTTGTATGCAAGAAGGACTATACAGTTAGTTGATTTCTAGGGAACAAAAAGTGACACTCAGTTTTAAAATACTCTTCCTACATTGCTTGGGCATTAGACATTGGATGTAAACAACTGCCTTGTTTAAAGACAGTTCACAGTTACAACGGTGATGGAAAAGTAACTTTACAACCAGTCCTCGCATTTATGACCTTTGCAGGTCATAAATGTAAAGCAAAGAAAAGCTGAAGTAAGATCATAAGCACAGTCATGGTATCATTTAGCAACTGCTTCACTTAACGACCAAGTTGCTGGTCCCAACTGTGGCCTCTAAACAAGGACTACCTGTATTTATATGGATAAAAAAAAGATACATTCATGGAACAAAATACATCCAAAGAAAATGTCAAGCGTCTAATATTTGTTAGGGTTTGTTACCTTTGAAAACGCAACTATTTTCAGTGATATTGTTGCCAGGTATAGTGAGTTCATTACAAAATCCATCAGATTCCACCAGTCATGAATGTAATCTTGCAGGCCGCCATCCCACATTTGTTTAATTTCACCCCAAATAAACCCTATAAATATAAAAAGCAAATATTAAGTACATTACTAATTATGTGAGCAATCATTTTAACTGAAGTTTCCATAATGAATAGAATTAGGATTACCAGATCAGGGCTGCAAAAATCTTCACAGATACTAGATGGCAACAAAGAGATACAGAAAACTCTAACTTCCATCTAGTGGCATCTGGATTTTGCAAATCAGATCTGATAGCCTACGCCACAGAAAGTTCTCCAGTATCAGTAGCTTCTGTTAAACTTGCAGTGGTATGCATTTCAGTCCCACTAATTGCAGGTTTAAAAGTGAGATCTCAAATTTATAGCTGTCTTTAAAAAGTTTTTTTTAAACCAATGAATCAATTCAGCGGTTGTGGAATCATTTTCTTTTCTTTCAAGGTGATGCTCATATGGTAGGTGAATGTCACTCAAGAGAAACTGTATATGATGAAAAAAATCAGTCACCTAAAATTCAATTTATTGTTAGAAAAGAAATACTTTATGATATTTGAAAGCCACTAACAGCACATTTCTTTTCTCCACCAATCATAATTGAATTGATACAGTCTTTCTTGGAAATGGTTTTTTGTAAGTAGCAAATTTTGTACAACTTTGTGCTTTAAGTGGGGGTTAAGGTTTGCAGAAGCACCTAAAGAGATTGTAAGGCATAATCTTATATTGAAGATCCTCTATGCATGAACTATAAAGTGTGGCATTAGCCCCACTATATTGTTGAAAATTAATTGTGTTCAAAAATACATTGGCAACGAACAAGCAATTTAAATTAGTTAACAGTGCTGCCAAATCAGGGTGTGGACATTCTGAAATGAGTGGAGAGTGGAGAACGCTGGCACTGTATCCTGTATCCCTTTATAGCTACAACTATCAATCCCTATTAACGACACAACTTTACACCATATTTAAGTCTGGTGCAAGTTTCTCTCCCATTTATTATAATGGGAAATAATTCTGTCCACATTGTCACTACAGAAAATAATATATAGGGCAAAACTATATATAGTATAGATATGTCAGTATAGATATCTCACATATAGAAAGCATCAGTGGGATGTGAAATCTGTTTGTGTGTGTGTGTGTGGGGGGGTATTTCTCTTGCTGTATCCATGTCTTGCACACCTAGAGTCCAAAAGAGGGGACTCCAGTAAAGAACATTAAAGAAAAAAGGCATTTTGCATATAGAACATGTTGCACAAGGTAGCCTGGTCTCTGAACATGGGTGGCAACTTGAATGCATTGCTAATACTTATCTGCTTAGTATTCTAGCCCACCAAAAGGGAATGCAAAAGGGAATAAAACATCTCATAGAAACAGGCAAACTACACTAGAAAGTATAAACTCAGCTCAGACATTAAAAAAATGATCCGTTGTTGCTTACTGTTGTGACAACGTAGTGCTGCTCTCATTACTTTGAAGATGTATCTGATGGCAGCCTACTAGATATTCACAACCAGGACAATGTCAACATAATATGGGAAGACATCCAGGTCAGGTGAGATCTAACAAGCTATTGGGGAGGAGCAGAGGGCAAGTATGAGAAGCACTGCTGCTTATGATGTGGCTGGATTAAAGCCAAAGGATTTGAAATATAAAGACAAAAGGCTGCTGATGTGCCCAGAGGAAAAAGGGAAAATGGATGCTGTAGGGATAAGTATTTGTGGAATGTCAGAACCATGAACCAAGGGAAACTTGATACTGTCAAAGTAGAAATGTCAAGATTGATAATTAACATTAAGAAGAAATGTAATAACTGTCAACTGTTAATAGATACTAACTATATTATCAAATTCAGTGTTGAATACAACCCCAAAATAATAGTGGAAAAGTTTTATTCAGTTGGGGGTGGGTGGGGAAAGAAGACTGGATGCTGACTGCAGCTCAGAACACAAACTCCTTGCAAAATTACAACTTAAAGAAAATAAATAACCAGACTAACAACCTTTGCAATATTCTCAATTATTATTTGGTGAAGATAAAAATGAGATTTATTTATTTATTTATTTATTTATTTATTTTCTATCCCACCTTTATTATTTTTACAGATAACTCAAGGCGGCGAATGTACTAATACTCCTTCTTCCTATTTTCCCCACAGCAACAACCCTTAGGCATGAAAGCCAGCTGAGAGACCTTGGGCAAGTCACTCTCTCTCAGCCCAACTCACCTCACAGGGTTGTTGTGGGGAAAATTGGAGGAGGAAGGAGTATTAGGTACAGTATGTTTGCCGTTATTTATAAAAATAATAAAGGCGGGATAAAAATTAAACAAATAAACAAACCCTGTGAGTTGGGCTGAGAGAGTGTGACTGGCCCAAGGTCACCCAGCCGGCTTTCATGCCTAAGGCGGGACTAGAACTCTCAGTCTCTTGGTTTCTAGCCTGGAGCCTTAACCACTAGACCAAACTGGACAAATGCATTAGATTTGATAGAGTGCTTGGAGAACTCTGGTGTGAAATCCATATCACCATTAGAGATGAAGCCTATCACTTTAGTAATGTTTAGAATTATATATAGTTTTATATATTAATATACCAATGACATAGATTTATATAGCACTGCATTCCTACTTGATTTTGCAATCATAAAATTTTAACAGTATTTATGTTTTAAATTTGTGCTAGCACCTTGAGTTTTAGTTATTCTTGGCACAATGGGATGGTTTTAATTTTAGTATTGAATGTACATTTTGTTGGTCAATGACTGAAATAAATGGATGTTGTTGTTGTTGTTGATGATGATGATAATACATCTGTCTGATGATAAGTTGAAAATAGCTGAAGAAAGACAGAAAGCAAAAGGCAAGAGATATGTAAATTTGCCCAACTAAATGCTAAGCTCCCAAGAGCAAGAAGAGACAAAGGAGTATACCTAAGTAGGCAGCAAAGAAATTGAGACTAACAGTTGAATATGGAATACAAGAACTTTATTTAGGTTAGTTAAGGAAGAGAATCTTTTATGCAAAGAGGGAAATGTTAAAAGGCTATATACTAGAGATATGGCATGAATATAGGAAGAACTGTACCCAAAAGATCTCAAAACTACTGTACATATGAAAGTTTGATCACTGAACTAGAGCTACACATTCTGGAAAATGAAGTTAAATGAGCACTAGAAAATATTACTAAGAATAAAGCTGCGGTAGTTAATGAAATTCCAGCAGAAATATTAAACATCTTACAAGCTGTTGGCAGTTAAGGTGCCACTTGTTTAGAAGCAGGCTTTATTATATAGCATTGGCCAAGGATCTGGAAAATATCAATTCATATTCCTATATCAAAAAGGGCAATGCTAAAGAATGCTCAAAACTACTGAATAATTGCATTAAACTCACATGTTAATAAAATAATTTGTAGGCCTCACAGTATCCAGAGATTCTTTCAAAGTCTCTTCTGGCCATGTCATTTGTCTCCACATCATTCAAAAGGAAAAATAATTGTGGGTGGGTTTAAATTGTGAATAAATCACATTGCTTACATCTAATGGAGTTCCAAAAAGATACCTATTTTTGCTTTATTGATTATTCAAAGGCTTTTGACTGTGTGGGCCACAGCAAATCATGATAAACTTTAAAAACAAGAGTGTATAGATCCTTCCATAATAGCTTAAAGGTTAACCTTTAACTAGGTCTTCTTTAAAAAACATTGACATTTCATCCACATAAAAACAGGATCACTTCATTACACAGTACCTTGAGGTCTGAGGAGAGATGTGGTAATTCTGATTAATACATTAGGTGTGAGAAGCTATCTATTATATACTTTTAAATAAGACTTAAATTGATATGGGATTGGAGGGCAGATTTTCAATATATATCTGTGTTATTGAATTCAAGTTTCTAAGTAAATTTTAAACCAATGCCCAATAAGATGTGTAAATTCTGGACTTTTGGCCACTATGGAGAGCATCTGCTACTATTCAAAGTTTGTCGAAATGTATGATAGACTATGGGTGATTGTTGTGATACGTTAAGGGCTAAAAAACCCTAAACTGATATTAGTTTATTCTAATATTCTCTTCAATTGATATTAGTTTCTCCAAGATTGAGTTGCAGCAAAGTAGTGAGTACCAGGACATTATAAACAAGTCTTTAGCCTTTCCGTTCCATGCTCATGACTTGAATTTTAGGTAATCAAGAATGGGGGCTATTGGAAAGATTGGTGTGATATATGTAAGAATTTCATACAGGAGCACCACATTCCTAGAAAAACCTTATGAACAGAATTCCTTAAATGAATATTATAAAAGGGATTGCATGGACAAAGATATCTAAATCACTGAGTACAGTCAGAACCCATGTAGTAAGTGTATTTGTAATATTTAATTATGTGAGTCAATTATTTAAATTGGAAATTGATTAAGTACAATTTTAGATTGGGAGTCTAAAAATTGTCCATTGATGAACTTCCCATGTAACGTTGAAGTGGCTAATCCAAAACATTTCTTAATGCTTACAAATTTATTATCACATGAACTTATTCAAGGATATAGTAATTAGTATAGCTAGGCTGTTTGCACTAAATTTTATATGGAATTCTGGTTTGTGACTGTTGCCTTCCTGTGTATTTTCCTTTAGCTTTATTTAATAAAATAATTTTTCATTAAAACCTTCACTACCTCATAGGTTGCACACCAACCCTTTTGTTTCAGGATCAGCATGAGGTTTGTTAAGTCTTGTATTTCTAGGCAGAAAGATCCAAAGCACCTACCATTTATTTTCCCAGGGCAGGGCAGAATAGGAATAAAAATAAACTACATAATATGAAAAAAAAAACAGTTTGAAAAAGGGCAAAATGGGAAGGGGAATAATGAGATATATTATGGAGATAGAAAGCGATTTAAAGTTAAATGACATCTTTACAGTATATCATTCATATATATGACCGTTGGGGGAGTTGGGCGGTCATATAAATTTTATATATATATATACACATACACATACATACATACACACACACACACACACATACACACATATACATATATACACACACACACATACATACACACACACATATACATACACACACACACACATATATATACACACATACATACACACACTGTATGTATGCATGTATGTATATATACATACATACATACATACATACATATATATATATATATATATGATATATATATGTGTATATATATCCCAGCTGAACTGTTTAAAATCTTGCAAGATGGTGCTGTCAGGGTGATGCATGCCATATGCCAGCAAATTTGGAAAACACAAGAATGGCCATCAGATTGGAAAAAATCAACTTATATCCCCATACCAAAAAAGGGTAACACTAAAGAATGTTCAAACTATCAAACAGTGGCACTTATTTCACATGCCAGTAAGGTAATGCTCAAGATCTTGCAAGGTAGACTCCAGCAATTCATGGAGCGAGAATTGCCAGAAGTACAAGCTGGGTTTAGAAAAGGCAGAAGAACTAGAGACCAAATTGCCAATATCCGCTGGATAATGGAGAAAGCCAGGGAGTTTCAGAAAAACATCTATTTTTGTTTTATTGACTCTTCTAAAGCCTTTGACTGTGTGGATCATAACAAATTGTGGCAAGTTCTTGGTGGTATGGGGATACCAAGTCATCTTGTCTGCCTCCTGAGGAATCTGTATAACGACCAAGTAGCAACGGTAAGAACAAACCATGGAACAACAGACTGGTTTAAGATTGGGAAAGGAGTACGGCAGGGCTGTATACTCTCACCCTACCTATTCAACCTGTACGCAGAACACATCATGCAATGTGCTGGGCTTGATGAATCCAAGGCTGGAGTTAAAATCGCTGGAAGAAACATTAACAATCTCAGATATGCAGATGATACCACTTTGATGGCTGAAAGTGAGGAGGAGCTGAGGAGCCTTATGATGAAGGTGAAAGAAGAAAGTGCAAAAGCTGGGTTGCAGTTAAACCTCAAAAAAACCAAGATTATGGCAACCAGCTTGATTGATAACTGGCAAATAGAGGGAGAAAAAGTGGAGGCAGTGACAGACTTTGTATTTCTAGGCGCAAAGATTACTGCAGACGCTGACTGCAGCCAGGAAATCAGAAGACGTCTACTTCTTGGGAGGAGAGCAATGGCAAATCTTGATAAAATAGTTAAGAGCAGAGACATCACACTGACAACAAAGATCCACATAGTTAAAGCAATGGTATTCCCCGTAGTAACCTATGGCTGCGAGAGCTGGACCATAAGGAAGGCTGAGCGAAGGAAGATAGATGTTTTTGAACTGTGGTGTTGGAGGAAAATTCTGAGTGCCTTGGACTGCAAGAAGATCAACCCAGTCCATACTCCAGGAAATAAAGCCAGACTGCTCACTTTAGGGAATGATATTAAAGGCAAAACTGAAGTACTTTGGCCACATAATGAGAAGACAGGATACCCTGGAGAAGATGCTGATTCTAGGGAAAGTGGAAGGCAAAAGGATGAGGGGCCGACCAAGGGCAAGATGGATGGATGATATTCTGGAGGTGACGGACTCGACCATGGGGGAGCTGGGGATGGTGACGGCCGACAGGAAGGTCTTGTATGGGCTGGTCCATGAAGTCATGAAGAGTCGGAAGTGACTGAACAAATAAACAACAAAAAATATATGATATAAGGATGTAATTTAACTTTCAATCGCTTTTTATCTCCATAATGTATCTCATTATTCCCCTTCCCATTTTACATACATACTGTATGTACATACATACTGTACATACAGTATGTATGTAAAATGGGAAGGGGAATGAGATACATTATGGAGATAAAAAGTGATTGAAAGTTAAATTACATCTTTATATCATGTATTTTATGTATGTACGTATGTGCATGGGGTGCAATGGCTCAGTGGTTAAGACACCAGGCTTGTCGATTGGAAGGTCGGAAGTTGGCGGTTCGAGACCCTAGCCCTGCGTGATGGAGTGAGCTCCTGCACTTGCCCCAGCTCTTGCCAACCTAGCATTTCAAAAGTAGCAAATGCAAGTAGATAAATATGTACCACTTCGGTGGGATGGTAACAGCGTTCCGTGCTTGTCATGCCGGCCACATGACCGTGGAAGCGTCTTCGGACAGCGCTGGCTCTTCGGCTAACAAACAGAGATGAGCACCGCCCCTAGAGTCGGACACGACTGTGCAGGGGAAACCTTTACCTTTTTTACTTAAACCGCCCAGAGTCCCCCGGTTTGGGGGAGATGGGCGGTAATACAAATTTAATAAATAAATAAATAAATAAATAAATAAATAAATAAAATGTATATATATACCCACACGCGCACACACACACACACATACAGTATATATATTATTTGTGTGCCTATTTAAGATTATCTGAATCTTTCTGGTTGAAGTTGAGGCCCTGGCATGTTGGTTGCTCTTGGGCATGACCTATGGCAGGATTTAGTTGCAGGGAGCATGATCCTCCTTCACCTAAGATGAACTCTCTGGTTTTGCTGATATAAAGGCTTTATTCACATAAGATACCAAATAACAAATTAGCCAACTACATTCTGCCAACCTAACTCAGGTGGTGAGTTTATGGTGCAGTATTGTGCAAACTCATTAAGACTGAGTAAATCAGTAATAACTATACAAAAGGCAGGCAGCCTTCCATTTTTAAAAATCCAGTTTTCTGCAGGTTCAAAATTAAGTGTCAGCCATTATTCCTGATGTAACTTAACACTGCAAACAGCTACCAATGACTCAGTCCACCATAAGATTGATTTTAACCTGCAGACCTTTTGGGTTAGGTTTCAGATTGTTTCCTTTAAAATATTTGCCTGACACAACTAATCCAAGTATTAAGCTATCCTGGGCCCCCACCTCAGAAGCATTGGCCCATATACTGATTCTTCCATTTCTCAATGGGCTACACATTTCCAGTTTTCTATTAATTACTATGATGTCTTTTTTGGGGGAGGGGGGATGTTGTGTCAACAAGGTGCTGTAAGTCACTTCTTCCTTTGTATCTGTGGTTGGAGCACAGACATGGATCACCATAATATTGACTGTCATGACTTAAGACTCTATAACTGAGATCATTCTATCATTTTAGGATTATATTTGAGCATTGATTTTGACAGCCTTTGGATAATATCAATGGCTATTCCATTTATGATTTTCTTTTCTGCTGTGGAAGATCTGCTGCTCCTCTGATGTGACGTGATCCATTCCAGTTCATTTCAGTTTGGTGATTCCCATGATCAATCTTGACATTTCTGCTCAAACGATATCAAGCTTGCCGATGTTTATAGTTCTGACATTCCACATGCTGATATTTATGTATTGGGTTTGTATCCCACCTTTCATTTGGGAGCTCAAGGCAGCATACACACCATTCCTTTCTTCTGCTTTTCCACATAACAGCTACCCTGTTTAGGCAGGTTAGGCTGAGAGCTGCTGACCCAAAGACTCTCAGTAAACTTCCATTGCTGAGGATGGACAAGATTCTGGGTCTTTCCCTGGCTAGTCCAATGCCTTTACTTACTCTCACATGTATATGGTATATCTAACATCTTTCCAATATTAGGCTTTTCTTTTTCCTCTTGGCACATCAGTAGTTTTATTAGGCTTTCATCCAGCCTTGTCATAAACAGTATCATGTTGACATTTGTCATGTTCATACTGTGAATATCCATTTGGTTTTTTTCTCAGAATACCAACGGAGATCGCCTTTTCCTTCTCTAGTGGATTGTATTTAGCTTGATCTCTTATACAGCTATACAATATCCTATAGATATAGAATAAGTAGAATATAGAATAAGCTGTTAGGATGATTGTGTTGTGATAAAGAAGTGCAACAGGGTAATATGTCCTCATATAGTGTAGATGTTCATCCAATTTTGTATCACTATAATTCTAACATTATTTATTTATTTATTTATTTATTTATTTATTTATTTATTTATTTATTTATTTATTTTTCTAACTTATATCACCGCCCATCTCCCCCCATTTCCAACTTACTGAAAAGTTACCTTCCAGTATAAATTTAAGTGCGGGGCTAGAATTTTCTTTAGGCCTCTGTACCAGTGACTGGATTAAGCTTCTCGTTTCATTAGATTAGGTTATATCAATTATAATACATACATAGAAACATACATACATAAAATCAATGTGAGTCCAAGGGTCTTTTAGATTTGTTAACTGGATGCTTCTGAAAAAATGTTAATTTTGCTTGACAGAGCTAAATACATTAGGACAGAATTGCTGAAAACAACAGTTTGCAGGGTCTTTTACATTTTCCTATATCCATTTTTGCTGGTGAAATAGAATATTTGTTGTTCTGCATTTTACATCATTTGCCAATTCTAAGAGGTAAAATGCATCTACAGTATATCCAGTGCCTCTACTTTTCATTAAAATTGCTGCCCAAATTTTCTTTCTGTCTTATGTGGAAGTAAACATTATTCCAGCTCCTTACTGTGCCATTTTTATGGCTCTTTCAATCCTTCCTATATGAGGAGCCCTCTCAGGACTATATTGAATGTATTCTGAAGCAAGTCTGAGTTTATGGGACATATAAGGAATCAATGCAATATTTTTAGTTTCAAGTATAGTCTTTTTTTGTAAGTATCCATGGATTTAAACATCAATTAGATGTGGGCTGTTTGGAAGCTCAAACTATATAGAATATATGAGGCATGATCAGATGAAATAAGCAGAAAGCATACATCTGAGAAGATGCTTAGAGATGAATAGTTGAGTTTCTTGTTCACTGAAATGTGCAGAAAAGGAAAGGTAATATCTGACCAAACTTGAAATATCCCTTGGCATCAACAAGTTGTATGTGTATGTGTATGTGTATGTGTGTATAGCAAAGCAGTGATCCATTTTAAAGTATTTTCACTTTTGTTACAATTTAAGCACAGCATGTAGAAATTTGTATTATCTAAGAATTGGAACCCATAGTATGTGTAAATATTAATATAATGAACTGTAGAGTGATTTGTATTGTCGAAGGCTTTCACGGCCGCAGTTCAATGGCTGTTGTGGGTCTTCCGGGCTGTGTGGCCGTGTTCTGGAAGTTGTGGTTCCTAACGTTTCGCCAGCATCTGCCACAGATGCTGGCGAAACGTTAGGAACCACAACTTCCAGAACACGGCCACACAGCCCGGAAGACCCACAACAGCCATTGTAGAGTGATTGTTAGAAAAAGACGTTTCTGCCTTTAGTTTGTTTTTAAAAGCAATCAGAAATATATAGGGGTATAGGTTAGAAATAATTATGGCCATCACAATAACTTTAAATCTGCTCATCAACTCTCAGATATGGACATACCCTTTTTAATTCCTCATGACCTTTAATTCCCTGTTGTCATGAATTATCTAACTATGCAACAAAAATAACACTCCTTCCAGTTAACCTCACATACAAAAAAACCCTTACATATTTAAATTATTTATATATTCCATACAGCATATATAAATTATTTAAATTTAAGAAACAAAACATGTAACATACAAGGACAACTTGACTATATGATGGAGGGAATGCTAATAGCATTAAATCTACTCCTACACACCAATTTCCTTTGCTCAACATGCTGTCAATGGGCACTGTTGCTCCTACAGACATATCCATTGATATCTATCAGATTTTCTCACTTACCTTAAAGTTTATATTAATTAAAAATAATAAATTGGAAACTGGCAGAGCTGCAATTCAAAGCTCAGGTCTCTAGCATCAATTTCATTTTATAGGCATTATTTTAAAAATAAAAATGCTGGGTAACTGCAGCCCAGTGCTTTTTTCTGACAAATGTATAAAACGGGGTGGTAGAGGTGACAGAGAACATCCCGAGGGAGTTTGTTGTCTGTTGAGTGGGTGTTACCATGTCAATCATGGTAGGCATTCTGGGAATAGCTCCTTTATAACATCCACAGCAGCCATTCCAAATGGGCACATCACCAGTTCAAAAAGTTTGCTTTCCCCTATATTACTTATGCTACATATTAAATATGGAGATAATAACAGCCAGTAATATATCTGAGGGAATTACATCATTTAATATTTACATCATTTAAACAATGGAAAATGACTTTTCCATGATTTAATTTTGGTGGACTCATAAGAGAAAAACCACCAATTTAGTTTTATTATAAGTAGCAAAACCCTGGTGTTGCTTAACTGTTGATTCTAGTAGGCTAAATTATTTGTATTTTACAATGCATCTTTTGAGTTAGACCTTGAAACATTTGCAAATGTCTATACTGCAAGGTTCCTATGTTACCTAGCTGCTCTCAGATATAATAGAAGATAGAGTTATTTATTTGTTTCAGTTTTTGCCTCACTTAGGGCACTTAAGGGGCTAAAAAGGGCATTTCAACAAGGCTCCCCAAACACTCAGAACCAATCCTGGTACAGCCAGTGATTATATTCACAACAGCCATTGTGAAAACAGCCACAGCAGACTTAATGCTGCTTCCAGCCAGCACCTCCAATCCTTTCCTCGTCATATTCATTTGTGCCAAAGAAAAAGAAACCTTGTCTGAACACAGAGTCAACTGTGGCACTCTGGAGGCATTGCAGTAAAGGGAGCTGAAAGGTGGCTGTTGGCAGGAATTCCCATGAATAGGAAAGTCTCCCATCACCAAGGTCCCCGGTTTACTGGGTCTCAACAAAAAGGAAGTTTTGCAATTTGAGATTTTGGCTAGTGAAGTAAATGAAACCATATTGATATAATATGATCCCGGTATCATGTACGGGGGCGTGGTGACTCAGCGGGTAAGACGCCAGGCTTGTCGATCGGAAGATCAAGTTCGAATCCCTAGCCCTGTGTGCGGAGTGAGCTCCCGCACTAGCTCCAGTTTTTGCCAACCTAGCAATTCGAAAGCATGCAAATGCAAGTAGATGAATAGGTACCACTTCGGTGGGATGGTAACAGCATTCCGTGTGCATCATGCTGGCCACATGACCGTGAAAGTGTCTTCGGACAGCGCTGGCTCTTCGGCTAACAAACGGAGATGAGCACTGGCCCCTAGAGTCGGACACGACTGCACAAATGTGCGGGGGGAACCTTTACCCCAGAGCTTTCCAAACTGTGTGTGGCGACACAAAAGTATGTCACCACACAGTCTGGTGTGTCGCCACACAACCTGGAAGCGCTGATCATCAGTGCTTCCAGGTTTTCCCGCAGCGGCACAGCAACGGTGGCACGCAAAAACCGAAAGCGGCAGCAGCGCTTCCGGGTTTTTGCGCGCTGCCACAACGGCGGCACTTCCGGGTTTTCCCGCGGTGACACACCAACGGCAGTTGGTGTGTCACCGCGGGAAAACTTTGGAAAGCTCTGCTTTACCCTTTACCTTATCATGTACACTCCTCAGTAGTTGCTTCTCAGGATTGTTCATAACTGACACACTAGATACAGTTGTGTAAATGCATCTTCCCACTGCTGTCACTTGAACACCCAGTGGGGGTCCATGAGTACTCTCTGATTGCAGAATTGCTCTTTCAGCAGAATACATTGCTGAATTCCAATCCCCAAGTATGTTTTCAACAGCAACTGAGTCTTGTCTGAATTTTATAATCATGTTAGTACACTACACTAAGCATAGCTTACTGTTAGCTATGATTCACTTCCCCAGTAGCAACAACCAAAGGCTCTTTATGACGTCTCCTTGTGGTTTTATGTAGATTGTGGTGGGCAGTCTGCAAGCCTCTGCAGCCTCTTATTAGTTTTGACATGGCTCCAGAAGCCCTTCTAATTTCATAACCAATTTGTACTCTCTGTAATGCAGTTTGTAGTTTTCAGCACCAATCAGCAACAATGTGAGGCAAACATTAAGTTTAAATGAAGATACTTCTTCCCCTTTTGCCACCAATTTGGGGGTGGAAGTCCTTCTCACCTATTTGTAATGCATTTTTTAAACATGCCATAGGCCCCTTCAGGTTTAAAGATTAAAGCTGTGGTGGGAGCAGGATGTGGAAGCCGGGAAACATAATGAAACAGCATCTTCATTTCTCAGGGAGGCAAGGACAGTGGGAGAGAAGAAATTTGCCATTTTACACAACTATTCTTCTAAAAAGAGTTTGGAAAAAGCAGATTCTGCTCCAAGTGGCACACATTGGTTCAGTCCCCATCCCTTCCAACATGGCCACTGTTTCCAGCCCATGAGAAATTATGCTTAGTTTGGGGCTGAACTCTGAAACTGCACAAGAAGAACCCAGCCCTAAACAGGCTGACCATATTTCCTTGAGGCAAAAACGCCACCGGACAAAGTGGGCATGTGTGTGTGGGGGGGGGCACGCTGGCATGCACTTCTCTGGGGAACTTTTTAAAATGGGACAAAATTGAGATTTTTACTATAACGAGGGGACGCTCCAGAAATGGTGAAATAACGGGACAGTCCTGTTAAAACCAGGACGTATGGTCAGCCTAGCCCTAAAACATATAATACTTGTATGAAATTTGGTAAGAATTCATGGGCAAATTTTTGATAATCCACATGAACTTTTTGAATGTGCTGTATGTTTCCTCTTATTAGACACAGACAGCTGTTGATTGCTGAGACTATCATGAATAGAAGACAACAAGGCTGAATACATTCAATACATTTGTTTGTGATTATATCCATTGATTGATATTCACCATGTTTTGGACATAAATCTTGCACTGGTATGGGAAAAGAAGAAAATGACTTGCTTACATCAGTTTCTGCTAGTCGTTTAAAAATAATCTTGATTTGAACTGAATATTATTGTCTGCAGATGTATTGCTGAACTAATATATAATCAAAATTCTGATATATTCCAATTGTGTGAGTCAATTGCTAAAAAGACAAATATTAAAGAAATGCATAATTCAAGTATATTTGCTTTACTAATACATTTACCCAAGACCCATGGTAAGATCATCCACTCGACGATGGTTGGTGGAGGCCCTTGCATATTCAGATCTGACCTGTCAATATGCTGAGAGGCAAGTAGAAGAAGAAATAAGAAAGTCAAGTAGGAAGCAGTATGGCAGATGAATTTGATGAATGGCTTCCTGATGAACAGTCCCAGTGGGCTCTTGGGAGCTATCAGGTAGCAGACAGAGAAAACGGGGAAAAGGAATCCAATGATGACGCAAGTCAACATCTTCACAGCCCAGTGGCGTCTCCTCCAGCCTGGGAACTCATCATACCAACGAGAGGCAAGGAGCTGTTGGCAGTTTGGTTGGGCAACAAACTAAAGCAAAACAAAAGGAATAGTCAAATCTCTTCCATCTCGTAAATTCTTATATATAAAATGTATAACGCAACAAGAAATTCGAGTAGATTTGCTGTAAATTGAATAGATTTAATTAGATTTGCACCTTTGCTTACTAGCCACATGACAAGGTAAAATTCCTTGAATGGAAAATTAAAGTACACAATTATTATGCATTAACATTAAAGATGGAAGAACTCTGTCCTCCAATATATCCTCTTATTAATATAGGACATTTTATATATCCTCTTAATAATATAGGACAGCTTTCCAAACTGTGTGTCGCGACACAATACTGTGTCGCCTGGAGGCCCAAGTGTGTCGCGTGACAACCTGAAAGCGCTGATGAAAATGCCCTCGGTTCCGGCAGGGAGGCGAAAATCATGCGCGCGCACTGCCCGGCCGCTTCCCTGCTGCACAGCTGATCGGCGTGGGGGGGGCGGGGTGGAAATTCTCTGCGCCGATCAGCTGTGCGGCGGGAAGTGGCCCGGCAGCGTGCACGCGCACGGTGAGGCTTTTTGTCTCCCTACCGGAACCGAGGGCATTTTCGGGGTCCTGCCATCAGCGCTTCCGGGTTTCAGGATGCCACTGCTGCCGCGACGGCAACCCGAAAGCACCGCCACCGGCGCTTCCGGGTTTTTGTGCGCCGGCTGTTGGTGTGTCGCCACTGGCAAAAGTTTGGAAAGCCCTGATATAGGAGATGAGGTTTTCTGGTTTCAGTTGTAGAGGTATGGGAAAAACCACACCTGGAGGAATATTCCCTTCAGTACCACTTTTACAGATATTAGAGTCCTCTCAAGGTCTAGATTTGATATTATACTAGCCCAGCTTTCGGAATCTGGGGTCTTGGAAAAAGTTCCGTTCATCCTCATTTGTCTTTTGTCTAAACTTGCATATATGTTCATACTAATATATAACATCAATATATCCTAATATATCTGAATAGGAAGACAGTATATATAATATATACTTCTTGTGAATGCCTCTTGATTCTTCTACAGTATGCCTCTGACAGCAATGGCAAAGAAAATAATTCGCTTCTCAATCTGATGCTCCCTGCCTCAAATGCCAAGCATTAGGACATAATGTGAATAGAACAATTACTTAACAGTTTTCAGATCCATCTAGATGCGGAAGTGATGGGTTTGTCAGCTTACTTGTCCAAGGTTAGCCCTGCAAAAAAACCCAGATATTGCTTCCTCTAATTAAAAATGAGATTCACTTTTCTTTGTGAGAAACTCTCACAAAACATTTTCTTTAACTGCTCTTTGTTTGGACCTAACACTGAGTTCCATGGCACTGTGGTAATAAAATCAGTGTGTGTGTGTGTGTGTGTGTGTATAAACGCATACATACACATATAGGTAGTTCTTGTTTACCAACCACAGTTGGGACCAGCAACTTGGTCATTAAGCAAAGCAGTCACTAAGTGAAACCATGACTCTGCTTATGATCTTACTTCAGCTTTTCTTTGCTTTACAAACATGTGAGGATTGGTTGTAAAGTTACTTTTCATCACTGTCGTAACTGCGAATGGTCACTAAACGAGGCAGTCGCTAAACGAGGACTCTCTGTATATGTTGCTGCCTTCAAGTCAGTCTTGATTCCTGGCAACTGCCTGGACATGTCCCTGCAGTTTTCCTGGCAAGATTTTGGAAGTGGTTTGCCCCTGCCTGACCTGCCAGGAGGCCAGCTCTTGCCCTGCTTAAATAGCTTAAGGAGGAATCCTTATTTCACGTTTCAATCTCCCTCTGTAAAGCTTCCACCTATTGGATCTGGTCCTACCCTCAGGCACTACAGAGAATAAATCCACATCCTCTTCCCTGTGACAGCCCTTCAAGTATTGGAAGGCTGCTATCATGTCTTCCCTTAACTTTTAACTTCCCTTAACTTTTTTAGCTAAACATACTCAGTACTCCTAAGCATTCTTTATAGGATTTAGCCTCCAAGCCCCTCACCATCATTGTTGCGCTTCTTGATAACTTTCCATTTCTTCAGCATCCTTCTTGTATTGTGACGACCAAAACTGGACACGGTATTTCAGGTGTAGTTGACCAGTGCAGCGCAGAATGGAACTATCATTTCTTTGATCTTGACATTGTACCTCTTTTGATGCAGCCCAAGACAGCCAATATAGGCTCTTTTGGCAGCTGCAGCACACTGCTGGCTCACGTTTAATCTGTGGTCTACCAGGACACTCAGATCCTTCTTTGCAAGTACTACTGCAGAGCCAGGTACTACGTACCTTGTATCTCTGCACCAGGTTTTCTACATTTCTCACCAATGAACTCCATTTTGTTGGGAAAGGCCCAGTGTTCAAGACTATCAAGATCCTTTTGAACCCTGATTTGTCTTCTGAGGTGTTAGCAATCCCCCCAGCTTTGGATCATCTACAGATTTGCTGAGTATTCCTTCTATCCCTTGTCTAAGTCATTTATAAAAATGTTGAAGAGCACTGGGCCCAGTACAGAACTCTGGGGTACCCTGCTAAATACCTCTCTCCATGTAGACATAGATCCATTAAGGACCACACATTGGGATTGGTTGTTTAACCAACGGGGAATCCATCTGGTAGTGGGACCATCCATCCTGCACTGTTCCATTTTATCAAGAAGGAGGCTATGGTCAACTTTATCAAATGCCTTACTGAAGTTTAGGTACGCTACATCCACAGCACTCCCTTGGTCTAATCACTTTGTAAAAAAAAAAAAATACAATGCAGTAAAATTAGTCCTGTTAGCTTCCTTCAAGTATTGGAAGGGCTATCGTATACAAGCCAGGTTGGAATTGTGTAGCGTTGCTCCAAAGGACAGGACAAGAAACAAATGGTTTAAATTAATCAGATTGTATTTGGACATCGGGAAAACATTCCTAACAGTAAGAGTGTTCAACAATGGAATAGGCTGACCTAGGTGGTGGTAGATTCTCCTTCACAGTAGTGCTTAAACAGAGGTGAGATTGATTTATGTCTTGCCTTTCATTCTTGTGCTTAGGGAAGAACAGGCACCATCCCCTCTTCTTGATTTTCCCCACAACCACCACCACCCTGTGGTTGGGCTGAGAGTTGGTGACTGGCCCAAAATCACCCAGTCAGTTTCTGAGGCTGAGGGTGGACTTGAACCTGGCTTTCCCTGCTCCCAGTCTAACAAACTTAATCCCTGCACTACACTAATGGCTGCCTGTTGGGGATGCAGCATTAGTGGGTTCCTGCATCAGGCGGGGGGGGGGGGGGGTTGGAGTGGATGACCTGCAAGGTATCTTCCAAACCTTAACTTTGTTACAATGCTGTGATTTCCTTTCCCCCCAAAGTCAAGAATACTCATATAAATGTCATTCCTAAGTGTATTTGGCAAGGGAAAAAACCAAGTATAAATTGTAGCAAGATGCCAAAGAAAGGGGGGGGGGTTTAGGCTTACCTGATTTGAAATTATATTTTGATGCTTGCTGCCTGCTCTGGATGAAGGACTGGGTGACTCTGAAGAATAAGAAGTTATTGGAGCTGGAAGGACATGACTTGAGATTTGGGTGGCACGCCTACTTGTGGTATGATAGAGTTAAAGTCAATAAGGATTTTAAAAATCATTTTGTTAGGCATGCCATACGGAGGATTTGGAATAAATATAAATCAAGATTGTCTCCTAATATACCTTTGTGGTTGTCACCTCAGGAAGCCTTTTTCAGAAGAAAGATGATTGGGAAACCGAGCTGGCTGAGATATAAAGAGTTGGTGAATTTTGCGGAAGGTGAACCTAAACTTAAAACAAGGGAACAACTAGAAATAGAAGGTTATATTTGTCATTGGTTTACTTTTGCACAATTGGCAGAATGATTCAATCTGGATAAAAAGACTTATAATGTTGTTAATGAAAAAACTCAGTTTGAAGTGGACCTCTGTATTAATGGTGAACATGTTATTACTAAAATGTATAAAATGCTACTGCAAATGAATTTAGAAGATGAATATGTTAAAAGACTGTATGATTAAATGGGCTAAGAACTTCGGATATAACATCATGCTTGAGCAATGGGAGAATATGTGGAATAAAGGTTTGAGATTCACTTTGAACTACAATTTGAAAGAGAACTTTTACAAAATGATGTATCATTGGTATTTAACACCTGATAAGTTGTCAAAAATGTTTAAAGGGGTATCAAATGTGTGTTGGAAATGCTCCCAGAGTGAAGGAACTTTTTACCATCTTTGGTGGACTTGTGAGAAGGCAAAAGCATTTTGGAAGCGAATATGTATTATAATCCAAAAGATTCTTAAGGTGGATATACAATTGAAACCAGAACTGTTTCTTTTGGGCTTGATGGACCAACAACTCAAAAGAAAATATGGGACTTTGTTTTTGTATATGATAACAGCAGCAAGACTTTTGTACACGCAAAGATGGAAAGATGCACACAATGGAAGAATGGATGGTGAAATTAAGGGAGTTGGCGCAGATGGCAAAACTGACAGCACTTATAAGAGACCATACTATGACTGGATTTGTTTCCACCTGGAAACCGCATTTGGACTATTTGCTTGTAACTGAAAAAAATGAAGTTTTGATTTTGGGTTTTGATGATTAATTGGTTTTTATAGAAATAATGTTAACTAAGGTTTAATTAAGAGTAAGATATTAAGATAGTTTAATACATAGGTTTCCAAACTGTGTGTTGCAACACTTTAGTATGTTGCAACACACAGCTTAGTGTGTTGCAAAGCGGTGGTGGCGGCGTGCGTGGCGGTGGTGCGGTGGTGCGCGCGGCAGCGGCATGGCAGCGGTGGAGCGGCGTGCCTTCAGCGCTTCTGCATTTTAGCAAGGCCACCACCGCCATGTGCGCCCTCCCACATCGCCGCCGTGCACACCCCCGCCCCCGCACGTGCCCCCGCGCCGCTGCTGCTGGTGTGTCACTAACGGCGGCAGTTTGGAAAGCACTGGTGTAATAAGTACTTATATCCATGTTGGAGAAGGTCAGAAGTCACCTTCTTAATTTTCTTGCTATTCTTGCGCTTTTCAATGTTCTTTGTCTTTTTCCTTTAATTCTGTATTCTGTATTTTAACTTTTCTTTGAAACTTTAATAAAGTTCTTATTAAAAAAAAGAATACTCATATAAATGGAAGTGTTACTCTGTAAATTGCATTCTACATTATTGTTCTAGATTATTATTATTATTGTTCTCATTATTATTAATGAGATGCTAAAGATGGGACAGAAATGTTGCTGCACTTACGTGGTTTTTCCATGGAATGGTTCTAAACATTTGGCAGTATTTTCATATTAGCATTAACTTCTCATTACAGTATTTCTGTTATGGACATTTTACTGTTAATAAAATTAGAAATGTTTGTTAGCTTCATGAAATTTGGTAAGCATGCCACATGTGTTATACATTGTTTTGGATTCAGCCAGAATCCATTCACCACACAATAAGAGCTCACAGTGTACAGAAAGATCAGCAGCAACATGTTAAATGGGTGCAGTGGTGTAAGAATATTTTTGTGGCTATTTGTTGGAATGTCCAAGTCTTGTGAGCAAAGCATCTTGCTGATAATGCCTCAAAATCCATCTTACATAAATCAATAACAACAAATATATTTCACCATGATTTTGATCCTGAATCACGTAACAGAAGATGTGATAGGGAATCAGCTATATTCATTTTTCCAGAAATATGTTGAACCAGAAAATCATAAGTTGCAATCTCTGAGATGCTGCATGCAATGTGACAAAATGATGGTTGTAAGTGTTTGAAGCATATGTATGAGTAGTTTGTGATCCAGTAATCCTAACATATAAAAATTAAAAATGTTCTTCTCTCTTCCAGAAAAGAGAGGTTGGAACATCCAATGGACTTCTTTAATCTATCCACCTGAGACTGTAACAATATGACACTAAGTTCAACAGGAGTGGCATCAGTCTTCATAAATGTTGGGGCACTCAAGACTAAGCCAGACAAGATTCCTTAGTTCAAGGGTCGGAAATGGCGGCTCGCGAGCCAAATGCAGCTCTTTGGCCCCTTGAGTGTGGCTCTTCCGCAGGCAGGCGTGGCGGGGGCAGGCGCGGCAGCGAGTGTGGCGGGGCAGGCACGGCAGTGGGCATGGTGTGCGTTGCTGTGGGCATACCCCTGGCAACCTAGGCCCAGCCTCTCTTTTTCCTCCGGGGACGGGCTTCACACAGTCTCGCGGGAGTTTGGAAGCCTCCGTCTCCGGCAGCCATCTTGACGACGGGCACTTGCCCATCGCCTTAACCCAGGGCTTTCCAAACTGTGTGTTGGGGGCCCCCAAGTGTGTCGCGTGACAAGCCGGAAGCGCTGATGAAAATGCCCTCGGCTCTGGCAGGGAGGTGAAAATCGCGTGCGCGGGCGCTGCCAGGCCACCCGGAGTGGAAATTCTCCGCGCCAATCAGCTGTGCGTCGGGAAGCCCGGCAGCCTGCACGCGCAATTTTTGCCTCCCTGCCGGACCCGAGGGCATCTTCCCCGGAGTCTGCCCTTTCGAAGGGGCAGCACTGCTGCTGCTGCTGCCGCTGCCCCTTTGAAAGGGCAGGCTCCGGGGACCCCGAAAATGCCCTCGGTTCTGGCAGGGAGGCAAAAACCTCCCTTCCCCTCCCCGCACGCACACGCTGCCCTGGAGTGGGGTGGAAGTTTTCCCCGCAGAACAGCTGAGCGCTGCTTGCGCACAGCCTCCCTGCCTAAACTGAGGTGCTGCCCCTTCGAAAGGGCAGGCTCCGGGGACCCCGAAAATGCCCTCGGTTCTGGCAGGGAGGCAAAAACCTCCCTTCCCCTCCCCGCACGCACACGCTGCCCTGGAGTGGGGTGGAAGTTTTTTGAAGGGGCAGCACCTCGGTTTAGGCAGGGAGGCTGCGTGCAAGCAGCGCTCAGCTGTTCTGCGGGGAAAACTTCCACCCCACTCCAGGGCAGCGTGTGCGTGCGGGGAGGGGAAGGGAGGCTTTTGCCTCCGTGCCAGAACCGAGGGCATTTTCGGGGTCCCCGGAGCCTGCCCTTTTGAAGGGGCAGCACCTCAGTTTAGGCAGGGAGGCTGCGCGCAAGCAGCGCTCAGCTGTTCTGCGGGGAAAACTTCCACCCCACTCCAGGGCAGCGTGTGCGTGCGGGGAGGGGAAGGGAGGCTTTTGCCTCCCTGCCAGAACCGAGGGCATTTTCGGGGTCCCCGGAGCCTGCCCTTTCGAAGGGGCAGCACCTCAGTTTAGGCAGGGAGGCTGCGCGCAAGCAGCGCTCAGCTGTTCTGCGGGGAAAACTTCCACCCCACTCCAGGGCAGCGTGTGCGTGCGGGGAGGGGTAGGGAGGCTTTTGCCTCCCTGCCAGAACCGAGGGCATTTTCGGGGTCCCCGGAGCCTGCCCTTTCGAAGGGGCAGCCTCTGCCGCCGCAGCGACAACCTGGAAGCACCGCCGCCGGTGCTTCCAGTTTTTGTGGGCTGGCCGTTGGTGTGTCGCCAACGGCAAAAGTTTGGAAAGCCCTGCCTTAACCTCTTCGTTGCTGCTCTGCTTACTCTTTTTCTCCGTGCAAAAGCAGCACATTTCCACCCCACAGCCCTAAGTGTGTGCAATTGGCTCCCGCCCGCAAACCCCGCTCTTGCGCTGGATTCCCCACCAGCTTTACTTTGCCTGGACTGGGAGTGTGAGCGGCTCCGGAAGAGAAGCGACTGGAGCAGTCGAGCCTCTCTTTCCCTTCTTTTTCCAAACCTCCCCCGCCCCCTTCCACGCGATTGGCTCCCGCCCGCAAAACCCGCCCCCTTCCACGCGATTGGCTCCCGCCCGCAAACCCCGCCCCCTTCCACGCGATTGGCCCCCGCCCGCAAACCCCGCCCCCTGGCTCTCGAGCACTTCAAAATGTGCACGAGCATGTCAAAATGGCTCCCGGCAAAAAAAGTTTGCCGACCCCTGCCTTAGTTAATGCATCTTTCAGTTGCTGAAATCCAGTTAGTTGCTGTAGATCAGTGCCAAGAGACTCTTTTTCTAGTTTCAGTGATAAAGTTCTGATACCAATTCTACCTGCTAAAAACCTTTGGTGCCATCTAATTTAGCAAAAATCCAAGCAGATTGAAACAAAGGTGGACTTCATTAGTATCTTGTTTTTGGTACAAACTGGATTTTCATCCATTCTTCCACATGTTGTCTAATACACAGCTTCTACCATGGCCTATGGTATACAGTATATTTCCAGTTCTGTGCAACCGATACAATGGATTCTTCCATTGTAACTTTTTGAGAATATTCAGTAATTCATCTAAGCCCTTTAAACCAGAAGCTGAAATATGGTTAAGTCTCCTTCTTGAAGAATATGAGAATCAAAGGTATCTTTTTGGCCAAATAGTGGTTCTAGACCTCCTTTGAAAACATATGCAAAATATGCTCCAAGCAAATTGTGTTGCAAAGTAACTTAAACACAGTCCTATGGGACTGACCATAGGAAAAAACAAAACAAAAAACCATTTTGTTTGCAACAACTTTAACTCCTTAGATGAAAATATTGCATAATAAAGTTTGCTATAAATACATTTCCATGTAACGTTCAGTATCAGTATTGTTTATCAAAACAATATTTTGAACCAGCTGTAGCTTCCGGGTGGTCTTGTAGGTCCATTGCAATAATCCACTTGTGAGGTGACCAGGGTGTGAGTAACTGTTTGAAGGGCCTCCTGATCAAGGAAAGGGCACAATAGAAGCACCAAGTGAACCTGTGCAAAGCACCCCCCCAGCCACAACTGCAACCTGCTGTTTGAGCAGTAGCTGTGAGTTCAAAAGGACCCCCAAGTTGCACACCAGTCTTGAATGGGGAAGTGCAGCTCCATGCAAGACCAACAATGGTAACGTCCCTAAACCTGGGGGTGGGGGGAGGGGGACAAACAGCCACAGCCACTCAGTCTTGTCAGGATTGAGCTGAAATCTGTTCTACTCCATCCACACCTGAACAGCCTTCAGACACTGGGTCAATACAGTGTACAACTTACAGTCCTCACTTAACGATAATTGGGACTGGGATTTCTATCACTATGCGATGCAGTCATAAAGCATGACACCATGTGACCTCATCGCTTAGGGATGGCAATCCCAGCAGTCCCTGTTGCCGTCATCAAGCAAGGATTGTGGGTCGTTAAGCAAGTGTGGCTGGGCAGGGGGTGGGTGCTGCGAAGGGCAGGAGGGTGTACAGGTGGCTGCTGCAACCCAGTGTGGCCAGGGGGTGCTGCGGAGGGTGGGAGGGAGGGTGGGAAAGTGGCGGGAGCGGGAGTGACTTACAGGAGCAACTTGCCATCTTCCCTGCCGGCTTCCCCATTGACTTTGCTTCTGGGAAGCCGGCAGCCAAGGTCACAAATGGCGATCATGTGACCATGGGATGTGCAACCGTTTAAAGTGCGAGCTGGTTGCCAAGCGCCCGGATCGTGATCACGTGACCACAGGGGTGCTGGGAGAGCTGGAAATTTGAGGACTGGTCATAAGTACTTGTACAGTGCCATCATAACTTCAAGCATTTGCTGAATGATTGGTCATTAATCAAGGGCTATCTATACATCGACAGCCTCACCTATGCAGCTCAGGTTTGAGATGTAAAACTGAGTATCATACTGATGATACCAAACCCAAAACTGGGGAATGACCTCACCCAGTGGTTTCATGTAGATGTTACAACAGGAGAGGGGAAAGCCCTGAGGCACCCCACACGTGAGGGGCCATGGGCACAATCTCTCCCCCCATTAACCACTAGAGCAGGGCTTTCCAAAGTTTTCCCATTGGCGACATACCAACGGCGGCGTGCAAAAACCTGGAAGCACCGCTGCTGTGGTGGTGCGCAAAAAACTGGAAGCGCCGCCGCGGTGCTTCCGGGTTTTTGCGCGCCACCACCGTGGCACTTTTGGATTTTTGCGTGCCGCAGTGGTGGCAGCAGCGGTGTCCTGGTGTGCCGTGAAAAAACCCGGAAGTGCTGATGGCCTGTGGCTGCGTGCACCAGCAAGCCATCAGCGCTTCCGGGTTTTGACGCGACACACCTGGGCCCCGCAGGCGACAAAGTACTGTGTCGCGACACACAGTTTGGAAAGCTATGCACTAGAGCATGGTGCCTCCCACTCCTACCCCCAGAGCTGGTGCAGAAAGATACTGTGGTCAACAGTATCAAAAGCCACTGAGAGATCAAGGAGTACTAGGATGGATGCACCACCCCCATCCCGGCTCTGCCAAATAAATAATGCACTCATTATTGCAATGAAATCTACTAACATTTTTTCTGCATACCTACCTCTTTCTGACAGTATTTAATTGCCAGTTTTAATCTTGCCAAATCATTTCCACTCTGCTCTTCTATTAACAAGCATGACCAGTGTACTATACTCTGATCTGAAACCAGACTGAAACTGGTCCAGATAATCCGTTTTCTCCAAGACCCTCTGTAGCTGTCCTCTGATCACATTGCTCCTATCCTTCCAAAGAGCTTGATGTGAGATTTAACCACAAACACCTATTTTCATGTGAAAAAACAATCAGCAACATCTCTAGATTTCTGAAATACTGATATTTCCGTTTCCAGAGAGGTAGTCATGGTGCTGCAAAATCAACAAAGAATCTCATTGCACTGTAACATTTTTATAGCACTAGAGTTCATGGATCACTATCCACTTGATCAGCAATAATATTCTGCATAAAAAAGAAAGAAAAATGATCTCTTTCGAGTAAAGCTCAGCTTTACTCATAAGATAGATCCATGTATTTTTCTTGGACAATAGTATGAAAGTGATTTGCCATTGTCTTTTTTCAGGATGTTTTTTCAATTTGGCACTTAGCCCAAAGCCCTGCCGATTCCTAGTAGTTCCCATCCAAGTCCTAACGAGACCCAACCCTGCTTAGCTTTTTGAAATCAGCCAAGGATGACAAGATGTTTTTAAGGTTTTTATGTTTCTGTGTTCCTTTTGCAATATTTCAGTGCCCACTAGACCCTAATAACCTAAAATGTTCAATTAAAAAATGAGAGACAATGAAGAATAGAGGACCTAAATTGCACTTGGTCTCATTTGTGAAGCATATTATCTCACTCATGATTGCAGTGAAATCTACTAACATTTTTTCTGCATACCTACCTCTTTCTGACGGTATTTAATTGCCAGTTTTAATCTTGCCAAATCATTTCCACTCTGCTCTTCTATTAGACTGTTATCATCTCTGTAGTTAAGAATAATTTCCAGTTCTCTTGAACTTCGGGTCTGATCCAACAGATCTTTTGCAAACTGCTTGCACTGTTGTGACAATTCTTCATATTCAGATTTAAACTCATTTTCCACTTTGCTCAGTTCTTGAAGTTCCCAACTTAACTGGAATGCTGTAAGAAATGGATCCTCACTTGATAGGGAAATTAAAGATGGGCTTGCAAGAGCTCTGTAGATATTTAGTCTGGATCGGGAATGGCGAAGGCTATCCACATCTGAGCTGGAGACACACTCCACACAGTTACAGCGAACTTCATGTGGTCTGGGAACAGACACACCTTTCTGGACTAAAAGTTTTACAATCTCATAATTGTTTGTATGGGCAGCCAGGATAATGGGTGTTATGTCTGGTGTAAATTCGGAGAACTGTTTATCCAGTAGTATGGGTGGTACCTGTGGGAGGTGGGAAAGGAATACAATCATATTGGATAAACTTACCCACAGCTGAATGGCAAGGACCAATCACATTAGGTAATTTCATATGAGTCATATGAGTGCAAGTCTATTGAGAATACGTTGGAATTCATTGACTTGGATAGATTTAACAAAAAGTCTGCAAATAAATCAAGTAAATACATTAAAGAATTAAAAAAATAAACCACTCTTACAAAGTATCTCTATCTTGTATGACTTTCATTTTATTAGTTCTTGTTCAATCCCAATTACCAAGCTTAAGAACTGATTCCACATTAACTAACTCCAATGAAAATGAGAGCTTTTCACTGTGCATCCTCCACAAACTGATGATACCTCAGACCAAACCTACTTCAAGCTTTGCAAAATCAGAATTCCAGCTGACATCAAAGCCTTCATTTGCACAAACTTCTTTTTTGCATGACTTCAGTTCTCCATATTAGTTCTTCAAAGACTAACACCAACAAAGTTAGTTATTTCAGCTTTAATGAAACAAAGAAGAGGAAACAAAATGATTGCTTGCCCACTCTTTTAATTCACTGTTGTAACCACTGATAATTATGCTTCTGAAACATCAATTCTGATTTATTTCCAATTACAATTACAGTTTTGCCAACAAAACCAAACTCAGGCTTTCTACTTCTCCAGCTAGTGTAATATAGAATTTAAAAAACCACTTGTTTCCTGATATATTTGTTTAAATTCAATAAGGAAGAACAGAGTTGGCTTTGCCTTTCTGAGTAATGGTTCACAAGTGCATAAAGGGAAAAAAAAGTGTGACTCTTTTGTCAATAAACACAGGGCAGAAGAGGCTTGAGCACAGGTGTTGACACATATGAAAAAGGGGCAAGGCTTCAACAGTGATATTGCAGCCTCCATTATAACTTTTATCCCCCTCCCCCCCAGTGCCCCTAGGTTTAAAGATACTGTGGGAGCCATTAACCATACAGGTGTTGCTTTTACATAACTTTCTAAACATTAATATATGAAGTGATTCCTATAATGACATGTTTACAGGATAAAATCTGCATACAGGTAGTCCTTGTTTAGCAACTGCCTCGTTTGGCAAGTGTTTGCAGTTACGACGGTGATGAAAAAGTAACTTTGCAGGAAAGCTGAAGTAAGATCATAAGCACAGTCACGATGTGATTTAGCAACTGCTTAACAACCAAGTTGCCGCTCCCAATCGTCATTGCTAAACAAGGATTACTTGTATAATGTCTTGGAAAAAAACCAATTCAAAGAAGGAAAGTTTACAGGGTATTGTTGGCTACAAAAATGAAATTTGGAGACTTAGAAAGGCTATCAAAGAAAAATGGCTGGGACTTCCGGGGTGGAGACGAATGGCGGCTAGGAGAACTCGATAGAAGCTCCGTAGCAAAAATAACAGCCATGCAGCTTTTAAGCCAGTTTCGTGGAATAAAAAGCTAGCGAACAATGGCAGAGAGAGCGGGATATTGGCCTCTCTGAGAAAAAAGAATTTCAGCGGCTTCGGAGGCAGCGAGTTAAGTGTTGTCAGTGATTTATGTTGCCAGTGACTTGCAAAGAACAAGCCGGGGAGCCTGAAAGAGAAAGTGGAGCTGCGTGGCAGTGTCTGGAAATAGACAAACGCCGCTTTCACTCACTGATACAAGATTAAAGAACTACTAAAGAAAGATTAAAAGCCAAAGATTCTGAACGGGAAAAAAAGCGAGAGAATGTTTGGTGAGAAGATTCATAGTTCCTATTAGTAAAAACTTTTTTTAAAAAAGGACTGATTTAATTAATAATTTAACAAGCCATTTTGTTTTTTTCTGTAAGACTGTGATAGCAAAATGAATTCCTTATTTAAAGCTTAGAAATATAATTTCATTTTTGTGTTGCCTACATTTACTATAGATATAATTGTGTAAATTAGAGTAATAAATATATATTGTTAAGTAGATAAGTAGATAATTAAGTACATTCTGTTTAAGCAGTTAATAAATAAGCTAAAGTAATTAGTAAGAGATATATAAGAATCTGAAATTAAGCTGATTTTTTCTGGTTGTATGTGAGAGAAATTGAAAAAGAAGAAAAGTAATACTCTATAAGGTAATAAGTAAATAAGGATAAAGGTAATAAATATAAGTAATTGAAAAAGGGGGGAAAAGGCAAGGGAAAAAAATGAGTATGAGTACAAGAAGACAAGGAATGTTGGCTTCACAAGCAAGAAGAAGTTCAGAGACGGGGGAGGGAGAATGGCTAAAGTCATTGTTTGAAGATTTCACAATAAAAACAACCCAAACAATAACGCAAACAGTGACACGTGTTCTGGAAGAAAAATTAGAAGGTTTAGAAAAGAGGTTGAAACAAAAAATAGGAAAAATAGAAAAAAGTTTGAAAGAAGAAATACATGGAGTGAAGAAACAAACTGAAAAATGTGAGGAGAAAATAGATAAAGAGGAGGAACGAATAACTATCTTAGAATTGAAAGAAAAAGAATACTGTATTAGACTAAGAGGAGTAACAGAGGAGAAGGATGAAAATGCAAGAGAAATTATTATACAGATGCTAGCAAACTTAATAGAGTGTGAGGAAGAAAGATTAGAGGAAGAGATTGAAAAAATGTATAGAATTAACTCTAAATATGCAATTATGTATAAAAAACCCAGGGACATATTGATAGAATTCTAAAAAAAAAATAAAAATAAGAAACATGATAATTCAAGCATCCTATAACAAAAAAATAGAAATTGAAGGAAAAGATATCACCATTTTTAAGGAAATCCCAGCAAAAATATTAAAAAAGAGAAAAGAATATAGATTCTTAACAGATATTTTGAGAAAAAATAATATAGATTTCAGATGGGAAGTACCTGAAGGTCTTACCTTTAAAGGCCAAAGAACTAAACTGAACTCAATCTTAAAAGCTAAAGAATTTTTAAAAAGATTTGAAAAAGAACAAACAAACCCCAATGAACAGAAACAAGGGAGGAAAGAAGAAACTTTAAGTCAGAAAGAAGGAGAGGTAAACAAGGGAGTTTACATCATTACTAGTAAATGAGTGAACTTAGAGCAATTACATGGAACATCAATGGAGCTAATTCTCCAATTAAAAGAAAACAAATATTTCAATTATTAAATAAATCAAAACCAGATAGTACGTGCCTCCAAGAAACTTATATAAAAAAAACAGAAACAAACTATTTAATAAATAAAAAATTAGGAACAGAATTTATAACAGTGAATGAAAACAAAAAAAATGGAGTAGTCATATATATAAAATTCTATTTGAAACCTAAATTAATACAAAAAGATGACAAAGGGAGATACATTATAGTCGAAATTGAAAATCAGAATTCTAAAACATTGATAATTGGTATATATGCCCCAAATAATAATCAAAATAAATTTTATAAAGATTTATCAAATGCCCTCTTAGAATATACTGAAAATAATTGGATTATAATGGGAGACCTAAATGGAGTAGTCTCACCAAAAATAGATAGAGAAATGTATAATCAAACAAATAAATATCAAGGTAAACTACCTAAAGAATTTTTTGAAATTATAAACAACTTAACATTGATAGATGCCTGGAGAAGTAAAAATAGAACAATTAGAGATTACACATTTTATTCTAATAGGCATAAATCATTATCCAGAATAGATATGATATGGATATCAAAAAATTTAGAAAATAAAATTAAAGAAGTAACAATTTTACCAAAAACCTTATCTGACCATAACCCAGTGCAAATAACTCTGAAGATAAATTTAAGAAATTATAGATGGAGACTAAATGAAAATATCCTGAAAAATAAAGAAAATCTGGAAGATCTACAAAAGAAATCGAAAGAATTTTTCCAATGGAATATAAATACAGAAGTAAAATTAGAAACGGTATGGGAGGCTAGTAAAGCTTTTATGAGGGGACAGTTTATATCCCTAAATAATTATCAAAGAAAATCAGCACAAAAAAAATTACAAACAATTCTAGACCAAATTAAGGAAAAAGAAAAAGAACTGCAAGACAAAAACAAAAATAAAAAAGAAGAAATTCTAAAACAAATCAAAATACTACAATTGCAACTAAAAATTTATATGACAGAAGATATTGATAAAAAATTGAATATATAAAACAAAGAAATTTTGAACAAGCAAATAAGCCAGGCAGATGGCTGGCGTATAAATTAAGAAAAGAAAAACGAATAATTCCTAAAATAAAGGAAAATAATGTTGATTTAAGTTAAGATTGCCGGGAAAAATATCAACAACCTCAGATATGCAGACGATACCACCCTAATGGCAGAAAGTGAAGAGGAACTAAAGAGCCTCTTGATGAGGGTGAAAGAGGAGAGTGCAAAAGCTGGCTTGAAACTCAACATTAAAAAAACCCAGATCATGGCATCTGGTCCCATCACTTCCTGGCAAATAGAAGGGGAAGAAATGGAAGCAGTGACAGATTTTATTTTCTTGGGCTCCAAGGTCACCGCAGACGGTGACTGCAGCCATGAAATTAAAAGACGCTTGCTCCTTGGAAGGAAAGCTATGGCAAACCTAGACAGCATATTAAAAAGCAGAGACATCACCTTGCCGACAAAGGTCCGTATAGTTAAAGCTATGGTTTTTCCAGTAGCAATGTATGGCTGTGAGAGTTGGACCATAAGGAAGGCTGAGCGCCGAAGAATTGATGCTTTCGAACTGTGGTGCTGGAGAAGACTCTTGAGAGTCCCTTGGACTGCAAGGAGGTCAAACCAGTCAATCCTAAAGGAAATCAACCCTGACTGCTCATTGGAAGGACAGATGCTGAAGCTGAAGCTCAAATACTTTGGCCACCTAATGAGAAGAAAGGACTCACTGGAAAAGACCCTGATGCTGGGAAAGACTGAGGGCAAAAGGAGAAGGGGACGGCAGAGGATGAGATGGTTAGATAGCATCACCGATGTAATGAACATGAATTTGAGTAAACTCCGAGAGACAGTGGAGGACAGGAAGGCCTGGCGTGCTATGGTCCATGAGGTCACGAAGAGTCGGACACGACTGAACGACTGAACAACAACAACAATGTTGATTTAATTCACAATGAGGAAATTAAAAAAGCCTTTCATACCTATTACACAAAATTATATAGAAAACAACAAATACCATTGGAAAAAATTGAAGAATATATCCAGAAATGTAAATTAAAAAAATTATCCAATGAACAAAAAGAAGTAACAGATAATTTGATTACAACACAAGAAATAAAGGATGCAATTAAAAAATTGAAAACAGGCAAAACCCCAGGTACAGATGGACTCTCTGCAGGTTATTATAAGCAATTTAAAGAACAAATTATGGAGCCACTTAAAAATCTATTCAACTTAATATTAGAAGGAAACAAAATACCGCAGTCGTGGACGGAAGCAAGAATCACTCTAATCCCAAAAGAAAATCAAGATCCAACGGAATGTCAAAACTACAGACCGATCTCCCTATTAAATAACGATTACAAAATATTTACTATGATATTGGCAGAAAGATTAAAGAAAGTTTTACAAAAATTAATAAATCAAGATCAAAACGGATTTCTTCCAAATAGACAAATAAATGAAAATTTACGTAGTTATAAATTTGGTGGAATATGCACACATACATAATGAAAAACCAATAATGTTACTATTTCTAGATGCAGAAAAAGCCTTTGACAACGTCAATTGGGATTTTTTAATCAAAACATCAGAACAAAGGAATTTTGGAGATAAATTTATAAAGGCAATACAAGCCATATACAGAACACAAAAAGCCAAAATCACAATAAATGAAGAAGAAACACAAGATTGTAACATAGAAAAAGGCACCCGTCAAGGATGTCTGTTATCTCCACTATTATTTATATTAGTATTGGAATGTCTATTGGAAGAAATTAGAAAAGAAGAAAACTTAAAAGGAATCAAAATAAAAAAGAAACGTATAAATTAAAAGCGTTTGCGGATGATTTGGTTATAACATTGCAAAATCCCACAGATTCTATAGATAATTTAAATAAAAAAATACAAGAATATGGTGAAGTAGCAGGATTTAAAATAAATAAACAAAAAACTAAAATGATAAATTTAAATATGACAAAGAAAGATCGAACTGAATTAGAACAAAAAACAGGATTCCAAAATGTTAAACAAATAAAATACCTAGGAATACAGATAACTTCGAAAAATATTGATTTATTTAAAAACAATTATAACACAACATGGATGGAAATTAAAAAAGATCTAGAAAAATGGGAATCGCTACAATTATCTTTACTGGGAAGAATAGCTGCCATCAAAATGAATATATTACCAAGAATTTTGTATCTGTTCCAAACGATACCAATTGTAATAACAGATCAAACATTTCAAAAATGGCAAAAAGATTTAGCAAAATTCATATGGCAAGGGGAAAAACCCAGAATAAAATTAAAATATTTACAAGATGCAAAAGAAAGAGGAGGATTGGGATTGCCAGACCTAAAATTATACCACGAAACATGTGGATTAGTATGGCTAAAAGATTGGATAACATTGGCAAACACGAAATTATTAAATTTAGAAGGGCATGATATCCGATTCGGTTGGCATGGATATATGTGGTATAACAAAAGTAAAATTAATAAGGCATTTAGTAATCATATTATAAGGAAATCATTATTAAAAATATGGAATAAATACAAAAATTCTTTATTACCAACTATATCATTGTGGACATCGCCTCAGGAGGCATTTGCCTGGCAGGAAAATCGAAGTGACAATAAATGGCTGAGATACCAAAATTTATTAAAATTTAATGAACAGAATTATGAATTTAAGAGAAGAATTGGAAAAAGAGGGTTCCATATGTCAACGGATTACATATTTCCAAATAAAAGAACAATTTAAATTAGACAAAAAAACGTTTAAATTTGAGAAAAGAGGAAATAGATGGGATAATATATTATGGAACGAAAACGAGCATTTGATTTCTAAATTATATAAAAAGTTATTAGAAATAAAAACTAATGACATTAAAATAAAAAATTACATGACAAAATGGGAAGAAAATTTAAGGCATGAAATTAGCTATGAAGACTGGCAAAATATATGGACAAAAAATATTAAATTTACATTGAGCAATAATCTAAAAGAAAATATATACAAAAAGTTTAGGTGGTACATGTCTCCTGAGAAGCTGTTCAGAATGAAACATATTAACTCAAATTTATGTTGGAAATGCAAAACAAAAGTTGGTTCAATGTATCATGTGTGGTGGGCATGTAAGAAAACAAAAAAATATTGGGATAAAATACACCTGTGTATTTGTAAAATCTTGGAAACAAATATGGAAAAAAACCCAGAAATCTACCTACTGGGATTAATGGAAAAAAAGATGAACAATAACAGCAAAAACTATTATTATATCTAACAACAGCAGCAAGAATTACTTTTGCACAATATTGGAAACAAGAATGTACTCCGACAATAGAAGAATGGATCATAAAACTAATGGAAATCACTCAAATGGACAGACTAACAAATTTAATGAAAGATGAAGAATTGGAAGACTATGAATTGATATGGAACCCCTTTTTAAAGTATATACAAAAGGAATACATGATTAAACTAAGTGTATAAAATTATAAGTGAAAGAAGAAATAAGAGAAAAGGAAATGTATAGAAGATCTAGATGAATAAGATATTGAAATTTATGAAATGTAATGAAATAATTATAAAAATGAAACATGAAAGGGATAAAAAAAAGAGGGGGGAAAGGAATAAGAAAAGCTATGTAAATAAATATGAAACAAATTTTTTTCGTGAAGAAAACGAAGTATTTTAAAAGTCTATAATATATGTTGTTACTTTTTTTTCCTTTTTTTCCTTTTATTGTTTTGTTTTGGGTGTAAAGATGTTTGAAATGTAAATATGTTGTACACACTGTAAGTATATGTATAATTGTTTATATGTGTTTAATATACATTTTAAATAATAAAATAAATTAAAAAGAAAAAAGAAAAATGGCTGGGAGGGAAGTGGGGGTCCAAAATAGCTTGATTTGGCCCCATGCAAGGATGGGTGAGCGGTTGGTTGTGGAAAGGTGAGAAAGAATTTGAGGAAAGCCGTTTTACTTACCTTGAAGTTTCTTTTAAAAAGCTGCTCTCACTTTCTCAACAGGTGTGTTTGAAGTATAAAAACAGGCATGATAAGCGGTGCAGATTGCCCCAAATCATCATCATCATCATAGAAATTTATATGCCACCCAACTCCCAGCAATTCTGGGAATCATCTGTGGATTTTTTTTTCTCATTCTCACTAGCCCAAAGTTGAAAGCTCCCTCCCAGTTATGCTTCCCCTGAAAAGATCCATTTCAACTGGGTCATTTAAAAAGAAAGCATAGCCCCTGGGTTGTGTATTTTGCATACCAAATACACTGTAAAAATCTTCATTTCAACTTGTTATTTGCAGGTGCAGATAACCAACCCCCCTCATAACTATATGAAATCCTATACTGCATGACATTTCATTAATCTGGTAAATTAAGGATATTTAAGGTAAAGGTTCCCCCCACACATTTGTGCAGTCGTGTCCGACTCTAGGGGCCGGTGCTCATCTCCGTTTGTTAGCCGAAGAGCCAGCGTTGTCCGAAGATGCTTCCACGGTCATGTGGCTGGCATGACGTGCGCGGAACGCTATTACCTTCCCACTGAAGTGGTACCTATTACTCTACTTGCATTTGCATGCTTTCGAATTGCTAGGTTGGCAAGAGCTGGGGCAAGTGCGAGAGCTCACTCCGTCATGCGGGGCTAGGGATTCGAACCTCCGAACTTGCAATCTTCTGATCGACAAGCCTGGCATCTTACCCGCTGAGCCACCACACCCCCAATGTAAATATAAGGATATTTATATTGTAATATTTCATTGTAGCTAATTATTTTGCTCCAACATTAGCTCCACCCACCAAAAGTGGGAGAAGAAGAAACAACTAATTTATTCAAAGACGTTCTTTGCCAATTAAAGTCTCTGAAGCTAATCTGAGAATCTATTTCTTCTCTCAACTGCAAACACCAATAATATTCTTAAATAGATTACCCAGACTAGAAACCTTCTCTAGGATTAATTAAAATCCCAATAAATGATTATGTTTGCTAGTTACATCAGTTTGAATAACTTGTATAACTTTTCTGGAATCTTAACTACATAAGAATTGAAAATATTTCTGCTCAAACTTGGAAAGTTCATGGGAAAAAATAGAGATCTACTTACACTGTCTGCTAACTTTTAAACTGAAATTGAGTATGTTGATGGGTATTTACCCATCATGCAAAGATTAGGGGCTGGGACCAATCAGTTACTGCATGCTACTACAAGAGATGGGATTCTGCATAGATCTCGATAAGAATCAACGAGATCTCAGCCCTAAGAAGAAAATATCCATCTTCCCTGAATTTACAAAAGAGTGGTTGTAGTGGCAATGCAGAAGACCATTGTATTTCGAGGAGTTTAAATGACATATTTTGATTTTCTCCTTCACACAAAGCTTAGAGTATATTTTGATTTGTACTAATGTTTAGCTGGCTTGTTGGTTTTTATTTTTGTTTGAAAGAGGGGGAGAAGAGAAAACCCCAAGATTGTTTATGTTAGCACTCGCTTATCTGTATAGCTTCCCAGGCTCTTGGATCATGTCATAAACAGGTGCCCCAGACCCTGGGAACGCCAATCAAGGTCGGATCCTGCAGTCTCGGTACTATGAAAACAGGGTCACGGGATTTTAGGGCCAGACTTTTGATAAAAACCTTGGGATTGCCTTTTGAGTTGGGGGGCTTGGCCACAGACCCTGGCACCGGGTGCTGTGTGCAAAATGGGCTTGGGAAGCTTCCTCTCAGACTTAGGGCTGAGTACTCTGGAAATGGAGCCGCCCGGGGTTCCTCCGCTGTCGTTATTAAGGGGCTCCTGACAGCCGATGGGATATAGGGTGTCATCTTGCTTGGTAGGTTATGATTTTTCTTTCTTTCTGTTATGCTTTTTATGCTTCTGTTTAATCTGCCTAAACTGTGTTTCTGTTTAAATCTGTTTGCTTGAGTTAACAATAAAACTTAAAATCTCTTTATCCACTGGTGTGCTTATTGTCTCTGGATCCAAAAGAACCATTTGTCTGGGCACCTGATCACTGCCTGGACACTTGGCAGAATAGTCATGCAAAACCAGAAAAGTTTCAATCCAACACATGCTCGAGCTAAATTCTTGGAGCTGAACTATTTCATGCATGCTTCTGTGGCTTCTGTTTTTCTACATCTAATTCTGTCAGTAGTCAATGAAGTAATATCACCATTACCATCATTATCATTTTCACCATTTTAAAATATGTTTTCCATTATATGTGTTTGTTTTCTTATTAACTTACTGCTTAGCAACCACTGCTAAGCTCACTGTTTTGGTTGCAGTATTTATCTCTTGTCAGGGTGTGCTTCTAAGTCACATTTTGCCTGAATTCTTGTTCCCTTCTTCATTCTCTCTTTCCCCTTCTTAAAGTTCTTTTGTTAAGGTGGTCTGTTTGTTTTTCTTTGTTTAAGACAAAGACAAAAAAATATAATGGTAAAGGTTTTCCCCTGCACAGTCGTGTCTGACTCTAGGGGGCGGTGTTGCAATTATCATTGTTTGGAAGAATTTCTGTATAAAAATGAATGTATTACCTAGAATGATGTTTCTATTTCAAACAATACCAGTTTTGAAAAATTATGCACCTTTTAAACCATGGCAAAAATATTTATTTAGATTTGTATGGCAGGGAAAGAAACCACGGGTTAAATTAAAAAATCTGCAAGATGCAAAAGACAGAGGAGGACTAGGATTACCTGACTTTAAATTGTATTTTGCAGCCTACTTTTGTTTGTTTACAAGTTGTTGTTTTTTTTTTTTTTTTTTTGTTTGTTTACAAGTTTGGATGAAAAAATGGGTCTTGCTGAAAAACAAAAGAATGTTAGAATTGGAAGAACATAACCTGAGGTTTGGTTGGCATGGGTTTTTATGGTACAATAAAGTCAAAAATTAATATGGATTTTAAAAATCATTCTGTAAGAAGTGCCATATTGAGAGTATGGAACAAATATAAACCTAGGTTATGCCCAAAGATACCTTTATTGACCTCAGCACAAGAAGTATTCTATAGAAGAAAAACAGCAAATAGGGAGAAATGGCTAACATATCAAGACCTATTAATACAGGAAGATGGAGAACTTAAGATGAAGTCAAGAGAACAATTGACTGCAGAAGGACATAGTTTTCAATGGTTCTCATATGCTCAGTTAAGAGAAAGGTTTAATATGGATAAAAAGACAGTTGGAATTGAAAAATGTAAAACGGAATTTGAAATTGAATTATGTACAAATGATGAACCTGTAATAGCAAAAATGTATAAACTTGAGTTAAGATTTGAAACAGAAGATGAACAGGTTAAATATTGCATGACAAAATGGGCTATTAATTTTGGATATAACATAGAGAGGGACCTTGGGAGACAATGTGGGTAACTGGTATTAAATTTACATTGTGTATTAATTAAAGAATTTTTTTTTATAAAATGATGTATCATTGGTATATGACACCAAAGAAATTATCAAAATGTACAAAGGTATTTCAAACCAGTGTTGGAAATGTGAAAAACATGGGGGGGGGGACATTTTACCATTCATGGTGGACTTGTGAGAAAGCTGAGAAATGTTGGATACAAATACACACACGATGCAAAGGATTTTAAAGATTAGTATTGTGAAGAAACCAGAATTCTTTTTATTGGGACTTACGGACGATAAATTAGAAAAGATTCATGGTAGATTGCTTTTGTATAAGGTAACAGCAGTAAGATTATTGTATGCACAACAATGGAAGAATAATGAAATCCTCACAATGGAGGGATGGATTGTGAAAATGTCAGAATTCACAGAAATGGCAAAACTGACCTGTTTGGTCAGAGAAAAAAGAACAGAAACTTTTTTGAAAGACTGGAAACCTTATATGGACTTTTTGCTGAAAGAAAAAAGAAATTACATGATCATCTATGGATCTGACGATTAAGAAAGACATGGATTATATGGGGTTATGAAGACTAAAATATATACTATTATTTTCTTAATGAGTGGAAACTATTAATAGACTATTTGCAAAATGCAGGAGGGGCAAAGCTTTTATGAGGATTGGAAGATCAAAATATATATAAATGGATATATTAGACAAGAAATGTTTTTTAATATTTATTTATTTATTTATTTATTTATTCAAATTTATTCCCCGCCCATCTCCCATGCAAGGGACTCTGGGCGGGTTACAATAAATAAAATTTAAAAAACTATACAAAAATATCTAAAAACACAAGCATAAAATAAATCCATATTATATATAGACCTAGCAAGTAAGATAAATTCTTTATATAACCAGTTCCAGAGATAAGTCGGAAGTTGACCATTTTCTATGCTTCATCTTTTTCTTTTTTTCTTTGCTTTATGACACTTTTTTTCTTCGCTCTTTGATTTGTATTTGTATTTCTTTTTCTGTTTCTAACTTTTAACTGTGTATAATCAAAATTCAATAAAATATATACAAAAAAAAAGAAAGACATGGATTAAATGAGGGGCTGAAGGGACTTGTATAATATCTAAGGGGGAGGACGGACAATAAGATTGTAATTATCTGTTTAAAAGAAGGTTGGAAGTCATTTATATATTTCTTAACTTTAGTTTCTTTCTTTCTTTCTTTTCTTCTTTTTACTTGTTTATTTTATGGAGAAAATTGTTAATAAATATAAACAAAGAGAATGGAATCAATAGATCTAACCCCCAAAATAATAAAGGCAGGATTTAAAAAATCTAAAAAACCCCCAAAGCAAACTAGAACAAATGAAACAAATGCTCTTCAAGGTGAAAACACACACACACACATATATATATATATATACACCAATCGAAGAGAAAATATATATATATATATATATATATATATATATATATATATATATAAGCTGCTCAAAAAAATAAAGGGAACACTGAAATAAGACATCCTAGATCTGAATGAATGAAATATTCGTATTAATTACTTTGTTCATTACATAGTTGAATGTGCTGACAACAAAATCACACAAAAAGCAATGGAAATCAAATGTAAGCAACCCCTGGAGGTCTGGATGTGGAGTTACACTCAAAAATTAAAGTGGAAAAGAACACTACATGCTGATCCAATGTTGATGTAATGTCCTTAAAACAAGTCAAAATGAGGCTCAGTAGTGTGTCTGGCCTCCATGTGCCTGTATGACCTCCCTACAATGCCTGGGCATGCTCCTGATGAGGTGGCGGATGGTCTCCTGAGGGATCTCCTCCCACACCTAGACTAAAGCATTCCCCAACTCCTGGACAGTCTGTGGTGCAACGTGGCGTTGGTGGATGGAGCGAGACATGATGTCCCAGATGTGCTCAATTGGATTCAGGTCTGGGGAACGGGCGGGCCAGTCCATAGCATCAATGCCTTCGTCTTGCAGGAACTGCTGGCACACTCCAGCCACATGAGGTCTAGCATTGTCTTGCATTAGGGGGAACCCAGGGCCAACCGCACCAGCATATGGTCTCACAAGGGGTCTGAGGATCTCATCTCGGTACCTAATGGCAGTCAGGCTACCTCTGGCGAGCACATGGAGGGCTGTGCAGCCCCCTAAAGAAATGCCACCCAACACCATTACTGACCCACTGCCAAACCGGTCATGCTGGAGGATGTTGCAGGCAGCAGAACGTTCTCCACGGCGTCTCCAGACCCTGTCACGTCTGTCACATGTGCTCAGTGTGAACCTGCTTTCATCTGTGAAGAGCACAGGGCGCCAGTGGCGAAGTTGCCAATCTTGTGTTCTCTGGGAAATGCCAAACATCCTGCACGGTGTTGGGCTGTAAGCACAACCCCCACCTGTGGACGTCGGGCCCTCATACCACCCTCATGGAGTCTGTTTCTGACCGTTTGAGCAGCCACACGCACATTTGTGGCCCACTGGAGGTCATTTTGCAGGGCTCTGGCAGTGCTCCTCCTGTCCCTCCTTGCACAAAGGCGGAGGTAGCGGTCCTGCTGCTGGGTTGTTGCCCTCCTACGGCCTCCTCCACGTCTCCTGATGTACTGACCTGTCTCCTGGTAGCGCCTCCATGCTCTGGACACTACGCTGACAGACACAGCAAACCTTCTTGCCACAGCTCGCATTGATGTGCCATCCTGGATGAGCTGCACTACCTGAGCCACTTGTGTGGGTTGTAGACTCCGTCTCATGCTACCACTAGAGTGGAAGCACCGCCAGCATTCAAAAGTGACCAAACCATCAGCCAGAAAGCATAGGAACTGAGAAGTGGTCTATGGTCACCACCTGCAGATCCACTCCTTTATTGGGGATGTCTTGCTAACTGCCTATGCTTTCCGCCTGTTGTCTATTCCATGTGCACAACAGCATGTGAAATTGATTGTCAATCAGTGTTGCTACCTAAGTGGACAGTTTGATTTCACAGAAGTGTGATTGACTTGGACTTACATTGTGTTGTTTCAGTGTTCCCTTTATTTTTTTGAGCAGTGTATGTATGTATGTATGTATGTATGTATGTATGTATGTATGTATATATATATATATATATATATATATATATATATATATATATATATTCATTCATTCATTCATTCATTCATTCATTCATTCATTCATTCATTCATTCATTCATTCTTCAATTGGGGTGTGTGTGTGTGTGTGTGTGAGAGAGAGAGAGAGAAACATTATAAGACAGATCTTTGCTTGATACCCAATACCCCAGATAATCTAATTGCTCCTTATGATATTCACATTTTGACAATTTAGCATACAATTGATTTTGCAGTAACCGTTTCAGCACTTCCCTCACCAAAGACACATGTTATTCTATTGTTTCAGTATAAACCAGTATATCATCTAAATAGACTAACTCCCCCTGGTACAGAAAATCAGGTAACACTTCGTTTATTAAATGCATGAAGACCCCTTTCAATCTGAAGGGCATTACTAAGTACTCAAAGGACCCCAGCTGGCAATTAAATGCAATTTTCCACTCATCTCCCTCTCGAATTCGAACTCGGAAGTACGCTTCCCTTAAGTCTAATTTGGTAAAAATCTTCCCCCTTGATAGGTGGCTAGCATGTCCTTCATCAGCGGTAAGGGGTATTTACTGGAAGTACAGATAGCATTCAAGCCCCGGTAATCAGTGCACAATCTCAGTGATCCATCCTATTTGGTTCTGAAAAGAACGGGTGCAGCCATCGATGAAGTGGCAGGGCAAATGAACCCTCATTCTACATTTTTGTCAATGAACTCCCGCAACGCCTACAGTTCCTTGGGAGTCATGGAGTACAGCTTAGTTCTGGGCAATTTGGCACCTGGTTCCAGTTCTATAGCACAGCCTGACTTCCTATGAGGTGGGAGCTGGTTGGACTCCACTTCTCCGAACACCTCTGCATGGGGATGAGATCATTCCCCGCTCCTGCCACTTCCCCCCCACATCTCAGACGCTGCGCCTATTAGCTCAGGCTTGCCCTTCCGCTCTCCAGGGGTTAACCCCTTATAAATTCCATCAGCGAAAGTTAATTGCCTAGTGACCCAATTCACTTGGGTGTTCTGGGCTTGCAACCAAGCCAGTCCCAATACTACAGGTTGATCAGAGATAGGAGCCACAATAAAACTAAAAGTCTCTCCATGGCTTCCTATTCGCATCCGAACCACTTCGGTGCAATACTCCACTGGGCCCCCTTTCATATCTGTCCCATCAAGTTGAATGAAACTGATGGGCCCTTTCAGCCTTCTCATTTTCAGTCTCAGTCCAGTCACTAGGGCGGGATGCATGAGACATCGGGTATACCCCAAATCCAGTATCCCCACTAGATTCATGCTGCCATGACCCCCTAATGTCTCTAATCTGTAATCTCACCAGCATTGCTGGGCAGTTTCCACTCACCATGGAATCTTTGCACCTATTTATAATTGCCTGCTCTTTGGCGCAGCTTAGAACAGGCTCTTGTTTCCTGCTGGCTGGAATTCTTCCTCAGTCAAGTCTCCTCCTTCTGATAGGGCTTCACGAACCCTTCCCTCTGGCACAGCGGCCGCGGCTCCCTTGGTCTTCACCCCCAAGATCCTTGTGCCGCTCTCTCCCGCTTTACTCATCGGGGTTGCAGATTGTGGGCAGCTGGCAATGCGATGACCCTCCTTGCCACATTTAAAGCATAGTCTCTTCTTAGCCCGCCACTCCTTCTCTTCGTCCCATGACTTAGGAGCTCCCCATCTCTCCGAGGGAAGGGTCAGCGGCACTGGTCGCTTCCCCGTCATTTGGGCTCGCTGCTGTCTCTTGAAGCAAATTTGCATGTCTTCTACTTTGCCGGCAAGACAAATCCATCCTCTTAGGGTCCCAGGGTCCCCCCTTGCTAGGGACCACTCTAGGATCTCTGGGTGCAATCCCCCTTGGAAGTATTCAATTTTCAGTGATTCCGGCCAGTCTGTCAGCTTCCCAGCCAGCCTCCTGAATTCCGTGGCATACTCTGAGACTGACCTGCTTCCTTGTTTAATATGTTGTAAGCTTGTCTTGGCTCTCAGCTTAGAAAGGGGGTCTTTGAACCTATCCCTCAGAGTGCTCATAAAACTCTCAAAATCCTCTAGCTCTGGAGAGTCTAAGTCATGCAATTCTATGAGCCATTCCGCTGCCTCGCCCTCAAGATGGGTCAAAATGTACCGCACCTTGGAGCCTTCGGTGGGAAACGTCCCCTCACATTCTTCCATGAATCCCCTCACATGGGTTAGGAAGCAGGACAGGCTTTTAGGGTCCCCAGCGAACTTCACCTCAAACTCTCACCCCAAACGTCCCGTCTGCACTCAGTGTCTGTCTTGTTGCCCCGGCTTGGGTTTGGCCGCGAGGAAGGCGAGCGGTTACCAACCTGGTCATCCCGCAACCTCCCTCCGTTTCGGATTCGTCGCTCTCTCCTTCCGAGGACGTCCGATCTTTCATCACCACTGCACTGGTCGTCACCCCCCAGCTCAGTTTCCGAAGGAGCTGCTCGACCACTTCTTGCAGGTCGGATATGTGCTCTCCTACAGAACTAATCTCTCATTCCATTTTCTCCATCTGTTGCTCTGAGGTCAACCACCTGGAGCGGGAGCCTCTTTATCACATAGTCACCCACTGGTCTGGTCCTCGAAGTTGCAGCCATCACAGCATCCCCACAGTCACGTGATTGCGATTCGGGCTCTTGGAAACAGGTGCACAATTATGATGGTCTCAGCACCCTGTGGTCACGTGATCGCCATTTGTGACCTTCACTGCCAGCTTCCGACAAGCAAAGTCAATGGAGGAGTATACTAGTCATGCAATTCTATGGCTGTGCAAAAGGAACAATGCTGTTCTGCTGCTTTCACAGTTCATATCTAGAGAGCCTCCATAGCTTAATTTAAGAATACATTATCTGAATACATTCATACACAGCTTGCAACACATGAATAGCCATTATAAACAGAAGCATCCCTGTTTCTTGAGATTGTGAGCACACAACACACAGACAATGCCCCATCTTTGCAATTTGACACTCTTCCAATCACATCGCTGACTGCAAACATGTACACTGTAAATTCTCTGTTACTCAAATTCTTCAGCACCCCTTGGAAACAAAGTTTTTTCTGTTTTGCTTACACTATGGCTGAATGCACTTTTTTTTTTAGTGTCTGCTGGCATCTATTTTCTGATTGAACATTCCTGCTCCATTGTCCATATTTTTCCCACCAAATTCTGGAGGTAAGTATTTGAATGGTGTAATACCAACATGAAAGCCAATAAGTATGAAACACTAGTAAGTTTGTAGAGAAAATTCACTTCATCAGCAATACTGATATGTCACCATAAAACAATTTGCCAATTGCACCACCAATCAAATGCATGCAAAAAAATGGAACAAATTCAAGGACTTATAAATGTATATGGAAGGGTATACTTGGTTTTTTTGTTTTCGTGTTTCTTGCTCTTGTTAAAACAGGGAGTGTCTTTTTCTTTTCCAATTTATGGAATGCTAGAAGCAGAAGTGGGGAGCAGTGAGCCCTGATTGGCTGGCATTCTTCAGTAGGATGGACTGCTGCTCTTTGCACTCAGCTATACAGCGTTTGGATGAAGGCGCTGACTACGAGTTGCAGATCAAACCTGTTGTGGTAAGTAGAGCTCTGTGTATTTCTTACTTTCATTCCTATATACAAGAGGGCAGAGGTAAGAACTTCCATTTATGGTTGTGACAAACCATAGCTTGTTTTTACACCACTTCACTGAACTGAGGTTTGTCTACCAGCCAGAAAAAAACAACAATTTGGCATTATATGTGATTTCATCCATATTGTTTAGAACAATGCAACCCCAGACCTACCTCCTTGCCTTGCTTTTAACTTTTCCCCCCTACTGCTGTCGATTCCTGCTGCAGCCATCAAGACCTGTAGCTTCCTTCTTCCTTCCTGCTCTGGCTTCCTCAATCAGAACATAGTGATAATTCAGTCAGAAGACAGCAAAAATAAAAGTGATGTATGGAGGAAGGAAATAATGTATAGTAGATTAGAGGGGAAACCAAATTATGATAAAGGTAGCTTGGGAAGAGCAATTTTCTTTAAATTTAGATTTTAAAGATATAGGAGAATATTTTATTTATTTATTTAATTTATATGAGAATATGCAGCGAATGTATGGTGTATATAAGGTGAGAATGGGTATACTTAGCCTATAAAGTTAAGATAAACTCTTCCTTGAGTTGAGCTCAGCTCCTGGTGACTACATGGACACATCCATTTTATTCTTATGGCTACGCTACAAAGGTGGTTTGCCATTGTCTCCTCTGTAAAATGCATATTTTTGAGGCTAGTCTACAGCCCTGGGATTTCCTGGTGGTGTCCCATCCAGGTACTAACCAGTCCAACCCTGCTTAGCTTTTTTTGAGGACAGCTAGGTGTTCAGGGATTGACTAATTTAACATAGACATAGACATACTTAGTACCTAGTGACTACGGTAATTTTCTATTAACCCAGTTTCCCTTTACCCTGCATTCCTTGACCTGAAAAATGTTACGAACCTTTATCACAGAGGTCCTTTTACCAGAGCTTAAAACTAAGAGTGGGATTTGGGATGTAAAACTGAATGAACAGTCACCACACATGCCAACATTAAAGTGAACATTGGCTTTTGAAATGTGACTTAATGTTTGATTTATTTATTCAGATTTTCCCCAACACCTAAAACTAGTGGCTGAAATTCAGGAAAGAAGAAAGTTACAGGTCTTGGCAGCTGTAGCAAGAATCTGCAGCAATAAGGGAAAATATTTTTAAAAGAAAGGGAAATGGCAAAGGAAGAGGCTGAGGACTCTGGGAGTTGAGAAAACTATAATGTTCTATAAGGGCTTCCACACAAATATTCTGCCAATGTTCATTATTTCTACTGACAAAGTTTTAAGAGAAGATAAGGATTTGATTAAGAAATTATTTTTTGGCACACACCATCATGATTACATGTCAGTTTTCTTTCTCTGCGTGTCCCTCTCTGTAGTCAGATGATTTATGTAGCCCCATTGGGGGATATGAGCTTAAGGGAATAACCGATTTTTAAGGTGTAATTAACAAGACACAGAAGCCACATAAGAAAGCAATAGTGAATCTTTCATATGCAATACCCCACATATTCAGCCTTTATGAGTTACTGTCACAATCAGTCTTACTGATTCACACACACTTGATCTTAGCCCAAAGGCCTACTAAGATATGAGCCATTTCTTTGGAACGGTTGGTAAGGGGTGAACACTCCCGCAGAAACTTCCCCAGATACCTGTTTTTCCCCGCTGGGCTTCTTGTGATTGAGGAGCAGCTCAACTGCACCAACCACCTCTTTCCTGATGGCATGTAGCAGAGCATCTCCAACATAGACATTAAAGCTCAAGAGCAACTCTATGAGCTCCAAGTTCTCATTTTCTATTGCAATGAGGAGAGCTGTTCTTCCAAGAGGGTCAATGCAATTAATATTGATCTTGAAATAAATCTCTGCTTCTTCCAGAGCTTGCTTCACACTGGCATAATCTCCTTTTTCTACAGCATTCAAATAGGCTTTCTCGGCAGGTGAAAGTTCAGATTCTGCTCGTACGATGCGAAGAGGAATGCGATCTCTGTAGGGGGCATTGATGCTTCTCTTGTAATAGAACTGGGCCATAGTTTATACCATGATTCTCTGCAACAGAATAGAAAGAAGTCATCAGTTGCATTCTGAAGGAATAATAGCACTATGAATACACCATGGCTGTAGCAGCCAAATTCCATCAAAATAATAGCATTTAGCAGCAGGAAGACCAAAGTGGGGGGGAAGGAAGCCTCCCCCCATGCAATGAATGCTTATGTTTAAGCTCCTTCAAGTTTCTACTTATGTATCTCCATTAACATTTCTTGAATGAGGAATGTACCCCCCGATTAAAATGAATATATTCCCAAGGATTTTACTTTTGTTAATTAAAATTTCCTTGGAAGATAAAAGATCTGGGGTAAAAGAGCAGCTGGGTCTCTGCTAAATAGGTGAAGCAATCTCATGGCCCCTGGAACAAGATCCCCCCCCCCCCGAAATCTATGTGGCTCCCACCCAGTTGGTGTTCTGTAAGGCCTTGAAAACCTGGTTGTTCCCCCAGGCCTTGGGTTAAGATGGACGGAGCCCCTTGTGGGATGTATTTTTTTTTTATGCCTTTGCACAGAGTGACCAGATCCCATCTTGTTTTGTTCTGTATTGTGTTTTTATTGTTTATTATATTGTAATCTGCCCAGACTTGGTTTGGCGTTTGGTGGCACTGAAATTTAAATTAAAAAAAAAAATGTCTCAAGATAAAGGGACAGTTTTAAACCATCTGTAAAAAGATGAAAGTTAAACATCCCATTATTTTTTAAAAAATATTATGAAATAGGGAAAACTGATAAATATTTACAATTGTATTAAAAACTTAAATTGGAATGGTATAAAAAATGGACTATATCCAACTATAATTACTTTATTGTAATTTTTATAAAATGTATGATTTAGATACACAGTAGATACTCAAGTAAAAGCTGACTGTACGGCATGGACCTAATACAAAATGTAGTTTTCTTCTCAATAAAAGTTTTTTAAGGCAATGATCTTGGCTCATTTTTGGATTTAATGGGTAGGGCTTAGAAAACGTTATCTTTCATTGTGAAATTCTTCCACTATTTCTTTCTATGGGATATCCATCAAAAACAGAAAGACAGAATTTCTCCACAATGTGCTTTGATGGAAATTCTAAGACACAAAAATACCTTAACATGTCCATCCATTTAGTATAGCTGAAACAAAATAATACAAGGGATATATTGGGAGATAGTTCTGGGAGGAAAAACCTGGTGAGGAATTTTATAACAGTCAGAAATATGACAATTTTTATCTTGGTACAAATGACAAAATATGGACCTCCATATTTCCAGGGTTAGAGGTAGACTTGCTCCTCTGCAAGCAAAAGGGCACTTGGAAAGGGAAACACAGAGAGGGAGGGAGCTGCTGCTAAAAAACCCTTCCATACGTATCAGGAACTGAAGAATTATACCTCTATACAGCCGAGATTTAAAAATCCAAAGTTCATTAATAGTGAAAGATGTAATAATAAGAGAAAAAATAGGAAGGAGATCTGGGAATGTTATTACCGATGGAGGTTTACTAAATGGTAGAACAAAAGGTATTAAATAAATAAATAAATAAATAAATAAATAAATAATTCCATTGTTTTGAGGAGACAGATAGATAGATAGATAGATAGATAGATAGGTAGATAGATAGATAGATAGATAGATAGATAGATAGATAGATAGATAGATAGATATATTACAATAGTAATATACTCCTAAAGTTTGAAGTATGATTATTGGACAAATGGATACTGACTGTATGCATATATTTAAGAATTTCAGGAACATGAACACTTAGAGGTGTTGAGAAAATAATGCATTCCTCCTTAATTTTGCTGAATTATATGAAAAAATGAGTGGAAAGTAATGATATGGAAGACTTATTAACATGCAAAGGTTTATACCTTTGTTTTTTCGGAAAAAAGGGAATTTTAGCCAGTATTTTTTAAAAACATAAACTTCGGATTTTGTAATTGAGATGTAATTAAATAAATTTACTAAATATTTATGGAGGAAAATAAGTTTGAAAACAATTTCTTGAAAACAAGATGGTCTTTTTCACATTTTAGAATGACAAATTTCAAAATGCTTTCCCCTTCATTTTATTCTCAATAGTTTGAATTCTAATACATTCATTGGCGATCACTCGTAGCCGAGTAAGATTGTCTTCCAAAGGTAAAATTTTAACAGCGGATCCGTAAGTGGCTATAAAGGCCAATTCTGGATCCGCACAACCTCCCACAATGAGGGCATAGGTTTCCGGGTGGGAGACGGTCATGATGAGGGTTTGCCTGACGTGCCTTCCTTTTAGCGCTTTTCTCCCTTTCGCCCTGTACTCGTGTTTCTTCAAAGTTCATAGCGCCATTAATAAAGGCTGACCTCCAATTGAAACGCTCATGTGTTAGGACTTCCCAGTTCCCAGTGCTGATATTACATTTTTTTAAATTAGCTTTGAGAGTATCTTTGAATCTCTTTTGCTGTCCACCAATATTCCGTTTTCCATTCTTAAGTTGGGAGTAAAGTAGCTGCTTTGGAAGACGATGGTCAGGCATTCGAACAACATGACCGGTCCAGCGAAGTTGATGTTGGATGATCATTGTTTCAATGCTGGTGGTTTTCGCTTCTTCTAATACGCTAACATTAGTCTGCCTATCTTCCAAGTAATTTGCAGAATTTTTCGGAGGCAGTGTTGATGGAATCTTTCAAGAAGCTGGAGGTGGCGTTTGTTGGATTAGAGCCTTTTTCTGTGAAGGCTGTGTGCTGATCATTGTGCACCGATCTCCACACATAAAACAAATTCATGCACAGGCGTCTTCGAACCACACTATTACAATTATTTAATGAGTATAATCACAAGTTTTTAATATAAAAACTAAACAATAGTACAATTCACAAAGAGAAAACCTCTAATAATGCAATAAAATATAAATTTTTGTCTAGTGGTTAAGGTGCTGGGCTAGAAACCAGGAGTCTGTGAGTTCTAGTCCTGCCTTAGGCATGAAAGCCACCTGGGTGACCTTGGGCCAATCGCTGTCTCTCAGCCCTAGGAAGGAGCCAATGGCAAACCAGGAGACTGAGAGTTCTAGTCCCGCCTTAGGCATGAAAGCCGGCTGGGTGACCTTGGGCCAGTCACTCTCTCTCAGCCCTGGGAAGGAGCCAATAGGAAACCAGGAGACTGAGAGTTCTAGTCCCGCCTTCGGCATGAAAGCCGGCTGGGTGACCTTGGGCCAGTCACTCTCTCTTAGCCCAACTCACCTCACAGGGTTGCTGTGGTGGGGAAAATAGGAGGAGGAAGGAGTATTGGGTATGTTAGCCACCTTGAGTCATTTATAAAAATAATAAAGGTGGGATAATAAATAAATAAATAAATAAATAACATATAAATTTATTTATTTATTTAATTTATATTACTGCTCATCTTCCCCAAAATTTAATTTTGTAAATTAAAAATGTTATATTAATGTTGTTATTAACATTATTTAGAATCAAAGAATCATACAGTAGGAAGGGGCCATTTGGCTACTGAATCTATTCTTCTCAGAGCAGAACAAATTACTAAAGCATCTCAGACTGATATCTAGCTTCTACTTGAACATCCAGTAAAAGGGAGCCACCAGCTCTATGGCTGGTTCCAGTGTTACCTGGTTCTACTGTTAAACTCTTGTTACAATTTAAAAGGTTTTCTAACGTTCAATTGGAATCTGCCTTTCTCTAACTTAAATCCATTTTTCCATGTCCTACAAGAAAGAACAGGTCTAGATCCTCTTCCTTGTAACATCCTTTCAGGTATATGAAGGTATTTGAAGACCAATACCATTTCCCTCTCAGTTCTCTGTTCTCCTGATCATTGCTCTTCTCTGAACCTGGTCCAATTTCTCTGGTGCCCAGAACTAGCCATAGTACTCAAGGAGGGTTATAACCAAAGCAAAATTAAGTGGAACGATTAATTTCCAATAACTGGAAAGTATACTTCTGCTGAAGCAGCCTAAAATTGCATCTGCACTTTTTTTTTTCTTCCAGCCATCACATTGCTGGCTCAAATTCAGTTTGCAGTACTATAAACAGTCAGGTAACCCACATCCTACACTTGTGCATTTCATTTTTGTTACCTAAGTGAAGAATTATTTATAAAAATTTGTTCTGCTATTTTTTACCTCATTTCTCCAACTAGTCTAGATCATTTTTAAATTTTACTTAATTTTTTTACTTTTTCTATGATACTATCTCACCCTATTTATTTTTTTGATAAACATACCCTCTGTCTTGTTTTTCATGTCATTAATCAAAATGCTGAAGAACAGAGAACCCAGAATATCCCACTTGATGGACTAGTTTTATAATCACTTTTTCAATCCAGTTATATTAATTGCCATGTTATTTTTTCTTCCACTGAAATTTAAGTGCCTCTTTCTCCTTAAGGGCCCCAAAGCCTTTTCTGCATTCGAGCAGTACAGAATATTGATTACATCACTTGGTTTTACTTGTCACTTTCATCCCGTGGGAATGCTCCTTTGCTTGATTCTCTTTTTATGTAACATTGCTCCCTCAGTAGTGCCTCCTATCTTTGATCTGATAAACCTTCATCCTCTTGCATGAGCTTAAGTGTAGTTACTAATCTAATTCCCTGGACTTCTTTTTCTCAAGTCCACAAGCATGCACTTCCTACAAATGCATGCCATATTGCTCTCAGTCAGGAACACAAATATACCACAAATTTTTCAGGACACAACTGCAGACTCCTATTTGTTCATCTGCATTTCGTTACTTAAGATAGGAAAAGAGAAAAAGAAAAAAAGAAGAAGACATGCCTTCAAATTATTTGCAGATAGTTACTAAGAGTATTGTTGATGTTAAGAAGAACCAATTAATTCTGGACCAAATAAAAACTGACTGTTTCCTTGGGGCAATGATCAGCAAGCAGAAACTCAGATTCCTTAGGTGTATGATGTGAGCAAACTATGACTTAGAAAAAAATCACTATGTTTGGCAAAGTTAATGGAAACAGAAGAAGGGGAGAGCAATGGATAAGGTAGGTAGACAGGATTAAAAAGATTACAAGAATGTCTTTGGAAGAACTACACGTTTTTGTAGGCTGAGATGTTTGTTCATGCTGTCACCAGAAGTCAAGGCTGATTTCATGGTATCTAACTAATCCCCAGTAGAATTTGTTTTTATTTCTTCTTGCTCCCTTCTTACATTCACCAACAATATAACACTGAGAAAATTTGTTAAGAATTTCTGCTTAAAACCACCCCAATTTCACAAAGGCGTTTTTAATGTTAGTCAGAGGTAATGAAGAATCTGGGCTGGGCTGCCTCTTTTCACACAAACTCTTCCTCTCACACAAACTCTTCACATAGTATCTCACATTAAAGAACCTGTATCACCTCCCCCAGCAAAGCATTTACCGAAATAACAACTTCCTGGATGTCAGCAGCCGGCTCAGAAGCAAAGGTTCCTGGGACATGTAGTCCGACCTGCGGATGAAGAGCCGGTTCCCTCACCCCCTCCCTAACGCGCGGGTAATATATATGCGCTATAATATAATATGTATGATGAATGTAAGCCGCCTAGAGCCCTCCGCTTAGGGAGGGGATAGGCGGGGTATAAATACAATAATAAATAAATAAAATTTTGTTAACTACTTCCTCATAATTCTATCACTGTGGAGAAAGTCACATGCAGAACAGAAGTATATATGAGATAAGAACATGTAGATCACTGGGGGATTCATATGTCAGAGTCTGTATTTCTCCACATGCACAAAATGGAAAACTACTGGTAGTCTTCAGGTTACGAACACTTGCCTCTGGAATCTGATTTGATGGAAGGGTGGTATAGAATATGTGCTAAATTATCTTTGGTGCTTATATGAATAATGTCAATAAACTTGGGCTTTCTGATAGTTGCAGCAGAATGCAGAGTTACTGATTTTTAAGAAATAAGATGGAAGAAGCAACTCAAATTAACAGAAATGAGGACAGAAATTGGACAGAAATGTCAAATTGGACAGAAATGTCCAAATATGTGAAACAGTGATGTTTTCTTTCATGTTATTTTACATGCCAAGCCAAGGCATCCACAGTGCTGCTCTTTGCTTTCAGTAATGCTTTATGTTGTTCCAGAGACATACATGGAAATATACGTTAAAATATATATTCTAATACACTAATTGATTAACAATCAAGTTGGTGCTGACTTTTAGAGATCACATAGACCTTCTCCAGGATGATCTTTCCCCAACCTGGACCTTCAGATCTTACAATGATCAACAAGTCCACCCACCTTGCTGCTGCTTGTCCTCTTCTTTTCTTTCCTTCCACCCTTCCCAACACTATAGATCAGAACTTTCAAAACTGTGTGTTGCGACACGAAAGTGTGTCGCCACTGTCTGGTGTGTCGCCACACAACCCGGAAGCGCTGGTCATCATCAGCGCTTCCGGGTTTTCCCGCAGCGACACACCAACGGTGGTGTGCAAAAACCCGAAAGCGGCAGCAGCGCTTCCGGGTTTTTGCGCGCTGCCACAACGGCAGCACTTCCGGGTTTTCCCGCGGCGACACACCAATGGTGGTTGGTGTGTCGCCGTGGGAAAACTTTGGAAAGCCCTGCTATAGATGATATATATAAGAGAGCCAGATCTTTGATGTGTTTAAATATATTAACTTGAACCTGGTCATTTCCATTAAAAATGAAGTGAAACAGTACAGTAAAGGGGGAGATTTTAAAAGTTCAAACATGTTGCTATTTTGTGCAAGGTTGGATCTGTAATGTAATCATTTCCTTGTAAGCCAACATACTGTTCTCTTGACTTCATCCCACCATAACAACCAATTCAGTTATAAGTGCTCTTTGATCAAGATTGTCTAAGTATTTCCTGCTATTTAAGACTCAGAACAAGATAAATCTCATGATGCACAAGATGATTAATATAGTAGATAATTATAATGATAATATATTACAAACAAACTAAACTTCCTTAGATGGAATAAATAGCATTACGGATGTGCTGGGCAGAAGAAAAGGTTTTTATTAAGTAAATGAAAAAAATATTCTAAGTTTAGAGTTTTCAGAAGTGATTAGTTTTTAAGACTGTACAAAACCCACAGTTTTTTTTTTGGGGGGGGGGGATCTAACTTTTGCCAACAAATAAAAAATTGTGTTTGATTTACTTTATTAATGAAAATGATCTTATTTTAGCAGGTGGTCAAATTTTTCGGTGCCAGAATTCTTACTGACAAATTTTGACATTTCCTTTCAAATATTATATTCATTTTCCCAACGTTACAGATGGTTAAGTTATTCATACAATACACAAATCATTAAATATTTTTTTCTAATCAACATATGAAGCCTGGTAAAAGACACTAAAAGAGCACCTTTTTAAAAGGCATCTGTCTCATCTAAAACTGTCAAATTCTCAAGACCAAATGGAAATATATTCCTATATCAACTAATTTGGGGAAATTACTTCATACCCAAGTAAATATCTAAAATGGGCAACCCAATACAACACCAGGTACTATAATACAGGTAGTCCTTGCTTACCGACTGCTCATTCAGTGACTGTTCAAAGTTACAATGGCACTGAAAAAGGAGATTTATGACCGGTCCTTGAACTTGTGGCCATCACAGTGTCCCCACAGTCATGTGATTGTGATTTGGGTGCTTGGCAATCAGCGCACATTTACGACGGTTGCAGCATCCCATGGTCACATGATTGCCATATGCGAACTTCACAGCTGGCTTCTGACAAAGTCAATGGGGAAGCCAGTAGGAAGTCACAAGCTGCAGTCATGTGATGTCACACTTAATGACCACAGGTGATTTGCTTCATGACCACAGTCAGAACTGACATTGTAAGTTGGGTGTGGTCACGTGATGTTTTATCTTACAACCATGTTGCTTAGCGATGGAATCGCTGGTCCCAACTGCAGTCGGTAAGTGAGGACTACATGTAATCTAGTCTTCTCAGGGGCAACAGAACCAACAGACTTTGTTTCCAGTAGGGGAATACATGAAATAGAAAAGAGGTTTTATTTCAATTCAGAAAAAAAGCAGTCTTGTGCAAAATGTCCCTTTGGGACATGCTGAGTTGGCTGTGTTCTAAGGAAAAAAGTGGCTTGATTGTCCTGGACACAAAATTCAATTAGAACTCAAGATCAGCTGCTGCTCTGTAGGTTTCCTCCCCAGAACCATAAGATACGTAGGGTGCCAGGCCAAGGGAATGTTTTTTCAAAGTTTCTGAAAACACAAAATAAAAATCCACAGGAAATACAGATCTAGTTTTGCCCACTGAAAAATCTGTATTAAAAAATACACCCACCCCCCGAATATTACAAAACGAGGAATCTTAAGATAAATAACTCCAGCCTGAAAAAAATAATTTAAAAAAACTAGGTAGGAAATAATTATATTTCTTTCCACTGCTGTGAGATTTTCTTAATGAGGTTTTCTTGGCTTAATTGACTACAAATATGACTGGAAGTGTGTGGGAAAGGTTTGCTGAAATCTCAGAAGCCAGATGGAGTAGTAAAATAATAACAATTGCAGAATTCAACTTGACTAAGCACAGTTTTATTTATTTTTAAATAGTATTCTTTAATGGTAGGATAAGACTAATGTTATTAAAATGTTACCTGCCCTCTCTGATTTATATTTTAAGAGGCATTCCAATGTTAATTCCAAATAGATTTTAAATTCAGATCAATAAACTAATGAGGAAATTTATATGGGAAGACAGGCCACCAAGAATTTCATTGGCTATCATGTTTTTTACCAAACATGATAAGATGGGACTTTGAAGGTTGGACACTAGAGGGACCTAGAAGGAACTAAATATTTCAATTAAAGAAGAAGAACACTTAAATTTGACTTACTAATGCAGAATGGAGCAAAATATTTTAACATAGGACATATTGAAGGATATTTTTGAAAAATGGACCCAGAAGTTAGTTTTAAGAATGTCTGCCTCTATAGTCTATCTCTAGTGTTTAAAAGATATTATGGAAGAGGAACAAGTTTTACTGGACAAGACTGAGACTGATCTGAAAGTGGATTTAAAAATGACAGGTTATAAGAATGATATGGAAAAAGATGCTACACTGGACATACAAAAGAAACCAGTTGATATCTTGATAATTAAAAGGGATATACAAACAATTTTCTGATTCAAAATTTCAAATATTTTTGTAGTTTTATTGCAGTATAAAAATGTGTTGAGAACTGCATTAAGGTTGGGAAATCCTACAAAACAAGGTACTGAAGGGCAATTCCTACAAGCTATCTAAAAAGGTAAGTGTGAATACACACAGAGCTTTCTGAACCTTCTTCCTTCACCTCTGTTCTGCATATGGGGGGAACAAGAACAGCAACTGGTTATACTTTCAAAATTCTGCAGCAAAAAGATAATGTATTGAAGCTACTAGGATAAAACCTGTACAAGTTTCATATTCTCCTTGTTCAAGGTACCTCCTCTCCTGAAATAATGAAGTTTTAAGCAGGGCAGTTCTGGCATGGCTAAATGGATTTTCTAGTGGATTGTGCCAGTGGTAGTCATGATGATAGTATGTTTTAAAGAAAAGGCTAAGACAAGTCCTCTAAGATAAGAAGGTTTCTTAATGTATTTGTAGTGACATTTGTGACAGTTGTTAAAGCAGTGCACCACTAGAACAAAGAAGGAAGATTATTTCAAATGTTGTTAGAAACAGTGGGAAGCATTGTCCAGCCTGATGGGATTTTCCTACTCCAGGAAATGCAAACTGGAACTTGGACTTGCTGTGAAGTGCCCCCCCCCCCCCCAAGACCCAACAGAAAAGCATTAACTCCAGTTTTTCTGGCTAGAAGGAAGGGCTTAAACCTTTTTGCCATCCAGTGGAAGCTAACATCTCCTTTTCAGTTATGTGAATTGACTTCAGCTGAAAGGTAGCTCAAACGTTTTAGTATTCAAAATCCAAATATACACAAACTGTCAAGCTATAAGCAAGCATTGGTACATAACAATTGAATGGCCCAACACAAGAAACTACCACAATGATTCTGCTTCAAGCAAAATCTTATGACCCTCTTATGACATGTCACATCTGAGATAGTTCCCCTTCGAAGAGCATATTTGTAGCTTAGGGTTGAACTGTGGAGTCCTTGGTGCTCTCTCTCTCTCTACATCAGAAACATCTCAGAAACTACCAATAGACTGTTACAACCACATGGCATCACCGTAGCACATAAACCAACCAAAACCCTTCAGAACATCTTAAGTAACGCAAAAGACCTAGTAGTCCAAGAAGAAAAATCAGGAGTTATCTACAACATACGGTGTAAGGACTGTAGCAGGCACTATGTAAGACAGACGGGCAGAAGACTAGCAGAGTGCATCCACGAACACCAACTAGCAGTCAGAAGACATGATGAAAACTCTTTAATGTCACAACACATGGACAGACTTAACCATACTTTCAACTGGGAAACTGTGAGCATCTTAAACCAAGCCAAATCTAAAAATGCTAGAGAATTCCTGGAAGGTTGGCACTCAGACAAAGCAGCCATCAACCAACAGACACATAGAGGTAAACAACATTTACATACCCATTCATAAGAGACAATAGAAAAGCCAAAAGACCAGAACACCTCCTTGCCAGCAATGAATACCCAGATATGCAAAGATTAACACCAAGATTAGCACCAGAGGAACAATCAAACAGCACAATATACCCTAATCAAGGAACTAGTAACTCAGTCAATCAACCAAGCAGCAAACAACAGCCCAATCAAGGAACTCCTAAGTGGAGAACAACACCTCCACCAACACAAGCAGGACAAGCCATGGTAACAGAGAACAAGTCCCACTCCCTTTTTTCACTGAAGATGTTGCCTAGTCTGGCAATGAAATGTCTGCAAGGAAACAACAAGGCTCAGAGAGCACCAAGGACTCCACAGTTCCCCTTTTCTGAGCATTAGGAGGCCTTTGTTAGGAGAACAATGCTTATTTTTTCATTAGTATACATCAAGAAGGATATGGAAAACAATGGATTCAGCGGGAAAAAAGATGCTAGGTGATTTTGTAAATGGGACATTTTTAGACAATAATGATTCAACAAATGTTTCTTGAAAGACATCACAGGCCCCAACTGGCCTCAATAAGCTAATTTGAAAATAAAGATCTCATTCATCAGCTTCCCAGAAAGGACACTTAGACTCAATAGGATCCCAGCAGAAATCTTAAACACCAATATTGCCTGGCTGGCCTCTTAGTGGATCACCTTTTTTCTTTGATTTATAGCTTGGAAAGATCCTAATTTCCCAGAGGAAAACTAGTATTCTGAAAGGCAATAATGCTGTAACTATCACCCAATATATTTGCTCTCTATTATCAAGAAGCTGTAAGCCAAACTAATTTGTAATAAACTGAAATATTGGATCAAGACTGGAGGAAAGCCAATAGGATAACAGGATCTTATACCCTAAATTGCTATCTGAGGCTGTCACACCTTGCAGAAAAATATTGGCATCCTGAAGAAGATACTTCCTGCAATATTTCCTACATTTGTTGATCTGAAAGCTTCTTTGATTCCACCGTTTTAAAAGCTATTTGGAACACGTTGGAACAACTGTGAATTGAATCACATCTTTTTCTTTAATATTCTACATTCTAAAATTATAGCTCATATAAGGCTTTTCCCCAATATTAATGAAGCAATCCCTCATATGGATATAGTAATGTGTGTATCTGAAATCCTAGTCAAAGGAGAAATGGACACACAGACTTGAGAAGAGCGTGGAACTAATGCTTTGTAGCTAATCAGACAAAAGCCATGTCAGACTTCACCCTCCTAAGCAAATGGCCCATTAGGAGTCTGAGTGACTTTTTGTCAAAGGCACTGTAGTGATTAATTCCTGCACTAGGCACAGAGTTGGACGAGATGATCTCCAGGGTTTTCTCCAACTCTGTCATCATAAAATCATAGAGGAGCCCCCAAAATTTAGCTGTCTCCCATGGTGACCAACTAGGCCAGCTTGCGATTCTTACTCTCTCTTCTTACTCTCTCCTATCACTCATTCTCTTCTGTCTGACATGGTTCTCTCTTTCTAAGCTTTGTGCTTGGACTTGGTGTTTGAAAGATTTTGAGCCCTGCATCATCATTTCTCTGAACCGATTCAGTAGAAGAGAGTATTTGTAGCTCAGGGTTGAACTGTGGAGTCCTTGGTGTTCTCTGAGCCTGGTTGTTTTCTTTCAGACGTTTCATTGCCAGACTGGAAGAAAGCAAGAAACAGACTGCAAGAAAACAACAAGGCTCAGAGAACACCAAGGACTCCACAGATTCAGGAGAGCTATGTTTTCAATCCTTTTTATCTTCCAATTTTCCGATTTCAAGTAGATACAGTATTTTCTCCTCAAGTTGAACTTTAGCTTTGAATTCCACATCCATAATTTTTTCTAATTTTCTAATAGACTTCAGTTTTGAATCTGGTTTGTATAAATAAATAATATTATTTGGTTGCCAACTAAATGCCAATTGAATAAGTTACTCCCTATTTCTGAATAAATTATACATTGGAATTATACTGTCATCTCTTAACAAAACGAATGCTTATGCCCCAAACACAGAAAATCTAATTTTTACTGATTGCTGGTTTCTCTTCATATCATATAAATTGTTTGCCTTTTACTAAAGGAATGCTGATGACACAAACCAGGCCTGAGTTAATGTGGCTTTTGAATGGATTTGGTAAGTACTGCACAAATAACAACTATAAAAAATGAGGAATTCAAAGTCTTGATCTTAGTGGGCAAAGTAGAGTTGGTACCCAGATGGCCAATCTATTGAAAAGGTTTTGCCCTTTAAATATTAGGATCTCCGTTTCCAGAGTTCTGAGTTCAAAATGGGTAGCCCCAAAGAAATGTCCTGTGGCTAAAACAGTCCTTTATATGGAATGGCAAAAATATTATCCCTGCTATGAAAGTACAGGTAGTCCTCCTTTAGTGACTGCCTCATTTAGCAACTGTTCACAGTTATGATGGTGATGAAAAAGTAACTTTGTAACCAATGCCCGCATTTACGACCTTCGCAGCATCTCTCTCTGTCACATATTCACCATTACAGTGAGTTAGTACACATTGTCCATTGTAAAACCGTAAGCTCTGTCGCAGTCATGTGATTTTTCACATAGTGACCACTTCGCTTATTGACTGAGTTGCTAGTCCTCATTGCAGTCACTAAATGAGGACTACCTGTATAAGACAAAACTGTGCTGTCAGTTCCTTTATGGAATCGCATTATGGATCCTTGTCATGTGTTTTTCCACACATCATTTTTGGCTTTTCCAAATAAATGACATAAGAAGTACTCAACTTTGAATCTCATCAGAACTTGTTAACAAAGCTGGCTTGATGCCATGAAAATGTTTCTGGCTCAGACTATGTGCAAACCAAGCTGTAACCATTTGTACATCTAACAACATTTTGTTTATTTTTCATAGTATTCTCTCTCTTGGGGTTTCCCCTACATTTTTACTCAAATATTATACTGACTACGAAAGATTTATGGTCAAGGCTCCCAGGGTACAAATAGGCAGAACTTGTTAATTCTCTCTCCTTGTTCCTGTCCACTATTGATACGTCTACTATGGTTCTAGAAGACCGCTGTAAAAATATTCCATTAGCCCAAAGGTTTTGCCCATGCAAGTCAGGCAATATTGAGTCTATTAAATATTTATTATTGTACTGAAATTGTCTTTCTCTTTTGTATAGAAAAAAATTATTCTAGCTTTTGGTATAGTTATTCACCACTCACTCTGATGATCATATTTTACCAATCTGTCTAAGTGGGTCCGTGTAATTACTGTGTAATTTGCCAAGTTTTCAAATGTTGTCATACATGCAAGACCACTGATATTGATAATAGTGTCATATTAATTAGCTGTATTTTTGTTTTACTTTGCATGGTCCAGGGATAGGCAACATTTTTGGGCTGAGGACATTTGGAATTTTGAGTATGTGGTGGGCATATTCAATAAATGGCTGCCAATAGGAGCCTTGCCTATTCAGAAAACGTGTGATACCAACACCTTTATCAGGAGCCAAACCAGCCCTCCCAGAGATGTTCTTACGAGCCCAATGGGATTCTTGTGGGACATAAAGTTATTGTTACAAATAAATATGGTGCCGAGGCTTGTACTGTTCTGCAATATGCCAGCTTTCTATTTAATTGTTTAAATTAAAATATTTTTTAAAAAAATCAAATGAGACAAACGTACTGTTTAGCTCCAACAGCTATGGTGCCTATGGGTACCATGAAGCCTTAACCTAGTATAGACATTTAATTAATAAACCGACATTTGAAACATCATGTGAGGACTGGATTCCCCAAGGCTGCAATAGCAGCACCTATTTCATGCATCAAACCTACAACCCACAAAGGGACACTTCTGCTCATTTCAGCAGAGATTTGCCCAGACCACCTCTATCTACCACCCATTGACATGACTGGTCACAAAATGTGAATTAGTGAACAGAGTTGCCTCTGCCTGTGCCTAGTTAATGGCTTAATTGCCAAGTTTTAATTAATTTAGCTAAATTATATCAATTCTTCAAATCAATTTTTATTCGGTCATAGACCAGCAAATAAAACAGAATATTCACATCTGATTAGAATAAAAGCAAAAAAAAAAAAAAAAAACACTTAAAATTCTTTAAAAATCTAAGAAAAATTAGAAGAGATATTGCGCCGTGCTGTACAAATTATAGAGCAATATTTAGCTGTTTACGTTCCAATTCCAAAGAAGGGCAACGCCAAAGAATGTTCAAACTACTGCGCTCATTTCACATGCTAGCAAGGTTATGCTCAAAATCCTACAAGCTAGGCTTCAGCAGTATGTGAACCGAGAACTACCAGAAGTGCAAGCTGGGTTTCGAAGAGGCAGAGGAACTAGAGATCAGATTGCCAACATTCGCTGGATCATGGAAAAAGCATTCCAAAAAAAAAACATCTACTTCTGCTTCATTGACTATGCTAAAAGCCTTTGATTGTGTGGATCACAACAAACTGTGGCAAATTCTTAAAGAGATGGGAGTACCAGACCACCTTACCTGTCTCCTGAGAAACCTGTATGTGGGTCAAGAAGCAACAGTTAGAACCGGACATGGAACAACCGACTGGTTCAAAATTGGGAAAGGAGTACGACAAGGCGGTATATTATCACCCTCCTTATTTAACTTATATGCAGAGTACATCATGAGAAATGCTGGGCTGGATGAATCACAAGCCGGAGTTAAGATTGCCGGGAGAAATATCAACAACCTCAGATATGCAGATGATACCACCCTAATGGCAGAAAGTGAAGAGGAACTAAAGAGCCTCTTGATGAGGGTGAAAAAGGAGAGTGCAAAAGCTGGCTTGAAACTCAACATTAAAAAAACTCAGTTCATGGTGTTGGATTGTAAACATATTCTTACATTTCTGTATATATAAATACAAATATATTTCATATTCATATATTAGAAATGTAAGAATATGTTTACAATCCAACAATGGCATCTGGTCCCATCACTTCCTGGCAAATAGAAGGGGAAGAAATGGAAGCAGTGACAGATTTTATTTTCTTGGGCTCCAAGATCACCGCAGACGGCGACTGCAGCCATGAAATTAAAAGACGCTTGCTCCTTGGGAGGAAAGCTATGGCAAACCTAGACAGCATATTAAAAGGCAGAGACATCACCTTGCCGACAAAGGTCCGTATAGTTAAAGCTATGGTTTTCCCAGTAGTAATGTATGGCTGTGAGAGTTGGACCATAAGGAAGGCTGAGCGCCGAAGAATTGATGCTTTTGAACTGTGGTGCTGGAGAAGACTCTCGAGAGTCCCTTGGACTGCAAGGAGGTCAAACCAGTCAATCCTAAAGGAAATCAACCCTGACTGCTCATTGGAAGGACAGATGCTGAAGCTGAAGCTCAAATACTTTGGCCACCTAATGCGAAGAGAGGACTCACTGGAAAAGACCCTGATGCTGGGAAAGACTGAAGGCAAAAGGAGAAGGGGACGGCAGAGGATGAGATGGTTAGATAGCATCACCGATGTAATGAACATGAATTTGAGTAAACTCCGAGAGACAGTGGAGGACAGGAAGGCCTGGCGTGCTATGGTCCACGAGGTCACGAAGAGTTGGACATGACTAAACGACTGAACAACAACAACAAATGAAAAGCAATTTCACTTTGAAATGTGTTGGAGCAGTTAATAATTACTTGGGATTAGAAATTCATAGAGAAAAAGATGGCAGTTTTCTCATAAGTCAGAGCAGTAAAATTAAGAAACTGCTAGAAGATTTTAAAATGCAAGATTGTAAGTCTGTCTCCTCCCCCATGCTTCCCGAGTTTCTAAAAGAGGAGGGGGAAAAGGGGGATGATGAGTTATCTGAAGGAGATAATTTCAGATCAGCCATTGGTAGTTTGCTTTATATTGCAAATCACAGCAGGCCGGATATTTCAAACAGTGTGTCCATTTTGAGCAGATATGTGGAACATCCCACATCTGTTGCAAAGTCTGGATTAAAAAGGCTTTTTCGTTATTTACAGGGCACCAAAGATTATTGTTTAAGATTGTCTGCTACAGACACAGAGGAAAAGTTAGAGTGCTGGTGTGATTCAGATTGGGCTGGGGATCTCAATGATAGGAAGTCTACTTCTGGGACTGTAATTAAATTTGCTAAGTCAACAATTGCATGGTACTCCAGAAAACAAACAGTAGTAGTTATCAGCATGGCTGAAGCTGAATTTTATGCATTGGCACAACTGTGCAATGAGGTAATCTGGTTTACACAATTGTTACAAGACATTGGAGTCATTTTAAGCCAGCCTGTAACAATTTATGAAGACAACCAGGCCTGTTTACACTTAGCTTTATCAGAAGGTTCCAGAAATCGGACAAAGCATATTGATGTTCATTTTCATCTTGTTAAAGATTTTATAGCCAAGAAGAAGGTTATTTTAAAATACTGTGATACTAAATTAATGTTAGCTGACATATTTACAAAGCCTCTACCTGGTGTTAGGCATAAGGAGTTGGTAACAAAATTGGGCTTGTTTCCAAATTCTTTCTGGACATAAAAAGGGGAGTGTTGTATATATTTTATGATTCAGAAAGAATATGGAAAGCTAGTTTTAAAAGTCAAGCTGAAAAGTTTTTTCCTGTAGGAGTCAGAAATGCTCTTGCTAACTCCCCCCTCAGGAATGTTGATAGCTGGTGCCTGAAGGTCTAGTTAGTTTAACCAATCAGAAAGTTACCTGTTGGTCCTATTCCAAATAAGTAATGGGTGAGTGGTCACATGTCACACATTGTCCACTCAGGTACTGCCAAGTTGTAATTGTAAAGGCTTTAAAATGAAAATCTTCCCTTTGTGTTGAGAGTTTGTTGTTGGTGAGTGCGGAGAGGCAATTGCCTCCAGCTATGTTAATTAGCCATGTGCTCCTGGGCTGGGGAAGCAAGCTTAGTTCCTGTTTTCTTTGTTTTAAAATAAAAGCAGCATTTTTCTACTGCAAGTTTTTCAGTTCATTTATCTCTTAATATTTCTATAACTCTGATCTCACAAATTATTAAAAACTATAAAATAAAACAAGTTCATGTATTCCAATAACTACAAGTAATTCAGGGAATCTAGAAATTATTAACATCTACATAATCCTTTCATTTTATCAATGGTTACAACATGCTAAGACAGCTATCATTTTTTTCTCCCCCTTTAGCTATAAAAGTACTGGACTGTGTTAGAAGAGAGATGGTAACTAAAACATTGTACAGATAGTCATTGCTTAACGATGGTAATTGGGACCAGAACTTCTGTTGCTAAGCGATGCAGTCATAAAGTGTGATGTCACGTGACCGCATCGCTTAGTGACAGCAACCCGGCAGTCCTGGTTGCTGCCGTTAAGCGAGAATCACGGGTCATTAAACAAGGACCTCCTCGCAACGTTCTGCCATCTTCCAACAAGCAAAGTCAATAGGGAAGGCAGCAGGAAGTCACAAGTCCCAGGCGGCTCACAAGCAGGCCGATGGGCAGGTAAGTGGCTGCTGCAGCATGGCGCAAGTGTGGTGAGGTGGCTGCTGCCGGGTGGGGGAGGATGAGTAGGTGGCCATTGCGGGTGCAGGGGGTGCTGTGGGCGCATGCACACTATGGAGTACTCTGTAGCCAGGCTCCTTGGGAGAAAAAGCAGCAGGAGTGTGAGCAACTTACAGGAGTTTCTTGCAACCTTCCCTGCCAGATTTCCCATTGATTTTGCTTGTGGGAAGCCGGCAGAGAAGGTCGCAAATGGCGATCACGTGACCACGGGATGCTGCAACCCTTGTGTGAGCCGGTTGCCAAGCGCCCAGATCGCAATCAAGTGACCAGAAGTACTGGGATGGGGGTGCTGGGATGGCCAGAACTTTGAGGACTGGTCATAACCACCACTCGTTCAGCACTGTTGTAACTTTGAATGGTTGCTGAATGAATGGCATTAACCGAGGACTTTTTTTTTTTTTTGGCCGTTCAATCATCTCCGATTCTCCACAACTGCTGGACTAGTCCCTGCACATGGGCACAGGAGAAATATCCCTTCGATCGAAAGGGATATTTCAATATCTCCCTTCAATAACAGCTGTTGGAAGGGCATTGAATCTAGCCAAAGATAAGGCCCTTCTAAATTTTGGAATTGTTATGCAGCTAAGATATCTGGATGGTTGGAGAAGATGTGCAGAGTGGCCCAAAAATGTTTTTAGGTAAAACTGATAAATCTGATTGTAGCTCTAAATCAATGGCCCGTTGTTTGAGATCAGCTAGTGCATGTTCATAGCCCAACAAGATGATGGCTGCCCCTGAAAAGCCATATAATTGCAGTTTGGCATGTATTGTCTGGCACCAAGAAGATTGAAAGCTATCAGTCATAATCAAAGGGGCCAAGCCAACTGGGAAAAAAGAAAGCTTAAGCCAGTAAGAAAAAGTGTAAATCCAAGCAGAAGTTTCTATTTTTAGTAGATTTAGTAAGAATCATTTATCAAAAGTTTCATTCAGTAGATCGTTTCATAAGCACAACTAGTTAGCACAAAGGAAAGGGCAAGAATCTGGTGCCCAGTACTTAATCTTGTCTGCATTCTGATTTTCAGGATGCTTTATGATAAATGAATTGCTTTAAATTTCAAGGGACACGATAAAACTACCTACTCTAGCTGCTGTACATGTTGGATAATCACTATAATAGAGACAGAACCCAACCCTTGCATTCACCATTTGCTCTGTTATTTTCAGCCACACAGCACATAAGATGAATCAATATAAAAGGAACACAAAAGACCAAGATCTTTGAAGGCAGGATATGAAATGATGGATGTAAGTTACAATAGATGTAAGTTACAAGACAGCAATCCTAGATGAAAGAGTACATTAAGTCCAGGGTCTAAAAGATTTGTCTGGCATTTCTAATCTTCTGGATGCATTTGCAGTCTTCGGAATCTTCTACTGAGATCCAGAACAATTTCATAACGAATGCCTTTTGATAAATTATTCTTTAATATAGCAAGACATAGCTTATTCATTTTTTGAATAAAATGTTGTATATATTTTATGATTCAGAAAGAATATGGAAAGCTAGTTTTAAAAGTCAAGCTCAAAAGTTTTTTCCTGTAGGAGTCAGAAATGCTCTTGCTAACTCCCCCCTCAGGAATGTTGATAGCTGGTGCCTGAAGGTCTAGTTAGTTTAACCAATCAGAAAGTTACCTGTTGGTCCTATTCCAAATAAGTAATGGGTGAGTGGTCACATGTCACACATTGTCCACTCAGGTACTGCCAAGTTGTAATTGTAAAGGCTTTAAAATGAAAATCTTCCTTTTGTGTTGAGAGTTTGTTGTTGGTGAGTGCGGAGAGGCAATTGCCTCCAGCTATGTTAAATAGCCATGTGCTCCTGGGCTGAGGAAGCAAGCTTAGTTCCTGTTTTCTTTGTTTTAAAATAAAAGCAGCATTTTTCTACTGCAAGTTTTTCAGTTCATTTATCTCTTAATATTTCTATAACTCTGATCTCACAAATTATTAAAAACTACAAAAGGTTATGGGCCCAGCAAAGCTCAGAGAATCAGAGAAAGAAATATGGAAAGAGAAGAGCTGAACAATTTTGTTTGCATTTGAAGAGGCAAGTTTGGAAACTTGCTGGAAGCTACAAGCAGTTTTTGTTTGAGGAGGAGTCAAGCCTCGTGTTTTTTGCAAGCCTCGTGGTTCATCCCAACAGGGGAGGAGGAAGAAAATGGCGGCTGCTTCAAGTTCTCAAGGTATGCCCCTGGAAAAGCTTTCTAATACTAATTATTTGAACTGGTCTTTGAAAATGGAGAGTTTCTTGAGGAGAGAAGATTTGTGGTCTGCCATAGCAGAAGCAATTCCTCAAAATTCAGACCAAGTTTGGCTGAGGCGGGATGAGAAATGTAAAGCTTCCATTATTTTAGCTGTGCAGGATGATCAGCTTATACATGTGAGAGGTATAGAAAGATCCAAGGACTTATGGGACTCTTTACGTGATTTATATGTGAAAACCTCTCCTGGAAGCAAGGTTATTTTAACCAAAAAGCTGTACAAAGCCTCTTTGCCAGAGCATGGAAATTTGCCAGAGCATCTTCATAAACTTCAGCAATACTTTGTGGAGCTTCAAGAGCGTGGTTTGGAGTTTACTCCTCTTATGAAAGCTTACATTATGCTGTCTTCGCTGAATGATTCCTGGGACACTTTAATTTGCACCATGGAGGGCATCCCTGAAGCTGATGTAACTCCATCGTTTGTGTCTGCTCGTCTTCTTGCTGAGTGGGAGAAAAGGCAGGAAAAGGTTGTGTCTACTTCTTCATTAAAGTCTTCTCGTGAAAAGCCAAGAGAATGGAAAAGCTTTGAATTTCAGGCTGCTGCATTTTCAAGCAGGCATTGCTTTCAATGTGGTTCTCCTGGGCATCTTCGCAAGGACTGTGACCAGTTGCTTAAAGGTAAGAAGATTTTTCAGAAGAAAGAAGCAACATCCAGGAAGAAGGCGCTACAAACTTCTCATATTGCAAAGGTTGTTGAAAGCTGTGATAATAAAGAATCTTGGGTTTTAGATAGCGGCGCAAATTGGCATGTCTGTAATAATAAAGATTCTTTTGTGTCTCTGTCTAAAACTAACAAACAAAGCGTTTCCTTAGCTGATGGATCTATGTCTAAAATCATGGCTCAAGGTGAGATTTATCTTCCATGTTTGGGGGAAACTCTTCAAAATGTTTTATTTGTGCCTAATTTTCAAAGTAATCTTTTGTCTGTGGGTCAGTTAGTAGCATCTGGGTATGTTATAACTTTTAAGAAAGAGGGCTGTGAAATTAGGAAGGATGGTAAAGTGGTTGCCAAATGTTTGCAGAAAGATTATCTTTACATTGTGCAGAAAGCTGAGAAGCAAACAGCAAAAGTTATTTTTGAGAATACTCCCATACACGATCAATGTATCCATTTAATGCATATGAGGTTTGCTCATGCTAATTTTAAGTACATATCACAAATGCCTAGTTTTTCTGCTGATTTAAAATTGAAATCTTGTGATAAGTATTTGGATTGTTCAGTTTTCAAGGAAAATAATACTAGAGCTCCTGTTAAGAAAATTGCTAATAGAACCACTTCTAGGCCTCTAGAAATAATTCATTCTGATGTAATAGGTCCTTTCTCTCCTAGTCTTGGAGGAGCAAGGTACATTTTGACCTTCATAGATGATTTTTCAAGGTACACATTCATTCATTTGTTGAAACACAAAGATGAGGTCTTTGACAAGTTTAAAAGTTTTGTAACTTGGGCAAATGGAAAATTCCCAAGGCCTGTGTCTGCTTTGCAATCAGACAAGGCTGGAGAGTATCTATCCACAAAGTTTAAAAGCTTTTTGTCAGAAAAAGGGATAGAACACATTTTAGCTAATCCTTACACGCCAGAACAGAATTCTGTGGCAGAGAGGAAAGGGCGAACACTGCAGGAAGCCATGATGTGTTTACTGAAGGGTGCCAGTTTACCTTTTAGGTTTGGGGAGAAGCTGTTTCTACAGCTTGTTATGTTCAAAACAGGCTGTTTAACAGTGCAATTCAGGATGCACCATTTCATTTGTTCTATGGTGTAAAACCTAAGGTAAATCATCTCAGAGTTTTTGGGAGCACAGCTTGGGTGCACATTCCCAAGCAGCTGAGGCGCAAGGGGGCTTCCAGAACAAAGAAAGCCATCTTTGTTGGGTATGAACAGAGTCAGAGGAGCTACAGATTCATACTGGATAATCAACTGATAATTAGTAAGAGTGCTTCTTTTGCTGAGCAGAATTGGGATAAAATAAACTCTAGTTCTTCAGTTGATTTATCCATGAGGGAACAGCAAACTTTTGCTGATGGTGATTTGCAAGAATCACCTAGTGAAGTCAATGAGCAAACACTGTTACTTTTGTCTGTAGCTTGAATCATGTCAACTGGATTTCTATTTTCTTAGTGGAAACGTTTCGCTCCTTATCCAAGGAGCTTCTTCAGTCTGAGCAAAGTTGGTAAGGGAATCCTAAATATGTTCCTAGGTAGCTGTGTGACCTTACACCTGGGGCTAGGTCATGGTTATATTGAGATGTAATTTTTAAGTCCTTTTATCATCTAATGGAGGGTCGTTAAAATCACCATGCTGCTGTTGAGCTTCTGAAATGGTCTTAATCTTCCTAGGCACAGAAGTACAGGCCTTCACGGACCATATAAACACTATAGATGCCAACATTAGCTTCACCAGAGAAGACACCAAGGACAACAGACTGGCATTCCTAGACTGTGAAGTCCTCATTGGGACCGGTGGCAAGCTAGAAATAGGGATCTACAGGAAACCCACACACACAGATCAATATCTGATGTTTGACTCCCACCATCCACTGCAGCACAAACTAGGAGTCATCAGGACATTGTCACACAGAGCAGAAACCATCCCCACCTCCATGGATTCCAAAAAGAATGAAAATCAGCACCTGAGAACAGCCCTGAAGGCCTGTGGATATCCAAATTGGGCCTTCACCAAATCTAAATCTACCAGACCTAAAACAGCGACAGATAGGGCTGAGACTCAGAGTAAACGAAAGAACCTGGTCATTCCCTACATGGCTGGCGTGTCTGAAAAGATAAAACGGATATTTGGCAAACACCACATACCTGTATATTTCAAACCCACCAACACACTGAGACAGAGGCTTGTACACCCCAAAGATCAAACTCCAAAACATAAGAAAAGCAATGTAGTTTATGCAATCCAGTGCAGTGAGGAGTGCTCTGAACTCTACATTGGAGAAACCAAACAACCTATGTACAGGAGGATGGCCCAACACAGGAGAAATAACACCACAGGACCAGAGTCAGCAGTTTATCTTCATCTAAAAGAAAAAGGACACTCATTTGAGGACATTAATGTTCACATTTTAGACAGAGAAGATAGGGGGTTTGAGAGAGGGGTCAAGGAATCCATTTATGCCAACTTGGAAAATCCTTCCTTGAATAGAGGTGGGGGCCTCAGGCACAAACTCTCCCCCATCTTCCTCCCCGTGTTGTCTTCTGTGCCTAGGAAGATTAAGACCATTTCAGAAGCTCAACAGCAGCATGGTGATTTTAACGACCCTCCATTAGATGATAAAAGGACTTAAAAATTACATCTCAATATAACCATGACCTAGCCCCAGGTGTAAGGTCACACAGCTACCTAGGAACATATTTAGGATTCCCTTACCAACTTTGCTCAGACTGAAGAAGCTCCTTGGATAAGGAGCGAAACGTTTCCACTAAGAAAATAGAAATCCAGTTGACATGATTCAAGCTACAGACAATTCCACCTGGATGACTGAGAACCTTCATAGACATATTGCCATACATTTTGGGGATGAAACCCTGAAGTTGGTAAGGAAATTCGAGAAGACAGCAAGAAAAGTGGCAGACTATAGAAACCACCTACGTTTTAACCTCAGATGCAGACAACAGAGACTCATCCCGACAAGCCTACGCCTGCAATCTACAGTTAAGGGTCACAGAGCAGATCAGATCCTGCAGCAGGCACAAAGACATCTTCTAAATGAAAGAATAAGGCAAGTCCACTTCACCATTGATGCCCTGCAATACAATTTTGAAAACCTTCACCAGGAACTCACAGCCACCCTTCCTGACCCAATCCTGGATAGAGTTATTCAGCTTGGCAATAAAGTACAGCTGGCCCAGCATCACAAGACAAAGGAGAGGCAAACTAAGAAATTTGACATTCTTCTTTCTCGCAGCAAGCAGAAACAAGGAACTGGAGAAACCACTGGGAGGAACAACAACAACAGGACCACAGAGGACAAAAAGAACATGTGGGTGAAAAATCTCTCAGACAGAGAACTTACCCAACCAGAGAGAGATGTCCTAGCCAAAGGTCTTAATTTTGCCATCACTCCCAAGCAAGTTCCGGTTGTGGAGCTCATTACAGCCACAGAATCTGCCATCCACAACAACCACCTACCTTTTGAAGAAGCAGAACAACTCCGGCTTAAAATATCTGCAGCTCTGTCCAGTGCTCAACCTCCTCCCCCCAACCTTACCGTCCAAGAGAGGAGAGCCCTGACAGCCCTCAGCAAAGATGAAACCATCACCATTTTACCTGCTGACAAAGGAAGATGTACAGTGGTTCTAAACACTGCAGACTACCACAATAAAATTACCTCCCTTTTGGAGGATCACCATACATATGAAAAACTGAAAAGAGACCCCACCAACAATTACAAGAAAAAGGCAATAGACAGTTTGAAACAATTGGAACATGATGGCTCCATCGATAGGATTACCTACCACCGTCTGTATCCTGGAGAAGCCATCCCCTGCATCTACGGACTTCCTAAGATCCACAAGGAAGGAACACCCCTCCGACCCATAGTCAGCAGCATCAATTCGGTAACATACAACATTGCCAAACACCTCTCTACCATACTAGCACCTCTAGTTGGACACTCTGAACACCACATCCATAATTCGGAAGAATTTGTTTCCAAAGCAAAGATCCTGAAACTGGATACAGATGAAACTATGGTCTCCTTTGATGTGTCCTCCCTTTTCACCAGCATCCCCACCACTCATGCTCTATCCGCTGTCAGGAAGAGACTAGAAGAGGACAGCACCCTGGAAAGGAGAAGCCATCTCAACCCAAACCAGATCTGCCATCTTCTGGACCTGTGTCTTAACACCACTTATTTCACATACAGAGGTGACTTTTACAGACAAAAACACGGCTGTGCCATGGGTTCTCCTGTGTCACCCATTGTGGCCAATTTATACATGGAAGAAGTGGAGAAGAAAGCACTCAACACATTCCAGGGAACGGTGCCCACCCACTGGTTTAGGTATGTGGATGACACCTGGGTCAAAATCAAGGCCCAGGAAGTACAGGCCTTCACGGACCATATAAACACTATAGATGCCAACATTAGCTTCACCAGAGAAGACACCAAGGACAACAGACTGGTATTCCTAGACTGTGAAGTCCTCATTGGGACCGGTGGCAAGCTAGAAATAGGGATCTACAGGAAACCCACACACACAGATCAATATCTGATGTTTGACTCCCACCATCCACTGCAGCACAAACTAGGAGTCATCAGGACATTGTCACACAGAGCAGAAACCATCCCCACCTCCATGGATTCCAAAAAGAATGAAAATCAGCACCTGAGAACAGCCCTGAAGGCCTGTGGATATCCAAATTGGGCCTTCACCAAATCTAAATCTACCAGACCTAAAACAGCGACAGATAGGGCTGAGACTCAGAGTAAACGAAAGAACCTGGTCATTCCCTACATGGCTGGCGTGTCTGAAAAGATAAAACGGATATTTGGCAAACACCACATACCTGTATATTTCAAACCCACCAACACACTGAGACAGAGGCTTGTACACCCCAAAGATCAAACTCCAAAACATAAGAAAAGCAATGTAGTTTATGCAATCCAGTGCAGTGAGGAGTGCTCTGGACTCTACATTGGAGAAACCAAACAACCTATGTACAGGAGGATGGCCCAACACAGGAGAAATAACACCACAGGACCAGAGTCAGCAGTTTATCTTCATCTAAAAGAAAAAGGACACTCATTTGAGGACATTAATGTTCACATTTTAGACAGAGAAGATAGGTGGTTTGAGAGAGGGGTCAAGGAATCCATTTATGCCAACTTGGAAAATCCTTCCTTGAATAGAGGTGGGGGCCTCAGGCACAAACTCTCCCCCATCTTCCTCCCCGTGTTGTCTTCTGTGCCTAGGAAGATTAAGACCATTTCAGAAGCTCAACAGCAGCATGGTGATTTTAACGACCCTCCATTAGATGATAAAAGGACTTAAAAATTACATCTCAATATAACCATGACCTAGCCCCAGGTGTAAGGTCACACAGCTACCTAGGAACATATTTAGGATTCCCTTACCAACTTTGCTCAGACTGAAGAAGCTCCTTGGATAAGGAGCGAAACGTTTCCACTAAGAAAATAGAAATCCAGTTGACATGATTCAAGCTACAGACAATTCCACCTGGATGACTGAGAACCTTCATAGACATACTGTTACTTTTGGTGCTAGCCTGACTTCACCATGGAAACCATGACACAATTGTATTTGCATATTCTTGGGCATAAAAGTTTAGATTAGTTTGTGTTGGGGTCTTTCACTCAGCCTGTTTGCTGGTGAGGCACCACATTTGATCAAATGTTTCAGGTTTGCAATTGCAAAATAAATAAATAAAAATTCCTACCATTGTCTGGTTAATTGGGACAGCCACTGGGCAACAAACAATTATCTGCAAATTATTATTTCTGTGACAACCTCCACCACCTTGTCAAGTGGGAACTATGGCTGAAACTCTAGTTTAGGTAGAGGATATACAAATTTATACCAGAAATTTCATTGCTTGGGATATTATTAACATTGATATTCTTGTCATGCTACAATCAATAAATCATTGGCTCTCTGAATATGCTGACAAGGTCAATTAGCTGATAAGGGAAACAAGAAGCTAAAAGAATAAAAAGTTAAGCTTGAAGTAAATGAGAAATTAATTGCAGTGTTAACTGCTTGAGACATAACAACTAAACAATTGGTGGCCTGCCAAGAAGCCCTGGATTATATTCAAGGACAGGAAAACCACAAGCAAATGCTCTGCTCTGTTTAGGTTAGAACCATAAAGAGATTCTAACAGAAGCTATAGTAAAATGCTTTCTGGACTATGCAGGAAGCTACTGAAATATCCTAACAATCCACTCAAAAATGATTCATTGGTTGGAAGGATTGATGGGCTAATTAACCCTACAGAATCACTTTTTTTCTTTTTCTTTTCCCTTTCTTATCTTATAGCCCCCAATTTGCAACTTCGGGGGAAACAAAAACAGAGGAATCAAAGTCCTTGGCATGTCATCATCAGAAGTCCTGATATCCAGAATTTTTCTTTTTCTTTAGATTTTATTTTTAATTATTATTATTTTATTAAATAATTATTTTATTTTTATTAATTTGTTATTTAGAGTGTTGTGTAAATAGTAGTTTTGAGTATGGCATTTTTCTTAGAAAAATTTGGTTTCCAAAAGTTAATTCTTAATAAGAATTTCATTAATAATTATCGATTCAATGTTTAAGAAGTTTCAGTTTTTAAAAAATTTTCTTAAATGCAATGTGGACCACAGATCTAGTTTGATTGCCAGTTTTAAAAAAATCATTCCTTTTTTTAAAAAATGATAAATACATTTGTGACTTGGAATATAAAAGGTTCTATGGAATAGTTAAGAAAGTGGCTTTTCTATAATTGAAGCTGATGAAGTTGGAAGAGGAATGGTGATTTTAATTAAAAAATCTAATGTTCTAGTTGAATAAGAGATTACAGGTTCTGAAGGACACTACAGGTAGTCCTCGGTTAATGACCACTCATTCAGTGACCGTTCAGTGTTACTATGGCACTGAATGAGTGGTACTTGCAACTGGTCTCCAAAGTTCCAGCCATCCCAGCACCCCCATGGTCACGTGTTTGCAATCTGGGTGCTTGGCAACCAGCTTGCACTTATGATGGTTGCAGCGTCTCACAGTCACATGATTGCCATTTGCGACCTTCCCTGCCAGCTTTCCACAAGCAAAGTCAATGGGGAAGCCGGCAAGGAAGATAGCAAGTTGCTCTGGTAAGTCTCCCACACTCGGCAGCAGCCACCCCAAGCCCTGCAGCGCTCGCGCCACACCGGCCCCTCGCATGCCCACCCACACCTGGCAGCAGCCTCCCCAAGCCTCATTGCAGTCACACTGCATGGCCCCTTGGCCCCCTCCCGCATCTGGCAGCAGCCTCCCCAAGCCTCACCGTGGTCGCACCACACCAGCCCCTCACACTTCCTTGCATGCCTTTCTGCACCCAGTAGCAGCCTCCCCAAGACTCACCATGGTTGTGCTGCACTGGCCCCTCCCGCACCCTCCTGCACCTGGCAGCAGCCACCTACCTACCTGCCAGCCTGCTTGCAAGCCACCTGGAACTTGCAACTTCCTGCCAGCTTTCCCACTGTCTTTGGTTGTTGCAAGTCGGCAGGAAGTTGCGAGGAGGTCCTCGCTTAACAGCCAGTGAACCTGTGAGATGCCACCCATGCAAGCCACACACGTTTCTACCAAAAAGGACTTCAGCTCTACCAAAAAGGACTTCAGCTCAGATAGTGGTAAGTAAACGGTTTATTGCTAGTCATGGGTAAGCAAGTAAAGGCACGAATGGTTCCCGAGTGTCCATCTTGGCTATTTAAACCCTCCCGCCAGAGTGCCCGCCCCCTCCCTGCTGCAGGCTTCCCTCTGGTCCGCTTTTGGTCAGTGACCTGAAGTACCCTCCACCCGGAAGGTGTGGTTGATGGTTCTCATCCGGCCGCATCATGGTTTTTATTGTTCTTTTGTTCCTGCCAATGGTCCTTTGATGGCAGGGCTCTGAGTGCCTGCCAGAGTCCTGACAGAACCTCACTTAAAGATGGTAATGGGAACTGCTGGGATTGCTGTCGCTAAGCAATGCAGTCATGTGACGTTGTGCTTTACAACCTCATCGCTTAACAACAGAAATTCCGGTCCAATTATCATTGTTAACAGAGGACTACAATAATTTTAGTAGCTAAAAAGGGAGATCACAGGACAGCATGGATATGCTTTTATGGTCCAACCAAATATAAACTTTATATTTTGCAAAAATTGTGGATTACAGGGTGATCAGATAATGTTCATGGGGACTTTAACTTTGGATACATTACTGGATCAGAAAAAGATTTAAAGAAAAACTGAGCCCTCATACTTGGAATAGTGTCAATATATGGAGAAAGATTAATTCAAACATGCAAAAGCATACTTTTTTATCTACTCCATATGGCACATGTTCAAGACTGGATTATCTTTTATTTTATTTATTTATTTATCAAATTTATCACCACCCATCTCTACAGCAGTAGACTCTGGGTGGTTTACAATAATAATATTAAAATTAAAACCTATACATCTTAAAATACAATATAATAATAAATAGAAAAAATCCAGAGGATGGTGAGATCTTAAAAGGAGGATATTACGAAGCTAACCACCCCCAGGAGGAACTATTACTTTCTTCGTCCCAAGCAAGGCAGCAGATAAAAAAAAGGTAAAGGTACCCCCCGCACATTTGTGCAGTCGTGTCCGACTCTAGGGGCCGGTGCTCATCTCCGTTTGTTAGCCGAAGAGCCAGCGTTGTCCGAAGACACTTCCACGGTCATGTGGCCGCATGACGCCGCGGAACGCTGTTACCTTCCCACCGAAGTGGTACCTATTCATCCACTTGCATTTGCATGCTTTCAAATTGCTAGGTTGGCAAGAGCTGGAGCTAGTGCGGGAGCTCACTCCGCACGCAGGGCTAGGGATTCGAACCTCCGAACTTGCGATCTTCCAATCGACAAGCCTGGCGTCTTACCCGCTGAGCCACCAGAAGGCCAGAAGCGAGGGTGCCCGCCTCACCTCTGGGGGCAAGATATTCCACAGGGAGGGTGCTATCGCAGAGAAGGCACGCCTCCTGGACCCCGCTAGATGACATTCTTTTATTGATGGGGTCCGAAGCATGCCCTCCCTGCATGACCGGGTGGGGCGGGTAGATGTGGTCGGGATGAGACAGTCCCTCAGGTAGCCTGGTCCCATGCCATGGAGGGCTTTAAAGGTGATAACCAACACCTTGAATTGGACCTGGAAGCAAATTGGTACCCAATGCAGCTCGCGGAGCAGTGGTGTTACATGTCCTGATCTTATAGCACCCGTGACTGCCCGTGTCTGGACCAGCTGAAGCTTCCGGATACTCTTCAAGGGTAGCCCCATGTAGAGTGCATTGCAATAATCTATATGGGAGATGACAAGGGCATGAGTGACTGTTCGGAGGTCCTCTTGATCCAGGAAGGTGCGCAACTGGCACACAACCCGAAGCTGTGCAAAGGCCCTCCTGGCCACGACTGCCACCTGCTCTTCGAGCAGGAGTCATGAGTCCAGGAGGACCCCCAAGTTTCGCACTGAATCTGAACGGGGCAGTGCCACCCCATCCAGAGTTAAAGATGACAACTTCCTGGAAGCCGAGAGGCCATCAATCCACAGCCACTCTGTCTTACCAGGGTAATAATAATATCATGTCCGATGTGAAATTTAATTGAAAAATAGTTGTCTTAATTTCTGATTGTGCATAATGTCAGAAAAAAATCCAAATTAGTGGAAGATGGTATTTTAATATTTCTTTGTTGGACATCCCACAGTTTAGCAATAACAACAAAACCCACAATTCCCCCAAATAGTGGTTCAGCTATTTCAGGGATGTTTTGGGATACTTTCAAAGCATTTATCCACCCAGAGTCCCCTTTGGGGGAGATGGGGTGGTGATATAAATTTAAGAAATTAATTAAATAAATAAATTTATATGTAGTAGGTCAAGGGTCGGAAATGGCGGCTCGCGAGCCAGATGCGGCTCTTTGGCCCCTTGAGTGTGGCTCTTCCGCAGCTGAACTCACCCCCGCCCCTTCCACGTGATTGGATCCCGCCCCCAAATGGCCGGCGCTGGAGGAGGGCGATTGATTCTTCCTCCTCCCGCCCTCGGGAGCCTTCCAGAGTCGGGCAGCGCTTCTTCGAGGTCGGCGGGTGGGGAAGTTGGTTGGTCGCCGCCGCCGCTTCCTCCGCCCGCGTTGTAACGGCCGCCGCCGCCCCCCCGAAGCACTTGCCAGGCAGGCAGGAGAGCGTCGCCATGCTGGGCGCGCTGCAGGCGGAGCTGCCTGCCTGGCACTCGGGCGCTCCGGCTGGGGTGCAGCGGGACGGGAGCTCCGCCCGCGCGCCTTCCCTGGCTGGTCCTCGCGGGCCGATCGCGTGGAAGGCGCGTGGGCGGAGCTGCCTGTCTGGCACTCGGGCGCTCCGGTAGCGCGGCCCCGCCGCCGCCCTTTCTCTCCGGCTTGGATCCCGGGAAGGCAGCGGGGAGCCTCGCGGAGGGAGGCAAGCAGGCAGGCAAGCGGCCCGCCTCTGCCGCTCTCCGCTTCCACCTCGCTTGCTGGAACATATTGAAGGGGAGGAAAAGGAAACATTAAGATGAAACAGGAGCTTTGCGGAGAAGCGGAGAGCAGCAGAGGTGGGCGGCGGCGGCAGCGAAGAGGCCACGGGTGCAGGAAGCAGCAGCCGCTGCCCGCCTCGCCTCTGCCGCTCTCCGCAAAGCTCCTGGTTCATCTTAATGTTTCCTTTTCCTCCCCTTCAATACGTTCCAGCAAGCGAGGTGGAAGCGGAGAGCGGAAGAGGCAGGCGGCGGCAGCAGCGAAGAGGCCACGGGCGCAGGAAGCAGCAGCTGCCGCCCGCCTCACCTCTGCCACTCTCCGGAAAGCTCCTGGTTCATCTTAATATTTCCTTTTCCTCCCCTTCAATACGTTCCAGCAAGCGAGGTGGAAGCGGAGAGCGGAAGAGGTGGGCAGCGGCGGCAGCGAAGAGGCCACGGGCGCAGGAAGCAGCAGCCGCTGCCTGCCTTGCCTCTGCCGCTCTCCGCAAAGCTCCTGGTTCATCTTAATGTTTCCTTTTCCTCTCCTTCAATATGTTCCAGCAAGCGAGGTGGAAGTGGAGAGCGGAAGAGGCGGGCGGCGGCGGCAGCGAAGAGGCCACGGGCGCAGGAAGCAGCAGCCGGAGGCTCGTCTGGCTCCGCGGCGCGCCGAGGGCGAAGAGCCACCTGCTCTCCCCTTGGCCACCTCCGGTCGCTACAGTCGCCCTGGCATCTCCCTTTGGCCTGCTGTCCGCGGCCACTGCCCCCACCCCAGAGCCCAGCCCTGTCCCCCCCGCCTCCCTCCCTGCAGGCGGCGGACAAACTTGGCGAGGAAGCCTGCGATGGCAGCTTCCCTCCCGCACGCACGCCCAGGCTCGGCTGCGGAGCTCAGCCTCCCTCCGCGAGGCCCCCGCTGCCTTCCAGCGCGCCTGGGCCTCGCGGAGGGAGGCAAGCAGGCAGGCAAGTGGGCGGGGCGGGCAAGCGGGCGGGGCTCTTCGGCACAGATCCCGCCGGAGCTGATCTCCCTGGACCCCGGGCAGCTGGGCCGGGTGGACGCTGTCTCCCTGCAGCAGCAGCAGCGGAAGGAGCGTACAGAGAGGCTGATACCTGCCCGAGCAGGTGGGCACCGGTGGCGCTCCGCTGGCCACTCTGGGAGGGCTGGGCGGGGCGAGACGCAGCTCTGCCGGGCTCTGGGCGTGCGGGTGCTGAGTCCCTGCCCCCCTCGCCCCAGCGGGGGCTGAAGGGCCGGGACTCGGCGGGCGGGCGGCTGAAGCGGAGGAGGAAGGTGGCAGCCGAGCAGCAGCGGGTGAGTCCCCTGGCGCTCCCCGTTCCTCCCCTGCCCCGGCTCCACCCTGGCTCCTTGGTTCGGAACAGCTTGGCAGCCGGCGCCCTCCGAAGCTGGAGCCCCCGCAGCCCGCAGATCGGCGCTGGATCACTTCCGGAAACAGCGGGGGGAGAAGGCCGGCCGCCTTCTGCAGGCAAGGAGGGAGGGGCGGGAAGCCGGTGGGGGGGGAAACTGCTACATGGGCCCTCCCAGCCGCCCCAATAAGCCACGTGATTGGCTCCCGCCCGCAAACCCCGCCCCTTCCACGTAATTGGCCCCCGCCCGCAAACCCCGCCCCCTTCCACGCGATTGGCCCCCGCCCACAAACCCCGCCCCCTGGCTCTCGAGCATTTCAAAATGTGCACGAGCATGTCAAAATGGCTCCCGGCATAAAAAGTTTGCCGACCCCTGTAGTAGGTGGATATTTCTCTGTGGAAAAAGATGCAGGAATAACAACACAGAAAACTTGAGTTAGAAATAAGCATAAAAATATGTTACATAACAGATACAAGAAGCATATACAGCAGAGCTTTCCAAACTGTGTGTCGCGACACAAAAGTGTGTCGCCACACACAGTGTGGTGTGTCGCCACACCATCCGGAAGCGGTGGCGCGCGCGTGCACGGCAGCCGCCAAGCACGCGCGCGCCGCCGCACGCCCCCTTGCGCCGCCGCACGCCCCCCCGCGCCGCCACCGTGCACGCGTGCGCCGCCGCACGCCCCCCGTCGCCGTGCGCGCACACCGCTGCACGCCCCCCCGCGCCATCGCCATGTTCGCACGCGCCGCCGCTGCCGCTGGTGTGTCACCAGCGGCAGCACTTTGGAAAGCCCTGATATACAGTAATGCTGTTTGATCTATTACGCTAGAGTTGGACTATATATATATATTATACTATATATATATAATTTTATTTTTTTATCCTGCGTTTATTATTTTTACAAATAACCCTAGGCAGGGAACATACCTAATACTCCTTCCTCCTCCTATTTTCCCCACAACAACAACCCTGTGAGGTGAGTTGGGCTGAGAGAGGGACTGGCCCAAGGTCACCCAGCCGGCTTTCATGCCTAAGGCGGGACTAGAACTCACAGACTCCTGGTTTCTAGCCTGGAGCCTTAACCACTAGACCAAACTGGCTCTAGACATGGAACATTTTATTAAAGAAATCAAACAAATGTATGGAAATATGAAGGAAAAAATGGGGAATTATTGGCTTCTTATTTTAAACATTTCTATCAAAGTAAAGTAATACCCTTGATAAGAAATTCCTCAGGAATAAATTACAGGCATTACAATTAAATAAAAGTGATATAACTAGTGAACAGAGAAGCTTTTTAAAATGTAGTAAACTTTCCAAAAATGTAAATCCAAGAAGATAATAGTTAAAGGGAAAAAACAGTTTATTTTGAAAATGATCAAGTTCTTAAAAGTCAGGATTTATTTGGAGGAGGTAACGTTTTCTCTCCCTATTTCCTGCTTGATGTAGTATAGTACTACCCTGATCTCCCATCAATGTAGCCAAAGCAATTTGCAGTTCAAAGAAACTGCAAATTTAGAATAAGATAAATCCAAGTCATGGAATAACAGAAGTATAAACTGAGATGCCTACCATGTTATGCCATTTTCAGTGATAGAATTGCCTTTTATTACTAAAAAAACATTTGATTGAATTTCCCCTGCTTCCATGCAGGGATGGAACTAGGGTCTGTGTCACCCGGGGCAAACATGGATTCCGTGCCCCCCCCCCTGGGTTATTTTGTCATTTTGGCGCACCCCTCATCACGGCGCCCAGGGCACATGCCCCGCTTGCCCCCTCCCCCCCCCCCCGTTGCGGCCCTGCTTCCATGAGTTGTTTGCAAATCATCTTTACATAAGAAACATCTGAAAGCCAATCAGGAGAAACAGGCTTATTGTAGCAAACAGAACAAAGAGTTTGAACCTTAAAGGATAAATGTATTATTATTATTATTATTATTATTATTATTATTATTATTATTATTTATTTTATTTATATAACCGCCCATCTCCCCCGACGGGGAACTCTGGGCGGTTTACAACAAAATAAAATTAGATAAAAGCATGAAATATAAAATATATAAACCAACAATTTATACAATTAATATAATAAATAGATATAAAAATCCAAGTGGGAGATAGTATTAATAAAAGAAGGGCATTATAAAATTACGGGATTAACCACCCCCATGAGGAACTATCGTTTCCTCCCTCCCATGCCAGGCGGCAGAACCAGGTCTTCAGTTCTTTTCTAAAGGTCGGGAGGGAGGGGATTTGTCTCAACTCTGGGGGCAAGATGTTCCATAGTGTGGGTGCTGCTACAGAGAAGGCCCGCCTCCTAGCCCCCATCAGATGACATTCTTTAATTGATGGGGCTCGTAGCAGGCCCTCTCTGAACGATCGGGTGGGGCGGGTCGATAATATGGGGATAAGACGGTCCCTCAGGTATTCTGGCCCCATGCCATGTAGGGCTTTAAAGGTGATAACCAACACCTTGAATTGTACCCGGAAGCAAACCGGCACCCAATGCAGCTCGCGGAGCAAAGGTGTTATATGTGCGGATCTTGGCGCACCTAAAATCGCCCGCGCGGCTGCATTCTGCACCAGCTGTAGCTTCCGGATAGTCTTCAAGGGTAGCCCCATGTAGAGCGCATTGCAATAATCTACATGGGAGATGACAAGAGCGTGAGTGACCGTTCGGAGGGCATCGCGATCCAGGAATGGGCGCAACTGGCGCACAAGCCGAAGCTGTGCAAAAGCCCTTCTAGCCATGACTGCCACCTGCTCTTCGAGCAGGAGTCGTGAGTCTAGAAGGACCCCCAAGTTGCGCACCGGTTCCGAATGGGGCAGTGCTACCCCATCGAGAACCAAAGATGATAATTTCCTAGAAGATGCTAAGCCATCAATCCACAGCCACTCGGTCTTGCCAGGGTTCAACTGAAGCCTGTTGTTCCCCATCCAGGCCCTCACAGCCCCCAGGCACTGGGACAGGGTGGTCACTGCATCATTTACTTCACCTGGGATGGAGATATATAATTATAATTATATATATTAGATATATAATTGAGTATCATCAGCATACTGATGATACCTCATCCCATGGTGTCGGATGACCTCGCCCAGCGGTTTCATGTAGATGTTGAATAGGAGAGGAGAGAGAACCGAACCCTGCGGCACCCCACACATGAGTGGTCGCGGGCTGGATCTCTCCTCCCCTACCACCACCGACTGGGAACGGCCCTGGAGGAAGGAGGTGAACCAGCGCAAAACTACGCCACCCACCCCGAACTCCCTAAGCCGTCCCAAAAGGATACCATGGTCGATGGTATTGTGGCAAAGTTTTGCCTAGGCTAAAATTCATACACCTGAAATCATATCCTAAATTGGTAGATTAATACACACATAGATACACGGCAGAAAAGTGGTCCTAGGCTCAAAAAGTGGCAAATGAATGGCGCAGATGTAGGTATGTTACAATATGGTATTGCCTCAGCTAATAATGACTTACTCTGTGTAAAGCAGGGGTTCTTGAACTTTGCAATACTGTACTATGATCCTCCAAAATGGTAAAATGAATTTGTGCAATAATCTCCCATAAATAAAACTAATGATTTTGTGGGGTTTAGGGTTGGGCAAGAAATAACTATACCATTTACTTTTAATAATTAATTTTTAATCTACACAGTATATCAAATAATGATACAACTTTATAAAGTAAAACAATTTCACTGGAAAAGTCAAAGAACCCCCAATATAATTTAAAACTGTATTAAATCTGCTTCTCTTAAACTGCTTTAAAATGGGGCAGTTTGCAAAACAGTGGCAGACTCTATGTTGCTTTTGTTTTGCTCTCTCCCAGGCAGTTGCACCGTCTCATGCCTTCGAGGCATGATTACTCTTCCCCTGAAAAGCAAAGTTGGTGTGTTTAAAAAAATGCACAGGCTTCATATAGGACTCTGGAACCATTGCACTGTTTTGCATTCAGTATACTTTTGCATCAAACTGATAAGTCTGTTTGACTACAGTTCAAGGAAGGCAACTGTCCATCCCCTGGGGGTCATGATCCACCCTTAGAAAAATTTCTAGGGTAGGAGAAAGACAAGAAGGGGACCACCAGCAGCAAGGTGGATGGACTCAGTTACGCTGGCGATGAGTGCACCATTGGGAGACCTGAAAGACCAGGTTAGGGATAGATCATCATGGAGAAAAATCTATGTGATTGCTAGGAGTTGAAAATGACTTGATGGCACATAATCAATCAATCAATCAATCAATCAATCAGAAAGCTTGAGAATTTTTGAGAATTTTACATAGGACCTTGTTGACCAACCTTAGCTACCATGCTTTGTGAACTCTCATTCTTCCAAACGGCCACCAAATTATATTTCATATCCATCACATCCATTACATTTCATATCTTAAATGCTTGTGGGGTGGATATCTTTTTTTTATCCCGCCTTATTTTTTTATAAATAACTCAAGGCGGTGTTTTTTTATTATTTTTTATAAATAACTCAAGGCAGCAAACATACCTAGTACTCCTTCCTCCTCCTATTTTCCCCACAACAACAACCCTGTGAGGTGAGTTGGGCTGAGAGAGAGTGACTGGCCCAAGGTCACCCAGCCGGCTTTCATGCCTAAGGCAGGACTAGAACTCACAGACTCCTGGTTTCTAGCCCAGCACAATTCTTCATTAGTTCATATCCTCTTATTGGAAAGGTAACTAATAAAGTCCTTAAGACACAGACACAAGTAAGTCTCAGTAAGCACTTTTTAATACAGGGATTTTAAAGTTTATTCTCGTGATCTGTTATCTACCTGCTTTCTATTGTGATTACATTTATTGTGTTCCTGCAGTTTCCTTGGCAACGTTTTCAGAAGTGGTTTGCCCTTGCCTGCTTCCCAGGGCTGGGAGAGAGGGACTGGCCCAAGATCACCCAGCTGGCTTTGAACTCGGAGTCTCCCGGTTTCTAACCCGGTGCCTTAACCACTACACCAAACTGGCTCTCCCTGCTTCAATGGGCCTATATAATTAGACCTCATAAAGGCTTGAACATACATTTTCGTACAGCATTCAGTTATTCTTACCTCAGAAAAACCAGTGCCCTTAAATATATAAGCAGGTCTGTTAGCCCTCTTTCCCTATTGCTCTGTGCTGCACTCATGGCTTTTAAAAAAAAATAATACTCTGGTTTGTGCCAGACTGAAAAGGTTACAATAAATTAAAATGCCTAAAAGGAATTATGTTTTTGCAGGAATGTTAGAGGCTGCATTGGTGATATGATCCAGAATCCTCTTTGTACAGTGCCCTTCCAAGGAACCTACCCGGGCGGGGTGGGGGTGGGGAGGTGTTGAAATAAGATGTCTCTGATTTCCAACCTCTAAACTCTCTGCGGGACCTGCTGAGAAGGGAGGGATACATGGAATACATTGGAAACCCCCTCTCCCCCTCTTCTACCCACCCACCAAATCTGGGAAAAGCAGCTGAGATATATATTCTGACTCAGGGCATGTTGCAACAAGAAATCTTGGAGAATCATATATCAGCATCTGCTTTTCAAGAGCAAACTTGAAGGCATCAGCAGTTCCGTGAAATTGCCGCACAGCATCAAGTTCTTGCAATACAATCCTGTAAATACCTACTAAAAATTATTACAATTGCAGCTGATTCATTGGTGATCACTGATAAAGGTGTGCTGTGGCTACCAGTGAATGCTAGACCTGTCAATTTCCTGATTTGTTAAATATTATTTTAAAGTCATCTAAGCCAGAAGGCAGTAAATCTCAGTAAGTAGCAGTGATTTCCATAAAGGGATGGAATATGTGACTATATCTGTACCAAATCCATTCCCATGTTATAGAATTAAATGAAATGGAAAATAATTTCATTCAATCTTCTTTCTCCTACCCAATCATAATGTCCAGAGATAGTGAGAGACAGATTAAAAATATGAAGTTCAGTCCAGGCAAAATGGCAATATTGGCTAGGTTTACAAATCAATCCATGTCATGGATTAACCATGGGTTACAAATCACAATTCCTGGGTTCACACAACACATGAAGCCAAGACCAAACAAATCATAATATGGTGTAGCACCAAGTGTGAAGGCAATCACAGTTGGTCAATATAGAAGCTAGCCTGGAATAGGAGATACAGCCTCTGGTGCCATATGATGTACAGCTGGGGTACTTTGGTTTAAAAAAAAGGTAAAGGTTCCCCCCGCACAGTTGTGCAGTCGTGTCCGACTCTAGGGGCCGGTGCTCATCTCCGTTTATTAGCCGAAGAGCCAGCATTGTCCGAAGATGCTTCCACGGTCATGTGGCTGGCATGACGCGCGCGGAACGCTATTACCTTCCCACTGAAGTGGTACCTATTACTCTCCTTGCATTTGCATGCTTTCGAATTGCTAGGTTGGCAAGAGCTGGGGCAAGTGCAAGAGCTCACTCCATCATGCGGGGCTAGGGATTTGAACCTCCGAACTTGCAATCTTCCGATCGACAAGCCTGGCATCTTACCCGCTGAGCCACCATGCCCCCAACTTTGGTTTACTGTATGCCAATGAATCAGTTGTACCCTCTTTTGGAAAAGGTAGATGTCATCATATCTTAAATCACTTCCTAATTAAATTACTACAATGACCACTATATGAGGATGCCCTTAAAGAGATTTTGGAGTTAAGCTAATGCAAAATGGGGTAATTAGATGGTTTTGAACCTGCTGGGATTTAAGATTTACTTTAGAGGCCTTTCTGTGTGATGTATCCCCAAGAAAGACTAGGTTGATAGAATAGGATCATTTCTGTGGTAGATCCTTGACTGCAGAACTCTTCTGTCAAAGGCGGTGTCCCCCCCCCCCCACCTTCCACTTGGCTTCTAAATAGGCTTTCCATTCTGATTTTTTTCCCTTCTGGTCTTAATTGATATAATTGATATTTATTCAATACTTGATATGTTAAAATGTGTAAATTTGTTTAAGGCTTCAAATAATGCATTACCTTAAAAGGGGTCTATTTTGATTCCAAATTTGATTCCAAATTTGGAATAAAAAAGTTGGTTCCAAATTTGTTTTGCAAATAAAATATTGTCTTATTTTTCAAACCAAAATAATGTGGAAAATTAGGAGAGCTATCAGTACCAGAGATAAGGAATTATTTTTAAACAAGCAATGTGCGGAAGTGGAAGAAGACAATAGAATAGGAAGGACAAGAGACTTCTTCCAGAAAATTAGAAACATCGGAGGTAAATTCCAGGCAAAAATGGGTATGATCAAAAACAAAGATGGTAAGGACCTAACAGAAGCAGAAGAGATCAAGAAAAGGTGGCAAGAATATACGGAAGATCTGTATAGGAAGGATAATAATATTGGAGATAGCTTTGACGGTGTGGTCAGTGAGTTAGAGCCAGACATCCTGAAGAGTGGGGTTGAATGGGCCTTAAGAAGCATTGCTAATAACAAGGCAGCAGGAGACGATGGTATCCCAGCTGAACTGTTTAAAATCTTGCAAGATGGTGCTGTCAAGGTGATGCATGCCATATGCCAGCAAATTTGGAAAACACAAGAATGGCCATCAGATTGGAAAAAATCAACTTATATCCCCATACCAAAAAAGGGAAACACTAAAGAATGTTCAAACTATCAAACAGTGGCACTTATTTCACATGCCAGTAAGGTAATGCTCAAGATCTTGCAAGGTAGACTCCAGCAATTCATGGAGCGAGAATTGCCAGATGTACAAGCTGGGTTTAGAAAAGGCAGAGGAACTAGAGACCAAATTGCCAATATCCGCTGGATAATGGAGAAAGCCAGGGAGTTTCAGAAGAACATCTATTTCTGTTTTATTGACTCTTCTAAAGCCTTTGTGTGGATCATAACAAATTGTGGCAAGTTCTTGGTGGTATGGGGATACCAAGTCATCTTGTCTGCCTCCTGAGGAATCTGTATAATGACCAAGTAGCAACGGTAAGAACAGAGCACAGAACAACTGACTGGTTTAAGATTGGGAAAGGAGTACGGCAGGGTTGTATACTCTCACCCTACCTATTCAACCTGTACGCAGAACACATCATGCGACGTGCTAGACTTGATGAATCCAAGGCTGGAGTTAAAATCGCTGGAAGAAACATTAACAGTCTGAGATATGCAGATGATACCACTTTGATGGCTGAAAGCGAGGAGGAGCTGAGGAGCTTTATGAAGGTGAAAGAAGAAAGTGCAAAAGCTGGGTTGCAGTTAAACCTCAAAAAAACCAAGATTATGGCAACCAGCTTGATTGATAACTGGCAAATAGAGGGAGAAAAAGTGGAGGCAGTGACAGACTTTGTATTTCTAGGCGCAAAGATTACTGCAGACGCTGACTGCAGCCAGGAAATCAGAAGGCGTCTACTTCTTGGGAGGAGAGCAATGGCAAATCTTGATAAAATAGTTAAGAGCAGAGACATCACACTGACAACAAAGGTCCGCATAGTTAAAGCAATGGTATTCCCTGTAGTAACCTATGGCTGCGAGAGCTGGACCATAAGGAAGGCTGAGCGAAGGAAGATAGATGCTTTTGAACTGTGGTGTTGGAGGAAAATTCTGAGAGTGCCTTGGACTGCAAGAAGATCAAACCAGTCCATACTCCAGGAAATAAAGCCAGACTGCTCACTTGAGGGAATGATATTAAAGGCAAAACTGAAGTACTTTGGCCACATAATGCGAAGACAGGATATCCTGGAGAAGAAGCTGATGCTAGGGAAAGTGGAAGGCAAAAGGAAGAAGGGCCGACCAAGGGCAAGATGGATGGATGATATTCTGGAGGTGACGGACTCAACCATGGGGGAGCTGGGGATGGTGACGGCCGACAGGAAGCTCTGGCGTGGGCTGGTCCATGAAGTCACGAAGAGTCGGAAGCGACTGAACGAATAAACAACAACATCAGTACCATCACAAGCCCAAACAAGTACACACACTCAGAGACACCTTCACATGCTTTTCCTCTAATGTAGTGTTTCCAGACATTTTAAAGTTGCCAAGGTAGAGAAACAATGTTCTAATATCATATACTGTATTCCATTGTCTGCCAGCAAAATGCCCCTCTGGATTCTACACAGGTCAAACAGGCCAAACTTTGCACAAAAGGATTAATGTACACAAGTTTAACATCAGGACTCAAAACAAGGACAAAGTAATATCAGAGCATTTCCACCTCCCAGGCACTCCATTACAGATGGAGTAGCCATTTTGGAAAAAAGAAATGTTACAGCATAGTTAAGTGAGAGATCGCTGAACTCATCCCTGAAAAGGTTTCAGGCTATCCCAGAAAGTCGCCACACACACAATGGGTTGTTAACACATGACAACTATTAATTGATCAGGTACTTGTAATCTGTCTCACCTGTAGCCTGCAACCACCCAGTCTCCCCCACCCTTTCCTCCCTCATCTCAATTTAATCTTACATCAGTTTAGCCACTCCATGCATCTGATGAAGCTTGTGCCTTTTAGTAAAATTTGTTAGTCTGGAAAGGTAGTAGCAGACTCCTTCTGATTTTTAGAAAATTAGGGTAAGGGACAAATCAATCATATGGATGGCTGTTGTGGGTCTTCCGGGCTGTGTGGCCGTGTTCTGGAAGTTGTGGTTCCTAACGTTTCGCCAGCATCTGTGGCCAGCATCTTCAGAGGGCAGGAGCACAGATAGAAGCAAAATCTCTGTGATTTTGCTTCTATCTGTGCTCCTGCCCTCTGAAGATGCTGGCCACAGATGCTGGCGAAACGTTAGGAACCACAACTTCCAGAACACGGCCACACAGCCCGGAAGACCCACAACAGCCATCGAACTCCGGCCGTGAAAGCCTTCGACAATACATTTCTTTGGATATTATAGATACATATACATATATGCATATATCTACAGAAATAGGCACTATTCAGTTACAACTCATTCTTTGATAGGTGTGTAAGTATATACTGTATAGACACCTTTCACAAACTGGTTCAATCGGCTCTCGCGAGCCAGTACAACAGAGCTTTCCAAACTGTGTGTCGGGACACATTAGTGTGTCGGCTGCAGTGTCTGGGTGTGTCACGGCTGCTGCTGTCTCCTGGCTTCCACCCAGGTCCTAGTGCCTGCCTTGTGCCCTGCTGCCTCCAAACCTGCCCTGCCAGGATTCCGCGCAGGTCCTAGTGCCTGCCTTGTGCCCTGCTGTAAGAGTGTGTCACGAAATGATGCATGTCTAAAAAGTGTGTCACCAACATGAAAAGTTTGGAAAGCTCTGCAGTACAAGCTGGCTCCAGCAGACTACTGTTTATAACTCTCATAATACCCACCCAACATTGCTATTTACAATAATAGACTCAAACATTACTAAGCATCAAATACAATTATACCAAACTGTACAAAATTCTGTGGGTAGCATTTTCTATCTTGAAAGAATACAGTAATTTCAAGAAGTGATCTATGCCACTGTGCTTATTAGGTAGCTAGCTTATATACCCACAAAAATTAATCAACATGGAAGTAACAGCAGTCATGAAGTAGACACTTTTTAAAAGTATCATAGAATTATTAAATTGGAAGGAAGGGACTTAGAGGTCATCTAATCCAATCTCCTGCTTAGTGCTGTATCTGCTAAATTAATATAATTTCAGATAAAGATAATCCAGCCTTGCTTGGAAACCAGTACTCATCATGGGAGTGCAAGCATTAAGCCATCATCTGTTCTTTACTAAAGCTCTTGAAGTTGCTACTCCATGTCTTCTTAACTCTATTTCCTTTCCAATCATAGAGTAATATTTATGCCACTTGTGCTATGGGACCTGCAACATTTGGGTATTATGCTCCCAATTAAGGCATTTTTCCCACAAAAGGAATTTCTATCTGTGAGGATCATCCCTTATGAGCATTGCTACTAGCAGTGTTGCCAAGGAATACAGAACTGGGATATAAATAGCATTTGTCCTGCAGTCAGCCTCTCTCTCCTCCTCCCAACATCTTTCCAGCACTATCTATTACAGTACTACTTATCAGAATAATATCCAGACTCCTGCCCTTAGCGTTTAACTGATGAAACAAAGACTATTTTCAAAATGTCTATGAAGGTTCTCAGTCATCCAGGTGGAATTGTCTGTAGCTTGAATCATGTCAACTGGATTTCTATTTTCTTAGTGGAAACGTTTCGCTCCTTATCCAAGGAGAATAGCCTGCAACCACCAGTTCAGGCTCCACTTCAGGCTTATCAGACTGAAGAAGCTCCTTGGATAAGGAGCGAAACGTTTCCACTAAGAAAATAGAAATCCAGTTGACATGATTCAAGCTACAGACTATTTTCAAATGACAGAACTATTTACGTAAGGAAAAAAAAAGAATATGGTTTGGTCTGGCTTTTTAAAGTTTCTGATTTTGATGTAACTGGTATTTTGGATAAATGCAGACTTTGTTAAATGATTTGCATGCTTTCATCAGCTTAAATGACAGTGGACAGAAGGTACAGTAGACGAAATCTTTCCCTTTATTTTCATTGTTATTTGATTCATTTGGAATGCTTAACCACAAAACTGAATACATGGATTTCACACCACAATGATTTACTGCCATTCCCATATCAATTTGTTCTTTGTTTTTCATTGATTCATAGTGCAAGAATAAAAATAAATTTCGGCAAATGCAGCAAAGAAGCCTACAGAACCACTGAATCTGAAGGCAGCTAGTGAGGAAAGCAAACTGTTTGTTTGATAGGATTATCTACTGCCTGAAACCAAACAGACTGTAGGCAGTTTACAGACATACATATAAAAGACAATATAAAATCAGTATAATAATTAAAATTGTAAATCCAAATCTAATCAATTATGTTATTTAAAATTTATTGAGTATGGCATCGCTGGTTATAATTAATCCTTGAAAGCCTTCTGGAAACAGCCAGATTTTTACTTGCCTCTGGAAGGCTGTAAGGATGGGGGGACATCTTTGCCTCCTCATAGAAGGGGAGCTTCTATGGACAATACTTGCAGCCAGGCCTCTTCCTGTCCTACTTCCCAGTAGGATAGGAAGCTTAGCAAGCAGTTTCTTTAAAGAAAAAGAAACAGGCCTTAAAAATATTTGTCTTGGAGGGAGATAAACACAATGCCTCCACAAAAACCAATACTTTTCACTCTAAGCTCTCCATAAAAGGAGACTGCTAGCATGAGGAGATGGTAAGTGAGAAGAGGAATGAAACAGCCCTTGTTTCCAATGTTTTTCACAGCACACAGTGATGACATATCTGTGAAAGCACTAGCCTTCAGGACATCCAGGTGTGTCTTGAACAACTTTATTTATTTCTTAAATTTTGCCACTGCCTATCTACCCCCGAAAGAGGGACTCTTTATCAATTGAATGATGGTTATTTCCCCCCAAAATATGTGTGGTTCCTTTAAGTTCCCCAAAACCTGAATCAAACTCTCATAGTTTTTTCTCTCTGATTGCTGTAACAAGGAAGACAGGACACTATGTTCCTGCTACATATGTTATGCAGTTGTATATAATAGAGTGCCCTATCCCCACTCCAACCAGGAAAGTAGTGTAGCTGAAGGGTAGTAAGGAATTTATGTTGCACCAATGTAAATATATATAAGGGGCATGGTGGCTCAGCGGATAAGATGCCAGGCTTGTTGATTGGAAGATCGCAAGTTCGGAGGTTTGAATCCCTAGCCCTGTGTGCGGAGTGAGCTCCCGCACTCGCCCCAGCTCTTGCCAACCTAGCAATTTGAAAGCATGCAAATGCAAGTAGATTAATAGGTACCATTTCGGTGGGTAGTTAACAGCGTTCCATGCGCGTCATGTCAGCCACATGACCGTGGCAGCGTCTTCAGAGAACGCTGGCTCGTCAGCTAACAAATGGAGATGAGCACCAGCCCCTAGAGTCAGACACGACTGCACAAATGTGCAGGAGGAACCTTTACCTTTTTAATGTAAATATAATGTTCTCTAGATGTCTTTAACACAGTCACAACATAAAGCACCACACTGATTGTCTGTATATAGTCTGTACAAGCTCTAAAGTACACAAACTTCTTTATATTTTTTCATTCATCTACTCCATCAAGGATAAAATACTAAACTCTGATTCTGATGCTATGAATTGAACTGGTTAAGAAACAATTACCCCTGAACTACTTCATTCATAATAAGCTTCTGAAACTTTATAAATTAGAGATATGCAATACACAGAAACACACAGAGGGAGAACAATTCTCCTTTTAATTGTCCCCAAATAAAATTGTCCCCAAATAAATTAAGGACACCTATGGCACAAACATCACATCTCTACATTACCAGTTCCTTATGCATTTTGTTGATACTACATATAACCCCATAAAGAATGGAATGTTATGCACAACAGCAAACCACATTTGTTTCTATGACGTTTAGGAAAACATTAGGAAAATATTGCGCAGATGCCCAATTAAGACCAGGACAATAACCAAAAACTCCAGTCTACCATGCTGGTTAGATGACTTGGAAAAGGATTCATGTACAGTAATGTACATAGAATCTGCAACCATCAAGAGGTGATCTTTACCCAATGAATAAGAGCAATATTTTACTAGCTCTGAAATGTGTAAATTCATTGGAATGGGAGCAGGTTTTTTTTATAAATTTTATTAGGATTTTAAAATACATAGTTAAAAGTTAGAAACGGAAAAAGAAATGGAAATACAAAATAAAGAAAAAGAAAAGAAAAAGTGTAGTAAAGTAAGAGAAAGAAAAAGATGAAAAATAGGTAACTTCCAATCTATCTCTGGTCACGTAGATAAAAGAATCTGCCTTAAATGTTGGCTTTTCATACAATAGATAGAAATAATTCTTTGTCTAATATACTCTATTATATTTAATCTACTCTTCAAAACCCCATGTAAGCTTCACCCCTCCTGCATTTCGCAAATAGTCCATCAATGGTTTCCACTCTTTGAGATATTGATAACTTGAGTTTTCTTTCAATAAACAAGTCAATTTATCATTTTCTGCCATGTCCATCAATTTTAACATCCACTCTTGTACTGTTGGTAAAGTCTGAGTTTTCCAAAATTGTGCATAAAGAAGTCTTGCTGCTGTTATCATATATTGTATAATTCTAACAAAATGTTTTTCTATTTGTAAATCCAATATTCCCAACAGAAATAATTCTGGTTTAAACGGAATCTGTATTTGTAGTATACTCTGCATCAACATATGTATTTGGGTCCAACATTTCTTTGCAATCTTACATGTCCACCACATGTGGTAAAACGACCCCTCTTGTTTATTACATTTCCAGCAAATGTTAGAAACAGTCCCATATATTTTTGCAAGTTTTTTGGGGGTCATATACCATCGATACATCATCTTATAGAAATTTTCTTTCAAATTATAACACAGAGTAAACTTCAATCCTTTAGACCACATATTTTCCCATTGCTGCATATGTATGTTATGACCGATATTTTTTGCCCATTTAATCATACAATCTTTAACTTGTTCTTCCACCATTTCCCCTCTCAACAGTAATTTATACATTTTAGCAATTAAATGTTCGTCTGTTTCACAAAGTTGTATTTCAAATTCTGATTTACTCTGTTCAAATCCAAAATCTTCTTTATCTAACTTGAATTTCTCTATAAGCTGCATATAGGAAAGCCATTGAAAAGTATATCCTTCCGAGGCAAGTTGTTCTTTTGATTTAATTTTGTATTCTCCTTGTTCTTTTTCTAACAAGTCCTTATATGTCAACCATTTGTCTTTAACTCTTGTTTCAGTTGTTGTCAGAATTCTGGCATGACCCCAAAGTCCTGCCATACAGCAGAGAAGCACAAGATTGAAAGAGACGAAAGCAACTGACAGAAAGAGACAATAGACCCGGAGCGAGAGCGGGAAAGCAACAACCAATCACGCCTCAAAGACGATGGGCACTTAAGCACCCATGGATACATGCCTGAGCCAATCATAGGAAAGTCCACGGTGGGGAGGGAGAGGGAGCCCTGTCAGAAGGGTTAAATAGCCAAGCTCACATCAGCAAGCCATCCTAATCTTTCTCAGTGTTCCTTTTGTGTGCGCAATAAACCGTTGATTACCAGACACGCGTGTCCGGTGTGGTATGTGTGAGAACGGAGGCGACTCGCAGTGAAGGCACCTCACAGTTCTATAGAATGCTTCTTGTGTAGAAATCCATAAAGGCATCTTGTAACATAAAGTTGACCTATATTTATTCCAAATCCTTAACAAAGATCTTCTAATATAATGATTTTTAAAGTCCACATTAACTTTTGTCATACCATAAATATCCATGCCATCCGAATCTTAAATCATGACCTTCTAAATTTAATAGTTTTTCATTTTTCAAAACAATCCATTCTTTAAGCCATACTAAACAACATGCTGCATAATATAACTTCAAATCTGGGAGGCCCAAGCCACCTCTTTCTTTTGAGTCTTGCAAAACTTTATATTTTATTCTCGGTTTTTTCCCTTGCCATACAAACTTAGATATATCACGCTGCCATTGTTTAAAAGGTGCTTCTGAAGCCAGTATAGGTACTGTTTGGAAAAGGTATAAAATTCTTGGCAAAATATTCATTTTAATCACTGATATTCTACCTAATAGTGACAGTTGCAGTTTCTCCCACCGATCTAAGTCTTTTTTTATATCTGTCCAAAGTGAAAAATAGTTATTCTGAAACAAATTGACATTCTTTGATGTTAAATGTATTCCCAAATATTTTACTTTTTTTTCCATTATAAATCCAGTTAATTCAATTTCTCTTGTTGGTGGCAATTCATATTCTTAGTTAAAACTTTTGTTTTCTGTAAATTCACTTTGAACCCTGCTAGCAACCCAAAGTCTTTCAATTTCTGCATTAGTAACTCAATCCCATCCAATGGGTTTTCTAAAGTAATGACTAGGTCGTCAGCAAAGGATCTTAGCTTATAAACTTCTTTTTTAACTCTTATACCAGAAATGCCATCATCTTGTCTGATGTCTCTAAGTAAAACTTCTAAGACCAGTATAAACAAAAGTGGAGATAAAGGACATCCTTGTCTTGTACCTTTTTGAATTTCACATGGTTTACTGAAATCGCCATTAACAATTATTTTAGCGGTTTGGGGGGTATATATAGATTTAATCCATTTAATAAAGTTTCCCCCAAAATTCATAGATTCCAATATTTAAAACATAAAAGGCCAGTTTAAATTGTCAAAGGCTTTTTCAGCATCTACAAATATCAAAGCAGCCGGAATGGGAGCAGTTTTGGTGGATTAGGTCATATCTGGAAGCCAGTGCTGTTTGAGTACAAGTAGATCAAAGGAGATACAGTATACTGTATATAATCCATGTATGGAACAAATATTTTTAAAATGTTATTGTTAGACTTGTGTAAGAACATTTATCATCTCTCTCAGTTCTTTTAAGCACATAGAACATATTTTTTTAAAAAAGTATTTGGTGGCTGATTAAAGAAAACTGAATCATGAAGCATTCATTCAAAATTCTGTGCGTACAGTATTGTAATTCTGCCTTGTGAAGAATTCTGAACTAGAATTGAATCAAAGTTATACTGTAATCTGAATTTTTGCCTTAGCACCAGAAAAAAATTATATCTTCTGGGCAGTTATTTCTGTAGTTGGGAGAAAGCTTATCATTTAGACCAGCTCTGGCAAGAAGCTGGAACTTGAAGATTTCAGCAACAAGCAGTAACCTCCAAAATTCAACATGCCTTGGGAAGAACTACCTTTGCTTCTTTGTATCTTTAAACTCTTTATTTTCATACTATTTTTCATGCAGTCATTTCAGAAAATAATTTTGTAAAACCAACTCAGAAAAAAAGAAAATAGGAATTAAGTTGTCAAATCCTAACCCTAACCATATTGAAAAATCTAGGTGGTGTTTGCTTTTAACAATTCCTATGGTCTGCATTTTCTTTTTCTGACAAGATGTTCCAGGAGAAAATAAATTCAAGGGAGTCCAAAGGGTTGTCATGTTTCCTTTTGGATTTGTTGGAACCAATATCCTCCTCAGGAAAAAGAGAGAGAGAGAGAAAACCTAAGGCATGTGCTAAAAACAAATACACTTTTTATGTATAGAGTTTAAATCCTTGAGTAAGGGATATGTGTATTTTACATATGCACACAAAAACACACATAAAATATTTTATAGAGCTATAGATACATAGATATAGATATGTGTGTATTTTATGCATGGATTTGTATTTTGTCACCAAGCGGTAGGAAGCTATCGCTTCTGCTGCTTCATCTACCTCAGGGCTTTCCAAAGTTTTCCCGCAGCGACACACCAACCGCCATTGGTATGTCGCCGCAGGAAAACCTAGAGGTGCTGCCGTTGCGGCAGCGCGCAAAAACCCGGAAGCGCTGCTGCCGCTTTCGGGTTTTTGCGTGCCGCCGTTGGTGTGTTGCCGCGGGAAAACCTGGAAGCGCTGATGATGATCAACGCTTCCGGGTTGTGTGGCGACACACCAGACTGTGTGTGGCGACACACTTTTGTGTCGCCACACACAGTTTGGAAAGCTCTGATCTACCTTCTCTAAGAAATGCTTCTAAAAGGAACCGATCTGCAGATGGGACTAGAGATGGCGAGGATTGTCTATGTACCTGTTGATAACATGCTCAAGCAGGATCCTCTAGACAATGGCAAGTATCTCACACAGAGACCCCCCCATCTAATTTGAAATATCCCAGAAAGCAGGTAGCACCAGATTAAGCCTTTGAACCTCCATATCTTCCCTTCACATATTCTCCAACCTACATTTTTTCAGCCAGTCCAAGAAATTTTGTTGCCAGACACAAAAATTAACTGGATTGGTAGCTGAATCTTTCTTCAGTGTTTGAAACTAGACAAAACATCCACTATAATATTGTATGCCATCCATTTTCAGTAATGCAACATAATTTTTTTCCCATGCATTGGCCCATCTGATGTTTTTGGTACAGAAGAACTGCTGGAATGTGGGCATAATAATGACAGGTGCATTTGTGGTACTGGAATCAGAAGAAAATTTACAGATGGAAGAATTGACTCCAGACAAGTGAGAGTTGCTAATATGCTTGGTACTCTAAAATTTGGCTTTCTAAATCATTCTTGAAGAACAATGCCTTTTTCTTCTTCTGTCTGAAACTGTTAGAATCTAGGCAACACTGATTTTGGAGAACATTTTATTTTTAAGGGAATGTTTCTTGGTTGGTGATTGGAACATCTATATTTTATGGAAAAAAATTGTGAGTTATTTTTAGTTTGATGAGATAGTGGGGTGAATCTTCAGCCCAAGTTCATCCAATGGAGTGAATGTATTACATTTATTTAAATTGGCAATCTACTGAAGGCATACAAATGGACCTGACAAATGTACAGTCCATACTTTCATGACAACCACCTCAAAATGAGAAGGATGTACAGGCTTTGCTAATTTCAGTCAGAAGTTCGTCCCTAATTTTACAGACTGCAGATGGCCCTGTTTCAATTCTTAATGAAATAATGGAAATTTGTATGGTCTATGCCAGGGGCCGGCAACCGGTGGTCCGCGGGCCATTAGGAAGAGGGCTGCAAGGTGAGCCAGAGCAGCTGATTGGTGGGGACCTGGAAGGGGAAACACCTCCACCTATCAGGGCGTGGCTCATGGCATGCGCGTGCGCGTGCGGCAAGGCTTTTACCTTTCTGCCGGAACCAAGGGCATTCTCGGGGTCCCCAGAGCCCGCCCTTTCGAAGGGGCAAGCTCCAGGGACCCCAAGAATGCCCTCTGTTCTGGCAGAAAGACAAAAGCCTCGCCGGGCGCCCAGGCTGCCAGCCGCTTCCCCGCTGCACAGCTGAGCGGCGCGGGGGGGGGGGCGGGGTGGAAAATCTCCATGCCGTGCGCGTGCATGCTGCTGGGCCCCTTCCCCGCGGTGCGGAGATTTTCCACCCGCCCCCCCGCGCCACTCAGCTGTGCAGCGGGGAAGCAGCCAGCAGCAAAAGCCTCGCTCCGCGCACAGGCTGCTGGCCACTTCCCCGCTGCACAGCTGAGTGGTGCGGGGGGGGGGGCGAGTGGAAAATCTCTGCGCCAGAAGGGGACTGGCAGCATGCGCGTGTGTGGCAAGGCTTTTGCCTTTCTGCTGGAACCGAGGGAATTCTCGGGGTCCCCGGAGCTTGCCCCTTCGAAAGGGCAGGATCCAGGTACTACGAGAATGCCCTCGGTGCCCCGGAGCGGCAGGCCTGCAAACCTGCCCCCGTCAATCTGATAGGCTGCCGCCTGCAAACCCCGCCCCCACCCATCCAATTGGCTGCCGCCCACAAACCCCGCCCCCCATCCATCCGATTGGCTGCCGCCCGCAACCCCCCCTCCCTGAAAAAAAAATTCCGACAGGGGTGGTCCCTGATGGAAAAAAGGTTGCCGACCCCTGGAATATGCCAGCAGCATTTCAGGAATTGAAACACTGTTTCTCTTCACAACTGCTTCTCAGACACCCAGACCCCACCCAGCAGCTTGTGGTGCAAACCGATGCTTCACATGTGGTGACTGGAACACTTCTCCTCCAGGCAGAGAGGGGGTGGGGGTGGATTTCAAATCTCTTGCCATTGCATTTTATTCCAGGTTGCTTCAACCAGCTGAATGGAACTATGACATTTTCAGTAAAGTCTGCATTCCAACAACGGAGGCATTTTCTGAAAGGTTTGATGCAGGTAGTCTAGGTACGAACAGGTCACAAGAATTTAGAAACTCTGCAGAAAGCACAAACTCTCACACCTAGGTAGATCATGTGGGCGCAATCTTCCTCCTATCTTAATTTCTATATCTTCTGGGCCCCCAGGTGCCCCGTCCTGCAAACTGAAATATGACATTCCCTATGCAGTCCCCCCACCACCACAATACTGCAATTGAGCAACTTTGCCTCTTCCTCAGAGGCCAGCCAGAAAGATTGGGAGCAGGAAGACAGATTGTTGATCAGATTAAAGTGCAGCAGCAACAAGACACTAATGCTAGGGCACAGATGGATGTCTACCAGGGAGCCCTACAGGAAGATCCTTCAGCTTTCACATCTGAGGATGGGTCATTTATATGTTTATTTATTTATTATTTTATTTATTTGTCTTATTTATACCCCGCCTATCCCCTCCCTACTGGAGGACTCTAGGCGGCTTACAACATTACATATCCAATTATTCAATTATACATCATCATTTAACATTTTTACAATTTTTACCGCGCAACAGGGAGAGAGGAAGGGAACCGGCTCTTCAGCTGCAGGCATTGGACTGCAAGTCCCAGAATGCCTTGCTCCGCGCCGGCTGCTGACGTCCAGGAAGCTGGTATCTCCGGATCCGTCGTCCTCCGCCGTCATCACCGCTCTTCCAGGTCTTTCTTGGATCGAGGACGACCCTCTGCTGGACGCCCGCAAATTGCCCCACGTAAGTAAGTGGTACCCATTTATCTACTTGCTCTATTAGCTTTCGAATCGCTGGGTTGGCAGAGAGCTAGGGCTAGTGACGAGAGCTCACCTCGTCACGCGGTTTCGAACTGCCAACCTTATGGTCGGCAGTCTAACGGCTCAGCGGTTTAACCCGCTGAGCCACCGCGCCCCAATATGTTTATATGTTTTCCTTCCTTTGAGGCAAGAACTGTTATGACTCCACCATGATAACAAAACAGGTGAGCATGGTGGAGTGTTCAAAACTGTGCATTGGGTCCTAAGAGAGTTCTGGTGGGCAAGAGTGAAGGCAGATGTCAAGAACTATGTTTGTTGTGTCATGTTTGTTGCCAATCTGTTCAATCAGAATCTGCCTTCCTGTAACTTAAATCCATAATTCTGTGACCTGCACTCTGGAATAAGAGAGAACAGTCCCAACTTTCTTCTAGCTGACATCCTTGCAAGGTATTTGTAGAGTGCTGTCAAACACTTGTCTCCTCTTCTGAAGGCTAAACATACTCAGCTCCTTCAATCCTTCTTCATAAGATTTAGTTTCTAGTCTCCTGTTCCTTTCTCTGAACTTTATTTATTTTATTTATTGTGGTATTTATACCCCGCCTATCCCCTCCCTAATGGAGGACTCTAGGCGGCTTACAAGCATATATATACATTTAATTATACAATTCACAAATCACCATTTTCACCGCACGTGAGGGGAGGGGGTAAGGAACCGACTCTTCCAGGCTCTGGACTACAATTCCCAGGATGCCTTGAGCCGGCTGCTGACGTCCTGTAGCTGTTGCATCCGGGTCCGTCGTCACCGCCTGCCATTCGATCTTCCTCCGATCCTTTCCTCCGGTGGTGCCGACTTCCCGACAGGACGCCAGCAAATTAGCCCACTTTAAGGTGGTACCCATTTATCTACTTGCAAAGCTTTCAAACTGTTGGGTTGACAGGAGCTGGGAGTAACAACGAGAGCTCACCTCGTTGCACGGAGTTCGAACTGCAGACCTTCAGATCTGCAGCCTACAGCTCAGCAGTTTAACCTGCTGAGCTACCGTGTCCCACTAACTTGCTCCTATTTCTCTGAATCCTTTTTAAAATGTGATGCCCAGAACTGCACACAGAAGTCAGGTAGGGTTTGATCAAAGTAGAATTAAATGGAGTGATTACTTCTTATGATTTGGAAATTATACTTCTGCTGATGCTATACCCTTCCACTCACTATTTTGGAAAAGAAAAAGAGGAAGGAACTAAACGAGCTTCCATTGTATGCTCAGTGGTGGAGCTCTAAACCCCACCAAGTAACAGCACTTGCAGGAGATTTTCCTATCCTTGATACCCCCTGTTGGAATGAAAGATTTTCACAACTACTTTGAAGCTAGCACAATCTGCCCCCAACCCCCCTCAGATTACAAATAGTCCACTCCTGAACTGAGGCTGGACTCACCTCATCTGACCTAGCCCCCGCAGCCCAAAATGCCACCCAGAGGCAAGAAAAGAAACTGGACCAGCCCTAGTAATGATATCGGGACCCACAAATCAACCAAAACAAAGAAACAGATAAGAATTGACTCCTACCTTCCCATCGCAGAGACGACCAAAAATGTGAGTAACAGAGCTTCAGTCTCAGGAACCCAATCTCCCCCAACAAACACAGCAAGAACAACACTGGTCTACTCCCTGACCCTCAAAGGGTCCAGCTCAGAACACCTTTCAGAGCAGGGAGGCAACGGAGATAACCTATTGGGACATCTCCCCTGCTCCCCCCTCTTCCACAATTATATCACTCAACCCTGTCATGAGATCTGTCTATTGTCGGCAGAAACTATGATCCTCATTCTGCAACGGCTAAATGACATTGTAGACAAAGTGGACAACTTACGAAAATCCCTAGAACAGAATCTCCCCCGGGACAATCAAGGGGTTAACAAGGCAGTTTGCCACGCTGGCAATCCGGAAGCAGACTCTGCTTCAACTTCCTCAAAACACCGAGAACCAGCTGCTAGCTACCAGCGTGTATTACAAAAAACACAAATTTTCCCTCAAATTCACCAGAATCCTTACAAATGGAACTCCAGAACCCATATCTTGACATCTTTAAGTCAATTATTAGGTTACCAAAATAGATCAATTGATCTGAAAGAATTTTATCATTTGCCAAAACAAGGATACGCTATGCGTACACTTTTGACTTTTCACAACCCTTTGATCCCCAATAAACTGGCTCAAATGGACAGATGTTTACAAAGATACGGCATCAAACCCACTAGAGCAGGGCTTTCCAAAGTGCCGCCGCTGGCGACACACCGGCGGCGGCGGCGCAGGTGTGCACGGCGGTGGCGCGGGGGGGCGTGCAGCGCGCATGTGCACGGTGGCGGCGCGTGCGTGCACGGCGGCGGCGGCGGCAGCCTCCGCTAAAACGCGGAAGCACTGATGCCGCGCCGCTGCCGCCATGCACGTGTGCGCCGCCGCTTCCGGGTGGTGTGGCGACACACCACGCTGTGTGTGGCGACACACTTTTGTGTCGCGACACACAGTTTGGAAAGCTCTGCACTAGGGTTTTTAAAGATTTATTAGTTCGTGACCTTATCACTGGAAAAGAGCACGACCCTGCAATTAGACATTGTAAATCTGCCGATAACAAGGTATCCAAACAAACAGACACAGAACTGAGCAATCTGAGCAATTTGAAGCTCAAATTAGCAGAGTTTAAAAATATGATTCTGTCACACACTCCCAGTGCTGGAAGCAACATGGAAACTCAGCTACAGACTGATAGAGCTGCCTCACTGAGCCCACACCCCAAGTCAAAGACTTGCAGGAAACTATCAGTACACCATACTGATTTTTCTGAAAGCGATTCTGACAGTGACTTCCTTGACAATCTCACACCAGCAACAACTAAAGAACAGAGCAAACCTCAGTTTGGAGATATAACCCCATTTACTCCCCAATATGTGGGGCCTCTCCGGTCACAGAAGGAGCCTGAATCACAGGAGAAACAGCCTCCCTCATCCCCCTCCTCACTGGACAAAAGCAGGGATGTACCCCCTACCAAAGAAGTGGAATCCCTGCTTGCCAGCGACCCACATTTTGCCACACACGCAGCACTGATTCTTCCAGCCTCTTTGCCAGAAGCACAAGCCCCATCACAAGAACAGGAGCTGGAGGGATAAAAAAGAGCAGGAACCTGATGTATGACAGCCAGGTGACCAGCATAAGATCACACTCATAACATGGAATGTGGCTGGATGGGCTGCATCCTTTAGAGACCCCTGCTTCACAGACTTCCTCTCCCGCTATGACATCATACTGATTCAGGAAACGTGGTCTGTGGATGAAATAATACTAAACGGATTCCACTCATTTTCATTTGGGGCAGATCTGGGGATCGGAAGGTCGGCAGTTCGAATCCCCGCGCAACGAGATGAGCTCTCATTGCTAGTCCCAGCTCCTGTCAACCCAACAGTTTGAAAGCTTAGCAAGTAGATAAATTGGGTACCACCTTAAGTGGGCAAATTTGCTGGCGTCCTGTTGGGAGTCGGCCACTGAACGGAAGATCTTCAATGGTGGCGGCGACGACGGATCCCAAAGCAGTAACATCTACAGGACATCAGCAGCCGGCTCCAACGCAAGGCATCGTGGGACATGTAGTCCAGTAGCCACGGAAGAGTCGGTTCCCTTACCCCTTCCCTTAGCGCGCGGATTAATGGATGTAATGTATAAAATGAAATGTATACATGTATGTAAGCTGCCTAGAGTCCTCCGTTAGGGAGGGGATAGGCGGGGTATAAATATCAATATAAATAAATAAATAAATAAATAAATAAATAAATAAAAACATAGAAGAGCGAAAGGAGGCCTGGGGATCTTAGTCTCCACCACACTACGAGCCATATCAAGGCCCCTTCCCCCACTTAAGACATGTGCCATGGCAGTGCTAATCCAATTCAACCATCATGCACTGCTGATAATAAATGCTTATATGCCCCCAATGAGGAGGAAACCCCAGACCAAGGCCTTGTGGTCTGAACTGGAAACTGATTCTGCGGACCTTATAGTGCAGAACTTAAATGCATCTGTAATCCTGGGAGGAGACCTCAATGCAAGAATGGGCCCTAATGACCACACCTTGTACAAATACTACAAATGCCCCCTTCCCAACCCTGAATATGATAGTTCCCTCCTCCCACGATGCACTAAAGATCAGAAATCGAATTTTGCAGGCTTTTGCCTGGCTCAAACAACTTACAGGCTAAACCTCCATATTTTAAATGGTGCCCTTGAAGGTGACCACCCAGCTGAATTCACCTATCTCTCCGGCTCCAAAATGAGTGCTATTGATTATATAATCATCTCTAGGGATCTTCTCTTGCATGCCAAAGCCCTAGAAGTCATGCCTAAATTTGACAGTGACCACTTCCCAATCCTCCTCCAACTAAACGCCTTCACTCAACAAACACACACAGTGGACTGTTATCAACCCCTCCTAATGCCAGTAGGAAGAACCTACTGTCGAGCCAAATGGACTCCCTGTCTGAATCAAAGGATAACCGAGTTGTTGGCCACAGAACACCTACTGAGCCTACAGACTGCCATGATCTCAGCTACGAATCCCAATGCACTCCTGGAGAACTACAATACCATCACTCAAGAGCTCCATAAGCAACTAAACCACAGCAATAATGCATCCCGGAAACAACAACAACACCATTCCAAGCCCTGGTTTGACAAGGACTGTGTCAATGCCAAAAAAGCACTCGCTTCCACCTATCAGGCTTATGTATCCAACACTACACCAACAGCTGCACAGGACCTTCTCCTACAAAAGAGATACTATAAGCAACTGCTGGCACGCAAGAAAAGGGAAGCCATGGCTAATTCAAGCAGTCAAATCGAAAGATTCAGCCACCTTCTGGCATATCACATCAAGCGCCCAAAGCAATGGTCGAACTATGGCAGACGGTCACATCCCTCCAGGAACCTGGGAGGCATACTTTCAAGATCTCTACATGGATGCCTCTGACGGAAACGGATGCCCTATGCAAAATATAGAAAATATACCAACGTGGCCACCTGTGACAGCAATGGAGATCAAGAACCTTGTTGCTCAATTAAGACTAGGAAAGGCCCCGGGAGAAGATCTAATCCCATCAGAGGTCATTAAAAACAATTTGGATTTCTGGACCCCCACACTAGCATCACTTTTCACCTGCATTGACAATTATGGTCGAATTCCCAAGGATTGGGGACTTGCAATCATTGTCCCCATCTACAAAAAGAAAGGGAAAAAGGATGACCCTGCAAATTACAGACCAATCAGCCTCCTCAATACAATCAGCAATCTATATGCAAGACATCTGCAATGGAAACTCCAGATCTGGCTGGAACAAGAAAACATACTTGCCGAAGAGCAAGCCGGCTTTAGGGAAGGCCGATCCACCATAGATCAGTGCCTAGTATTACAACACCTTATAGAAAAATATTCATCCAGTAACACAACCTCCCTATATGCCGCCTTCATAGACTTTAAAGCAGCCTTTGACTCCATTTCCAGAGTTAAGGTATGGGGAAAACTGGAGGCCTCTTCAATTGACCGACGGCTACTTTACTTAATATGCATGCTCCACGAAGGGACCTCACTTAAAATAAGATGTAACCCCCAAGGCCATCTCACCAATGCCGTTGGAACTGAGAAAGGCGTCAAACAAGGATGCATCCTGGCCCCACTCTTATTTAACTTCTACATCAACTCCATGGTGGACCACCTTCACAGCATGGACTTTCACCCCCCAAAACTTGCTGGAAGACACATTTTCACTCTACTCTATGCAGAGGACACAGCACTACTGTCAAGAACACCTATTGGCCTTAAAAGAGCACTGAGAGCATTAACACATTATTGCAACGAAGACCAACTGCAACTCAACTACCAGAAAACCAAAACCATGGCATTTGCCAAAAGACCCAAGAGTCACTCCTGGAGCATACGTAGATGGCCATAAAATTGAACAGGTCCCATGTTTCAAATATCTGGGAGTAGTCCTCCATTCTGACAATAGCAGAAAAGCCCATGGGGACCACGTAGCTGAGATTGCACAAAGGAGCGCAAATGCCATTCTAAAATACCTCAAGTCAAGGGGTGGCCACTTCAAACCTGCAGCACTCAAATTATTTGAAGCCAAGCCAGTAGCACAACTCCTGTTTGGAGCCCAACTAGGCCCCTTCTCCAACTTTACTCCATTAGAACTTGTGCAAACAAAATTCTTAAGATCGGCCCTTCAAGTACCAAAATGCGTCTCTAATGCCACCCTGAGACTAGAGACAGGACTCATGAAAATAGAGGCAAGGGTGTGGGTGGTCATACTCAATTATTGGCTCAGACTATCCCTTTTTCCTCTTGGCCTTGCCCCATTAACTCTGAGCGATGACTTCCAATCCAAATGGAAACAAGCAGTGACAAACAAAATCTTATCCCTGGGCTTCTCTCCAGGGCTGCTACTCAGCATGGGTTACTATCAGGCCAAAGTACTCATCAAACAGCATGTAATAGACACAGAACGCCAATTGGATCTAGCTAGCTCCCCAACCTTTATTGTCAATGAATCCAGTAGGTACTGTGCCTCCCCCATGTTATACCTATCCAAACTAGAGGTACCCAACCATCGGAGAGCTTTTACATTGGCACGATGTCATGCCCTTCCATCTGCTGTCCTCGAAGGCCGATATCGAAAGATCCCTTATCAGGAGAGACAGTGCCCCTGTGACTCTGGCCACATAGAAACAACAGAGCATGTGCTCCTTCAGTGCCTGTTTTATAGAGACATTCGAACTAGTCTCATTACACTATTGCTGTACAAATATCCGGGGCGCTCAGGACAATTTTATACCTCCATGCTGCTGTCAGACATCAACCCTACCACAACATACAATGTTGCCAGATTCTGTGCGGCAGCGCTTAAAATTCGCCGGATGATGACGGGTAGCACAAACTAGCCTTCAATTTTAATTTACTGGAGTAATGCATTTCCAGTTACACTAATCCTATGCCCCTCTATAATTACCCCTCCTTTCTCTTTCACCCCCTTTTTTTCCCCTCTAGACCTGTGTTTTAGTTTTATATTTTAAACTCATTTGTATGTTTTAATTGACTGTACCTTATCCTCCTTATGCTGGTCTATGACAGTAATAAAGATTTGATTGATTGAAATAGTCCTCATTCAAAGTTACAACGGTGCTGAACGAGGGGGACTTACGACCTGTCCTCAGAGTTCTGGCCATCGCAGCATCCCTGTGGTCACATGATCATGATCTGGGCACTTAGGAGCCCAGCTCTCAATTATGACATCACAGTGAGCCGGGGCCACGTGATTGTGATTTTGGATGTTCCCTATCAGCTTCCCACAAGCAAAGTCAATGGGGAAGCTGGCAGGAAGTCAGAAGTCACTCCTGCTCCTGCCACTTTTTTGCCCACCCGCACTCTGTAGCACCTGCCTGCAGCACCCACGGCTCTCGCACACCCGCCCGTGCTCCATAGTGCCTGCCTGCAGCACACACCCCACACCCACCGGCCTGCTTGCCTGGAGCTCCCACCTCTTCCTGCTTAATGACCTGTGCGGTCCTGGGGTTATGATCGCAACCTGGACTGCCATCGCTAAGCAATGTGGTCACATGACATCAAGCTTTACAACCAGATCGCTTAGCGATGGAAATTCTGGTCCCAATTGCCGTTGTAATCCGAGGACTACCTGTAAGTCAGAAATTGCCTGGTAGTGGACTTCCTGTGGGAAATGGTGGACTGAACAACTTTGCCTATGAGCTCCATGGGCAGACCTGGCAGCATGGCAGTTTTTTCTTGGCACAGGCAGGTTTTTCTGTAGCCCCAAGTGTTTTTCCGGATAAGGAAAACGCTGAGAATCGACCCATCTGTCCTCCAGACGGTGAGTTGTAGCCAGATCGTAGACAGCGTCTGTGACCGAGCGGTAAGACTACACTGGGAGGCTGGGATTCCATCTCTTTCTGACCCACGTATGCACCCCCTTAAACAGGAAATAAGTCTTGCCTTCCCATTTCTTAAGCACCCAATTTGTTTCTTTTAAGTTTTATACCTCAAGAGAAGCTTTTTATAGTAAGAAAAAGCGGAATCTCTTGGTGAATATAGTTATTTTTGGAGATTTTTAACTATAAAAAAAAAAGTTTTGGCTTTTTTCCCCATCTGGGTTACACTGAGAGCTGTAACATTGCCTTTCCGTCGTTATCTTTGTTGCTGAATTTGAAGGTTGGAGTGTTTTTTCTACACGTTGTTTTCGATTTCTCATTCTAAACTTTTGGCTTTCTGTTTACTTTTTTCAAGCTGTCTGCTAGTATATTTTCTTTGGTTAATTTTGGATTAATTCATTAACCTCTATTTTTGTGAGTTAACTCTTTAGGGCAGGGCTTTCCAAAGTTTTTCCCGTGGCGACGCACCAACCGGCGTTGGTGTGTCGCCGCGGGAAAACCCGGAAGTGCCGTCCTTGGGGCAGCGTGCAAAAACCCGGAAGCGCTGCTGCCGCTTTCAGGTTTTGCACGCTGCAGTTGGTGTGTCGCCGCGGGAAAACCCGGAAGCGCTGATGATGATCAGCGCTTCCGGGTTGTGTGGCGACACACCAGACTGTGTGTGGCAACACACTTTTGTGTCGTGACACACAGTTTGGAAAGCTCTGCTTTAGGGTGTCCTATAATTTACTGTTTGAACAATGCAAGATTTTAAAGAAGATTTCAGAGAATTATGTTGTCAGCAAGAAGATATTATTTTAAAGGGTTGTCAAGTTATTATACAGACTGTTTGGGACATTCGAGATGAGATTCTAGCTAAAATGAAACAACTATATGAAAATACTATGATGGAAGAAGACGACGACGTTGGAAAAGATAGCGATTTTACTGCTATGAGGGAGATTGAAATATTCTCAGCTGAAAACTCTGGATTGCTGTTTATGGGGTTAAAACAATTGTTTAACCTTAAGACTGCACAAGGAACTGCCAAGCTGTGGAAATGTTATGATTATTTCAATCAATGTTATGGGAAAGAAGAGTATGTTATGTGGGAGTTTTTTTTCTCTTTCGCTGGAAAGTTTGTGTCTTTGGGGGTTGTTGGGCTGTCGGATATTTGTAAAAAAAAATGCTTTCGGTGTAATGGTGAAATATTTAAATTCCCTGGTATATTTTGAGGAGGGGTAAAAAATTAAGAATATTTAATTGGACTGATAATGAGGTTAACATGATTTACAGGATTTTTGATTTCTAAGATTTAAAAGGTATCAACAAGTTCTGGTAATATCTTATGTTGTTTTTAAGTATAATTAGGGTTAAGATTGTTAATTATAAAGGCAGACAATTTATAAAAATTAAGAATATTTAATTGGATTGATAATGAGACTAATATGATTTTTTTTCTTTTTTTCTTTTCTTATGGTTTGGATTAGGATCTATAGGATTATAGATTTGTAAAACTTAAAGGATATTGATAAGATATAATAATGTTTTATACTGTTTTTTAGATCTAATAGGGTTAAGATTATTTATTATAAAGGCAGACAATTTCTTTCTTTCTATACTTTGATGCCTATTGTGTAGACAGAAGTATATAGAATAGTAGTAGAAAGAAAGAAAAATTAAACGGATTGTTTTTTAAGGAGGGAAGTTTGAAGTAGAAATTTAAATATATGTGTGTGTGTATGTATATGTGTATGTGTATGTGTATGTGTATGTGTATGTGTATGTGTGTGTATATATATATATATAAATAATGTAAGGGGAAGGAGAAATTGTATTAGAGATTTGTATATGTGTTAATGGAGGGATTTATAGAAATAATGTGATTATGGTTTGATATAGAGGAAGGGTTTGTTTATGGGAATTGCTGTATATTCTTGCTGTTGAAAGTTGGAAGTCACCTGTATGTACGTAACTTTCTAAAAGTCTTTTCTTTTGTGAACACTTTTAGTGTTTTTATTTGTTTATAGTGGGGGTTTTTTGTAGTTTTTTATCTTTGTTTTAAAAAATAATAAACACTTTGACCAAAAAAAAAAAGAAATTGCCTGGTAGTGTTTGTTTATAGTACCCAAGAAAGATCTTATATTTATATTTCTGAGAAATGCACATATTACCACTCTGCAGTGCACCCTTTGTAATCTGATACTAGAATATCATAGCATTAAATCCTACATTTTACTGGATACTTTTGCAAAATTAGGAATTTACAAGAAATGCAAGAATTAAAAGATAAAATTGAATATCTAAGCTGATTGGAAAATTGCATTGTTAAAGGAGGCAATTCCTGTGTCCTTTCTGCAATGCAACATCCACTCACTATTAAGTAAGCACTTTGAAGCACCACTGTGAAAGAAATCACAGAAGCTTTTCATCTGAATATCCTCCTGTATCAGAATTTAAAAAAATAAACTTCTTGCACTTAAATCTCTCTCTCTCTTTCCCATGCACCCACACAAATCATTTATTACAGAAATTGACTGAACCATTAATGAAGCTACTTTATGCTATTATGCCACCTTTGCCAGGTGGCTGCACTTTGTATCAATTAGTAGCTGAATAAAAGAGTTAGAAAAACCTCTTGGTTTACCAAGGTGTTCTGGGAAGATGAAGCAGAAGACCAAGAATAAATATGACCAAGCACAAAAATGTCCTCTACAGCAGGGGTACCCAACCTTTTTGGCACCAGGGACCGATCATGGAAGACAATTTTTCCACAGACTGGGGGGTGGGGTGAGTGAGCCAATCGCGCGGACTGGGGGCAGCGTTTGCAGGCGGGAGCCAATCGCGCTGATGGGGGGTGGGGTGCAGGCAGGAGCCAATTGTGCCAATGGGGGCGGGGTTTGCAGGTGGGAGCCAATCGCGTGGACCACCACTGCTCACCTGCTGTGCGGCCCACTTCCTAACAGATCTATGCTGCCTCGTATATAACTTAGAGAAAATTTACAATTATTAATTATATAAATGTTAAACAAAACTGCAATTGCCATATAATTCTAGAACTCACAGACTCCTGGTTTCTAGCCCAGCATGTTAACCACTAGACCAAACTGGCTTAAAATATCTGAAGGGTGATTGTACAGAAAGAAATTCAAACAAATTACAATAGTTTGATTTTCACACCAGAGGTAGTACCTGAACTGGGAGACTGTCTGAAAATTAGAAGACTCGTCTTCATTAGATGATTTTAAACAGATGGCTATTTATAGAAGTGGATTTTCTCTACCTGTAGAAGACTGGAAAAATGGCATTTAAGATGTCTTCTATTATTCTGTATGTAATTACTGTATCTTAGATTGCTTTATAAAAAAAGGGGGGAGGCATGGGAACAGAGACAGGTTTTGTGTTTGTTTTTGTATTTGACAATTTGGGTACCAAAAGGAGGCAAATATAGATCTGGAACAGAGGGTGAAATCCACTGTTGTGAGATGGGGTATCCTGCCTGATATTTCTAAGGATTCTTCCTAAATTTAGCATCTACGATGCTATAGTGATCAGCAAAGGAGCTTTTTGGATTTTTAAAAAATCTCTTTTGTCCCAAGGACATCATTTTGGATTAGTATTGGTAGTTTATATGTAAATGTATCACAAAGTTTCTACCTCATTTCTTTGACTAGTATTTGTGTTCCTGCCTTCTTATGTTTGAATTATATTCTTAACCAGTCACTTTCAATCTAATGCATTCTAGGGTGCATAGGATTTAAGCCTAATCTCTTAACCAGCCAGGCCAGTGGCTAGGTTGGCTAGGGAAATTTGGGAGTTGGAGCCCAGTCAATTTGGAAGTTGGAATTGCCCCACCACAGTTGTGAGAAATCCCTTTCTGAACAGTTAAAAAATGCACTATCAATCAGCAAGCTACACTTAGTAAGTGTTATATGGGGCTCAGATTAAGTTCTTATTCTCTTTTTTACCCCATATCATCTATAACTAGTACAGATTTAACTGTGGTTACTAGTTTAGATGAAAAGGGGCGTGGTGGCTCAGCGGGTAAGACGCCAGGCTTGTCGATCGGAAGATCGCAAGTTCGGAGGTTCGAATCCCTAGCCCCGCGTGACTGAGTGAGCTCCCCCACTCGCCCCAGCTCTTGCCAACCTAGCAATTCGAAAGCATGCAAATGCAAGTAGATGAATAGGTACCACTTCAGGTGGGTAGGTAACAGCATTCCGCGTGCGTCATGCCGGCCACATGACCGTGGAAGCGTCTTCGGACAACGCTGGCTCTTCGGCTAACAAACGGAGATGAGCACCGGCCCCTAGAGTCGGACACGACTGCACAAATGTGCGGGGGGAACCTTTACCTTTACCTTTTTTACTAGTTTAGATTGGCCTATTTGTTGTGGAAAATGATGACCATTGAGAGGCTTCATTCTGCAAAATGCAGAATGAAGATTATGAAGCAAAATTATGAAGCAAATGCATAAATCAAGAGGTCATCCAGTCATTCGACACCACTGAGCAGGACAGTAAGAAATGCTGAGACACTGTTCTTAATTGAGCTACTTATAAGAAGAGAAGTGGCTGGAAAGAACGAGTTTTGATGAATTGGTAGAGATGGATGGGGAATAAGTGCTGAGTGATGGAAATAGATAAACTGATGAACAGGACTTGAAAAGACCTTTCACAAGCATTTATGTCTGTTGAAAATATCCCTTTAAGTTTAAAGGATAGTTCTAGGAAACACTACAATATATGATAGGGCTTCGGAACCACGGTAAATGGAGGAATCTTCGTCAATCCTCAAGAATAGTAGAATAAGCTACATGCTTGGAATGTCTTCAATACTTTAGAGATAACTATTGAAACTATGCTGAATTTTGCAACTATCAGTAGTAAGGTGGAGAAAGAAGGACGCAGATTTATTTCACTGAGACAACCAACTGAAAATGGAGGCATCAAATATTTTCTTCACAGAATGTTAAAGTTATGTTGTAGTGAGGATAAGCAAGTACAGGTCCCATGGCATATATTTTTTTCATCAAAGAGATATGACACAGAGCACATCAGTGTATTTATTGCAACAAAACTGATTGGAAAATCCTAAATTTCATTCTCAGGTTGAATTTAAAAACTATAAATTATTTTTATAATTAATTAATTAAGGCATCAGGCTAGAAACCGGGAGACTGTGAGTTCTAGTCCTGCCTTAGGCACAAAGCCAGCTGGGTGACCTTGGGCCAGTCACTCTCTCTCAGCCTTAGGTAGGAGACAAGGGCAAACCAGTTCTTCAAATCTTGCCAAGAAAACTGCAGGGACTGGTCCAGGCAGTCTCCGAGAATTGGACACGATTGAACAGAATAAAAAAAAAAGCCAAATATACTTCATGTTTCATTTTCCTCCACAAGGTCTGACTTTTTGTATTTAACAGCATAGAAGATTCATGTTTCATTTATATAGGTATTCATTAGTGCTTGAATTTAAAAATGTGTAGCAGCCTTTTTCTGCAGGCCGCTGCCCTAGGATTAAAAGGTAAAGGTTCCCCCCGCACATTTGTGCAGTCGTGTCCGACTCTAGGGGCCGGTGCTCATCTCCGTTTGTTAGCCAAAGAGCCAGCATTGTCCGAAGACGCTTCCACGGTCATGTGGCCGCATGACACGCGCGGAACGCTGTTACCTACCCACCGAAGTGGTACCTATTAATCTACTTGCATTTGCATGCTTTCGAATTGCTAGGTTGGCAAGAGCTGGAGCTAGTGCGGGAGCTCACTCCGCACGCAGGGCTAGGGATTCGAACCTCCGAACTTGCGATCTTCCGATCGACAAGCCTGGCGTCTTACCCGCTGAGCCACCACGCCCCCTAGGATTACAGGTCTTTTTATTCTTTCCGAACCAACAGAATGTTAGAAAGAAATCATGTAAATGGGGTCAGGATTCTATTTGTCCATCATCAGGATAACTCTCTGAAAACAAAATAGAAGTAGACCAAATTTGGTGTGGCAGGAGAAGCCAACAAAAAAATAACAGGGTTAAAAATTGAATCAGATCCAGCCAGGGGATACAGAGAAAAACATTCCAGGAAACATTTTCTCAGTGCATTCCATCCCTGCTTTGTTCCCTGTCACATGACACACAGCAGAGCATATGCAGCCTACCTATGCTTCCCTAGGCAAAGATACAAATACACACAGATGCAACACCAACCCTGGTTATATCTTCCCTCTCTTGCACACAGAGGCACCACAGCTGTACCCACCCTGGTTAGACCTCGCAATCACTTGTGTGTATGCACATACACAGAGGCAGTACAAATGCACTTACCTTGATTAATCCTTGGGCAGACACACACACACAATACTTTGTTTTATTACATGGAAGAATATGCATATGCTTTCTATGGCTGCTGCTGGTAAACAGGTTAGAAATAATTCCAAAAGCCATCCTTTATATGCTTTCTGTATCTTGCTATCCCAACCCAATATATTGTTAGAATGTAATTATGTTGACAGGTTCTATGAAGACCTACAACACCTTTTAGAACTAACACCAAAAAAAGATGTCCTTTTCATCATAGGGGACTGGAATGCTAAAGTAGGAAGTCAAAAAATAACCGGAATAACAGGCAAGTTCGGCCTCGGAGTACAAAATGAAGCAGGGCAAAGGCTAATAGAGTTTTGTCAAGAGAACACGCTGGTCATAGCAAACACTCTTTTCCAACAACACAAGAGACGACTCTACACATGGACATCACCAGATGGTCAATACCAAAATCAGATTGATTATATACTTTGCAGCCAAAGATGGAGAAGCTCTATACAATCAGCAAAAACAAGACCTGGAGCTGACTGTGGCTCAGATCATGAGCTTCTTGTCGCAAAATGTAGGCTTAAATTGAAGTACGTAGAGAAAACCACTAGACCACTCAGGTATGACCTAAATCATATCCCTTATGAATATACAGTGGAGGTGAGGAATAGATTTAAAGAATTAGATCTGGTAGACAGAGTGCCTGAAGAACTATGGATGGAGGTTCGTAACATTGTACAGGAGGCAGCAACTAAAACCATCCCAAAGAAAAAGAAATGCAAGAAAGCAAAGTGGATGACTGATGAAGTTTTACAAATAGCTGAGGAAAGAAGGGAAGCAAAAGGCAAGGGAGAAAGGGAAAGATATAACCAACTGAATGCAGATTTCCAGAGAATAGCAAGGAGAGATAAGAAGGCCTTCTTAAATGAACAATGCAAAGAAATCGAGGAAAACAATAGAATGGGGAAGACTAGAGATCTCTTCAAGAAAATCGGAGATATCAAGGGAACGTTTTGTGCAAAGATGGGCATGATAAAGGACAAAAAAGGCAGGGACCTAACAGAAGCAGAAGAGATTAAGAAGAGGTGGCAAGAATACACAGAAGAACTATACAAGAAAGATCTTAATATCCCTGATAAATACGATGGTGTGGTCACTGACCTTGAGCCGGACATCCTAGAGAGTGAAGTCAAGTGGGCCTTAGGAAGCATTACTAACAACAAAGGTAGTGGAGAAGACAGTATTCCAGCTGAGCTATTTAAAATCCTAAAAGATGATGCTGTCAAAGTGCTGGACTCAATATGCCAACAAATTTGGAAAACTCAACAGTGGCCACAGGATTGGAAAAGGTCAGTTTACGTTCCAATTCCAAAGAAGGGCAATGCCAAAGAATGTTCAAACTACCGTACAATTGCGCTCATTTCACATGCTAGCAAGGTTATGCTCAAAATCCTACAAGCTAGGCTTCAGCAGTATGTGAACCGAGAACTACCAGAAGTGCAAGCTGGGTTTCGAAGAGGCAGAGGAACTAGGGATCAGATTGCCAACATTCGCTGGATCATGGAAAAAGCAAGAGAGTTCCAGAAAAACATCTACTTCTGCTTCATTGACTATGCTAAAGCCTTTGATTGTGTGGATCACAACAAACTGTGGCAAAGTCTTAAAGAGATGGGAGTACCAGACCACCTTACCTGTCTCCTGAGAAACCTGTATGCGGGTCAAGAAGCAACAGTTAGAACCGGACATGGAACAACCGACTGGTTCAAAATTGGGAAAGGAGTACGACAAGGCTGTATATTATCACCCTGCTTATTTAACTTATATGCAGAGTACATCATGAGAAATGCCGGGTTGGATGAATCACAAGCTGGAGTTAAGATTGCCGGGAGAAATATCAACAACCTCAAATATGCAGATGATACCACCCTAATGGCAGAAAGTGAAGAGGAACTAAAGAGCCTCTTGATGAGGGTGAAAAAGGAGAGTGCAAAAGCTGGCTTGAAACTCAACATTAAAAAAACTCAGATCATGGCATCTGGTCCCATCACTTCCTGGCAAATAGAAGGGGAAGAAATGGAAGCAGTGACAGATTTTATTTTCTTGGGCTCCAAGATCACTGCAGACAGCGACTGCAGCCATGAAATTAAAAGACGCTTGCTCCTTGGGAGGAAAGCTATGGCAAACCTAGACAGCATATTAAAAAGCAGAGACATCACCTTGCCGACAAAGGTCCGTATAGTTAAAGCTATGGTTTTCCCATTAGTAATGTATGGCTGTGAGAGTTGGACCATAAGGAAGGCTGAGCGCCGAAGAATTGATGCTTTCGAACTGTGGTGCTGGAGAAGACTCTTAAGAGTCCCTTGGACTGCAAGGAGGTCAAACCAGTCAATCCTAAAGGAAATCAACCCTGACTGCTCATTGGAAGGACAGATGCTGAAGCTGAAGCTCAAATACTTTGGCCACCTAATGCAAAGAGAGGACTCACTGGAAAAGACCCTGATGCTGGGAAAGACTGAAGGCAAAAGGAGAACGGGACAGCAGAGGATGAGATGGTTAGATAGCATCACCGATGTAACGAACATGAATTTGAGTAAACTCCGAGAGACAGTGGAGGACATGAAGGCCTGGCGTGCTATGGTCCATGAGGTCACGAAGAGTCGGACACGACTAAACGACTGAACAACAACAACAATTATGTAGAGGGGCTCAGGACTTTGTCCATCTTCAGGATAACTCTCTGAAAAAATGAACAGTATGAGGCAAATTTGATGGGGGAGAAGCTGGCAAAAGAAAGATCAAATTTGAAAATGGGCCAGATCAGGCCAAGGTTTATAAAAAGGAGTTCCCAATGTATCATATGGAAGACAACATATACTTTCCTAACTTTGTTATTAATGTGGTGATAGTAAGTAATAGAAGAAGATGTACAAAATTATCTGAACCCAAGTAGGACAGATTGTGTTTTTATAGCCTATTTGGAGAAACTAGTCATAAGAACAGCATGACCATATAAATGCCAGACTAACTGGCTTGCTTTGTGATCTGTCTTCAATATTTAAGATAGTACCCTCTGCTCCAACCAACTTTGGTGAGTGGCTGAAATTTCTGAACATGAATATTTAGGCACACTCTATCCAGGCTTCCCTTAAATGTCTGCCCCTGCCTCCCTGCTTTCCTGCCATAGACTTTGTCTGTAATCCTTCCCTGAATGCACGCAAGCAAAGGAAAAAGGAGCGAAAGCTGTCACCATTCCGATTCCATTGTACTTTCTGCCCCATGTTCCTCTTACAGCAAAGAACATTTGAATGGGTTTTTCAGACTGTGGAAAACTTACCACAGTTTGCCAAATATTCCTCTTTCTGAGTTTCCCAATGTTCTCATTCCTGCCCAAGCCAAGCAGAGGGTGTATTCGTGTTCAGAAATTTCAGTCATTCACCAAAGATGGTTTGAGCAGAGGATACTATCTTCAGTCCTGATGACAAGCCACAAAGCATATGCCGAGACACTGCCTGTGTCATAAAGTCCATCTAAGAGCAGTCCCACATTTCATGCTACGATGACTCTGATGCTGAGGCTTTATGGTATTAATTTATGCTCAAATTAAATACTGATACTGATCACAGTTACACACACACACACACACTCTAAATGTATCTTTTCATTTATCATAACTCCCTAATACCTGCCTTTATTCTTTAGAAATGTAGCACCATTTGAAACATCTCTAAGATATATGGCATTTTGCCACAACAAATCTGGGTGATGGTGGTGGTGAACAAGCCCTTTTAAAAAAATCATTCAGACTAAAGACTTCCCTTTTACAAAATTCCTTGCATCCATTTTTCTTTTAAAATTTGGCAGACTCCATCCTCTTCAGAATGGGCAACTATGCCTATAAAAAGTTAAAAAAATAGCAGCTATTTACTGATTTCGTTATTTTCTATGGTAAGAGATGAGATATCTAAGATCTTTAGCACATTGCTGATTCAGACTTAAGTTGAACTGGGCATGAAGTGAAACCAATAGTTAAATTTTATATGGAATTTAAAAATAGAGTGAAAGTTAACATTAGTTACTGTACATAACTGAATTGAGAAATGAAGAATTAGAATTAGAATTAGAAATTAGATTTCTGTGTGCATGGTCTAAGAAATTTGTGGGCTCTTTAACTCATAGAATTTGGTCTTGCCCAGTCATAGTTGTTTTTGTTTGTTTGTTTGTTTCCAATCATAACATACATTATTACAATCTTGGAAAGAAATATAATAAAGCGATGTCGAGCTAAACTATGCTCCTAAAATATAGAATTTGTGATTTTATGAAGAGCTTTAGCTGTACTGAGCAAAGAGGATAGTTTTATGTAAATTGAAAGAAATTTATCCTCCTGCTATTATGGAATGAATTCAGGATATGAGTCTGTATCTGTTTTTGAAAAGACTTTGTGTTCTAAAAATGAGAAGATGAAATAGTATGTTTTCATAAGGTCTAGATTTAATTATAATCTTAAGGACGGAATTAATTTCATATTAATACTAAATGGATATTATGTGGATTTTTAATTTTTTTCCTATTTATTTAATTTCTATAGCTGCCTATCTCAACAAGTGACTCTTTTTGTTACTTTTCACTTATTTTAATCGCTATAATGTATGTAGGTTCTTTCATTACTATATAACCACTACAGTAGTGTTTTCTTTTCTTTTTTTTTCTCAACCTTGGCGACGTTAACTCTTTATTCATTAAAATATTCTACTAAAACATACATACATACATACATACATAAAAATCAACAAAATAACAAATTTAAATACATAAAATACTACAGATCTTATTGTTATTGTTATATATTATTACATATTGTTATTTATACACTTAAATTCCAAAAAAATATCAATATATAAGAAGTAATATATATAAAAGGTTTCCGACTATCCTAGCTAAAGATATACAATTAGCATCTTAATATATCTCTTATCTTTATTTTCCCTTACCTTACTATTTATTTCTATATGTTTAATTCCTTAGAATACAAAACCCATTGTCATTGCTTCATTTTTCTCAATAGTATACAGGTAATCTAATATTGGTTGCCACATTTCTTTAAATTTCGAAATATTTTTATCTTTTAATAAAATTGTTAATTTCGCCATTTGTGCTAACTACATAAGTTTCATCATCCATTCCTCCATTGTTGGTATGTTTTATTTTTTCCAATATTGTGCATATACTATCCTAGCCGCAGTAATCATATATAATAACAAGTTACCATACTTTTCTTCTTGATCGTCTTGCAAAATGCCTAATAGAAAAAATTCTGGTTTTTTTCCAATATTTTTCTTGAAGATTTTCTGAATCATTTCATGTATCTGTGTCCATTTTTTTTGCTTTTCTACAAGACCACCATAGATGATAAAACATTCCTTCCATTTGAAGACATTTCCAACATACATTTGAAACATTATTATACATTTTTGCTAGTTTTTGTGAAGTTAGATAACACAATAGTGTTTTCTGTTGGAGTTGTAGCCATTTGTTTTTCACAAATAAAAACAGAAAAAATAAAAAGTTGAACTGGGCAACCTCCAGATAAGCCCAAGCCAAGTCAGGACCCATTCTGAAGTTCCAAATGAAAGTCGGAAACAAATTGTGACTTTATTTCCATTGCTCCACTAATTTGAAATAGATTTCATCCAAACTGATTCCATTTTCCAGAGTGCCAGGGCGACTTTTTAGAACTGAGTCTTAAAACAAGCATATGCACCTTTCTGAAGTCATCCTTTCCTCAATATTTTAGAACCACAATAGGCCTGGAAGATGTATTTAAACTACATATAATAGTGGCTGATCCTATTTCTTGAATGAATTTCATGAAACATTGAACTTTCCAATCAGAAAAAAATGATGGAGATTACACCATATCTCTGTACATTATGAGCTTCTTTTGACCACTATGGCAAGTATCAAGAGATAGATAAGAGGAAAGGTCTGTTTCTCACTGGCTTATGTCTCTGTATTTAAGACATAAAGGGAACTTCCTGTTTCTTTTTCTTTTGTGCTTCCCTCTCTTCAAGATGTAGTTGAGGATAGAACAGCCTTGCTTCTACCAAAATATTTCTTAATTTACTTTTTACTTCAAATATATGATATTGTGTTTTATTTTAAATGGGATGTTCATAAATAAATGAATGAATGAATGAATGAATGAATGAATGAATGAATGAATAACCTAATATTCTTTCAGCAAGCTGCTTATATTTCAGAAGCATATTGTAGAGAATCAGGGAGATGACCTTGAGGGAAATAGGCAAGAACCCTTGCATAACCAAAGGGACTGAAACATTCCTTAAGTCCTGGGAAACAGGGTAGTATTTGGAAGAGACTCAAGCAGGCTCCTCCCTGATTCACTGGCATATAGAGAGGGAAGGGAGGTAAAGCCCAATCAGGCTTGCAAGATTCTGTATTATAGCCTATCTCAATAAAATATAGCTCTAGTCCTCCAGTGCAGTGTGGAGTCTGTTTCCCGGTCTGGTCTACCCCAAAGGGTGACTCATATCCTCTAATAAATCTCTAGCAAAAATAAACATCAAATCACCAGAAGCTTAGCAATAGTAGCAAAATACAGGTATACCTATCACTTGATCCTCATTCTCAAATGCTTTGACTATGCTTCACTGCATGCTTCCACCTCCTTTTTCTAATTGATTAATTCAGTTGAATGTTTTAGTATTATATTTTGAAATCTGTTACCCTTATTTCTCATGTCAAAATTTCTTAGCTGAACAAAAACAGCTAAAACCCTGCATGATCATTTGAACAATCTTCATTCTCCTGCCTAATCATTAACACTGAAATGATATCTTCAAATCCATTATAAATCTATTACAGGATTGCAGGATGCTGTGTCTAAAATTAACAGGAACATCTTCCAGAATAGAAATGGTTGAGCTGCAACTGGCACTTCTCATGCAAGTAGAATTTGTATGGCAAAAAAAATATTTTTGACTGAATTGTAAAGTTATCCATGGCCAAAATTAAAGGGTTTTTTTTAAAAAAATACATAGCTAGTAATGAAGAACTGAGACTTGTCAGAGTTCTATAGGGTATGAGATGAATTTTGCAATTTCAATCCCAGCTAGGGCTTGAGTACTCTTCACCCATGCTGTAATAATAGCAGTGATGCCTGGATGAGCCACCACAAATTAATGTAAACATTTTGTCTGCATTATTATGACTACTCAGACACAACTATTTTTTAGTGGAGATGGCTCACCCACACAGTTGTGCATAATATCAGCTGAGAAATGGGAACAACTGCTTCCTTGTTGAACTACAGATAGGAATAATAAGTGCTTTCACACGTTAACCTCTCTAGGTAAAGGTAAAGGTACCGCCCCCCGCACATTTGTGCAGTCGTGTCCGACTCTAGGGGCCGGTGCTCATCTCCATTTGTTAGCCAAAGAGCCAGTGTTGTCCAAGGACGCTTCCGTGGTCATGTGGCCGCATGACACGCACGGAACGCTGTTCCTACCCACCGAAGTGGTACCTATTCATCTACTTGCATTTGCATGCTTTCGAATTGCTAGGTTGGCAAGAGCTGGGGCAAGTGCGGGAGCTCACTCTGCACGCAGGGCTAGGGATTCGAACCTCCGATCGACAAGCCTGGCGTTTTACCCGCTGAGCCACCACGCCCCTTAACCTCTCTACTCTCAAGCAAAACAATAATCCGACTTTATGTTAGAGCAAAAGATGATTCATTCTGTAGCAGTTAAAAGGGATTTGGATGTACCAAAACACAAGGGAGCCACAGTTAGCTGAGGCACCCAGACCTTTGTTTACTGCACACCCTTTAAGACGTCACCAAAAAATAAAGCAGTCAACTTGAAATGGAAATACAGACCCTGCCTTTTGCTGCAACATGTAAGTGATTTGCCAGTAGCCTTTAACAAAAATAGATGTATTCCTAGAAAATATAGCAAGAGCCACAGTATCTGAGACTGTTGCCCACAAATTTGAGCCCCAAATTTATTCTAGTTTTCTCAATACCAACTGGCACATTTCTTTCACCAGATAAAACATTCAGTTACAGATAACAGTAAAGTTAAGGTTGAGGGAAAACCCAGAAGCCAAATTTTAACAGACGAAAATCTCCATTCAACCTGCCAGTGTTACTTTCTACCCTGTCTGAAAACATCACCTCTCTCTCTGAACTGGACACCCTCTTAGTTCCTGTTGTAAAGGTGGGCTGTCTTTGGGTTATTCAGTGGAGAAGGAATAGCCTCTGCATGCGCTCAGGAGCAGTTTAATTTCTACTCTTATTTCAGGGTTGAGCACCATCACTGGGAAAGGAAAATACGTGCCCCACTCCTTCGCTGCGGGAATTTAAACTGTAAGTTCCTCAGGGCATAAAAGATGGGGCGGCGGAGTGGGTGGATGAGAGTTTCCCTGTGAAAAGTATTACACCAACTGAGCGCGCCCGAATAATTACGATCTTCCTCGTCAACTTTAACTTTCTCCCTTTTTTTCGAAAATTCCCTTCCAAAGGCCTTCGAATCGCAAGAACCTGTCCCGGGGGACAACTGGCAAAGCAGCCCTCCCCACTCATCCTACGTGTCCAAGTTGCGGGGCAAAGAGGAAAAATAACTTACTGGCCGTGAGAACAAGAGGTCGGCTGAGCGAGGCAGCTGCATTTTCCCAGAGCCCGTGCCTCCCTCCCTGCCTGGCAAATCTGTCTCCACGGAGGGGTCCCCAAGTTCGCGCTGCCCTGTTCCGGAGGGTCTCCGTAGTAGTCTGTCTCTGTGTTGACTGAGCAGCCTCTGGTTGCGACTCTTTCGCCTTCCTCCTCTTCCTCCTCCTCCTCCCAAGCTCTCGGCCCGGAGGTGCCGCTCTGGAGGCTTCTTCTCCGCGCAACAGATGGGGAGGAGCAGAGAGTAGCTTCTGCTCGCTGGGGAAAGCCCGCGCCGGCTCCTGCGCGCAGAAAAGGTACGTCCGCTCACCCCAACGACTGAAGCTGCGGGGAGGAGAATTCTGCAGCCGTGGCCCCTCCGGCTCCCGTTGCTGGGGCTGGAGGATTCCGCTCCCCGAGAGGCGCACCTGGGCGGTGGAGGGAGGGGGCAGATTGGCGTTGTGTTTCAGACGCCCTCTTCAGGCCCAAGGGAGCATAGCGCCGCTGCCGCTCCTGGCGAAAAGCCAAAGCGCCAGCGTTTCTGTTACGCAGGGACTCACTTCCGCCTTCGGATCTAGCCGTGATGGCTACCTGCCTGACCTCTCGCCGGGCTGTCGCTCCGTGGCCTGGATCCCTAGTGGCTCAGCTTTAAAATGGTGCTCGGGAACCAGGGTGTTCCCTATTGATGCCCTGGGTACGGAGGGGTACTTCGAGAGCCAGGCTCGCGCGACAGCAGCCTTGCTGGGACTCCCTCGTGTCTCTCGGCAGCCTACACGCTCGGGGCAACCCACGGGAGGAACACGAGCTCATCTCTGTTTCACACTTCGTCATGGCTCTCTTTCTCCGAGCCCTTTTGCTTTTAAACTTTTAAAGCTTTGTCCGCTTGGTGATAACACGTTTGGGGAACAAAATACAGGCGTCGATGCTGGAGAGCAAAGGACTATTTCTGTGGTGAATAATCAGGAGCTGGAGCTCTTCCTCGCTTCCCTCTAATCGCAGCACAAACATGCTGTCGTTTTGTCGTGATCTCTTGAGGTTGCCTTTGTCTCATCTCCAGCTTACAACCGCCCTTAGTGATTCTAGTTTTAAGTATTTCCCCTCATCTCCCAGCCCAGTTTTCACGGTAGACCTGCTTCCTTGACGTGGTTGAATGAAGCGAGGGTGGAGGGCGGGGGCTGGACTGTGCTCAGTTCCTCTTGGGCATATTAGGCTGCTATGTATGCTCTGGTTGCTGGGCATTGCTCTCCATGGCCGTTTTGGCTTGGGCTGTGGGAGGCACCAGAAACCTGGCTTCTGCAGAGGCATCTGTTTCTGGAATGCCTGACTGGTGCTTTCTGTAAGGCTTGGGTCTCTCCTGAATTTCTTGGTTTTTAAACCTGGATTGAGTGCTCTTTCACGTGAGCTTTAGTTCTGAGTTGCCCAGCATATAAATTAAACCAGGAAAGAGAGGTGGGTTCTGCCACCTTTGTGTTAGCAGCTGTCCCATTGGGTGCATTACAGCTTTTCTGCTGTTCTGGCAACCAAGGATTTTGCATGGCAGTTTTTAAACGTTTCTTTTCACTTACTCATGTAGACTTAGCTGCTTCTTATGCCCTTCATTCATCCCCATCACTGAATTGCTTGTAGTATATCTTTCTTAAGAACTCCCACTGATCTTGAGCTCCTTTTCATTAGCTGCGCTATGGCTTCCTTTTTATCACTGCTTTGAATTCAAAATTTGCTTTTTGAAGTCCAGGAGACATGGTAGATTATACCCATCTTTTGCACCCTTAAAATAATTAGTTCCAGCATTATAGGCAGGGACATCTGCAACAATAGCTATCAACATCAAAATGGCAGGTGCAACACGGCAATCACAGTCTTAGTATTTTTAAATGTGTGTTGCCCACATCATACGCATATATAAAAGGGGGCAGGGGGTTGATTGCCCGGCTGCAGCTGCCATTTTGATGTGATTGATTGCCGCTGCAGATAACCCTCTAGAGATCACTTTCCCTAAATATTGCTGCTACTTTCATGTCCTCAACTAGGCCATTTTCATTCTGGTGATTTATGACATCTTCAGGGCCTTTCCTCACTTGCATCTAGCTGTGGTACAAACATGTCAGCAGCTTCTTTTTTTCTGCTGTATTTTCATGATGTTCCCTTCATTGCAGCACATGCCGGGGGTAGCCTTCCGTCATCCATAGCGCTATTGGACTTATGGTAAAAAAGGCCTTTCGTTTCCTGGTTTACATGCAGCTAGATATATTTGTGTGCTATTGGATTGGGTTTTGATGCTCAGTCTCATTAATATTTAACTTTGTGGAAAAACTCTAAAAATAGGTGCCAAGATGTTTTTTTGAAAAGTATGGGCAGAATTTGGAATAAATATTTTAAATCAATTACTTAGCAAGGATTATTTTAAGGGTTTTCAACAATTACAGATAGAATTGCCTAATACACATCAGTGGCAATATAATGTTTAAGCATGATATTAAGCATGTCTTGATTTCTCAGTATAAACCTTATAAGCTTTACCAGCCATAGCTACCTCAAAGAAACCTGAGATGTTATCATTTATGATGGAGTCTGTTTGTGAAATCAAACCAATTCTGAAACTATATCAGAAATCCAAGGGTATCTCTAAAGTTGAAATTACTGATATTTGTGACTTACGGAATAAAGAGTTATAATACCCGATAATGGAACATTAATGGATACAAGTCTTTAAAATGTTAAGTTTGCTTCTTTGAACTTGAAGTTGAAATTAACTCATCAAAAGATTTTATTCCAAGTTTATTGAACTCCTCAAAGAATGTATCAGAAAGGATGGACCATTGATTTTCCCTGTTAGCAATATAAGAAATTTAAGGATACATTAACTCATATGTATGTGATTAAATCATATGATTTGGTCATGTTTGATTTTGGTTTTCTTTTGGAATATTATTGTAAGGTATGTTAGAAATTGTATGGGTAAATGTTTTTAACTTAAAGATGTCAATGTTATTTATATTCCAAAATTGGAATCTCTGTTTTTGAGAAATACTGGTTATATCGGATAGGGGGAATAACCAAGAGTGTCATATTGAGAAATTGGAAAAGTACTATTATCCCAGATAGCAAAGACTGGATTCAAGGAATATGTAACATCGATTTTTGAGAAGTCTATATGTTCTACTAATCAAAAAATGACACAATACAGGTAGTCCTCGCTTAACAACCACAATTGGGACCGGAATTTTGGTTGCTAAGTGAAGCAGTCATTAAGCAAATCTGACCTGATTTTATGACTTTTTTTGCAATGCCAAGTGCGCAAATCGTGATCATGTGACCGAGGGGACGGTGAGGCAGTTGTAAGTGTGAGGACTGATCACAAGTCAGTTTTTTCAGCACTGTCATAAGTCCGAACTGTCACTAAACAAATGGTTGTTAAGTGAGGACTACCTGCACATTTTCTTTGGCATAGATTTCATAATATCCTACAAGAATAGATAAATTACATGCAATCTGACATATTGTTACTAAATGATTGAATGAGTATGTGATGTATTTAGGTGATTTATATCAATTTAGTATGTTAATTTTAGGGCTTTCCCCCCTATTTGATTGTTTTATTTGTTTCTTTTCATTTTGTTTTGGTATTATAACCATAACTTATTAGTTTGTTGGATGTGTGTTTATTATTGTTTTCTTTTAGCTTGCTTCCGAATATTGTTTATTGTTCAAATGGTGGAAGTTATGGAACCTCAAAGAAGCGATGATCAGGAAAATCACATTTCTACCCATTAATACTGCCTCGAGTATGGACACATGGATGGCATTCTGTGACTCGGCTACCACCACCACCAGGGAAATCCTTGGCATCACGAAACCGGGCTGCCGACATATTGATAAGCAGGCATGGCTGTGGACCAAACAAGTGCAGGAGAAAGTGCAAGAGAAGAAGAGAGCTTTTAAGAAATGGCAAGCAGATAAGACCGATGAAAATCGGCAGTATTATGTGGCCACCAAAGGAGCAACAAAGAGAACTGTTGCCAAAGCCAAGGTGGAACACTACCAAGGCCTATATGATCGTCTGGAAACACGTGAAGGGGAGAAGGACATTTACCGCCTGGCCAAATCACAAAAGAAGGCCGCCCAAGACATCAAGCATTATATGTGCATAAAGGATAAGGATGGCAAAAGACTTCAGGGCAAGCAGGAAATACTACAACGTTGGTGAGATCATTTTAATGAGATTGCCAACATTGAATTCCTGCACCCACCAATTCCGATGGTGGAACCTATGGACCAATTTTGCCCATTATCACCACAGAAGTCATAAATGCAGTAGACAGTATGAAGAACATGAAGGCCCCAGGACTTGATGATCTACCCGCAGATCTCTGGAAATTGCAGGAATTCCGTGATATGAGGATATATTGGCTGACAGAGTTCAATGTCATAACGAGAAATGGCTGTGTACCAAATGTGTACTGAGTTAATTTCAACTTCAAGTTCAAAGAAGCAAACTTAACATTTTAAAGACTTGTATCCATTAATGTTCCATTATCGGGTATTATAACTCTTTATTCCGTAAGTCACAAATATCAGTAATTTCAACTTTAGAGATACCCTTGGATTTCTGATATAGTTTGTCAATGAGTATAACAGTCCCCATATTTAAAAACAAGGGAGACCCAGCCGACTGTGCCAATTATTGCCCAATTCACCTCCTGTCCCATACTATGAAGATCTTTGAGAAAATTTTGGACCAACACATTCGCAACATCATCCAACTTACCATCAACCAGTGTGGCTTTGTTAAAGGATGTGGGATGATTGATGCCATTTTTGCAGCTCGTCAGCTTATAGAGAAAAATCGAGAGATGACCCAACCATTGCACATGGCATTTCTAGACCTGGAAAAGGCATTTGACCGTGTTCCATACCAATTGATTCAGGCACCCTCCGTGACCACGGGGTGCCTGAATTACTTATTGACTGGGTCAAAATGCTATATAAGAACACTGGTAGCCATGTGCGATGTCCAGCTAGCCTCTGTAACAGTTTTCCGGTGACGGTTGGAGTGCACCAAGGCTCCGCGCTGTCGCCACTCCTATTTATATTAGTTATGGATACCATCACATGGGACCTGCAGTGAAATGCACCCTGGACCATACTCTACGCTGATGATGTCATGCTTGCTTACCACTAGGAATCAACTGCAGTGGCGAGTACAGGCATGGAACAACCATCTCAGCCATTTTGGACTTTGCCTAAACATAAAGAAAACTGAGTACCTAGAGACCGTAACCACCCATGGAACACTCCAAATAAATGGAGAAAACTTAAAGAAGGTCGATATCTTCTGATATCTTGGCCCCCATCTACAAGGCGACGGTGGCATCAGTGGTAACATGTGAGCAAGGGTGTATGCGGCCTGGCTGTGTTGGCAAGAACTCACTGGTGTGCTTTGTGGCAAACAAATGCCAGTCCGTCTCAAATCTAAGATCTATAAGACAATTGTCTGCCCTGTGGCATTGTATGGCACCGAGTGTTGGGCAGCAACAAAGAGTGTAGAGAGCCGTCTCCATGTTATGGAAATGCGTATGCTCCGTTGGATATCGGGCATCACCCTACTCAACCACGTCACAAATGATGCCATTTGACAACAGCTAGGCATGTCATTAATTACAGAGAAGATGAGAGAAAGCCGGCTTCGTTGGTATGGACATGTCCTTAGAGCGGCACCTTCCACTGTCACCAAAATAGCTTACCATCTTAAAATCGATGGCCGATGGCCACGTGGGCGACCAAAACAGAGATGGCAGGACACCATCAATAAGGACATGCAAATTGATGGGCTATGTCCTAAGGATGCGGATGATCGGGCAAAGTGGTGTTTTAAAATCCGAAAAGCAGACCCCGCGAAAATAGCGGGAAAACGCTAAGGAGGAGGAGGAGGAGGTGTTTATTATTGTTTTTCTTTTAGCTTGCTTCCGAATACTTTTTTCTATGTATTTCGTTTTTAAAATGCAGTAAAATTATTTTTAAAAAATATCCATATCAATACTAATGTTAAAGTAGTGTTTTCCCTCTTATCTCAACAAAGTTTTTGCTGTAGATATAACCTGATTCACGTCACTGACCATTTTGTCAGTGGTGCAAACAGGGGACCATAGAGGTAGGAACAACCAAACACCTATTTTTAATTTATTTAATTTATTTATTTTATTTTCTATCCTGCGTTTATTATTTTTATAAATAACTCAAGGTGGCGAACATACCGAATACTCCTTCCTCCTCCAATTTTCCCCACAATAACGACCCTGTGAGGTGGGTTGGGCTGAGAGAGAGTGACTGGCCCAAGGTCACCCAGCCGGCTTTCATGCCTAAGGCAGGACTAGAACTCATTATTTGTTCCACAAATATGCAGATCACTAAAATGCAGTTTTGCTATGTAAATATAATGGTTCATTAAATTTGTATTTCCTTCTTGAGGAACTCTAATAATAATGCAAATAATAATTCTCCAAAGAAAGAAACCCACACAGTCCAATTATTTTTTATTTATTTTCTATCCCACCTTTCTTATTTTTATAAATAACTCAAGGTGGTGAACGTACCTAATACTCCTTCCTCCTCCTCTTTTCCCCACAACAACCCTGTGAGGTAAGTTGGGCTGAGAGTGACTGGCCCAAGGTCACCCAGCTGGCTTTCATGCCTAAGGCGGGACTAGAACTCTCAGTCTCCTGGTTTCCCATTGGCTCCTTCCTAGGGCTGAGAGACAGGGACTGGCCCAAGGTCACCCAGCTGGCTTTCATGCCTAGGGCAGGACTAGAACTCTCAGTCTCCTGGTTTCCCATTGGCTCCTTCCTAGGGTTGAGAGACAGGGACTGGCCCAAGGTCACCCAGCTGACTTTCATGCCTAGGGCAGGACTAGAACTCTCAGTCTCCTGGTTTCTAGCCCGTTGCCTTAACCACTAGACCAAACTGTACCCACAGTTGGTCTCTTGTGCAACCTCCTCTTCTATCCTTCTAGCCCTATCTTCAGGGCCATTTTGCTTTTGGCAGTCGCAGAGTCTAGTTGTTTAAACCAGGCCCCTTGTGCTTACCAAGTCTCTGAACTGATCCCTGGATCAGAGATCTGGATTAGGCTGAGCAGCTGTTGACCAACAGTGTGAAAGGGCTGCACAGAGCAGCTGGAGAGAGGAAGATGGCTGTGTCTCTGCTGCTTCTTAATGGAATTCATTCAAGGCCTGCCTGCTATTGCTCAGGCTACTTTTGAATTTCTATGCAGTAACCTGTCACCAACAGGAAGCTCTGGTCCATGAAGTCACGAAGAGTCGGAAGCAACTGAACGAATAAGCAACAAAACCTGTCACTTGGGCAACTTGAAAGGTAGAAGCAGCATCTGTCCGAGACATTTTTCCACACTCACCCAAGCCCACCCTACCACACACTAAGGACAATGATTGGTGATGGTTTCCCTGCTGGTGGGTGATGCTGGGTATACAAGTATAATTTGTGTAGAAGTAGATTTGACTTTTCCTCTTTGTAAACCTATTTTTAAAAAATGCAACATTGCATAATGAAACAATTTTTTCCTCCCCCTCCTGGGCTATAATGATTATTTGCTGGTGCTAAATAAATGTCTTTTGGCTCCAGGAGAGAAAGTAGGTAGACTTCCCTGGTAGTTCATTATTTCCATCCAGTTTCATAGAGTTGAAAGCATAGAGATAATACATCTATGACAAGTATATAAAATAATAACCACACTCTTTGAAATTGCGGTGGAGTGGTGCTTACCTTTCCACTTTTATTTTGTAAGCTGAGCAGTTAACCCAGAACAGGGTGTAGGAGCTTTTCTACTGAATTTATTTTGGCCTATGAAATTCATAAAATTCCTTTCTCTGCTTTCCCCCAGCCTTTTACAAGAGGGAGAGCTTGTGCCATTTCATTTTATACTATTAAGGTTTCTTAGTCCTGATTTCAGCTGGTCTCAAAGCCTCAGATCTCAATTATTATTATACTCCTGTCCTGTGAAAATAAAATGAATTCTTAAATTAGCTAACTAAGGATATTGGCTCTTCAGACTTGTGTAATTTTTAACATCTTATAACCTAAGTATGGGCTTTTGTGCATTTTGGTAAGTATTGGGCAATACTTTTCTACTCCGCATCCTTTGAGGTAGAACTTTGAGTTGTGAGCTATGGCTTCACCTTCCATTCTTTCCCACAGTGGTATTATTCAAAGTCCTATTCAATTCTATATTGACAACTTGAGAGCCAGGTAGCACTTGAACAAAACAGGTGTGGTCCAGGGCCTACAGTTGCTGATCTCCCCGTTATTCACATATATTTTAGACACAGCCCAACCTATCATCAGGCATGGTGTGAAATACTGCTTCACTTCCACTTTATCACTTATTGTCATTTTCACCTGAATGGTGTTCATATCCAAAGGAATGACTTCAGCAGATTCCGCAACTCTATTGGAAGGCATTGCCCTGTGTCTTCTTTGGTTTGCCCTTTTGGACTCTGTTGGTGGTAGCAATTTGGGCGGTTGGTTCCTCCTGGCAGCTTGCTAGTCTTGGGAGGGGTGCATCTCTGGAGTCTCCAGCCTCCCTGTCCACATTTTGCCTGCCCTTTGCGGTAGAGGCTCTGCGCTCAGGCTTTTGCAGTACTGTGGCTGTTTGGCTTTCCTCACACAGACCTTACCGTACGGTGTTTCCCACCATCACCCCTACGAGGAGTTGGTCGGCAGCCCTGCAAAATATATGGGCTAAAAATACCTGTGCTTTTCTGTCGCTCTGAATTGTTATTGTACCAAAGTATCAAATTAGAGAACCAGATCATCATGGTTATATCCCCAGAAAGATAAGGTAGGCTCATAAGTAGAGGTAAGCCAATCCACTCATTTTCTCTTCAAAATAAAATAGTGGTGTTGTTAAATACCCTTCTGCAAATATATGTTATAGCTAGGTTTTTGGGATCCAAGGCACTGAGCTGAAATGATTTTAGTAAAGTAAAACTTTAAAATTTCTGTTGTATGTGGAAATAGTCTGACAGTTACTGTAAGTAGAATTTGTATGGCAAAAAAAATATTTTTGACTGAATTGTAAAGTTATCCATGGCCAAAATTAAAGGGTTTTTTTAAAAAAAATACATAGCTAGTAATGAAGAACTGAGACTTGTCAGAGTTCTATAGGGTATGAGATGAATTTTGCAATTTCAATCCCAGCTAGGGCTTGAGTACTCTTCACCCATGCTGTAATAATAGCAGTGATGCCTGGATGAGCCATCACAAATTAATGTAAACATTTTGTCTGCATTATTATGACTACTCAGACACAACTATTTTTTAGTGGAGATGGCTCACCCACACAGTTGTGCATTATATCAGCTGAGAAATGGGAACAACTGCTTCCTTGTTGAACTACAGATAGGAATAATAAGTGCTTTCACACGTTAACCTCTCTAGGTAAAGGTACCACCCCCCGCACATTTGTGCAGTCGTGTCCGACTCTAGGGGCCGGTGCTCATCTCCGTTTGTTAGCCGAAGAGCCAGTGTTGTCCAAAGACGCTTCCATGGTCATGTGGCCGACATGACGCGCGCGGAACGCTGTTACCTACCCACCGAAGTGGTACCTATTCATCTACTTGCATTTGCATGCTTTCGAATTGCTAGGTTGGCAAGAGCTGGGGCAAGTGCAGGAGCTCACTCCGCACACAGGACTAAGGATTCGAACCTCCGAACTTGTGATCTTCCGATCGACAAGCCTGGCGTTTTACCCGCTGAGCCACCACGCCCCTTAACCTCTCTACTCTCAAGCAAAACAATAATCCGACTTTATGTTAGAGCAAAAGATGATTCATTCTGTAGCAGTTAAAAGGGATTTGGATGTACCAAAACACAAGGGAGCCACAGTTAGCTGAGGCACCCAGACCTTTGTTTACTGCACACCCTTTAAGACGTCACCAAAAAATAAAGCAGTCAACTTGAAATGGAAATACAGACCCTGCCTTTTGCTGTAACATGTAAGCTAGGTTTTTAGGATCCAAGGCACTGAGCTGAAATGATTTTAGTAAAGTAAAACTTTAAAATTTCTGTTGTATGTGGAAATAGTCAGACAGTTACTGAGATAATTAGATAAGAAGCTTCTAGAAACTTTCAGGAAGAAACATCCAGAAGTACCACCTGTCAATTTAATTTACTGGATTGCTTTCGAAAGGAAAGAAAACTAGAGGATTAAGGAAATTAGAGAGATGCTACATTTCTCTAAAAAGACAGAGCGCAGGGAGCTTCCTGTGGAAAATGGCCGACTGAACAACTTTGCCTGCGAGCTGCACGGGCAGAGCTGGCAATGTGGAGTTTTTTTCTGGGCACAGACTGGTCTTTCTGTAGCCCCAAGTGTTTTTCCGGATTAAGGAAAACACTAAGAATCGACCCATTTGTCCTCCAGACGGTGAGTTGCAGCCAGGAGACTGTAAACAGTGTTTGCGACTCGGAGGCTGGGATTTAATCTTGTCTAATCCACATTTGCATTCCCTTATTAAAGGGAACTAAGTCGTCGCCTTTCCATATCTTAAACACTCAACTTGTTTTTAAGTTCTGTATCTTAAGAGAAGCTTTTTGCAGTAAGAAGAAGCGGAATCTCTTGGTAATTATAATTATTTTTGGAACTTCTTAATTAAAAAAAAAGTTTTGGCTTTCTTCCCCACCTGGGTTATATCTAAAGTGATACTGTAATATTGCCTTTCTGTTGTTATCTTTTTTTGGCTAAATTCCAAGGATGAAGTGTTTTCTCTTCTAGTATCTATTATTATTTTAAAAAGTACTTTCTGATTACTTTTTTTTTTTACTCTCTGCCTGAATATTGTCTTTTGTTAATTTTGGATTAATTCATTAACCTCTATCTTTGTGAGTTAACTTTTTAGGGTGTGCTATAATTTACTGTTTGAATAATGGAAGAGTTGAAAGAAGATTTAAGAAAATTACAATGTCAGCAAGAAAATATCCTATTAAAGTGCTGTAAAATATTATACAGATTATTTGGGACATTAGAAATGAGATCTTGGTTAAAATAGAAAATAATATCAGAGATGAAGAAAACATGGGAAAATATGGCGTTTTTGTTGTTGTGGACGAAGACGAAGAGCTCTCGGCTGATAACTCTGGACTGATGTTTAATGTTTTGACTGTTGCGACCAATGTTTTGGGAAAAAAATATGTGCTGTGGAGGAGTTTCTTTTCTCTTTCGCTGGAAACTTTGTACTCTGTGAAGTTATTGTACATCTCTCCAAAAAAAAAGTGCAGTGGGTTTGATGTCAAAATGTTTGCATGCTCTGGTATATTTTGAGAAAGGGTAAAAATTAAGAATATTTAATTGGATTGATAATGAGGTTGATCTGACTTGCAGGATTTTTGATTTCTAAGACTTAAAAGATATTTTGTATTTTGTATTCTGGTAATATTTTATATTGTTTTTTAAGTATAATTGGGGTTGGGATGGTTAGTTATATAAGTGGATAATATATGGAAATTAAGAATATATAATTGGATTGATAAAGAGATTAATATGATTGTTTCATAGGGTTGTAGATTTGCTAAGTTTAAAGGATATTGACAAGATATAATGTTCTACACTGTCTTTAAGATCTAATAGAGTTAAGATTGTATATTACAAAGGTAAAAGATTTATCTGTTTTCATAAAAAATGCTTTATATTGTCTGTGAAATCTAATAGAGTTAAGATTGTTAATTTTTAAATCAATTTTGGATTGATTTCAACCTCTATCTTTGTGAAGGACATTAGAGATGAGATCTTGGTTAAACTGGTAAATAATATGAGAGACGAAGAAAATATGGGAAAAGATCGCGTTTTTGTTGTTGTGGACGAAGACGAAGGGCTCTTGGCTGAGAACTCTGGACTGATGTTTAATGTTTTGACTGTTGTGATCAATGTTTTGAAAAAAATGTGCTGTGGGGGAGTTTCCTTTCTCTTTCGCTGGAAACTTTTTTTTTTCTTCTTTGCTGGAAACTTTGTACTCTGTGAAGTTATTGTACATCTCTCAAAAAAAATGCAGTGGGTTTGATGTCGAAATGTTTGCATGCTCTGGTATATTTTGAGTTAAGATTGTTTATTATAAAGGCAGAAAATTTATTGATTTTTTTATAATTGGACGTGTAGTATGTAGACAGAAGTATATAGAATAGTAGTAAAAGAGGGGAAAATAAAATTATTAAATGGATTAATTTTAAAAGGAAGGGAGTGAAGTAAAAAATTAAATATATGCATATATATATATTATGTAAGGGGAAGGAGCAGGTCTATTAGAGATTTATATATTGGAGAGATTTATAGAAATAATGTGATTAAGGTTTGACTTAGAGGAGGGGTTTGTGGAAATTGCTGTATATTCTTGCTGTGAAAAGCGGGAAGCTACCTGTTTATATGTAACTTTTTTCTTTTTGTTTTTGCACTTTTAATGTTTTTCCTTTTGTTTGTAGTGTTTTTTTTGGAGTTTTTAACTTTGTTCTAAATAAAAATAAAAGATAAGTACAAAAAAAAAATAAAAAGACAGAGCACAAAAAATGTCCTTTAATTCATGCAGAACAGTGCTATGGAGATTCTTTACATCTTGGGTTCCTTTTAAAAATCTATCTATCTATCTATCTATCTATCTATCTATCTATCTATCTATCTATCATCTATAGTTTGTAACATGCCCTTCCTGTCCTGTCCCAGCCCAAATCACACGCAGAACACCAGGGAGGCAGTTGCAAACTTTACTGAGGAACTTGTGAGGTAAACCAACAGGCGGCAAGGAAGTGTGAGCGCAAACGCACACACTCTACAGAAACAAGCCCAAAGGTCCCGCAAGCTTGCCTTAAAGGAGTTTCAGGTTCAAAACAAGGTTAGTCAAGCAAGTCCAAGGGTCCAGAGTCAAGTCACAAGCTTTCCAATCAGGAATCAAGGCATATGGAATCCGGTAAGCAGACGGTTGTCTCCAACGACCGGTCTGGGCTTGCGGCTCCCTTTTTATAGAGGCAGAACCAGGTGGAGCTTATTTGGGAGGACAGGGCTGCTTTCTCGCGCGTAGCCTCTCCGACCTTCACTGTTCCTCTCTCCTTTCCGCTCTCCTTGCTCCCGGGCTGAGGGGGTGGCAACCCCACGTCCTCATCCCCACTGAGCAGCGACACCTGACCCTGCTGCTTGTTGGCCAGCCCCGCCTCTGCCTGCCCTTCGTCCGTCACCCCCGTCGCTGCCTGCACGCCCTACGAAGCTGTCCCAGGGCCCAGCTGCCCTTCCTTGTCCTCTGACTCGGACTCCGAGCCCCCCATGACACTTCCTGCTGGACCGGGTGGAATGGGTCGATGTAATTGTGGCGAGATGGTTCCTCAGGTAATCAGGTCCCATGCCATGGAGGGCTTTAAAGGTCATAACCAATACCTTGAATTGGACCCAGAAGCAAACAGGCACCCAATGCAGCTAGAGGTGCTCATAACTGCCTGTGCCGCCACATTCTGCACCAGTTGCAGCTTCTGGATACTTTTCAAGGGTTGCCCAATGTAGAGCGCATTGCAGTAATCCATACTGGAGATGACTAGGGCATGGGTGACTGAGAGAAGGGAGTAATTCCTGAATTCAGGAAAGGGCGTAATTGGTGCACAACCCTAAGTTGGGAAAGGCCCTCCTAGCCACGACTGCCACCTGCTCTTTGAGCAGGAGTCGTGAGTCCAGGAGGACCCCCAGGTTATGCACCGGGTCTGTCTGGGGCAGTGCAACCCCATCTAGGACCAAAGATGGTAAACCCCCTGATCCAGAAGAACACGGCACCCACAGCCACTCCATCTTACCGGGTTCAGTTGAAGCTTGTTGTTCCCCATCCAGACCCCCATACAGTAGCTCCAAGCACCACAAAAGAACACCCACAGCATCACTTAGTTCACCCAGGATGGAGATGTACAATTGGGTATCATCGGCATACTGATGATACCTCATCCCACGGTGATGAATGATCTCACCCAGCAGCTTCATGTAAATGTTAAAAAGGAGCGGAGAGAGCACCAAGCCCTGCAGCACCCCACAAAGCAGGGGCCACGGGCTGGTTCTCTCACTCCCTATCAACATCAATTGGGAACAGCCTCGGAGGAAGGAAGTGAACCAGCACAAAACTGTGCCCCCCACCCCAACTCCCAGAGCCAACTCAAAAGGATACTACGGTTGATGGTATTGAAGGCTGTTGAGAGGTCAAGAAGAGCCAGGATGGATGCACTGCCTGCATCCCACTCTCACCAGAGATCATCTAAAAGCATGACCAATGTCATTTCTGTTCCATATCCAGGACTGAAACCCGACTGGAAGGGGTCCAATTAATCTGTTTCATCCAGGATCCTCTTCAGCTGCAGCGCCACCACCTTCCCTATGACCTTCCGTAAGAAGGGAAAGTGAGAGACTGGATGAAAATTGTCCAGGACAGTGGGGTTCAGTGATGGCTTCTTCAGGAGAAGGTGAACCAGTGCCTCTTTAAATGGTGCTGGGAACACCCCCTTCCCCAAGGAAGAATTCACCATTGCTAGAACGCAGCTACATGTCCCCTCCTGGGCAGCCTTGACCAGCCAGGAGGGGTATGGATCTACAGGTGGCTGCACTTACAGTCCCAAGGACCCTGTCTACTTCCTCAGGTCCAACAGGATCACTGTTCCCAGATAACAGGGTAAGTCCGCTCCCCAGGCATCTCCAAAGGACCTGCAGCACACTTGGCCTCCAACTGAGAACAAATCTGAATGATTTTATCTGCCAGATGCGCAGCAAATTCCTTTGCACGGCCCTCAAGTTAAACCCCTTACCCAGTAGGGTCCAGGTAACCCTAAATAGGGCCACCGAGAGACATTCTGCAGACACAGTTGGATAAGAGCAGATAAATATTGGCATTTCTCTGCTCTTACCACCACAAGGTAGGCCTTAATAGCAGCTATAGCTCATGTTCGATCGGATTCCTCCCTCGTCTTCCTCCAGCAGCACTCTAGACGTCTCTTGATCCTTTTCAGTTCCCTCAGTTCCTCTATAAACCATGTGGAGTGACAGGAATGATAGGCCAAGAGAGGTTGCACAGGCGCGATCCTATCTAAGACCTCGGCTGCCTTCCTATTCCAGGCAGCAGCCAGCACCTCAGCAGGACTGTGCAGCAGAACCTCAGGAACAACTCCCAGTTCCCTTTGGAATCCAACCAGTCACCGGGAGCAGACTGATCAAATAGGTCCTGCCTCCCTACAGAAGGGGGCAGCATAAGAGAACCTCAAAGTCACCAGGGCATGATCTGACCATGACAAGGATAAGTCCCCCCTCAGATCACATTGCCACTGCTCCGAGAAGAAAACCACGTCCGGTGTGTGGCCACTGTTTCGAGTTGGGCCAAGAATGACCTGAGATACGGCCATGGCTGCCATGAACTCCTGAGTCACTTCCGAGGCCCTCCCAAGGGATGGCAGGTTGAAGTTCCCCAAGACCATAAGCCTGGGGAACCCATGGTTACTGCCCTGGGGAACTTTAGGGTTACCACCAACCCTGAGATGGCCTCCAGCGGCTCAGGCAGGGAGGTTGCTACACAGGAGTGAGGCTGGTACAGTAGCAGCAATCCCAACTGATCCCGTGAGCCTACGTTCAAAAACAGGGTCTCACAACCAGCAACTTGGGGAGCAGCATCCCTGAAGGCCAACAGAGACTCCCTGGTGACAATTGCTACCACCTCTCCCCCGCCCTGGGGTCTTCGCTAGTGCGAAGACTAAACCCAGCTGGAAACATTTCAGAAAGGGGAACCCTCCCTTCAGGCCCCAGCCAGGTCTTGGTAATACCTGCCAGGCCAGCTTGCTCCTCCCTGATCAGATCACAAATAAGGGGAGCTTTATTACAAACCGACCTGGCATTGAGCAGCAGCAGCTGAAATGTATTGTGATGAAACCCTTGAAAGTTAGCAGGAATAATGCCCACTAAAGGACCTACCATTCCCACTATTTTCATCCCATTCTGTCAAAAAATAAAGTAATAAATAAAGTATTTGATGCTTCTACATTAGAGATTATGAACATTTTTTTCTTTCAAATTGAATTTTGAAGGAGATAAAATCAAATTAGTTTGCCATCAAATCTCAATGTGAACTCAGATTTAATCAGGTCCTCTTCAAATCTTCAATTTTTAATTTGAATTAAATCAGGTCTTATTTTCACAGGCCCTACTTGACAGTTTTAAATCAAGCAATTGAAAGTCAAGCAATTGAAACTCAAGACCAAATCAAAGAACACATGGCAATAACATTTATATTTTTGGAAAATATGAAGATGAATAACAATTTAAAATAAATTTAATTAGTCACATGCTTTTATCTGCTATATTCATTAATGTATTTTTAAATACCATATTTTCTGTTGGTTTCAAGATTACTTCAGCAGATCTAATCCTGGACTTAGAATATTCAAATCTCAATATTCAAATCTCAATATTCAAATCTCAATATTCAACTTGCATTGATGCTTTGGCCCTTTGACAGAAAACTAAAAGGGTTCTGTCAATTTGCCTAAACATTGCTCAGTGTAGAAAACAGGAACCTCTTCTGGGTGGTTCTTGCATGACACTGTGCACTAGCTTTTAAGATTTGGCAGTGAGAGCACTTCACATTATTTGAACAGTTGCTTTGTTTTCACAAGAATTTTGATTGGTGACTATCATCAGCCTTACGTTTTTGACAAAAGGAAAATGGGAATACAGCACCTCATGAAAGGCAGCTGCTCTGTTCCCATCACTCTCAAAGGGTAATGGAGACCTTAAGGACAAGGCTTCAGAGTCAGGTTCTTTTAGTGAAGATCAGCAAAGGAGTGAGTACTGCTCCTGCATGCTTCCATTGTAGTGAGGACAGTGAAATGTTGGGGAGGACATAGATGGTCTAATTTGCAGGATTTTAAGAACTATTAGATATAGAAGAAATGGCCTAAACTGTCAGGCATAATTCAGAGGTATGTGTAACTTCTGCAAGTTTGTTTATTTATTTAATTTTTATCCCACCCTTATTATTTTTATAAATAACTGAAGGCGGGGAACATACCTAATACTCCTTCCTCCTCCTATTTTCCCCACAACAACAACCCTGTGAGGTGAGTTGGGCTGAGTGTGTGTGACTGGCCCAAGGTCTCCCAGCCGGCTTTCATGCCTAAGGCAGGACTAGAACTCTCAGTCTCCTGGTTTCCTATTGGCTCCTTCCTAGGGCTGAGAGAGAGTGACTGACCCAAGGTCACCCAGCCGGCTTTCACGCCTAAGGCGGGACTAGAAGTCACAGTCTCCTGGTTTCCTATTGGCTCCTTCCTAGGGCTGAGAGAGTGACTGGCCCAAGGTCAACCAGCCGGCTTTCATGCCTGAGGCGGGACTAGAAGTCACAGACTCCTGGTTTCCTATTGGCTCCTTCCTAGGGCTGAGAGAGAGTGACTGGCCCAAGGTCACCCAGCCGGCTTTCATGCCTAAGGCGGGACTAGAACTCTCAGTCTCCTGGTTTCCTATTGGCTCCTTCCTAGGGCTGAGAGAGTGACTGGCCCAAGGTCAACCAGCCGGCTTTCATGCCTGAGGCGGGACTAAAAGTCACAGACTCCTGGTTTCCTATTGGCTCCTTCCTAGGGCTGAGAGAGAGTGACTGGCCCAAGGTCACCCAGCCGGCTTTCATGCCTAAGGCGGGACTAGAACTCTCAGTCTCCTGGTTTCCTATTGGCTCCTTCCTAGAGCTGAGAGAGTGACTGGCCCAAGGTCAACCAGCCGGCTTTTATGCCTGAGGCGGGACTAGAAGTCACAGACTCCTGGTTTCTAGCTCAGCACCTTAACCGCTAGACCAAGGGTCGGCAAACTTTTTGAGCCGAGAGCCATTTTGGTATGCTCGTGCACATTTTTAAGTGCTCGAGAGCCAGGGGGCAGGGTTTGCGGGCGGGGGCCAATCGCGTGAAAGGGGGCGGGGTTTGCGGGCGGGAGCCAATCGTGTGGAAGGGGGAGGGGTTTGCGGGCAGGAGCCAATCGCGTGGAAGGGGGCGGGGTTTGCAGGCGGGGGCCAATCGCGCACACTTAGGGCCTGCTGCCGCCATGCCCGCTGCAGTGCCCGCCGCCGCCATGCCCGCTGCCACGACTGCGCAGGCGGAGCTGCCTGCCTGGCATTCAGGCGCTCTGGCTGGGGTGCAGCGGGACGGGAGCATCGCCGGCGGCCCGCGACCGGCCAGGGAAGGCACGCGGGCGGAGCTCCCGTCCCGCTGCACCCCAGCCGGAGCGCCCGAGTGCCAGGCAGGCAGCTCCGCCCGCGTGCCTTCCCTGGCTGGTCCTCGCGGGCCGCCAGCGATGCTCCCGTCGCGCTGCACCCCAGCCGGAGCGGCCCGAGTGCCAGGCAGGCAGCTCCGCCCGCGCGCCTTCCCTGGCCGGTCAAGATCCTTTCCCCGCCCCCAGCAGAACCAAATATGTTAAAAAGTGGGTAGGTAAAGCACGCTCGCGTAAACATCCTGGTTCCTTCATGATCAGTTGAGCAGCAGCCACGCGTCTTCGACAAATTGCTCTGGAAGGGGGCGGGGGAGGTTTGGAAGAAGAAGGGAAAGAGAGGCTCGACTGCTCCAGTCGCTTCTCTTCCGGAGCCTCTCACGCCCCCAGTCCAGGCAAAGTAAAGCTGGTGGGGAATCCAGCGCGGGAGCGGGGTTTGCGGGCGGGAGCCAATTGCGCACACTTAGGGCTGTGGGGTGGAAATGTGCTGCTTTTGCACGGAGAAAAAGAGTAAGCAGAGCAGCAAGGAAGAGGTTAAGGCAGGGCTTTCCAAACTTTTGTCGTTGGCGACACACCAACGGCCAGCCCACAAAAACCTGGAAGCACCGGCAGTTGTGGCTGCGGCGGCAATGGCTGCCCCTTCGAAAGGGCAGGCTCCGGGGACCCCGAAAATGCCCTCGGTTCTGGCAGGGAGGCAAAAGCCTCTCTTCCCTTCCCCGCACGCACACGCTGCCCTGGAGTGGGGTGGAAGTTTTCCCCGCAGAACAGCTGAGCGCTGCTTGCGCGCAGCCTCCCTGCCTAAACTGAGGTGCTGCCCCTTCAAAAGGGCAGGCTCCGGGGACCCCGAAAATGCCCTCGGTTCTGGCAGGGAGGCAAAAGCCTCTCTTCCCTTCCCCGCACGCACACGCTGCCCTGGAGTGGGGTGGAAGTTTTCCCCGCAGAACAGCTGAGCGCTGCTTGCGCGCAGCCTCCCTGCCTAAACTGAGGTGCTGCCCCTTCGAAAGGGCAGGCTCCGGGGACCCCGAAAATGCCCTCGGTTCTGGCAGGGAGGCAAAAGCCTCTCTTCCCTTCCCCGCACGCACACGCTGCCCTGGAGTGGGGTGGAAGTTCTCCCCGCAGAACAGCTGGCGCAGCTTGCGCGCAGCCTCCCTGCCTAAACTGAGGGCATTTTCTCCCCGGCGACACAGTATTGTGTTGACACACAGTTTGGAAAGCCCTGGGTTAAGGCGATGGGCAAGTGCCCGTCGTCAAGATGGCTGCCGGAGACGGAGGCTTCCAAACTCTCGCGAGACTGTGTGAAGCCCGTCCCCGGAGGAAAAAGAGAGGCTGGGCCTAGTATGCCCACAGCCACGCACACCATGCCCGCTGCCGCGCCTGCCCCGCCACGCCTGCCTGCGGAAGAGCCACACTCAAGGGGCCAAAGAGCCGCATTTGGCTCGCGAGCCGCCATTTCCGACCCTTGCACTAGACCAACTTGGCTTAATTGGTTTCTGCAATGTTTTCTCTTCCTCTCTCTCTCAAATTAGTCAAGGCTTGTGCTGGTATGATTCAGATTTCAGAAGGTGAACTTGAGTGGCTAAAACAATTTATTTATTTATTAAACAACTCACACACGGTGACTCCGGGTGGCTTACAGAATTAAAAGCCCATAGTACAAAAACTATGTATCAACCTGGAGTCCCTAGGCCTGCTGACGAAAGTGAAAATGCCTTCAATGTGTCTTCACACTTTTCCATTTCTATTTTTCCAGCATTTTTGGAGTACTTTTAAAAAATGTATTTCACAAGCAAACAGCTTGTGAATTCCCAGTTTTCCACCACTGCAATGCTTGTGGAGTCTGTTTAAGCACAAATTACCTTTCAACTTCCTTTTACTTTTCTCACAAGGTAAGCCCTACTCCCTGACTTATTCCTTTATGCTGACCATAGCAATGTGTAGGGAGCCAAGCATCAAGGTGGTCTGGGAAGCAGGTAAGTAAGAACTCAAAGCCAAGAACTCATTGGCTTCATACCAAGAGGTAGGACAAATCCTGCAGGGTTGGTGCACTCTGGGTTCCTTCGATTAAACAATGTCATTTCTCAGGACCCCGGAAGCATGCCTTCTGTGTAGCAGCACCTACCCCCTGGAATGAGGTTCCCTCCAAGATCTGGATGGCCCCCACTCTGCTGGACCTTCAGCGAGGAAGAGTGAGACCCTTCACTTCATCGTGCCTGACATCTTTTTTCTTTATTTTTAATGTTTTATTGTAATTTCTTTGTTTGGTTGTTGTGAGCTGCCCAGAGTCGTTAAGAGCCAGACTGCATACAAGTATAATAATAACAATAATAATAATAATATCACATGATGGGCTCATGCTGGATACAGCACACCCACTTCTGTAAGTACCTAATGGGGGGGCTTGGGAACGGGGGATGTTTAGCCAGCAGATTGGCTGACCTAAATGTGGATTCATGCTCTATGCTGGACATTACATTAGACAAATACCTGCTTGATATAATTTTACCTTCTGAAACAGGGCCAATTTCAGAGGGAGAGAGAACTTGACAATTGTTATTCCTTCTGCCATTTTACTAAGTCAAGAACCATGTAGTAAATTCTAATGGGATTGAGACAATATAATAAAAAGGGTCTTCCAAAGTGCTGCCGCTGGCGACATGCGCCGCGGGGCGGCGGCACGGTGGTGGCGTGGTGGCGCGCGGGCGCGGCGGTGACGCAGAAGGGCGTGCAGCGACGGCGTGGGGGCACGCACGGGGGCGCGAGAGGGTGTGCGGCGGTGCGCGCGCAGCAGCGGCATGGGGGGACATCCGGCGGCGCGCGCGTGGCGGCGACACGGGGTGACATGTGGCGGCGGTGTGAGGGGGTGTGCGGCAGCAGCGTGGGGGGGCGTGCGGCGGCAGCGCAGGGGCGCGGGAGGGCGTGTGGCAGTGTGCACGGCGGCGGCACGGGGGGACATCCGGCGGCGCGTGCACGGTGGCGACATGGGGGGGCATGCGGCGGCAGCGTGAGGGGGCGTGCGGCGGCGCGGGGGGCATGCGGCGGCGCGGGGGGCATGCAGCGGCGCGCGCGTGCAGCCGCTGCCACCGTGCACGCACGCGCTGCCGCTTCCGGGTGGTGTGGCGACACACCACGCTGTGTGTGGCGACACACTTTTGTGTCGCCACACACAGTTTGGAAAGCTCTGATAATAATAAAGCTCTGATAATAATAATAATAATAATAATAATAATAATAATAATAATAATAATATCACATGATGGGCTCATGTGGTTTGGGGTTAATACAGCCATGACAAGCAGGATCAATACTCACAAAGGAGTAAGACAAAGGTGCATAATTGCACCACTGCTATTCAATCTATATATTAATCACTTACCAGGACTGATGAAGGATCCTTAAGTATGCATGCCTAAGGTACTCAACACACATTGCAACACCTTGCTTTAAGCTGATGACATGATTCTATTGTCATATTCACAAGTTGGGTTATGTAGGTTGTTAAGAAAACATGGCTTCTACTGCCATAATAATTCTCTGATCATTAATAAATCAAAGTCAAAGATCATGGTTTTCGGAAAGCAACATCACAGCCATAGATGGCTATTAGATGGTGAGTCAACACCTTTCCTTATTTAGAAATAGTCTTCTGTGAGACTGGAACTTGGTTCCCTCATCATCAAAGGAATTCACTCAAAGCAAGGGCACATATGAATTCATTGTTAAAATTAATCACTGTGTTAGAAGGTAATCTTACCAAGGTTCGTCCCAAGCCGGGAATGAATAGACACAGGCAGTTGCTGGAACAGAGGTTTGCTGGTTTATTTCCAAGAGCACATGCAGAGTACAGAAGTACAGAATATGCTGGTTGGAAGGTGGCCACACCTGTATTTCCCCCACAGGCCATTTATATAGGAGAGCTTGGTCGTTGCTATGCAAAGGTGTTCCTGCCCCCTAGGAACTTGAGAGAAGTGTAATTTGCCATATTTCAGAGAGGAGGCGCTTTGTGGTTGGGCCCCCTGCTGTTTGTGTTTCCTGTCTGTGTTCCCTGCGGGCTGTGGCTTTGTCTACTACTTGGAATGTGCACCTTGGAAGGAATCTTTTGTTATTTGATTATGGAGATCTGTTTGGCTGGGGAAGAAGGTCTACCTGAATGGGCTGGCTAAGTTCTGTGAATGAGCTGACCTTTTGTGTTCCAAGCTTTCCAATTGAATCGGAAGGGAATCCTTTGTCTAAGCAGTTGGGCTTCCTTTTCCATCTTAATCTCTGGCATTATCAAACTCATTCTATTTTGTAACCTTTTTAACAATTGGGGCTTCCTTTACATGTTCTGGAGGAAGACAACATGGAGGGCAGACAGTGTTCTGGGGGAAGATCCCAACAACTGTTATCCAGGTTCCTTAGCCCCAATTATTACGGTATACCAAGTTACCCCTCTGCACTTATATGGAACTGCAGTTTGTGGCTTAAAACACATTACTAGTGCAAACACAATTACAGAATCTGAGAAGTATTTTGAGGGTGGATAAAAGGATCTCAGCTGCTGCAGTTAGAGCTGAATTGGAAATTTATACATGTTGTTCTTTGTCTAAAAACAGGGCATACAATTATTGATGCAAAATCAATGCTATGGAAACTGACAGACTCCCAAAAGTGTGTCTGATAGAACAGACTAAATCTAGACCTCTTGGATTGCACAACTCGCAAACTATATCAGGAGTTGTAGTCTCCCTGTTTCTTGTCCAGCTGTCTCTGGAGAAGAAGTTAAAAAGACTGCTGCACAAAGAATTTTGGATATAGAAGCTCAGAGACATATAGCTACCCTCAGTAAGGCCAGCACATTGAAATGGATGAGCCAATCTAAAGAACTTTCCAAACTGCAAAATATTTATGTACAGAAATGCCCAAGCATCTTAGGGGTATTTACTCAAGTGAGATTTGAGCAGCTGGACACAATGTTTAAATATGGAAGGTTTAACCAAGTTCCTTAAGATGAATGTACTTGTATTTGTAGAGCTCCAGAGACAGAGGACATAGTTCATATCTTATTTGAATGTGAACTATATAAGAAAAAGAGATATCAATACCTTGGATCACACATTAGATAGGGATATTGATATATTGATATATTATATATTGATATAATATTGCCTATTGAGATCCTGTCAGAGTGCGCACCATGGAGTGGCCTGCTCCTTTTTCCAAGACACCAGTGATCCACGTTCTATGCAGTAAATAGACACTCAAACAGAGATTAGATAAAATAGCCTATTTACTTTATATACATATGTAGTACAGAATATATGAACAAATGATACAACGATGAGAAGTTACAGCAAACGAGAAGAAAGAACACAACCAGACTCCTCTGCTTATATACATAAACTGACCAATCACATTATAGGTCACTCTCATTATCTGCCACACCCAACTAAACTATTAGCACCTGTAGTATGAGTCATACACTGCCACATCATCCCTACAATGGCTGCTAATTGGGTGACTTGCAGAATAATTCCCTTCTCACCTAGATATCAAGCCTCTCCAGTATAATTTATCTAACTGTAAATTCCTGGGTATATACAAACCCCAACACCCCTCCAATTTACAATAGATATTACATTTCACTTATACAGAATAGAAGACACACACATTTTGGATACACACATCCTATGTCTCTCTATGCTTAGAGGCTTTGTCATCACATCTGCTACATTACTCTCAGATGGACAATATTGCAAATTAATCAGAGATTCTTTTACAGCATTCCTAACATTGTGATATTTGATAACCACATGTTTGCTCCTCCCTCTGATCCTATCATTCTTTGCAATCTGTATACACGCTTCACTGTTGTCATATACACATATAGGTTCCTCAATTGTTATATTAACATCCCTTAACAATTGCTTATACCATATTATCTCTGAACGTAGGTCAGATAGTGCAGCGTACTCTGCCTCTGCAGTAGATACTGCAACAGAACTCTGTTTCCGAGACCTCCACCCCACCAAGGTGTTACCAAACATAATTATCAATCCTGACATTGATTTCCTATCATGTACATCATTACCCCAATCACTATCTACATAGCATTTTAATTCCAATGGTTTACAAGGTTTTATCAATAAACATTTATTAATAGTCCCTTTAAGATATCTAAACACACGTTTAATACCTTTCCAATGCCTCTGGGTAGGTTGCACAACATACCTACTCAGTACATTCACCGCATTCCCGATATCGGGACACGACCATTGTGCTAAATACAATAAACTTCCAATTATTGACTGATAGTGTTCTTGATTACATGAAGTTTGGTCATCGTCTTCAGCCTCTGTCTTAACAAAATCAGTTGTCATCGGGGTAGGAACCTCCTTGCAATGTTCCATATCGTTTTCTCTTAGCAGTTGTTCAATTTTCTTCCGCTGCTCTAGAACGTATCCCCCATCAACCTTCTGAATACCTACGCCTAGGTAATTTTTAATCTCTCCCAGATCTTTAACATCAAATTGTTGCTTCAGTTTTTCAGTAAATTCAATTACCCTGCTTTGATCATTATCACATTGCTTTATATACAGTACAGACATGGGCCAGCCTTGCTACACTTGAATCCCATTCTTTGCAATGCCTCATCTAATCGTAGATTCCAGCAACGTGCCGATTGCCTGAGTCCATACAATGCTTTCTGCAACTTGTACACTCTCCCTGCATCATTAGATTCATATCCTGGAGCTTCAACCATATACATTTCTTCCCTCAAATCAGCATGCAGATATGCTGTGGTGATATCATAATGGTTCACTACACAATTCCCAGCTGCTGCCATTGCTAAGGCAAAGCTGAATGTCTCCCCTCTTAGCGTTGGCGCAAAAACCTCATCATAAGTCTGATTCTTAACCTGGGAAAACCCTTGTGCTACAAGCCTAGCCTTATACTGAATATCACCATTGACTAAGGTCTTCTTCTTATCAACCCACCTACAACCCACTGCCCTATGCCCCTCAGGCAGCCTGGTAGATTTAAACACCTTATGGGAATTAACGGCATTCATTTCCACATCCATAGCAGCTTTCCATTTATTCTGCTCTTGTAGTGGCAACTCCAATACCTCCTCATAACTACGAGGTTCATAATTAACAAAACACACTTTAACATCACCTGGTTTGTAACGTTGAGGTGGTATGCCCTTGTTAACTCTTTCAGATCTGCGCAATACAGTAGCATCCTGCTTTATTGGCACACTAGGAGTTACTTCCTCTTCCTTGATAATCACATCATTGGACCCTTGTCGCTCTGATAGTTCGACCTGTCCCTGACCAGGAAGAAAAACCTCACTCCCTCCGTGTAACTTCAGCCAATTGCTATGCTCGCTGAAATTTGCTGATCTGGAAATCACAAGTCTCCTGCCATCAGTGAACCTATATCCCTTGGTTCCTGGCTCATACCCCACAAACGTCATCATCTGTGCTTTTGCCTGCCCTTTCCTACGTACCTCCTTATGCACGTGAACATAGGCAGTGCACCCAAACACCTTCAAATGAGTTAATGATGGCTTCTTGCCATACAACATATAATATGGTGTTTGATTTACAGACACACTCCACAACCTGTTAATTAAATAATTAGCAGTCAGTATAGCATCTCCCCAGTATCCTATAGATAGCCCTGAGTCAGCTAATAAAGAATCCTTTACTGTCTGTAATGCTAAATTTCTTCGTTCCGCCATGCCATTCTCAGCTGAACTATGCGGATTGGTTCTCCTGTGCGCAATGCCCCTCCTACTGAGCCATTGCTGAAAACTACCACTCATAAACTCAGTTCCCCGGTCAGTCTGTAAACTACACACCTTTGTGCTATATCTACGTTCCACAAACTGCACCCAATTCCTGAACTTATCAAATGTTTGGCTTTTAGCTTTCAATAGGTAACAGAACCCAAATCTGGTGAAATCATCCACAATGACTAAAACATATTTAGCACCACCTAATGTGGCTGGTAATGGGCCAATTAGGTCAGCGTGAACTAATTCAAAACATTTATGTGACTTTCTATCACTAAATTTGCTTACAGGATACACCTTAGACTTTGCAACCTTACATGCCATGCAATCCAGATAAGCTTAGCACGGTTTCAAATTCATTCCAGAACTTGCTTCTGACATCTTTCCAACTACTTTGAAACTTGGATGCCCCAACCGTCTATGCCACAGATGTTCACATGAATCATGGGTTGGTTTGTTGATCATAGCTACATCATGGGTTACATCATGGGTCTTGGGTTTCATTTCATACAAACAGTTCTGTAATACACCCTCACCACAAACATGATTATTATTCATAATAATGCATTTACCCTTACCAAACTTTACATCATATCCCTGTTTATCCAACTGAGAAACACTTATGATGTTATACTCTAAGTCTGGTACACATAGCATAGATAATTCAGTATTTAAACTTGGTACAAACACAAACCCTCTGCCAGTAACAGATGCAAAACTTCCATTTGCCAGGCTAACATGGTCCCGTTCAGCCTGCATAAATCTTTTAAACATCTTTCTATCATTGGCAATGTTTTGGCTTCCTCCGCTGTCAAGGAGCCACGTCTCCTTTAAATTCCTTCCTGTAGAATTAATCACCGACAGCTGGACAGCACTTTGTTGCTTGGAAATCCTTGGCTTGACTTTTTTCCTTCTAGTAACATCACAGTTCTTTTGCAAATGCTTATCAGAACCACAGCAAAAACAAGTATGCTTTACAGATAAAATACTATCAGTGTTAGAAGAATAACATTCCTTAACAAACGTACTGCTCTGTTTTGGCTTAATTATGTTATCTGTCCTCCTTTGTTCCTCCTCCAGAAGCCAACCAGTCAAATAATTTACAGTCAAATCTCTCTCAGATAAAGACCCGAAACTGGTAGCTAAATTATCCCATGTTTCATTTAGAGAACTGAGAATTACATAAACCTTATGTGCTTCTGAGAATTGCATATTTCTCTGTGCTAATTCGAGGAACAGACCAGCCATATAATGCAAATGCTCAAGAATACTCCCACTTTCATGTAATTTAGCATGATAAAGCTTTCTTGTCAACAAAACCTTGCATAACGGCGTGCTTCTAAGATAAACATTTCTTAAAGCTTCCCAACACCCACTGGCTGACTGAAAAGTTCTAACATAACATAATTGACTGTCCTCCAAACATAAAATTATGCTTGCCAATGCTTTCTCGTTCTGTAGATTAGCGTCCTCATCGTCCAAATCGGCCGGTGGTTCATGGACTATGTTCCAAATACCTTCACGACGAAGAAACATTTCCATCTTGTATGCCCATGACAAGTAATTGGTGCCATTCAGCCTTTCCAGAGGGAAACCACCTCCACCTGTAGACTGCATTTTCACTGTGCTCATCTTTCCTCAGCCCCTCCCAGGCAGACACTGATGAATAAATAACACAGACTTTATCTGAACGTCCTTCAGCTGCAAACAGGCCTAGGAAAAATACACAGCCAGGCACGGAACCTGCAAAAGCTCCAAATTCGCCCCAGATATCCAAACGAACCTGCAAAAGCTCCAAATTCGCCCCAGATATCCAAACGACTCCTGGATAGGCTTCCAATGTCCTCACAGCCATGCCAGCATGCCAGCTGCACACGTTCCACTGCTGGGCCCATAACCTGTCAGAGTGCGCACCGTGGAGCGGCCTGCTCCTTTTTCCAAGACACCAGTGATCCACGTTCTATGCAGTAAATACTCAAACAGAGATTAGATAAAATAGCCTATTTACTTTATATACATATGTAGTACAGAATATATGAACAAATGATACAACAATGAGAAGTTACAGCAAATGAGAAGAAAGAACACAACCAGACTCCTCTGCTTATATACATAAATTGACCAATCACATTATAGGTCACTCTCATTATCTGCCACACCCAACTAAACTATTAGCACCTGTAGTATGAGTCATACACTGCCACATCATCCCTACAACAATGGCTGCTAATTGGGTGACTTGCAGAATAATTCCCTTCTCACCTAGATATCAAGCCTCTCCAGTATAATTTATCTAACTGTAAATTCCTGGGTATATACAAACCCCAACAGATCCATACCTTAAAACAACATATTTCATGTGTGGTCAGAACTGAAGTATTACATATAACATGACCCTTTATCTGAACAAAACAGTACAGTTGAGAACTTCATATGTTAAAGTACTATTAATGCATACTTTTGCTTGGCTTTAGTAATTTACAGGAAAGAGGAAACCACAAACTTCAAATATATTTTTCCTTTTATTCCTAAATCAAATAATAACAGGCAAGTAAGGCAAGGGTTAAGCTTAGCTTCATTCAAATATGTTTACAGAGTAACTGTTCATATTGCTTCCTAGAATCTGTATCTGTTGTTGTAGGTTGTCAACTAGATGGCAAGTCTGGTTGGAGACTTGGAGATACAGAGTTAGATAAAGTGATGAGGGTTTAGCAGCTTTGTCTTTAATAAGCAAGGGAACTTCAAACTTCATCAGTCTTTCCTTGTAATTTAGATAGAAGCGAAGCTCTTTTCTTTGTTTTAGCTTTTTAAAATCTAGCTTTTAGTTCAAATACAATGAATGTGTTAGCATTCACTAATAGCTGGCTAAGCTCATACTCTGCATCCAAGACAACTATATTCTCTATGAGCATTTTTAAAATGAGACATTGTGCTACTTAATTCCTCAATATTCTTTCAGCATTTATGTTCTCCTGAACATAGTAAGCATATAACAAGGGCTGCTGTCAAATTCAAATATCCAACAAGAAGAGAGGCAGGTCCTATACTAATCCTCACTATTCCTTTTTATATATAGCTAGTGGTTCATATTGTATAGTTCTGCTTGGCTATGTTCAGATTTCCATTAAATAGGCCATTGCCCTAATTTGTAGTACCACAGTGTTTCTTTTTTCAAAACTTGACTAAAGTTTTCTAACTGTTTGTATGTAGTTGAAAGTATGTGAAAAAAAGTGATCTGTGTGTGACTTAGTACATAGGCATCATTCAGCATTTAGAGCTGCTAAAAAATTAGGTTCAAAATTAGCATCTAGGCAAATTGGTTGGTAAATGTAGCATTTAAGCAAATTGGTATGTTTCTAGTAGATGAAAGTATAAGGAATTTCAAGGGAAGAAAAAAAATCTGAACAAAGATGAGTGAAAATTCCTGAAGATGTTAGATCATCATTAATCTAACATCTTTTAATATTTTTAGCTGTTTTTATGTTTCTTTTAGTTTTGTGGGCCACCCAGAGTCCACTGGAGATGGGCGGCCAATAAATTTAAATAAATAATAATAATAATTAATGTATGTTTGTTGCTACAATTTCAGATAATCATGTGTATGAGATTTTTTTCTAATTTGAACTTTATTATTTGAATTTTCTGCAGAACATTTATTCATGATGGAACTGATACTCTAGATTTATTCATAGCTTGGGAAATGCTTATTTGTTACCACAATTCTTCTGAACAATCAGGACATTTGTATTGCTGTCCAAAAAATCAGACTTTCTGTGGATAACAGAATTTTCAGAATAAATTTTTTAGACTTACCATTCATTCTCACTGTATTGTTTCGTATTTAATAAAGTAGCTAAGTGTGTTGGCTATTATTTGTTTCTTTGTAAGCTTAATTTGGTTCTGGCTTAGGGGCCTCTACAAATCAGCCTTGATTCAGTTTGAGTTGGAAATACACTATTAGAAAAGAGTATGATTCAAGTTTGTGATTCAAGGGCAAACTGCTTTGATTCAAGATGATTCAAAATTTGAGGTTTGGTTTGAAAAATGATTCATCCATAGGCAGTAACAGAAAATCAAAATGTCTCCACCTGTTTCATTTTGGGCCAGAATGAGATAAAAATAGCAGGGATGGTAGAGCCTCTAAAGGACATTAACTATGCTGAGATCCAATGGTTTCACTGCAATATGTTTTTTAAATGTTTCTCTTTTTAAAATAAAATAGAGATAGCAGAGATAAGGAAAGGACAGCACACCATCCTCTAAATTGTCTAGCAAAGACCTGCTGAACCAGTGCAGAAAGTGTGCTTATCCAGTTTAAAATAAACACTTTTCTTGTATTTCCAAATCTTTTCTTGGGTGCCGGTTTTGGCATGACAGTGAAGAATGACCTTCAGAAGAATCTTCTGAGGTGTCTGGAGAAATGGTATAGCCGTTACGCAAGCTTGATCCCTCCTTGAAAATTTATTCTCATCACAACTTAGTGGGTGCTAAGTTTAGTAGGGCAGATTGGCAGAGCTTGGCCTCTTCCGAGTAACAGTGTTTATGATTTCTAAGAGTATAGAGTGGCAAGGCTATGAATGCCATTTTCTTTGTGCAGCCTTTGTGGCTTGACTGACTCTGTAGCACTGTATCTCATTATGCCTGCCTGCTACATCTGTCTCTGCAAGCCAGCAGATCAAAGCCAACTCCTGCCATGTCCTTCCCAGGAGAGGCCAACCTTGCCAACCAGTTATGCCAACCTTTCTGGCACCTCACAAAACGTATTCTCTTGTACACTGTTGAGGGAATACTTGTACTACTCTGGTAAGACTTGAGCTCTCCTCCCAGTTGTGTTGGCAGGACCACACAGAAGCATAACATCCCAAGTTAATGTTGGTGGATAGCCATTTAGAAAGTAGAAAGCTGTGAAAGTGAACCCCAAAGCAATGTTATCCTTGCTATCCTGAAAGTGCTCTGATAGGCAAAATTTAATGAAATTATAATAGTCATGAGACAGTTACTCATGTTTGTGTCAGAAAGCCCAACCCACCACTAACCCTCCCATGTTCTCGAAAAATAGCATTGAGTTGCAAGATATCTGTAACAATCCCAGGAGCAGCAGAAAAGCCACTGGAGCTGCAAAGTGCTGCATAACCACTTGATTCAATTCACTAGTTCAAAGTGGGTCCCACTTTGGTTTGGTAATGTGCTTTGATTGATTTGGCTGAAGTTTGTTGAACAAAATGCTTCTTTGAAGCTTTGCACAGCTAATGGAGTAGTTAATGCAGTAGAAATGGGAAAGGCTGTTTATGTGGCAACTAGAGCCAATGTGATGTATTGATGAAATACCAGCTCCAATTCTTACTCAGCTGTAAAGCTTACTGAGTTCTTAGAAGGACAAAATGAACGTGTATGGGGGCGGGAGGGCAGGGGCCGAGTTCTTTGGAAGGCTGGATATAAATAAGAAATAAACTGCCAACGCTATTTGAGTAAACTAACTCAAAAGGGACTCATCTTAATAAATGATCACTCCAAATAAACACTGCAGCTGAAAAACATTGACAGAAGCTGTTTTTCCTTAGTAAGTTTGTGTAGTATAGCTGATCTGTGTATTATACAGTAGATGAGCAAAATAAACGCTCAAATCTCTGTAAATATATAGTAGCATAGAATACATAGCATACATGTACTTTGTTTTTTACTCTTTATAAAAAAGTATTGTTTGCTGTCTGTGCCACAATACTATACAGTAACAATGGGAGTTTTATGGTATAACACCAGTAAGAATAAAAGTATCCTTTACTAATTTGTTTAGGGATAACTCCAAAAGACACAGAATTATGCATACTGGCAGAAAGTGACTACTCCTGGTGCTGCTATTGCCAGTGGCAAGGTATGTTCCATGAATAACCATAAATGACATCTCTACCGCAGCTGCTTTCTGGTTCACTTCTTCCATGAAGACAGGAAAATTAAATAGCTCTACATGTTTATCTTGTAGCACAACTGCTTTTTATTTAGAACAGTATATTCACTAGAAGCCTAACCAATGAACCAACTTAGCAAACCAACTCCCTGGTTGCCTTGTCACCAGAATGGGCATGCAACTGTTTCTGGAAGTTAGAAGTGGATGACTTCACTCTCTATTAATCCCCCACTCAACTTCAAAGTGACCTCAGGGTATATTTTCTGCTTCACTTCCAAAGTATACTTTTCCCAGTTATGACATGTCAAGTCCTGTTTATTTCAGATAGAGTGCTTCAGTCTGTTACAGGCTAACCTCAGAAGCTTATTGGCTAGTTTGCAGAGAAATGGTTGCCCTTTCAACTGAGCCAGTGCTTACCATAGACTTCAATATGTTCTATATCTCTTTTCTCTCAGTAGAGCTGAAATAGGACAGTACATAGAGAAGGTTGCCACTTCAAAACCCAGAATAATGTTTTTCCATTATGATTTTTCTTTTCCTAAATACTTAGTTTTTCCCTGGGCTATTTTTAATGTCCAGGGGGACACTGTTTTACCATTTCCAGTCACATGATAATAGAAGAGTTTCACCTCCAGTTCTCAAACAGCCCAAAATCATTTCTAAACCCATATCCACTCCATCAGGTTGGGTGCACTCCCCCTATCCAAGTCCTGCCACAGATCATTCACAAAAGTGATCCACATAGTCTCAGTGGCGTACCCTAGACTGAATCCAGACTGAAACAGGTCCAGATAACACATCTCCTCAAGGGCTCTCGGTCTACAGATCCACCAGATATAAAAAATATAAAATATTAGATATAAAAGTATCATTTTTCCTTGGATAGCTAGAAGAATAAAAGTCAAAGGGCACCTTAAGGCACAGTAAGAAAGGCTTGAGTTCTTGCAGGAAAGTATTCTTCCAAAGGTACGTGGTATTTTGAAAAAGCTGGGTGCACCTCCCAAATGGCTCTCTTGTTTTCTAAAAACAAGTCTAATTTGCCTCCTGGGTTGCATGTTGTAAATGCACCAATTCTTTTGGCATTTGAGATAAGAAAAATGCAGGCAGGAAGGTATGAGCTAGATGGATGCAATGGTTATGTGTGTTAAACCATCAAGCAAGGCTGCATACTGGCCCATCTCCAATTTCTTTTTTATGTATAAGAATTTTATTAGATTTAAGACAAAGATAAAAACTACTAAAAAAACAAAGAAGTACAAAAAGAAAAAAAGAAAATGAAAAAAGTGTGAAAAACACAAGAGAATTTTTTTTAAGATTACAAGAGGTGACTTTCGACTTTTAACAGCAAGGATATACAACAGATTTTCCATAATTTCCAGATTTTCCTTACTCTATAGTAAACCAAAATCACATTATTTCTATAAATCATTCCATTGGCACATTATAAAAATCACTAAATACAGTTGCTCCATCCCCTTATGTTAAAAGAAAAAGAATATATATATATATATATATATATATATATATATATATATATACACACACACACACACACACACACACACACGCACACACACACACGCACACACACACATACATACACACACACACACATACACACACATACATACACACACATAAACACACACACACAAACACACACACATACACATATACATACACACACACACCCCTCCTAATCAACTTCCCCCCAAAGATAACATTTATTTAATTATTTCCCTACTACTACTATTCCATACATTTCTGTCTACTATAATAAAGATCAAACTAAAAAGCATATAAATTGTCTGCCATTATGATTAATAATACAACAATTATAATAATCATATTAAGCCTAAAGGTAAAAAAGGTAAAGGTTCCTCCCGCACATTTGTGCAGTCGTGTCCGACTCTAGGGGCCGGTGCTCATCTCCGTTTGTTAGCCGAAGAGCCAGCAATGTCCGAAGACGCTTCCACGGTCATGTGGCCGCATGACGCGTGCGGAACGCTGTTACCTATCCACCAAAGTGGTACCTATTCATCTACTTGCATTTGCATGCTTTCGAATTGCTAGGTTGGCAAGAGCTGGAGCTAGTGCGGGAGCTCACTCTGCACGCAGGGCTAGGGATTCGAACCTCCGAACTTGCTATCTCCCGATCGACAAGCCTGGCGTCTTACCCGCTGAGCCACCACGCCCCTGAGATTGAGCCTAAAACCACGCATTTATTATTATAAAGGGACGCGGTAGCTCAGCAGGTTAAACAGCTGAGCTGTAGGCTGCCGATCAGAAGGTCGGCAGTTCAAACCCTGCGCGACGAGGTGAGCTCTCATCGCTAATCCTAGCTCCTGTCAAACCAGCAGTTCGAAAGCCTTGCAAGTAGATAAAATGGGTACCACCTTAAGTGGGCTAATTTGCTGGCGTCCTGTTGGGAAGTCGGCTCCGCTGGAGGATCGGAGGAAGATCAAAAAAGAATAATGCGGTGGTGACAACGGACCCGGATGTGACAGCTACAGGACGTCAGCAGCCGGCTCAAGGCATCCTGGGAATTGTAGTCCGAAGCCTGTAGAGTCGGTTCCCTCTCCCCCCCTCCCTTCACGCGTGGTGAATTTGGTGCATTGTATAATTGAACTATTATAATTGAATTATTATAATTCATGTATAATTATATATATATAATTATATATATTTATATATATATAATTATATACATGTATAATTATATATAATTCATGTATAATTCATATAATGAAATATTATAATTGAAGCTATGGGGCGTGGTGGCTCAGCGGGTAAGACGCCAGGCTTGTCGATCGGAAGATTGCAAGTTCGGAGGTTCGAATCCCTAGCCCTGCGTGCGGAGTGAGCTCCCGCACTAGCTCCAGCTCTTGCCAACCTAGCAATTCGAAAGCATGCAAATGCAAGTAGATGAATAGGTACCACTTCGGTGGGAAGGTAACAGCGTTCCGCGCGCGTCATGCCAGCCACATGACCGTGGAAGTGTCTTCGGACAACGCTGGCTCTTCGGCTAACAAACGGAGATGAGCACCGGCCCCTAGAGTCGGACACGACTGCACAAATGTGCGGGGGGTACCTTTACCTTTACCTTTATAATTGAACTGTATATGATTGTAAGCAGCCTAGAGTCCTCCATTAGGGAGGGGATAGGCAGGGTATAAATATCACTATAAAATAAAAAAATAAAATAAATTATACTTTATTAATCTTAATCCAAATCATTAAAAATGAATGAAGTCAAACGAGCCCTAGAAGCAATCCAGATGAACCTTCTTAAACCCTTACCCCACTTCAAAATAAACCAAAGCATTTACATATCCCCATAATACACACAGAGCTCTTTTCAGAAAGAAATCAAACAGCCCAACTGCCTCTCCTATTCAATTTCTATATCAACTCCATGGTGGACCATCTCCACAACACGACCTTTCACTCCCCAAAACTTGCTGGAAGACACATCTCTGTTTTACTCTGTGCAGACGATGCAGCAATACATTCAAGAACATCTATTAGCCTTTAAAGTGCACTGAGAGCACTAACACAGCACTGCAAGTAAGACCAGCTAGAACTCAATTATCGGAAAACTAAAATCATGGCATTTGCCAAAAGGCCAAAGAGCCACTCTTTGTGATGGCCACAAGATTGAGCAGGTCTCCTGTTTCAAATACCTGGGAGTAGTCCTTCATTCTGCCAGCAGTAGGAAAGCCCATGGGGACCACGTTGCTGAAATTGCACAGAGGAGCTCATCTGCCATCCTTAAATTCCTCAAGACAAGAGGTGGCCACTATATACCTGCAGCACTCAAATTGTTCAAAGCCAAGCCAATAGCACAACTTCTTTATGGTGCCCAGCTGGGCCCCTTCTCTAATTTTACACCATTAGAGCTTGTACAATCCAGATTTCTAAGATCGGCCCTTCAAGTCCCAAAATGTATCTCTAATGCCACCCTGAGACTAGAGACAGGCCTCATGAAAGTGGGGGTTAGAGTGTGGGTGACTATACTCAACTATTGGCTCAGATTATCCTTTTTTTCCCCCTTGGCCTTGCCCCATTAACTATGAGGCATTTTTTCATTCATTCATTCTGGTTTATTACAGTCACTGACCAGTACAAACTATGAGGCATGATTTTCAGTCCACATGGAAACAGCCAGTGGCAACTAAAATCTCATCCTTGGGCTTCTCTCCAGGTCTTCTACTCAGCATGGAATATGATCAGGCCAAAGTACTCATTAAACAGCATATAGCAGACACAGAGTGCCAATTGGATTTAGCCAGGTCCCCAACCTTTATTGCCAGTGAATCCAACAGGTACTCTGCTTCCCCTATGACATACTTAAGTAAACTCGAGGTACCTAACCATCAGAGGGCCTTTACTCTGGCATGCCCTCCCCTCAGCTGTCCTTGAAGGCCAATACAGGAAGATTCCTTACCTGGAGACAATATGCCCCTGTGACTCTGGTCACATAGAAACAACAGAGCATGTGCTCCTCCAGTGCCTGTACTATAGAGACATTTGTACTAGCCTCATCTTACCATTATTGTATAAATACTCAGGGCACACAGGACAATTTTGCACCTCCCTGCTGCTGTCAGATATCAACCCTGCTACAACATTCAATGTTGCCAGGTTCTGCGCAGCAGTGCTTAAAATTCGTCAGATGATGACTGGTGCCATAAATTAGTCTTAATGAGGATCTAATACATCATACTAGAGTGCTCTGTATATTGATAGATATAGTGTGTCACATATTAACCTTTATGCTCCCCTACACCTATCTAAGGGGCGTGGTGGCTCAGCGGGTAAGACGCCAGGCTTGTCGATCGGAAGATCGCAAGTTCAGAGGTTTGAATCCCTAGCCCCGTGTGACGGAGTGAGCTCCCGCACTCGCCCCAGCTCTTGCCAACCTAGCAATTCGAAAGCATGCAAATGCAAGTAGATGAATAGGTACCACTTTGGTGGGTAGGTAACAGCGTTCTGCGCGCGTCATGCGGCCACATGACCGTGGAAGCGTCTTTGGACAACGCTGGCTCTTTGGCTAACAAACGGAGATGAGCACTGGCCCCTAGAGTCGGACACGACTGCACAAATGTGCGGGGAAAATCTTTACCTTTACCTTACACCTATCTAATGCTCCTACCCCTCCTTTTAGATCTCTTTTAGACTTTTGTGTTTTAATATTATTTTTTAGACTTTAATGTATTTTCTATGCTTTTAACTGACTGTACCTCACCCTCCTTATGCTGGTCTTTGACCGTAATAAAGATTTGATTGATTGATTGATTGATTGATATTTGTGTTAAATTGTCTGCACCTGCCACAGCAGATTTGAGAAATGCAAACAAGAACACTTGTCTACCCCCATTGATGACCCCAGCCATTTTGGTCCTGGATTCTTTAATTTCTCTCTCATGGGAACACAGGGAAGATGCTGTATGAAAACCATTTCTCTTCTCACCCCAGCTACACTACAATATAACTTGAAGCAGGCTGTCATCTCACCTGCTCTCTCAGCATCCCATGTTTTCAGTCACTATTTGCTTTGAGAGAACAAAGCACCAGCAAAGAACCAGCAAGATGCTGCCTATTGAAAGAATGGAAGTGCTTTCGGTGGAGGTGTGAGGAGGAGGGGGGAGGCTGTGGAATTAGAATGATTTTAAACAACGAAAATAGTGCCCTTTAGACATTTTCCATGGTGCCTAAAGATATAGAACACTGGTAAGTGTGCGTGGGAAAAGGACAGGCAGTCCTTTAGTTCTAAATCAGAAAGAAAAATTAATGCTTTCTGCAGTTGTAAAATAATTTCCCCCTCCCTTACTCTTTTAATTCTGTTGTTGAGAACTAAGCTGAGACTGTATACATTCCTTTCTGAATAATAATGCACCTCCCTCCATTTTTGAAATAGGGTGTGCAAGCTGGAGACTTGGCAGGCAGCTGTATGCACCAACACAATGGAGGCATGTGCAGAGCCATATGTAAGGGCTCACAATCAGAGAGCATTCTGTTAGGCCCCAGGTTGTGCTGCAAAGAAAAGTAGATGAGGGAAAGGGTGCTTTAATTGCATCCATAGGCTGGTTCCAAGAAATCCAAGCTTATCCTCTGGATATCCTGTGTAGGTATCTGCAAAAACCTGGATATTATTTCCACAAATTTGACTACTTTGTCAAAAACTAACACAATATTTACCTCCAAAATTGAACACAATCTGCCAAGCTGGTAAATGGTTAATGGTTAGGTGGTGGATCCAACTGCATCATAGCATAAATGTACTTTGTTCTCAGTTCGAATAAATAAGTGGCTCATGACTACACAAGATCCCAGGAAGGGTGCTAATTTCTCTTTTTCCTTGAATAAGAACTCAATTTATTTCCTAATCTTTTGAGAATTGTGAATATTCTAGCAATGAGGGGGATCAACCATGCATTGTATAATAAGCCATTTAGAATATTTCAATATATGCAAAAGTACTGAGAAGAAATCAGCATGGAACAGAGAAACCGCATTTAAAATTAGGAAGTGACAGAGATTTTTCCTTTGTGGCAACTCTAAGAATATGGAAATTGAGTGGCCCCAAAGTAAAGGAACTGCTGGCAAGAAACAAAGCAAGTCACATTCCAGAAAGAATGACTCATAAAGGGACAAAAGAAGCAACACAGGGAGACCTGAGAGTGATAAAGGGAGCTGGGGGTTATACCCGAGGATCTTTTGCACGGTCCAGCGGAGGTCCTGGCCGCAGCCTGGAATAAGGAAGCAGCCGGGGCCTTGGACAGGATCGCGCCTGTGCGGCCTCTCTTGCCCCATTCAACCCGCTATTTCCCGTGGTTCACGGAGGGATTGAGGGTTTTGAAAAGGGTTAAGAGACGTCTAGAGCGCCGCTGGAGGAAGACAAAGACCGAATCTGACCGAACACTAGCTAGAGCCGCTGTTAAGGCCTACCTGGTGGCGGTAAGAGTGGCGAAACGTCAATATTTCTCCACTCTTATTGTATCTGCAGAATGCCGCCCGTCGGCCCTGTTTAGGATTACTCGATCTCTCCTGGGTAAGGTGGGCCCAGTGACCCACCTGCAGGGCCGTGCGGAGGAATTTTCGGAGCATCTGGCGGATAAAATCGCTCGGATTCGTTCTAAGCTGGACTCCAAGCGTGGTGCATGGTCTGGGGAGATGCCAAGGGAGCGTCTATGCCCGGTTATCTGGGAACAGTTTGATCCTGTTGAGCCCAAGGAAGTGGACAGGATCCTCCGGACTGTAAGGGCCACTACGTGTCATCTTGACCCATGCCCTTCCTGGCTAGTGAAAGCGGCCAGGGAGGTGACATGTGGCTGGGTCCATGCGATGGTTGTTACATCCTTGGGAGAGGGAGTGTTTCCGGCTGCTTTTAAAGAAGCGCTGGTGCACCCCCTCCTCAAGAAGCCATCACTGGACCCTACAGTTTTGGACAATTTTCGTCCCGTCTCCCACCTTCCATTTTTAGGGAAGGTGGTTGAGAAAGTGGTGGCATTACAGCTCCAGAGGATTCTGGATGATACGGATTATCTAGACCCCTTCCAGTCAGGATTCAGGCCGGGATATGGGGTAGAAACTGCATTGGTCGCACTTACAGATGATCTCTGGCGAGAGCGGGATGGAGGCAGTGCATCCATCCTGGCTCTTCTTGACCTCTCAGCGGCTTTCGATACCATCGACCATGGTATCCTTTTGGGGCGGCTCGGAGAGTTGGGGGTGGGCGGCGTAGTTTTGCGCTGGTTCACCTCCTTCCTCCGAGACCGGTCCCAATCGGTGGTGATAGGAGATGAGAGGTCTGACCCTCGGCCCCTACTTTGTGGGGTGCCGCAGGGCTCGGTTCTCTCCCCCTCTCCTATTTAATATCTACATGAAACCGCTGGGTGAGATCATCCGCCAACACGGGATGAGGTATCATCAGTATGCTGATGATACTCAACTATATATCTCCATCCCGGGTGAGTTAAGTGATGCAGTTTCTGCCCTTTCTCAGTGCCTGGAGGCTGTGGGGGTCTGGATGGGGAACAACAGGCTTCAGCTGAACCCTGGTAAGACGGAGTGGCTGTGGATTGATGGCGCCTCGGGATCCAAGGAGTTGTCATCTTTAGATCTGGACGGGGTGGCACTACCCCGTTCAGACTCAGTGCGGAACCTGGGGGTCCTTCTGCACTCATGACTCCTGCTTGAAGAGCAGGTGGCAGTCGTGGCCAGAAGGGCTTTTGTGCAACTTCGAGTTGTACGCCAGCTTCGCCCTTTCCTGGACCGAGATGCCCTCCGTACAGTCACTCATGCCCTGGTCATCTCCCATATAGACTATTGCAATGCACTCTACATGGGGCTACCCTTGAAGAGTATCCGGAAGCTTCAGCTGGTCCAGAATGCGGCTGCGCGTGCAGTTATGAGTGCCCCAAGATCGGCACACGTGACACCTCTGCTGCGTGAGCTGCACTGGTTACCAGTTTGCTTCCGGGTCCAATTCAAGGTGTTGGTTGTTACCTTTAAAGCCCTACATGGCATGGGACCAGGCTACCTTAGAGACCGCCTCATCCCCAGAGCATCGACCCGCCCCACCCGGTCATGCAGAGAGGGCATGCTACGGATCCCATCAGTAAAAGAATTTCACCTAGCGGGATCCAGGAGGCGTGCCTTCTCTGCCGTAGCACCCGCCCTTTGGAACATCTTGCCCCTTGAGGTGAGGCTAGCCCCCACACTCCTGACCTTCAGGAAGCAACTGAAAACCTGTCTCTGCCACCTCGCTTGGGACGGGATGCGTAATAGTTCTTCCTGGGGATGGCTCGCACCGTAAATAGTTTGGTTCGTAAACATCACTTACAGCCTCTTGGATTTTATATTTTTATATTTTTAATGATTGTATAAAGTATTTTATACGTTTTAATTGTTGACTTGGTTGTAAACTGCCCAGAGTCCCCTTGTGGGGGGAGATGGGCGGTGATATAAGTTAGAAATAATAATAATAATAATAATAATAATAATAATAATAATAATAATAAAACTGGCAATAGAAACTTTACTGTACTGATATAGAAGCTGACTCTGAAAGGCATTATGGAGGGATCTGCACTGTGTCTGGTATAAGCAGCAATTTAATAAAAGAAAGGGAGAGATTTCCTAATTTGGACATTGATTACAAAACTCCAATTTTGTGATAGTACAAATTGGGGCGGTAAAGAAATATGACAAATAAAATAAATAAAATTTATCTGGCAGATGGAAAATAAAGGAATTGCAAGAGTGCATTGCAAATTAGAAAAAGGGAAACTGAACTGATGCTTGATAAGTTCCAATGCTAAGTAATAACTAATCTGATGTAAAATTGAATTAAAATACAATTAAAATAGGATTTAAAAGCCTGGGAAAAATAAAAAGGCCTTCATCTGGCACCAAAATTATTCTAACATTGGTACCAGTTGAGCCTCTCTGGGGAGGGCATTCCATAGATGGGGTGCCATCACAGAAAAGGCTCTCTCCCTAGGAAAGACCCAACTTAGCGCCTTTGGTGAGAGAACCTGGAGGAGAGCCTCATTAGAAGATCTTAAAGTATGAGTATGTACATACAGGAGATGGTGCTCCTTCAGGTAACCTGATCCTAAGCATTTTGAATTGAGTCCAGTAAACAGACTGGGAGCCAATGTAGATGGGGAAGTACTGGCTTGATATGTTTGTATTAGCCAGTCCCAGTGAGCAGTCCAGCTGCTCTATATTGAACCAACTGAAGTTTCTGGACTATTTCCAAAGGCATTTCCATGTACAATGCATTGCAATAATGCAGCCAGGAAGTTACCGGAATATGAATAACTGTTGCGAGGCTGTCTCTATCCACATAAGGTTACAGTTGGTAATTCAGCCAAAGCTGATGAAAGACCACCTGGGCTTCTAATGTACCAACAAGGCCACCCGGGCTTCTAATGACAATGATGGATCTAGAACCACTCCCAAATTGTGAACCTGCTCCTTTAGAGTGAGTGGTAGGACTGGGACAACACTCACCACTCAGCTGGATATCCATCACCCGCAAACAATATCTCTCTCTTGTCTGGATTGAGTCTCAGTTTATTGGCCCTCATTCAGTCCATTACCCTACCAAAGCACTGGTTCAGAATGCCAATCACCTCACCTGAATTAGATGAAAAGCAGAGGTACAGCTGGGTTAATGTCACCTCAGCCCACATCCTGTATGATGATTCCTTGTGGTTTCATATAGATGTTAAAAAGCATAGGGGATAAAGCCCTAAGGGACTCCACAGCCCAACTGCCATGGGGCAGAACAGTAAACTCCCAGGACCACCTTCTGGAAATGGCCATCCAAGTAGGAGCTGAACTACTGTAGTACAGTGCCCCCATGTCCCAAGTCAGACAGCCTGTCCAGGAAGATACCATGGTCAACAGTATTGAAAGCTGCTGAGAGGTCCAGGAAAACCACAAGGGTCACTCTCCCTGTCTTCTTCCCTACACAGGTCATCCTACAGGTATTTATGTTCCATAGCCCTGCCTGAAGCTTTATTGAAATGAATCTAGAAAATTGGTTTCATCCAACAGAGCCTGGAGTTGTTTGGCTACTACCCGCTCAAGCCCAAGAAAGCCAAGTATTAATAAATAAATAATAAATTGCCAATATCTGCTGGATAATGGAGAAAGCCAGGGAGTTTCAGAAAAACATCTATTTCTGTTTTATTGACTATTCTAAAGCCTTTGACTGTGTGGATCATAACAAATTGTGGCAAGTTCTTGGTGGTATGGGGATACCAAGTCATCTTGTCTGCCTCCTGAGGAATCTGTATAACGACCAAGTAGCAACGGTAAGAACAGAGCACGGAACAACGGACTGGTTTAAGATTGGGAAAGGAGTACGGCAGGGCTGTATACTCTCACCCTACCTATTCAACCTGTATGCAGAACACATCATGCGACGTGCTGGGCTTGAGGAATCCAAGGCTGGAGTTAAAATCGCTGGAAGAAACATTAACAATCTCAGATATGCAGATGATACCACTTTGATGGCTGAAAGCGAGGAGGAGCTGAGGAGCCTTATGACGAAGGTGAAAGAAGAAAGTGCAAAAGCTGGGTTGCAGTTAAACCTCAAAAAAACCAAGATTATGGCAACCAGCTTGATTGATAACTGGCAAATAGAGGGAGAAAAAGTGGAGGCAGTGACAGACTTTGTATTTCTAGGTGCAAAGATTACTGCAGACGCTGACTGCAGCCAGGAAATCAGAAGACGTCTACTTCTTGGGAGGAGAGCAATGGCAAATCTTGATAAAATAGTTAAGAGCAGAGACATCACACTGACAACAAAGGTCCGCATAGTTAAAGCAATGGTATTCCCCGTAGTAACCTATGTCTGCGAGAGCTGGACCATAAGGAAGGCTGAGCGAAGGAAGATAGATGCTTTTGAACTGTGGTGTTGGAGGAAAATTCTGAGAGTGCCTTGGACTGCAAGAAGATCAAACCAGTCCATACTCCAGGAAATAAAGCCAGACTGCTCACTTGAGGTTATGATACTAAAGGCAAAACTGAAGTACTTTGGCCACATAATGCGAAGACAGGATATCCTGGAGAAGAAGCTGATGCTAGGGAAAGTGGAAGGCAAAAGGAAGAAGGGCTGACCAAGGGCAAGATGGATGGATGATATTCTGGAGGTGACGGACTCAACCATGGGGGAGCTGGGGATGGTGACGGCCGACAGGAAGCTCTGGCGTGGGCTGGTCCATGAAGTCATGAAGAGTCGGAAGCGACTGAACGAATAAACAACAAACTAGGTTTGATAAGCAAAAAAAGGCAAGGATTGAGTACACAGGTGATACACTGAACACATCTAAGTATCTTGTCTACCTCCTCAGGTCTGAACAACTAAAATTCATCCAGTAAATCAGGACCTGATGTGCAGAAGTGGACACTTCCACTTCTGGAGTTGCATTAACTGCAAAGACTAAGTTGTGGTGAATGTAAGCAACTCTATCTTCAAAGTGTTTCACAGATTTCTCACAGCATGCAACTGAGGGTACAACAGTTTCTTTCTTTGGTCTGGATTGCAACAGGCCCCTTATCACTCAAAAAGTTTCACTCAGCAATACTGAGAAGACACAATGCTTATTGCAAAATTGGGCCAGTCCCTCTCTCTCAGCCCTAGGAAGGAGCCAATGGCAAACTAGGAGACTGAGAGTTCTAGTCCCGCCTTAGGCCTGAAAGCCAGCTGGGTGACCTTGGGCCAGTCACTCTCTCTCAGCCCAACTCACCTCACAGGGTTGTTGTGGGGAAAATAGGAGGAGGAAGGAGTATTAGGTATGTTCGCCGCCTTGAGTTATTTATAAAAATAATAAAGGCGGAATAGAAAATAAATAAATACATAAATAAATAATGCAGATAAACCATCAGGTCCAGGTGCTTTTCCCAATTTTGTTCTTTTTATAGCATCTACTATTTCAAAGGTGGTTATGGGACTATTCAATATTAATTTCTGTGACTGTGTAAGATTTGGTAAATCTTGTTTATTCAAATATTCTTTTATCTTTTCCAAAGAGACTTCTTGTTTTTTATATAAATTAGAAAAAAACTATGAAATGCTTTTTTAATCTTTTCGTTGTCCAATAATTCCACATTTCCTTCTTGAATTTTTAATATCATTTTCTTCTCTATTTCTTTCCTTCCTTAATTTATATGCTAACCATCTTCCTGGCTTATTAGCAAATTCAAAATGTCTCTGTTTAACATATTTTAACTTTGTTTCACTTTCTTTCACAGTCAACATTGACACTTGCTGATGTAGTAACTTAAGTTGATACACATATTATTATCTGATGTTCTTTTCTGTAACTCAATTTCTTTCAACTATCTGATCAAGTAACTTTTGTTGAGATTTTTTCTTAAGCCTACGATTATGGTAAATAAAATGTCCCCTCATAAACGCTTTACTAGTATCCCACACAGTTTTTAGGTCTATTTCGTTATCCAGGTTGATTTCAAAAAAGTCCTTTAATTTCTTCTTACAATCTTCCACAACCTTTTCTTTTTGTAGAATAGATTCATTCAATCTCCATCTATATGGCCTAGAAATTCTTTTTATTGCCATACTTACAGGATTATGATCAGAAAAAGTCTTTGGTAAAATGTTCACTGTAGAAATTTTATTTCTACAGACCAAATCTTTTGAAACCCAAATTATGTCAATTCTTGAAAAGGATTTATGTCTCTCTGAGTAAAAAGTATAATCTTTTGTCAGTCCATTTTTAGATCTCCATGAATCCACTAATGTCAAGTTATCCATCAAATCAAAGAAAGATTTTGGTAATCTCCCTTGTTTAGTTTTAATTTGTTTCTCAGATGTTCTGTCAATCAATGGGGAAGTAACTCCATTCCAATCCCCCATTAAACACCAACTTTGATATGAAAAAGCTGACAAATCATTCAAAAGTTGTGTAAAAAAATTACTTTTATCTTCATTTGGTACATGTACTCCCACAATAATAGATTTAAGTCCATAAAGTTCCACTTCAACTGCTACATACTGTATAATGGTTTCTGGGGGACTTCAATCTGCCGTCTCTGGGACGGTCCTCGGAGGCGGCCCGGGAGTTCATGGCTACCATGGCAGCTATGGGCCTGTCTCAGATTATTCGTGACCCGACTCATGACAGTGGTCTAACCCCGGACTTAGTTTTCTTGTCTGAGCAGTGGCAATGTGATCTGAGGGGAGAGTTACATCTTTCTCCATTGTCATGGTCAGACCACGCCCTGGTGACCCTGAGACTCTCTTGTGCTGCCCCACTCCGCAGGGAGGCAGGACCCATTCGATTGGTCCGCCCCCGGCGACTGGTGGACCCAGTGAGGTTTCAGAAGGAGCTGGGGGTTATTCCCGAGGACTTGCTTCACGGTCCAGTGGAGGTCCTGGCCGCAGCCTGGAATAAGGCAGCGGCCGGAGCCCTGGACAAGATCGCGCCTATGCGACCTCTCCGGCCCTGCTCGACCCGCTGCTCTCCATGGTTCACGGAAGAGTTAAGGGCTTTGAAGAGGGTTAAGAGACGTCTAGAGCGCCGCTGGAGAAAGACGAAGACTGAATCTGACCGAACACAAGCTAGAGCCGCAGTTAAGGCCTACCTTGTGGCGGTAAGAGCGGCGAAACGTGAATATTTCTCCGCTCTTATTGCGTCCGCAGAATGCCGCCCGACGGCCCTTTTCAAGATTACAAGATCGCTTTTGGGTCAGAGCAAGGGGAGACCCATTTACAGGGCCGTTCAGAAGAGTTTTCTGAGCATCTGCAGGACAAAATTGCTCAGATTCATTCCAAGTTGGACTCCAAGCGTGAGACAAGATCTGGGGAGATGCCAGGGGCTCGTACTTACCACGTTATCTGGGAACAGTTTGATCCTGTTGAACCTGATGAAGTAGACAGGATCCTCCGGATTGTAAATGCCACCACATGCCAGCTGGACCCATGTCCCTCCTGGCTGGTGAAATCAGCTAGTGAGGTGACATGTGGCTGGGTCCAGGTGATGATTAATTCGTCCTTGAGTGAGGGGGTGTTCCCGGCTGCCTTTAAGGAAGTGCTGGTGCACCCCCTCCTCAAGAAACCTTCCCTGGACCCTACAATCCTGGGCAATTTTCGCCCAGTCTCCCACCTTCCCTTTTTAGGAAAGGTGGTTGAGAAGGTGGTGGCGTTGCAACTCCAGAGGATTCTGGAGGAAACGGATTATCTGGACCCCTTCCAGTCAGGTTTCAGGCCGGGATATGGGACGGAGACCGCATTGGTCGTGCTTATGGATGATCTCTGGCGAGAGCGGGATGGAGGGAGTGCGTCCATCCTTGCTCTCTTAGATCTCTCAGCGGCTTTCGATACCGTTGACCACGGTATACTTTTGGGGCGGCTCGAGGAGTTGGGGGCGGGTGGCGTGGTTTTGCGCTGGTTTGCCTCCTTTCTCCAGGGCTGTTCCCAGTCAGTGTTGATAGGGGAGGAGAGAGCTGACCCGCGACCCCTGACTTGTGGGGTGCCGCAGGGGTCGGATCTCTCTCTCCACTCCTATTTAACATCTACATGAAGCCACTGGGTGAGATCATCCGCCACCACGGGATGAGGTATCACCAATATGCTGATGATACCCAGTTATACATCTCCGTCCCGGGTGAAGTAAGTGATGTGGTCAATGCCTTATCTCAGTGCCTGGAGGCTGTGGGGGTCTGGATGGGGAACAACAGGCTTCAACTGAACCCTGGTAAGACGGAGTGGCTGTGGATTGATGGCCCCCCTGGATGCGGGAAGTTGTCATCTTTGCTTCTGGGGGTGGGGGTTGCACTACCCCACTCGGATCCAGTGCGGAATCTGGGGGTCCTCCTGGACTCGCGACTCCTGCTCGAAGAGCAGGTGGCAGTCGTGGCCAGGAGGGCCTTTGCACAGCTGCGAATTGTGCACCAGTTACGCCCTTTCCTGGATCGGGAGGCCTTCCGAACAGTCACTCACGCCCTTGTCATCTCCCGTATAGACTATTGTAATGCGCTCTACATGGGGCTACCCTTGAAGACTATCCGGAAGCTTCAGCTGGTGCAGAATGCAGCGGCGCGAGCAGTTATGAGTGCCAGCAGATCGGCACATGTGACACCCCTGCTACGCGAGCTGCATTGGGTGCCAGTTTGCTTCCGGGTCCAATTCAAGGTGTTGGTGATTACCTTTAAAGCCCTACATGGCATAGGACCAGGGTACCTGAGGGACCGTCTCGTCTCGATAACGTCGACCCGCCCCACCCGTGCATGCAGAGAGGGCATGCTTCGGACCCCCTCAACACGAGAATTCCATCTAGCGGGGTCCAGGAGGCGTGCCTTCTCTGCGATAGTGCCTGCCTTGTGGAATATTCTGCCCCCGGAGGTGAGACTGGCCCCCTCCCTCCTGGCCTTTCGGAAGGCCCTTAAGACCTGGCTCTGCCACCTGGCCTGGGACGACGGAGGTGGTAGTGCCTCCTGGGGTTGGCTGGCCTCATAGCTCCACGATCTCTTCTGCGGATCCAAGTCCATCTTGGATTTTATTTTATTATGTTTTGTTTGTGTTTTTAGATATTTTGTATAGTTTTTTAAATTTTTATTTATTGTAACCCGCCCAGAGTCCCTTGCATGGGAGATGGGCGGGGAATAAATTTGAAAAATAAATAAATAAATAAATAAATAAATAAATAAATAAATCCCTCCATTAACACATATATAAATCTCTAATACAATTGCTCCTTCCCCTTACATAAAATACATATATACATATATTTAATTTTTTACTTCAAACTTCCCTTCCTCTTAAAAAATAATCCATTTAATTTTTCCCCTTCTACTACTATTCTATATACTTCTGTCTACACAATAAACATCAAATTATAGAAACAAATAAATTGTCTGCCTTTATAATAAACAATCTTACCCCTATTAGATCTCAAAAACAGTATAAAACATTATGTCGATGAAGGTTCTCAGTCATCCAGGTGGAACAGTCTGTGGCTTGAATCATGTCAACTGGATTTCTATTTTCTCAGTAGAAATGTTTCACTCCTTATCCAAGGAGCTTCTTCAGTCTGAGTAAAGTTAGTAAGGGAATCCTTAAATACTATGTTTCTAGGGTGGCTGTGTGACCTTGCACCTGGGGCTAGGTCATGGTTATTTTGAGATGTTTGTTTCTAAGTCCCTTTATCATCTAAAGGAGGATCGTTAAGATTACCCTGCTGCTGTTGAGCTTGCGAAATGGTCTTAATCTTCCTGGGCACAGAAGACAAAGCAGGAAGGAAGATAGGGGAAAGGTTGTGCCTGAGGCCCCCACCTCTATTCAAGGAAGGATTTTCCAAGTTGGCATAAATGGATTCCTTGACCCCTCTCTCAAACCACCTATCTTCTCTGTCTAAAATGTGAACATTAATGTCCTCAAATGAGTGTCCTTTTTCCTTTAGATGAAGATAAACTGCTGACTCTGGTCCTGTTGTGTTACTTCTCCTGTGTTGGGCCATCCTCCTGTACAAAGGTTGTTTGGTTTCTCCAATGTAGAGTTCAGAGCACTCCTCACTGCACTGGATTGCATACACTACATTGCTTTCCTTGTGTTTTGGAGTTTGATCTTTGGGGTGTACAAGCCTCTGTCTCAGTGTGTTGGTGGGTTTGAAATATACAGGTATGTAGTGTTTGCCAAATATCCGTTTTATCTTTTCAGACATGCCAGCCATGTAAGGAATGACCAGGTTCTTCCGTTTACTCTGAGTCTCAGCCCTATCTGTCGCTGTTTTAGGTCTGGTAGACTTAGATTTAGTGAAGGGCCAATTTGGATATCCACAGGCCTTCAGAGCTGTTCTCAGGTGCTGTTTTTCATTCTTTTTGGAATCCATGGAGGTGGGGATGGTTTCTGCTCTGTGTGATAATGTCCTGATGACTCCTAGTTTGTGCTGCAGTGGATGGTGGGAGTCAAACATCAGGTATTGATCTGTGTGTGTGGGTTTCCTGTAGATCCCTAATTCTAGCTTGCCACCAGTCCCAATGAGGACTTCACAGTCTAGGAATGCCAGTCTGTTGTCCTTGGTGTCTTCTCTGGTGAACCTAATGTTGGCATCTATAGTGTTTATATGGTCCGTGAAGGCCTGTACTTCCTGGGCCTTGATTTTGACCCATGTGTCATCCACGTACCTAAACCAGTGGGTGGGCACCGTTCCCTGGAAAGTGTTGAGTGCTTTCTTCTCCACTTCTTCCATGTATAAATTGGCCACAATGGGTGACACAGGAGAACCCATGGCACAGCCGTGTTTTTGTCTGTAAAAGTCACCTCTGTATGAGAAATAAGTGGTGTTAAGACACAGGTCCAGAAGATGGCAGATCTGGTTTGGGTTGAGATGGTTTCTCCTTTCAAGGGTGCTGTCCTCTTCTAGTCTCTTCCTGACAGCGGATAGAGCATGAGTGGTGGGGATGCTGGTGAAAAGGGAGGACACATCGAAGGAGACCATAGTTTCATCTGTATCCAGTTTCAGGATCTTTGCTTTGGAAACAAATTCTTCCGAATTTTGGATGTGGTGTTCAGAGTGTCCAACTAGAGGTGCTAGTATGGTAGAGAAGTGTTTGGCAATGTTGTATGTTACCGAATTAATGCTCAATTAATCTCAAAATAACCATGACCTAGCCCCAGGTGCAAGGTCACACAGCCACCCTAGAAACATATTTAAGGATTCCCTTACTAACTTTACTCAGACTGAAGAAGCTCCTTGGATAAGGAGTGAAACGTTTCTACTGAGAAAATAGAAATCCAGTTGACATGATTCAAGCCACAGAGTATAAAACATTACAAATCTATAACACTATAAAAAAATCTTATTAGTCTCTTTATCAATCCAATTAAATATTCTCAATTTTTATAAATTGTCTACCTTTATAATTAACAATCTTAACCCTAATTATGCTTAAAAACAATATAAAATATTACCAGAACTTGTCAATATCTTTTAAGTCTTAGAAATCAAAAATCCTGTAAATCATGTTAACCTCATTATCAGTCCAATTAAATATTCTTAATTTTTTACCCCTCCTCAAAATATACCAGGGCATTCAGATATTTCACCATTACACCAACAGCATTTTTTTTACAAAGATCTAACAGTCCCATAGCTTCAAAAAATACAAACTTTCCAGCGAAAGAGAAAAAAACCTCCCACATAACATACTCTTCTTTCCCATAACATTGATTGAAATAGTCATAACATTTCCCCCGCTTGGCAGTTCCTTTTGCAGTCCTAAAGTTAAACAATCGTTTTAATCCCATAAACACCAATCCAGAGTTTTCAGCTGAGAGTTTTCCATTTTCCCCTACAACTGTAAAAACACCATCTTTTCCAACTTCGTCTTCTTCTTCTATCATAGTATTTTCATATAGTTGTTTCATTTTAAGTAAAATCTCATCTCGTATGTCCCAAACAGTCTGTATAATTTCTACTTAATTTATAATAATAATTAATTGTATATTGTATTTTTATGTGTTTTTATAAAGGAATTTTAATCTCTATGTTTGTAAACCGCCCAGAGTCCCCTTGTGGGAAATGGTGCGGTGATAGAAGTCGAAACATAAAAATAATAGTTTGACAACTCTTTGAACTAATATCTCCTTGCTGACAACGTAATTCTCTGAGATCTTCTTTAAACTCTTCCATTGTTCAAACAGTAAATTATAACACACCCTAAAAAGTTAACTTACAGAAATAGAGGTTAATGAATTAATCCAAAATTAACCAAAGAAAATATACTAGCAGACAGTGGAAAAAAGTAAACAGAAAGCCTAAAATTTAAAATAAGAAGTGTGTAGAAAGAAAAAACTTCAACCTTGGAATTTAGCAACAAAGAGGACAAATGGGTCGATTCTCAGCGTTTTACTTAATCCGGAAAAACACTTGGGGCTACAGAAAAACCTGTCTGTGCCCAAAAAAACTACCACGCTGCCAGCTCTGCCCATGGAGCTCACAGGCAAAGTTGTTCAGTTGGCCATTTTCCACAGGAAGCTTCTATTTGTGGCTGCATATCTTGAGTTAATACGAAAGATTTTCTCTACTTCTTCCATCATTTTATCATCCTCCCAACCAATTAGTGCCGCCAGAGCTTGTATAATCTTATCTTTAAAGTTTTCTTCTTTGGTTTCAGGGATCCCCCTGAGCCTTAAACAAAACTCTTTATCCCTTAATTCCAACAATGCAATTTTATCAAGCTCTTTCTCTCTTTCACATTCTAGAGCATCAACTCTGCTGTTGACTTTTTTTATTCCTCCTTCCATTTTCAATTCCTTTTTCTCTAATTTCTGATCAAATCTTTTCTCAAAGTCAGCAAATTTTATATCTGCCTTTCTGTGAATTTTTTTCTCCATTTCCTTAAGAGATTGAGTGTATTTTTGGGCGAATATTCTTCAAATAAGCCTTTTATCCATTCAAATTCACCAGAGCCACATCTTGTTTGTTTTCTTGTAGTCATAATATCAACTTCTTCCTCCCCCCTTTCTTGTGTGTGTGTGTGTGTGTGTGTGTGTGTGTGTGTGTATGTATGTATGTATGTGTGTGTGTGTGTGTGTGTGTGTATATATATATATATATATATATATATATATATATTAATGTATATATATTAATTCCAATGCTTCAGTGATTTAGGATTTAATATTTTAAATTTTAGTACTTTAGCTCCCTCTAGTGTCCAACTATAATAAAAATAAAGAGAACTCCAATGTAAGTGACTAGGAGATGGGGGGAGTAAAGATATCCAATTACATGAACATGGGTTAAGACTGAAAGTCAGTATCAGTATTTAAAAACAGTAACAAATCACAGCTTGAAAAAGTAACCACAGCAGCACTTTCCCACAGCATCTATAAATAGCTTAGTTTTAAATCCAACGAGATCTTTTATTTTTTAAAAAAACCTTTTCTTAAAAATAAAAAGCAAGAATAAAAATAATCATAAATTTTATTCCCTAAAAAAAGCTTCAATAAAACAATATCACTTTCAGGTTCCTTGCTCAAATTTTAAACCTTTAAATCAGTTAAAACTTAAATAAAAAATCCCAAAAATAATGAAAAATCAACCAAGAGAAGTAGTATTTCTCTGCTGGAGACAGCCTCTTTAAATTTAATAGTTGTAGGATAAACAAGGTGATTTCAGAAGTGGGGTGGTCAGAGTTAGGGTCCGTAAAAATGGCTTCAACACGGCTTGGACAAGATGGTATTCCCGCCTCTCAGCTGTTCACTCACCATTCGGGTTGCTGAAACTCCGTTTCGTAGTCCTCCGGCAAGGAGCAGCTGTCCAGAGGGCATAAGGAATGATTCCTTGGATTCTCCTTTCCTGGAGAATGCTTCGGGGCTCGAGATTTTGCCTGAGCCACCAGGTAAATGCCGCGTTGTAGATCCTAGCTGCGGAAAGCATCTAGGAAAATACCTCTGCCATTATATCCCCCACCGGAAGTCCCAGGTAGAAGTTTTTAATCTGATGATAGTGTTTAAAGGACATTTTCATATGTTTCCTATTTCAAAATAGAAGGAAATCTTGATGCAAATTTTCTGCTCTTGTACCACTACATTCCTTCAGCAGGTGGTATCATCTCAGCTGATCTACAAAGCTAATAAGGTTGGCCCTGAAGTCCAGGGCTGTAGGTTAGACTGAAAAGTAAGAAAAAAATCCCTGAACTAGGCAGGGAAACCACTGTGTTATGCCAAGAAAACTGTGTGTGAAGGTACATGTAAATTACCAAGAGTTGAGCTTGACTCAAAAGAAGCTTTACCTAAGGCAGTAAAAAGAAAGGGTTTGGTGGTCACATGTCACTCTGGGTCAGAAAGGCCAAATCGCAGAAGGAATTTAAGCTCATAAGGAATGTAGCATCATTTATGGGAGGAGGTTAAAATGGGCTAGATGGCAAACATGACAAAGTGCAAGCCCTACCTCTTTTGTACATGTATTTTTGTTGAATGCATGTACAAAAGAGATGGGGCTTGCATTGTGATGCCATGTCCATTGTCTTGTGCATTTTGACACACACACCCCATGCCACTGAGCAAAAGCTACAAGTAACAAAGGGATTTGGGGGGGGGGATACATCAGTACTAAAAAGAAGAAAAAGGGAAAAGTGGGTCTACTACTGGAAGACAGTAGAATAGTAACAGGTGATGAGAAAAGAGAACAGCTTCTCAACTCCTACTTTGCTTCAGTCTTTTAACCAAATTATGATCAAATAGACTGGAACAGAACAACTGACACAAGGTAGAGGTGGCAACCCAAAGAAGATAAACAGATTGTTAGGAAGCACCTGGCTACAATTAATGCAATTAAGTTTCCAGGACCAGACCATCTGAGATTCTTGAAGGAGCAGGAGTTTGTCATCTTAGAGACTCTTCTGTGATCTTTGAGAAATCATGGAGGACAGACAGAGTGCCAGAGGAATGCAGAAAGGCAAATGCTGACAAACTGAAGTGTGTCCAGAGGACCGCAAGTAAGATAAAAAAAAGAATCTGGAAAGAAAAATGGAACACTACAAGGAAGCATGATAACTGTCTTCAAGTATCTGATGTGACATCATGCAGAAAACAGGCCGGAACTGCTCAAAGTTGTTCCGAAAGACAGAGGAGAAATTACAAGTAGATCTTGAGATAACAGCTGTTCAGTAATGGAACAGACTAGTTCGGGAGGCAATGAACTCTCCTTCACTGGAGGAGTTTAAAAAGAAGTTGGAAGGCCATCTGTTGGGGATGCGGTAATAATAGATTTATCACTGGATAGGGAATTGATCTATATGATCTATAATATCCTAATATCCTTTACAAACTCTTATGTTCAATATTTTACATATTCCATACCCTTGGTACAGAAACTTACGAGAAACATATACATGTAAGGAATCATGGCTGGCGTGTCTGAAAAGATAAAAAGGATATTTGGCAAACACCACATACCTGTATATTTCAAACCCACCAACACACTGAGACAGAGGCTTGTACACCCCAAAGATCAAACTCCAAAACACAAGAAAAGCAATGTAGTGTATGCAATCCAGTGCAGTGAGGAGTGCTCTGAGCTCTACATTGGAGAAACCAAACAACCTTTGTACAGGAGGATGGCCCAACACAGGAGGAGTAACACCACAGGACCAGAGTCAGCAGTTTACCTTCATCTAAAGGAAAAAGGACACTCATTTGAGGACATTAATGTTCACATTTTAGACAGGGAAGATAAGTGGTTTGAAAGAGGGGTCAAGGAATCCATTTATGCCAACTTGGAAAATCCTTCTTTGAATAGAGGTGGGGGCCTCAGGCACAATCTTTCCCCTATTTTCCTCCCTGCTTTGTCTTCTGTGCCTAGGAAGATTAAGACCATTTCGCAATCTCAACAACAGCAAGGTAATCTTAACGATCCTCCTTTGGATGATAAAGAGACTTAGAAATAAACATCTCAAATAACCATGACCTAGCCCCAGGTGCAAGGTCACACAGCCACCCTAGAAACATATTTAAGGATTCCCTTACAAACTTTGCTCAGACTGAAGAAGCTTCTTGGATAAGGAGCGAAACGTTTCCACAGAGAAAATAGAAATCCAGTTGACATGATTCAAGCTACAGACAATTCCACCTGGATGACTGAGAACCTTCATCGACATACAAAGCTAGTTCTCCCAGGAAAATTATTATCGATTCCAGTCTTACAAACAGGGTGCAAAACTGGAGGGAATGTACTAGTTGTGATATGATTCATAATCAGTTCAGGATGTTTATACCCCTCAACTTCTAAACTTGTCCTTTGAGTAATATTTTAATATGGTCGGAATCCTGTGTGTATGTGCATGTGTGCATATGCATGTACATATTGCATGTGCACAAATTTTAACATTAATGGCATTATAATAATATATAATAATAACTTGTAAGAACATTTCCTTTCTCCTGTGAAATAACACAGACAAGTTTTTTATACTATAATTTCAATTCATCAGTTCTGTAATCTGATATTAATAAAAGGTACAATAAAGCTGTAATTTCAGACAAAAATATATTTTTGAACTGCTCACAGCTTGTTAAAATGTGATGACATTCCTACTGTTGCCTCTCACAGTCTATATTTTCTTATAATTATCTGTATGCACTTTGGGGAGAAAGAGAAAGACAGCTGTCTTCAGAGCAATAACATGAATATATTAAAGGCATAACATCCAGATTCCTTTAAAAAAAATTTTTTTTTGCAAGAGTGAAATAAAGTTTGATGTGGTCAGTCTAACCTCCCAGTAACTGACAATATATAGATAGACTATAGATGCCGTTAACTCTCACTTTCCATGGGACCTAGTCCCCAGGGAGGATGCAAAGGAATGCAGCCTCAGTCATGCAAACGTCCTACATCTTGTTCCAAGAGCAAGTAACGGTGCCATGTTGCAACTGGCAACACTATTCTATAAGATTTAATTGCTGTTTACTAAATCTGTAATTGTTTTATCTTTTTAAAAAGAAGTTACATTCTGTCCACTTTCTGTAAGTTAGCACCTGATCTAATATTTTGCTTTAATTTAATTAAGGGCCATAATGTTATAGATGTTATACATTCAAATAATCCGTTTATGCATTAATATACTTTTTATACTTATGCCCCTACACACCCAAACTTACATTGGAAGGTTACAAGTAAATATGAAAGCCCTCAATTGTTTTAATCTGGAATGTGGTGTGTAAGAATATACCACCTCTAATTCTGAGGATTCCATAGTCAAAAAAGTTAGCATATACATTATATGCATATACATTATATATTATGTAAAGTTCTTGCACTAAATATGCTAAGTTCTCTTGACAGTCTTTATTGACTTTCATCGAACTTGATTAATCTCACTGGAATTCTTTGTGGCACAGAATTTCTTTTAAACCTATCTCAAAAAGTAATCAAGAATAGACCATAAAAATAATCCATAGGATATATTATAAATTTGCTAAAATTACACTATATATTTGACCTTTTCTAGATGCTGTTGGCGGGGGTATAAACAGATTTTACTCTTTGTGGCAACGTCCAATTATTTTTTTGTTTTTGTTTGTTTTTGTTTTTGCCCCTAACCCACAGCCACTCCATCTTGCCAGGGTTCAGCTGGAGCCTGTTGTTCCCCATCCAGACCCCCACAGCCTCCAGGCACCATGGGAGGGTGGTCACAGCCTCACTTACGCACCCTGGATGGAGATGTATAGTTGAGTATCATCAGCATATTGATGATACCTCATCCCGTGGTGATGGATGATCTCACCCAGCGGTTTCATGTAGACGTTAAAAAGGAGCGGGGAGAGTACCGAACCCTGTGGCATCCCACAAAGGAGGGGCCACGGGCCGGAAATCTCACTCCCTGTCAACACCAATTGGGACCAGCCCCGGAGGAAGGAGGAAAACCAGTGCAAAACCACACCACCCACCCCCAACTCCCTGAGCCAACCCAAAAGGATACCATGATCAATGGTATCGAAAGCCGCTGAGAGGTCAAGAAGAGCCAGGATGGATGCACTGCCCCATCCCGCTCCCGCCAGAGATCCATCATCCATAAGTGCAACCAAGGTTGTTACCGTCCCATATCCAGGCTTGAAACCCGACTGAAAAGGGTCCAGATAATCTGTTTCATCCAGGACCCCCTGGAGCTGCAACGCCACCACTTTCTCAACCACCTTCCCCTAAAAAGGGAAGGTGGGAGACTGGATGAAAATTGTCCAGAATGGTAGGGTCCAGTGATGGTTTCTTGAGGAGAGGGTGCACCAGCGCCTCTTTAAAGGCTGACGGAAACACTCCCTCCCCCAAGGATGAATTCACCATCGCCTGGACCTACCCACATGTCCCCTCCTGAGCTGCTTTCACCAGCCAGGAGGGACAAGGATCTAATTGTGGTTGCGTTTACAGACCCGAGAACCCTGTCCACTTCCTTGGGCCCAACAGGATCAAACCGTTCCCAGATAACCGGGCAAGTCTGCTCCCCAGGCATCTCCTCAGACCCTGCTACATGCTTGGCATCCAACTTGGAATGAATCTGAGCAATTTTATCCTCCAGATGCCCAGCAAACTCCTCAGCCCGGCTGTCAGAACCAGAGTAATCCAGAGGCAATAGGTAATAGGTAAAATGCTGTTTGGGGAAACTTTATCACAGCCTGGAACCAGCTGGGAAGATCAAAGGCGAGGTGAGACAGAGAGGGTCATTAGGGACTGGAAGGCATGGCAACGAGGGACTGGTAACCATGGCAGCGAGGAAGGAGGTGGAAAGGAAAAGTTTTTATTCAACTGCTTTGGCGCCAAGCTGCATTCGTGTCTTAAACTTAGGTACTGGTCAATTCTCCTTATTAAAAGAATCTTTGTATATCCGAATGGCTTGTACTGTGGATTACTGAGAGTAAGGGTGCAAGGGCCATGATCCTCACACCGGCCCTGTAGCTGGGTTTCTAAAAACCCCTTCTGCAGAAGGGATCGGGTGATCTTAAACAGGGCCATTGGGCAGCATTCTGCGGATGCAGTAAGAGCGGAGAAATATTGACCTTTCGCCACTTTTATAGCTGAAACCATTAGTAGACAGCTAGAACCACTGAATGGAGCAGAGCTTAATACAGCAAAAAGAAGCACACAGAAAAGAGTATTATCTAAAATAGCATTGATGAACACATTAGAGAAATATAGGTTATTGATCTTATACACTTAGCCCACCCAAGCATAAAGAATTGAACACTTAGACAAAGTAGGTTAAAAAATAAGCACAAAAGAAAATCTTACTCAATTATTTGGTCCAGTTACATCCATTCAGGAAATATGATTCTTGTTCTTTCTTTCCCTAAACTGAATTGATCCTTAGCCCTCACTGCTGTTAAAGGCTGCATGTGGAAAGGGGGAACCTCCTGACTCTAGGACCAGGCATGGCTCCTAGATAGAAGGCGCAGCAGCAGCATGCTACCTTCTCAGATGGTAGAAGGAGGTAGAGAGAGCAGAGGAATGTGGGAGGGACAACAAACAGCTTCCTCCAGAAGCATATAGAGAATTGCATCCTAGAATGAACTCATCCACATGCTAATGAGGCATGCTGATTTGCTGGGACCTCCAACAATCGCTGCAAGGTAGGCCTTAATAGCGGCTGTAACCAGTGTTTGGTCTGAATCAGTCCTTGTTTTCCTCCAGCAGCACTCTAGACGTCTCTTAATCCTCTTCAGAACCCTCAACTCCTCCGTAAACCACGGGGAGTGTCGGGTTCAATGGGACAAGAGAGGTCGCACAGGCACGATCCTGTCCAAGGCCCCGACCGCCTCCCTATTCCAGGCTGCGGCCAATGCCTCCGCTGGACCGTGCAGCAGATCCTCGGTTATAACCCCCAGCTCCCACTGTAACCCTGCTGGGTCCATCAGTCGCCGGGGGCAGACCAATCAAATGGGTTCTCCCTCCCTGCAGACAGGGGTGGCATAGGAGGATCTCAAGGCCACCAGGGCGTGATCTGACCATGACAGTGGGGACAGATGTAACTCTCCCCTCAGATAGCATTGCCACTGCTCTGACAAGAAAACCAAGTCCGGTGTGAGGCCACTGTCTCGAGTCGGGTCCTGAATAATCTGGGACAGGCCCATGGCTGCCATGGTAGCCATGAACTCCTTAGCCACCTCTGAGGCACGCCCCAGGGACGGCAGGTTGAAGTCCCCCAGAACCATAAGTCTGGGGAACTCCACTGCCAAAAGACGAAAGCCAGGGCCTCGATGGGTCTGCTGTCCAGGGCCCAGGTCTGAGCACAGAGGGCCGGAACACGCCACCAGTAACAAACACCGGGGGCGCCTTCCCCGATGATGGCCCTCCTTCCCTTGAGCACTATGTATTGATTACTGCTTGCATTACATTATAAATAGGATTAAAGGTGATGGATTTAGGACAAACATGGAGAATTTAGGACAAAGGAGACTTCAACATTGGTTCACACTACATAGATGCATAAAAAATTATAGGCCTTAGTTATGCAATTTGTTTACTCAGTAAGTGAGCAAGAAGATTTTGACAAATATGCTCATTTATGAGGCAAAGATGGTACAAACTGCTTATCAGGATTCCCAGCTGAGGAGTCAGAGGTGATGGATGCACTGATGGAGTGGAACATGTGTGACCATGTAACACTAGAATTCAGCGTATTGAAGGCAGGGAGAACTAAAGGTAGCCAGTTTAGTGTTCTACATTTCAAGAGTCTTCAATAAACAAAGAGAAAACATAGGGAGGATTCCATGGATAGAAATCCTGAAGGGAAAAACAGTTCAGGAGAGTTGGGAAATTCTGAAAAATGAGATAATTAAGGCTCAAACACAATCAATACCAAAGAGAGAGAGAGAGAGAGAGAGAAAGGGAGATGTACTTTAGTTTTCTAGTATTTTGTGATTTTAAAAAATATCTAATAAAATCAGGTAAGGAATTAATTTCTTACGTTTCATCCATTTGTAATTCAGTCATCTGCAACTGGCTTTTTATTACAGTAGTGGTATAAACCATCTCCCACCTACAGAAGCTATTTAAATTTGGAAAGCCACTACTAATTCGCCAAAAGTCTCTCCTAGTTTGGTGTAAGATTAATGGCCCCAACTAAGTGAGTGAACAGAATAGTCAGACTGCTCTGTCTCCAAAGTCATAAGGTAAAGGTAAAGGTTCCCCCCGCACATTTGTGCAGTTGTGTCCGACTCTAGGGGCCGGTGCTCATCTCCGTTTGTTAGCCGAAGAGCCAGCGTTGTCCAAAGACGCTTCCATGGTCATGTGGCCTCATGACGCGCGTGGAACGCTGTTACCTACCCACCGAAGTGGTACCTATTAATCTACTTGCATTTGCATGCTTTCAAATTGCTAGGTTGGCAAGAGCTGGAGCTAGTGCGGGAGTTCACTCCGCACGCAGGGCTAGGGATTCGAACCTCTGAACTTGCGATCTTCTGATCGACAAGCCTGGCATCTTACCCGCTGAGCCACCACGCCCTCCAAAGTCATAGGCCTGTGCAAAACAGCATGCCTTTCTTTTGCAGAGCCACCTCAAGTTGGATGCTTCCACTGCTGCTTGGTTGACTGCTTCATTTTGCAGGATTGCCCTGAAGGGGCCAAAGTAGACTGGCATTCATTGGGCTTTGAAACGGATGTTCCTGTGTGCACCTATAACATAACTACAGTATTGGTCTGTAGCTCCCAGCATGATCTATCCCAATGGGCCGTGGCATTCCAGGAGATCAAATCTGAACTATTTAAGCAACCTCACACTCAAAGCAGCAACTCTCCTTCCACATACACAGAAGGCAACATTTGAAAGCATAGTTCACTTTGTATGGATGAGGGCTCTGAATGACTCAAAAGGACACTTTGCTTTGACTGAAATTTTGATCAGTGCATTCTTTTGAAAGCAAAGCAGTGCCTGCTGTTTTCCAAAGGCTTTGTGTAGTCAAGCCACACTGAAGCAGCAATTTCATGGGCCTTCAACAATCTTCCACATCTTTGTGTACATGTGCAGAAGACACTTCAACCAGCACTTCCAGTCAAGCAAAGAGGCCTGCCTTGGTGCTTCAACTCGAGCAGCTGAGGCAGAAAGCTTTGTTCTTCCATGTCAAGGCACTGTCTTGAGTTGAATCACTCCTTTGACCAGACCCCTGAAGTAAAATGGTATTGCTGCACACAGGACCAGGTATTATTATTTATGAGGTTTTTATCTGGATCTTTTATGTGCCATGTTTATTGTTATGTGATTACATTTTTACATGTGTTGCAATTTTTTTCATTCTTTTTTTATTGGACACTTTGAAGAAAATATATAAACAAGTACAAAAGAGAACATGAAAGAAAAGAATATTACAGTATACAGATAAATAAACCAGATAAAAATATCATGGAGGTTATAGCTTTCTAAAATATCATTTATTAGGGACTAAGAATCACTATTTAAATTAAAAATGAAGATCAAAACCCATGGTCAACACATTATAAATCACTGAGTGGAGTTACACATGTAGTAAGTTCAGTCCATATTACTGAAAATCTGTTCAATCAGATTTTCATAACATGTGTTGTAATTTTTATGCTGTTCTATGTAATCAATCACATTTTGTAAAGACAAAATGTAAAATTATTAGATAAATAATTATTTTGTGCCTGGAGCTCTATGTACCTTAATGCATTCATGTAGCATTTATTCTTTGAAATAATGATTTTGGATACTTAATATTATCACAAGCTGTTATAAGTGGCTCAGTATTTTAAAAGCCTTCTTGAATAGCCTACTGGTCCTGAATATTTTAGATGTTATAACATTTCGGATATTATAAGAGCTTTTAAAGGCTCCGGATATACTATTTTCTTCACAAATTCTTCCCCTCAATCAGTTTATGTGAGCAACCTTCAAAAATTGTAGCTCCACATGGGGAAACATGTTACCTTAGCAACAAGAGCCAGCCTCTCCACACTTTTCCTTTGATTCTAATTCAAAATAGTTAAAATAAAAAAGGAAAATAAATTTGATCTAAGGCAAATAGGAACCAAACATGATGAAAAAGTAATAGGGAGTGGCAGCTATTGCTCCCAAATGCAACCCTATCTGGAACCTTCTACAACCTTCTGGCAGATTCCCCCTCCCCCCATAGCTGTGTTCCTGAGTTCTGCTCTGGGTTATAATGGAAGCTGTTATGCCCACCTGACTTTTCTGAACAGTGAGCATTTCCAGAGGTGTAGTACTTACTGAGGGTCCCTTTTAAAAAAGGGACGTATTAGTGGTTTCTAGTACAACTCATGCAACTTCTCTTCGCTAGATTAGAAATCATTATGGTTACTTTATCCACTGACCCTGTGAATCTCCTGAGACACCTACACAGAAAGATTATCAAAAATATAGTGTTTTCCTATTTAGATATGGTTATTTTTTGCATAGGTGTCCCTTCCCATGAGAAATAAAAACAACATGCAGTTATTTGAGGAAAGGAGGGTGGTTTCAGAGTGGAAGGGAAAAAGAATTGGAATGGTAAGGCCTGCCCATGTGGAAAGAAGTGAGATAACTCTAGCTCAACACTGAGTGTAAGAAAATCATATACTCTATGTGGGTGTGGGTGTGTGAGGGTGGGTGGGTGGCTGGGTGGGTGTGGATATAGATAATATACTATTATATTATAAAATTTCTGCACTAGGAAAACAATGGCCAGTTGCTTTATTTCTTTATGTTTTTTATGTTGTTGTGGGGAAAAAAGGAGGAGGAAGGAGTATTTGGTATGTTCGCCACCTTGAGTTATTTATAAAAATAATAAAGGCAGGATAAAAATAAATAAATAAATAAATAAATAAATAAATAAATAAATAAATAAATAAATTGGTCCAGTGTGGGTTGAGCGAGAGTGACTGGCCCAAAGTCACCCAGCTGGCTTCTGCACCTAAGGGAGAACTAGAATCTGGGTCTCCTCACTCCTAGTCCATTACCTTAACCACCAGACCACCCTGGTTCTTGCATGCATGTGTGTGTACGGGAGTGTGCATACATAAGTGTATATAAAAATATTTGCATACACACACACACACACACACACACACACACACACTATATATATATATATACACAGTGTGTATATTCCTGTCCTTCTAGATCTCCCCTACTTTGGTTTTGCTGGGAACTTATGAATTTTTTTCACTAATTGGGGTGCTTGCACATGGTGGCTGTTTACCCATTCACTATGAGTAAAATTTATTGTAAACCACCCAGAGTCTACTGCGGTAGAGATGGGCGGTGATAAATTTGATGAATGAATGAATGAATGAATGAATGAATGAATGAATGAATGAATGAATGAGCGAGCTTTAGGAAAAGGTTTCCACTGTATCAAATATTGCAGCACTCCACGATGATGTCTGGAATCCAGTATGTCTTGCACCTCAAAATGCTGTTCCCCATCAATCATCACTGGGAATGGTGTAGGTTGTTCTGTATGCCAATGCTCTGAGTCCTTCATTGGTTTCAATAAGCTGCAATGAAAAACTGGATGGATTTTCCTCAGATTTTTCAGTAACTGTAATTGTACCATTACATCATTGATTACTTTGGTGATAGGAAAAGGTCCCACATACTTTGGGCCCAGCTTTTTCTAGGGTTTCCAAGTCCTTAGGAACTTTGTAGACAAAAAAACCTTTTCTCCCACTTTCAGTTGCCATTCTGGTGCCCTTTTTCGGTCAGCATATTTCTTGTAGGAATATAATTAGCCTCTGCCAGCACTTTCTCTATCACTGGCCAACTATCAATTATGTGCTTTATCCATTCGTCCAAACGAACAATCCTAGTTTGGTCCTTGGGCAACTCTGGAAAGGCTACAAACTCTGATGCACTGAATCGTTGTAAGCCACTTCTGCAATCAGTAGTAAGTCCACCCAATCATTCTGCTGATAGCTGATGTAGCACCTGAGGTATTGTTCTAACACCTGGTTAACCCTTTCAGAAGCTCCGTCTGTCTCAGGGTGGTGGGAGGAGCTTAGCCCCTGTTCCATGCCAATCCTCTTCAGGAATGCCCTCCAAAATTTGGATGTAAATTGCACCCCTTGATCACTTATAATCCGTTCGGGGGTCCCATGCAGTCTATAGATGTGTTGGACAAACATTCTGGCCAATTGCCCAGCATTAGGTATACTAGCACAAGGAAAGAAATGGGATTGTTTTGAAAACAGGTCAGTTACCACCCAAATCACTGTTTTCTTCTGACTCTCTGGTAAGTCCACTATAAAGTCCATGGCTATCTGTTTCCAAGGTTGGGTAGGGCTTGCCACATTCTGCAACAATCCCCTGGGTTTGCCCCCCACTCTTTTTGCCATAGCACACGGGCAACTGGCCACATATTCCTCCACATCCTTGCATAAACATGGCCACCAAAATTGCCACCTTAATAGATGCATAGTTTTCAAAAACCCAAAATGGCCAGCTGACTTGGCATCATGACATCTCTCAAGTATTTTTCATCATAAGGGTTCTGGACCATAGAGTCTATCCCCACTCCACAATAGCCCCTGCTTCTCTGTCAGCTTTGTCTTGTTGACCTGCAACCAGACATCATTCCTCAACTCCACAAGTAGTTCATTCTGTAAGTCCTCCTCCACTTTTAAACTTTGTAATTGTCTCCTGGTTTTTGGGGGTTCCCAAGCTACCACATCCCGCACCTATGCTGGGTCCATTTCTATCCCCTTACTTGATACTCGATATCCCAGGTAGTCCAACTGCTCCTTATGAGATTCACATTTGAAATTGTATCATGCAGCTTGTGGTTTGGTATGGCTTAAGGAATGGATTGTTTTGAAAAATGAAAAATTATTAAATCTGGAAGGACATGAATTAAGATTTGGATGGCATGGATATCTGTGGTATGATAAGGCTACAGTTAATGTGGACTTTAAAAATCATTAGAAGATCCATGTTGAGAATTTGGAATAAATATAAACCAACTTTATGTTATAAGAGACCTTTATGGATTTCCACGCAAGAAGCCTTTTACAGAACAGAAGTAAGAAATAAAGTGGTTGACATATAAGGATCTTTTAAAAAAAGAACAAGGACATTATGTAATAAAATCAAAAGAAGAACTTGCTCAAGAAGGATACACTTTTCAATGGCTCTCCTATATGCAACTTATAGAGAAATTTAAATTAGATTAAAAAAATTGGAATTTGAACAAACTAAATCAGAATTTGAAATACAATTATGTGAAACTGATGAACATTTAATTGCTAAAATGTATAAATTATTGTTAAAAGGAGAAATGGTGGAGGAACAAGTTAAAGACTGTATGATTCAATGGGCAAAAAATATCGGCCACAATATACAACTTCAACAATGGGAAGACATGTGGACTAAAGGATTAAAATTTACATTATGTTACAACCTAAAAGAAAACTTTTATAAAATGATGTACCGATGGTATTTGACTCCACAAAAACTTTCAAAAATGTACGGGAATATTTCCAACTTATGTTGGAAATGTAAAAAACAAGAAGGGTCTTTTTATCATATGTGGTGGACATGTAAAACTGCAAAAGAATTTTGGACTGAGATACATTCATTGATGCAAAATATACTACAGATACGAATACCATTTAAACCAGAATTTTTTTTACTTGGAATTTGGGATGTACAAATAGAAAAACATTTCTTTAGAATAATACAATACATGATTACAGCAGCAAGACTTTTATATGCACAAAATTGGAAAAACCAAAGTGTACCAACGATACAGGAATGGATGTTGAAATTATTAGAGATGGCAGAAAATGACAAACTGACTTGCTTATTAAAAAAAAACTCAAACCATTACTTTCTTAAAGAGTGGAAGCCTTTGATGGACTATTTGCAAAAAGCAGGAGGAGTAAAGCTTGCATGGGGTTTTGACGATTAGAATATATATCAGGGCTTTCCAAAGTGCCGCCGCTGGCGACACACCCAGTGGTGGCGGCGGCGGCAGCGACACGCGCGCGCACGGCGGCGGTGCGGGGGGGCATGCGGCGGTGCGCGCGCGCACGGTGGCGCCGCGGGAGGGGTGTGCAGCGGCGCGCGCGTGCATGGCAGCCGCCGTGCACGTGCGCGCCGCCGCTTCCGGGTGGTGTGGCGACACACCACGCTGTGTGTGGCGACAAACTTTTGTGTCGCGACACACAGTTTGGAAAGCTCTGATATATATAAATAGTATATATTAGACAAGAAATATATATGAATGTTATATGAATAGCCAGCATGTAAGAACAAACTATTTATTTTACTTTTATGACCATAGATAGATCGGAAGTTATCTAATTTCTATGTTTGTTTTTTTCTTTCTTTCTTTTACTTTGCTACACTTTTCTTTTCTTTTTAATTTGTATTTCTATTTCTGTTTCATTTTCAACTTTTAACTTTGTATATTTAAAACTTTAATAAAACTTTTAAAAAAATCACATTTTGATAATTTGGCACATAATTTATTCTGCAACAAATGTTTCAACACTTCTCTCACCAAGCATACATGTTCTTCCATCGTTTCAGAATAAATCAAAATATCATCAAGGTAAACCAATACCCCCCTGTACAAAAAGTCATGTAACACTTCATTTATCAAATGCATGAATACCCCAGGGGCCCCTTTTAACCCAAAAGTCATTACTAGATATTCAAAAGACCCCAATTGGCAATTAAACACTGTCTTCCATTCATCTCCTTCCTGGATTCAAACCCAGAAATACGCCTCCTTTAAATCCAACTTGGTAAAAATCTTCCCCTTCAATAGGTGGGCCAGCATGTCCTTCATCAGTGGCAAGGGGTACTTGTTGGAAGTGCAAATGGCATTAAGCCCCCGATAGTCTGTGCACAGTCGCAGAGACCCATCTTTCTTGGTTCAGAACAGAACAGGTGCAGCCATCAATGAGGTGGCAGGGCAAATAAAGCCTTGCTCCAAGTTCTTGTCGATAAACTCCCGCAAAGCCACCAATCCTTTAGGAGTCATAGAATACAACTTAGTCTTGGGCAACTCTGCCCCTGGCTCCAGTTCTATAGCACAGTCTGACTTTCTATGAGGGGGGAGTTGGTTTGACTCCACCCCTTTTAAATCTCGGTACTATATAGGAATGAGAGTGTTGTCCTCTGCTGTCTCTCCTCCCAGCATCTCAGTCACTGTGCCTATCAACTCAGTTTCAATTCTCAGTTCTTTTGAGGTTAAGCCCATATAGGTCCCATCAGCAAAAGTTAATTGCCCTGTGGGCCCAGTCCACTTGGGGAGTGCGAGCCTGTAGCCAAGCCAATCCCAATACTATGGATTGGTTAGAAATTGGAGCCACCACAAAACTTAGGGTCTCTTCATGATCCCCTATTCACATTCATAACTTCTTCTCTGATGCTGGGCCCTCCAGCATCTCTGATCCATCAACTTGGGTAAAAATGATTGGGTCCCTTAGCTTCCCCTCTTTCAGTCTCAGTCCAGTCATTATAGCGGGGTGCATGAGACATCTGGTGCAACCCGAATCTAGCATCCCTACCAAGTCCATGCTGCCCCAACCTCCCAGCATCTCTAATTGTAATCCCATGAACATTGCTGGACAAGTTCCACTCATCATCGGATTCACGTGCCCATCTGTTAAAGTGTGCTCTTCGCCTCCACTTAGAACAGGCTCTTGTCATTTCCCAACAGGTCAGCTTCTTCCTCAGCAGAATTCTCCCCCCGAAAGAGAGAGGGTAAACTCCTCCCTTTGTGTCGGCTGCTGCTGCTCCTTTGTTCTTCGGTCCCGGGGTCTTAGTGCTGCTGCTTCCAGCCTTGCTTCTCACCGTGTTCGCTGACTGCAGACAATTAGCGATGCGGTGGCCCTCTTGACTGCACTTGAATCACAACCATTGTTTCATCTGGCGCTCCTTCTCTTCGTCCCATGATTTATGCGTTCCCCTTCTTGCTGGGGGAATGACTGGCGCCACTTGTCTCTTTTCTCCTGCTTGGTGCCTCTGCTTTTGGTTAACACGAATTCTCATATCTTCCACTTCACCAGCAAGGCAAATCCATCCCATCAGGATTCCAGGGTCCCCTCTAGCTAGAGACCACTCTAAAATCTCTGGATGCAGGCCCTCTTGGAAGTATTCAATCTTCAGTGACTCCGCCCAGTCTGCCAACTTCGCAGCCAGTCTCCTGAACTCCATAGCATATTCAGAAACCGACCTGCTTCCCTGTTTAATATGCTGCAAGCTCGTCTTGGCTCTCATTCTAGACAGGGGGTCTTCAAACCTCATCCTCAAAGTGGTCATGAAACTTTCAAAGTCCTCTAATTCTGGCAACTTGGTGTCATGCAATTCTAAAAGCCAATCTGCTGCTTCTCCCTCCAGCTGAGCTGAAACGTGTCACACTTTAGCGTCTTCTGTGGTTTAAAACTGCCTCGAACTCATCCATGAAACCCCTTACATGGGTCAGGAAACAAGCTAGGTTCTTGGGTTCCCCACTGAACTTTACCTTCAAGTCTCTTCCTCTGAAGGGCTCGTTCCATCCTGGGACTCCCTTTGGCGGCCCCACTGGGCCCCAGCCATAAGGGGGGTGAGCAGCCTCAGCCACCCTGCATCCTTCAGTCCCCGCATCCATCTCAGAGTCGCTGTCTCCCTTTTCAATGGGCTGTGAGGTGGCAGCTCTGGAACTCGCTGCTTCAGCACTGGCAGCCATTCTCAGACTCATATTTCAAAGCAGCTGCTCAATGGTTCCCTGAAGACTCGCCAATTCACTTCCCTTTCTACTTACTCCATTTGCCTTTTGGGTGCCGGCAAAGAGGGGAGGGGGCCACTCCCTTGTGTCATTACCCACTGAGCAGGGTCCTTCTCTGTGCTGTATCCCACCTCCAGGGCCCAGGTACGCTTGGCTGCCCCCACTGCTTGGGATAAGGGTACCTCTGCCTCTGGGGTGGGAAGAATCCTTCTCCTGGCTTTCACGTGCGGTTCAGCTCATTGGGAGATTCCTCCCATCCTCTCTCTGCTCTTCTCCTCTCCGGTTCCTAAGGCTTTCAGTCTCTCTTTCGCAGTTCATTTGGAGGCTCTCTCAGGTCGCACTCCACCCTCTTCCTCTCTTCTTCTGAGGGAAGCATCTTCCTGCTCTGGGCATTTTTCTGCCACCCGGCTGGAGGCTCCTTCCAATTCCACTCCGTCACCTTCCTCTCCCCATTCAGGAGAGGTTTCTTCAGGTTCTGCATATTCCAGTTGCTGACCTTCTTTGGTAGACAAGATGTCTCCATGTAAGGTAGCTATTAGTGATTCTAGTCTTTCTGTGATGGTCCTGATCCTTTAGCTATTAATTCAGAGACTCTTACTACAAGCCATCAAGGATATGAAAGAGTTATTTATTAAAGCAAGTGATCATTTCCAAGGCAAAGACTAGAATGAGAAACAGCCCACACCAAATGGTATTTACATCCTCCACCTTATGCCACCCCCCCATTGGGGAAGTCACTCTGTGACAGCCCCTCCCTACACTCTCACCATTTCCATACCTCCCAGCCACAAATCCTTCGCTAACAAGCTGACAGTGCCATTCGGGCTGACTTTGGTGCCAGCCTGTTTGACTAAACAACTCTAATCAACATTCCTAATGGCCCTGCAGGCATGCCACACTACTACTACCCCCCATAACTATGCTGGCAGGATGCTCCAACCTAACAGAGGCCTCAGAGACAGTCCAACACATAGTGGCAGGGTCTAAGATGCAGGCAGGAACAGCATACACTGAACAGCACAACCAAGTAGGTGGCATTGTGTACAGGAACATCTGCACAGCGTATGGGCTAGACCTTCCCAGTTCCAGATGGGAGATTCCACAGAAGGTCGTGGAGAATTACAGGGCTAAGACCCTGTGGGACTTCCAGATCCAGACAGACAGGCAGGTACAGGCCAATCAACCAGACATCGTGGTAGTAGACAAGGATCAGAAGACAGCAGTGGTGATAGATGTAGCGGTGCCAAGTGACAGCAACATCAGGAAGAAGGAGTATGAGAAGCTGGAGAAGTAACAGCACCTGAAGGAGGAACTAGAGAGGATGTGGAAAGTGAAGGCCAAAGTGGTCCCCAATGGTGGTAGGAGCACTCGGGCTGTGACTCCTAAGCTGGGAGCGTGGCTCCAGCAGATCCCAGGAGCAACATCAGAGCTCTCTGTCCAGAAGAGTGCAGTGTTAGGAACAGCTAAGATACTGCGCAGAACCTTCAAACTCCCAGGCCTCTGGTAGAGGACCCGAGGTTGAGGAAGGCACATACCACCCATAGGGGTGAGAAGGGAATTTTTAAATATATACTGTATATAAAAGCTAAGTTTATATTTACAAGGTTAAAACATCAAAATGCAGACGATGCAGGTACAACAAGCAACTTAAACACTTTCCCTTCTTTCCAGCCTGACTATTGGGTTCTATACCTCCCCTTAATAGTATTAAGCAAATAGCATAGTATTTAAGACCTAATTCAGAAAGATTGTAATTTAAAAAGTGTCTGCTGGATTTCAAACCAACAACAGTCTCTCTGCTAAGCAAAAATCTTAACCACTGCACTGTCTCCTTAGTGCTGGAGAGGGATAGGGAGGACCCATTCAAGTGCATGGTAGGTATTGGCTCAGTTGAAATAGTAATTCTTCGGCAAAATAGCCAATGAATGGTTGAGTTTAGCCTGCTGCAAACTGAAGCACTCTATCCCAAATGGACAGGAGCACTCAAGATGATATAGGGAGGAAAATGTGCTTTGTCACGGAACATAATCATATGTGTGGAAGTTGATTTGAGGGTGAGTGGAGGATTGATAGAGGGCAATGTCATCCATTTCTGCCCTCCAGAAACAGTTGCCAGGCAATTCCATTAGGAAGCAAGAGATAAATCTGGATCTGACCTAAGATGATTCAAATGTTTGTGTGTGTTATTGGAATTATTTCAAATTAGCAAATGTGGCTGGAAAACCTAGTAAATTGTAAACCCTATAAGATACTTGGGCATTTCTAAACTTTATGTCAGGAATAATTTGGTTTAATGGTTAGGTTTAACTACTTTAAATTTCTTGAGAGTTTCATTGCTGCTGAGCTGCTGCAAAGCATTAGATGTTCTGTTGTGATAGTTTTGTGGCTAGGAAATGTATTTTGCATTGCACCTATCCAAATATGGAAATTGTCAGGGAGAAGCATAATTAAAGGTAAAATGTTTTCTATTTCTTGTAAGGATGTGTAGTCACATGTAAATGTTTAGAAAACTGAATTGTGTGTATCTGTATCATTAGGGTGAGCACATCGTTTCTGCTTAGTTTTATCAGGTACAGTATGTCAAATTAGGAGGAAAAATATGAATTTTGCAAGAATGGTCATTGTTTCATTTGAAAATAGGGATTCATCCCAAGTAAATGAGAGTATTTATCCCTAGATGAAAAGGCTAGAATTCTAGGAGTCCAATCCAGACTTTTTGGTTTTTGTTGTAATTCTCATTGTGGAGAAGAGGTGAACACTGTCCAGGATGCTGAGAACTCAAGAAACTTTGAATGTTGCATGTTGAACTACAGTCTCAATGTATCTGGAAGTACTAATAAGCACATTGCAGTTGGGACCCCTCCTTTCCCAACTGTGAGAAAGAACTTTCAGCCAGGATGTCTGGGGGGCTGTCAAAAAAGTCAAGATCCCGTCCCCAGTGCATGCAAATAGGGCAGAGCTTTGATTGCATAGTCACAGCCACTGTAGAGAAGCACAGAGATGACCTTGCAGAACAAGGAAACTGTTAGCAAAACAAGAGCCCATTCTGGGATTACAAGAAACGTGAGAAACTTAAAATTGTCCCACCATGACTGCATTTGGTATAAGAGGGAAGGAAGGGGAAATGCTGTCAGTCTTTCAAGATTCTCTTCTTATCACCTACATCACTAAAGTAGAGTTCTAGTACTTCTTGTAGCATCTGTTTCCTGACATGGCCTACCTCAAAGGCCTGATATCAGTCTTAAATATCTGACAGTGTTTCCCCTTCCCACCCTCTTATACCAAAGAGAATCAAGGCAGAGCAATTTTAAGTATCTTTCTCACACTCCCTTGTTTTCTCAGACTGAGCTCATGTTTCGCTAACAGTCTCCGCATATCTTCTCCAAGGTCATCTCTGTGTGCCTCTACAGCTGCCAACTTGACTTTTTGGACATCCCACCCCCATCCCCATGGAAACCACTGGGTTCAGCTGAATAAGCTTACAATACCATACAGGTTTTAAGGTTAGGGAAGATAGGGTTTGTATGTTGAGGTTGGGGTTTGTATTTTTAACCCTTGGGTGTAGTGGTTTCTTTCCTGCAAAAGGCTAAAGCTCTTATATTCTTTTCTTTACTCTGGTATTCCTATTTTCCTTTTGGAGGGGAGAGGATGGACTGCCTCCAAGTATTTTATTATAATTTATGTTTTATTTATTTAAAACATTTATATAGCCACCCATTTTAGAACAACTCTGGGCAGCTTACAACCAATACTTGTAGTCTTTATAGTCTTCTCGATTATATCAAATCTCTTCCCCAGAATATTACAGGGATATTAAATCATTTAAGATAATAGGTCTCCTGCACTAGGCTCCCATAAACTGGCAAAATAGGTTAGTTTCTGAGCCATTTCTAATCTAATGGAAACAGATTATTTACCTGTTTGTGCATCTGAGTGGGAAGAAATTATGGCTTTAAGATAATGGTTGCAAGGGTTAGGGTTAGTTAGTACGGACTTAGTTACAGTGGTGATGAGTGCACCATGGGAAAACTTGAAAGACCAGATTAGGGACAGATTGTCATGGGAAAAAACTATCTATATGGTTACTAACAGTTGACAATGACTTGATTGAATGTAATTAATCAGTCAAAATGGTTAAATCTTTGCAATAATCTTCTCAGCCTTCCTCTCATTTCCTCACAGTGCTTGCATACTTTTCCTCCAACTTGATTGGCAGCACACCAACCTCATTTGTGATTAGCAGCCACACCCCCAGTCCTCTGCTGGTTGTCATTAAAAAAACTATAATTTATACAATCCGCACACACCACTGGTAAACAGCAAACTCTCATGGTTGGGACTCCTAAAATGAGAAGTGCTCCCTACCCATTACCATCTTGAAATTCTCTGTCTCTCTTATTCAGATTTTTGTGTGTGTATGTGTTGGCACTGTAAGAAATGTGGGGACTCTCTGACTCATATGATCTGGTTCTGTTATGGCTCTATTTTAGTTTCAAATCAACACATATGTTAATACAACCTTGGGGGAAAACACAGTAGTTAAAGATGTAGATGTGATGCTAAATTACATTCCAAAAATATAAAGTTTGACACTGTATGAAGAACTTTGGTTGTATCAGACTTGGTGTTGTGTGTAGGTGGAAAGGAAACAACACTCCAGATGTCAAAGAGTGGATTCAATAGATGTGTTCTTTGTCAATTTTTAAATGTCTTTATATTGTAAAAATGAAAAGATGGAGAAATATATTTTATATGGTCTAAATTTATAATATGCTAAAGCACTGAGCTAGCTGTATATTAATACTATATTAATATTTTAACTTTTTGTTTTAGTTCATTTTAATTACTATTATGTATAATTGTGCTACCACAAGAGTCAGAGGTCCAACAAATTATTTCCCTTCTCACAACTTCATTTGTCAGAAGGTGGAAGAATGAATAAGGGAATCTGCTATCCTGGACCTAATCCTCAGCAATAGGGAGGATTCAGTTGAAGAAGTGAATATGACTGTCACCTTTGGGGAAAGTGACCTCTGTTTCCAGTTGTTGCCATCAAGAATGTTATTTTCTCTTATGCCACAACCCTCAACTGGAAAGATTGATGAAAAATCTACCTATGCTCCCAATTCCTTCATCTTCCTCCCCATGGCCTTTTAGTCTCAGGATATTCTTTCAAGGTATCTTCTGGCCATGTAATTTGGCCCCACATGAATCAAGAGAAAAGGCTAAATGTTATTGGGTTTGAGTAGTGTCAGAAACCTCTCTGTCACATCTTACCATGAGCATCTGGAAGACTAGACCCACCCCGAAACAGTTACCTCCTGTAACATCATATTGGGTCTTCATGCAGCCACTTTCATTCCTCTCAGAAAGGAATCATCTACTACCAAAACACATATCTCTTTTTTCAGAATGGATCTTTGGTTTCTTTGATCCATGGGGCTCCAAGTGTCTTCCACATTATTCAGTGTCAAGATTTGCTCCAGTACCATGTCAGGATCTGCTGTTGGCTCCATTGGCATCTAGTGCCTCCTGATCCTCTGGCTTCTTTGGGTCAGTTGCTTCCACATGCTTACCTCTGCCAAAGGGAGTTGTTATCTTCATTTTTCTGTCCCTCATCTGCTGTTCTCTTCAGGAAGTTCTCATTTTCCCTTGTGCATTGCTGTGTAAAAATTCTCTCAGGCCCTTTCACTTCCTCTTAAGAACACAAGCTTGCACTTGTATGTGGTGTAGTGTAGGTCCTCTTCAAGTAAGAAGACAAACATTGCACACCTTGTAGATCATGATGAAGCTTCCCCCACTGTCCATGTTGTTTGGAATCTCCCTGTTTGTTCCCTGTTAACTTGTTCTGGTCTCGAGCTCCCAGAAGCTAGCCTGGAGAAAGAAGGGAAGGTAAGTAATAATATTTATTCGGTCAATTACCAGCAAGATAAAATTACTAAAATCAAACTAAATCAAATAAGTACAAGTACAATTATACATCGTAACTGTGAATTAAAACAGTTATAATAAGCTGCTCAAAAAAATAAAGGGAACACTGAAATAAGACATCCTAGATCTGAATGAATGAAATATTTGTATTAATTACGTTGTTCATTACATAGTTGAATGTGCTGACAACAACATCACACAAAAAGCAATGGAAATCAAATGTAAGCAACCCCTGGAGGTCTGGATGTGGAGTTACACTCAAAAATTAAAGTGGAAAAGAACACTACAGGCTGATCCAAGGTTGATGTAATGTCCTTAAAACAAGTCAAAATGAGGCTCAGTAGTGTGTGTGGCCTCCACGTGCCTGTATGACCTCCCTACAACGCCTGGGCATGCTCCTGATGAGGTGGCGGATGGTCTCCTGAGGGATCTCCTCCCACACCTGGACTAAAGCATCCCCCAACTCCTGGACAGTCTGTGGTGCAACGTGGCGTTGGTGGATGGAGCGAGACATGATGTCCCAGATGTGCTCAATTGGATTCAGGTCTGGGGAACGGGCGGGCCAGTTCATAGCATCAATGCCTTCGTCTTGCAGGAACTGCTGGCACACTCCAGCCACATGAGGTCTAGCACTGTCTTGCATTAGGAGGAACCCAGGGCCAACCGCACCAGCATATGGTCTCACAAGGGGTCTGAGGATCTCATCTCGGTACCTAATGGCAGTCAGGCTACCTCTGGCAAGCACATGGAGGGCTGTGCGGCCCCCTAAAGAAATGCCATCCCACACCATTACTGACCCACTGCCAAACCGGTCATGCTGGAGGATGTTGCAGGCAGCAGAACGTTCTCCATGGCGTCTCCAGACCCTGTCACGTCTGTCACATGTGCTCAGTGTGAACCTGCTTTCATCTGTGAAGAGCACAGGGCGCCAGTGGCGAAGTTGCCAATCTTGGTGTTCTCTGGCAAATGCCAAACGTCCTGCACGGTGTTGGGCTGTAAGCACAACCCCCACCTGTGGACGTCGGGCCCTCATACCACCCTCATGGAGTCTGTTTCTGACCGTTTGAGCAGCCACATGCACATTTGTGGCCCACTGGAGGTCATTTTGCAGGGCTCTGGCAGTGCTCCTCCTGTCCCTCCTTGCACAAAGGCGGAGGTAGCGGTCCTGCTGTTGGGTTGTTGCCCTCCTACGGCCTCCTCCACGTCTCCTGATGTACTGACCTGTCTCCTGGTAGCACCTCCATGCTCTGGACACTACGCTGACAGACACAGCAAACCTTCTTGCCACAGCTCGCATTGATGTGCCATCCTGGATGAGCTGCACTACCTGAGCCACTTGTGTGGGTTGTAGACTCCGTCTCATGCTACCACTAGAGTGGAAGCACCGCCAGCATTCAAAAGTGACGAAACCATCAGCCAGAAAGCATAGGAACTGAGAAGTGGTCTGTGGTCACCACCTGCAGATCCACTCCTTTATTGGGGATGTCTTGCTAACTGCCTATGCTTTCCGCCTGTTGTCCATTCCATGTGCACAACAGCATGTGAAATTGATTGTCAGTCAGTGTTGCTACCTAAGTGGACAGTTTGATTTCACAGAAGTGTGATTGACTTGGACTTACATTGTGTTGTTTCAGTGTTCCCTTTATTTTTTTGAGCAGTGTATCTATAAATCCCTTTTACAATAATAACATATTTATTTACCTAGCACATGGGCGGTGGATACGGATTCAGTCGCCCTGACTCAAGGATCGAGGCAGTTGAGTAGTTTGGCAGCTGTATCCACGACTGAGCAGCCCTATTTAGGATCCACTCTTCTCACCCTATATGGGGAGGGGGCTAGAAAAGGTGCCCTAAACATAGTCTGCCTCATTTTCTCCCTGACTGGATTACCGCAACCAGTGGGGCACCATCTAGCGGTCGTAAAAAACACATGAATTTTGGAACATGGAATATACGGATTACTTGGGAAGATAAGCGGACTAATGTTAGCGTATTAGAAGAAGCAAAAACCACCAGCATTGAAACAATGATCATCCAACATCAACTTCGCTGGACCGGCCATGTTGTTCGAATGCCTGACCATCGTCTTCCAAAGCAGCTACTTTACTCCCAACTTAAGAATGGAAAACGGAATATTGGTGGACAGCAAAAGAGATTCAAAGATACTCTCAAAGCTAATTTTAAAAAATGTAATATCAGCATTGAGAACTGGGAAGCCCTAACTCATGAGCGTTTCAATTGGAGGTCATCCTTTATTAATGGCGCTATGGACTTTGAAGAAGCACGAGTACAGGGCCAAAGGGAGAAAAGAGCTAAAAGGAAGGCACGTCAGGCAAACCCTCATCATGACCGTCTCCCACCCGGAAACCTATGCCCTCATTGTGGGAGGTTATGCGGATCCAGAATTGGCCTTTATAGCCACTTACGGATCCACTGTTAAAATTTTACCTTTGGAAGACAATCTTACTCGGCTACGAGTGATCGCCAATGATTTATTTACCTGAATATTTATTTACCTAAACCCCAAAAATTAATAGAACCTTTTAATATATATCCTCAAAAAAAAATTTTTTTAATAGCTAAACAAAATATTACTAGAGATAGAAAAATAAGCAAGAATCCCTACTTCTTTAACCGGTTTTGCCTTATTGTCATTGCGGCGGCACAAAATTTAGCTACTGCACATGTGATAGCTGGGTTTAAGTCCTGAAGAAGATGGTTCTCATAAAAACTATCTGATCTTCCTGGGAATCTTTCTATTAGGGGGTAAATGTATATTGATCTGATATCTCTGTAGTATTTACAGCGTAATAAAACATGCAAGGGAAGGGAAGGGAAGGGAAGGGAAGGGAAGGGAAGGGAAGGGAAGGGAAGGGCCTCCTCCTTGACTTCACCCATAAAACTCCCTTGTCAAACTCCTATTTACTCTCCCTGTCTGCTTGCTCAGTGAGCATGCTCTCTGGAAACTGGATTCCTTACATCCCCCTTGAGTTGCCTCAACTAAGTCAGCAAGGGCAATATTCCAGTCGGACACAATGGGCAATAACAGCATTCAGGAAACTTTTAGCAGTAAATCAAAAGTGCTCAGGAAATTGTTAACAGCAGCTAGCAGTCAGTCAGAAGCAGCAAATAGTCAGCAGTTTCTCACCCTCCTTGGCTCATCCTCTCACTTTAGTTTTCCTGACCGAACTCCTGTTTACTTTCCTTGTTCACTTGCTCAGTCCAATCATGTTCAAAAGATCAAAACTCCTTGAAAACTTAATATTATAAATAATGTCATATTCCCAAAGCAGAAAAAGCAGTTCAGCATTATTTTCCCCAGTTGTATGTCTGCTTGCAAGATATTTGTATTTTTGGCAATCCAAGTGCTTTTAATGAACACTGAGTATTCCAATATAAACCTGTCAAGTATATTTGACTGATATATCTTCATAAACTAAAGTTCACTGCTAGTCATGAATTATATAGATATACAGTATATTATAAGGCCAGTTCTAGTAATAAGGATATCTGACAAAACATGAGATTATATCCATGGAGCATTTTTGTTCTCAAGACATACCTCCAAAGGGAAAGAAATGGAAAGTGATATTCAGATGGCACAAAGTCAACCCAGAGCTCAGTAAGACTATGGAACTTCTGCCCTGAACTGGGCAAAGTTATTGTCTTGGCTATATTGACCCCGACGGATTATAATATCTCTTGGCTGCTATTTGTATTTAATTTTTTTAAAAAAGATTTGTATTGTGTTTTAGCTGTTTTAATCGTTCACTGCCCAGAGTCACTGGTTTGAGATGGGCGGCTCTACAAATTAAATAAATAAATAAATAAATGTATAAAGTACACACACAGAGAGGGAAGGATACAAATACATAAAACATAAATTCTGCATTGGGAATATATTATGTTAAGTATATAAGTAAAGGTAAAGGTTCCCCCCGCACATTTGTGCAGTCGTGTCCGACTCCGGGGCTGGTGCTCATCTCCGTTTGTTAGCCAAAGAGCCAGCGTTGTCCGAAGATGCTTCCGCGGTCATGTGGCCACATGACGCGCGCGAAACGCTGTTACCTACCCACCAAAGTGGTACCTATTAATCTACTTGCATTTGCATGCTTTCGAATTGCTAGGTTGGCAAGAGCTGGGGCGAGTGCGGGAGCTCACCCCATCACGCGGGACTAGGGATTCGAACCTCCGAACTTGTGATCTTCCGATCGACAAGCCTTAGATTAGAATAAATTTTATTTTGCATAAATTTTTCTAGTTCTTTGTGTCTTTCACTTTTTAAAAAAATAAAAGCTCAGTCATGTTTTAGGTAAAGGTAAAGGTTCCCCCGCACAGTCGTGTCCGACTCTAGGGGCTGGTGCTCATCTCCGTTTGTTATTTTTATTTATTTATTAATTATTTAAATTTGTATCACCGCCCATCTCCTCCACACCTGGGGACTCTGGGCGGTTCACAATAATAAGATAAGATAAAATATAAAATTACAGCCACAATAATTTACATATAAAATCCAAACAAAAAGATGTTAATAATAAGGCGGGTTTCATGGCGCCAGCCACTCCCAAGAGGAACTATTGGCATTCCCGTCCCAAGCCAGGCGGCGGAACCAGGTCTTCAGGTCTTTCCGGAAGGTCGGGAGCGAAGAAACTCGCCTCAGCTCCAGGGGCAAGATATTCCAAAGGGCGGGTGCTACTGCAGAGAAGGCACGCCTCCTGGATCCCACTAGATGGAACTCTTTTGCCGATGGGATCCTTAGCATGCCCTCTCTGCATGACCGAGTGGGGTGGGTCGATGTTCCGGGGATGAGACGATCCCTCAGGTAAGCTGGTCCCATGCCATGTAGGGCTTTAAAGGTGATAACCAACACCTTGAATTGGACCCGGAAGCAAACTGGTACCCAATGCAGCTCGCACAGCAGAGGTGTTACATGGGCCGATCTTACAGCACCCATAACTGTCCGCGCGGCCGCATTCTGGACCAGCTGAAGCTTCCGGATACTCTTCAAGGGTAGCCCCATGTAGAGCGCATTGCAGTAGTCTATATGGGAGATGATAAGGGCATGAGTGACTGTTCGGAGGGCATCTTGTTAGCTGAAGAGCCAGCGTTGTCCGAAGATGCTTCCATGGTCATGTGGCTAGCATGACACGTACGGAATGCTGTTACCTTCCCACCGAAGTGGTACCTATTTATCTATATGTCAATGAAGATTCTCAGTCATCCAGTTGGAATTGTCTGTAGGTTGAGTCATGGCAACTGGATTTCTTTCTTTTGGTTGAAAGATTTCTCTGCTTGTCCAAGTAGCTTCTTCAGTCTGGGCAAAAGTTGGTGAGGGGACCCCATATATGTCTTCCAGGGTGGCTATATTGACCTTACACCTGATAGGCTTGTTAATTGGGCAATTGAGGTGCAGATAGTCTTTAGGATGTCGTACTCCTAAAACCTTTATTCATCCCCAAGTGGATCGTTAAATGTGGCCTTGCTGGTGAACTTGTGAAGTGGTCTTAATCTTCCTGGGGACTAATGAAAGAGCAGTATGATAAATGGGGGAAAAGTTGTGCCTGAGGCCGCCACCTCTATTGAGGGAAGGATTTTCCACTTTGGCATGAATGGATTCCTTAACCCCTCTCTCAAACCACCTATCTTCCTTGTCCAAAATGCGAACATTAACGTCCTCAAATGAGTGTCCTTTTTCTTTTAGATGATGGTAAACTGCTGATTCTGGTCCTGTGGTGTTGCTCCTCCTGTGTTGGGCCATCCTCTTTTGTAAAGGCTGTTTGGTTTCTCCAATGTAGAGCTCAGAACACTCCTCACTGCACTGGATTGCATATACTACGTTGTTCCTCTTATGTTTTGGTGTGGAACTTTAGGGTATCTCAGTGTGTTGGTGGATTTGAAATATACAGGTATGTTGTGTTTGCCAAATATCCATTTTATCTTTTCCGACAAGCCGGCCATATAAGGAATGACCAGGTTCTTCTGTTGATTCTGAGTCTCAGCTCTGTCTGCCATTGTTTTGGGTCTTGGGGTAGACTTAGAATTAATGAATTTGGATATCCACAGGTCTTCAGAGCTGTCCTCAGGTGCTGATTTTATTTCTTTTTGGCACCCATGGAGGTGGGGATGGTTTCTGCCCTGTGGGACAATGTCCTGATGACTCCTAGTTTGTGCTGCACCTCAATTGCCCAATTAACAAGTCTATCAGGTGTAAGGTCAATATAGCCACCCTGGAAGACATATATGGGGTCCCCTCACAAACTTTTGCCCAGACTGAAGAAGCTACTTGGACAAGCAGTGAAACATTTCAACCAAAAGAAAGAAATCCAGTTGCCATGACTCAACCTACAGATATACCTATTTATCTACTTGCATTTGCATGCTTTCAAATTGCTAGGTTGGCAAGAGCTGGGGCGAGTGTGGGATCTCACTCCGTCATGCGGGGCTAGGGTCTCGAACCTCTGAACCTGCAAACATCCAATCAACAAGCCTGGCCTCTTAACCACTGAGCCATCGCGCTCCCCGTCATATTTTACATTGTTTCTATTCCTTACTCTGAATCCAACTTTGTTACCTACCCTTATCTACCCAAGTTTGATCACAGTCACAGGCCCATGTCACAGGAATCTGTATAAGATTGTGTCAGAAGAGTATGCATGGATAATATGCCCTGTATGCTGTAGTTAAACTCTTCAAGTGTAAAAATAACTAACAAAATGTACATGACATAATTACTATAATTTACAAAACATAAAGAGCCAATTATTGGTTGCCCATCTGCACAGTTATTATCAAGAATCCATTTAGCTTGTATAGATCTATTTTACTGCTACTTCTGCAATATTTTGCTAATGGTAAATTCTACTTCAGTTACAGTGAGATATAGATTTTCAACAGAAAATCTATATACAGTGAAGTATGTAGATTTTCAACACATTTACCAGAATTCTTTTGATTTCCTTCCACTGTTAGGCTACCAGTAGGTAGGCTTGTTCAAGACAGATTTATTCTTTGTTGCCATTACTGAGATTTTTTCAGTGGAAATGGGAGCAATGAAAGAACTGGATCTACTGAATTTAAATCGGAATGGCCATAGCTTATGTAGGAGCCTTATACATTTTGGGATATGAGTAGCTCCATGATTATATATGCACAGACGTATTTATGGTCTGCAATCCTATTATTTAAAAAGCGAGTCATTTACTTAAGGGTTAAAAACAATATGAAAACCCATATAAACTCAATGACAACAGCCAGGTTTTCCAAAGCCCTAGTTAAAAGGTCCATAGCAGACTTTTTTGATCAACGCATGCCCTGGAAGCATACAAGCAAATGCTTTCCCACTAGTTTTTGTTGCTGAAGTTGAAATACATTTATTTCAGAGGAAAACAGAGCAAAATACTCTAACTTCCAAGAAAGATTCTTGGGAAGAATCTCTAGACTGTGGCATGAGTTCATAACTTCACTATGAGTTCACATGGGAGATAGATCAAATAAGCTTAAATTTAAACTGTTACATAATTGCAGTAAGAGACATAAAGAAAAGAGACATAAAGAAAAAAAATAACAAAGGAGTCTCCAAAGAAAATGTGAACTGAGCTATGAAGTAAAAGCAAAATGTAAGAGTGAATTACTAAGAATTTTTCAAGATATCTCCTACAACAGGGTTGAACAATCTGAATCCTAAACTCACATGTGGCCTTCCACATTCAACTTTGTTGAAGTTCCTCCAAAATTTGTGAATTTAAATACATGAAGAGTAATTAATTTGATTTAAATTAAATTTAGCTGTTATTCTTGCCACACTTTCTTTTGTTTCCTGGCCACACCCACATGTCACATGGCCTTTGGCATGACATATAAAGGCCTTGGCCTCAGAATTCATTCCCCTTTCTCATAAGAACTCACTTACCTTAAAAGCTCCGTGTAAGAGAATAAGCAAGGAGACAGAGTTATCCAGACGAGCCTTTTATCATGCTCTCCTCTGACAGCATGGAATTTAGGGGTAGTGGTAACAGGTTCCAGATACAATCCTGTGTTTGCTCACTGTTACTTTTATCATTTTTTAAAAAAATCAGAAATAACCAGTTCAGGAAAAAGAAATGGAATAGCTGCAGAATGTCTTTTCATTGTGATATTTCATATCTGATATGATAGGAAAGGATATTCAGATCTGTGGGATATGAATACCAAATACTCTGTGATCTAAACACAGAAAAGAACAAGCTATATGACAACCTACAGATACTCTGGATTCAAAGCCACAATTATATTATTCTCCTTGCCAAACAGAGTGTGGTAGTGGTGGCGGCGCTGCTGGTAAAATTATAACCATGGAAACAGCTGACCTGTAGCACTCATGCCAGCTAGTGAGAGAAAAACAAACACCAAAACGTGCACATGTAGTAAAAACTATTGAATACCAACAGCATAATCTTCAGAGTGATAGCTGGAGAGGCCATGTTTTGTTGAGACAATGCATTCAAGGAGTTTCAGAACAGCCATTCCTGGCCAGGCTGCCTCATACCCTTTCAGGTATGTCTGTGGATAATGGCAGTTCGACGCATCTAAAGGGCAAGGTTGTTACATTAGAAACCAACCTCAACTGTTAAAATATAAATTTAAATGTAAAAAGTAACCATTTGGAGTTCAACTTAGTTTTTTTCATGCAGTCCTTGGAATATGTGAAAGCTCAAAATGGGAACAGTCTGAAAGAGTTTCTGCTCCATTCAGCTAACGTGATCATGACTTATCATGAGGATGATTCTACCTGCATTCAGCTACTGGGATCCAGTGAGAACTCAGCATTCAGGGGAGGCAAGATGTGCACACAGGAGACATGTGAGGGGGTTGGAGTGTTGTGGCCAGGTTATAAATTCTTCTCTCCCACCTTAAGCCTTACCTTTCCTGAGAAATGTATGAAGGTGTGGTATATCAAACATGGGAATCAACAGGAACTCGAAATTTTGTTTAAAAATAAATTTTGTTTAAAATACTTTTTAAATTAAGGAAGTTAAAGGGTCAGGCAAGTACCATGGATGGTGTCTGCAGGCATATTGGTGCCGTAGATACCATGTTGGGGACCCCATTTATTCTCAAACAGCAGCCTCTAAATTGATGCTCTGCTTTAGGCATACTTTAGCAGCCACTCCAGTTATGATAAACCAGTAACCTTCTGTTTACCTGATTCTGCAGTTCTAGGTACCTCATTATAAATATATTTTTATGTCTTGCTGTGGTAGAATCACTTACCAAGAAAACCAACTGGAGAAGGTCAAAATGATCTTTTGATTGGTCCAGAGCTAGCAGCTTCTATAAGAGTCTGATGGTGTCTTGCGCCCATCAAAGAACCAAGAGCCACAAGGTTACATAGACTGTATATAGAATGTTGATCAAAGACACTGATATTCGCTACTGAAGGATCCTAACTCCAAAGGAATTGCTTTACAACTGATAAGGAAATGAAATCACCAAAAGCACAGTGTATCCTTTGTGTGTGAAATCACTACAATTACATTCCTAGAAAGGAAACATGATAGCTTTGATAGATAACTTGAGCCAAGGTTCTAATTATTATTCTAGCAAACTGACAATGCATCCTTACAGTAGGAAAAGATAAAAGGGCCAGGGTAATACAAATCCTTGAGTCTCTAAGACAGAGCTTTCCAAACTTTTCATGTTGGTGACACACTTTTTAGACATGCATCATTTCGCGACACACTCTTTCAGCAGGGCATCATTTCGCGACACACTCTTACAGCAGGGCACAAGACAGGAACTAGGATCTACGCGGAATCACAGCAGGTTTGGAGGCAGCAAGGCACAAGGCAGGCACTAGGACCTGTGCGGAATCCTGGCAGGGCAGGTTTGGAGGCAGCAGGGCACAAGGCAGGCACTAGGATCTACATGGAATCACAGCAGGTTTGGAGGCAGCAAGGCACAAGGCAGGCACTAGGACCTGCACGGAATCGCAGCAGGTTTGGAGGCAGCAGGGCACAAGGCAGGCACTAGGATCTACGCGGAATCACAGCAGGTTTGGAGGCAGCAAGGCACAAGGCAGGCACTAGGACCTGCGCGGAATCCTGGCAGGGCAGGTTTGGAGGCAGCAGGGCACAAGGCAGGCACTAGGATCTACATGGAATCACAGCAGGTTTGGAGGCAGCAAGGCACAAGGCAGGCACTAGGATCTACGTGGAATCACAGCAGGTTTGGAGGCAGCAAGGCACAAGGCAGGCACTAGGACCTGCGCGGAATCCTGGCAGGGCAGGTTTGGAGGCAGCAGGGCACAAGGCAGGCACTAGGATCTACGCGGAATCACAGCAGGTTTGGAGGCAGCAAGGCACAAGGCAGGCACTAGGACCTGCGCGGAATCCTGGCAGGGCAGGTTTGGAGGCAGCAGGGCACAAGGCAGGCACTAGGATCTACATGGAATCACAGCAGGTTTGGAGGCAGCAGGGCACAAGGTAGGCACTAGGATCTACGTGGAATCACAGCAGGTTTGGAGGCAGCAAGGCACAAGGCAGGCACTAGGACCTGCGCGGAATCCTGGCAGGGCAGGTTTGGAGGCAGCAGGGCACAAGGCAAGCACTAGGATCTACATGGAATCACAGCAGGTTTGGAGGCAGCAAGGCACAAGGCAGGCACTAGGACCTGCACGGAATCGCAGCAGGTTTGGAGGCAGCAGGGCACAAGGCAGGCACTAGGATCTACGCGGAATCACAGCAGGTTTGGAGGCAGCAAGGCACAAGGCAGGCACTAGGACCTGTGCGGAATCCTGGCAGGGCAGGTTTGGAGGCAGCAGGGCACAAGGCAGGCACTAGGATCTACATGGAATCACAGCAGGTTTGGAGGCAGCAAGGCACAAGGCAGGCACTAGGACCTGCACGGAATCGCAGCAGGTTTGGAGGCAGCAAGGCACAAGGCAGGCACTAGGACCTGCGCGGAATCCTGGCAGGGCTCAGAGGCAGCAGCCGCCGCGACACACCCAAACACTGCAGCCGACACACTAACGTGTTCTGACACACAGTTTGGAAAGCTCTGCTCTAAGATGTGAGCTCTGCCATTGATTAGTCACAGACAGGCATAGAGTGGCACAATAATAAGAAATAATATTCTGAAGGATGTTATATGAGAGATACAAAGAAAGACATTTATGGACTTAAAGAAACATTTAGCAATACTACACTTATAAGCATAATCACAACTTCGACAAATCCAAAATCTAACTCACTGCAATCTACATTTAAGAAAGCTGAAGTTTGTACCAAAAATATAGTGTGAGAGAATTACTCACAAAAACAGCCATTATATATTTGTCAGAAATTTAGGATGGATTATTTGTGAAGTAATTATTGTGTTTGTCATCCCTTCACAGTAGGCCAGGTCAGGAAACAGTGCAAAGTTTACAAGAATGCTACTGTATTGTTGCACGGTATTTATTTGCTTAAGAGACTTATATGCCCCACCCCCAGGGTATAAAAACAAAATCTCAAAAGCCGCCCAGAGTTTCTTTCTGCACCCTTTTACAATAAACAGAATCAATGTGTTGTTGTTGTAAGTCTCTTTCTCATAACCCCTCTTTTCTCAGGCCTGAATTGTCATTTACTTTCTTTTTTAACAGCTCTCCTAACGGCTCTTGCATATCTTTGTCAGGGCAATCTCTGCACTCCTCTACAGTTTTTGCTTTATAGTAGGCACAAAAGACTTAGGAAATGGATCAGTATTGTCACCTATACTATCATCTCAGTACTCAACAGGGAATATTTCGGTAATAGATAAGGTTGAGTTTTAAACTGCCTCATTCACAGATCGTACAGTTGCATCAGGTATTTTGCTGCTTTTATTAGTATATTATTAGTAATTGATATATTACCTAGGCAACTGGGTAATGCTTGCTCTCTTTCTCTACAGCACTGCAGCTTCATGTCATATCATTGCAACAGTTTGTTTATATGTGTGTGCGAGAGAAAATGTATTAGCACATTGCTTAGTTGCCTAGGCAATAAGGGACAGTGCCTAGCTTCTATCTAGTACTGAATCCCTGCTGCACAGAGTGGAAATTAAGCATATCTGTGTTGCCTTGACAACTGGGCAATGCTTCCTGTACTATGTTGCAACCCAACTTTGGAGAGCATACTGCCTAATTTGATAGACAACACAGAAACACTTGCCTAACTAGCAGAGAAAAAGGGAACAATTACTGTAGCTATGTTTAGTGATTAAACAGACAAAACAAAGGTATTTAGGGGTGGGATTTCATCATTCCTCTGATTTCATGTGTGTGTGCATGTATGCATAAAAACAGCCTTAGTACTCAAGGTTATGTTAACTCATTAATCAAATGGATCACATATAATTGGCAAGTTTTCCTCACAAAATATTTAATGGAAACTTAGTGACAATTCCTATCATCAAAGGGGAAAAATGGTATTGTAAATGAAGGTAATTTATGTGGCTTTACATGACCATTCCGTACTGATCTATGTGGGCAAGATACTGATATAGATTCAGATTAGTCTGGAAAAAGATTTCTAAATGTCTGCTGTTAAACTGAGTCTAGATCTCTTCCACATTCTTACCAACATCTGATAATCATTGAGTGCATAAGAATGAGCAATACTGTAGACATAAATAAATGCATTTTATCAAATTTGTGGGTAATGCACCCTAGAAGATGAGTACAATTAAACATTAGCTTGATAGAAATAGAATGAAGTTCAACTGAAACAACTATGAAGGGTTACACTAAGGGTTGGGGTGACAGAGGACATAATGGAGAGGCAGAGATCAGATGCACTACAGTACACCATTATTGACTTTGCAGTAATATTGATAATACTAAAGAAAAGGATCTTGGGATTGTAGTGGATCATAAACTGAACATGAATCAAGAAATGTGATATTACACCCACTCCTTGTTTAGTGGCTGAGTTCTGTTCCAACGACCAGGTCATTAAGCGAAATAGTTGTTAAGTGAACACGTGACTGAGAGAGAATGAGAGAGAGAGAGAGAGACTGTGAAGATCACTGGTTGCTGCTGCCTCATTCAGATAAAGTTATCTTGTACAGCTACGCCAGTGTTACTCTCACTTCGGCATTTGTTGTTGTCAGGTACATGAAATTTGGTTGTAAATCCATGCATTGGTCAGAAAATGAATTTTTTTTACTGCCATTTATTACCTTGGTTGCTAACCAAGGTAGTTGCTAAATGAGGAGTGGGTGTATTGTACTTTAGTTTTCAAATAATGAAAAGTAATTGTTCCAACTTATTCTAATTCTGAATCTTTTTGTTCTGATTTGATTCCACCTGTGGCCAAGAAAAGTTTGATTCTATTTCATATGAGAACATTTGAGCATATTACTTATGATGACCAGGATAAAAACAGGGGTGAGGCAAGCAGCCATTAGGTCTAAAACTGTTGCAATTAAAACCTTTTTCAGTCATTGTAAATTCTAAAAAAGGAATGGAGAAAATAGGGTTGAGCCATCTATACATGAAGGATGACTTGTGTGTAACTGAGAGGCTCCCTCTGCAGAAGCACTGAAAATGGAGGTTCATATACTAATTTTAATTTTTGCTACAGGCTTCTAGGGTCAAGAACTTAATGAGAATTCAGAGAACATGTCCTAATGTCAGGCAAAAAGAAAGGAAAAAGAAAAAAGCTATCAAAAGATGATGTACTTAGAAAGGGCTAGAGCAGGGCTTTCCAAAGTTTTCCAGCGGCGACACACCAACTGCTGTTGGTGTGTCGCCGCGGGAAAACCCGGAAGTGCCGCCGTTGCGGCAGTGCGCAAAAACCCAGAAGTGCTGCTGCCGCTTTCGGGTTTTTGCATGCCGCCGTTGGTGTGTCGTCGCGGGAAAACCCAGAAGCACTGATGATGATCAGCGCTTCCGGGTTGTGTGTCGCCACACCAGACTGTGTGTGGCGACACACTTTTGTGTCGCGACACACAGTTTGGAAAGCTCTGGGCTAGAGGATGGGAGCTTTATTCTCCTCCTACCTCCCAGCTCTACTACAGGAGTGTAAGTTGCCTTTGTGGCCATAAGAATGAGCAGTGTGATCACTGATAAATGTTGATAAATGTACAGTAAGATCCCAAAAGAAAACTATTTTGAATTCCTGCCAAAAGGGGCCTGTTGCAAGGAGGACCAAACTTTGCTGTGAAGAATTATTTATATTTCCAAAATGTATACTAATTATAGCATAAAATAGTGTGGGAGGTAAGAGCAATTCATATTCAAAATGCTTGTTAAATGATGGCTTAAAAAGGAATAGGGGTGGGAATTTACTGCTGGGAAGGACAAAAAAGGAACCATTTTTAGACATTTCTTTAAACTATGCTCATTTGAACTTCAAAACACCACCAAGGTGGAAATAACTGCAAGGTAAAGAAAGTGGCTGTAATCAGACTTCTTTTACAATCTTAAATACAACTTTTCAATAAATTTGACAAAGTAGCACCTGGGAGTGAATTTTTCCCTTCTTCCAAATAATTAACAGAAAGCAATGATAAGATGTTCATTTTGAGGTTCACAGGCTGGAACCTAGATTGGTGTGAATATAAGTACTATCAGGTCATTGCCTAACACTGCAATAATGATGTGGCAACACTGCAGCCTTGCTTTCGATTGATTAGTGTGATGAGAATAATATGTACAATGATAGCTACGTTGCCTAATCAAGGGAGGACATGAACCTATCTACTGAAGCCTAGGGTAACTGATCATAAAGAACAGCACAAGCATATTTGAAGGCCTTAAAACTGACCTTAAAATTTAAAACCTATTATAACTTGTCCTAACAGATTTTCTTTTTTTATATAAGAACTTTATTAAAGTTTCAAGATAAAGTTAAAATACAGAATACAGAAAAGCTTGAATACAGAATTAAAGAAAAAAGACAAACTAAGAAAGTGCAGAAATAGCAAGAAAATATAAGAAGAAGGTGACTTCTGACCTTCTCCAACAAAGAAATAAATACTTATTATACTAAGTTAATCTCTTGCCCTTAGTTAAACCTTGGCTAACATTATTTCTATAAAAACAAACAATTTAATCATCAAAACCCAAAATCAGAACTTCATATTTTCCATTACCAGCAAATAGTCCAAAAGCGGTTTCCAAATAGAAACAAATCCAGTCACAGTATTTTCTCTTATCAATGCTGTCAATTTTGCCATTTGTGCCAACTCCATTAATTTCACCATCCATTCTTCCCTTGTGGGAATTTGTGCATCTTTCCATCTTTGTTCATACAAAAGTCTTGCTGCTACAAAAACAAAGTCCCATATTGTCTCTCAAGTTGTTGGTCCATCAATCCCAAAAGAAATAGTTCTGGTTTCATCTGTATATCCACTTTGAGAATCTTTTGAATTGTAATACGCATTTGCTCCCAAAATTTCTTGGCCTTTTCCCAAGTCCACCAGAGATGGTAAAAAATTCCTTTACCTTGGGAGCATTTCCAACAGACATTTGATACCCCTTTAAACATTTTTGACAACTTATCAGGTGTTAAATACCAACGATACATCATTTTATAAAAATTTGCTTTCAAATTGTAATTCAAAGTAAATCTCAAACCCTTGTTCCACATATTTTCCCATTGCTCAAGCATAATATTATACCCAAAGTTCTTAGCCCATTTAATCATACAATCTTTGACACATTCATCTTCCAAATTCATTTGCACATTTTATATATCTTGGTAATAAAATGTTCATCATTAGTACAGAGGTCCATTTCAAACTGAGTTTTTCCATTAACAACATCTTTTTATCCAGATTGAATCATTCTGCCAATTGTGCAAATGTAAACCAATGACAAATATAGCCTTCCAGTTAACCCTCCTATTTGAGCCTTTCCCCCAGCGTCAGCATGGCAGAGTTGCCAATAAAACAGTAGCTTTTGCTGAATTTTGTTTGAAGTTCTACAACAGTTTTAGATACATGAAATTTGGCTCTTAAGCCAGTAACTTATTTTTATAAAAAGTTGATAAAATTGCTATTTGGGCTGTGCAATAAGATGTGTTAGAACATATGGGTATGCTCAGGTTCTCCCTGTTTGTTTTCTAAACTCTATAGGTTGGTGTAGATATATTTGAGATTGTGAATGGTACACTCTAGTGCAGGGTTTCTCAACCAGGGTTCCGTGAGAGGTCACTAGGGGTTCCCTGGGAGATCATGATTTATTAAAAAAATTATTTCGAATTTGGGCAACTTCATGTTAAAGAGGTAAGTTTCATACTTTATTTTTAGTTTAAGAACACTGTCAATGCATATACACAGGCCTGCACATGAAACAAATATAATAATTTTGTAACTTCTGGCCTATATTTGAGCCTGAATGTGCAGGGGTTCCCCGAGGCCTGAAAAATATTTCAAGGGTTCCTCCAGGGTCAAAGGCTGAGAAAGGCTGCTGTAGTGGCTTTGCTGCTGTAGTTTCATGCAATCTAAGTCCTCCTCCACTCTCATGGTTCTCCCTTTATCTCCTGCATTGTTGGCTTCAGTCCACAATGCTTTTGCCATCCTCATCCTGCATATGTATTTTGGGTTCAATTCAGATAGGAGCACAGACATTGCATATTCCTTGCAGATCACCATAAAGGTTCCTTCACTATCCATGATGCTTAGAGTCTCCCATACACACTCTACAAACTCCCATCAAAACTCCCTGTTTGCTCTCCCTGTTCAGTAGCTCAGTCAGCTCCCTCCCTGGGCAGCTGGCTTACTTATATGACCCCTGAAATTGCTTCAACTAGGTCAGCACAAGCAATGCTCCGATCATACACAGTGGGCCATCAGCAACACAATGGGCAATCAGCAGCAATCAGGAACACAATGGGCAATCAACAGCACTCAGGAATCAGTCACCAGCAGCAATCAGCCAGCAGTCTTAACTTCCTGGCTCTCTCCTTCCTCCTTTTCTCCCTCTTCCCACTCCTTAGTTGAACTCCCACACAAAATGTGCTCATTCAGAAGTACAGTACTTTCTGATTAACATTACAGGCTAAGAGGTTTGGACAATCATCAATGATGTTAGTCTCCTTTTTTTTTCTCCATCTTCTCTAACATACTACCTGCAAATGACTTAGATCTCCATTAGATTCATGTAAATTTACTTTTACCATCTGGAAATACAGCCTATTTACAATGGGAAATAATTTGAAGAAAACACATTTAAAAAAACCAAATAGCAGTGGCACACAGATAGGCTCAAATGTGAGTCCAGTAATATAGCTGAGAGTCAGGAAATTTAAACCCAATCCTTGCATAAAAAGTCATAATTTAAAGGAAAAACACCTAGGGCCTAACCACACCAGAAGAATTTTCATAATATCTTATATATTTAAAATACTAAGCAGGTATTAACATAGGATATGTTATATCATTCTAGCAGCATTATTCATTTTAACATTGTTACTTCCCATAAACTCATAGGGATTTTTAACCATTCCTGTATATAAATATAAGATAAATAAATATAAATAATTAAAAATTATAATAAAAATAATAACCTCTAACCAAGAACTGTATACTGAAATAGTTATTCAAAAATATTTACATGGGTTCAAACAAAATGTAAGCCCCCCCTTTTTTTTCCAAATATCCAGATACTTTAGAACCAATAAAGCAGGGCTTTCCAAACTTTTCACGTTGGCGACACACCAATGGGTGCGCGCAAAAACCCGGAAGCACCACTGCCGCCGCGGCACTTCCGGGTTTTTGCGTGCCGCCACCACAGCTTCTTCGCTCAACGCGGGCGGGCGAAGAGCGGCCGTGGGGGGGTGGGCGGCTCTTCGCCACAGATCCCGCCGGAGCTGATCTCCCTGGACCCCGGGCAGCTGGGCTTGCCTCCCTCCGCAAGGCCCAGGCGCGTTGGAAGCCGGCCCGGGCCTCCTCCTCCTCCTCCGCTGGCGCTTCAGGCTTCCAGCGCACCTGGGCCTCACGGAGGGAGGCAAGCCCAGCTGTCCGGGGTCCAGGGAGATCAGCTCCGGCGGGATCTGTGGCGAAGAGCCGCCCACCCCCCCACGGACGCTCTTCACCCGCCCGCGTTGAGCGAAGAAGATGATGGGGGGCGGGAAACGAGGCCTGCCCGCTTACCTGCCTGCTTGCCTCCCTCCGCGAGGCCCCCCGCTGCCTTCCCGGATTCAAGCCGGATCGGGGGCCTCGCGGAGAGAGGCAGGCAGGCAGGTAAGCGGGCAGCCCTGGCCTCTGCCGCCGGGCCCGCCCCCCTCGGCCGCTTCCGCCCGCCCGCGTTGAGCGAAGATGATGATGGGGGTGGGAAACGAGGCCTGCCCGCTTACCTGCCTGCTTGCCTCCCTCCATGAGGCCCCCCGCTGCCTTCCCGGGATCCAAGCCGGATCGGGGCCTCGCAGAGAGAGGCAGGCAGGCAGGTAAGCGGGCAGCCCTGGCCTCCGCCGCCGGGCCCGCCCCCCTCCGCCACTTCCGCCCGCCCGCGTTGAGCGAAGATGATGATGGGGGGCGGGAAACGAGGCCTGCCCGCTTACCTGCCTGCTTGCCTCTCCTCTCTCCGCGCAGGGGCTTCTGCGGCTGGAGATGGCGCTGCCTCCCTGCCACGCCGGGCCTCGCTCAGTGCGAGAGCCAGGGGGCGGGGTTTGCGGGCGGGGGTCTATCACGTGGAAGGGGCGGGGGTGAGTTCAGCTGCGGAAGAGCCACACTCAAGGGGCCAAAGAGCCGCATCTGGCTCGCGAGCCGCCATTTCTGACCCTTGCCCTAGGTAATGGGATATGTACCACATTTTAATCCAATCAAAGTGAGAGGAAACCCACATTTAACCAAATTATGCTCCAGTAATTTAAATTGTAGCATACTAAAGGTTTTCTCTGCTTTGAATAAAACAATAGTAAACTAATTAAATTTATCTGATTTGTATAAAGTATATCCATCAAGAATATAATATTATCCATTGCTTGATGCACTTTTATAAAACCAGATTGCTCAGAATAAATACTGAAGGTTTGAAGTTGTTAAAGTCACCAGTAAAGGAAAAGCCAGAAAGACTTGTGGAATTGTGATGCATAGGCTTTTGGTTTGTTTCTGCTCAGAACTGGTACCAGAGCATCAACAAATAAACTGCTGATCAGAATAGAAATATTTATGGGCAGAAGCAAAGGTATGACTTAAATTTCCAGCATTACAAGGAAGCACAATGCTCTGATGGCACACCCCTGCCATTGGCTATGGGTCTATGGGCCATAGGGAAGTTATTTCCCCTGATCATTAGGAAGACATTATGGCAAGAGGAAGAGGAAGAATAAGTGCTTCCACTGCTGCATCTGATTGTTGAAGTATCTCAATTGGTAATCCATCAATTCCTGGAGCCTTGTTTTTCACCAGTTCCTTCAGTGCAGCTTGAACTTCTCCCTTCATTACCGATGATTCTTAATCATATTCTACCTCCTGAAATAGCTGATCATCGACTAACTCTTTTTTATACAGTGATTCTGTATATTCCTTCCATCTTCTCTTAATACTACCCACGTCATTTAATGTATTGCCCATAGAATCTTTAAGGATAGCAACTTGGGACTTGAATTTTCTCTTCAGCTCTTTCAGCTTGAGAAATGCTGATCGTGTTCTTCCTCCTTGATTTTCTAACTCTAGGTCTGTGCTTATTTCACCATAATATTTTTCCTTATCTATTCTCGCTGCCCTTTGAAATTTTCTATTTAGTTCTCTTACTTCATTCTTTCTTCCTTTAGCAACTCGGCATTTAAAAGAGTCTCATCTGACATCCATTTGGATCTTTTCTTCCTTTTCTGCCTTTTTAATTATCTTTCGCTTTCTTCGCATATTATGTTCTCAATATCTTCCCACAACTCTTCTGGTCTTCTATCATCAGTATTTAGTGCCTCGAATCTATTTTTGAGGTGATCTCTAAATTCAGGTGGAATGTTTTCAAGGTCATACTTTGGCATTCTTGATCTTACTTTAATTTTCTTCAGCTTCAGCTTGAACTTGCACATAAGCAGTTGATGATCTGTCCCGCAGTCTGCTCCTGGCTTTGTCGTAACTGATAGTATTGAGCTTCTCTATCGTCTCCTTCCACAAACGTAATCAATTTGGTTTCTGTGTAATCCATCTGGTGAGGTCCATGTATATAGTCGTCGACTGTGTTGTTGGAAAAAAGTGTTGCAAATAAATAAATAATTGATCTTACAGAATTCTAGCATACGGTCTCCAGCCTCGTTTCTGTCACCAAGGCCAAATTTTCCAACTACTGATCTTTCTTCTTTATTTCCAACTTTTGCATTCCAGTCGCCAATAATTAACAAAGCATCTTGGTTGCATGTTCGATCAATTTCAGATTGCAGCATTTAATAGAAGTTTTCAATTTCTTCATCTTCAACATTCGTGGTTGGTTCATAAATTTGAATAATAGTAGTATTAACTGGTCTTCCTTGTAGGCGTATGGATATTAGTCTATCACTGGCGGCATTATACTTTAGAATTGACCTTGAAATATTCTTCTTAATGATGAATGCCACACCGTTCCTCTTCAATTTTTCATTCCCAGCATAGTATACCATGTGACTGTCAGATTCAAAGTGTCCAATGCCAGTCCACCTCAGCTCGCTAATACCTAAGATGTCAATCTTTAGGCATTCCATTTCACTCTTAACAACCTCCAGTTTTCCTTGGTTCATACTTCGTACATTCCATGTCCCAATTTTTAATGGATGTTTGTAGCTGTTACTTCTCATTTTGAGTCATGCCACATCAGCAAATGAAGGTCCTGAAGGCTTTACTCCATCCATGTCACAAAGGTCAGCTCTACTTTGAGAAGGCAGCTCTTCCTCAGTAGCATATTGAGTGCCTTCCGACCTGAGGGGCTCATCTTCCAGCACTATTTCACAAAACGTTCTGTTGTAGTCCATAGGGTTTTCATTGACACGTTTTCGGGAGTAGATTGCCAGGCCTTACTCCCTAGTCTGTTCTTTGTCTGGAAACTCCACTGGAACCTGTCCACCATGGGTGACCCTTCTGGTAGTAGAACTACCGGTGGCATAGCTTCCAGCATCATAGCAACATGCAAGCTACCACAGTACGACAAACTGACAGACAGGTGGTGGTAAGGTCTACATACAGTTCTTAAATAACTGATTCTCCCTGCAGTTGATTCTTAATTCATTTTATGTATATTAAATTATGACATATCCAACTCTCATTTCCATAAAAGAAAGTGGGCAGGAGATGCTCTTATATACAGCCATTTTCATTTATTTTGACATTCATTCCTTGCAAGAAATATCCACTATCTTTCTACCAACATTTGCTTGTCTTACAATTTCTCAATTTCCCCATTTTTATTAAACATTCCACATAGGTACACAAATTCATCTACTTGCTCTTATTTTTCACTACTGTATTTATATAAACCTGTAATTCGATTAACTATGAATCCATTAACTTATCTTTGATAATGTAATTTTCAGATCCATATTACTCATTGCACCATACAATCTATATATTTGCTGCAAATCATTTGACATTGTGTGCATACAAAAATACACACACATTCGTATCTCCAAATGACACACTTACATGTTATCTATAAAACTGGGGCAAATTGCAAATACTATAAAATAAATATGTGCATACATTAAACAACCACTCATCATTGAACCATTTACTAAGTATAGCATTGATTCTCACACATCCTTCACTTCCTTCATATAGTAGTTTTATTATATTTGGCAACCAACCTTCAACTCCACAAAAAGGCAACATGTTCCATAATTCTAGCCTTTCCTCATACACTTTTTGTCTCAGGGCACTTGCAACATGATCTGATAGCAGAGGACATTGACATCAGTCCATTGCCACGGACAGATTACTTTCTGATTGCCTTCTGGCTCACTGGTGTCACCCGCGTGAGCAGATAGGGCCTGTTTGATTGGCCTACCCCAGGCAACTGACAGACCTTATGCGGTTCTTAGAGGGAGTTTGGGGGGATCAGACTGCAGCTGATGAGAACCCTGGAGGAAGCAGATTATCTAGACCAGGGTTTCTCAACCCGGGTTCTGTGGAACCCTAGGGTTCCGTGAGAGGTCACTAGGGATTCCCTGGGAGATCACACTTTATTTTAAAAATTATTTAAAATTCAGGCAACTTCACATTAAAGAGGTAAGTTTCATTCTTTTTTTTTAGTTTAAGAACACTGTTAATGCATATATACAGGCATATAATAATATAATAATTTTGTAACTTCTGGCCTATATTTGAGCCTGAATGTGTAGGGGTTCCCCGAGGCCTGAAAAAATATTTCAAGGGTTGCTCCAGGGTCAAAAGGTTGAGAAAGGCTGGACCCATTTCAGTCAGGTTTCAGGCTGGGATTCAGTATGGAGACAACCTTCATCACACTTGTAGATAATTTGTGGTGGAGCTAGTATGGAAGTAGTGCATCTATTCTTGTGCTCTTTTATCTCTCAGCGGGTTTTGATATTGTCAACCATAGTATCCTTTTGGACTGGCTTCAGGGGTTGGACACTGGGGGCACCAGTATAGGCTGGTTCTCTTCCTTCGAGATCATCTGCTGGTTTGGGGGTTTGGTATCATTAATGTGCTGATGATAATGCTCTTGACCCCAGGCTAGCCAAATGAGTCTGTCAAAGTTCTGTCCTAGTGCCTGGAGGCTGTGCGGGCCTGAATGGGGAGGAACCATCTCTAACTCAATCCTATCAAGACTAATGGCTGTTGATATTAGGGCTGCCTAAATCTAGGAATATTCCATGCAATCCCATCCAGGTTTGCACTTCCCCATTCAAGAGTAGTGTGCAATCTGGGGTTCCTCCTGGACTCACAGCTCCTGCTTGATGAGCAGATGGCAGCTGTGGCCAGGAAGGCCTTTTCACAGCTTCATCTGGTATGCCAGTTAACACCATTTCCTAGATCAGGAGGCCCTTCAGCCAGTCACTCATGCCCTAATCACCTCATGGCTCAACTGCTGTAATGTGCTCTACATGGGACTGCCCTTGAAGACCCCTCAGAAGCTTCAACTGGTCTAGAATGCAGCAGTGGAAGAAGTGGTGGGTATGCTTGGCATGTCCATGTCATACCTTTGTTCCATGGGTATGAGTTGCCAGTTTGCTTCCAGGTACAATTCAAGGAGTTGGTTATTTTATTTATTTATATTTATTGAGAATTTTACATACAGTAAAAGTCGAATCTAAAGAAAAATATAGAAAAGAAAGAAAAGTAAAAGGTACAAAAAAAGAAAAAAAGAAAAGAAACTAAAGTTATGAAATATAATGACTTCCTACCTTCTCTTCAACAGATAATTACAATCTTATAATCCTCCCTCTCTCCCTCCCTCTTAGATGTTATACAAATCCCTTCAACCCCTCACCTAGTCCATATCTTTTTTAAATCCTCAAACCAATAAATCATATTAATTTTTTCTTCTTTCAGCAAAAAGTCCATGTAAGTTTCCAGTCTTTCAGAAACGTTTTTGTTATTTTTTCTCTGACCAAACAGATCAGCTTTGCCATCTCAGTGAGTTCTGAAATTTGCACAATCCATTCCTGCACTGTGGGAATTTCATTATTCTTCCATCATTGAGCATACAATAATCTTGTTGCAGTTACCATATACAAAATCAATCTGCCATGAGTCTTTTCTTGTTCATTGTCCATAAGCCCCAATAAAAAAAGTTTTATTGTTCACAATATCTTTAAAATCTTTAAAATCCTTTCATTGTGTGAATTTGTATCCAAAATTACTTAGCTTTCTCACAAGTCCACCATGAATGGTAAAATGTCCCTTCACGTTTTTCACATTTCCAACACTAGTTTGAAATACCTTTATACATTTTTGATAATTTATCTGGTATCATATACCAACAATACATCATTTTATAAAAGTTTTCTCTTAAATTATGACACAATGTAAATTTGATAGCAGTTACCCACATTCTCTTCCAAATATCCATCTGTATATTATATCCAAAATTAATAGCCCATTTTGTCATGCAATCTTTCACCTGTTCATCTTCTGTTTCAAACCTTAACAAAAGTTTATACATTTTTGCTATTACAGGTTCATCATTTATACTTAATTCAATTTCAAATTCTGTTTTGTGTTTTTCAATTCCAGTTGTCTTTTTATCCATATTAAACCTTTTTCTTAACTGAGCGTACTGTATGAGAACCATTGAAAACTATGTCCTTCTACAGTCAATTGTTCTCTTGACTTCATCTTAAATTCTCCATCTTCCTGTATTAATGGTCTTGATACTTTAGCCATTTCTTTCTATCTGCTCTTTCTCTTCTGTAAAATGCTTCTTGTGCTGAAATTAGTAAAGGTATCTTCAGACACAGCCTGAGTTTATATTTATTCCATACTCTCAAAATGACAATTCTTACATAGTGATTTTTGAAATCTACATTAACTTTAACTTTATATTGGTTATATGCTTCCAATTCTAACATTCTTTTGTTTCTCAGCAAAACCCATTCTTTCATCCAAGTTAAACAGCAGGCTGCAAAATACAACTTAAAATCAGGCAATCCTAATCTTCTTTTATTTTTATCTTGCAGAATTTTATATTTGACCCTTGGTTTCTTGCCGTGCCATACAAATCTTGTCAGGATGCATATAATGTACTGCCATAGCGACAGGAGGTGACATCCTGCTAGTCTATCGAAAACCGCAGCGTCAGTGGGACACTTTGTGGTGGGCGTACCTGCAGGGTCGTTGGAAGCGCTTTGTAGTGGAAACTTGCCAGACTTGTACAGTAGGTGAGAGTGCTTGTAAAGGGGTCTTGGTGTATTCGCAGGAACGCAAATTATGCTGATTCAAGTATTGTGTGAAGCAGTCCAGCACCAAGGACAGATCAAAGAATGCTATCATCATGTTGGTTGATTCGAGACTGGGAAGATCTAGAAATTGTGAGACGAAGGGAGGGGCTGTCAAGCCGTGGATCCCCGATGGGGGTGGAACCCTGAAGAATTTTAACTGTTGGTTTGCATGACTCCCTTCATTTGAGTCTTTAAGGTGTAATGGATCACTAGCTGTAATAAAGAACTCTTTATATCCTTAATGAATTGTGTCAAGAGTTTCTAGCTTAACAGCTAAAAGATCACGACCATGACAAATCTGGATAAATCTTTTTGCCATTGTTTAAAAGGTGCATCATTTTTCAAAACAGGTGTCATTTGGAATAAAAACATCCTTCTAGGTAATACATTCAGTTTTATCACAGAAATTCTTCCAAGCAATGATAGTTGCAACTTTTCCCATCTTAGTAGATCTTTCTTAATTTCACTCCATACCTCAACAAAAGTATTCTGAAATAACATACAATTCATATTAGACATAATAATACCTAGATACTTTACTTTTTTCTCAATCTGAAACCAGTTTTTCAGTCAGTTCTTTTTGATCTTCCATTCTCATATTTTTGTTAACATTTTCGTTTTCTCTTTATTAATTTTAAATGCAGCTAATGCACCAAATTCTTTTCCATTAACTTTTCCATTAATATATCTATTCCTTCCAAGGGATGTTCAACTATTAAAACCAAATCATATGCAAGTGCCCTTAATTTATATACTTCTTTCTTCACCTTCACCCCCATTATTCTCTCATCTTGTCTTGTATCTCTGTTGAGAATTTCCAAAGCCAAAATAAACAACAATGGTGAAAGTGGGCAACCTTGTTTTGTCTCTTTCTGTATTTCATAAGGTTTAGTGCATTCACCATTAACTATAATTTGTGCTCTTTGTGATGTATATATTGATTTTACCCATTTAATAAAATGTTCTCCAAAATCCAAAGTTTTAAACAAAAAAGTCAGTTCAAATTATATATACTGATGGATCATGCAGCTGATGTTCAGGTACCCAAACTTGTCCATCAGTTTCATCTGCAATATGGCCATAGAGTGAATCCCTCAAAACTGATTCAACTGCTTCTGATTCAGAATGGGAAGGCTCCTTGCCCTCTCCCCTCACCTATCGCAGTCTACTTCCTTGGAGATTGCTCAGGTGGAGGAAGGGGGCCGTTATACTCATTTCTGGTCCTTCCCTGGTGGAGTTTGGAACTGATCTTGACAGGTTGCCTGGCCCTTCATCTCAGAATGTGAGGGAGTCTTTGCTTTTTGCATTCCATGGAGGAAGGGGGTGGGGGAAATGAGCAGGGAGGTGATGGGATGTGAGGGTGATCTGGCTGCGACATCTGTCACATTGATCACCAGGGTTGATTCGGTTGATCTGGCTGGCTAGGCGAGTGCCCCCTTTCTCCATATGTGTCCCTCCCAAAGCTGCACACTCAGTGGAAGAGGACAATCATCCCAGTTAGAAGGAGCGTACTGATCTTCAGTCAAGGGTATACGATAGCTGCATGCTTCCCTGCTAGAACCTCCAAACAAACAAGCTCAAGGGAAAGGGAGGAAGGGAGGCTGGGGGAGAAATGGAAGGAATATTAGATATAAACAACTAAAAAATAGGAGGGGTACCTTAAGTAGCATTGGTAGGTTATTCATTGGTAGCTTATTTCATAAATAGCAGCTAACTCCAGGAGGCAAGAAACTTAGGAAGAAACAATTTTAAACATTCCAGGAGACTCCACCTTAAAGAACTCACTAACAAATGAAAATTGAAAATTCATTTTGCAGCATCTAAGAATGTATTCCTAATAAACTGAAGACACTGAAGACACCTTATTAAACTCTGTGTAATATTTGCTTCCTTGATCTTGTCCAGGTATGTGAGGCTTGACCAAGTGCTGCAAGGGCATGGCAATGCTGCAGTGAATCAACACCTGGATGAAGAAGCCCATGGGTTATACAAAATAGGATTGCACTATGTAAAATGGCACATCCACTCTCTCACCCGAAGTAATAAAACCAGTAGAAAGTAGGTAAAGGTAAAGGTTTCCCCTGCACAGTCGTGTCCGCTCTAGGGGCTGGTGCTCATCTCCGTTTGTTAGCCGAAGAGCCAGCATTGTCCGAAGACGCTTCCGTGGTCATGTGGCCGGCATGACACGTGCGGAATGCTGTTGCCTACCCACCAGTGGTACCTATTCATCTACTTGCATTTGCATGCTTTCAAATTGCTAGGTTGGCAAGAGCTGGGGCTAGTGTGGGAGCTCACTCCGCACGCAGGGCTAGGGATTCGAACCTCCGAACTTGCGATCTTCCGATCAACAAGCCTGGCGTCTTACCTGCTGAGCCACCACGCCCCTGAAAGTAGAAAGTACAGTCATACAAAACCCTTGTGAACAGGAGTCGAAAACCTGTAATGCACTCATTTGAACAGAACTGGAACAAATATCTGGCAAAACCTGGCTCTTTTAAAAGCATAGGCAGATTCAGAAACCTGATGTCCAATGTCTCCAACAGCCCAAATTGGCCATGGAGAACAGTGCCTGGTAATCAGAGGAGGAGGGAGAATGTTCACAGCATCTTGAAGTAGCCAAAAGGAGCTGAGCAGATCCTGACTGCATTATTACCAGTGTTTTCAACAAGGTGTCAGAGATAATTTGTATGGCATTATTGGAGGAAGGAAAACACTATGTTAAAAATGGAGCAGCTAGCTGGGATTGAGTTGAAGATGAGTTTTCCACCTACGCTCCTTTAAAATCTAAATATTTAGATATGTCTGCAATTTATTATTGTAGAATAGAAATTTGTAGAATGATAATTGCTCCTTCTGTAAGGGAAGGTCGGTGATGTGCTGCTCAATGTTTAAGAACTGGCTCTGCTGGTTCCATTGCCACTGCCACACCACTAGCCATGCAAGAACTGATTGGCATGCTAGGTGTTGAGGCTCATCTCTGCTGTCAAGCTCCAGAGCAACAGATTGGAACTGGAGTTTTGTGGAGGCCTGGAACTGGAATGGATCAAATTCTGATCCATCCAATCCCGCCCAGGGAGTGAAAGCATTACTCTGCTTCATGATATGGGATCTGAAGTACCCTTAACACATATATATTCATATGTTTCTGCTCTCCTCCCCCCGCCCCGAAAAAAAAAGTCCTTTGGTGCTTATGTCATAACTCATGTGTATCTGAATTCAGGGAAGATTCAAATATAGGCTTAGATTGTTGTTTGATAGGCCTGTTCAAATAAAACAAATAGATAAAACAGCCTGCTCAAAAGAGTCCCTGAAAGAATCCTGCATCATCAAAATCTAACTGGAGGAACCCTCAACAAGAAGAGAAGATGCAATTGAGTGAGTAAATAAAATTATAATGGAAGAAGCTCTTCTGAGATTTGCATGGCACATAGGTTGTTGTGAACATTTAGAAATATACAGTACGCTCATATAAGAAAGGAATTCTGCTCAAGAACCTACAGATAGAGCTATGCTTCCCTTGATCCTATGAGCCATCCCTGATTTCATGTCTCAGAAATCTTTGCTCCCTGGGAAAGAGAAGTAGAGGTAATTCCCATGCTTCAGCAGAGTATCAGCTCACCTCTCTGAGTACCTACCAGGATCTCTGGTATGATATTAATGTTATCCATGTCATTTCTGCCAAGAAGGCAACTTCTGTGAAAATGGCTTATGTAAAATATTTCCTGCCAAGATTACAAGGATTTTGCAGATCTTGCCAGGAAAAGATGCTCTCCCATGATCAGTAATGAAACAAGATGCTATGCTGGGTCTTGGAAGCACTATCTCTACCACCCTCTCCTGTTGAATCGTGGGAAAGGTGGGCATAAAGACAGGTTGAATCTTGAGAAAGGTATGCATATAGACAAGGTAGTTTTTGAAGACTCTGCCACCTTTGCAAACCAGAGTTCTTGTAAAAGAATTAATCCCTTTCAAACTAGGTGGTGAAATCTAGTATCTGTAACTGTTCCGGCATATCTTCATCACTGGCTATCCTTGCTATGAGCACTATGTCAGAATACGTCAGCTGAATTGTAGCACTTAATTGACAGTGGCTGATTACAGAAAAATAAGGGTCAGACCTGGAAAAAGGCAATGGCAAACCACTTCCATACTGGTACCTAGAAAACTACACGGCTGAACTCAACACAAGAGATATTGGTAAAGATATCGAAATACTATATAGCTTGTTATTATTGTTATATCCTTCTGTATAAATAAGTATATAATATATAAATAAGTGTATATAAAGTTTATATATAAGTTTGTTATTTTATATCAGTTTTATTTCAGTCATAGACCAGCATATAACTAATAACATAACAATTATGCTAAAATAGAAATAAAAATAAAAAGTCATATTGATAGAATAAAATAAGGTAAAGATAAAATTATTACAGAGTATAGGTATTAAAATGCAAAAGAATCCTATAAAATTACAATTAATTTTACAATTAATAATCTAAATGCTATAAACTAAGACAGATAACTATAAAAGGACATAAGTAATACTGGAATTTATAACATTCTTTGAAATTCTATTTTTTATTAGCTTCTGAAAATGCGTCAATATTATCCTAATATCTGTATTTACTTATTTATTGTATATCTGTATATTAGCTTATTCACAGCTTCAATAAATGGTGTTGCTTAGATATTTGGCTGTTAAAGTAAATTAAACACATTAAGAGATGGCATTGTTAATAAATGAAAGGCAAACATTTTGAGTTTGGGGATCTGCAAGGGATAAGATACATATTTATAATGATGAATACTGCAGAGTTTGACAGGTCCCCTCATCTAAGGCATTTATTAAAACATTGAAGAGCACTAGATCCAAGATGAAATTCTGGGGTACCCCACCGGATACCTTGGTCCATATTAACATTGAACCATTATGGGTAGGCTGACCATACGTCCCGTTTTGAATGGGACAGTCCCGTTATTTTAGCATTTTTCAAGCATCCCGTTGTTTTCATAAAAATCTCAATTTTGTCCCGTTTTTCAAACCCGGTGGGAATGGTGCGGAAGGAGAATCCAAGCCAGAGCACGGACCGGGGGGCGAGGTTTGCAGGCAGGAGCCAATCGTGCGGACCGGGGGTGGGGTTTGCAGGCAGGAGCCAATCGTGTGGACCGGGGGCGGGGACCCCTGTCTTTTTCATGAATACAGAATATTACATAAGACCCCGTCCCATTATGCTACCCTGAAATATGGTCAGCCTAATTATGGGGAGGCTACAGTTGTTCAGCCAGCTGCAAATTCATCTAGTAGTGGGACCATCCATTCCACATTGTCTGCTATTGTCTATACAATATACCAAGATAAAAATCTAAGTTGTAGTCTAGGCACACAAGACAGAAATAGTAGACAATAGAGGCTTTTTGTTGAAATATAGTGGGTGAATGGGAAGAAGTCAAAGGAAGTAAAAGGGAGTGAATGGGGAGTTGAGGCAGGATACATAGACCCACAGGGCTGAACTAGGACTGGATCAAGTGGGAAAATTCATACATGGATTTGGAGAAAGTTACAGAGGATCACAATGAAATGCATAATTGAACAAGAAAGGGCAAAAAAGAGCAAAAAGACTGTAGAATCAGTATAAACGGGACACTTACTACATCACTGGTAAACTGCCATACGTGATTGATAGGCTGAATTTGGCTTATTTATTTATTCATTATTAATTAAATTTCTATGACCTCCCATCTCCCCCTCAAGGAGAGACTCTGGTATGCTAGTGCAAGGAGATTTGTACAGGACTGGCTGAACTTTCAGACCTGCTAATAAAAGAATGTACAGGTAGTCCTCACTTAACTAGAATAGGGACCGGAAAATTGGTTGTTAAGTGGTACGGTCATTAAGTGAGTCACCACGTGACTGGACCCGATTTTACAACCATTTTTATGACGGTCGTTAAGCGAATCCAGGTTCCCCAATGGACATTTTTTGCCGGAAACCAGCAAAAAAGGTTGCAAATCATGACCACGTAACTGCAGGATGCTGCAACTGGTCGTAAATGCAAGCCGGCTGCCAAGTGTCCGAATTGTGATTATGTGACTGTGGGGGTAGTGCAACGGTTTGTGATGGTCGTAAGTGTGAGTACAGGTCATAAAGCACTTTTTCCAAGGCTGTCGTAACTTTGGACTATCGTTAAACGAATGGTCGTTAAGCGAGGACTACCTGTAAAGGAGTTGCAAAAGGATTTGGTTGAGTGAGTCTGAAATGCATTCAGTCAATCTTTGAAAAATCTTGATGTAGGTATTGATTATATAAATTGATATAAGCTATATTACTATAGAATATAGGGGGGAAACCTAAACATATCCAATTATATGCAAATGAAACATGGATCAAAATAGATGAGCAAGACTTAGACTTTTATTTTATTTTATTATTTTATTTTATTTTATTTATTTTATTTTATTTTATTTTATTTTATTTTATTTTATTTTATTTTATTTTATTTTATTTTATTTTATTTTATTTTATTTTATTTTATTTTATTTTATTTTACATAAAGGTACAGACATTTTATGAAATGAAAAAATGTATTGCAGTCATTAACCAGCACAAAGACATTTTAGAATTTTGTGTTGTTCAGTGGTTATATTATCCCTACCAAAGTAGAGTTAGCACTAGATACTAGTAAATATTTTTGAATGGATTTAACTAACAATGGAAGCATTTGTGAATTTTACTTTCCTTTGTGGATCAGTGCAAAATATCTGAGTGAATACCAGTAGTTTGAAAAAATAATGTTTATTATAACATTCTATATGAGTTGTATTAATCTTTGGCTTTCTTTGAGAGGGTCACCTAGCATATGGTGAAAAGTGATTGGATACTCATCAACATTTTCAATTAAAGATTTCTGAATAGTATTATATGCATTTAAAGAGTTGAATGGTCAGAAGGGTATGCATTGTCAGTATAGCAGTATTAACCTTTATATTTAGTTTCATTGAGTGAAACTATTGGGGGAGTTTGGAGAGAAGCATCTGATTCAATGACTAGCAAGAAGGGAGGAGATTGAGATTATTTTTCCATGCTCTTCCTCCAAACCTTGAAGGAAAAAAGAAATAATAAAAAGTATTGGGAAAGTTCTGTTATCCATAGCACTATGAAGAATTGTAGTCTGCTCAAATACAGGCATTTGGGGCAATAGGAAGTCCAAACAGACTCAAGAATAGGTCACTGATGCCTTGTCATGGATTTGCCAACCAAGAAGCCTCTTAAGCTAAAAAAACAGATACATGCTAATGCTATGCATATTTAAACTGGACTTCCAGGGGTAGGCAGCCTGTGGTCTTCAACTGCTGCTAAATTAGAACTCCCAGCATTCTTCAACATTGGTCAGGTCAACCAATGACTAGAGAGTTATTCCCAGCAATATCTGGAAGGCCAAAGATTGCCCACCCCTGCCTGTAATCCCTTTTCTCTCTTCCTCTCGTGTTCCCACATACTGCTTTCCTTCTCTGCCACACATGGATTTTATGTACTGAACTTTCCTATTATTGACAACTGGTCTCCCCTTTTTTTCTAAATTCTCTTCCGAGGAGAGAATATTTAGAGCCAAGCTATGTGAACCGATCAGTTTTAGTTGTTTTCACTTGGTACGGAATTAAAAAGCAAGAGGAGGCAGTGCATTCTTCATCCGTATGCATTACAAAGCTCTGGTCCTTTCAAAATCACCACATTGGATGATCAGCTCCTAATAGTACCTTTCCTTATTCAAGTGTTTACGTTCTGTTCTTTCTAGTTTAGTTTTGGCTCTACTTAACTGTACAAAGACATACTGTGAAGGAGAGTACATAGGAATTAAGTAGGGGGAATAAACAATATGAGCCATAAATAAGCTCAGCTGTCCAGCTACCTACAAGCAAGCTCCAGCTGTGTTGAAAAATGTACAGAACTGGATCTTTTCCTGTCAGTGGCTGCTTTCATTACAAGGAAATGATCACACAAATCAACCCAAGCTAATCATGCTTTTTAGACGCTTCAGGGCCTTTACAAGAAGGCTAAAATCTCATATAGTTGAGGATGCATCTGGCTGTCCTCTATCCCCATAACAATATGCCTTAATATTGTTATTTTAATTGAAGATAGCCATCTTCCATTTACTTCTATCTTCCCCAATGAAAAGCTTTGTTCCTCCAACCTCATGAATTATGGCTTCATGGATTAGGGCAGGGCTTTCCAAACTTTTCCCATGGCGACACACCAACAGTGGCGTGCAAGGAAACCCGGAAGCGCTGCTGCCACCGCTGCCGTAGCGGTGGCAGCAGCGGTGTCCTGGTGTACCGTGCGAAAACCCAGAAGTACTGATGGCCTGCTGCCACCGCCACCGTCGCGACACAGAGTTTGGAAAGCTATGGATTAGGGCATTACAGCCAAGGCTCCTAGAAAAATGAACTTCCTCCCTTAATTGTGATAGACCTGAGGATTTAAGAATCCATCCCCGCTGCCCATTCTTAAATAGCATAAAAACAATACAGTACCAGCATGAAATTTGCTGTCCCTGTCCTGCCTCTGTTACTTCTGTTTCAAGTCACTACAGCAGGGCTTTCCAAAGTTTTTCCCGCGGCGACACACCAACCGGTGTTGGTGTGTCGCCGTGGGAAAACCCGGAAGTGCGGCAGCGCGCAAAAACCCAGAAGCGCTGCTGCTGCTTTCGGGTTTTGCGCGCTGCAGTTGGTGTGTCGCCGCGGGAAAACCCAGAAGCGCTGATGATGATCAGCGCTTCCGGGTTGTGTGGCGACACACCAGACTGTGTGTGGCGACACACTTTTGTGTCGCGACACACAGTTTGGACAGCTCTGCACTACAGTCACCTCACTTCTCTCCAGAGTAATGGGTGACAAAGCCTAACCAATTTTACACATGTTGAAGCTTGTCTGGATGTTGTTGGATACGAGGTGGAAAATATTACTTTAAGAACAGAAGGTGCAAATAGAAAAAGACCCTTAAATTAGCTCTAATATTTTTACCTTTTAAAGCACTGTCCATAGATTCATTTTAATGGTAACACCCCAATTATAGATTGATTAACAAATGCATTTTGAAACCAAAAGTTCCTGTGAGGTGAACCTTCCTGAATGGATGTAAATGACTAGTGATTGCATTCTTAACAGCTGCCCTTAACATTTCAAAATTAATCAATAGCATTTTCCCTACAGTATTTGTGTGATTGTGTGATTGTGTTTTCATTTATTTCTTGCAAACTTTCTGTCCCTGCATCTTTTCCTTGGTGACTTGAAACCCTTCTGAAATGAGGTCCCAGTTGCTTTGCAACTTTCCCTTCGGCTCTCTTCTCATTGCCTCTCAGCAGGATATCTGCTCTTTCGTTTCAGAGGTATGAGACCTTGCAATACAGCAGTTTCCCACAGCACTCTGTTTCATGAGAATCCTGCCCTATTCCATATAAATAAGGGAGCTGCTCTGTGGAAATAGAAATTAAGTTTCCAGCTTGAAATTGCTTTAGCTAAGAAGCAGGACAGAGTGCCAAAACAAACAAAGTATAACATGAACATTAGAACAAACAAACAAACTAAAACCCATAGCAAATAAATTATCCCCCCCTCCAATATAATCTCCCTCTATTCTATCTGTAATGCCTCACTTGATGCCTTCCATTTATTTGACTTCCTGTTCAACTGAAGCTTATGTTGCAAGTATGCTACTAAGAAAAGAATTCTGGTGAAGCAGTCTACTACAAACCCTCAACTGATTTATTTTGGTCCTTTTCTTTCTCTTCAGACAGCTCCAGGATTAGCAGTTTAACCCTTTGAGCCTAAATACATTGCAAATTCTTGCTGCCATTTTGAAGATAATGCTAGGGAAAAACATTTCATTATTATTATTTATCATATGGCACATTCACATCGCATTACAATAAAAAACATAGAAGAACTATTAACTCAGTCAATCAACCAAGTAGCAAACAACAGCCCAATCAAGGAACTCCTAAGGAGAGAACAACACCCCCACCAACACAGGCAGGACAAGCCAGGGTATATACACAGAGAGCAAGTCCCACTCCCTTTTCGCACTGAAGATGTTGCCTAGCCTGGCAATGAAATGTCTGCAAGAAAACAACAAGGCTCAGAGAGCACCAAGGACTCCACAAAAAACATAGAGCATAATAAATATGAAATATAAAATACAAAATATAGACAGGAAAATTACAAACGTATGTCTAGGTTACAAATATAGTTTATAGCATTTCATTGAAACATGTTTAGATGTTTTGCAAAGTGATTTTTTTCTGCATCTGGTGTATTGGTGTCAGGCAGGATGAATGAAAGTAGGCCGGGAATTTGCAGTATTATATTAAAATGTTTTTGTTCATAGTTATTTTTATTCTTCAAGAACTGATGGTAGGATAATTTAACTCTAATACAGAGAACCAGATTTATCAATGTTCACAGAACACTGTATTAATGAAATGTTTGTAGCCAGAGATTCTTTGCAAAAATCGTAATTTATTTAAGTTTGTTTAGCTGTGATTAGTGTTTTCCAGACATTCACACAAACCCCGGCACTGTATAATAATGTCTCTCCTACTAGCTCAGAAGGAAAATGTGCAGATAAATGCCTGGGTTTACTAAGCTAAATACTTTTAGAAAGAAGGATGTGTTTTGTTTTGGGGCTGTTGTAAGGCACTCCATCCGATATCTGTAATCTCCCTACTCTAGAGTAACTCACAGACGCATGAGTTCTTAGAAGTAGGATAGTTTATTACAGGATACAGAAGCTAGCACGAACAAAGACTGGAATGGCGATTCTGGGAACAAGCAGCATATTTAAACCTTTCCCTCCCCCAGGGTCCTTTGCTGCTGACACGTGTGGTCAGGTCTACCTGGTTGCTCCGGCAACCGCCTCCCAGATGTGTATTCCCGTGCGTCGGGTGGATGTCAGCTTCGCACCACTTCCAGTCTTCTGAGGAGCCCTTTGTCTGCCTGCCCTTTTGGCAGAGATCGGATGATCTCTGACATGCTCCCGCCCCAAAACTCACCCCCCCGGTTCAGTGGGGTTTGTCTGGGAATTCTTTATGGAACTTCTTGACTAATTTAGGGGCGCGTGTGTGTTTGGCGCTGACCCATTCCTTGTCTCCAATTGGTAGGTGTTGCCACTTCACTAGGTACTGTAGCTGCCCCTTGTGTCGTCTGGAGTCCAGAATTCTATCAATCTCGAAATGTGGTTCACCCTCCACCAACAATGGGGGGGGGGGTTCCTCTGGTTCAGGGTGCCAGTGTTGTGAACTGTGGTGTTGTTTCAACAAACTGATGTGGAACACAGGATGCACCTTTCTTAGCGCTTTTGGCAATTGTAATTTTGCCGCTACTGGGTTGATGACCTCAATGATTGGGAATGGACCTATGAATTTTGGTGCCAATTTCCGTGATGGTTGTGTTGTCCGCAGATTTTTTGTTGACAAAGACACCTTGTCTCCTACTCTTAATTCCCATTCTTCCCCCCTCTTACGGTCCGCATATTTTTTGTAACTAGCTTTGGCTTCCTTCAATGTTTGCACCATGACTGGCCAATTGCTGCTTAGTTTCTCTATCCATTCATCCGCTTTTAGGGGTTGTGGCAATTCCGTGTTGTGTGACATGGCCAGTTCGGGGATAGTTACAAAGTCCTGCCCTGTGGCGACTTTGAATGGTGAAAACCCCGTGCTTTGATGTACCGCGTTATTGTAAGCAACCTCTGCGAACGGCAACAGTTCCGCCCAATCATTCTGTTGGTAGTTAGTGTAACATCTAAGGTATTGCTCCAATGTAGCGTTCAGGCGTTCGCTCGCACCATCTGTGCAAGGATGGAACGCACTGCTGAGCCCCTGTGCCGCTCCAATTAAAGTCAAAAAAGCCCGCCAAAATTTGGAAGTAAAAGTGCTGCCACGATCGCTGATTATGCGTTCCGGCGTTCCGTGGGCTCTATAGATGTGTTGTATGAACAGTCTAGCTAGTTTTTGAGCATTCGGTATTCCTTTGCATGCAATGAAGTGTGCCTGCTTGGAGAATAGATCAGTGACTACCCAAATTGCCGTGTTCTTTTTGCTCACCGGCAAATCTACTATGAAGTCCATGGCAATTTGCTTCCATGGCTGTGAGGGGTTTGCTACTTCCTGCAGCTTCCCTGTAGGTTTCCCAATTTTCCTTTTGGCCATTGCGCACACTGGGCATGAGCGCACATAGTCTTTAACATCAGTGCGCAAGGATGGCCACCAAAATTTGCGTCGGATTAAGTGTAGCGTTTTTACGAAGCCAAAATGCCCTGCCGTTTTGTGATCATGATGCATGGTTAAGACCTTTTGCCTTAAGGGCTCAGGGACATAGGCTTTGTTGTCCTTCCACCCCACTCCATCCTTCTCCACTAGGTTCTGTTTGTTCTCTCCCCACCAGGTGTCCGTTACTGTTGCCGCCCGCAGCTCGGCTGTCCACGGGTCGCTTTCAGCCGCACGCTTCGCGGTGCTGCGGGTGATTGCCATGTTGCCCTCCCCCCTCCCGTCTGTTATTGCTGAGCTCTGTGCCTCCACTGGCTGGGAGGGGATGAGGGATTCGATGACCTCTTCCATTTTGCTCTCATGTTGCGGCAAGCGTGATAACGCGTCTGCCAAATAGTTTTTTCCCCCAGGAAAATACTTCAACGTGAAGTTGAATCTGCTAAAAAATTCTGCCCACCTGAGGTGCTTAGGGTTCAACTTCCTGGGTGATTTGAGAGCTTCCAAATTTTTATGGTCCGTCCACACTTGGAATGGCTCTGCTGTGCCTTCTAAGAGATGTCGCCACGTGCTTAGGGCATGTTTGACAGCGAAAGCCTCTTTTTCCCAAATATGCCATCTTTTCTCCGTCAGGTTAAACTTTCGGGAAATGTACGCGCATGGCCTTAATTTCCCCGTGTCATCCTCCTGCAAGAGTATGGCCCCCACTGCACTAATAGATGCATCTGTGTGTATCACAAATTGTTTGTCAGCTTCTGGGTGCTTGAGTATGGGTTCTTTTGTGAACATTTCTTTTAGGCTATCAAACGCTGCCTGGCATTCCTGTGTCCATACGAGTTTCGTGCTCGGTGATGGGGCTTTCGCGTTTGCTCCCTTGCCTTTTGTCTTTAATAGGTCAGTCAGGGGCAGTGCGATTTGCGTGAAATTCTGAATAAATTGCCTATAGAACCCCGCAAAACCGAGGAACGCTTGCAGCTGTCTGCGAGTGCGGGGGGGCTGCCAGCCCAAGACCGCTTTGACTTTCTCAGGATCCATCTCGATGCCCTCATGCGAAATGCGATACCCCAAGAAGTCTAGTTGTTCCCTGTGAAATTCACATTTCTCAAGTTTTACATAAAGCTTAGCCTCGAGTAATTTCTCAAGCACCCTCTTAACCAACTCCATGTGTTCCTCCAGATTTTCAGAAAAAATCAGTATGTCATCCAAATATACAATTACCCCTTTGTACAGAAATTCATACAATACTTCGTTTATGAACCTCATGAAGATTCCCGGTCCCCCCGCAATCCCAAACGGGAGCACCCTGTATTGGAAGGAACCCAATGGGCAATTGAATGCAGTTTTCCATTCGTCCCCCTCCCTTATGCGAACACGATAGTAAGCTTCCCTAACATCTAGTTTTGTGAAAATTTTCCCCTTAGATAGCTGAGCTAACATGTCTTTCAGCAACGGGAGAGGGTACTGTCTCGTAACCGAAATTGCATTAAGACCCCTGTAGTCAGTGCAAAGCCGGAGGGACCCGTCTTTTTTCTTCCTGAACAATACCGGGGCTGCAAGGGGGGAGTTGGCTGGCTCAATGAACCCCCGTGCCAAATTTTTATCTATGAATTTGCGCAATTCTTGCAGTTCTTTTTGCGTCATGGCATACATCTTGGGCTTGGGAAACGGTGCCCCTGGGATGAGGTCAATGGTTGCGTCTGACTGCCTATGGGGGGGTTCTTGCTCACATTCCTTCTTATCGAATATCTCTGCTACCGGGAGGTATTTCTCCGGAATTGTGCTTGTGAGTGTGCCACCCCCTTGGTCCTGCTCCCCCTCCTCAATTTCCATCCCCGTTGCCCCCAGCTCAATGCCGCTAGGTGTGCTCTCATTGTCCATCTCGTGATAAGTCCCATCCGTAAAGTCCAAATCTCCTGAGACCCAATCCACCTTGGGGTTTCTTGCCCTCAACCATTTCAGTCCTAACACAATGGGTCGTGTTGCAATGGGAGCCACTAGGAACCGCAAAGTCTCTACATGAGTCCCCAAAGTCATTTGAAGTCCTTCAGTGTAGAACTCCACTGGCCCCCCCTTCAGTTCCGACCCGTCCAATTGGCAAAATGTGATGGGCGTTTTGAGCTTAAACAGGTCCAGTCCCATCTTTTCAGCTACGTTTGGGTGCATTAAGTTTCTAGAGCAACCTGAGTCTAGCATTGCAACCCCCACATACTTTTTCCTCCCACCCAAAGTCCTCAACTGTACCTTTAGGTGCATTGTTGGGGTGTTGCGACTACTTCCTTTGCGCCCCTTTGTGGAGGTCTGTCCTGTGGCGCTCATCAGAACAGACCTGGCTCGTTTCCCGCCGTCTGGATTTCAAAGTCAGAGTCATCGCTGTCTTCTTCTAGGCCCGGATTCTGCCATGGGTTCACGGTTGTCGCAGCCGCTCCTTTTCCCTTGATGTGTGTTGTTTTGAGGGTACATCTGTCAGCTGCCTTTTTCGCCGGAGTTTTTTCCTTAACGCTTGTTTTCCCCTGAGGGCAAGCGCTAATTCGGTGTCCCTCCTTCCCGCAGCGGAAGCACAGTCCCTCTCTTGCCCGACGGTCCTTCTCCTCTTCCCAATTCCGCTGTTTCACGTTCGAGCGAGGCTGGTTAATGAAAGTCCCCTCGTTCCTCTGCCTGGATTGTACGTTTCTGATACTTTGTAACTGTAGTCTGTTACTCTCAATTTTCCCAGCTAATTGGATCCACCCCTCTAAAGTTTCAGGGTCATCTCTATCTAAAGCCTTTTCCAGTAAGTCCTGTTTTAGGCCATATTGAAAGTGTTCTATCTTTATCGATTCTGGCCAGTCCGGCAGATAGGATAATAATCTTTTAAAGTCCATAGCATATTCAGCTACTGTCCTAGTTCCCTGCCTTAAGTTCCGGAGTCGGGCCCTAGCTGAGACTTTGGTCAGCGTATCTTCAAACCGTTTCCGGAGGGCATACATGAACTCTTGGAAGTCCCTTAGTTCCCTAGCCCTCCTGTCATGAAGTGTTACCAGCCAGTCCCCTGCCTCACCTTCCAGAAAACTGGAGACGTATCTAATTTTGCTCTCTTCCGTTCGGAAGGTGTATTCGAATTCGCTCATGAACCCTTGTACGTGAGTCAAGAAGCATGCTAAATTCTTGGGGTTGCCGTTGAATTTCGTTTTTAGTTCACCCATTCCAAATGGTGTATGTGCCCCCCCTGGGGTCACAAACTGGTTGTATGACGGGGTCCTGGGTGCTCTGTTGTAGGGGTAAAATTCCTCCTCTTCACTTTCGATGTCTCCCTCTCCCTCGGGTGGCCCCAGGTTCAGTTCCCGCCCTTTGGGTTTATCTACATTGTCCATTACTTTCCTAAAGGCAGCGCCCAATGAGTCCATTTTATTCATCAACATTCCTATATTTAACTGCACATTGGACATCTGTTCCTCCAACCTTACGATGCGCTGGGTTGGGGTGACCTTCTTCTGGTTTCCTTTTGCCCCTTTCTCCGCTAGCCCTTTGCCTACAGCTACGGGCCATCCCTCTAGCTCTGGTTCGGTGCTGCTTTTCTGAATAGGGGTATTGGTTACCTCGATATGCTTTTCTTTGCTCTGCGCTTTTCTGCTCTCCATCCTCTGGTTGCCTGCGGAGCTGGGTCCCGCTTCTTCTTCGTAGGTTCCTGCCACCTCTGCCGGTTCCATTGCTTGCCGGTATCCTCTGCCCACTTGCCTCTTGGGGCGCTGGGCGCTGCCGCCGCTTTTCCGCCACGTGGTCTCCGCCTCGTCTGCCGCCGCGTGGGATCCGCTGCCCGCTTGCCCGCCGCTGAGCTCGCCGCCTCTCCGCTGCTTGTGCCCGCCGGCCTCCGCTGCCGTCGTCGGGTTCCGCTGCCGCTCCTCCGCCGCCGCTCAGCTGCCTGGGAAAGCCGGGGAAGCCGGACTCCGCCTCTGCCACCGCTCCCACCGCTCAGCCGAGGGACCGCCGCCTCTCGCTGTCTGGCGCGCTGCCGCTGCTCCTCTGCTGGGAAATCCGGTTCCTGCTTCTGCCGCTGCTCCCGCCGCTCAGCTGAGGGATCGCCGCCTCTCAGCTGTTTGGCGCGCTGCTGCTGCTCCGACGCTGGGGAAATCCAGTTCCTGCTTCTGCCGCTGCTCCCGCCGCTCAGCTGAGGGATCGCCGCCTCTCAGCTGTTTGGCGCGCTGCTGCTGCTCCGCCGGGGAAATCCGGTTCCTGCCTCTGCCGCCGCTCCCGCCGCTCAGCTGAGGGATCGCCGCCTCTCAGCTGTTTGGCGCGCTGCTGCTGCTCCGCCGGGGAAATCCGGTTCCTGCCTCTGCCGCCGCTCCCGCCGCTCAGCTGAGGGATCGCCGCCTCTCAGCTGTTTGGCTCGAGCTGCTTGGGCCGCCGGTGTCCGCCGCTGCGCTCCTGCTTCTTCGCTGCTGCCAGGGATCCCCGCCTCTCAGCTGTTTGCGCTGCCGGGGAAGCCGGTTCCTCGCTCGTCTCGCCTGGTCTCCTTCCGAAAATTTTTTCCCCAGGTCTCTGCCCAGTGGGTGTAGAAGCCGGTCTCGACCGTGAGCTGTTGGTTTCGCTCCCGGGAAAACCGGTTGGTTTTTTCATTCCAGTCTTTATGTAAGGCACTCCATCCGATATCTGTAATCTCCCTACTCTAGAGTAACTCACAGACGCATGAGTTCTTAGAAGTAGGATAGTTTATTACAGGATACAGAAGCTAGCACGAACAAAGACTGGAATGGCGATTCTGGGAACAAGCAGCATATTTAAACCTTTCCCTCCCCCAGGGTCCTTTGCTGCTGACACGTGTGGTCAGGTCTACCTGGTTGCTCCGGCAACCGCCTCCCAGATGTGTATTCCCGTGCGTCGGGTGGATGTCAGCTTCGCACCACTTCCAGTCTTCTGAGGAGCCCTTTGTCTGCCTGCCCTTTTGGCAGAGATCGGATGATCTCTGACAGCTGTATAATTTCCACTCTGCCTACAAATAAACAAATGATGTTTTGTGGAAATAGATAGATGTTATGCTATTTCTCATTCCTGTTCAGTTTAAATAATTCTATTTATTCTCTGGTCATATATTATTCAAATGTAGAGGCTTACCATGTTGAAGGAGGATTATTGGTGTCCTTTGAGACCTAGCAGTTCCATTACAGTAGTCACAGAATGCCAATTGCCCTGCCTGCTCTGGAAATCAGGGTAACAAGGGAGCATCTGCAGATGGTCCATGTAGCTGACTACCTTCAGCATGAACAGTGTTTTTTCTGTGAGGCCTTAACAGGGCACAGTTGATTCCTATAGACGATTCTGTGGTGCACTTTGCCATTCTTGCTTTGGCATATTTTGTTTAGTGGGCACTTGCAATGCCATCATGAAGCAAACATTCCCTTGCTTGGTCTTTTTTTTCCTGCCTCTTTTAAGCCCATCTGTGTTCCCATCTCACTTCTCCATTTCAAGGTATTAGCTATGACACAACCAAAGGGAACCATCCTTTTCTCAATAAAGGTGGTTATTACTGAATTTAGTTGTCTTATCTCAAACCCACTAACAGTAGACTTAGACACTTACATATTTGTTATATTTGTATCCTATTTTTCCTTTAGACGTTTAAAAGATCGGGCTGACAAAATGCAGCTACCCGGTGAGTTTATATAACTTAATGTAAGAAATAACTATTTGAGAACTACATATACTGTTGTGCTTATAGGGGGGAGGGGACCTTCTAAGAAGTTCGGACACAAAAGAGTTAAACCTGCCAATCTAGATAGTGGCCAGAGGCCAGCAAACCCAGGAAATCCAACCTATGAACTGTTGGAGATTCTGGCAAATCCAGCATGCATATGGATGCCTGCTCTAGGATGCAAGCTCTCCATGCTTTTTGAGGAAGCTGTGGTCACTCCCACTTCCTCTTTCTCTCTTCTCTCTCTTTCCTTGGAACGGGAGAAAGCACATGGCTGTGTGCTGCTCTATCCTAGGCCATAGATGGGCCTAGGAGATTTTCCCCCCTTTTTACGCATCTATTGCAGCAAGCAGGGCAAGAGGTATTAAGTTTAGGGAACAGGAAGAAGAAATAGAACATAATTTTATCTACCAAAAATGCTGTACCTGCAATGAATAAATGTAAGGACTCTTTTGTACTTACTTTTCATACCTGCCATGTCTAAGCGCGTCTTTCTTTATGCTTGGGTGGGCTAAGGGTGTAAGATTAACCTGGATCTCTCTAATATGCTCATGGGCTCTGTTTTTAAACAATATTCTTTTTCTGTAAATGTGTTTTGCAGCTCTGCTCCATTTCAGTAGTTCTAACAGACTGCTGAATGGGCTTCATGAACAACCAATGAGGAGCAAGGAAAACCTTCTCTCTTAGGTGAACTTCTAAAAAGGGAATGAGCCAGCTCCATTTTGCCTTTGTTTTTTGCCTTCCTTCCTGGGAGAAGATGGCATCTTTTCTCCAACTGGCTTGCTTCAGCTAGGTAAAAAATCTGACCCAATTTGGAGAAGGGTTGAAGAATCAGAAGAAAACAGCCATCTAAGGAAATGTGGAGCTAGATGCTGAGTAAGATTATTTTAAAATGTATTTTTATGGATTGATAGTCATTTCTTTGTATCTCTAGCCACATTTTGTTCTGTCTATATTATTAGTGTGTTTGGATGTATTTATTTATTTATTTAATTTTTATCCCTCCTTTATTATTTTTATAAATAACTCAAGGCGGCAAACATACCTAATACTCCTTCCTCCTCCTATTTCCTATTTTATTAGTAAATAAATAAATTTATTAAATTTATTTTATTTTTATTAAATAAATACTATTTATTTCCCCTGCATGGTCGTGTCCGACTCTAGGGGCCTGTGCTCATCTCCGTTTGTTAGCCGAAGAGCCAGCGTTGTCCGAAGACGCTTCCACGGTCATGTGGCCACATGACGCGCACGGAACGCTGTTCCCTACCCACCGAAGTGGTACCTATTAATCTACTTGCATTTGCATGCTTTCAAATTGCTAGGTTGGCAAGAGCTGGGGCGAGTGCGGGAGCTCACTCCGTCACGCGGCGCTTGGGTCTCGAACCTCTGAACTTGCGATCTTCTGATCGACAAGCCTGGCGTCTTACCCGGTGAGCCATTGCGCCCTCTATTTATTTATTTACTATTTATTAATTTACAAGAAATGATTACCTGTCTTACACATACAGATTCTGTGGCAACCATTCATTGTTTGTTAATAGGGGATGTTTATAGCTCATTCCATATCGCTGTGGAATTTAGTAGCCATTTGCTGCTGGTAAATGAGATACAAAGTAAAATTCTTGCAACAAAATATGAAATAAAAAGCAGCTTTTCAGCCTTGAAGTGATACACTACGCAAACTGTGGAATTCTCAGTCTAGGATATGCCAGCGTTGGTTTACTATCTTAGCATGTTTACGTGTTTTGCGAATACCTATGCATACCATCCTTATCGGTCACCTAGCTACTAATTTGTGTCATCTAACTCCTGATTCTTGCTCATGCGCATTGTCACTTTTTGCACATGTCCCTACTCTTGCTCATGGGTGTTGTTAACTTTTTGCACACGTCCCTACTATGCACTCATTACTAGCTAATTACAATGTTGAGTCTCCACCTAGAGGTGTTGCAAACTCTTGAACTTTAGTGAACTCTTACAAAGGTGTCTCTACTCTACTACGCAGCTGTCAGAAACTGTTTCTACTGCGTAGCTTCCAGAAGCTCTTTTTTTCCCCTTTCTTTTTCTGCTTACTGCCTCATCAAGATGATTTGGGGTGAACAATCAAAGGCTGTGAGTTAAATAAAGCAGGAGGCCTGATTTGCTTTTCTTCTGAGATATTTAAGCCAAAGATTAAATTCAGATTGTTTAGCCTCTTTAGACTGTCATAACATGCCCACTCAAGTTCTCATGGGAATTCAACCGGAGTTTTCAAAATCGTAAGTAGAAAACTCAGTGATGCCCCCAGATATATTTTTGAAATATTTCCTTGTTCATATAGATGAATCTGTATGTAACTAGACAACCCATGACCCATTGGGTCATTGTTTCAGAGATATTTCCTTACCAGATTCCTCAATATCTTCAACAATGGCAGAGCTTCTAATGTACTAGAAAAGTTCTTAAAAATTCATGGAGAGTTGTATCTGCCTTGAAAGTAGCTAACGTTGAACTGTATAGCACAGTCAAACATCAGGAGTTGACCACAGGAAATGTTTTATGACATTTTGTATTATGTCATAAAATGATTTATGATAATTTCATGCCATAAAATATTTTATAAAATTTGCCAAATTTCTATTTCTATTTCTATTTCTATATAGATTTTGGACGCATTCTGTAAGTTACCCCATTTGAGATACCTTGGGTCAAAAATTGTTGCCCTACGATGCATCGTTTCGCCCAGTTAAAGGTTACAAAGTACAAACAGACACAAGAGTTTTAATAGTATATAGAAGAAGGTAGATGCTTGCCTGCAACACAAGACAAATATTATAGCTGTACAGTTAATTCTCACGTGAATTTAGCCTCAGCCTTGCGTTGGGATGTCTCCTGATGCTTTTCTATTGGCCGAAGGCTAGGCAGTAGATACTCAGGTGTACTGTATGTTGTGTCAGAGGAGAGTCCTTAACTTGGTGTTTAATCTGGAGGAAATGCCTCAGTTTCTGCACTTCACATTGTCACACTTGTTCAGGCTAGAAACGGGCCTTTATCAGTTTTTTTTTCTTATATGTTTTCCAGCCTTTCAGTTATGATCTATGAAAGATATAATCACGACCATTCTTACTACTTTCTACAGTATATATCATTGACTTGTTTACTAATAATTCTGGTAGATTGTGGATCCAGCTATTGAAAGGACCTTGGAGATCACTTAGTCTAATCCTGTGCTCAGGCAGGAATCTCTACTAGGGCCTCTCCAATAAATAGCCACCCAACCTATTTTTAGATGGATATGATATAATAATGGATATGATGTAATTTTACATCACAGTGATTCCAATGGGAGAATTTTGTCTAATGGGAGAAATTTAAATATGTCCTTAACTCTCCTATTAAAATTAATTATGTTTGGATTTTTTCAGCTTTAATATTTGCTTGCTTCCTAAATAATAGAGCATTAAGAAGTCTCAAATGATCAGATAATGGTAACACTGCAGTACTGGATTTCGGTTCTTATATTACTAGATTTCATTATTAGAAAGAATAATTCAGTGTGGGAGTTTCACAAAAATGCAACTCAGAACAGATTTTGAAAAAGCTATACCAGCTATTAAAACAACATTGACTGTATCTTGCAGCTTTACTTTTATTAAACTCATAGAATTATACTAAGGTCATGAGTCTGCTGAATTGCTCAAAAGCTTCTCCTGTAATGAATGTTATATTTTTAGAATGCTTTTTTTAAAAAAAATGGTGGGCTAGCAATTCAAGTCAGGCAAGTTTGTAATTTTTTCTTCATTTTTTATTTGTGATTAGGTGCAGGATTAAGACTGGGGAGATCCAGCTCAAGGCCATTCTCAGCCATAGAAATTCTCTGGGTTACTCTTTCTCAGTCTAACCTACTTTGCAAGGTTGTTGTTGTGAGGGGTGACGGGAGAAATTCATGTAAGTTGCCATACATTTCTGGAGGAAATGTATGGCATATATTAAATAAACAAACAAACTCATATTTATGAATAGTAGTTAAATTATACCATTAAAAGATAGAGAGGCATAGGGTAGGAAAGTGTAGTGTCTATACCAGAGCTTTCCAAACTGTGTGTCGCGACACAAAAGTGTGTCGCCACACACAGCGTGGTGTGTCGCCACACCACCCGGAAGCGGCGGCGTGCGCCCCCCGCGCCGCCACCGTGCGTGCGCTGCCGCACACCCACCCCGTGCCGCCACCATGCGCGCGCGCTGCCGCACGCCCCCCCCGCGCCACCACCGTGCGCGCGCGCCGCCACACCCCCCCCGCACCGTCGCCACTGCCGCCGCCGCCAGCGTGTCGCTAGCGGCGGCACTTTGGAAAGCCCTGGCCTATACATTCATGCAAATGGAAAACTGTTTTGGCCTCTATAAGTCATTTTTCCCCCTATAAATCATAGGTCTATAGATATAAAATCCCCTTGTGGGGGGAGATGGGCGGTGATATAAGTTGAACAAATAAATAAAAAATAAAATGACCAGTGCATCTTTTCAGGAAGAAATTAAGGAATTCAGTTTGGTGTAGTGGTTAAGGTGCTGGCCTAGAAACCAGGAAGCAGTGATTTTTTGCAAGATCGGAGGTTCGAATCCCTAGACCCGCTTGACGGAGTGAGCTCCCGCACTCGCCCCAGCTCTTGCCAACCTAGTAATTTGAAAGCATGCAAATGCAAGTAGATGAATTGGTACCACTTTGGTGGGTAGGTGGGTTGTTTTGGAAGAAGCTGCTCATGTTCTTAAGGAAAACTATTTCAAAGAGAAAACAGATGTAATAATACAATATAATTTCAACATACATTTTTGTTCTAGTATGCAGCAAATGTGAATTGAAAACAGTTTTTGTATTTGTGTCATTTCAGCCTTAGATGGTCTTATTTAGACTAAAGTTCTTGATGGCAAGGACCTATAAGGTATGATATTGAATTAAGTATTGTACAGAATCATAATATTGTGAAGAATTGGCATCAGTTAGTAACATAATTTTCTGCAAAAAATCAAAACAAAAGGAACATAAGTCTTGGTAGTATTCTTATTTATTATTACTTAGTAGAGTAACTGAAATTAAAATGCCTTTTATTTCTCAATTTTATTCTTGTTCCAAACTCTTCCTATTCCCTTGCTTGGTTTCCTAAGCAAAATGGGGAGGGGGGGTCTTCATTTATACATAATCATAAATCAACATTGTCTCCAACAAATTGCTTTGGTGGTTGTATTGGCACAGAGTACCAATTCTGGAGGAAATGTCCATTTGGTTATTTGTTTAGCTGAAATTTTTGAGGAGGTTAGAGAAATTCTACTACTTTTCTATTTTCCCCAAACATATACATTAGTGGAATGTAAGAAAATAATACATGTTTCCTTCTTTGGCTGCCAAATTTACTATGTACAAGAAAATTCAAGTCCATCTTGGTTTTTTTGATCAGTGGCATTTTAAAGTGGTGTGGGAAATTGGACTGAGTATAAAATTAACACAACTGCCAAGAATCCTGAAAAATGATTTAATTAAGGGTTGTTTGGCTCATATTTTTTTACAAAGTAATTCCTAATTGATTTCTTCCATCTGTATAAAGGAAGACTGCAATCCTGGCAAGGTATTGAGCCTGTAGGCCAGAGCTTTCCAAACTGTGTGTCGCGACACATTTCTGTGTCACGGCCAGGGCCCAGGAGTCGCAGGGGAACCCGGAAGAGGAGGCCATGCACCACGTGGAGCCCCGCCCATCCCTTGCTGTGCTGCCGGTCCCTGCTCCATGCCTAGCTCTCGCCGCAGAAGCTAGGTAAGGTACCAGCCCAGCAGGGCCGCAACTGGGGGGGAGGGTTCAGGGAGGCGAGTAGGCTGCCGTGCTGGGGGGGTGGGGGGTGCAGGGAGGCATCTAGGCTGCCACGCTGGGGGGTGGGGGTGCAGGGAGGCATCTAGGCTGCTGCACTGGGGGTGGGGGTGCAGGGAGGTGAGTAGGCTGCCGCGCTGGGGGGTGCAGGGAGGCATCTAGGCCGCCACGCTGGGGGATGGGGGTGCAGGGAGGCATCTAGGCCGCCGCGCTGGGGGGTGGGGGTGCAGGGAGGCATCTAGGCTGCTGCATTGGGGGGTGGGGGTGCAGGGAGGTGAGTAGGCTGCCGCGCTGGGGGGTGCAGGGAGGCATCTAGGCCGCCGCGCTGGGGGGTGGGGGTGCAGGGAGGCATCTAGCCTGCCGCGCTATGGGGTGGGGGTGCAGGGGTGCGACTAGGCTGCCACGCTGGGGGGTGGGGGGTGCAGGGACGTAGCACGTGATGTGGGGCAAATGTTAGTAATGGAAACATTTTGTACATCTCCGATTCCAAGTACAGTATCTGGAGAAAATCAAGTTGAAGAACCCAAGTTTACTACGTGGCCTGGACCTAGCGAGCCAGTGAGGTTTGCAAACGGTGGCACCGCAAAATCTTGTGTGCCCACCCCTCCAAGTTACCAAAGTCTTTTCATGCTTAATGGGATGGAAAGGAAAAGGTTAAATTCATGGGGATTAATCCAACCAAGTATATGTCACTGCCTTAACCCCTGACACAAGGGAAGAATGTAGAGCAGTGTTTTTCAAACTTGGCAACTTTAAGATGAGTGGACTTCAACTCTCAGAATTCCCCAGCCAGCATGCAAACCTCACTCGCCCACTAGGTCCAGGCCATCGGAGATGTGCAAAATGTTTCTATTCCTAACGGTGCCCACTTCAAAAGGCACCATCTGAAGTGCCAATCGGTCGTCCTACACACAAATGGGGTTGGCGGGCTGGCATTTTGGATGTGGCCCATACCCAAGAGCTGGGCGCTTCACCCTCAAAGCAGGCTTGCGAGCCCCGAAACACTGCCTGGCGTGACCAGGGCAAGGTTGAAACACAAGGTTTTGCATTTGAAATGTTTTGTACACCCTTCCTTGCACTGTTGTGGCCACTAACATTTGCCCCACATCACATGTGCTACATCCCTGCACCCCCCACCTCCCAGAACGGCGGCCTACTCGTGTCTCTGCACCCTCCCCCCCAGTTGCAGCACTGCTGGGCAAGGGCTGGGCGGGGCTCCACCTGCTGCATGGCCTCCTCTTCCGGGTTCCCCTGCGACACACCTGGGCCCTAGCCGTGACACAGAAATGTGCCGTGACACACAGTTTGGAAAGCTCTGACCTAGGCGACTTCAAGACTTGTGGACTTCAAATCCACAATGGCTGGCCCCTTGAAGCCTCCCAGTGACTTATTTTAATATTCTTCTTGGAATTCATATTTTGTATTCATGTAATTTTATATATTTTTAATCTCTATTTTGTTGTGCACCGCCCAGGGTCCCCGTTGGGGGAGATGGGCGGTAATATAAATTTAATAAAATAAATAAATAAATAAATAAATAAATCCCGGAATTCCCCAGCCAGCCTTGCTGGGTAGGGAATTCTGGGAGTTGAATTCCTCATACCTGAAAGTGGCCAAGACTGAAAAACACTGCTCATGGTCTTGGGTCCATGACCTCCCCATCAAGCACACCTGGAGGGCATTTTTGTATTTTATCTACAATTACATACAATACAATACATATGGTACAAGACTGGGGGACCAGGAGGCGGGGTTTGGAGCCGGGAGGCAATCACGTGGGCCGGGGGCGGGGTTTGGAGCCGGGAGCCAATCACGTGGGCCGGGGGGCGGGGACTCCTAATTACTGTGTCACGAAATTATGCATGGCTAAAAGGCGTGTCACCAACATGAAAAGTTTGGAAAGCCCTGCTGTAGGCATATAGATCCATCCTTATAAAATAGATAACATAATAATAAAAAAGAGTTTGGCAGGAAGCACTGTTGTTTGTATTAGGATGGCTATTGGTTGGTGTGTAAATGACCTTGGAAGGGGTTGTGGCTTGTCCCACCAGTGATTAAGCCAATTCCCTGGCTGATCCCTTCCCTTCTCTCATCTGCTTCAAAGATACAGTACTTTCATAGTATGCAGGTGAACTGGGGTGTGTGGCGTGTGGGCTGAAACAACAACTAGATTAAAGGATCCATCACTTAAAGCCAGCAAAGAACAGCAGAAAGACCATTTTTGCAGATGATACATGCTGCAAAAAGCTGTTCTTTCCATACGTATTGTACTGTATCTGCAAGTTCATGGCATGTTTGGAGTATGAGGATACTGATTGTCTACTTTTCCTCCTCCCAGAATTCCATTCGAGGGGCTCATTATGATGCTTTTAATGTGTGTGTTTCAAATAAAATCTCTTGCTTTTGGACTGCAAAAATATGGACAGGATTTAGAGGGGTTTGGGGGGGGGATATCTTTTTCCTGTCATTTATTGGTCTTCTGGATTTTTGCAGCCCAGATACATGCTTATTCTACTCTCTCCTTCTGCTCCTCTCCTTACTCCTCATGATCCAACCCTTTCTATGTTCCCTCACTGGGACAAATGTTGAATTCAAAATATATTCACACTTTAGGATATAATAGTACCCTTTGTTACCAAGTTCCCCCATTGTGAGTTTTAAATGTGCATAACCTAAAGTAAGAAAGAGATATGGTAGCTCAATGTTCTGTGTCTTGTTATCTGAGTTAATCTTTTTCTATGGAATTTGCATATTGCCAGTTGAACTGTTCTCTCTGTGCCTGTGAGTATTCCTGAGTGGAACTCTAATCTGGGCAATGGTTAGTGAAGTAGGTTTTATAACTATGACAAGGAAAAGGTTTATTTACAGCATTTATAGGAAATACATTTTATGGATAGGCAATGTCCAGCATCTAGCTAACTACGTACATTTTATGAGGAGCATGTGTTCTGTGCATGTCTGCCTAGAAAGAAGGCAGGACAAAGTGACTTCAAATTACCAATCTCATAGACTAAGAGTAGGCAAAGTAGTAGACAAAGAGGGGATACAGAGTAAATCCTTCTAGGATTTCTATTAACCTCTATTTACCTTTCTATTACCCTCTCATGCTCATGAGGTGTTGAAAGATTGATGCCACTGGATTTGGATTTCTAACATTATATACTTGTGGTGAGATACTATGATCTGTACATTTTGTGCTTTGTCCTGTTGTAGTGATAGTATGAGCAAGCAAGCAATGATGTCCAGACAACTATTTTCTCCCTCTTATCAAAGAGGTAAGTATAACAGCTATGCTAAATGAGTGCCCATAACAACACTTGCCAATATAAGAAATTGTTCAGAGAGGAGCCAGCAGAATCTATGTGCTGGATTACTCCTAAATAAAATATATTGAATATATATTGAATATATATTGAATATATATTGAATATATACACACACACACAAACACACACACACACACATTATATTATAAACATATATTATCATATCATATATTGAACTGGTAGGTATAAAATTCAACTTCTGGAGGTTTGCTGTGATTAGACTTTAGTTATATTGCCATCTTGTGGGGAAGTAAAGCATAATGTTAATTGCACAGAGTGGAATCAATTTCATGGAACTACTGAAAAAAGCATGATTATTTATTAAACTGAAAAAAAGGTTTCAAGAATAATTTTATGTATCTGTACATAATTTGTAATAATCAAAATTGCCATGAAATTCTTCAGTAAGATTTTTTTCTATTATAAAAATCATAGACTTAGAAAAGGCTATTTAAACCACTAAGTCCAACCCCCTCTCTGTGCAAGAATCCAAATTAAAGCATTCCAGCCAGATAGCTGTTTAACATTTACTTGTAATCATTTAGGGAAGTAACTTAAATTACTCAGTGTCCTCCTCTCTGCATGATTTGATGAGCTATTAATTATCAACCAATTTTATTTAAGGACGCCAAGCGGAGGGCGCACCATTGGCCCATCTCGCCTGCCGTGTCGGGGAGGTGGAGCTTGAGCGTGTGTGCTAGGACCTGAAAGATGGTGAACTATTAATTAGCTAACCTACCTACTTTTGTGTCATCTGCAAATTTTATGAAACCTCTTTATCTATGTCAGTTATTTTGAACAGTATGGGAGTCAATACCTCACTCCATTTTGATGAAGAACTATTGATGAACATTCTTTGAATACAATTTTTGCAGGCTTAAGTTGCTGGTGAAGTACGATTCAGAAACTCAACAAATCAAGGGCTGCTTGATTAAATGGATCTGTGCTCGTTAATGACTGCAATGAAGTCATTTATTTCATTAAATGGATGAAGAATTTTGATAGAACAATTTACATGCAACAATGGAAGTATCATAGGAAGAAAAATATCAAATTTATGATCAGTGGTATACTTAGAGGAAATTGGTATAGGATGTTCTGTCAATGGTATATTACTCCAATAATTGATTGCAAAATAGAAAATTCATTCTCTAAAACAGGGCTTTCCAATGTGCCGCCGCTGGTGACACACCAGTGGCGGCGGCGGCGCCAGTGCGGGGGTGCACGCGGCGGCGGCATGTGTGTCTGTGCGGCGGCACGTGCGGCGGCGGCACAGGGATGCATGCGGTGGTGTGTGCGTGCATGGCGGCGGCAGTAGCCTCCGCTAAAACGCGGAAGCACTGATCCCGCGCCGCTGCCGCCGTGCACGCGTGCGCCGCCGCTTCCGGGTGGTGTGGCGACACACCACGCTGTGTGTGGCGACACACTTTTGTGTCACAACACACAGTTTGGAAAGCTCTGCTCTAAAAAGTTGGAAATGCAATAATCAGGTTGGATCATTTTTTCATATTTGGCGGCAATGTTGTAAAGCCCAACAATTCTGGAAAATAATTTATAATAGAATGAAACAAATTTTACAGGTAGATTTTTCTTTCCAGTCTGCTATTTTTAAATTAAATATCACTAAACCTTATATTTCCACATAGTATATTGAATCGGCTTTGTACATAGTAACAGCTGCTAGGATTCTCTATGCTTCCCACTGGAAATTACAAACAATTCCTTGCATAGAAGAATGGCAAAGTAAGTTATGGGAGTCTGTGTCAATGCCAAAACTAACTTCATATTTCAAAAAACAAATCTGATATTGAATTTAATTAAATGTGGAAACCATTGTTGGACTATACATCTTATAACTGGGTTTGTACCACATCCTAATATAAGACTGTAATAATCTTTTTATGATCTGTTAAATTCTCCAAATTTAGATAGAAATAGAATACTGTACAATTATTGTAATGTTTTACTTTGGTTTATAACTTATAGTTTGATTTATAATGCTTATAGCTGTTAATGATTGCTTAATAATCCAAATTCATTACTGGATACTTCTTTGGACTACTGGCTACTAGATTTTGTACTGAGATGTGCTCATAGTCTCCAATGGGTCTTTATCTCTTTGCAGCGCAATGAACATGATTAGCTGCTGATTGCTGGGCAAATTCATGGTAGTATTCATTTGAAAGCTTTTCAGCAGTGTTTGTAAAACAATTAACTACAAATTTGAGGCTGGGAAGTTAACCCTGATGAACACAGTTGGATATTCTTCTATCTATAGCTTGTGCTGTATATTTTACTATACTATAAATAATTGAAAAGTATTTTGCTCTAACATTCAAGATCACAATAATGGGAGAATATAATAGTTCCATTGTAAACATTATAGTTTAAAAATTAAACTATGGCATACATGAATCCATGAAGGCAATATGGGGTGTGAATAGAAGAGAACAACTTGGACAAAAAATGTTGTAATCTTTAATTAATAAAATTAAGCAAACCTATTGTGGAGAGGTTTCAACCCTTGGAGAGAGAAGGAATTCCTGACCTGGAGTAGGAGCAATCACCCACTGACAACTGATCCTGTCCTAGTTCTCTCATGAGGCAGTTAGTGCTGATAGCCTTGGATGGCATGGAGACTACGCCAGCTGATGCAGAAGCAAGATTGCGCGCTTCGATGGTTGCTTGCTTGCATCCTCCTCCTGGACTGTAGTCTAGGCCACTGTTGAGGAATTCCTAATACTGGTAAGACTGTCAGCTAGCTGGAATATTCATCGTCTAACCAAACATTTAAATGGTTAGTTGTTAGAATCAGAGGATGTAATACCAGCTATAAAAAACAATTAAGAACTAGACTAGAGATTGGTGGGCTAGAAGCAAAGCAAGACAACAACTCCATTTCCAAAGCATGCCATTTCCAAGGTCTTCAATGCTGCAAATCTCTCTCTCTCTCTCTCTCTCTCTCTCCCTCACACTCACACACACACACACACACACACACACACCACACCCCTGCCTCATATTCTTTGGAAATATCCACATCTTAACTGAAGAAAAGGACAAATAGTCAGTGCGTGCTGCATTGTTGCCAAGGAAACTGAAGCCAAGGCAGTGCAGTGGAATTAAGAGGAATTCTCTTAGCAATGGAAGACGGTTGAAATGTACTAATATTGCCAATTTGTTTTTTCCACAGGGATCCAACAGTCACTTTTGGGTTAGGCTACTGAAAATGCTCTAAAACAGCTGTTTTCTGCTGCTGGTTTCCACAATTTAGTAAAACTAAAAATTGACAACTGGATTATATATAAGAAGAGCATGCTCCAGGCAGCCAAATAGTCATTCTAGCTCTTCTTGATATCTCAGCAGCTTTTGATACGATTGATCAGTTTCTTTCTGGCCTAGCTGTGAGGGTTGGGCCTGGGGGCGTGGTGTTATGCGAGTTCCCCTCCTTCCTCCAAGTTGGTTCCAGTCAGTGTTGATAGTGGGAAGAGATCTAGCTCACAGCTCTTTCTCTATGGGGTTCCTCAGGGCTTGACACTCTCCCCACTCCTGTTTAACATTACATGAAATTGCAGGATGAGGTTATTCAACAGAATGGGGAGAGGTATCAGTATGCTGATGATATCCAACTTTACAGCTCTCCCCTGGACCAACCAAATGATACTGTGGGGGCTCTGTCTTGGTGTCTGGAAGCTGTGAGGGTCTGGATGGAGTATTGTTCAGTATTGTTACCCCTGCAAGGTAGTCCAGAAAAGAAGTACAACCAGGAGTCCTAGCTCTACATTGTTAGATTACATTAACAGAATCTTGCAAGACTGAAAGTATTTCTCCCCATCTTTCCTTTCACTCTCCCAAAAAAAAAAAAAAAAAAACTAAGGAGGGTCCCTTCTGAAACGTTTCCCATGCCATCTATGCCCCCCTTCTATGGGCTGAGAACTCTTTTACATGCCAGTTGTCCAGTCTGTGGCTCTCCCTTCCATCTCCCAAGGTCATTCCCACATACCATTACAGTATAATCCTAGCGAGATTGAGCAGCTTTGGGTTTTTAGGGCTGGATGGTGTTGCACTATCCCAAACAGACCTGGTGCACAATTTGGGGGTCCTCCTGGACTCCTAGCTTCTGTTCAAGGAACAGGTAGCAGCTGTGGCCAAAAGGACCTTTGCACAACTTCATCTTGTGAGTCAATTGGGCCCTTTCCTGGATCAGGAGGAATGGTCACTCATGCTTTGGTCACATCCCAAGGGGTATTACTGCAACATGTTCTATATGTGGCTGTCCTTGAAAAATGTCTGGAAGCTCCAGCTGGTCCAGAATGTAGCAACATGGGCAGTTACAGGTGCACCTTGGTGCACCCATGTTACACCTCTGCTCCATGAGCCGTGCTGGCTTCCAAGATGCTTCCAGGTGCAATTCAAGATGTTGGTTGTCACCTTTAAAACCCCTCCACAGAATGAGGCCAACTATTTGCCAGACTGCCTCTCCCCGTTGTTTCTACCTGTCCCATTAGATCTGGCAGGAGAGGCATGCTGATAGTCCCATTGATTAAAGAATGTTGTTTTGTGGGAGCCAGAAGGAGGGACTTTTCTGTTGCAGGCCCTGCCCTTTGGAACACCATACCCCCGGAGTTGGCCACGATCCTACCAGCTTTTTGGAAAGCTTTAAAGATTCGGATGGCAAACTGAAGCTAAGATTTGGATGTGTTCCTGAGAATGGGGCTCAGGAGGTTTACCTTAACTTGCATGGTGGGACAGTCGCCGCTCACCAGGGGATTGGCGCGCCTATCTGCAAATGCCTGTCCTCCGGCGCATCTCAGGACAGGGCAGTTGGGAGTTTCCCGCCGGCAAAAATTCTTCATCTGTGGAATCGTTCTCTCCGCCAAACAATTCTTGGATGAACCATGGGATGTTCTTAGTTTATTAGATTGGATTTTACCTCAGTTATCACTGTAGGTTTTACCTATTGATTAGTTTTTGTTGTCACTTCACATGGTGTTTTTATATGTTGTTAGCTGCTCAGAGTTGCTATGGCGAGATGGGCAGCTATATAAATCGAATCAATCAATCAATCATCTCTGCTGATGGCCCAAACCTAACAGCTCTAGAAAAAAACTTATACAAAAGGTTATTTTGTGCTCTTTAATATACTCAATGTATAGCCCGAGTTAGATGTATTATTAAACATCACTCCACTCTGAGTTTCAGATTTTCAAGTGTGTATTTATTTGACTAACAGAACTCTTACCTTACAAAAATCTAAAGCTGGCTTGAATTAATCACATAGAAAGAATAATTAGCACTACCTTTCACAAACTGAAGCTAAGCAAATATGAAAAATGCCACAATGCAGTTAAAACTTATAAACATAGTACTTTACGTGTATCAAATGAGTAAATTGAAATCCCATTAACATTCCTTAATGATTAGCAGCAGCATAGGGGATGTCAATATACAGGTGAGCATTTTACGCATTGTGATTTAGCTCATATGAGGAATTTTGGACTCGTCTGTCTTGAAAGGATTGAGAATGTAACTCCGAAAGACTCCCTGAATTATAAAGACACCGAGCAAACGGAAGTAAACTAGAATCTGTACTGAAAGGAAGGAATTTAGCATTAGAACAGAATCAAGTACAAAAGTGGTATCCAGTTTTATTTTATTTTGAACAAAACAAAGAAATCTTAGTCATTGTCTGGCTATTGATATAGCACATTCTAGTCATTCCTTCTTGCAGTTTTCATCCTAAAAGTTCCCTTACTCTGCCACTCTTCTAAAACAGCCCTTCATTACTTCTTTAGATACAATTTAATGAAGTCCGTTTCACAGATTCCTTTGCTATTCCAAAAAATTATAAGAATGACACTTCAAAGCAGGAGAAAAAGAGAAACAGAGGCTAATAGAGTGTCAATTTCCATATTTTCACAGACACAGACAGTCTTAATACCCTCCAAGTTTCCATAAAGCTAAAAAGTGTAAGTCTCAACATAAAGTGTCCTAATTTTTCATTTTTACCTGTGTTATAGAATAACTGTACCAAGAAGAGGGAATACAACTATCAGCTGCTTTAGAAACTGCCTTGCTTAGTTGGGTAAAATCTTCCCCAGGCTTTTAATAGTAAGCCTATGATGAAGCAGGAGTAATAGAGGAGTGTATGGAGGATAATTATCATAAAAAGGATTATTTCATAAGAAGTTGCAGAATATGTGTCAGCAAGGCTGTGGGTAAAAGTTAACTCCAAGGGGTTTCATTAACAACATAGCACAGGTTTCAGCTACTGAGATGGGAATAGCCTTTACTAACAAAGCAAGGACATAGAACATCACAGAACATTCACGCAGCTAGTGAAACTGAATTAAGTATTGAATACCAAGGATCAGATTCTGATTATACTCTGAGAGAAGAGTGTGAGATATACTAGTTGAAGTTTAATTGAACTAGCTAGGTAACTACTGTGCACAATTTCCTTTATTGTTATGAAGTGGCATTATTATTATTCTGTTAACCAGACTGATATCTGCAATATCTGAACTGAATCAAGGGACAAGGGATTGTAATGATTTTAGAAAACAGTAATTGATGTTATGCCTATTTCATGCATTTGCTGGGTAGATAGGGCAGGAGAAGAAATATATTAAAATAAGGAACATTAATTTTGGGATGTTGAAGGGAAGGCCAGTTGAGGTTGAACAACTTGCCATTAAATCCCTTTGGCTGACCTGGCATGGAAAGGAATTGATTATATTGCTAGGTAATTTCCTGCCCACTCCTGTCTTCTACTTGTTCCCACGTGGTAAACTTGTGGACATGCCGGTTATGACAATGGAAATTGAGGGAATATGATAAAGCACCAACCACCAGATGGCTTTAAAACCCTCATTCTTATCTCATGATTGAATAAAATAGTAATTATCTAATAATAAAGGTGCAAGAAATGATGACATGAAATACGTGGTTTGTTGTCCAGTTCTTTCTCCCGTTTCCTGCTTTTGCCGGACACAAATTCCTTCCACAACAACTCTTTCAGTCCAATCCATCTGTAAGGCTAGCAACGCGTAAGATTCACTTGCCATAAACACTTTCATCACTGTAAGCCACATAGAGAAAGTAATCTTCCTCATGATTATCCTGATAAAAGAAAAAAAGGGGGGAGGGAGAAATAGAGAGCATAATCAGCTAAATATATAGAAGTGGTGACAGCATGCCAGACTTGGCATGTAACAAGTCCCATGCTTATAATTATTTAAAAATTTATTCTAAAAAAATTACATTTTTTTTTAAAAAAAAGGGAAATCAGGAACAGATTGGTGAACCAGAAAAAACATCTACAAAGAAAATTTCCAACCAGAAACACGGGCTAAAAGAGAGGAAAGGTTTTTTTTCCTCAGTGTTATAATGTGTCCTATTCTTACATTTTTGTCACACTGAAATCCTGTTGTTCCTTAAAAACCCAGTAGGTGGCAGCACCTGGCCAACCATGGCTGATCTTGAAAACGCTAAAGCAGATTGGATCTAGTTAGTACTTGGAAGGGAAACTACCAGAAAATCCCAGCGCTGTAGAGCAGGGTGTAAAATGAGAAAAAAACATCATGGAAGAAGGCAGTGGAAAACCACTTCCATATAGTGCCATGAAAACAGTACAGATGTGTCTACATAAGTAATCAGAGGTGGAGTCAAGATTTCTTTTTTAAAGATATACTAGCCTATAACTTTTTTAAAAAATGATCTATACAACAGTACATTGGCATACAAAGTAGTCTTTAGATTACAGATCCCAACTTGAGCATGCTTGGGGTAAAACTGGCCTTTGGTTACACTTTTCATATATTAGCCAAAATGTGCTCAAATTGACTGATACTGTTGCTATTTTTACCAGAGAATGCTATCTGTGATATGAATATGACTGAAGTTAGTAGCTACCCTAATTTACTTTTTCCTTCTGTTATTAAAAATATCTGGAACCTTTGATTGACAAAGATCATGATGGATAGTGGAGACTAATATATAGGGTTCAATCTGGAGAAAACTATGGACATTGCAGCTTGGAATGTAAGATGTGTAAAAGGTAAAGGGCATGAAATAACAAACCAAAATTTTAAAAAGTACTTCAGCTGTAGGAAAAGAATGAAGGGCTGAATGAAGGTTGCCTCCTTGATAAATAAAATGTATTTATCAGGGAGCTGATAAATACATTTTTGGAAGTCAAATTTCATTATGAAAAGGGTAAAATTAATGTCATAAAGCATGAATTGATGTCATGTAGATTGTTTTGAGTGTACTGAAAGTAGAAATTCCTAGGCTGATGGTGAGTGTGTATTCTGATCCACAAAATGGTAATAATAGTTACAATGGAATAGAGATGAATTTTGGGGAAACTGCACAACATTCCGAATTCATACGATCCAAGGGAAAAACTATTCTGTTAGGTTAGATGAGTGGAAAAGAGATGAGAGAATACTGAAAAAATGACTGAACCATTCAGAGACTCAAGAATGAATAAAAATAGTGATTTGGTGAATATCTACTGAGAAAAAGCTCTGTTTCAAATATGTAGTTTAAACAAGATTGACAGCTACACGCCAGACAGAGAATCAGCATATTTTTCAACCTCAAGCAGATACACATAGGTTTTGGCACATATACAACAAGCCAGTCCCCCCCATTCTGCTAGTTAGGTTTTCTCTTTTTGAAAACAGGCAGAAGTTGCTGGACATGAAGTTGGAAATGAATGGGACTTTCCATCTTCCCTCACTTCAACCTCAGATTTCAAGTGGAACTTGCAGGAAGTTGGATTTTGCAGGTAACAAAATTGGCACAGAGGTAATTAGAATAATGGTCTCCAATGTGTACAGGGGTGTGCAAGATGATTCACTTGGGTGGAGGAAGAAAATATCAGAACATCTATTGATATTTATTTATGTTATCCTTTATCTCATTCTTTTTATTTTTGATTTTGAAGTATGTTTTATAATGTACATAATATATTAGTACAGTAATACATGCATATACTCTATACAGGACTCAAGGTGCAGACAACACATAGTGGCAGGGTGTAAGATGCAGGTAGGAACAGCATACACTGAACAGCACAACCAAGTAGGTGGCATTGTGTACAGGAACATCTGCACAGCGTATGGGCTAGACCTTCCCAGTTCCAGATGGGAGATTCCACAGAAGGTCGTGGAGAATTACAGGGCTAAGACCGTGTGGGACTTCCAGATCCAGACAGACGGGCAGGTACTGGCCAATCAACCAGACATTGTGGTAGTAGACAAGGACCAGAGGACAGCGATGGTGATAGATGTAGCGGTGCCAAGTGACAGCAACATCAGGAAGAAGGAGTATGAGAAGCTGGAGAAGTAACAGCACCTGAAGGAGGAACTAGAGAGGATGAAGGCCAAAGTGGTCCCAGTGGTGGTAGGAGCACTCGGGGCTGTGACTCCTAAGCTGGGAGAGTGGCCCCAACAGATCCCAGGAACAACATCAGAGCTCTCTGTCCAGAAGAGTGCAGTGAACAGCTAAGATACTGCACAGAACCCTCAAACTCCCAGGCCTCTGGTAGAGGACCCGAGGTTGAGGAAGACACATACCACCCATAGGGGTGAGAAGGGATTTTTTTTTATGCAAGAGGGCAGGCGGGGCCTGGTGAGTGTCAAAGCCACTGTCCTGGATGAGACCCAGAGCATCCAGGAGTACATCAGTAAGGTGGCACCTAAAGATAAGCTGCTGAGAGAATGCCTGAGGCAGCGGCAGACATGGAAGGAAGATCAAGCAGAGAAAGTGCCATGACAAGACAAGACCCTGCATGGCTGTGATAGCTGAGGTGGCTGAACTTGGGAAACCCTATCAGTGGCTGGAAAGGGCTGGACTAAAAGACAGCACTGAGGTACTGATCATAGCAGCACAAGAACAGGCACTAAGCACCTGATCCATAGAAGCAGGGCTCTACCACACTAGATAGGACCCAAGGTGCAGACTGTGCAGAGAGACCATCCTAACCAATTTTTATCATTTTTTTTTAATTACAAAATAAATTTGGTTCATATACTAGTTATATGAGATACAGAACTGGAATACCTTATACTGCAAAATCAATGGCTTCAGGTATTAAGAAATCTTACGTATGTTTTGTACAAAGGATGTTAAAAATGTTGGCTGTCATCCAACTGGATGCTAGAAATATAATAAAATTTAAGAGACTTTAGCGCATGTTACTGTCATGTTCACTGGTAGTTCCTTATTGGTTAGATACTATTATTGTAGTGAACTAAATTCTTGGAAGGTGTGTCAATGTGTTATTAAAGTACATGTCAAAAATTTGGAATGTCTGAGTTTATGAAGAACTCTAGATAAATCATGCTAGACTGATGCGAAAGTGATAATATAAGTGATAATGAAAGTGATAATAAGCACACCAGATTCTAAATGTTGGTTCAATGAAATCTGCCAATTCTCAGTCTCTGAATGAGCTTTGTTTCAACCGAATGGCAAGATTAGACAATGCAATTTCATATAAGTTTAACGCAGTATTTAAAATGTATTATTTTATTTCCCTCGTCTTAATTAGTTTTACTTAGATTTTTCCTTTTATGCATATAGTAATTCCTATAATAGTTATTTGGTTTACGTATATGTTTATTGTTATGTGTTATCAATTGTAGTATTGCTGTATAACTCTTAAAAAAAGAAAAGCCCCATTATCTGAAGCTTCAGAAGAAAAACCCCACAGATTATGGTTTTAGACACATGAATGAAAAACACCGCTCTTAATGCTCAGGGATTGAGGAAAAGAATTCTACAGGCTTTGCAGAGGGATTCCTGACTCTGTCCTGAAGTGGACAATTGAGACAGTCTGAAGTAGCAATCTGTCAGCCAGACAGTCTATCCATACAGGTAGTCCTCAGTTAACGACAGTAATTGGGTTTGGAATTTCCGTCGCCAAGCGATGCAGTCGTAAAGCACGACATCATGTGACCACATTGCTTAGAGATGGCAGTCCCCGTTGCCGTTGTTAAGCAAGAATCGCGGGTCGTTAAGCAAGGACCTCATTGCGACTTCCTGTCAGCTTCCAACAAGCAAAGTCAATGCAAACTCTATGAAGGTTCTCAGTCATCCAGGTGGAATTGTCTGTAGCTTGAATCATGTCCAGTTGACATGATTCAAGCTACAGTCAATGCAAACTCATTGCCATCCAGCACTAATATAATCCTATCTGGCAAAAGAATAAGACCAGAACAGAACAGAAAAGAATAGGCATTATAGCAAAGATGGAGAAAGTCACTGCTTATTAATATAATTTGGAACCACCTTCTCTTACCAATCAGCAACACCTGGCCTTTTATTTACACTCACACGCACACACATTTTTCTCAAGGATTTCTTCCTATTAAATCATGATGAATTAACATGAATAGTGGCAAGAATTGGGAAGGTCCTTTGCTTCATCCAAGAAAGCAGATCTTATATTCTTAAGTAAGTCACAACTGTGCCTGCACAATTCAAATGGCAAATGATTGATATTTATATTAGGTGCTAGGCAGGAGACCACTCATTCCCAATGGAAAATGGGACTGATTTGGTTAATTTCTTTGCTGCTTGAATGATCACATACCCTAGGCATACAGAAGAGTCCCTCTTTGGACCACACAAGGGCCAGCCCTGAGTAAACCTTATATAATGCATATATAATGCACCATAAATAGGCTCTGGGGCACAAGCTGTGCATCTGTAGATAAGAGACTGAGTCCTCCAGCAATAAGTACTAGGAGGTCCCTCAGAAAAATAGTGCTTGGGAGATGTAATGGGGCAATGGGCAAGTGGAATTATTTAGTTTCATGTAGCAAAAGCATTGTATTAAATACAAAGCAATATTGTTTGCTATGCAGTATTTCATCATTTCTACCATTAGAAAACAAGGAGTGTTAGTACTTACCTCATACAGCTGACCCATAGTAGCACTGGTAGGAGGAATGGTATTGTTGACAAAGAAGAACAGGGCGTCCTCTGGCCTCAAGTGGATTCGCTTTCGGATCAAGAAATAGAATTGACCAACTAGAAAAGGTAGTAGAGGTGGGAAGTAGCAAAGAAAAAAAATGCATCAGATATAGATAAGTGATAGATCATCCCCCCCCCCCCCGCTCCTAAGAAATCTTTGGAGTTGTTGCTCTGGTTGCCTCTTCTGTCTGAAATGAGGTGAATGAGAACATTGATGTCTTTCTGATACTATGTGAAGATACTTTAATTCTTCTATCTTAAAATTAGCTAAGAGCCAGTTTGGTGCACTGGTTAAGGACCCAGGCTAGAAATTTGGGGGACTGTGAGTTCTAGTCCCGCTTTAGGCATGAACCCAGCCAGCTGGGTGACCTTGGGTCAGTCACTCTCTCAGCCCTAGGAAGGAGGCAATGGCAAACCACTTCCAAAAAACTTTGCCAAGAAAACTGCAGGGACTCGTCCAGGCAGTCACCAGGAGTCAACACTGACTCGAAGACACCCCTCCTCCCCAAAAAAGCTAATGTTATTTCATTCTGGGTTTGTTACTTTTTCTGCTGCTATGCTTTTTTATTTGATATTTAATTCTTCTTATACTGATTTTTTTTTTAAAAAAATGCCTAGTACCTCAGAATATATTTGAAGGTCAATATATGTGGAGTCCTTGGTGCTCTCTGAGCCTTGTTGTTTTCTTGCAGACGTTTCATTGCCAGGCTAGGCAACATCTTCAGTGCGAAAAGGGAGTGGGACTTGCTCTCTGTTTATATACCCTGGCTTGTCTTGCCTGTGTTGGTGGGGGTGTTGTACTCTCCTTGGTCTCCACAGTTCAACCCTGAGCTACAAATATTCTCTTCGATTGGTCAATATATTAATTTACTAAATGAGTAAATTACTCGTAAATTAAATGAGTAATTTAGTAATTTATTAAGAGACAGTGCAAGCTACCATACAGTTCTGTTAACACTCCCAACATCTGACCCTGCAGATTCAGAGGTACTTTTTCTATGGATATCCTTATGATAGTGCCTTCAGGCTGTCCTATAGCATTGTCTGAAACACGTTACAACCCTTTTATAGGCTCAGTTTGCACCATTCAGAAGCCCCCACCCAATCACTTCTGAGAGCAGGCAGAACTATTGGGGAAATCACAGTTCAGTCAGAATTGCTCTGAAGAACTATTTGTATACTCTGGCAAATCTATATGGAGTGTATAGATAAGCCTTTCTCAACTTTTTGACCCTGGTAAAATTTGATATAAAAACAATTAATTTAGAGAGTAAAACCATCTTAGTGGCTGCAATTCTTCCAAGCCACAATAATTTGATATTATCCCATTTTTAAATTTTTATTTTAATAGATTTTATTAAACAAACTGAGGTTGTTTTTTTTAAAAAAAATAGTGATTCGCAAGTACCATACTGTTTTGGCAACTTTTGGAATACGAACGAGTTTTAAAGGTTTCTGCTTGAAGTTTTGGCTCCACTCTAGAACATAACAATTCAGATTTTGAGAAGTTTATTTTTAAGTCTGCCACAGCCTTAAGCTTTGCCAATTCATCTGCTAACTTAGGAACTGTGCGAATAGAGTATGCTAATATTAGGGCCATGTCATCTGCATAGAGACAGATTATATGTTCAAGTTTTGTTGATTAAGAGCCCTCTGACAAGCTGTGTGTTTAATAGCTTGAGCTAGAGGTTCAGTGGCAAGTACAAATAAGTGAGATAATGGGTGTCCCTGTTTTGTGCCCCTAGTGATGCAAATGGTTCAGTATTGCATAGATTTATTAAGATTTTTGCAAAGAATTTACCATATACCTGTTTAAGAATGTTAATTAATCTAGTTTCCATTTGAAGATGTTCCGCCAATGTAATCAAGTAGGGTCACTGCAGTCGATCAAGGGCCTTAAAAATATCTAAGGTAAGAATTGCTAAGGGAGTTTCAGTGTGTCTACTATAATGCAGGCAATTTTGAATATAGCGAGTTGGATCTGCAATCTGTCTGCCTTTAATAAATCCAGCTTGGTCAGTATTTGGATAGTACCTGGGGAAGGATTTTAGTCTTTTTGCCAAACAAGCTGAAAAATCTTTAAATCTTGATTAAGCAAAGGTGTAGGACAATAAGATTCTTTATCTTATCTTTATGGCTTAAAAGGCAGGGTGTCATGGAGAGCTCAGACTCAGAAGAGGAAAAGGACAATGAGCAGCCTGCTCCAGATAAACCACCACCTGAGAAATTGCAGGCAGTCGAGGTGGGGCCACCCTTTAATCAACAGGAGCAGCTGCCATCAACGCTGAGCTGCCGCCTTCCCCAGCACAAGAGCAAGAGCTCACCGCATAGAGAAGAGAGCAAAGGCACTCTACTCTGCAAGGCTCCTCACAGGAAAGGAGCTGTGGCCTCCCATAATAAGCAACACCAACACTGGCTCTCCTTAAATAGAGCAGCAAACCCAAGCCTCTCCGTTGGAAACTGCTGTTCGCTAACCCAGACTCCGTGTGCCTCAAAACTTGACTTCTGAATCCCATGATTCTGGATCCCAGACTGGCTGATGAACCTTCTGTGATGCTTTGACCCTCAGACCTCACTCTGACTACTCTACTGCCTGCTACTGTGGACTTGAAACCTTGGGACTCTAGCAAGGCAAGCTTGCTTGACCTTTGGAACTTCTTTCCCGCTTGTGTGTGCTCTGGCACTTTTTAAAAAAGACTATCAGTACAACCTGTAACCATTCCACTCATGTGTTTGTGCATGTTTGGCCTGGGACAGGACACAGGCTCAGTCTAGAACAGGGGTCAGCAAACTATGGCCCATGGGCCAAATGCGGCCCACCACCTGTTTTTGTATGGCCCACAAGCTAAGAATGGACAGGCAGGCAGCAGATCCCCAGGTCCAAGCCTCAGCCGAGCTCCTGGAGTGGGGCTGGGGGTGGGGCATCCTGGGAGTGGCCTATGAGCAGCCTCCTCCCTGCTAGTGAGCCAGCACCGTCTAATGGCTCCCACACTCCTTGGCCTGCAGACCTGCCAGCCGCGCCTGCAGAGGTGGAGGAAGGGTGGGACTGCCAGGCCTTCAACCTCGCCTGGCTTTCACCACTTCACAGTTCTCACCATGTCAAGTGAGGTGGGGTGTGGTGGGGCTGGAGGGAGACAATTTCATCAATAAACATTTGTGAAGTTTTATTTTCTCTCTTGGTACCTACATAATATCCTAAATTTTACCTGTTGGCCTGCAAAACCTAAAATAATAATTATTTGGCCCTTTACAGAAAAGGTTTGCCGACCCCCCGTCTAGATTCTGGAATTGAACTCCCCCTTAAGACAGAGTTAAAAAGAGTCACTAATTTTGGAATTACGGTATCTCCCCGTTTCTTATATAACAGGGCTGTAAGGCCATCTGGGCCAGGCGATTTATGTCTCCTCAAATTTGAGATGACTTTTTTTAACTCTTCTTTTGAGAAAGGGGTAAGATGTCATAGCTGCTCAAATAACTAATTTCCTTATTATTCATGTAAAATAAAAATTAACAAAAGAATTACAGACTTCTTGCCCACTAGTTATTCTAGTGCTACTAGCATCTCTAAACGCATATATGACTCTATCTCACTCATATCTCTCTATCTCACTCATATCACTCACTCACTCATATAACTCACTCACTCATATCACTCTATCTCACTCACTATATCTCACTCGCTGGATCGTCACCTTGTTGTGGTGAGTGGGCTTGTGTGTTCCCAATGAACCCTGTGAGCGAAGCCGTCGGGAGTCATGTACTCCTGGCAGGGTCACCCATGGCGGTAAGGTCCAGGGGGAGGAACCAGACAAAGGACGATCCAAGAAAGTCCTCAACGGCAGAACAGGCGGAAGATAACAAGGTGTATTGTTACAACGGCTGCGAAGGCGGATGAAGGCTGCAGCAGACAAAAGGTCACCAATCGTCATGGTATCCATGCCATTGGATTAGAGCCTTTTTCTGTGAAGGTTGTGTGCTGATCGTTGTGCACCAATCTCCACACATAAAACGAATTCACACACAGGCGTCTTCCAACCACACCAAACCCAAAACAACCAAAAGTCCCATGGCGACTGACGAATGGCAACGGGGGCAGGACTGTGAAATCCGGAAGCTCCTAGTCATGGACCAGCACATGGGCAGTGGATACGGATTCAGTCGCCCTGACTCAAGGATCGAGGCAGTTGAGTAGTTCGGCAGCTGTATCCACGACTGAGCAGCCCTATTTAGGATCCACTCTGCTCACCCCATATGGGGAGGGGGCTAGAAAAGGTGCCCTAAACATAGTCTGCCTCATTTTCTCCCTGACTGGATTACCGCGACCGGTGGGGTCACCATCTAGCGGTCGTAAAAAACACATGAATTTTGGAACATGGAATATACGGACACTGCAAGACAATATGGATAGTGAACGACCTGAACGTAGGACTGCCATTATTGCAAGGGAGCTGAGACGTTTTAATATCGATATAGCAGCACTCCAAGAAACTCGAAGAGCAGGAGAAGGACAGTTGAAGGAAAAAAAAGGAGGTTATACCTTCTTTTGGAAAGGACTGCCTGAACAAGAACGACGAATACATGGGGTAGGCTTTGCTATCAAAAACGACCTGGTGAAGCTCTTGTCAGAAGTTCCCACTGGGATTAACAAACGACTCTCAACTCTGCGAATAAAACTCGCCAAAAACCAACAGGCAACTATCCTAAGTGCTTACGCACCAACACTAGATGCAGATGAGGATATCAAGGAAAAATTTTATACCCAGCTGGACACCATCTTATCAGAGATACCAAAGGAGGATAAAATTATCCTCCTGGGCGATTTCAATGCAAGAGTTGGGCGTGATTTTGATTTGTGGCCAGGGATCATTGGGAAAGAAGGAGTTGACAACAGCAACACGAATGGAATCTTACTTCTGACTAAATGTGCAGAGCATAACCTTGTCATTACTAACACACTCTTTCGCCAGAAAAATAAATTTAAAACATCATGGAAGCACCCACGGTCGAAGCACTGGCATCTTTTAGATTATGTAATTGTCCGTGCTAGAGATCGCCGTGATGTACTTCTCACCAGAGCCATGACGAGCGCCGATGACTGCTGGACAGACCATCGATTAATTCGATCCACGATGGCCATAAAGATTGTCCCTCACCGGAGGCTCCAAGGAAGAAAACCAAGGCGTAAAATGAATACACTGGCCCTTCAAGATCCTATTAAACGAGCTTCCTTTCAATCAACTCTCAAGGAACATCTGCCTATGGAACTTCCTGAAAATGTTGAGGAACACTGGACTAAATTGAAGACTTCTATTATTTCAGCCTGTGAACAAACTATTAGATACCAGACTAAGAGACATCAGGACTGGTTTGATGAGAACGATAGTGAGATTGAACATATTATTGACAAGAAAAGGAAAGCCTTCCAGATATGGCAAAAAGATATTAACTGTGCCGTTAAGAAAAAAATCTATGCCAGTGCAAAGGCAGAAGTCCAAAGAAGAACTAGAGAACTTAAGAACATATGGTGGATAAAAAAGCCCAAGAAACCCAACATTTTGCAGATGCTCATGATGCACGGGGCTTTTTTAATGCCATAAAGGCCATCTATGGACCAACAAACCATGGTACAAATCCCTTACGCTCAGTAGATGGTGCTAAACTTCTAAAGGACAAAGAGTCTATTGCACTGCGCTGGAAAGAGCATTACTACAATCTCCTTAATCGTCACTCTACTGTGGCTGATGAAGTCTTCTTGCAAATCCCGCAAAAACAAATAAGAAATGAGCTTGCAGTACCCCCTAGTTTGGAGGAAGTCAGCAAAGCCACTAAACAAATGAAAAATAACAAAGCTAGTGGACCTGATAGGATTCCTGCTGAAGTCTTTAAAGAAGGCGGGCCTGAACTTACACAACAACTTCATAAGCTCATCGAAAAAATCTGGATGAGGGAGGAGATTCCAGCAGACTTTAGGGATGCCATAATTATCACTCTCTTTAAAAAGGGTGATAGAACAGACTGTGGAAACTATCGAGGCATCTCCCTTCTAGCCACAGCAGGCAAAATCCTGGCAAAGATCATCGCAAACCGTCTCCTATCTGTATCAGAAGACATCCTCCCTGAAACGCAAAATGGCTTCCGCCCTTCCAGGGGAACAGTGGATATGATCTTCACTGCACGACAGCTTCAAGAAAAATGCAAGGAGCAAAACCACCCTCTGTACATGGCGTTTATTGATCTGACTAAAGCTTTTGATACTGTAAATCGTACTGCTCTCTGGACCATCCTTCTGAAAATCGGATGCCCTGATAAATTTGTGAACATCTTGCGGTTACTCCATGACGACATGATGGCAACAATCCTGAATAACAATGGCTCTCAAAGCAATCCATTTAAAGTGGAATCCGGCGTTAAACAGGGATGTGTTATTGCTCCAACCTTATTCGCTATCTTCATCGCTATGATTATGCACGTTGTTGAAGAGAAACTTCCTAAAAAGGTAAAGGTTCCCCCCGCACATTTGTGCAGTCATGTCCGACTCTAGGGGCCGGTGCTCATCTCCGTTTCTTAGCCGAAGAGCCAGTGTTGTCCGAAGACGCTTCCACGGTCATGTGGCCTCATGACATGCGCGGAACGCTGTTACCATCCCACCGAAGTGGTACCTATTCATCTACTTGCATTTGCATGCTTTCGAATTGCTAGGTTGGCAAGAGCTGGACCTAGTGCGGGAGCTCACTCCGCATGCAGGGCTAGGGATTCGAACCTCCGAACTTGCGATCTTCCGATCGACAAGCCTGGCGTCTTACCCGCTGAGCCACCACGCTCCTACTGGTGTAGAAATTATATATCGAACAGATGGAAAGCTTTTTAATCTTTAATCTTAGTAGACTGAAAGCAAAAAATAAGGTAATTGCAACTTCTGTTATAGAACTTCAATATGCTGATGATAACGTAGTCTGTGCACACTCCAAGGAAGATCTTCAAACTATCCTAAACAACTTTGCAGAAGCATATGAAAAACTCGGCCTCTCGATTAACATTAAAAAAACCAAAGTGCTTTACCAGCAAGTTCGAACCAATCCCTCCGCAGCGCCATCAATCCAGCTTAAAGGTGTGTCACTAGAAAATGTCGATCACTTTTCTTATCTCGGCAGCCATCTATCTACAAAAGCCGACATCGACGCTGAAATTCAGCATCGCCTGAGCTCTGCGAGTGTAGCTTTCTCCCGAATGAAGCGTAGAGTGTTTGAGGATCGGGACATTCGCAGGGAGACCAAAATGCTTGTTTACAAAGCCATTGTACTACCAACCCTTCTGTACGCCTGTGAAACATGGACCCTCTACAAATGCCACCTCCAACTTCTTGAAAGATTCCATCAACGCTGCCTCCGAAAAATTCTGCAAATTACTTGGGAAGATAGGCGGACTAATGTTAGCGTATTAGAAGAAGCGAAAACCACCAGCATTGAAACAATGATCATCCAACATCAACTTCGCTGGACCGGTCATGTTGTTCGAATGCCTGACCATCGTCTTCCAAAGCAGCTACTTTACTCCCAACTTAAGAATGGAAAACGGAATATTGGTGGACAGCAAAAGAGATTCAAAGATACTCTCAAAGCTAATTTAAAAAAATGTAATATCAGCATTGAGAACTGGGAAGCCCTAACTCATGAGCGTTTCAATTGGAGGTCATCCTTTATTAATGGCGCTATGGACTTTGAAGAAGCACGAGTACAGGGCGAAAAGGAGAAAAGAGCTAAAAGGAAGGCACGTCAGGCAAACCCTCATCATGACCATCTCCCACCCGGAAACCTATGCCCTCATTGTGGGAGGTTGTGCGGATCCAGAATTGGCCTTTATAGCCACTTACGGATCCACCGTTAAAATTTTACCTTTGGAAGACAATCTTACTCGGCTACGAGTGATCGCCAATTAATGACTCTATGTTTTTCTTTTAGTCCCATCTCAGGGTAGGCTTGGAATTCCACATTTATCTTTCTTTATGAAGCTTTCCACTTATGAAATATCATATGGTTATTAGCAGAGGTGGAAACCAAAATATAGGTTGAAATGGAGGCCCCAGAGATATATTGCGGAGATATTATGAACTCCTTATTCCTACCAGATACTGTTAAAAGGTTTAAAGCCAATGATAATCCTTTCTGGAGTGCTAATTTTAAAATATGGGTGAAATGGCTAAAACTTCCTTGTTCTCTTCTTATTTCTATTTTTAGCCATTCTAAATTCCCTGTATCCATTATTCTATTTTATAAACCAAAGATCAATCAAAAATTATACAGACTGAAGGATTTCTGGTAATCTTACTGATTTAGAGTTGATAATTAATGAGTTAACTTCTTCAAAATGTGCTTAGCTACTTCATTTACAGTTTAGATCTTTTCTTAGAAATCCTTTCCTTCAGAAATCAAAGCTCAAGCAAACAGGCCTTTGACAAACTTTGAAGCAGTGGTACTGAATTTTTCAGATTCATCTAAAAGACTCATCTCTAAATTACATAAGAGCCAGTTTGGTCTAGTGGTTAAGGCAACGGGCTAGAAACCAGGAGACTGTGAGTTCTAGTCCCGCCTGAGGCATGAAAGCCGACTGGGTGACCTTGGGCCAGTCACTCTCCCTCAACCCAACTCACCTCACAGGGTTGCTGTTGTGGGGATAAGAGGAGGAGGAAGGAGTATTAGGTATGTTCGCCGCCTTGAGTTATTTATAAAAATAATAAAGGCGGGATAAAAATAAATATAATATAATAATATAATAATATAATCACAGAACAAGCATACCAGCCAGAAATTAAGGATAAAGAATGGAATAAAATACGGAAATGGAAACCAGTGTCATCAACCTCAGCCCAAATTAAAGAAAATGTTCTTAAACTATTTCCATAGATAGAACATGACTCCTTATAAACTAGCATGTACAAATTTTTAAAAAAAGCCTCCTCTCTTTGTTGGAACAGTTGCGAGGAAAAGGGAACATATTTGCACTTGTTCCATGTCCCCATGTTTTTTCCTTCTGGGCTGAGGTGTTTCTGGTGATTGGTAAAAAAAACTAAATGGCAGCAAAACATACTGTACATTCTGTTACTGTCATCCCACTCTGTCATGGGATCTCCAAGCTAGTTGACAGAACCATGTTTTAAGGTCCTTCCAGAAGGCCAGCAGGGTTGGGGCCAGCTTTACCTCGGGGGGAATGATGTTCCACAGGGTGGGGGCCATGGCAGAAAAGGCTTTCTTCCTAGGTCCCGCCCGATGAAACTCCTTGGCCGACAGGACCTGCAACATGCCTCTCCTGCTGGACCTGATGGGATGGGTAGATGTAACTGGGGAGAGGCAATCCCTCAAATATCCCAGTCCCATGCCACATAGAGATTTAAAGGTTATAACCAGCACTTTGAATTGGACCTGGAAGCAAACTGGCAACCAATGCAGCTCGCATAGCAAAGGTGTAACATCTGCAGATCTTGAAGCACCCATAACTGCCTGTGCCACTGCATTTTGCACCAGCTGAAGCTTCCCGATACTCTTCAAGGGCAGCCCCATGTAGACCACATTACAGTAGTCCACTCGGGAGGTGACTAGGGCATGAGTGACTGAGAGTAGAGCCTCCCGATCCAGGAATACAATTTAATTGTACTTATAGTTATTGTAAAAATTTTAGAAAAAGTACTTTAAAAAAATCATCATTAATCCAAACTTCATATTTTCTTTGGTTTTCAAGAGTTGATCTCACAGGCTAAGTAGGGTCAGCCAGTATTGGTACTTGGATGAAGGACTGCTTTAGAAATCCAAGGCCATTGACTAGACTTGGAAGTACTGTAAAAAAAACATTCTGGCAGAAGGTAATGGTAAACTATTTCCATACTGCTGCCAATAACAACAGTGTCAACAATGGTCCATGTTCAAATTCAGGACTAAAGTTTCTCACTGATTATTCAATGATTTATTTATTCATTCATTCAATTTATATGGCTGCCTATCTTACAACAGTGACTCTGGGTGGTGAACAAAAGATTAAAACCAAAAAGACACAGGAAATAAAAATATACAACCAAAAAGTATAATAAATACTCTGAGGGCTAAAAGTCATTCCATATTTACAATCAATAACAAGACAAAAGCCAGAGAAACCAACCAGCAGGACTTGCTTAACTTCTTCGCCCAAATGCCCAAGGGAACTAACTACCTAGTCTTTAATGCCTTACATTATACTTTTCCAAAACAGAACCAGCAGACTGGCCTTGTACTAGTTTTCATTGGATAACTAGCAAACAGATCTTAACAAATCTATCACTAAAGTGGTCACAATTTATTATAATTTATTTATTCAAGAAGTTAAGACAGAGCTTTCCAAACTGTGTGTCGCAACACAAAAGTGCGTCGCCACACACAGTCTGGTGTGTCGCCACACAACCCGGAAGCGCAGCGCTTCCGGGTTTTCCCGTGGCGACACACCAACTGCAGCGCGCAAAAACTGAAAGCGGCAGCAGCGCTTCCGGGTTTTTGCGCACTGCCGCAAGGACGGCACTTCCGGGTTTTCCCACGGGAAAAACTTTGGAAAGCCCTGAGTTAAGAACTTCATCCTCTCCCTTCCCCTTTCTCTCATTTAAATGAAGATGCATTAAGCAGATTTTTCCTCCTATGCTGTAAAGATAAAGAAGTATTAATTATTTACTCAAAGACAATGAGACATGGAGAGGGGAATGTCACATTCTATTCCATCTTTATCTATATATTACTTATTAAAAACATTTTTGTACATTTATTCATTATATTTATTTGTTAGTTTTATATCTTCCTTTTCTTGAGGGGATTCAAGGCAACATACAGAATATTTCTTCCCCCAATTTTATCTGACAACAACCCCCTTATGAGTTTGGCTGAGCTAAGAGAAAGAGTGATTGTCTTAGTCACCCAGTAAGCTGCTGAGACTGGAATTGAAATTAGTCCAACTACTATTTAGCAGGTAATATACAGTAGATAAGGGGCATGGTGGCTCAGCGGGTAAGACACCAGGCTTGTTGATTGGAAGATTGCAAGTTCGGAGGTTCAAATCCCTAGCCCTGCGTGACGGAGTGAGCTCCCGCACTAGCTCCAGCTCTTGCCAACCTAGCAATTCGAAAGCAAGTAGATGAATAGGTACCACTTCGGTGGGATGGTAACAGCGTTCCGCGCATGTCATGAGGCCACATGACCGTGGAAGCGTCTTCGGACAACGCTGGCTCTTCGGCTAACAAACGGAGATGAGCACTGGCCCCTAGAGTCAGACACGACTGCACAAATGTGCGGGGGGAACCTTTACCTTATACAGTAGATAAAATGTATGGAACAAGAGATACTTACCTGTGAGATCTGATGGGACAAGGTACTTCCTCTTGTCCAGATCAGGTACTCTAGCTTTAGGTGCCTTCTCCACTATAACCTAGAGAGAAAGGAAGAAAAAATAAACAAACTTCCCTTAAAGAGGCTATATTATCCATTGCTCCTTATAAAACAAGTGTGGGACTTCTCACCATAATGTTGTAAAAACATTCAAGTCTCTCCCATTATCTCTCTGCTCCCCCACCTTTTTTTCTCAGATAGATACATATGAAAAATATTACTCTAATATTTGAAAGAAAACAGTCAAAGGCCATGAAGTAATTTAAATTAAAAATAAACATTTTTAAACAATTATCATTCTGGTCTGTGACCGTAATAAAGAATTGTATTGTAACATTTTTTAAAGAAAAACTATATACAGGTAAATTCATTAATTTAGATAAAGGCCAAGTATTAATACATAATTTAATCTCACAAAGCTGATGTCCATTTTGGGAAAGCATCAGGGAAGAATTATATTTTACAGCTGGCTAGTAAAAACAATTGCTACCAATTGCTTATTGGTTGGATCTAAAAATTGTTTTTCCCTCCTGTTGCCATAAGTTTTGACCTTGAATTATTTCTTTTTCTTTAATCTTTTTCAGTGAAATGCTTGTACGTATGTATTAATAGTTAAATGCTGAACAAATTAAAAAAATAGCTATGGAAACAATATGTAAGTTAACAGAAAGCTTTGAAAATTTCTAAATTAAAAGCTTCTGTGGATGTTTTATGTTGACAGGACTTTAATCCTTGACCTCATATGCTTATTATTGACATTGTGGGGGACTGGCAGAGGAGGAACTGAAAACATTTCGAGTCTATGATTAACATCTTATCTGTACTCATTTCCTGATCACCTATGTATCAGTCTACAGATAAACGAACAGATTTCTTTGATTAAAAAAAGTATTATGCACACGGACCCCAAAATATCTCCCCCACAATTCTAAAAGGAATCTTGATTAAAATTACTGTGTGATAGCAGCCGAATTGCACGTGTCACTTAGCATGTTTCTTTAGATATCTAGAGGATGCACCACAGCTCTCCCGGTCAACACAAAATTTATATTTTTGGCCTTTATAACTTTCTACAGCAGTGTCCCATGTGTTCAAGTTAGTAACCCACTTTTTAGCTATCAAAGTCATTTGGGGAAAAAACTGTTCAGTGTCTCCTGGTTCACATCCTGAACCATCATCATCTTAATGTAAGGCTACCAGATACTAGAACAGATCTCCCTCTTTATATACTCACAGACTGGAGGTCTTACTGTTCTTATGTGACTGGGGCTCGTGTTGGAGGCCTCAAGGCCTCTCACTTAATTTGGGAGGAGGGTTATATAGATTTTACAGAAGTTATCATTGCTACTGACTAGGAAGAGGTGCTATGCAACTGGTTTTGTCTTTACTGAGACTCATCAGTTCTACCAAATTAGGGCTACCAGAGTTCTATTGCAAAAATTCAGACTGCCACTCTTTGATGGAACTCTTTGCTGCTATCTGGTGGCTATCTGGATCTGATAGCTTTACTTACTTACTTACTTACTTATTTATGAAGTAGAACATAGAGAAAAATAGCAATAAGAAAAAAGAGAAAGCAATCCAACAACAAAAAATATGTATTATATACATATATGTTATGAAAGGCCCTAATGAATAATTTATTTTCTCCTTATACTGTATGTCTATAAACCCTAATTAATATTAACATGATTATTCTTTATAATCTGAATAATCCTTAATCATCCTATCACTTACATGAACGTAGTTCTACCAGTTTTATCACCAATAATGGTAACAGTTTTCAAATCTTTTGCATTCACAAGGCTTTCCAAAATCAATTAATCTCCTGGAGGATTCCATATACCCTCCATATATCCATAAATCCTGCAAGCTGTTGAGGATTCAGCAAAGACATGAGTGAGGCATTCAAGGATATATACATACCCTGTTCACAAATTATTGCTAAAACGTTTAAGGTGTCACCATCTTCTGTTATGAATTGAGAGTGAGCCCTAGCACATGCTAATTTTTGATAGGTAAATTAGCAGGGAAAGATGACCTGAGGGAATACACATACTACTATGGAGAACCCTGAGAAACTCCCCCAAAACCTTGGAATTCCCCACAACAAATCTGAAAATGATTGTGCTAAAAATAAGCATACTAGAAGCAACAGATTTCATTCACTGCCTTCTAGTCCATATATACCGTATATAACATTTAATGTTTTAAGTAAGCTACATGTCAGCAGCTCATTTGAAGCACAGACCAGATGCAATTTCATATTTGGAGTGGGGGTGTCCTATGTAGATGAGTTTAAAAAAATATCATACTATGATTCATAAATATAAAAAGGTAAAGGTTCCCCCCGCACATTTGTGCAGTCGTGTCCGACTCTAGGGGCCGGTGCTCATCTCCCTTTGTTAGCCGAAGAGCCAGCGTTGTCCGAAGACGCTTCCATGGTCATTTGGCCAGCATGACGCGCATGGAACACTGTTACCTACCCACCAAAGTGGTACCTATTCATCTACTTGCATTTGCATGCTTTCGAATTGCTAGGTTGGCAAGAGCTGGGGCTAGTGCAGGAGCTCACTCCATCACGTGGGGCTAGGGATTCGAACCTCCGGACTTGCGATCTTCCAATCGACAAGCCTGGCGTCTTACCTGCTGAACCACCATGCCCCTTCCACCACGTCCATACATATAGAGTCCATACATATATACATGTCCATATATATATATATATATATATATATATATATATATACACACACACACACACACACACACACACACACACATACATATGTGTGTATATATATGTGTGTGTGTATACATACACACACACACATGTCCATACATATAGAGTACAGCTATATATTATAGTATCAGGTCATAATAATACTGTTTAATCCACATCTGCTACCTTTTAAATTTAATTTAATATTTCACTTTCAAGGCTGCTCTTTTCCACAACTCTGTGCAGCTTACAGTTAAAAAAAAAAAACAAAAAAACAATATCTCTCAAAGAAAAGGGAATACAACTGACCAGAAGAACCAACCCCATAACACAAAAGGCCAAAAGTATACCAAAAAACCAAATGAAATGAAATGAAATGAAATGAAATGAAATGAAATGAACACACCTCCAAATGGGCTTGACCACCATCCTAACCCAAGTCCCGGGAGAACAACCAGGTTTTTAACAATTTGTGAAAAATCAGTAAGGTGGGAACAGTACAGAACTCGAAGGTCCAAGGTCAGTCCAAAGGTCAGCAGCAATCGCCAAGAAGGCATACTTCTTGGGTCCTGCAAGACACTGACATTTATTTATTTATTTATTTTATTTATTTTATTTATTTAATTTATATTACCGCCCATCTTCCCCCGACGGGGGAACTCTTGGCGGTTTACAATAAAACCGGAGTTAAAATACAAAACAAATCACAATAAAAGTGAAATAAATATATATCATCATTATAATTATTAAAAGATATAAATAAAATAAAATGGAATCCAGATGGCTACAGTTCTTCCTCAAATCCAGAGCGCAAGGCCGTTCTCAGTCCATTCTAGGGCGCCAGCCATCCCCAAGAATGACTATTTCCCCTCCCGTCCCAGGCTTGGTGGCAAAACCAGGTTTTCAGTTTTTTCCTGAAGTCCAGGAGTGAGGGGGCCTGTCTCACCCCTGGGGGAAGGATGTTCCAGAGGGCGGGCGCTACTGCAGAGAAGGCACGCTTCCGAGACCCCGCTAGGTGGAATTCTTTTAAAGATGGGGTCCGTAACATGCCCTCTCTGCATGACCGGGTGGGACGGGTCGATTCAATAGAGACGAGACGGTCCCTCAGATAACCTGGTCCCATGCCATGTGGGGCTTTAAAGGTGATAACCAACACCTTGAAGTGGACCCGGAAGCAAACTGGAACCCAGTGCAGCTCGCGGAGCAGCGGTGTTATATGTGCTGATCTTGGTGCACCTAAAATTGCCCGTGCGACATTGCTTGATTAACAGGACCTGGAGCTGACCTCACCAGATGGGCAGAAACATGTGGAGACAGGCACTCCCTCAAGTTTTTCTGAGTTCCATAATGCCAACTTAGGATGGAAGCAGTCTCTCAAACTAGGAGAAAAGTGTGCTTAGAGAAGGTGAATTTAGACCACCTTTCTTAGCTTGGTTGTTTGTGTTTGTGTTTGTGTGGAAACACCCCCACCAAAACTGGCAGGGCAAGCTATTATATATAAACAGGCAGCAAACCCCACACTCATTTGCACTGATTATGTTACCTAGTTGCGAAATGAAATGTCTACAAGCAAACAACCAAGCTCAGAGAGTACCAAGAATTCCACAGTTCAATCCTGAGCTACATATATTCTCTTCTATTGGAATCTTTCTTAAGCAGAAAGAAAAAAACATCTCAAAACTCTTGATTACATTGCCTTTCCCTTGTCCTTCCCAGAATTCCCTATCCATTCTAAATAACCATCTGAAGAATTTCCAATACAGTAATTTCCATCCAGCAACAAATTCGTGAGTCTTTCCTACCATTTGTTACATTCTACACGAGAATCTGGAGTTTGTTTCTTCAGAATGTGGGAATAACCACCAAACTGGATGGCTTTCAAGAGCCAATTAATAAAGCCTTCCAACAGTCTCAAGCTATGACTGCTAACTGCAGTCTCCATCATCAGAGGCTCTATACTGCCTCTACCATAGCATGGAGATAGCGTGCCTTTGCATACCACTGACATATGAACATAGGTAGGAAGAATGCTACCACAACTCCTCTCCTGCTCATGGGCTTCTCTAAAAAATAAAGCTGGACTGAACAGACCTCTGGTCAACCTGTAGAGCTCATTAGGTAAGCTTCTGCAACCAGCCACAGTCACATTACAAGCAAGTGTTGCATGATGTTACCACTACATTCTGCATGGTAGAAGGGAAAAGGACAGTAACAGATCCTAGTCAGAATGAAGAGAAGGGCAAATGGACAGGTAGTAGTGCAAAGAAATCTGCATGTGGAGAAATACAAAAAGAGGAGTAACTGACAGAAGAAATGTTGAGGTGTATAAATCAATCAGTTAGTCAACTGAGAAGACAAAACTATACGTCTGCAGTGGTGCACAGATAAGTGCATACAGTAGAATTGACTGAAGGGTTAACAGAAAATTGTGCTCTAAGAGGCCCAATGAGAGCAATACTGGTTCTAGTAGCTGGTGTGATCTGTCATTTGCTAGGGCTCCATTTCTAGAAAAAGTCCTCCTACCCAAACAATTTTAATGTTCTGTGGCAGAGGCAGAATAAAATACTTCCCAGTATCTCTTTCTTCTGAAGTTAAGGGCCCAAGTCATCCATTGCACGAGACTTTGAAGTCAGAATGTATAGATATAAAAAGTAGGTTAAGTAATGTTTTAATTCCAACATTATGCTTGGTTTTGCTTTTTCAAAATACAGCTGAATAAAAAAATATATGATCGTACCTTCTGCTAATAAATTTAGTTTTCAAGGATGGGTCTTAATTTCCCCTTTTTCCCTTCGAGCTACAGCCAGCCTTAAACACTGGCCAAAATTAAAGGAAAATATGCTTTGGCCAAATCTCACATAGTCATCTTGGTGACCTAGCAAGTCTCACTTCTTCTGGAAGGATAGTTTCTCCAAGGATTCTTAACCTAGCACCTGAACACAGTATACTAAAACTGAATCTGCAATGCAAATTATGTGGCCCATTAGGCTTTTCTGAAGAGGAAATATTCAGAGGCATCAGGCCATTTCCCTTCGAGCTACAGCCAGCCTTAAACATTATACATAAGGCAACAAATTCATAGCTGACCTCCATCTGTTCATCCTATTACAGAAGGATATGGTGGAATAAATAGCTGCAAAGTCCCTGCTATCCCACTGCCCTCCTATTCAAGCATCAGCCTGTTCCCTAGACAACCCCCTATTCTTTAAGCCCTCATCTCCACATACCTCACTTTTACAGTCCCAAAATTGCTTCCTGCTGTATTATTTGTTTTCCTGGTCTTGGCATTCAATATACTTCGTTTGAAAAATTCCACCATGGGGCCTGTACCTTAAGTTGACATGCTGTTGCTTATTAACCGAGCACCACACTTATATAGTATTGCAGTTCATCCGGTCCAAACATAGGATGCTTCTCTTCCACAAGAAAAATCTTAGCTAAGATTGTGCGTGGGTACAGCAGAAATCTGGAGAATACTCACACTGTCAGTATTTTTATGATTTAGTAGGAGAAAAATGTCTGAAAAAATTCAAAAGATCAGGAAAACCCAGCTGTGTGCCTGCAGTAAAGATGGAGGTGTCACCCACATTTCTACTATTTATAATTAAAGGTATTTATCATGTCCCAGACTCTTAAGTTGAAAAACTTATCTAATGAGATAAATATTTCTGCAAAAAACAACCTAGTAGGATGTTTAAGATTTTAAAAAATGTTATGAATGTATAAAAACAATTCTATCTCTCACCTTCATTTAAAAAAAATCCCAGGATGGTCACAATATTTATTTATTTATTATTTAAATTTGTAGCACCACCCATCTCCTCTACACCAGGGAACTCTGGGCGGTTTAATACACACATTAAAATCCAGTAAACTATTCAGTTGGATCAGCAAGTGTCAGAATGAGTAAACCTCAACATGCTGAAAAAAATACTGGTAAATCACATCATGAAGAGTTTTTGACAATGCTGGAACTGAATAATACTAGCTCTTTACCTTAGTTCATCATTCATCAATCAAAAATAGTATTTTTTGTAAAAGAATGTTGCAAGGTTGAAGAAGGAACCATCTTTATAAAATCATGTGATATTATCAAGCAAGAACAAGATACACATTGTAATTATATTCCAACTGAAAGCTTCCTAGTTAATCAGGTGACACTGGTTGGGCTTGACTCCTGGTGACTGTATGGCCAAATACTTGCCATCTTGACCAGACTTTAACAAGTATCTTGAATCATGCTGCATTAGTGGGTGGGGGAATGCTGGCTTATGAACAGCTTTATTTGGAAGTTAGCCCCATTGATCTCAGTGCAATTTACTGCCAAGTAGCAATGCAAAATACAAGCCAGCCAAATCATTCTTTTCTTTTTAGTGCATTTTTTTCTTTTTAATACAGTATTGTAAACAAGCACAGTTGAGTACAATATTAAAGATAATAAGTGCCTTTCAAAACTGGGAAGCAGACAATCCTTGGTAGTCTCTGAGAAAGATGGGGAGGATGAAGACCAAAACAAAATCAGAAAATGGAGCAACCATGAGGTTGCTTTCTTGTAGTCCCTCCCTCATATTAAAAGAGTAGGCCATAGTCTACTTCTCTGCTTCTCTGAAACAAAAGTATGCCAGGATCAAAGAGAAAAATAAGGCTATGATTCATCTCAGCAAATGGACACTTCCAGAAGTTTAAAACTTGCTTTGTTATATTACTAACACTACAGTGGTCCTTCCACCTCCATGTTTGGAGGGGAAGGTACTGGGATGAAGGAAATGGAACTCCTACTCAGAACTCAAGCAGCATATAGGACGGCAAAACATAAAAAAACAGGAAGAGGCATGAAATAGGCACGATGGGGCGGGGGATATATACAGTCCGTCCGTCCCCCCCCCTCCTCAGCTACAATATTACAATATTAACAGGCTGAAGGGATCAAGAGGCGATCCTATCCTCTGAAAAAAAATCAGACTACCAAATAATAAGCAAGAAGGTGCATTTAGGTTAGCTCAAAGCTCAATGCATTCTATCAACAAAGGTGCGATTCGTATGCCTCCCTACTCACAGGCACCCGGTCTGGGTATTTCTTTCGGATTTTCTCCCCTTCTTTTTTTCTGTACTCAAAAGGATGGTCTTCCTTGTACTGGAACTTCATGGCTTGGGTAGATAGTGCAGTGTCTTCTGTGCCTTCCTCCTTAATCGACCGTTCCAATGCTCTTAACGATCGCGACGAGAAAACGCAGCTGTCGGCAACTGCGACTTTCGGGGCGATTCGCTTGCTTCTAGACCAGCTGATCAAAGGATACACAATAAACACACACACCGTCCAAGACAGGCATTGTGACGTCACTCTGGGTAAAATCAGCATCTGCCTCCGCCTGCTTCATAGACTGCACCATTTCAACTGGGGGGGAGGAGAGACAAAAGGCGACATATCTGAAGTCGTTACGCAGACAGTTCCTTCCCAATGGAAATCAATGGAAGCTCCCACTGCCGTCAGTGACGAATCCAAGTTATATCTTTGCGGATGGAAATGCAAGATTGAATGAGATTGCTCGCTGTTGTTGTTTTTTAAACATTACAAATCATTCTGTGTTTCATAGGAATAGTAGGAGAAGGTAGTGAGAAAATGTTGGATCCGATTAAGAGTGCAGTTCTACACGGGACCGAATCAGGAAGCTATTTACTTAATCGTTTTATAAAATGCCTTCCGAGGTATGTCCTTCTAAACATAATACTATTAAAATACAAAGTAGTTATAAATCAGTTAATAAAATCAAATTAATACTTGAAGCCAAATGACACCGTATATGCTTCGATCTTCCTAGCTCAATTAAAGAGCAGTCTGAATTGCTCAGTTTATAGGATCTGCTTTAAAGCTTTGCAGTCTCAGTGGGAGCAGAGCTGGGCCGCCATTCCTGAGAAGCTCCACTCCCTGCGGCCAACCAGCCCGATGGCCTGTTCTGATGTGCACGTGACCCCCTACCAGTAGGTGGGCCTCTAGCAGTCAGTGCTCTCTTCCCTGGTAGTTGGTTGCCAGAAGTAAAGCGGAATTAAGCCCCTTAGCTTAGGCCACCTCTCTTTGCATGCTGCCCTCTATAGTGGAAGCGGTGATCCCCTTTTCCAGATAAAAGCTCTTCGCGGTATATAAGCACCCCTCCCCCCCCACACTCACGTTTTACACACTTGCTGGAGAATAACTTGAATTTCCTTCATTTGGATTTATTCGCAGTTGCAACCATGATCGTGTAGGATTGTGACTGCATTGGGCAATTGGACAGTTGTTCGTTTAGGCTAGAGTCAGACTCCAAAGGTCCCTCAGCAACATGCATCCTTCACGCACCTTCTGCACTTGGGGGCAGAAGACGGAGGTAGCCGCCTGCTTCTGAGGGAGGGGGCAGGCCTTTTTCACCTCTTTTTCCTCTGACAGAAGCAGAAAGCACCTGTCCTCCCTTGGCTGCCCAGAAAAATCAGCAGCAGCAGCAGCAGTTCACTTGCTCAGGGGGCTTGGGGGCTTCCGTTGCTTCTTTAAAGAAGAGGAGCCCACCAGCGTCACTCTTCCCTAGAGGGAGGGGGTGCTGCTGCACTGGCAACTGCTCGGCCACATTGATGCCGGATGCGCTGAGGCCTCCCTGCTTTTCCAGGCACCAAAAAAGGTCATTTTACTTCTTTTGCGTGTCCTGTAAATTAAGTCTGGATAAACTGTCACTACTGTATCCAGTCACTTGTATTTAACTTTCACTTCACACAAAGGCACATGCACACACTCTTCAAACATCTCGCAATGAGCATACCAGCCAGTCTAGAATAACATTGCATGTGTCTAATCCAGAGCTTTCCAAACTTTTCATGTTGGTGACACACTTTTTAGACATGCATCATTTCGCGACACACTCTTACAGCAGGGCACAAGGCAGGCACTAGGATCTGTGCAGAATCACAGCAGGTTTGGAGGCAGCAGGGCACAAGGCAGGCACTAGGATTTGTGCAGAATCACAGCAGGTTTGGAGGCAGCAGGGCACAAGGCAGGCACTAGGACCTGCGCGGAATCCTGGCAGGGCAGGTTTGGAGGAGGCAGCAGCAGCCGCCACACACCCAGACACTGCAGCCGACGCACTAATGTGTCCCGACACACAGTTTGGAAAGCTCTGGTCTAATCTATGATGCCTTATATAAAAATAATTTGCAAGGGTATTGCCCCATGAGGCTTTTATGGCACAATTATTCTGCGGCATTCCCTGAATTGTTTGAGGTCTAGATGGCAACATTTTCAATTTGTGTCCCCCCTCCCCCACTTTCCCCCCATAGTTGTGTAATGCTGTCGGATGGGTTGTGTTATGACTACCTTAGCCTTCATAGAGCCACAAGATTTTATTGTTCTCCCCCTTAAAAGAGATGGTTGTGTTGTAGGAAAAAATCCAAAAACAAAAGATGTGTAATACTTTTATTAGGACCAATCAAATTGACAGAGATACCAAACCTTCCACTCTGTCTTGCATTATTTTAATTGGTTAAAATAACATTTAATAAAAATGTAACCTAGCCATGAGTTTCTTATTTTAAATTAGTCATTATAACCTTACAAACTTCCAGGGATTTGCAAGTTTTGGAATGTAGAATAAATTAACTGCAGGCTGATAGAAATAATCCGCAGGTTGGTTTTTTTAACATTTAAAGGTGTTTTAGTATTGCTGCTCTGCAGCCATAGTCTGCCTACATCTGTTTTTCATACGGATGTAGCTAGAGGTAAATCAACGTGACTGGAGTGACGTGTATGCGGCACACTCTGCTCCTCTGATTCAGAAGGCTGTGGAGGGGTGCCCAGCGGTGGAAAGAAGAATGGACTTGCAGGAGAAGCGGGAGGAGGCCAACTGCAACATCCTGTGTTCAGGCAACAGCAGCATGACTCAGGGAAGTGACTCTCCTCACCCTGCTGCGTTCCCAAGGTGCCAGCATGCAAATTATTTGTGTACCCAGAAACCTCCTCTCCTCCTAGCAGTGAACAGTCCCAGCTAATTTTTAGCAATTTGAGTCTTGTGATCACTTGCCTAAGGCTACGTCCTATGTAAACATCTGAATCAGATGATCACTGCAGCTGAGCAGTTGGTAGGAAGGCTGAAGAGGCAGCCTTTGTGTGGAATGAAAGAGTCATCCCTGGTCACATCTTTGTACCACAGAATATTCTCTGAGGGTTGGGAGGATTATCTCTCAGCATGCCCTATTCCAGAATTGTATGAGGTTTAAAAAGGAGTGGAGGCACACCATGTTATCCTCAGTACTTCAGAAGAAGGGTGGGATAAAAATGTAATAGATACCAAGTGACAGAGGTTTTTTAATTCAAATCAACAAGTAATTTAAGTAATATAAAGCCTTGAATGGATTCCAGGGATCATGTAGTCCAACTCCCTGCCCAGGGCAGGACTACGGTGTCCCCAGCGGATGGCCATCTAACCTCTGTTTAAACACCTCCCGAAGGAGTCTGTTTCTGAAAGGTTCTTACCATTGGAAAATATTTCCTGATATCCAACCAAAATCCGCTTCCATGTTATAAATGTACTGTTTATTGCCCTGTTCTGGAACAACTCTGAGCAGTTCTGCCCTGTCACCTACATGACAGCTCTTCAGATATCTGAAAACAGTTACTGTGTCTCTCTGCAGTCTTCTCTTCTCCAGTGTAAACATGTACAGTGCCTTTAGCCATTCCTTACAGGCTTTCCCTTCTAAGCCCCTGATCATGATTTCTCTTCTGGACATGTTGCAGTTTGTAAATGTCCTTCTAAAATGTGGTGCCTAATACTGGACACAATTTTCTGAGTGGGGTCTGACCAACACCGAATAGAGAGGAACAATGACCTCTCTTGATCTTGACACTATACTTCTCTTGATGCATTCTGGGATTGCATTTACTTTTTTTGCAGTTGCATCACACTTTTGGCTCATGTTCAACTTGAGATCCACCAAGACATGTAGATCCTTTTTGCATATACTGTTGCCCAGTATAGTTCTCCCCAATTCTATAATCATTTCCTATGTTGTTCTTATCCAAATGAAGGACTTTGTGTGTGTGTTTCTGTTGGAATTTGCTTTGTTGGTTCCTGCCCATTGTTCCAGCTTCTCAAAATCTTTGTGAATCTTGATAATGTCCTTTAAGATGTCTGCAAAAATGGATAATAATATTTTCCAACCCCTCATTTATACATATGTAGAACAGCACTGGCCTTAGAACTGTGGTATGCCATTTGACACTTCTCTCCAGCTTTTCATGAAACGTTGTATACTCAGGTCTGTATGCATCTAATGGTAGCATAGTCCAGCTCATCTCTATGTGGGTCTCATGGGAGACTTAATCAAAAGTTTTGCTGAAGACAAGATACCCTGTTCCAGTCAACTAAGCTGGTCTGTCATATCCTGAATGCCAGCCTCAGGAAGGCGGCACACTTCTCCTGATGGACTACCAGAGCTTCAGCCATCTGTAGACTTCTCTTCTTTAGTTCCCCAGGCTTGTGGCAGCTGTTCTTCATCCAGGGGTCCAGAATCATCATCAACAGCGAGGCCCTGGAATCTATTCAGAAGCACCAGAGTGAAAGAGCTATTCTTGTTGAGCTTAGGTTTTTATGTCACAGTTCTCCATCTCTTCATTCCCTTTGCTTGCTTTTCTTCGATCCTCTAGGAGGCTTCTTAGTGCTGTACTCCCTCCACAAACACTTCCTGGGTCTGATTGGTGGTGGTGAACAGTTTTGCCTCTAGCCATCCTGGGAGGATTTAGCATGCCTTTCCTCTGCCTCCACATTTCTCTGAAAAACCCTGCCAAACTCCTAATTGCTTGCCCTGTTCCCTTGTGGAGTGACCAGGGAGAATGAAACAGATCCCCTCATTGTTGGCTCAAGTTATATGGTGCCCCATTGCCCCATTGACTGGTGGTACCACCTCCACTGTTGCAAAGATTTGATTTTTAGAATGATTCGAAAGGAAGGGTGGCATTGGCACCCCCTAAGCTTTGGAGCCCTAGGCCCGGACCTACTTCAGGTCTTCCAGGCACAAAATGTCTGACTTTTAGAAAGGGATGAATTGTATTTGCTTCCATTCTTATTCCTTAAAATATACTGAAAGACTGAAAGAAAGTACTAAAAAGATTTTGCTTGGGATCTGCATCAATATTATACGTACAGTACATTTTCAATTCAAAGAACAAATGGTAAGAATTTAAGGGCTGGAATATAATTTTACTGAGAAGGGGTGAATTAATGTAACTTAAGAATGGAAAACGGAATGTTGGTGGACAGCAAAAGAGATTCAAAGATACTCTCAAAGCTAATTTAAAAAAATTAATACCAGCATTGAGAACTGGGAAGCCCTAACTCATGAGCGTTTCAATTGGAGGTCAGCCTTTATTAAAGGCGCTACGGACTTTGAAGAAGCACAAGTACAGGGCAAAAGGGAGAAACGAGCTAAGAGGAAGGCACGTCAAGCAAACCCTCATCGTGACCGTCTTCCACCTGGAAACCTATGCCCTCATTGTGGGAGGTTGTGCGGATCCAGAATTGGCCTTTACAGCCACTTACGGATCCACTGTTAAGAATTTACACTTGGAAGACAATCTTACTCTGCTACGAGTGATCGCCAAGAAGAAAGAAATGAATCTGCCAGTATCGTTACCTAATTTTTACTATGGTCAAGAAAGGAAAGGTATGTACATTCAGAAGTTTCAAGGAAAGGCTTGAAACATTCAGAAAATGTGTGCCAAAAATAGTTGATACTTGCCATATTATAAGGTCCACATTATAATCCTTTCTGCTAGATCCAATAAAATTTCCAGTACAGAAATGCAAACATCTAGTTTCAAATCTCTGTTTAGAGTCTTGTACTTAGAGTCTTAACCTCTGCCTCATACCACAAACACATTCATTTGGAGATGTCCAAACGATTGGAGGCTTTTGCCAAAACTATGGAAGTAGTGTTGGCCCATCACATCACAAGTTCCTGCTCTTTCCTACATGCATTCAGTGTCACAACATTTGTACAAAAGGGTAGAGCTTACATTGTGACAGTGTCATCATTTGCACCACCTTGATCTCCCCTGCAAATGTATCCAAATTCAGTACATTTCTTTTATTTGTAACATTTTCTTTTAGTATTGACAGTTTTATTATTTAACTTTTTTGCTCTTGTTGCTATTATATGTTTTGTTCTGTTTTTTACAGCTGTGCAAAGTTTGAAGAGGTGCTTCAATTTAAAGAAGCATCAGTCAGATCAGACCATATTTACAGATCAAAACTTCCTTCTGGGTAGTGAGGGTGGCTTTGAATTACATTGTAGTAAATATGTGGAAAATCTATTATTCCAGAAAAGTGTCCCAGAGAACTTAGAATATTCTTTTTCTCCTCTGGTCGACATCTGTCTGACAGTTTTCTGGAAGTTAGTCTTTTGAACCAAAAATAATTTATGGTATTCTACATCCACAGTTCCAGATGAAATAAACCTGTTTTAGGGCCAGACTGTCTAGAATGCCACAAACTGCCTCTGGTTCAGATTGAAGACTTGACAATGAATGAAAGAGAACCAGGCTCACACTTGCAGGCACTGGATGTGAGGGTGATCTGGCTGGTGTCTTCTTCTCTCACCACTCCATGTGAGTCCTGCCTGAAGCTGCATGCTCAGTGCAAGAGGATGACCATCCCAGATAGGAGTACATTATTCTTCCTTCAAGAGTATACTCACAGACGCTGGTCCAAATCTTTACTATTTTTAATAATGGGGGAAGTAAGTCTACAAATGCCATTTTCTCAGTGCCAGCCTATCTCTGTGGCACTGCAAATCAAATCAAATCAAATCAAAGACCTTTATTATGGCCTGCTTGTGCTGCCTCTACCAACTAGCTAACAAAAAATGCTGCCAGCAAGCTACAAGCTTAACACAACCAAAACCTGCACTAAGAATCCATTAAGTGGTCTTCAACGTAAGTGTAACATGCCTGACATCTAGTGTCTAGTTAAATTCATACCAATGCAAAATATAACATCTGAGCAGCTGTAGGGACGAGCGATGGTTAACTGAAACTGGAAAGATTTGTTTCTGTTCTTGAATTTCTATGTCCCTGAATCCAAAAGCTTTCTTTTCCTCAGCAGATGAGTAAATTCAATCTCATTTGAATGAAGGATGTATCCAGAGTGACCTTTGAAGCTGTATTTTCAACTCTTTAGGCCATACAGATTTATTAAAACTAAGATATTTCCCAGAAATATCAATATCAATATTATACCCAATAACATGCAGTGATAAGCAGATCAAACACAAATAGAGGCAGAAAAAATAAATATTGATTTACTATTACTGATAACATGTTTCCATAAATATTAACAGTTTGTTATATAAATAAAATGTGTTCCTTTCTATTGATATAAGTACTGTTTATATTTTGTATTTTTTGTATTTTGTATTTCTTCTGCCTTCTCCAAGCTAGTGCTCTCCAGATATATTGGACTTCTGTTCACATAAACCCTAGCCAGCACAGTTGTCCCAACAGGGAGTTTTATGAAAGAAAATAAAAGTGTATTAATTTTGTGATACTCACCTGGATTGCATTTAACTTGTTGAAAGTATTTGTTAGTGCAGTTGAGATCAGAATTATTATTATTAATATTAATTAATAATAATAATAATTAATAATAATTAATATTATTATTATTAAGAGCAGAATTATTCTAAATTTGTTTATTCCCTGGGAAATTGAGATAGGATTAAAAGTTTATAGGAGTCATTGGCAATTCAGCATTCACCTTCTTTCCATCTCCTCAGGCATAGAAAGAGACAAAAGTTTAACCCAAACATTTAATCATACCCCCATAAAGAGGAAATATTTGTAGTGTAATGCACGCCTGCGCCTCCCTGGAGGCGGAGACGTGCCCGAGCTACCCCAGTAGGGGCCAAAAAAACTGCGGGGAGCAAAAGTGGGGAGCGAGTCCGCCCCACGCCCCGCCGGGGTGCCCCTTCAGCCCGCCTCCGCCCTTCTTTGCCACGTGCTGTTAGGTGGAGGTGTTTCCCCTTCCGGGCCCCCACCAATCAGCTGCTCCAGCTCACCCTGCGGACCACTTCCTAACAGCCCGCGGACCACCAGTGGGCCGCGGACCACAGGTTGCCGACCCCTGCCCTGATGCTGATGCTAGGGAAAGTGGAAGGCAAAAGGAAGAGGGGCCGACCAAGGGATGGATGATGGATGGATGATATTCTGGAGGTGTTGGACTCGACCGTGGGGGAGCTGGGGATGGCGACGGCTGACAGGAAGCTCTGGCGTGGGCCGGTCCATGAAGTCACGAAGAGTCGGAAGCGACTGAATGAATAAATAACATTTATTTTTATCCCTCCTTTATTATTTTTATAAATAACTCAAGGCGGCAAACATACCTAATACTCCTTCCTCCTCCTATTTTCCCCACAACAACCCTGTGAGGTGAGTTGGGCTGAGAGAGAGGGACTGGCCCAAGGTCACCCAGCCGGCTTTCATGCCTAAGACGGGACTAGAACTCAGACTCCTGGTTTCCTATTGGCTCCTTCCCAGGGCTGAGAGAGAGGGACTGGCCCAAGGTCACCCAGCCAGCTTTCATGCCTAAGGCGGGACTAGAACTCACAGTCTCCTGGTTTCTAGCCCGTTGCCTTAACCACTAGACCAAACTGGCTCTTTTGATATATTTTTTGATATATGGATGCATATATTGATATTTTTGTAATTTTTTTGTTGATTTGATATATTATTGTGAATTTGGTTTTTGTAAGCCACTTAGATTTGTTTTTTGATTGAAGTGGCTTAATAAATAAATGGTATGATAACAGGCTCCAGTATCTTGTTCTGAGAGGAGATTCAGAATTTGCAATAAATGGGTGGACACTGAATCAGGGTTAGAAATTACTCTTGTCACACCTAAAATATATACAGTAGTGTTTATGCAGATTCTGTATTGGAATTTGGCTCCCAGAGGTAATTAAATATCCTTAAATAATGGATCTCACTTCATAGGATTCAAAAATAATAATACAAGTTTCAATCACCTAAGAATTTGAACCTGACTGCAAGGAATGGAGAACATTACTAGAGGCTTGATTATAAATGGTTAACATATTAGCTATTCAACAGTTATGAGTTCAAATCTTTGTGGTTTTGTTTGTGTGAAGCCCACTAAGCTGAATGGACATATCTGTTGAAAGAGAAGTGAGTGAAAACATTGCAAGGGAACTGTTGTGATGACTCTGCAGGTACTTTGGAAAGGGAATGATGCACTCTAGATGCTCTAGGGATGAAAGTAGAACTAGAAGAAAAATGCAGACTTCAGAAACTTCTGTTTTAAATCTCTGCAAAGTTGTTCCTTGATGCATGTTGTTAAAAATGTATTTGTAGCATGCAGCATGTTGTATGTAATTTATTTCTTATATTATACAAATTTAGAATTACGGTATTAGAAAATAGAGGACTTGGTTTGGTAAAGTTTTGGTAAAACAGGAACAATCTGAAGTAGACAATCAACCCAGCAGTATACATTTATATACATTTATATATCTCTGTGAAGGTATCCATTCTTTGCAGAACTTGCTGATAATCTGACTCAGGAGCCTTGGCTGCCTGTGGAATGTGCTTCCTGGACTTCTTCCTCAGTATCTATTGTCCGTTTCTCCTCTGGCACCAGCTCCAAATCTGGGGGTCTTTCTCCACTTCGAGCCACTGTGAATCTATTCATGTGTATGGCTTCTTCATAAATTGGGGGTGTCTCTGTTCGGGCAGGGTGGTGCACTGCTGGTGCTGCACTGTGGGAATGAGCTACTGCTAGTATTCTCCTAGCAGCTGGGCCAAACATGGAATGGAGGGCTGAAAGGGAAAATACCAGGAATATCTGGGTTACTTCTGCAACTAAAAAACTCAGTAATGATTAAGGATAGGAATCATTCTCATGTTTTGATTGAGTGATTGATTATATGCCATTAAAACAATTTTACAAAAGTGCTCACTGAATTTGAGAAGCAGTTTTCAAGGAGTACATCTTTTAATCCTTTGTTGAAAAGAAACACCCTTTTGAAATTCTGCACAGCACTAATATATTACAGCATGATTTTTAAAAAATAGATAACGTGCTATGTAAATATATTAAAATATTTAAAAATATTGTACTATATTGCTTAATACCATACTATCTTAGACTCACTCACGGTATGAAAATGACCCTCAGTACAAAACAAAACCAAAAAGTAGAAGAAAACATTTTCCTGTAAATTGGACTATACTTTTTATTTAAGAATATGGTTTTATTGTATTTTAACGACTCTTCTTGTTTTACTGTAAACCACCCAGAGTCGCACTTTGAGTGGGATGGGTGGTGACTAAATTTGAAATATAAATTTTAAAAAATTATTTTAAAAGGGAAGGAAAAGGATGGATTGAAAGGGATAAAAAACTATATACAGACTGATCAGACAAAGTGATTAAGAGTTACAGAAGGATAAGAAGAAAGGTGTTCAGCACATGAGAAAGAACAAACCAGATCTTTTAAAGAACAGTGGAATAAATCTGAGTCTATCTTTCCCTGCAAAACTGCTTAAACAAATGAGATACAAGCAAGACAGCACTGCCTCAGCTCCCTGGTTGGGTTTTCAAAGGCAATAAAAGGAGGTCTGCTACTCCTATCAGACAGCCTGTCACAGCATTCTTCCCCTTCCTCCAGGTTTGTGCATATGTGGAAGGAAGGCTGCAATGAAATTTGAGATGCTGCAAACCAGAAAGCCTGTTGAAGCTTTGCATCTGCTTTGAATCTCACCAAAGTAATTCAAAAGTGTTCATTAACTTCAGCACCTCTGCCGGGCTGGAGATTCAATTCAAGAGCTTGATTCAAAGGGCTGGTACAGTCAGTCTTCAAACTGAATCATCCTTTTCAAAACTTTGGAATGTCTACTTATGTCTGAAAGACAGAGAGGTTCTCCAGCAGAACTTAAGTGGCAGAGAAATGATTCAGTCGACTCTAACAATGCTTGAATGTTAGATTGTCAGCTTCAGGTACCCAAAGTAGTTTGAGTACCAGTGTCCTTGCAGATAGTTACTAATGGCACCCACCAGGACTGCCTCTTCTGGTCTTAAATTGATTATTTATTATTATGAAAAGGTTGGCTTCCAATCAGAGATGGAACTAGGGTCTGTGTCACATGGGGCAAACATGGATTCCGTCACACCCCATGGGTGATTTTGTCATTTTGGCGCCTCCCAGGCGTCATTTTGGCGCCCCCACCAGTGCAGCCCCACTTGCCCCCCCCCCAGTTGCGTCCCTGCTTCCAATACCATTTTTATTGGGTCCCAAAAGCATTCTGAGAAGTAATTCTAATTTTAAAAAATGGCAGGTGGTGTATGGCCAATCCTTTTTTTGGTGCCCAGGAAAAAAAATGTAATTGGGGGTAGCAAGCATTTTGGGGGCTAAAGATGGTGTCAGAAATATACTAGAGGAGTACAATGGAGTATTTTTCTATGCCTATGGTATATGATATTTTTAGATGGCATATGGTACATGATGTTTTAGCTGCTTGTATTAATGAGATTGGGTTGTTTAGGTTTAATTGTGTGTGCTAGAGGCACATTTTGTCTTTTAGAAACATTTGGGACCATTCCCACCTTGCACTCGGTTTCTTAGCCACACTGTCTCTGAACTCATCAATTTATCTTCTGTGAAATATCTTTTACTTTAGTTCTTGGGAAAGGGTTTTGTTTTTAGCCATACTCATCAAAAAATAGGTGTGTTGTAACTGGTCATGCCCAATGGCAGGCATTATGTGAACTGCGAGCCCCAGGAAGCATTTAATTGAGAATACTCATAACATCTCTCAGTATTTCAAAGGTGCCCACCTGTCCCCCAAAGTTGGGAAGTCCTATACACTATTTTGACAAGACATGTCTGACTGGGATCTTTCACAATTGTTCTCAACCTTCAAGGGTGACTAGAGTGTCATTCCACTCACAAGTGATGGTGCTTTGAAGGGTGCTGTCATGATCGAAAGCAATAACTGTAACCTCATATGGCTGAGGACTAGCATCTTCTCCTGGACGGCAATTAAGGCAGTAGCATCTCACACAAACAGAGACAAGGGCACAGAGGAGGAGGAGCCCACCAATGGCAACCACAAGCCTGGAAGTGAAGAAGAAGGATCAGAACTCCTGCCATTTATTACTCTTATGATGGGAGAACCCTAATAAATTGTTATCATAAAACTGGAGGTGCACAAAATTCCCTATTTTATCTTTTTTCTAGAAGTTCTAATTTCTACCAAATGTCTATAGCTAATTCCAGAACTGGATCAAATGGATATCACCATAACTTTCAGTTACATCAATTACTTTCCATTTTCTCTCTCTCTCCCTAACTCATTAGAATACACATTGATAAAGCAATGCAAGAATATTCTTGGCATACAAATAACTAAATCAAAAGTTCATCGTAAGAGCAAATTGACCCACTGATCTAAACAGACACTTATGGTTCCCTCACCGCCTCCTTCTTAGGAGACTTTGGAAAAAAACAGACAATCTTACAGTGAAGGTCAGAATGAAGGGCTCAAGAAAAATACACCTGGCTACGGAGGTCTGCTTTCTCCTCTGCTTGTGCCTCCCAGGCCCTCACCTTCAGGTATCCCAGGCTGCATCTCTGAGGCACCAGCCAGACCAACCCCCTCCCTGACCTGCAGTCCTCTGACCTAACCGAGCTCACTGACCTGTCCCTCAGGCTCTCCCCTCCACTCCAGCAGGCATTACCTCTTCTCTTTAATTCTGGAATTGATATCCATATGATGGGAAACAGACTGGGAAAAGCTGTGTTAGACTATAAATGATACAAACTACTTGTACTGTATGAAACTGTAAAGTGTGTGTGTGGGGGGGGGGTATTCTTAATATTCTCTTGTTGGTCGTTGAAGTTTGTGTTTGAGTTATTATTCACATTGTTTCTAATAATTATCGTATTTTAGATTTTAAAAGCAAAGAACTTCACCCAACAAATTCACAGCATCATAAATGACACAGTAAGGCATACAGAATCTTTTCCCATTAAACTTACCAGATGTACCAGAGATGGACCCAGTTTGGGTTGGAACAGCTTTGGAAGTAAAAGGATTCAAGAAAATATTAATGTCATAGAAACAAAGGGTTAATTTTTACATTCACAGACATCAGACGTTTATCCTTCAGATGATTGTTTTTATCTTAATAACCATTAAAAGATTCCACTGAAAGCATTTTGCATTTGAGGGAAACTGTGAAATGTAAAAGTTCTATACATTGTGTCAACAATTGAGATCCCAATTTGACAAAATAAAACCTACTAACCCCGAACCCATAACAGTGATGTCTTCATGCATGAGACATTATACAAGCAATTATGAAGCAGGATAGCTGCAAAGTTATCAAAGGTGAGATTTAAAAGGAGATGTTTAAAGTAGGCTGACCATATTTCCTTGAGACAAAAATGGGACATTGGGATGGAAAAAACGGGACAGGGGTCCCCGCCCCCCGGGTCCATGCGATTGGCTCCTGCCTGCAAACCCACCCCCGATCCGCGTGATTGGCTCCCACCTGCAAACTCCGCCCCCTGGTCCGTGCGATTGGCTCCTGCCTGCAAACCCCACCCCCGTCCGTGCGATTGGCTCCCGCCAGCAATCTCCGCCCCCGGTCCACCCAATGGGCCCCCGCCTGCAAACCCCTCCCCCCGGTCGCCCCAATTGGCTCCCGCCTGCAAACCCCGCCCCCTAGTCCATGTGATTGGCTCCCACCTGCAAACCCCGCCCCCTGTCCACCCAATTGGCTCCTGCCTGCAAACCCTGCCCCCGGTCCACCCAATTGGGTCCTGCCTGCAAATATTGACTGTCAAAGGGAACCTTGACCCCGACCTTGCCCTGCTGCCAATTGGTCATATGTTTCTAGTCTTGCCATATTGTCAATGTTTGACAATATGGCAAGACTAGAAATATAGGACAAGGTAAGGCACACTGGGGTTTGGACTGGACTAGACAGGTCTGCAGGAAGGCAGATTAGCAAGGGTCTGGATTTGGCTTGACAGCAGCAAGACAAGGCAAGGCAAGAACTTCTTGGCAACGATAGGGGGCGTGGCAAGGAACTTCCCATAGTACCTTATTGAAGGCTGAAGGAGGCAGCAAGCTGGGGCGGAAGGACAGGCCTAAATGGTTTAGGGCTTGACTATCTGAGGGACCACCTCTTCCAATATGAATCGGTTTGGTTACTTAGATCAGCAGGGGAGACCCTTTCCAAAGATGTTCCTACAGCTAGAAGCTCACTTATAGACTACGCAGGAAACAGGCTTACTTCTGTGTGCCTCCCAGGCTCCCAAGCTTTCAACTGACACTTGATTGTAATGATACACAAGCCTGATCATGCACATGGTGACCCACCTGGAAATTAATACAGGGGGTGCAACTCAATTTTCTATTTAGTTAGTGGCAAGCTCCCTATGTCCCGAATGAAACTGAATTTTAGAAAGTGGTCAAAACACTGCAGCCAAGTAAGTATGACAAGTTGTATATCTTTTCTTCCCTCTAGTAAATGGAATCAATTAAAACAATTAATTAAAATGCCTTGCTGAAGGATTAAGCACTCTACATTTCATTATTCCAATAACAAATTGCCTTTCTAAAATTATTGGGGGGGAAAGGAATAACAATGCCATCTATTAAGTATTTAAAAATTCTTTGTGGGAGTTCAATAACCAGTGTATAAATATTATATTTTGTAAATAAAATCATAATAAGATTAAGATTAAGCAGTTATAAGTGCTGTGAAATCATATATCACCCTACATCTTTAATTATCTGCATCATTATTAGGTAATCATCACCCATAGACTTGTCATAAAACAGGCCGCCTCCTCCTCCAGTTCACAATGGAAGACAAATGTCAACATGTGGGTTAATCTGTTGGCAATTTTTCCAGGGAAAAATGTCTTGCAAAGCTCAGCACAACTCATTTTACAGCTTTCAGATTTGGCCATCTCTGGCTTGGAGATTGCCGGGGAGCAAGAACAGAGGGAGGGAGGGAGGTTTTGTGCAGCTGGTTTATTCTAATTCATTTACTCACTGACCACCATACAAGTTACTGTAACCCTAAACATCTTAGCCTCATTGGGATATGAACCCCTCTGACCATTAAGACCTGCCGGGAAGCCCATTTAAGGAGGTGCCCATGCTCAGCAGGGCACCTGTTGGCTGCATGGGCACAGATCCTCCCTTTGTCACTGTGGCAGGCGATGCCCTTCCTTGGGAGCTTGGTGTAACCCTCATTCCTTAACCCTAAATCACTTTCCTCACCCTCTTTCCCCAGCCTTTCCCACACACACACACACACACAGGCACCCCTGCACCCTCTTTCCCCAGCCTCCCTGCGACCAAATGCACCCGCACCTGTTTTCCCTGTGCAGGTGCATTTGGTCGCAGGGAGGCTGGGGAAAGAGGGTGCGGGTGCATGTGTGTGTGTGTGCGATTACTCTGAGCAAGTAATCACACACACACACACACACACACGCACCCCATACCCTCTTTCCCCAGCCTCCCTGCGACCAAATGCACCCGCACCAAAACAGACACACACACGCACCCCGCACCCTCTTTCCACAACCTTCCCGTGCCTGCTTTCCCTGGCCTCACCACTGCTGGGCGGACAATCTTGGCTTCAGAGGAAGCGGCACCGGTAGGAACCGGGTGGACTCGGGCTGCCTCCAATGGCAAGTCCGGCTCCAGTCCTCCTTCCTGTCTTCCTGTCCTCCTTCCCGCCGGGTTTAAAAAAGGGACAAAATTGAGATTTTGATCAAAACAACGGGACGGTTGAAAAATGCTTAAATAACGGGACTGTCCCGTTCAAAACGGGACGTATGGTCAGCCTAGTTTAAACATTCTCTTCAGTTGTATCTTATGCTGCTTTTTCTTAATCTTTAGTTGTATCTAAATTCTTAAGTATAGAATTCTTATTACATGCACATTTAGTAGTGTACTGTATGTCGGAGATTTTCAGATTGTGGGTGGTGACCTCAATCATGAGATTTAAGGGGCATAACACTCACTCCCATTCTGCCTGGGTGCTGGCAGGCTTTGCTGAGCTGCTGGACATATCAGGCCGTGCATATGAGTTGGGCATTGACATTTTTCTTCAGTGGCTTTCTTTGTACTCACAGCAATAGCTCCTGCAATAGTCCCAACGTACTTCTGAGAGCCATCCAAGGCAACCAAGCTAGGATTGAAGTGCTCTTGCTAGTCTCACCATCCCTTCCTTCTGTTCTTTTGCCTCTCTTCCCAGGAGGCCTCACTCTGGGTTCTGGTACCGAGCCTGCACCTGCCCCAGCCATCCTGAGTGCTCTGCCTCCTCTACTTTCTGAGAACAACATTGCATGCTTAGGAGGCCAGCACGTTCAGGCTGCTTGGGATGGGCTGAGTGTAAGAATCCACAGTGACACCCCCAGGAACAGCTCAGCGATGTGTCCCTTCTGGCCTTCTAAAAGCATATGAGGTCAACAGAACAGATAAGAAAGACAGACTCCCTCAATTTCCCTGTAATTCAGCTCTGGAAAATATTCAGAAGAGAACATCAAAAGTGTGCCTTGTAATTGCATTTAGAAAGCCACATTTCTGCTGCTCACCCCCATGCATTATACCTTACTCTCAATGAACTGTCAAAAAATAGGTTTTTGAAGTTCTCAGCTCAGTACTAAATTCCTAGAATGCTTTATAGTCTGTTCCCAAAAATCTAATCCATCCAAAACTGAAGCAGTTTTTCATCCATGTATCTTAGGTAGCTTACTTGAACTTATAAGAAATTGATGGTACTCTGTATATACTCACAGATCATTGTTTGTACAACTTTCTTGCAGTTTCACCTGAGGAATCTTAAAAAGAAAAGGAATCAAAAGCAATGGTGGGATATTCTTTCTTTCATCATCACAATTTTAAATGTTACCCTTTTCTTGAGTTGGTATAATATTCATGATTGTTTTCCTATCCTCATCTAACCAGATATTTGAGTTTCTTTTCTCTTTCTCCTTGGCAGGAGCAAGTTAGGTTTTCTATATTTTACTCTACAAATCTACATCCTTAAATCAGAATTCATTTCCTACTGGTTTTCTGTCTCCTTTTACTTCTTGTTAGTTACTATATGTAGAGGTCTAATGTGGCTTACCTGAGTCAGACATGCAGAGATGGCTGCAACCCGGGTACACTTGCCCATCAGATGATGTGGTTTTTCTTTTCCTTGCCAAAAGGGATGCTGCCTATTTAACTTAGGTTCATCATGCACAGTCTTCAGACCAAGCGAATCAGCAACGAAATAGCCTCAAGACACATTTTTTTGCTTTTTTTCAGTCTGTATGTGTCTGAAAGTATTCACCCAATCCACACACTTTCTCAGTGTCTGCTCGTATTTACCTCAGAAGCTGAATGGGAAGAGCTACAAAGTTGAAGAGGAAACCAAGTCACTGTTGTCCTTCAGTGCAAATGCTCCTGCTTATGTCTAGGAGTTCTCCTCTTGCCCCTGCCTCCTCTTTGAAGAATGAGGTCTAGTTTAGGATGAAGGTTGTAGTGTTTGACCTCTTCTTTCTGCAACTACATCCTTTTCACCAGAGAAATGCTTTTTCAAGGACAGGCTGTTATATTTGCAAAATAACTCAGAAACTATTTACACTCGTGAGATCCACTTAGTCACCCATGCTCCAAATCTCTGATGAGGTACTAAAATGTTAATCTGTAATAAACTGCTGCTATTTCAGTGATTGGCCCCATATAATTAATGGAGATTTTTTTTTCTGTTTTCAAACTAGTTATTTTCCCTCAAGCTCAAATCAGAGTCTTGTAATAACCTCCTGTTTTCCTCTGGTATACCCACCTTATATTGCAATTAAATTTCCTGGGCTTTCTTGTTTGTGTATGTGCATGTATTGAGCTGTAAATGTATGTATTACATCCCATTATTGGAGATATCCAAATATTTCTCAATAATCATTCACATTTTAATCAGATTTACTTTTAACAATTTCCTTTGGGGCATGTAATACCTGTTCTCTGAAAGGCAAGCCAGTGTTGAATCAGAAAGGTTTCTTATCCTCAATTACAACTATGTTGTATCAGCAATTAAGCTGGTGAATCATTACTCTGACATGGCTTTCAAAGGCAGCAAGCAGAACCAATGGATTCTGGAGCACAGCACCCATCTCAGTTAGAGTATTTTTAAGCAGGCATCTACAAATTTCATACTGATTCATGCACCAAGCAGAATAGAAGGTTGGCCACTTAACTGATCCAGAAAATGGCTATAATTTAGCAGCTTTGAAAAGAAGTCACTGGATCCTTAATGGCATTTTATATATATGCCTTTTTACAAATATGTCAGTTGAGCATCGATTTTTTAATAGATTATGCACACCAGTAGATAGGCAGAGCTTGCTACACACACATTCAACTAGTGATCTGAGTTCAAAACCCACATTCTGAGTTAACAGGACATGATCCAGATTGGCCAGCCAGAGGCATCCACAGCTGGCTGCCATGATTGAATATGCATCATGAAGTCCTGACACAAGCTCTACCCTTTTGTACTGATGTGATGTCACACACAAGCACATAAGGAGTAGAGTTTGCATTACAATATCACAGTGTGTGTTTCATTACTTGCCCCCCTCGTGGATACTCATGTTGCCAGCTCACCTGGTCTCCTGCCTGGGCACAGTGCCAAAATCTAATGGGTTGGTCCTTTTCAAACATCTGGTCCCTTCCTTATGGATCAAAGGAGAGATCTGAAATCATTTCTAAGGACATCCATTACAACCGCATTGGATAGTCAATTCTAACTGAAGGGGGAAATTCTGTGAAATGATTTTGGTACCAAGCCATACATTACTTTATAGATCAAAATCAGCACTTTGAATTACTCTTGGAAGCCTATTGACAACTAATGTAGGGCTCAAAGTACAGGAGTAATATGCTCGTGGCAGCTAATGGCTGCCAGCAAGTGGGCTGCCACGTTCTGTACCAACTGTAGGTCTTAAAAAACACCCCCTATAGAGTATATAGAGAGCCAGTTTGGTCTAGTGGTTAAGGCAATGGGCTAGAAACCAGGAGACTGAGAGTTCTAGTCCCGCCTTAGGCATGAAAGCCGGCTGGGTGACCTTGGGCCAGTCACTCTCTCTCAGCCCAACCCACCTCACAGGGTTGTTGTTGTGGGGAAAATAGGAGGAGGAAGGAGTATTAGGCATGTTCGCCGCCTTGAGTTATTTATAAAAATAATAAAGGCAGGATAAAAATTAAATAAATAAATAAATAAATAAATAAATAAATAAATAAATAAAAAATGAGTAACTGTTGCAAGCTTCTTGTGTTCTACACACCAGCCAAAACTGGGCAAAAGCCTCCTGACCAGCCTTACGATGGCAACTGGGGCAGCGTTTGCTGTTGCTAAGTGATGTAGTCGTAAAGTGCAATGTCACATGACTGCATTGCTGTGTTTTAGCTTTATATTTTAAACTCATTTGTACGTTTTATCCTTCTTATGCTGGTCTATGACCATAGTAAAGATTTGTTTGTTTGTAGTGACAGCAATCCCAGACAGTCACGGTTGCCGTCATAATCCCAAGATGTGTGGGTCGTTAAGTGGGAAACAGTGTGAGTCCCAGGTAAGGAGCACGGGGGGGTGTGTGTGTCACGGGGGGGGGGGAGGCTGGGGGAGGCCCTGGGAGGGCCGGTGCAGGCCACGTGTGAGTTGGGGGAGGCCGGGGGAGGGCTTGGGAGGCCCAGCGCAGGCCACACATGAGCGCAGGAAGGCCAGGGGATGGATGGCATAAATTAACTATGCAAGTTAAAGGCAACAATTTTGGTGATCTAACAGAGCCTATCCCCACTCATTAAGGCTAATATACAAGGATGTATATTAGCCCCCCTATTGTTTAACCTTTACATTAACAATATTGTTGTAGCTTTTGCCAATTCAGACCTCCATCCTCCATCCCTCTCACATCATCCAATCCCAATTCTTCTGTATGAGGATGATGCAGCCATTATTTCAGTTTAAAAACTGGGCTACATGGAGGTCTTAAGGAACTTTCAAGGTACTGTGCTAGAGCATGCCTCGAAATAAACTACCAAAATACAAAAGTTTTGGGGTTTTATTTATTTATTTATCGTATTTATACCCCGCCTATCCCCTCCCTAACGGAGGACTCTAGGCAGCTTACATACATATATATATATTTCATTAACATTTCATACATATACAATTTCATTAACCGCGCGCTAAGGAAAGGGGTAAGGGAACCGACTCTTCCGTGGCTTGGACTACAAGCCCCACAATGCCTTGCGTCGGAGCCGGCTGCTGGCGTCCTGTAGATGAAATTGCTTCTTTCCGGGATCCGTTGTTGCCGCCGCCATTCCAGAGATCTTCCGATCTTGGTTTTTCCAGAAGATGCTCTGATAATCCATCAAACTGGACAATTAACAGCAGACCCATCGAGTAGGTAAAATCATTTAAATACCTAAGCATTCACTTCTACATGCTGGGGTCATCAAATAAGAGAGTTAGCTATGAAAGCTCAAAAAGTATTTCTAGCGATCAACAAATTTGCTAGTTGGTGGGGGAACAACGTTTTTCCTGCAGCAATTAAATTATTCAAGGCCAAAGTCCTTGGCATGATGCTGTATGGATCTCAGATGTGTATTTACAAAAACTCCTCAATCCTTGAACAAATACAAACAACATTCTTAAAATCAATAGCACATATTCCTTAAAGGTAAAGGTAAAGTTTCCCCCCGCACATTTGTGCAGTCGTGTCCAACTCTAGGGGCCGGTGCTCATCTCCGTTTGTTAGCCAAAGAGCCAGCGTTGTCTGAAGATGCTTCCACAGTCATGTGGCTGGCATGACGCACGTGGAACGCTGTTACTATCCCACTGAAGTGGTACCTATTAATCTACTTGCATTTGCATGTTTTCAAATTGCTAGGTTGGCAAGAGCTGGGGCTAGTGCAGGAGCTCACTCCGTCACGCGGGGCTAGGGATTCGAACCTCCAAACTTGCAATCTTCCAATCGACAAGCCTGGCGTCTTACCCGCTGAGCCACCATGCCCCTATTATTCCTTACTCTGGATTCTGGCAAATCCAGCATGCCTCATCAGCATATGGATGGCTGCTCTAGGATGCAAGCTCTCCATGCTTTTTGAGGAAGCTGTTTGTGGCCACTCCCACTTCCTCTCTCTCTTCTCTCTCCTTGGACCAGGAGCAAACAACGGCTGTGTGCTGCTCCATCTTAGGCCATGGATGGGCCTAGGAGATTTTTCCCCCTTTCTACATGCATCTCTTGCCAGCAATGAGAGGCAAGAGTTAACTAAGTTTAGGGAATAGAAAGAAGAAATGGAACATCATTTATCTACTGAAAACCTGCAATGAATAAACGTAAGGACTCTTTTGTACTTACGTTTCATACCTGCCATGTCTAAGTGTGTGTTTCTTTATGCTAAGGTGGGCTAAAGGTATAAGACTAACCTGGATCTCTCTAATATGCTCATGGGCTCTGTTTTTAAACAATATTCTTTTTCTGTACACGAGTTTAGCTGCTCTGCTCCATTTCAGTAGTTCTAAATGGACTTCTAAATGGACTTCAGGACACTCCCCAATTACGTCTATAAGATTCTGTACGCTCCTCATAGAAGGGTCTTCTCCCTAGCCCATATAGATGCTCTCCCTACTAGGGTGACAGCTGGCCGATATGCCAAACATCTGTATGAAGTTTGAGTTATGTATTTGCTCAAACATAGGTTGAGTCTGTTTCACATATTCTTTTAAGGTGCCCACTGTTCTCTCATCTGCAATCAGCTAATACACCCGCCCTTGAATCTGATAGACTCCTCTCATGATGAGGAGATTGAGATATTCTTACTAAGCGACCAATACCTGGGCGTTTCGAAGCCAGTAGCAAAATTTTAATTTATAGCCTTAGCTTACAGAAACTGTTTGGTGCCTCCAATGAATGGCTAATTTTATAGGGTTTCTTCCTTTTATGTATGTATGTCTTGTTACATATGTATTAATGGTGTGCTGCATTTTAAATTTTTTGACTTGGTCTTGGACTGCAAACAAACAAACAAACAAACAAACAAACAGCTCTTTATTAGAACTCAGCATTTAGTTGGGCAAATTTTCCTGTTTTCTTTTGCTTTCTACCTTTCTTCAAGTATTTTCAGTGTATCCCCAGACATTCCAACTTTTTTGCTTTTTGCCTTTGGGGATATTTTTGTTTGCTTCATCTTTAATTATGTCACAGATTTCATTCCAGAGTTCTTCCCTGCACTTTATTACCAAATTTATACCATTAAATGTATTATTTACTTTCACTGCATCATTATAGGGAATACCTCTGAGGTTGCATCTTGTTGGTATAATTACCTTATCTGATTTCTTTAGTTTAAGTTGTAATTTTGCAAGGAGTTTGTGATCTGAGTTGCAGTCAAAACCAGATCTTGTCTTTGTTGACTGATCAGTGCTTCTTGATCTTTGTTTGAATTGTATATAGTTAATTTGATTTTGGTGATGTCCATCTGGTAATAACCATGTGTAGAGTAATCCTTTAGATCGTTGTAAGGAATAGTGGTATCTGCAGGATCTTGCTGCTTCCATCAGAATGATGAAAGTAGTGTTGTGGCATTGCATCACAAGCTCTGATCTTTGGGGGCATGTGTGCAATGTTGCAATGCATATAGAAAAGGGAGAGGGCTTGTATTAGGATGCTATGATGATGCTGATCCCCCTCCTTGCCTCCCCCTCTGCATGCCACTGGGAAGAAGGCATTTGCTATAAACATTTATTTTTTATTAGTCTATTTCCTGCTTTGTTTCATATACCAATGGCAACTTTTCTGTTATTTCAGCCACTATTTGATTTCCAACTGTAGTCTTCCAGTCTCCTATAATTAGTATGACACCTTTTAGGACTGGGTGGGCAAGATGTTGCAAGTTGCCATAGACTGTTCAATGCTTCCTCTGAATCGGAGTTTGGAGCGTAGACTTGGATCAAAATAATATTGATTGACTTGCTTTGGACTTGAACTGAGATCAGCCTATTATTTCTTGGGATGAATCTGAGTATGACTTTAATACCTTTATTTAATAACACTAGCTAATCCATTTCTTTTGTTTTTAATCTGCAGTAGATCTTATGCACCTCTGATGTGAAGTGACTCATTCCAGTCCATTGTTGGTTGATGATACCCAAAAGGTCAATGTTCACTTGTGATATTTCTACATTCACGATACCAGGTTTGCCTTAGTTTACAGTTCTGACATACCATGTACCAATGGAATGAACTTCCCTTTTCTTTCTAGCATAACTGAACATTTCTGGCTTTAATTCAGCTACATCGTAAACACCAGTATTACTCATATTGCCCTCTGTTCCTCCACAATAGCTTGTTGGGTGCCTTCTGACTTGAGGGTACTGTAGTAGTTTCCCCCTTTATCCCAGCCCAGGTTTTTCTGTAGATATAATCAGACTAGGCTGACCATATTTCCTTCAGACAAAAACGGGATGGGGTCTTATGTAATATTCCGTATTCATGAAAAAGACAGGGATCCCCGCCCCCGGTCCGCGCGATTGGCTCCCGCCTGCAAACCCCGCCCCCCGGTCCATGCGATTGGCTCCCTCCTGCAAACCCTGCCCCCCGGTCTGTGCAATTGGCTCCCTCCTGCAAACCCCACCCCTGGTCCGCGCAATTGGCTCCTGCCTGCAACCCCCCCCCCACGGCCCTCCTTTGCCACACGCTGATAGGCGGGAGGGCTTCCTCTTCCTGGCTGCCTCCAATCGGCAGCTCCAGCTCAGATCCTCCTTCCACGCCATTCCCACCAGGTTTAAAAACAGGACAAAATTGAGATTGTTATGAAAATGACGGGATGCTTGAAAAATGCTTAAAAAACGGGACTGTCCCGTTCAAAACGGGACGTATGGTCAGCCTAAATCAGACACACCTCACTGACTATGCCTTTCAGGGGTTGGGATCAGTCTGGCATCATCTGGTGCAAATACTCTCCCTGCCCTCCTGTTTCTGGGCATTGCCTTCTAGGCCTGTTCTGCTTCAGGCAGCAATGGGAATAACCTTTACTGCAATCACTGACCAGTACAATATACACTTCTACAACTAGAATTATAACCCCAAATAAAAATACAAAAAGAGTTTCTAAAAAATGACAGTGAATAAAATGCAATGTATATGCTAATAGTGGGATAATAACAAGAAGACATGTAAAGGAAAATGGGAACTAAAATAATTATGTGGTGTTAAGATCCCAGAAAACTATATAGGCATTATGCCTGTAAACACTGCAATTAATACAATAGTTAAACACTAAAATAAAATTTTAATATACCATTATTTTAATATACTGCTAAAATTTGACCTTGGGCCAGTCACTCTCTCTCAGCCCAACTCACCTCACAGGGTTGTTGTTGTGGGGAGGAAGGAGTATTAGGTATGTTCGCCGCCTTGAGTTATTGATAAAAATAATAAAGGCGGGATAGAAAATAAAATAAATAAATAAATAAAATGTTAAAATTGGAAACACTAAAATATTTAAAGTTAAAACCTACTGATTGACAAAACACTTCATTGAATTCTTTATGAAGATTACAAGTCCATGCCACAATCGGCTTCTATGAGCTATATAATATAGTAAATATAATATACTATATATATTTTAATATATATAATATAATAGTGAAAAATCCTAAAACGTTTAAAGGGGAAACTACTACCCTCAAGTCAGAACGCACCCAACTGGGGAAGAGCAGAGAGCAATATTGTAGTACTGGTGTTTACGATGTATAGTAGTTGAATTAAAGCCAAAAACATGTTCAGTTATGCCAGAAAGAAACAGAAATTTGATAATATTTAAGGGATCTCTGTATTTGGCATGCTATTAGCAGGAGTTAATGCCTTTTGTCTTGGAAGTTTAGGCAAAACTTCTGATGATCCTCATCTAATGCTCATTTTCTTTTTGTAGGTCAAATTAATAAGAACAGAAAAATTCTCTGTGAATTTAAATAGAGTTCAGTTGTTACTAAATATGGCAATGGAAAAGTGATTTTTAAGAAAATTATTCTGACTTTTATTTATTTATTCTGTTTAGGAAATGACAACTGTAAAATAATAGCCTTAAATGTAAGGTAAGTACAATACTATGAAAATTAACTCACATCATGTTGTGTTAATATAAGTACTTATTTTAATCTCATCCAGCCTATGGTAGATTGATATAGTACCAGTATATTAGGTTCCAAAGGAATGGCTAGTTGTAAAGGATACCAGAAGAATTACAGGTGGTCCTCATTTAACAACCATTTGTTCAGCGACAAACTTACAACGGTGCTGAACAAGTGGTAGTTATGACTGGTCCTCGGAATTCTGGCCGTTGCAACGTCTCCGTGGTCACGTGATTGTGATCCGGGTGCTCGGTGCCCAGCTTGCGATTATAACATCGCAGTGAGCCGCAGTCACATGATTGCAATTTCCGATGTTCCCTGCTGGCTTCCCACAAGCAAAGTCAATGGGGAAGCAGGCAGGAAGTCAGAAGTCACGGTCATGTGAGGTCCTCACTTAACAACCCACACAGTCCTTGCTTAACAACAGCAACTGGGACTGCTGGAACTATAGCCATTGTTTTTCTTCTTGACACACATTGCTGTTGATACATAGCTGCAGCCAATGGTTTTAATCACCTCATTAAACTCTGCCTCTTTTGGTGGCAAGATTAACTTTGGCTTAGGGTTCATTCCTTTTTTCAGCTTTCAGCTCCTTTTCTCTTTCCAGCCACAAGTCAACACTGGGCTCTTGGGAGGTATACATAGTATATTCTCTTCCTCACAGTATCAACCATATGAGCAAAGCTGGGCTGAGGGAGAGTGACTGGCCCAGAATCACCCAATGTGTTTCCATGCACATAGTAATAGTCTGTTCCTAATTAATAATATTTTGTTAGTTACTTTTAAATAATAGCAACATTTATTTGAGACAAATGTTAGGGCAGTTCATAAAGTGTTTCCCCATTTTCTCAGCCCTGTTTTCAGGCTGCAAAGGCAAAGGAATACTGGATTTTCTTCACATTTGCATCAGACTGAAGAAACTCAGAAAGCTTTCTTTTGTGGAGGACTTTAGCATTCATAGTCTTCTCTTCTTTAGATTTGCTTCTTTTCTTTCTTTTAAATCAGGGTGGACTATTTTTTATGGTTGGAGGTTGCCTTCAGGGATCATAGGCATAGCTGATATTATGGCATCAGCAACATGGGCAAAGCCAATACAGTTGGGTGCTTTGTGGGGTGGGGGTTCAAAGACCTAAGACCACTCATTTTGCCCTTTAACCTCTACACCACCATCAGTTTTGCAGGGTTTGGAGGTGAAATGAATGCCAACCTCTGCAAGGCTTAAGGGACCCAATTTGTTCCTTAAACACCTGCCTCCAAATAGATCAAAATCTTTTGGCACTACCCAGTCTAGATGTGTTCTATATGGTGCTTGGTAGGTCCCCCAAAAGACACTAAAGGACCACTTTAATAGAAATTCTGAGTGGGAGTGTCAGGACTGTGACTGTGGGCTTTCTCCCACTTTCCAGATGTTGCCTTCATATCATCTTCCATCCACAAGACAGGCTTCTGTCTTTGACTAAAAAGTTAGCTTTCTTCCTTTTAATCTGGATACTGAGATAATGGGAGATATTTCCCAGCTCCTTCACCTCTATTTCTTTGTTGGGATTCTTTGCAATCTCTTGGCTATCCCTTTTATCTAGCTTTTGTTGTTGTTCAGTTGTTCAGTCGTGTCCGACTCTTTGTGACCTCATGGACCACAGCACACCAGGCCTTCCTGTCCTCCACTGTCTCCCGGAGTTTGCTCAAATTCATGTTCATTACATCGGTGATGCTATCTAACCATCTCATCCTCTGCCGTCCCTTTCTCCTTTTGCCTTCAGTCTTTCCCAGCATCAGGGTCTTTTCCAGTGAGTCCTCTCTTCGCATTAGGTGGCCAAATTTATCTAGCTAGCAGATGATTAAATCATCAATATAGATTAAGATGCATATCCTTCTATTATTTCAAATCTGGAATCAGGGGTGAGCGTGAAATCTTCCTTTGTAAGCATTACGTTCAGCTTGTCATTCCAGGTTCTAATTGCTTGCTTCAAGCTGTAGATCAGGCCTGCACACCTTGTAGAGGGGAAAGGGCTACATTGATAAATTAAAATCCTTGCAGGCCACCAAGGAATACCTGGAGCCATGATCAGCTGTTTAGTGGCTAGCAGAGCAGCAGCAGCAATGGAACTGGCAGCATTGGTGAGGCCTGGAGGCGTTGGAGGTCCTCAGCAGTGTGTCTTCTGGGGCGGCCACAGCAGCAGCAACAGATCCTTCCTGGCAGAGGTGACATTTGGGAGTGGTGAACTGAGTTTTTTAAAAATGCAGATGGGCCGCACAAAGCTGCTTGCTGGGCTGCATGCGGTCTGCAGGCTAGCCATTGTGCAGGCCTGCTATAAATGTTCAGCAATGCTGTCTTTACGTTAATGTAATTTGCATGCTCTTGTTCAGCAATGTATGTCCGTAAGTGTCATTATAGAAATATACTTGACCACTAGCACAATCCTTGTCATATTTTTTGCTATATCCCTTAGTTACCAGTCTGGATTTTGCTTTCTGTTAAGTTTGGGGCACGTGCCAAAGAATACAGGTAGTCCTTGCTCAACGACCACTCGTTCAGCGACCATTTGAAGTTACAGCGGCAGTGAAGAAGGAGACTTACGACTGGTCCTTGTAGCTGCAGCCATTGCAGCGTCCCCACAGTCACGTAATCGCGATTCGGGCACTTGGCAACCGGCTCACAATTACGATGGTCACAGTGTCCCACGGTCACATGATCGCCATTTGTGACCTTCACTGCCAGGTTCCGACAAGCAAAGTCAATGGGGAAGCCGGCAGGAGGTTCCAAATGGCGATCACATAACATTGCATTTAATGACCGTGTGGGATTCGCTTAATGACAGCAACTGGAACTGCCACAATTGCCATCGTAAGTCGGTGTGGTCACGTGACATTGCGCTTTATGACTGTGCCACTTAGCAATTGAGTTGCCGGTCCCAATTACTGTTGTTAAGCGAGGACTACCTATTATTATGGGCTCATGCTCATCAAGTCATAGGAAACAAGATCTAACGCTAAGATTATTCTCTTTTCCCCTCTCATCAAAACAAGCAGTGCTAGATAAAAAAACCTCAGATCATGGCATCTGGTCCCATCATTTCCTGGCAAATAGAAGGGGAAGAAATGGAAGCAGTGACAGATTTTATTTTCTTGGGCTCCAAGATCACCGCAGACAGTGACTGCAGCCATGAAATTAAAAGTCACTTGCTCTTTGGGAGGAAAACTATGGCAAACCTAGACAGCATATTAAAAAGCAGAGACATCACCTTGCCGACAAAGGACAGTATAGTTAAAGCTATGGTTTTCCCAGTAGTAATGTATGGCTGTGAGAGTTGGACCATAAGGAAGGCTGAGCGCCGAAGAATTGATGCTTTCGAGCTGTGGTGCTGGAGAAGACTCTCGAGAGTCCCTTGGACTGCAAGGAGGTCAAACCAGTCAATCCTAAAGGAAATCAACCCTGACTGCTCATTGGAAGGACAGATGCTGAAGCTGAAGCTCAAATACTTTGGCCACCTAATGCGAAGAGAGGACTCACTGGAAAAGACCCTGATGCTGGGAAAGACTGAAGGCAAAAGGAGAAGGGGACGGCAGAGGTTAGATAGCATCACTGATGTAATGAACATGAATTTGAGTAAACTCCGGGAGACAGTGGAGGACAGGATGGCCTGGCGTGCTATGGTCCATGAGGTCACGAAGAGTCGGACATGACTAAACGACTGAACAACAACAACAAAGATGTTTTAATAGTCTGTGTGGAGAGATCAGTGATTCTTTGTGCAGTACTCTAAATATCCACCCATTACTCCTTTCTCAGGTTTGCAATTCAGGTTGGTTCTCTTTGTCTTTTGGCACAGAGGCATAACCACAAAACCAAATACTCTAATGTGTTCTGATCTGGGCTTCCTTCCATGCCAAAGCAATTATGGCATTGCATTTGTGGCCTTGGTTGGGAGCCTATGTTGCAGAGAGGTTGCAGTGACTGCTACCCCCTACTATATATTTACTTGCCAGTCTTGCATCCTGCATCTCATCCTCTCAGTCAAACAATATTTTTTATTCTCTGTTATATCATTCTGCTCAGTGGTATAAGACCCTTTAGTCTCCTATACAGTGCACTGCTCTTTTGTGTACCATTTTATGTCACCTGCCACATATTTTTTAATTTCATCCTCATTACCTGTGCACAGCACTTGAGTCTTTCTTTGGAACGTATTGCTCAAAAGCCACACAGAACTTGGATTTATCTAGGACTTGACTCTAGTCACTGAGCAGGTAGCAAAAGATTAATCTAGAGGAGAGGTGGCAAACCCATGGCCTGTGAGTTGCGTATGGCCCACAATACTCCCGAGTGCGACCCAAACCAGATTAAAACGCAATTAGGAAATTTCTAGCAAAACAAAATAAAAATACATTAAAACTCAATAGATTTAGTCACCAACCCCCTAAAACACCAGGCTCGGAAGGGGTCCTGCAAAGGTTGGCTGCCTTGGCTTAGCGGTTGCAGCAAGGTTTGCTGGGCTCTGCCCAGGGCGGGCTGAGCAGGAGCACCGCAGGACCCCTCGGCTCCCTCTCAGTCTGTGCTTGTGCCTGTTCCCTGGGAGGACAGCAGGCAGCCTTGCGCCAGGAGCTGACCTGCTCCAGACCCCAGAGCCTCCAGGGCACGAAGGAGCGCCTCCCTCCAAAACAGGCTGGATTCAGTTCCCTCTCCCTCCAAAAAAAGTGTAATAGCTGTTGAGGTTTGGGCTGCTCAAGGTCCATGACCCTTGTTAACTTTATAAAAAATTCAGTTTTAAATTAATAATAATTAAAAAGTTTAAATAAGTTGCATATCGCTATAAGAAGAATCAAAATTAATTGAATAAAGATATTAATTTAATTAATATTAAATTAATTTTAATATTAAAATTAATTTAATATTAAAATTATTTAATATTAATTAAATTAATATTATATTAAATTAATTTTGAATCTCCTATTCAATGTTAAAACAAAATTGTATGCATCTTAGTTCCTACCTGATTTGTATGCATGTATGTAATAAATATATACACATAAATATTGAAAACAAATAATCAGATTTATTATAATAATAATACATTTCTTTTTTTTATTTATTAGTTATATCTAGTTTCTTTCTCACTGTAATGTGTTGATGTATTTATAAAAAATATAAATATAAACGTGTGGTTTTCTAAGTCAATATTTGGCCCACAGGAATCCTTACATACGGTTTAGTTTCTATTTGAGTTGGACTGATCTAGAGTGGTGTTTCTTAAAGTGTGGTCTGAGGACCCCTGGGGTCCCCCAAGACCATTTCAGGAGAACGCAGAATCAAAATTATTTGCGAGATATTGAAGGTATTTGCAAAAAATTAAAAGAATGTCACTCTTCTCATTATTATTTTTTATTTGTTAAAAATATAGGGCTTTTTCATGAAAAATATTTTATATGTCAATATCTAATGGGTTTAATGCTGTTATTTTTACATGATTAAATAAATAAATATTCTACAAATGGGTCAATTTTAATTTTAAATACAATAAATTTTGATAAAAATTAATAGGTATGTTTCTGCCATGTGTTATTCCCTGCTTTGGCCCACAGGAGTCTCCATGGATCATTTCTGTTCTCTGTTTCTTTTCTTTGTACAAATGAAGGTTGAATCCCTTTTGCTTTTATACTGCATTGGCTGGGCTGCACATGGCTTTATTCTTAGGCTGACCATATTTCCTTGAGACAAAAATGGGACATTGGGATGGAAAAAACGGGACAGGGGTCCCTGCCCCCCGGGTCCACGCGATTGGCTCCCGCCTGCAAACTCCACCCCCGTTGTAATAATGGAGAGATAGAAACTACAGACCACGTGCTCCTCCGTTGTCCTTTTTATAAAGAGCTTAGGAGTAAATTAATATTACCCTTGACCAAGAAATATCCTAGGAGGCAAGATATAGAGTATATGCAAATGTTACTTATAGATGAAATAAGTAACGGCGCAAGTAGCCAAATTCTGTGCAGCTGCTATAAAGATACGCCAGACTATGATAGGAAAAATGTAGTAATGTACTCCTTGTAATGATTTTAATTATTTTAAAAGGTTTATATATATATATATCACACCATATTTTATATATGATATTTTACTTTTTATAAGCATTTACATCTGATAGAATATTAGTTATGACTAATATTAAGAGCATATTTAAATTTGATTAAGGGGCTCATCCACATTGTGGTCTGAATGTATTTTAATTTTTAATTGGAACAATGTAATTTAACTTATAATTTTAAAACTATTTTAAATCAGATGGTGCATATTGTAAGGTTCAATGAGTATACCTTGTAGAATCTTGTACTGGTCAGTGACCGTAATAAACCAGAATGAATGAATGAAAAACTCTGCCCCCTAGTCCGTGCGATTGGGTCCCGCCTGCAAACTCCGCCCCCTGGTCCGTGCGATTGGCTCCCACCTGCAAACCCCGCCTCCTTCCGTGTGATTGGCTCCCGCCAGCAAACCCTGCCCCTGGTCCACCCAATTGGCTCCCGCCTGCAAACCCCGCCCCCCGGTCCACGTGATTGGCTCCCGCCTGCAAACCCCACCCCCCGTTAGGCGCAATTGGCTCCCGCCTGCAAACCCTGCCCCCGTTAGGCGCAATTGGCTCCCGCCTGCAAACCCCGCCCCCCGTTAGGCGCAATTGGCTCCCGCCTGCAAACCCCGCCCCCCCCAGTCCATGGAAAAATTGTCTTCCATGAAACTGGTCCCTCGTGCCAAAAAATTTGGGTACCCCTGCTTAAACAGATTACTGTTTATATAAAAAGACTTGCGATCACCCACAAGGTCTGGGTCAAGGTTCCCTTTTGCAATAGGGTGAGACTGGAAATATATATATTGACTGTCAAAGGGAACCTTGACCCAGACCTTGCCCTGCTGCCAATTGGTCCTATATTTCTAGTCTTGCCATATTGTCAAAGTTTGACAATACGGCAAGACTAGAAATATAGGACAAGGTCTAACTAAAACACACTGGAGTTTGATATCCTAAGATGTTATGGACTGCAGATCTCATCAGCTGTGTCTATTCAGGCGGGAAGGGGCGCCCAGCCCACCGTGGCCCCAACGGTAGACTGTGCCTGTCCAGAGGGGTTCTCCCGCCAGCACCAGCTCCAGCACCACAGACGCGAACATCGCCTCCCCCGCACCTGTTTCGAAGGGACAGAACAGGATGTAGCCGGCCCCACCGCCATCCTGCGTACCTCCAGCGAGGGCTGGCATCACCAGGAGCAGCAGCAGCTCCAGGAGGCAGAGGCAGCTCTGTACCTGGAGGGGCTGCATCCCACCGCGTAGCTCGGCGGTGCCCCGGCCAACCGGTTCCCTGGCTTGCTCTGGCTGGGACGGCTCCTCCTGCCCGGCATGGACAGGTGGTGAGAGCGCTCTCCTCCCATCCCGGGGCCCGCTGCTGCTACCGGGGTGGAGGAGCTCAGAGCGCCACGCCAGGAGGCTTCCTGCCATGCCTCGCTCAGTCCTCCCAGGGACCCGGGACAGCTCGGCTCAGCAGTGCTGCTGAAAGAGGAACTTCTCCGCCTGGCCGGAAGTTTGGAAAGGGTGTGTAAGCGCACGTAAGCTAGGCTGGCTGCCGGGGCAGAGGGACTGGGGGCCGTGAGGCTCGGCTCGGCTGCAAGAGCGGTGGCGAGGCGAGGCGGCAAGACTGGAGTGCACGAATCGGGCAAAAGCGGCGGAGAGCCCAGCGGATTCCACGGTGGAAGGCTGAGTGGGCGTTTGGACGCCTGCTTCTTGGCAGCGAGGCAAGGCTTGGCAGCGGACCTCCCGGCAGAGAGGCAGGGGTGGGATTCAGGGACCGGATCTTTGGTCAAGAGGCAAGGCTCAGGGTCAGGACTCACCACTGCAGGGCTTCGGAGCATGCGGCACTGACAGGATCAGGTAAGGAGGCAGGAATGGGGTGGACTGTGGTGCTAGTTCTGGCGATGGGCTCGCACATGGCAAAACAACCGGGCTTCCAGGGCAGCGTAGAAGACCGGTGTAGACGGGTGTCTCCGGCAGCGCATGTTGGCTGCGCTGCCCCTTTTATTATTCACATTTCGCGCCGTTTGTGCGTCTTGGCCAATCGGGCCTCGCACTGCTCGGCCCGCCTCTCCACCCTCCTTTGCTGCGCGCTGATAGGCGGGAGGGCTTCATTTTCCAGGCTGTCCACCAAAACGGGACAATACTGAGATTTTTGTCAAAAAGACAGTACGGTTCAAAAATGCTAAAATAACGGGACTGTCCCGTTCAAAACGGGACGTATGGTCATCCTATTTATTCTGAGTCCTTTTGTTAAATTCTGTAATTTGTTAACAGCTTCTGAATTTCTATACCTCCTCGTTTTCTGCCACAGGCTCAATCAGTTCCTGTGACTGTGGTTTTCATTGTGCTGCACAATCAGTTCCTGTGACTGTGGTTTTCATTGTGCTGCACAGCCCACTTTTAACAGTTTAGTTGCTTCTAAACTTTACGCTCTTTCTGTGTAATACACTTTGCTGAGAGCAGGCTGGATTCCAAATCCAAGATATAAAGTGTATCCTGAATTATTAATTTGATCTTCTTTCCTTTATCCGGAGTACAAGAAAATTATACTGTCCTCTATTTGCTGAAAGAAGTCCATCTACTAAGTAACTTGCCAATCGGTGCCTCTTGTCTAATTTGATAGATTTTTTTTAAAAAATAAGGGTATGTTTAGTTCCAGAATGATCCATTTTGAATTAGGCTGGGAGGAATTTTCTCTTTTCTCTCCCCATGCATTTTATTTTCTCCCTTTCTTTACCTGGGCGAGGATGTTTCATCATGTTGGCAAGCTGGTTTCTCAGAATTCCCCTCCCAAGTACTCTGGCCTGGCAGAGGTTCCAGGTCATTACAGTGGAAACACTGTCTGTCCCTGGATCAGGCTTTAAAAGACAAGTTTAAAGTGACTTGTTTTGTAAAGTGATCTGACTTTTCTGTCTGAGAGATATGTAAATCAGTCTTGTAGAAAGCGTATGATAATCCCCCTGCAGCAAGTGATGGTTTAGCAATTTTGGTATGATTCTTATTCAGTGTAAAATAATCCTATTTGGGACTAGAATTTCCATCGCTAAGCAAAGCGGTCGTTAGGTGAAACATCAAATGACTGCACCACTTAGCGATGGCAGTTCCAGTAGTCCTGGTAGTGGTCGTTGGGCCAAGACCATACCATCGCTAGGTGAGGACCTGACGCTTCTTTTGTCTTGCCACGCTCACCTCTGCTTTGATAGACAGAAAGACTGGATACAGAAAAGTGCGAATGTTCTTATTGCCAGTGGTGGTGGTGCGGTTGTAACTGACAAGACAAAGAGGGCCATTCATTAGTAAGCTGTCAGGAATGCTTTAAAGGTCAAGACAAGAAACATCAACAAAGAAAGTTTCTTTTGAAATATCTCCTTGTGCCTGAGTTCTAGTAAGATAAGAAGGAGACGGGAGGATGATTTGCGTTGGCAATGCCAAGCCACAGCTGTGCGTGCCTGATTAAGGTATCCCTGACTGGGAGAGATAGTTACTTTAGCTTATTAACATATTAAGAAACACACCCTGTAGGTGGAGATTTTATAAAATACAGTACATGCTAAAAATTATTATGGGATAGTATGTAACATGCAAACTGACTGCACAAGTGCTGGAAGAAATGACCAATTATAAGCTTTGATGGCTAGATGACAGCTGTGATAATAGTTGCAAAATTGTATACAAACTATTGTTTGCCTTTCTTCGGGGTTTCTTCCTGCTTTTAAGGGAAGCCCTTCTTTTTGTAGATCTACAGTAAACAGGTTTATATGGTGAATTCTATGGTCCTGCATGGTAATTGGGTCAAACGCCAGACTAAATGGTCCTACCACATTTTGGGGACAACAGCTTCAACTGACCTTCAGCAGCAGGGGGCGGCAGGGGTAGGAGGCAGAGTGCAGGGCGGCCAAAAGAGCAGAGATGGGGGGGAGATAAGTGGGTGGGGGGAGTTGAAGCCCACGCTGCAGTCGTAAATCCAGGCAGGCTGCCAAGTGCCCCAAAATGGATCACATGACCGCGGGGGTGCTGCAACAGCTGTAACTTTGAGGACCAGTTGTAACTGCCATTCGTTCAGCACCGTCGTAACTTTGAATGGTCATTGTACGAATGGTCCTTAAGCGAGGACTACCTGTAATATGATTTCATTTCTGTTACTGTTATATTGTTCTATACTTTTTATGGAATCGGAGTGTGTGCTGCTTTGAAGCAGCTGTCACTGGAGAACATATCAGCTGAAGCAATAAATAAATAAAGTTAAGGTCTGCTCCACATCTCATTTCTAGTGCGTGCACTATAGCCTTATGACTTTCCAGTAGGGACTTCATGAGCAGAATAATCACTTTTTTGTTGTTTATTCGTTCAGTCGTTTCCGACTCTTCGTGACTTCATGGACCAGCCCACGCCAGAGCTTCCTGTCGGCCGTCACCATCCCCAGCTCCCCCATGGTTGAGTCTGTCACCTCCAGAATATCATCCATCCATCTTGCCCTTGGTCGGCCCTTCTTCCTTTTGCCTTCCACTTTCCCTAGCATCAGCTTCTTCTCCAGGGTATCCTGTCTTCTCATTATGTGGCCAAAGTACTTCAGTTTTGCCTTTAGTGTCACTCCCTCAAGTGAATAATCACTATTTCTGGCTATATTCCTAGGTTTTGCCTTTTAAGATACCTTGCCATCCTTTGTATTTCATTCACATGCAGATTCAGTTCTCCTCCTTCTCTCAGCTGTGGTTGCTCAGTGCCCTAAAAGGTGCACTTTTGAAACTGGATATTTTATAATAGTTTTAAGGGTTTTCTGAAATGATGTTGGCTTGGTCTAATTCTCTTATATGAACATAGATAGAATAGACCATCTATGGCCAATGACTCCTGCTATTCAGTCATCTGCAGCAGAACAAGCTACTTGATCCTGCGCTGCATCCTTGGACCTTTCTTTCCCTAGCTCTAGAACAAAGATAATCCCTTAGGACTTTAGAAGCATTTTTATCTTGAAAGACCAAATGGAACTTTCTCTACTGAAAATCGTTGGCTTTCTTTTTCTAATATTTCTTTCAGATGCTAATTCTCTCTTTCTGGAACTTTTCACTCGCTGTTTTGGACCTCCAACCCTGTCAGAGGAACTGATTTGAGTGTGTTCCTGCAAAATGTGGATGTAATCTGAGCAAGGATGGTGAAGAAGCTCTTTATAACTTTAGCAGAAAGAAGGATTATTATAAGAAATACATGGGGGAGGGAGGTTTACATCATATCAAGCAGACAGCAAATATGCTTCTGAAGAAAAAGGTAGGAAGGAAGCACCCCAAGATTAGTGCGGCTTGCAATGGGCACTTAGCATGAGCCACAGAAGGAATACAAAGAAAATTCCTAACTACATCCCATTGCCCCTTGTAGTTAGTAGGTGTGACATACCGAAAGTCAGTGCAACTGAAGTCACACTTCCAACAATTTTAACTGCAGATTTAGTGCTCTTTCAAAATTCCACAACTTTCAACAGACCACTAAACTTTCTGTCCAAGCATGCCTGCTAAATGTCTGGTAAGGGGTGGGAGATCTGCCCAGTAAAGTGGGAGACAAATTTATGATACAGTTCTATGAGTCAATTCAAGTCTCAGAAAAGTTGTTGAATCAAATTGATTAGAAAATTTTGATTCAACTCAATAAAAGTGTGTGTTCATTTGTGTAAAAGTCTACTGAACAGTATTTGACATGTCAAATCAATCCTGAATTGCTTCTGAATCCAAGCTTCAGAGCCCTATTTGAAAAAAAAACCCATGTTAAAAAACCCCATGTCACTACAGTTCTTTTTAAGCATCAGAGTTACTTTAAACATTTATCAAGGCATTTTCATTTTAGAACTAAGAACCCAAACTCTTCTAAAGTTTTCAGTTAAATTTACATGTAAAAAGAAGTGTATTCTGCTGAAAAATTTATCTTGGAGCTATGGGACAAGCTCAATCCCAAACTAAAATCACCGATTTCAACATGTACTCAACATAAACTAATAATCTCCCTCTGAAATTATCTGGATTTCAAAATGTTTAACTCTCTCACATTCAGCATCTTTCAGATAAGAACTTGAAACTGAACAGTTGAAGTTTACTTTTCTAATTTCAGTAAGTTTTTGTACTTGTCTTCATGTACTCACAGTGCAAAGAACAGTTTGCACAAAGAGACAAAATAAGTGTGCTGTTTCATTCAGTGTAATTCACAAAAGGATTTAGCACTGTAAATTGAAGGTTGGAGACCATATGCAGAGAATTTGTTTTTCATACTAGATTAACCTTATCTCCTTTGACAGAGCAATTAGCATAAAATATCGGGGGAGTGCTCTGGATACAGTGTATGTGACCTCAACAGAACATTGAGCAAAATCTCTCATGATATATTAATTGATAAAATAGTAAAATATGGTCTAGAATAATGCAACTGCTAGCTGGAGTCAATTTTGTCTGAACAACTGCACCCAGAGAGTACTCATAAATGACTCCACATCAGGTTAAAGAGTAGTATCAAGTGGAATGCTGCACGTTTTTAGATTAAGAGGCTGAACAAAAGATTACTGTACATAAAACTAGGAAAGAAAGAGAACATTCAAAAAGATCTAGACAGGCTTGAACAATGGGCCAAAACAAACAGGATGAAATTTAACAGGGATAAAAGTAATGTCTTGCATTTGGGGAGAAAAATTGAAAGGCACATGTAGAGTGGGGACCTGGCTTGGCAGTAGTTCATGTGAAAAGGATGTTCATAAATTGAACATGAACCACCAGTGTGATGGAGCCACTAAGAAGGTAAATGTTATTTTAGGAGCATAGACTCTAATAATTCTGCCTTCCAACTCTAAGATTGTATGAATCTATTGGAAAACAAACTAGTGAGATATTAACCTGAGATGCATTTTCTGTCTACTTCAATTTTGGAATGAAAGCATTGTTTCTTAAACTTCTGAAACCCTGGGGATTTCCTCCCTTGAGCAAGATGATTCTTGTTTCTTCATGTCCTTTTCTATTCTGTAGATACTCAGTCTTCCACTGGAAATACAATGCCAGCTGTAGAATTTATTGCAAATAAAATCAAGGACAGTGTGCTTTAGTAATTAAACTGAGACATCACTAACACAAACATGACAAAGGGAAGGTTAATAAGTTCATAATCCAAGAATGACAAAATTCAGACTCACCCTCTGCTGCTGTGACTCAAGTAGATTCACACACCCAAGATATAAGCTTGATCTGTCATGCAGTGGAAAATATGGCCACATCTAGAAACAGATAACTATGCAACCTTGATGTTCTAGGGCCCCATACAATTTCTGTGTTACTTGAATAGAGCTTTCATTTAGCACAAAACTATGTCCAAACATTCACACAAGGAACTAGTTGCTGCATTTCGATCCAGTGAAGAAGGAAAAAAAAGTAAAGAGTAAAGAGTAAAGAGTAAAGAGTAAAGTAAAAAAGTAAATACAGATGATACTCAGCTTCTAACTGATCTTCCCCAGTAGTTGCATGTTGTCCTAAAGTCATGCTCTACATGGGCCAATTCTGGCAAGTAGGCAGACACCATCTAATGTCAGTTAGCTGAATTAAAAAAACGAGAGTAGAATATCCTGATTTCCACCACCACATATAATTTATTTCATGTCATACCATAGCTCAGTATTTTCAGAGGATGGCAAATTAATTAAGACTTTCTGTCCCCTAAAGCATATGGAGTTAGTTAGCTGCCTGCATGTTTCCCAGAAGACAAACTATTCCCCACAATAGTTTTTACCATCCAGGTACTGTAGGACTTTTGTGTGGCCTAAAGGCATGCAAAGGTTCCTGCTTAGTCTGCAGCTTGCCAAATACCTATGTAGTTTTTAACTAAAGGTATATTTTTGGTAAGTTAAGTGGGACAGGTGAGTATTAAGAGAGATGGAGTGTGGGGGCATCCCTGATACTTGCAGGTACGACATTGCCTTCCCTTGGCTTATGCCCTAATTAGGTGAAAAGGAATGAGTAAATGAACAAAATAAAGATGACTAAAACAAACAAACAAACAAACTCTATTACCTACTGAGGGCTCTTACTATGTGCTTTCTCCAGTCCATGAAGTGGCATAAAAGTACACCAGAACATATTGTGCTGCCCTCATTGTTCAGCACGATTCTGTCTCAACAATAGGGTCCGTGACTGGTGTTGTCCTCACAGATTTAATGCAGACAAGTTCAAGAATGTGACTGTGGACTCCCATGATATCACTTCCCAGCAGGAAAAACCACCACCACTCACTACAGGAGGAGGCAAGTTTTGACAGATGATTATACAGTAGCTGTCAAAGACAGCTGATACATGGGATGCTGCTGCCTGGAAAGCTGGTGATGTTCTCCTGCTTTACTGGGCAGAATCCTGTCCCTCTGAAGATCAGCATATAATGGGAGGGAGGGTCTGCCCAATCAGTGCCAATCCAAGGTGTGGCCTACCCAGTAAAGGTTCTCTCTTGCTGTATGGGAAGTGCCATGGATCAGGTGCTGTTTTTAAATATAGTTTAGCTCTCTTGTAGAAGAGTGCAGGACCCATGATTAAAAAGAGTTTCCTCCATCTAGGGCATATTTATTTGTTTTATTACATTTAGAGGCTGCCCAATTCAAGATGACTCTGAATGCTTACACATTAAAAGTCATGGACAATAAAACAAAAAAAAAATGATCATGCATGTCTGGAAGAAACAAACCCAACACATAAAAAAAAACCCTGATGGGTTCAACAACTACCCTATTCCCAGGTCTGGGAGCAAAGACAAATTTTCAAAGATTTTTAGAACATCTTCAGGGTGTGAGCCAAACAGATCTCTAGGGCAATACTGTTCCAGAGGGCAAGGGCAGGTGAAGTGGGACCTCTTGCTTCATCATACCCTCGCCTTTTTTTTTTTTGAGCTGAAAAGAAGAACAGGAAGAACTGGTTTAAAACATGAACTTTACATTCGTCCACAAGAACATTAAACCTGTGTTTGAAAGTAGCCCCCCCCCAAAAAAAATGCTTTTACAAGGAGAGTCGTGTGATAGATGGGATTGCCTCTATGCTACAGCTCCATACTACTCCCCTCCCCACCTGGCTGATAGGCTGTAGTGGTAGTTAGTCAGTTCTTTCCCCACCAGGTCTCTAATCACATAAATCAGTTGATTCATTGGATTGGAGGACTGTCCGCTAGAAGACCTGATCTTTTCTAGATTTGCTGCAAAGTCTGACAGGGTGACAGGAGAAGTGGGTAGGGATAACTGACTGGTGCAGTGGGAGGACCTCGTTTGAAAGAACCAGACTGTCCCATTACTAAAAGCAACATGCTCCTGGAAAACAGGGCCCAGAGCCCAGGGGAAGAGAGTACCTACAATAGCCTCTGGTGGCTAACACGAGCTCAGCAGAATCCAGCCTCTGGCCATGGCAGTGATTACACTACTACTGAGGTAGTATGTGGATTCATGTAGTTATTAAAAAGTAGGTGAGGGAGGACCAACCCCTGGGGCACCCCACAACAGAGAGGCCACTAAGCCAACCTCTCTTCCACTACTAACACCAACTGGAACCACCAACTGAGGAAGAAGCAGAAGCATTGTAAAACAGCGTGTCCAATCTCCAACCCCTGTAGGCATTCCAGAAGGTTACAAAAGGTAATGGTATCTCTAAAAAAAACCCAGCAGTGGTGTACCATACCCATCCAGGACCTGAGAATGGTCATCCATTTGAGCAACCAATGCCATCTCTGTCCTATATCCAGAAGTGAACTGATTGAAAAGAATCCGGATAATCCGCTTCTTTTAGGATGTGCCATTGTGATAGTTGTGGGCCTCTTTATGAGGGGTTGCATAGGGATCAGACAACACCCTTTCTCACAATGAGGTATTGATAGTCTCCTAGATCCAGGTGGTCACACACACCCTGACCCCGGCGGAGCCAAGAGAGTCATGAACTGCAGGTGGCAGAGGACATTACAGAGAGTACCCTATCCACGTCATCAGAGTTTACCAGTCAAAAGGAGTCCCAGATAATATGATAAGATGTTGCCCTTGTCACTGCCATAGATTCTGCCCATGAAAAAACAAGGATCTTTTATTGCAAAGTGTTTGGCAAATTGGTCAAAGACAGGTTATGCATCAATTCCAGGTATACTTTAGTTTGTACTGCTCCCTTTTAAAAAGTAAAGAAAAATAGAACACACAAATATTTCTCTACAAACAAGCATATAACCTGAAGGAATGTTGCATAATTTATTATCTCAGAGTTCATGACGTCAGATTGTCAATATTTCTTCACTGCTTCTTCTAAAGATCTTGAAATGCCATCTTGTTCCATTGTTTCAACCAGAAAGCAATAATCTGAACACTAGGATTACCAAATAGAAAAAAAGATGTTCTGTTTGCCTGTTGGAACAAGTAAGACTCACATGTAATTAAACGTGCTTGCAAAAAAGTATTTGGCCCTTTTCCCCACTGCCAAGTTAAATTGCTATCCTCCCTTGAATTGACAAAAAAATATACCAGTATGAAATTTGCTGTCCCCAGTGTTGATCCCTGTCCTGCATCTACAGTATTGCCCCTGGTCTGACTTGCCACTGATGGTTGCTGATTTCAAGTTTGCAGGATATGTTAAGTAAAGCAGCTCTGGCTTTGTTGCCTTCCCATTTTTTGAACACCAAGTGTTCAGAAACCATCTGCCAATCAGGATAGGACAGTAATCTGGAAATGACAAGTGGCTGAGCCACCTTTCCTACATCACATACAGTACATCAAAGACTAGAATTCACCTGTCAAAAATCTAAACGAGATTTGAAAGAGGTTGCCACTGCATATTCATAAGAGTGAGATGAAACTGGGCAAATACCCTTATTTTAGTGGTCCAAGAATAGATTTATAATAAGACTCCCATGTTCCAGTGCTGCACATACTGTATATAATAAGCAGGCAACAACTTCTAGCTCAATGGCAATGCCTTTGATGACATACTACTCATGTCTGTGCAAGCCATTTTGTGTGCTTGGAAATAATCACATGTTAAACTCTTCTGTGGAGATTTGTTTCTGCTTAAAGGGAAGCATGAGCAATGCCAAATGTCTCCTTTCATTAAGTAGCTTGCAGAACACGTTTGTAGGTATCAGCTGAAGTGGGATTATTGCCCATTATTATGAAATTAAGAAATTGAACACACTTTTTAGGAAATGTGTTATTTAGTCTTGGAGCAAACTGCAATTAAAGGAAGTAATGTTCTGAAGATTATCCAGCAGGAAGGCCTAAAAGGAGAAGAGCCAACTACTTCATAATTTCTTCCAAGAAAATATCACTTTCCATTACTTTTGTAGTACATTTTAATTCATATAGATCTATTTATATAGACAATGTAATTTATATAAAACAATATTTTGCAAGTGTTTTGTGCTATCACACAAAAAAGCTTTAAATGCCACATGAGTATTATGAGCTGAAACTTGATTAGCAAATATCCAGGAATCACATGAGGAGAAATTTGAAATACATCTATGCTTAATTTGAATTGTAAAAGGCAGCTATTTTTCCTCACACAGCCAGGAATGATACTTTGGGATGATACTTCACTATTTTCGATAGCGAAGATTCTATAATGTGACAAATAAATCCAACCAGTTAAATAACTTATTTTTTGATTCAACAAACTCCAGGATCATTCAAGTTTTACATAAAAACTTTGGGTGTTAACATAAAGGAAATTCCATGTGTACCATAAAGGAAATTCCAGGAAGACTTGCTCTACTAGTTAGGTACGCTGACCTTTTGCTGCTGTTCATTACCTGTCTCATATTTGTACTGAACAATTGTCTGAAAATTACAGTGAGCAGCAACAATGCAATTGTCATAAATGATTGCTAGATTCTTGTTTCTCAAAACTCTTAATGTTAAGGGATACGTTTTATTGCAAATGGAATCTGAGATTATATTCTAGAGCAGTGTTTCTTAATCTTTTTTTCTCTCAGGACCCCTTCCCACTTTTAAAAATTATGAAGGACCCCAAAAGAGCTTTTGTTTGTATGGGCCATATTTATCAGTATTTACCATATTAAAAATTAAAATGGTTGCATTCACTGCTGCTACCGCTTCTCACAATTGTTTGATGGGATTTTAATATTGTATTATTTTTCAACATAGGCTGGCAAATAATTTTGATTTCAAGGACCCGAGAGGGTCCTGGGGGGCCCACGATTTAAGAAACACTGCTCTAGAGAAGGGCTGAAGAAACTGCACACCTCACCTGAAACTCTAAAAATATTTCTTGCATCATGTGAATGTTTGAATTTGCTTTGTACAAGATTCCACCTGATAGCTGCAAAAAGGGTATGTACACAGAGACCAGCCAAGCATTTATGTTTTGTCCAGAGTAAATGGGAGAAGCCAATCTCTACTTTCATGATCCACTCAATGTTCTGGTAGAGAAAAATGGATGTATTCCACTCAAAGCTAAAATTATAATTCTTGATTCTGCTTATGCCCACTAACATTACATTAGCTTATAAGTAGAGGTCAACCAAATACAGTTGGAATTGAGAGCCAATAATAATTTTTAGGTAGGCGTTTGTGCCTTTTTTCTTTCCCCAGAGCAAGAGCAGATGATGTTTTCAGACAACGTTTTTCTTGTACAATTGCCCTGCTGTATTCAAAAATGTTATGGGGAATCTAGATGGCATCATTTGCATTCCAGGGAGGGAAGATCAGTTGTTTTGTGGTGCTCCGTTGGCATAGGAGCCCAGTGATCTAAAGCAGGCTGGAATGGAAAGGAGAGTTGCAAGACTTCCAGTAACATTATTCATGATGCAGACAGAGATCTGGGGCGTGGGACTAAATATATGTTTGGCAAGAGTATTGGGTGTGTCAGGTAAGGGAATGAGTGTGGGTAACCTTATGCATGTGAACATATGTGGATCCTCTGAAATATCACTGGACAGACAACTCCTCGACCTTTGCTGAACACAATTAACTCCTCTTTCCAACTCTGTCATACCCAAAATTGTCTGGTTTTCCAAAATTTCTTCTAGGAGTACAGGCAACTGTCATTTAGATCACACTGCAACAGAAATGTCTTTGAACCAAAGCAGGAAAATCTTGCCTATTATGATGCCTATAAATCTTAAGGGCAGTTACACGCCCCCATTCAGGTATTCTCCATTCTCCATTCTTTAAGAGTCGAATAGTTGGTAGTGCTTAAAAAAGGTAAAGGTTCCCCCCGCACATTTGTGCAGTCGTGTCCGACTCTAGGGGCCGGTGCTCATCTCCGTTTGTTAGCCGAAGAGCCAGCGTTGTCCAAAGACGCTTCCACGGTCATGTGGCCGCATTACATGCACGGAACGCTGTTACCTACCCACCGAAGTGGTACCTATTCATCTACTTGCATTTGCATGCTTTCGAATTGCTAGGTTGGCAATTGCTAGGTTCGAATTGCTAGGTTCGAATTGCTAGGTTGGTAGTGCTTACATAGTCAATAAAAAAAGACTTCCTGTTAGTCTCTTATCATTTGTTGACATCTAGTTAGTAGTAGTTAGTTAGTAGGCCAATAAGCCAATCGCTAGGAGACTATGAAAGCCCACATGTCAATCCAGATACAAAACTGGTAATACTTGCTATAATCACTATCTCTTACTACATGCAGATCTCCAGCGGGGTTGTTCATGTATCCCCCATTTCATGTCTTCCACAGAAATTTAAGCAATCCTTTGTTACTTTAAGTTTGACCTAGGAAATACACAAGACAGAGAAAGAAGGATTATGTATTTGAAACCCCATGCAGGCCAGTCATTTTTTCTACTATGTCCAGGCATGAGTGTTGTTGCATTCTAAACCCATCATGTACTGGAATAGCAACTTGCAGCAGTGGGCTTTGGAGGTTTGGGCAAGTTCCCCCAGTGATTTAGAAATGCATTTTTTCCACATCATTTGACATTGTGCCAATAAGCTTGAGCTTGCTTCTCACTGCAAACCTTTATCAACCTGCCCTCCCATGCCTGAGGAGCAGTGTTGTCAGTTGGGCAGTTTTCCCACCCAATTGGGCTAGTTTTGGAGATCAGTTGTGGGAATTTTTTTGTATTTGTGGGTTGCATTTTTGGGGGCTAGTTTTAAGGGCATGTAGTTTTGGGGCGATAGCCTCGAGCGCAGGTGAGGTGGACAGACGGGGCTTCGTCATCGACATCTAAAGAGACTCCGAAATCGTCTTTTCACTCTCAGGCGCACTCAGGAGAGCCTTCAAACTAAGCGGGGGAGCTGCTTCCCTTTCTCTCCCCCTCCCGCGAGTGTTATTTTATGCTGGTGGGGAGGGGGCTACTGAGGGGGCGTCGTATCTCAGCCAGCCGCTGAGGGGCAGCCCGCAAGCCACCTCCCCTCCAACACACACACAGCACGCAGCGCACGTGGCCTCTCTCTCTCTCGCGTGCGCCAACCCAGTGTTGGAGGCTTAGGAGGCTTGGAGATCAGTTACGGGCTACTTTTAAGGGTGTGTTGGGCTAATAAAATTTTGGGCATCTGGCAACACTGCTGAGGAGGTGCAGGCGGGGGAGAGCAGAGGGGGGGGGAGAGAGTGAAAATACTGTTTTGCCCTATAAAACACATTCCGCTGCACATATATTAGGAAGTTAAGTTTAATATTTAATATTAGGAATTAATGCCCAAGTATTTGCAGATCTTAATCCTAAATATATAGTATACATGAGTGACATCCATGCTTTACTTTCCTCTGAAAACATAAATTTAGCTATTTTCCAAATTTGGGTAAAATAGTTGGATTTTTTAAAATTGAATCCAGTTATTACCCCTTTTAATTATTGTCTTTGCTAGTATATGTCAGTATTTTTGTATTATGAGAATTCAAGCAAGATCAGGACCTTGTATTTTTAAGATTTTTACAGGGCCTGGAAATTTTAAGTAGGATACAAATAATATTATCACCATAATTGAGACATGTCTGGGGAGAAAGAAATTCACCCCATCTCTTTAAATCGTGTCTCAAGTGTCTTTGGAAAGTAGAAGACAGACTTTGCAAGTTTAATATTATAATAAAGTGACATCAGTTGCCCAGATGGAAAAGACATTGCTACCTTTAAAAAAAGCTGATTAAAATGTAAAGATCCTTGTTATACCTTGTGGTGCTATTTTTTTGTCTTAATCCAACCAAACAGGTACATTAGGTTTTGTTATATTTGCCATGTGTCCATTGGGTGTGAATCACTGAAGTACTCAGCAATTGTCAAGCCTTTGTGGAAGGAATGCAGATTGATGTGAGCACCTGGGAGAGAAGCAAATAGCTCAGCCAACCCTGAAATCTACAAAAAAAAAAGTGTCAGCAGCAGCAGCAATAGAAAAACCCAGAGAGGAAGGAAATTAATCACTGAATGCAAATCCTGGTACTGACATTAACCAACCTTTCCAGAAATAGGTGGAGAAGGAAGAGGAGGGGCCAATTTTCAAAGGCAGCTTAAAAGACTCAGTCCCTAGGTGTATTTGCTACATCAGAGGAAACATGGGTTCCTGGATCTTCCTTGTGGCCCTTCTCTTTCATTTAAGTACTGCAAAAGCTCTGGAGCCGTAAGTAACCCAGTGTAATACTTCAGAGGTTTGGATTAGGCCTGATGGCAGTAATGGCTAGGACTTTGCTCAGATGATGGTTTCTAAAATAGTAGTGGCAAGATGCTATTAGATGCAGGGACTCTGAAGGCATGAATATTGAATGATGTGCTTCTACAGCATTTGATTAATGGGTTTGTTTAAGATATTTATGTTCTGTCTCTCTGCTTTTTCCCCCCTGAAGTATCCTGGGCTATTTATGCCATTAAATATAAACCCATATGATTTACCCCTTCATTGTTATATAAATTATATATTAATTTACATGGTGCTATTAATATGCATGATGAGAGACCATAATGTGAGACATGGTTTCAGCGGGGAACTGCAATGCAAGGGAAACAATTAAAATACAATGTGGTGGATTGAAAAGGAAGAGGAGGAGAAGGAATAAACTCTGGTCTGTCAGACCACTTACCTTACATCATTTCTAAAAACCTTTGGATCTGTTATAGTTTTCTGAAATAAGTTGAATAAGTGTTTAAGGAATAGTATATAAAATGGGCTGATTAGTAGAATGATATAACTAAAATGTAGTATTAGATGTTATTGTCAGTCTGAGGATCTGTGTCACTATTTAGAAATATGCCTATTCAGAGACGAACTGATTTCATTACAATGAAGAAAGAAGAAGTTTCACTCTCCACTCTGAAGAATTAGTGTAGAACACTGTTAATGCATACAGTATATACAGGCTTACACATGAAATGAATATAATAAATTTTGTAAATTCTAGCCTATATTTGAGCCTGAATGTGCAGGGGTTCCCTGAAGCCTGAAAAATATCCAGGGTCAAAAGGTTGAGAAAGGCTGGTGTAGAAGCTATTGAAGAACAGGGACAGAACTGCAATGAACCACTGATATTATCACTGAGTGGCCCAGATCCAACTTCATTTTAGATTTCGGGAGACACTTCCTGTCATAAAGATAGACTGGGTATAGAGACAGTCTTGGAAAAATGGAGGAGCCTGGTTTTTGTTTTATTTTTACCAGAATGTTGCAAAGAGGTTGAAATCTAGCCTTAATTAGGTGTCTTAGATATTTTACTACTTTATTTTTTTCTAAATAACTATGCTTAAGATTGCAGCCAATTAATTAAGGTAAAAGCATGTGGCCAATGCACTGTGCATTGCATTGGCCTATCCATCTAGCAGTTGAGTTCCAGACTTGGAATCTAGATTTTGTACAGTGGGGCACATCTAAGCCCCAACATCTAAATTACTGGGACATGGACTTCTGAACTTAATGGATTTAGGAATGTTGATCATGAGGAGGATTCTAACCATATTAAGCTGAACCTTATTTCAGAAGGTCAGGAGTGCAGTGAATAGAGAGGCTAGTGGAAGGAAAATGTGCTCAGCCCCGCTTTCTCATCACCATCTGGTGGTTCAACATAAATTGCTTAAACCCAGATGGGAGAATTAATCAGTAAAGAAACTTGATTGCAAACTCAAGTCAAAATAGTATAATTTTGTTTAAAGGTGATTTGAAAAGCATGGTTTCACAGTTTTAACTCTTTGAGGTTTATGGAGTACTGAATAAAGCAGGAAGATTTTTTTTAATCCGTTCAATCATGTCCGATTCTCAGAGACTGCCTGGAAGAGTCCCTGCAGTTTCCTTGGCAAGATTTTTGGAAGTGGTTTGCCATTGCCTGCTTCCTAAGGCTGAGAGAGAGCGACTGGCCTAAGGTCATCCAGCTGGCTTTGTGCCTAGGGCAAGACCAGAACTCACAGTCTCCTGGTTTCTAGCCCGGTGCCTCAATTTAGACATAATAACAAATTATGGCTAAACTTTATATGCCAGAATTATGCTGAGATTCAGGTTCTTGCATACTCCCCTTCCTTCTCTTATGCAAGAAGGGAGGAAGCGTAAAACTGCCAGTCATGGCTTGTAATAAACAAAAACCAAAGTTGAGCTAAAGTACCGTTATGCCATTATTCTCCATATATTTAATAATTATCTGTCCCCACTAACACGTTAAAAATTAAAACTTGGTGATTTTTTCCCTTTTATTCTAATGTTGTAAATCTTGATACATTGTATTATTTCAATGTAAACTTTCTTTTATTTAGAACGCTTAAAGCAGTGCTTTCCAATCTGCCGCCGTTGGCGACACAGCAATGGCGGCAGCGGCGGGGGCGCGCATGGGGGCGGGGCGTGCACGGCGGGGGTGCGCGGGGGCAGCGGTGTGCATGGTGGCGGTGGCGGCCTCTGCTAAAACGCGGAAGCGCTGATGGCGCGCGGCTGCCGCCCCCGCTGCCGTGTACGCCCCCACCGCTGCTTCCGGGTTGTGTGGGGACACACCAAATTCTGTGTTACGACACACTAAAGTGTCGCGACACACAGTTTGGAAAGCTGTAGCTTAAAGTATTGAAAAGAAGAAAGTAAAAATTATATCAATATTAATAGCATTTTAGGATGTCAATACTGCAAGCATAAAATGATTTAGCTTTCTATCCAAAATTGAGTATAACATTAAAAAAAAACCCCACTGCATTTCATATCAAAGTAGTAGTCATAACAATAACGTGGTCTGAAATTAATTATTTAACATTAAGATCTCTATTGTATTATTTGAGTGTGTATAGATAGATAGAAGGAAATAAGAGATAGATGAAGCAATTTTTTAAAGAAAGTAAAACACCTGAAAAGTAGGGAAAAAAGAGAAATAAGTAATAATAAAAAGGCAAACTCCCTCCTTTTTATACATTTGCTAATTTGCAATATTTGTAAGCATTCAGGCCCCCTTAAAAGCCATACTGTAAGTGGTTATGTTTACCATGCTGCATGATGTGTTGTATGTATGGGAATTTGATGAATTTTTTTTTGAGGGACCATGTGGACCACACCCAAAGATTTTTTTGATCCATGCTAAGCCATAATTTACAGCTTGCCCCCAGAGTTAAGGCAGATCTTCTCCCTCCCGACCTTTAGGAAAGAGCTGAAGACCTGGTTCTGCTGCCTGGCATGGGATGGAGGAAGGGATAGTTCATCATGGAGATGGCTAATCCCTTGATTTTATTGTCCTTCTTTAACGAATATTTTACACATCTGGATTCATAATTTATAATTATTTTATATGGTCTGTAATTTTTATGTATAGTTTTTTAACCATTTTTATCCTGTAAACCGCCCAGAGTCCCTTATTCCGGGAGATGGGCGGGGATAAATTTAAATAATAAATAAATAAATAAATAATAATCAGGGAGTATAGTGGTGGCTCAGCGGGTAAGACGTCAGGCTTGTCGATCGGAAGATCGCATGTTTGGAGGTTCGAATCCCTAGCCCTGCGTGCGGAGTGAGCTCCCGCACTAGCTCCAGCTCTTGCCAACCTAGCAATTTGAAAGCATGCAAATGCAAGTAGATGAATAGGTACCACTTCGGTGGGTAGGTAACAGCGTTCCGCGCGCGTCATGCGGCCACATGACCATGGAAGCGTCTTTGGACAACACTGGCTCTTCGGCTAACAAACGGAGATGACACTGGCCCCTAGAGTCGGACACGACTGCACAAATGTGCGGGGGGAAACCTTTACCTTTTTACCTAAGCCATAATCAAGCTGCTACTTACATTAGAAGTATATTGTTCCTAATGTTCCAGGAGAAGATAAAAGTAGATTTAGCTCTTTGCTAAATTTTCTGTTCGTTGCCACTCAGTGCAGTTCTTGATACCAGCATGATTACTGCCCAGTTTTTATTTTGATGGAGTCACTGAGCTTTGTACAAAATGCTTCCATTTTTCTTTCTTTTAATTGCACTCCTCAAGCAGCTTCTAGATGCAGTCATGCTTAATTTCTATTTGTTTCATAAGTTTATAGAAGTTGGTGTTTATTTATTTTATTTATTTATATTTCTGACTTATATCACCGCCCATCTCCCCCCATTTCCGGAGGGGACTCTGGGCGGTTTACACAAAGCCAGCAATTAAAACATATAAAAATTTATAAAATACAATACATAAATTAATTAAATATATAAGACCCAAGAGGCTCTGATGTTAGGTTTTAAAAGAACTCTACGGAGCAAGCCAACCCCAAGAGGAGCTACTACTCCCCCCATCCCAAGTGAGGTGGCAGAGCCAGGTCTTCAGTTGTTTCCGGAAGGTCATAAGTGTGGGGGCTTGCCTCACCTCCAGGGGCAGAATATTCCAGAGGGCGGATGCCACTGCCGAGAAGGCCTGCCTCCTGGACCCCGTCAGGTGGAATTCTCTTATAGACGGGGTCCGAAGCAAGCCCTCTCTGCATAACCGGGTGGAGCGGGTCGATGCTCTGGGGATGAGGCGGTCCTTTAGGTAACCTGGTCCCATGCCATGTAGGGCTTTAAAGGCGACAACCAACACCTTGAATTGGACCCGGAAGCAAACCGTTAACCAATGCAGCTTGTGCAGCAGAGGTGTCACATGTGCCAACCTTGGGGCACCCATAACTGCGCGCACAGCCGCATTCTGGACCAGTTGAAGCTTCCAGATACTCTTCAAGGGTAGCCCCATGTAGAGCGCATTGCAGTAGTCTATATGGGAGATGACCAGGCCATGAGTGACTGTACGGAGGGCATCTCGGTCCAGGAAAGGGCGTAGCTGGCGCACAACTCGAAGTTGTACAAATGCCCTTCTGGCCACGGCTGCCACCTGCTCTTCAAGCAGGAGTCGTGAGTCCAGAAGGACACCCAGGTTCCGCACTTTGTCTGAACGGGGTAGTGCCACCCTGTCCAGATCTAAAGATGACAACTCCCTGGATCTCGAGGCACCATCAATCCACAGCCACTCCATCTTACCAGGGTTCAGCTGAAGCCTGTTGTTCCCCATCCAGGCCCCCACAGCCTTCAGACACTGAGAAAAGGCAGCCACTGCATCACTTAACTCACCCGGGATGGAGATATATAGTTGAGTATCATCAGCATATTGATGATACCTCATCCCGTGTTGGTGGATGATCTCACTCAGCGGTTTCATGTAGATATTAAATAGGAGAGGGGAGAGAACCGAACCCTGCGGCACCCCACAAAGTAGGGGCCGAGGGTCGGACCTCTCATCTCCTATAACCACCGATTGGGATCAGCCCTGGAGGAAGGAGGTGAACCAGCGTAAAACCACGCCGCCCACCCCCAACCCCCTAAGCCATCCCAAAAGGATACCATGGTCGATGGTATCGAAAGCCGCTGAGAGGTCAAGAAGAGCCAGGATGGATGCACTGCCTCCATCCCGCACCCGCCAGAGATCATCAGTAAGTGCAACCAATGCAGTTTCTACCCCATATCCCGGCCTGAATCCTGACTGAAAGGGGTCTAGATAATCCGTATCATCCAGAATCCTCTGGAGCTGTAATGCCACCACTTTCTCAACCACCTTCCCCAAAAAGGGGAGGTGGGAGACAGGACGAAAGTTATCCAACACTGTAGGGTCCAGCGATGGCTTCTTGAGGAGGGGGTGCACCAGCGCCTCCTTAAAAACCACTGGAAACACTCCCTCTCCCAAGGATGTAAGAACCATCGCATGGACCCAGCCACATGTCACCTCACTGGCTGCTTTCACCAGGCAGGAGGGGCATGGGTCAAGATGACAAGTAGTGGCCCTTACAGTCCGGAGGATCCTGTCCACTTCCTCTGGCCCAACAGGATCAAACTGTTCCCAGATAACCGGGCACAGATGCTCCCTCGGCATCTTCCCAGACCATGCATCACGCTTGGAGTCCAACTTAGAACGAATCCGAGCGATTTTATCCATCAGATGCTCTGAAAATTCTTCTGCACGGCCCTGCAGGTGGGTCACCGGGCCCACCTTACCTAGGAGAGATCGAGTAATCCTAAACAGGGCCGTCGGGCGGCATTCTGCAGACGCAATAAGAGCGGAGAAATATTGCCGCTCTTACCGCCACAAGGTAGGCCTTAACTGCGGCTCTAGCTTGTGTTCGGTCTGATTCGGTCTTTGTCTTTCTCCAGCGGCACTCTAGACGTCTCTTAACCCTCTTCAGTACCCTCAATCCCTCCGTATACCACGGGGAATATCGGGTCGGATGGGACAAGAGAGGTCGCATAGGCGCGATCCTGTCCAAGGCCCCGGCCGCTTTCTTATTCCAGACTGCGGCCAGGACCTCCGCTGGACCGTGCATTAGATCCTCGGATATAACCCCCAGCTCCCTCTGAAACCCTATCGGGTCCATTAGTCGCCGGGGGCAGACCAAACGAATGGGTCCAGCCTCCCTGCGGAGTGGGGCAGCATATGAGAATCTCAGGGTCACCAGGGCATGATCTGACCATGACAACGGGGAAAGATGCAACTCTCCCCCCAGATCATCTTGCCATTGCTCCGACAGGAAAACCAAGTCCGGAGTGAGGCCACTGTCTCGAGTCGGGTCCCGAATAATCTGGACCAGGCCCATGGCTGCCATGGTAGCCATGAACTCCCAAGCTGTCTCCGAGGCACGTCCCAGGGACGGCAGATTGAAATCCCCCAGAACCATAAGTCTGGGGAATTCCACTGCCAACCCCGAAACAGCCTCCAGCAGCTCGGGCAGGGAGGTTGCTACGTAGCAGGGAGGCTGGTACAGCAGCAACACTCCCAACTGCTCTCGGGAACCTAACTTGAAAAACAGAGTCTCACATCCGGCCACCTGTGGAGCCGTGCCCCTGAAGGCCACTATAGACTCTCGGATGATAACTGCCACCCCGCCTCCCCTAACCCGATGTCTTGGCTGGTGCCATACCTGAAACCCGGCCGGGCAGATCTCAGAGAGGGCAACCCCTCCTCCAGGGCCCAGCCAGGTCTCGGTAATACATGCCAGGTCGGCCCCCTCCTCCATGATCAAATCACATATGAGGGGGCCCTTGTTATTAACCGACCTGGCATTAAGCATCAACAGCCGGAGATCAGGGCACTCAAGGATCCGCTGACCAGGGCCTAGGTTTGAACTCGGAGGGCCGGAACACACCACCAGTAATAAACACCGGGGGCGTCTTCCCCAACGATGGCCTGCCCTCCGGTTCCCGCCATAACATCCCCGACCCGTCACCACTTCAATAGTACAATCCGCCCCAGAGCCCCTAGAGTTACGAGGCCCAGTTGCCTCCACCACCGGACCTCCGAAAACCCTAGATTGAAACAGGGGGCCCCTCTCCCATGCACACATCTTCCTAACTCAGTCAACCTCAGGGGGCAGTAGGGTCACCAGCGTGCCAGCATATGCTTTCGGCGCCAGTAGAACCTAACCACCCCCTAACCACTCACTCCACACTCACTACGCGCCCCTTCAGCTTCTCTCACTGGTCGAAGGGGCACCATCCACTCCTGCCCACCACCTGTCTCTCACTCAGGGGCGGGCACTCTAATATACAATCACACAACTCTGGCCTCCTCCAGGGTCTCTCACACCCAGGAGAGATACCACTCTCATACCAGGGGGACCCCAGGTCTCTGCCACCTCTAACAAATGGGGGAGAATAGAAAACATCGTCCAAACCAAAGCCCCTTCTTCATAATCCTCTTGTTGACTCTGGGATTATTTAAAGATGATAAAAGTCTTGGGATTATTTAAGATGATAAAAGTCTTGGAGGACCCCACCAGAACTGTAGGGGGTCAACTAGCATCTGCTAAGATCTTACAGGTCCACAGCATAGTCAAAAGGAACAAACACGCGGAATACACTGTTATTATTCAGGCCCTCTGCACTCCGAAGTTTCCAAAGCTGACATCACGATGTTGCAATGTTGCGCCGTCAACCCCCCCCCACCGCCACTCTTCCGGGGGGGGTCCAGCAACTCCAAAGAAGCAGTAAATTCACTGGGGAGCCACCTCTATCTGCAGGGGATCCACCCAGGTCCACAGCAAAAAACCCCAAGAAACATAGAGTTTTCTGCTGACTGTTACTACCATCTGCTACATAGAGTACTGCCGCTGGGCTCCGCCCTTGTTGTCAATGCTTCATGACACTCTGCCGCTGCCCACACTCTCTCATTTCTCCAAAGAGGCCAGCCAATTCCCAGGTAATAATAGGTGATAGTAGGCAATAGCAGAGGTCCGTTCGGGAACACCATCGGGTGCAGGAGGTCTGTCTGGATCCGCCAGGCTCAATAGCCACCGTCTCTGTATTCCACCACTCAGCTGTGCTCCGCCTATCAGCTGTACTCCGCCACTCAGCTGTGCTCCGCCACTCAGCTGCTCGCTCTGCTGTCCAACCGTCTCCTTACTCGACTACAAGGTCTCAAAAAAGCCGAGGAACCCACAAAATTCTCACCATAAACCCCCAATCAACACAGTGGGGCGGGAGAAAGATAGAAAACCGGGGTTCTAGGAGATCAGGATTTCCTCTCGTCCTGGAGCAGTAACTAGCGACTGCTCCCGGTCGCCATCTTGGATTTAGTCTTTTGTTTATGTCTTTTGCCCCCAGAGAAAGTGCAAATACAAGGTTAGAATCAATATATCTGGAATGAGAGGAGGTGCCAAAGTGAAGGTTTGCCCTAACAAGCAGATTTAAGTAATATCCACTTTTCCACAACACATTTGGACATATTTTAGTAGTGACTGGTTTTAATCTTTTAAGTCAATTAATAATTGATTTTATTCTGATTACAGACAGTATGCCCTGTTAGTACCTGCAGTAGTACAGAGCAACTCTTCAAATGAGGCCTGTGTACAGTTCCTGAACATCAATGAACCAATTTCTGTGAATGTTACAATGGAGTACAACATAGACAGTTACCCTCTTTGGAAGGGGACAGTGAATGACAACCACTTCTCCCACTGTATCACTTTCATGGTACAAAATCTTTATTCTATTCTTCTTATTATAGTATTCTGCATTGTCATTGAGTGAAAGAAGAAAAGGAGCTAATAAAAAAGGTGGGGGTGGAGAACTGATTTTATAGCTCGTCCTATTTGGGTGGAATACTGTAGTACTATTTATCCCAGGTTTAACGGTTAACATATTTTCTGCTACTCAGTGGCATCTCACCTACATGTGTCTTGGAGCAAAAACATGCACTGCACAGTAGAACCTCTGCAGTATTGTTTTACTTTAGTGTAAGTGTATATTGGCCTGGTCTGGGCCATATAAGAAGGGAGAGCTTGATCCATGAAGTTCTCCCATTTTCTGTCCTAGGTAACACTGAGCTTGTGTTCTATGTGTTCCAGCAGGGAGCCAATCGGGAAGACTTGCCTACTGCTCAAATGCTGAAATACACAAAACCCAGGCCTATTAGCTGAGTCCAGAGCCACTTTCTGTTCATTTCTAGAATGAAAAGAAAAAATGGATAGCTCTCCTTAACCCTTTCTTTCTTAAAATTTTTCTTTGTACAGGTTCCTCCAGCAGCTTCTAACCCACTAGCTTTCATAGTGCTTTCTGCCCAAGGTTCCTCAGTCACCTTCCATGAAAGGAGATCTGTGGCCATTCGGAACATAAGCACTGCTGTCTTTGTCCAAACAGATAAGGCTGCCTACAAACCTAGCCAGAATGGTATGTGAAGCATGCACCCTAAAGTGTTAGAAAGAATTACTTCTCAAGGCAGATAGAACAGCCAACTTTCTCTAGTGAGCAAACACTGTCAGCAGACAGTATTATCTATCTGGTCTTGCAAGTATGGAGGCTCTTGAGTCATAATTTAGTCATAATTTCTGATATGTAAAAGACATTACAATTCTAATCTCCTCTTGAAAAAGTAGGTGTCTGCTTGCAGAAGCTCTGCGTACTGAAAATGGAGCAGGGGGAAGGTTTGAATGTTCAGGTACATATTATTTTTAAACATGAGCCTAAGTCCATGTATTATTCAGAAAAGCCATGCCTGACCCAGCTTAAAGGGCTCAGGTACAGTTCCAACCCAGTACAAACCTCTACATAATGGAAAGAAAGGCATCTTCACAACTCCCTTGGCCAGATATCTCAGAGTACTTCAGGGCCATCAGCCCCTAAGCCCAGAGCAAGTTCTTGTGGTGTCTGTTGGTAGGATCAACTCACTTCCCTCTCCCTTCAGTAAAAGACTGCTGAAGAAGAGTTAAACCCCAAATCACTTCCCTGTGAGATAGTTGCCTTAGCACAGGAGCATGTGTAAATAATTGCATGTCCTTAGCAAATCAGAAGATTGTTGTATGTTTTCAGTGCGCATTAAAATGCGCAGCTTTGCCTGCTCCTGGACCAATTAGAGATCAATGGGTTGTTTTTCCTTTGGCCTGGTTAGAATAGAATAGAAAATAGAATAGAAAATAGGAATAGGAATAGGAATAGAATAGAATAGAATACTTTATTGGCCAAGTATGACTAAACATACAAGGAATTTGACTTTGGTGCAAGAGCTCTCAATAATAAATTATACAATCAAGAAAAGAAAAAATAAGAAAAAATAATACTACAGCTATTTAACTAACACATACTCATATTTAAGGGAGAATTAAGGGACAATAATACTGCATCTGTTATCTAGCATATGTTCACATATAACAGAGCATTACCGGTCACATATTAGTAGTCATGTGTTGTTATACATCATCAATCATTTTCTTTTCTTTTTTTTATTAAATTTTATTAAGTTTTACAATACATAATAAAAGTTAGAATAGAAAAAAGAAATAGAAGCAGAAATACAAAATAAGAAAAAGATAAAGAAAAAGTGAAGTCAAGAAATAATAAGCAAAGAAAATATAGAAAATAGATGTCCTCCAATCTATCTTTGAACTTAAAGTACAATAATTGATTTTAAATGTTAGTCCTTCATACAGTATACAGGAATTTTTCTTTGTCATATGCCTTTTGATTTCTTTAATCCAATCTTCTAATCTTCATATAGGTTTCACCTTTCTTACTGTCTCCCAATAATCCATCTTTGGCTTCCACTCCTTGAAGTAGTAGTTAAATGTTGAATGTTCATTACTACATATTTATATCTTCAATAAAGTCCAATTAGTATAACAAATAAAAGCCTTATTTACTTCTAATAAACTACAATATATTCTATTCATATTATAACTCATAACCTAACATATTATGTAACTTAATACATAATTTAGCAATTCTTATAATGTTCATACATATATGTTTCTATAATTTAATTCTAATATATATATATATCTCCATGAAAAAGGAATTCTTATATCTCAATCATCCATCTATAATTTCCATTCCTTGTAGTAGTGTCCATTTAAACTAAGTGCATAATCTATCATATCAGTTAACCTAATACCTAATATATCAATTCTTATAATATTCATACAATACATATTGATATATATCATCCTGTAGTAACCATCATTCTAATTCCATCTCATCTCATCATCTCATTATCTTCTCATAAATATATCTCTAAGGAAAACAATATTCTATAATATCAACTTATATTTGTATTTAGCATCTTACATTTAGAATATCACTTTTTATATATCCATACAATTTCTCATAACAATTCAAGTCCATATTTTCATTAGCCTTTATATCCATACAGTTTCTCATATCTTCTGTTTAGGTTATGCCAAAATCACAATACACTATGGCAAATTCGCAATATACAGCCTGCTCTTTTCTATATCTCATATAGAATATCAGAGCAACCTTCTCTCCCTTTCCACGTATTTCACAACATCCATCCAACTGTACACCCATATTTTCACTCTGTCTCCACTGCCACAACATATCTATACCAAGATTATAGTGTATAGCCTTCAGAATGTTCTTCTGAACTAATATACTCAAAATTCCCTCCTTCTGTTTCTCCTCCACTTCAAAAGCATTTTTCTTTTGTGTTTCCGTTTCCGTTCTCTGCTCTTTCTCTCTGTTTTGCAGAGTTACGAACAGCAATTCCAACGATCTTTGAATATTTGAAAGAGCCTCAGTAATCTCTCTTCTGAACTCCTGAAGTACTAATTGGAAGGCCATTTTTCCTGTGTCCTTCAAATTAAAATAACAACCCTTCTAGTCAAAACAATAGTCATGTAATCTATCCATGGAATACTACCAGCAGGATCTATTAAGCAAAACGTTGTTTTTCTTTTTTTTTTAAAGTTAAAAGAAAAAAGAGAGTTCCAATAATCCAAAATACAGGAGGAAATAATATTTTAAACAGTTTATAGAAGGAGAAATAAAAAATATATTCCAAGTGAAACAGAATCCAACCAGGGAGAATGTAGAAAAAGAAGAAAAGAAAAAAAAACGTTACCCTGTGTTTTTATTCTTCAAACTGCGAACTTTCGTTCTTCAAGCTGCAAGCTGCTTAATCCAAACAAAGAGTTTCTCAAAAAATGAATAGTCATTTAGTTTATCAAGCGAAGAATTACAAACAGAGTCTCTTAAATCCCTCTAATACAAAAGAAAAATAAAAAAAAAAATGCAGACGTTTCATTATGTTGCAAATATAGAGTCCATCAAGCTTCCACCAGAATCAGTCAAAACAAAGAAAGCACAAAACCAGCCAACATTTTAAAACAAAGTCCAAAAAATAGATCTTAGATATCAAAAAACTTTCTAATCTAAAAAAAATAATTTCCTAAAGTGATCTAAAAGCGGCTGTATGCTCTTGTGTCTCTTCAAAGAGACTTGTTTTCCCTGCGAGAGCAAGATATCTTCTCGGCCATTTCCCTTGCACTTACCCTGTTTTCTCCGCTGTGGAAACTACAGAGAAAAAACAAGGGTAGGCAATTCCAATGGCCCCCCGAGTAATCTTCTGGTCTCCCCTTCTTCAGGGGAAAAAAACTTCAGTGGTCCACAACTTCTGCAATCCACTGCAAGCAAGGAAAATTCAGCCAGTTCTCAGCACTCTGAGAAATTCGACTGGTCGAGCTGGCAGCCAAGCCTGGAGTCATCATCAATCATTTTCTCATGCTACATTAATTAAAAGTTCAACAGAGCAGTGGCATACATTATCAATAATTATATCAAGCTGTATTAATTAGGAGTTGCTGTAATTATTCATAGCTTCAGTTTGTAATGATATGTACATTTTAATGTTAAAATTATGACTTTGGGAGTTCAGTCTAAAATTCTATATAGACTTTGATAATCTTTTCCATTATTTATCAGTAGTTAATAGCTAGAAAGGAAATGTTTGGTGGATATCGCTGCCAGTTCAAATTATCCAGAAATCTGATTTTTTAACCTCAGTAAAATAAAATACAACTGATTTTTTTTTAATTCTTCCAGTTTTGTTTAGAGTTGTTGCTCTGAATCCTGATTTCAAGCCAGTGAACCAAATGGTAAGAACAACTGAGAGTCAACTACCTAGAACCTTAAAACTTACAGTTACATTATTTTGTGGTTTGTTTAATCAATTTATATAGCCACCCATCTTGCAAAGCAACTTTAACTGGCAAAGATGATATAAAAATATCAATATAATAATGAATAACATAATAAAAGAAAGCAAAAAATGGCATATATCTAACAATGCTCTTTTTCTTCTTTTACATTCCAGTATCCATCAATTTACATCCAGGTAAGAGAAGGACTTCATGGCTTAAACTTTTTTCTGAATTGCAGAGATAGTTTGGTTTCAGCTTATTTGTCCTGTTCTCCTGAATACAGAACAATGCCTTACGGGTAGCAATATTGAAGAGGAAATGTTAAACCCCAAATAGTAAATTACTTCTTGGTATGATTATAAAAAAAAAATAAGAAAGGGGCGTGGTGGCTCAGCGGGTAAGACGCCAGGCTTGTCGATCGGAAGATTGCAAGTTCGGAGGTTCGAATCCCTAGCCCTGCGTGCGGAGTGAGCTCCCGCACTAGCTCCAGCTCTTGCCAACCTAGCAATTCGAAAGCATGCAAATGCAAGTAGATTAATAGGTACCACTTCGGTGGGAAGGTAACAGCGTTCCACGCGCATCATGCCGGCCACATGACCGTGGAAGTGTCTTCGGACAACGCTGGCTCTTCGGCTAACAAACGGAGATGAGCACCGGCCCCTAGAGTCGGACACGACTGCACAAATGTGCGGGGGGTACCTTTACCTTTTTATGATTATATTATGAAGATACTTGGGCTTTGAAAACGGAAAATCTCCTTTCTTTTTGAAGACATAGCACATATTTGTTGGTGAGCTGGTGCTTTATTATGACCCCCAATAAAGTTCTTTAGGGGTACTTTAAGTGTCTCAAGTACCAACCTCAACAAATAATTATTCATGAGAGATTGAAGCAGGGATATTTCCATCACAATTGTAATCAGCTTGTGTGAGTTTTGGGTTATTGTGATAACGTTTGCATTTTATATCCTCTTCCGTTTGGGTTACAACTGATACAATGCACACACAATGAAGTTTCCCTTATCTAGATAGTCTGGGGTTCTTTGAAGCATTTGGACAACCTAATGCTTATGTTGATAAGAACATCATTATGAAACTTGAAAGTGCAAAACTGTTGGGAGATATAACTAAGTCTGTAGCTGAAGCTGTCTTCAGGTTGTGGATAATTGTAATGCCTATATACTGTATACACACACACACACACACACACACACACAGACACACACACACATATACACATACACACATACATACAGGGGCGTGGTGGCTCAGCGGGTAAGACACCAGGCTTGTCAATCGGAAGATCGCAAGTTTGGAGGTTCGAATCCCTAGCCCTGCGTGCGGAGTGAGCTCCCGCACTAGCTCCAGCTCTTGCCAACCTAGCAATTCGAAAGCATGCAAATACAAGTAGATGAATAGGTACCACTTTGGTGGGTAGGCAACAGCGTTCCGCGCGTGTCATGCGGCCACATGACCATGGAAGCGTCTTCGGACAACGCTGGCTCTTCGGATAACAAACGGAGATGAGCACCGGCCCCTAGAGTCGGACACAACTGCACAAATGTGCAGGGGGAACCTTTACCTTTTTATATGTGCGCGCGCACACACACACACACACACAGAGCATTAATTTAAGGGCTCTCCAATACAGCCTGCTTACTGTGGCACAAAGATGCCCCACTTCTGCTATTTGCTGAGGACAGGCAACAGCTTCCATCTCATAGGCAACCCATTGTTGAGGCAAGCTGATGCCAATCCAAAGAAATAGCATTGATGGCTTTAACCTTTCCCCCTCTCCTAATCGTTTTGAGGATTAGAGCTAAACCTACGTTGTGATTTAGCACAAGAATCAATAAACTGATTTCTCCAACACTAACTTCAACAATACTTTCCCAGTGACTGCAACTCAGCTACCTGAATTTGGACGGCCACTAGATGGCAGCCTGAGACAGAAATGCTGTTTGCTGCCTCCTAATGGCCAATAATACTTTGGCCACCTAATGCAAAGAGAGGACTCACTGGAAAAGACCCTGATGCTGGGAAAGACTGAAGGCAAAAGGAGAAGGGGACGGCAGAGGATGAGATGGTTAGATAGCATCGCCAATGTAATGAACATGAATTTGAGTAAACTCCGGGAGACAGTGGAGGACAGAAAAGCCTGGCATGCTATGATCCATGAGGTCACGAAGAGTCGGACACGACTAAACGACTGAACAACAACAACAACAACAACAACAACGGCCAATAGGTTGACCAGTTGAGAGGTCAACCTATTTTTCATTTTGAAAAATGGTGTGGATGTATAAAGAACACCTCACAGGTGAACTTAACTCATGCATACCAAAGCGCCTTTCTTGAATTCTGGTTCCAAGAACCTATACAACTAGGCTGCACAAATCCAGGTGACCACTACAGTGTGGTTAAGGTAAAGGTTCCCCCCGCACATTTGTGCAGTCGTGTCCGACTCTAGGGGCCGGTGCTCATCTCCGTTTGTTAGCCAAAGAGCTGGCGTTGTCCGAAGACACTTCCACGGTCATGTGGCCGCATGACACGCGCGGAACACTGTTACCTACCCACCGAAGCGGTACCTATTCATCTACTTGCATTTGCATGCTTTTGAATTGCTAGGTTGGCAAGAGCTGGGGCGAGTGCGGGAGCTCACTCCGCACGCAGGGCTAGGGATTCGAACCTCCGAACTTGCGATCTTCCGATCGACAAGCCTGGCGTCTTACCCGCTGAGCCACCACGCCCCTCAGTGTGGTTAAGAGGCACAAAATCTTTGTGGCCACCTAGTGGTCATTAGGTAGATAGATTGACAGTCCTTTGGAAAAAAAATAAGTAAAAATGATGGAACAGACTCCAGGCTGTATCAGGGCCTTGCAAACACCACCTGGCACACATTCTGTACAGTGGTTTGTGGCAGTTTCTTCCAAGGTTGTTGACATTAGAGTTTCAGCCAGGGAAAACATCCAGTCACTGAGTCTATGAAGGTTCTCAGTCATCCAGGTGGAATTGTCTGTAGCTTGAATCATGTCAACTGGATTTCTATTTTCTCAGTGGAGACGTTTCACTCCTTATCCAAGGAGCTTCTTCAGTCTGAGCAAAGTTGGTAAGGGAATCCTAAATATGTTTCTAGGTAGCTGTGTGACCTTACACCTGGGGCTAGGTCATGGTATTACCAACTTTGCTCAGACTGAAGAAGCTCCTTGGATAAGGAGCGAAACGTTTCCACTGAGAAAATAGAAATCCAGTTGACATGATTCAAGCTACAGATCCAGTCACTGACCTCACTGTGTCTTATGGAAGAGCTACATAGCAGTACAACATGGGCCTCTCATAGCATGTGTTGTAACGGCATGCTGTAAAAGCAGCATGATTTATGCCCATGTGATTTCCTCCTGACTCTGAGGTAAGAGGAAAAATATGGCAAAGTGGCTATGTGGATGAGCCCTAAATCTAACTGGGACAGGTAATATGTCAGCACTATTGTGGCCCTTTCCTGAATCCACTGATGTTGTCTATGTATCTGTGATCAAATGATGATGATGATGCACCTTTCAAAACAAAAGCTTGATAACATCATACCTTAAAGTTTAAATATAATCTGAGCTACCATTATACATGTTGACCTAAGAACAACTTTTTTCCATTAACAACCAACCTATAATTATCCATATCCATACTATATATCTAAACATAGCCATTTTATATTGCTCATATAGGTCTGTAATGACATGGGATCTCTATATTCATACTTAAAGGGCATTCTAAATAAATTTAACACAGCATTGACCATTATCAGCAACATTTTTATGGACCATATTCTGGAAAATTACAACTTTCTTTTGGTAAAAAAATACCCTCTGGTATACTCAATATTTAGTTGATACTTTTGTTGTTGTTTATTCGTTCAGTCGCTTCCGACTCTTCGTGACTTCATGGACCAGCCCACGCCAGAGCTTCCTGTCGGCCGTCACCATCCCCAGCTCCCCCACAGTCGAGTCCGTCACCTCCAGAATATCATCCATCCATCTTGCCCTTGGTCGGCCCCTCTTCCTTTTGCCTTCCACTTTCCCTAGCATCAGCTTCTTCTCCAGGGTATCCTGTCTTCTCATTATGTGGCCAAAGTACTTCAGTTTTGCCTTTAATATCATTCCCTCAAGTGAGCAGTCTGGCTTGATTTCCTGGAGTATGGACTGGTTTGATCTTCTTGCAGTCCAAGGCACTCAGAATTTTCCTCCAACACCACAGTTCAAAAGCATGTATCTTCCTTCGCTCAACCTTCCTTATGGTCCAGCTCTCGCAGCCATAGGTTACTACGGGGAATACCATTGCTTTAACTATGCTGACCTTTGTTGTCACTGTGATGTCTCTGCTCTTAACTATTTTATCAAGATTTGTCATTGCTCTCCTCCCAAGAAGTAGACGTCTTCTGATTTCCTGGCTGCAGTCAGCGTCTGCAGTAATCTTTGCGCCTAGAAATACAAAGTCTGTCACTGCCTCCACTTTTTCTCCCTCTATTTGCCAGTCATCAATCAAGCTGGTTGCCATAATCTTGGTTTTTTTGAGGTTTAACTGCAACCCAGCTTTTGCACTTTCTTCTTTCACCTTCATCATAATGCTCCTCAGCTCCTCCTCGCTTTCAGCCATCAAAGTGGTATCATCTGCATATCTGAGATTGTTAATATTTCTTCCAGCGATTTTAACTCCAGCCTTGGATTCCTCAAGCCCAGCACGTCGCATGATGTGTTCTGCGTACAGGTTAAATAGGTAGGGTGAGAGTATACAACCCTGCCGTACTCCTTTCCCAATCTTAAACCAGTCTGTTGTTCCATGGTCTGTTCTTACCGTTGCTACTTGGTTGTTATACAGATTCCTCAGGAGGCAGACAAGATGACTTGGTATCCCCATACCACCAAGAACTTGCCACAATTTGTTATGATCTAAAGCCAGTCAAAGGCTTTAGAATAGTCAATAAAACAAAAATAGATGTTTTTCTGAAACTTCCTGGCTTTCTCCATTATCCAGTGGATATTGGCAATTTGGTCCCTAGTTCCTCTGCCTTTTCTAAACCCAGCTTGTACTTCTGGCAATTCTCACTCTATGAATTGCTGGAGTCTACCTTGCAAGATCTGGAGCATTACCTTACTGGCATGTGAAATAAGTGCCACTGTTCGATAGTTTGAACATTCTTTAGTGTTTCCTTTTTTTGGTATGGGGATATAAGTTGATTTTTTCCAATCTGATGGCCATTCTTGTGTTTTCCAAATTTGCTGGCATAGGGCATGCATCACCTTGACAGCATCATCTTGCAAGATTTTAAACAGTTCAGCTGGGATACTTAGTATCAGTTAGTTGATACTACTTGATAATATTTCTTGCTGCAGATAACTGATACTTATGAATTGTCAAAGGGGTGTGGTGGCTCAGCGGGTAAGACGCCAGGCTTGTCGATTGGGAGATCGCAAGTTCGGAGGTTCGAATCCCTAGCCCCGCGTGACAGAGTGAGCTCCCGCACTCGCCCCAGCTCTTGCCAACCTAGCAATTCGAAAGCATGCAAATGCAAGTAGATGAATAGGTACCACTTCGGTGGGAAGGTAACAGCGTTCTGCGCGTCATGCCAGCCACATGACCATGGAAGCGTCTTCGGACAACGCTGGCTCTTCGGCTAACAAACGGAGATGAGCACCGGCCCCTAGAGTCAGACACGACTGCACAAAATGTGCGGGGGGAACCTTTACCTTTACCTATGAATTGTCAACTTGAATGAGTTGGTATTCAAGTTGGCAATAATACATGTCATTAAGTTTATTTCACAAGTAAAACCCTTATTCATTAAGTCAGTCCAGTGGGAGTGGGTCTAAAGATGGGCATATTCCTTGCTTTCTTTCAGGATCCTAAGGGAAATCGTATTGCTCAGTGGCTAAATCAAAGTGCTGCTTTTGGCATTCTCCAGCTTGAGTTCCCAACAGTCCAAGATGCAACCCTAGGATCCTATCAGATCATTGTTGAACATACACCAAACAATTACATCTATCACTGGTTCAGTTTAGAAGAGTATGGTGAGTATTTCTGTGAAATTAACCTGCATTGGAAATTTTATAAACTCTGAATTGGTTTTAGAATTAGGATTTGGGCGCAATGTGAAATACCTCTCCTTAAATCTTTTATTGTCACTGTGTCACAATAAAATTTGAGACCACTTGGTGACTGAAGAAACCCATAAATCTATGGTTATGAAAACTGAACAAGACTACATAAGGTACAATGAACCTGAGCCCTTAATACATTTTACTTGATGGTATGTGAACTACAACAGCTGCACTTAGATCTCCCATGAATCTGTACAAGACAGATCACACGTGTGGGGTTTTTCTCTCTCTTCCCCATGTGACTGGGGATCCTGAAAAAGAAGGGCTCCCAGCCACATGGAGCTCCTGTGCATATACAACTATATACATATATAATACATACCTACATACATACATACATACATATATATATTATACTATATATATAATATATGTATTGTATTGTATTATTATATTATATATATATTATTATATGTATATTATATATATACAATCATTCAGGACTCTTGCAAATATTATTTTTGAAAAGGATAGAGAATAAGTATGTATGTGTGTACCTCTCTTCTATGCAGTTACATATTTTTTTAATATGGCTTATCAGTCATGATAAGAGAAACTCACTGACTGCTAGAAAAACTGCTGTGTCATTAACTGACCATGTATCAAAAGCAAAGAATTGTTCTGAGTGTGTGTGTGTGTGTGTGTAAAAAGTGTGTGAAACTGTTGCTGTTATCCTTCAGCCGGATGAAGCCATGGGCATCTTAAGTATAGTAAGAACAATTAACCCAAAATCATTAATATGAGTTTTTAAATATAATTTTGGTTTCTTTTATTCACAGATCCACCAAACATATCAAAATAAAATAAGAAAAATGATACCTAATGCCCCACTTAATATAACTACTAATCAATTCCAAATTAATTTACTTTTAGCAAGTCACACATTCTGCAAATTACAAAGGCAAACTTAGACAAGAAGAGCTTTACAAAAAATTATTCTGGTTGACCAGAGAGTGTCCTAATGTGGGGTATTAGTAGCTTGCTAACAGTATCTCTATTAAAATTACAATAGAGTAAAATGTGGGTCAGTGATTCAATATTGACAGGCAAACAGGGGCAAATCCTTTCCATGGAAAGGGTTTTCTGGATCCTGCCCTCCAATACAGCTGGTGGCAAAGGGTCAAAGTAACAGAACGTTTCAGCTGTAGCAGTTCAAGCTGTAAGACCAATGTAAAACGGATCATCGGTCCCAATTGCTAATTTACTGCATTCATTTTGCAACTCTGCATCTAGGGTCCTTTGTTTAAGAACTGTAATGGTTTGTTTTTGTTGCTGAGTCAACAGCACCTCTGGTGTAAATCACACATTTACAAGTTTACCTCCAGTTTGCTTTTTCAGGGGGAATGGTATTTGTCTAGCTAGCAGATAAGTGACATCAAGACTTGAGGTTGGAGGTTTTGGCTACTATTTAAAAAGCATGCCCTTGTTTCAGCTCCTAGCAGCCTTGCTTCCAGCTATAGGGCAGCATTAGGAATGCATCCTACTATTTGAAACAACTTTCATAAAAAAAATAGTTTGTACTCTTTCTGATTTAATATAGTTGAGTCCTATAGGGAAGCTGGGCCAACAGTTTGACCTCAGATAGAAGCAGGGCAGCTATTTATTTTATATTGTCCTCTGGAGGGGAAAAAAATCAGAGAATTCTTGCTAAAGCTTAATTTCAATTAAATCTGGGCAGTATGGGCTAATTTTGGATTGTTGTATAATACTGGACAAGGTAAATACATTTTCAGCTTTAGGACAGTTTTAAACAATGAAAATGCAGGATGCAGATGTTATAAGTAAAATTTATTTATTTATTTATTTAATTTATATAACCGCCCATCTCCCCCAACAGGGAGCTCTGGGCGGTTTACAATAAAATCAAGTTTAAAATAAGAATATAAAAATATAAAATTACAATTTGATTAATACAATCTAAATAATTATAAAATCCAATTTTGGTGAATTAGTTTTAACAAAAAGGAAGGACATTATGGACTTAACCACCCCCATGAGGAGCTGTTACTTTCCCCTTCCCATGCTAGGTGGCAGAACCAGGTTTTCAGCTCTTTCCTAAAGGTCGGGAGGGAACCTGCCTCAACTCTGGGGGCAAGATATTCCAAAGGGCGGGTGCCACTACAGAGAAGGCCCGCCTCCTGGACCCCACCAGATGAAATTCCCTTATTGATGGGGTCCGTAGCAGGCCCTATCTGAATGATCGGGTGGGGCGGGTTGATGATATGGGGATAAGACGGTCCCTCAGGTATCCTGGCCCCATGCCATGTAGGGCTTTAAAGGTCGCGGAGCAGCGGTGTTACATGTGTGGATCTTGACGCACCCAAAACTGCCCACGCGGCCGCATTCTGCACCAGCTGTAGCTTCCGGATAGTCTTCAAGGGTAGCCCCATGTAGAGCGCATTGCAATAGTCTATGTGGGAGTTGACAAGAGCATGAGTGACCGTTCGGAGGGTAATAGAACATTACCTTGCTTTTCTTGTTCTTCTTTCCTCAGTAAGAGTTCCAGCCCTCAACCAGTTATAATGCTTCTCCTAACAGATCCTCTTTATCACATTGCAGGCAATTAGAGAGACAGTTTGGTCTAGTGGTTAAGGCACCAGGCTAGAAACCAGGAGACTGAGAGTTCTAGTCCCACCTTAGGCATGAAAGCCGGCTGGGTGACCTTGGGCCAGTCACTCTCTCTCAGCCCTAGGAAGGAGCCAATAGCAAACCAGGAGACTGAGAGTTCTAGTTCCACCTTAGGCATGAAAGCCAGCTGGGTGATCTTGGGCCAGTCACTCTCTCTCATCCCAACTCACCTCACCGGGTGGTGGTTGTGGGGAAAAGAGGAGGAGGAAGGAGTATTAGGTATGTTTGCCACCTTGAGATACTTATAAAGTAATAAAGGCAGGATAAAAAATCTAAAAAACTTTTAAAACCAAAATATACCATCTTCCCCATTATGCATCCAATCTGTTTCTTTGAGCATAACTTTATTCATTATATATTTTCAGTATTGCCAAGATATGAGGTGACCATCCAGGCACCACAGAAGCTCTCTCCTTTTGATGAGGAATTCAAATTAAGCATTTGTGCTAAGTAAGTTTTAAAACTCTAATTTTCAAAAAGTTTAAATTGTATATTTGGAGAGTAAAATGTTTGCCTCAAAGACATTGTAAAACTGGGATAGTGAAGTGAGGAAATTGCTTCTCTTGCAGGGGAAGCCTTAAAAATCACCTTAAAATATTTATTTACTTTTACCATCCACTCAAAACAAAACAAACCTATCAAAGAACTGAAAAATCCCACTGTATATATATATTTTTAATCAATCATATCCGATTCTCGGAGACTGCCTGGACAAGTCCCTGCAGTTTTTTTGACAAGGTTTTTCAGAAGTGGTTTGCCATTGCCTCCTTCCTAGGGCTGAGAGGAAGTGACTGGCCCAAGGTCACTTTGTGCCTAAGGTGGGACTAGAACTCATGGTCTCCCGGTTTCTAGCCTGATGCCTTAGCCACTATACCAAACTGGTTCTCTAGAGTTATCCACTGTAGATAACTGAAGGATATAGGCAAATGCTTGCATAAAAAGATATCAAAGTTATCAACATTGCTAAACAGTTGAACAAGTACTAGTGATGGCAATTGCAACACATTTATGGATTCTTCTGCAGATATCCAGTGACCTGGAAGCATATTTTCCTTCCTTGCAACCGCATGCAAGTGGCTTAGGAGAGGCCTTATGAAAACAGCTTGCCATGGTGTGTAGACTAGACAATGAAGAAGTAAATGAGAGGCTGTTTCAATTACTTGCAGCAAGCAGGGACAAAGACTTGTTCTAATGTTATTCAATCTTACTTTGGACAGTGAAGATGGCAAAATAATGGACCAAGATTGTTTATGGGTTGGGCAGAGAACGGCCACATGGCATGGAAGAACAATCCCATTCCTTGCAGAAACAGAGTTTTGTAAATGAACTTAGAATGAGTTTTGAACCTTTCCTACTTTCAGCTAATTTTGTGGGTTATGCCTTTCCTGTTAGGTATACCTATGGCCAACCTGTCCATGGAGTAGTTCAGCTCAGAGTATGCAGATATCATTACAATCCAAGATGTAATCAAGATTCAAATGGGATTTGTGAAACTATTAGTGCACAGGTACATGCTTATTTCCCAAAACTTTTGTTATTCTTACTACTGTTGAGTGTTTTGTGGAAAAAGAAAACACAAACTTGGCTGCTTTTTAAATTTCATCAGGATATGTCTAGACTCATTTAAAAGAAAAAGTCTATTTTATCTTTTGAATTATAGTAATATTCTTTATGGGGCGTGGTGGCTCAGTGGGTAAGACGCCAGGCTTGTCGATCAGAAGATCACAAGTTCGGAGGTTCGAATCCCTAGCCCTGCGTGCAGAGTGAGCTCCCACACTAGCTCCAGCTCTTGCCAACCTAGCAATTCGAAAGCATGCAAATGCAAGTAGATTAATAGGTACCACTTCGGTGGGTAGGTAACAGCGTTCCGCGCATGTCATGCGGCCACATGACCGTGGAAGTGTCTTCGGACAACGCTGGCTCTTTGGCTAACAAACGGAGATGAGCACCGGCCCCTAGAGTCGGACACGACTGCACAAATGTGCGGGGGGTACCTTTACCTTTAATATTCTTTATCTGCTTCAGATTCATGGGCTTTGGGGGAAGGCAGCTACTGTGTAGTTTCTATAAACGTATTTTTAAATACCGAGATCATATTAGGAATAGTATACAGTTTCTTAGTAAAAATGGTTTTCCAATATGTTGACAAAAAGCAACTCACACAGGGCTGCCCAGGTGTGGAGATGGGGATGGAGCCTATAGGTTCCAGGAATTAAATGGACAATTTGTCTTAGATTGAGTAAAGTCTTTCAACCTATATTAAGACAAAAGCTTAGGAGTGTATGTTTGGATAAATTTGAAAGAAATATTTGAACATATCGTTATATACAGTATGTTTAACTGCAACCCTATACTTGCTTTCTAAAATAAAATCACATTGAATTCTATGGGATTTATTCTGAAGTAAAAACGTATAAGGTAGTATTATGAAAGCAGGGAATAAATAATGCCAAGAAAAAGTAATAAGATTGGCGTCACCGGCACTTTCTTAGAAACAACTTGTAACAGTTTCTGATGTACATCATTAGACAGAAAGTAATTGACAAGGCAAAGGAGAATTTGTCATATTCTTTCAAATAACAAGTGAAGCAGAATCAGATTTTAAAGCATTTTTATTTATATATTCTATTTTGGTGCTGCCCAACTCCAGAATGACTCTGGGCAGTTCACAATATAAAATAGAATATAGATACAATAACGTGTAGTTTTTTAATTGTAGAAAATAAATATTCTACAGGGGGTAATATTTTGGTGCCAACTATGTCATTCATTATTTAGGCACTCTGTTTTTCAATTTTGTATGTTTAGCATTATTCAGAAATGTGTCGCATTATTTACTTTATGATTCTTTGGCATTACCCTGTTTAAAATCTGTTCTCTTAATTCCTAATTACTTTTCAGCTGGGAAAAGATGGCTGCGCTTCCAAGATAATTAGCACCAAAGCCTTCCGTCTTTATGCAAGTTTAGGTGAAAATCGTTATTTCTTTGTGTCACTCCATGTAGAGGGAACTGTTACAGAAAATGGAACAGGTAATTTTATATTACTTTGATCACTTTAGATAATAGAACAGTTAAATTAATAATACTGCATTATTAATATGGTCTAACAGAATAGGATTAGGAGACTGAGTTAAGATAATGCTCTGAGAGTTGGTATCCTAAAAAGAGGATGCTGATGATGAATTAACTCATGCCACCCAACTCCCAGCCACTCTGGGTGGTTGGAAAGTTGGTACTCAAGTGCTTTTTGTACAAATGTGTGTGTTTGTGTGTTGTTCATTTTTTAAATACTTACATTGATGTTTCATTCTTTCATAGGCATCCAGATTTCAAGGTCTACCTACATTTCTGTCTACAAAGCAAGTAAAACCATAATGTTTGAGAACACAGATTCATACTATAGACGTGGGCTCATGTATTCTGGACAGGTAGGAACAACAGCTTTATAGATGGTTACGGAATTTTATCTGAAAGATTGTCATAAGGCTCACTCTTGTAAATCCCCTAGTACAGAAACTGTACTGGCTGCTATGTAGCTTCAAGGTGCTGGTTGTCATCTTTAAAGCCCTACATAGCTCAGGGTCTGGAGGCCTTTCCCAAATTTCCCTCTCCATGACGGCCTTTCCCAAATTTAAACTATGCAAACTTAATTTTGAACAGCCATACTTTATCAGAGACTTAAGTGATTCAGAGAATTACATAGGAATGGTGATGCTTTCCCAGACAGGGCAAAGGAAAAACAGTGAAAGAATGAAGAGGCCAACAGTTGACTGAAGAGAGTTTTTGATGCCCTGGTGGTAATGTTCAGTGTGCTAAGTGACTCAGAAGTCACCCTAAATTATTGTTCAAGGAGTAGGTAATTCTTCCATTATCATCACCTGTATTTTGAGACTTGTTGCAGACACCACTGAAGCCATTTGGGTAAATAGGTTGCAGCCATTTTGTAAGAGCATTTATAATACGTTTTCAAAGTTCTAAATGTACTCCTGGCTCAAAAATATACCCAGCCTTGTATTATGTAGTATCTCAGAATGTTTCCTGAATATTTTAGTGTTATTTTTTGCTTCTCTCTCCTGCAGATTAGGCTGAGAGATGAGGATGACAAACCACTTGCCAATGGTCTTATATTTTTAGAATTCAATGGGGAGATTGTGGCTAACTACACCACAGACGTAAATGGTACTGCTCAATTTTTCATTGAAACTTCCAACCTCTTTGAGCCTCGCTATAAATTGAGAGTAAGTCATTAACCACTTCCAGACACTAGTTTTTCTGTACTACTTTGTCTGTATGCATTCCTGTTGATAATACATTTGTTTTGGGAATGATTAGAAAACAAAACCGTTGGTGTGGCAGACACCATTGAAAATTGGGGTGTTGAGGGAGAGGAGGTAGCACCCAGTGAGGCCTATACACTCACTGCTGCTTCATTATTATTTCTCCACACAGATTAAATGGCAACCACATATCTAGAAAATCAGGGGGGATATTTGAGTAATTCCTTTGAGAATCATGGCCAGAAAACTTTTTTGTCCCTAAATATCCTGTTAGATCAGAGCTTTCCAAACTTTTCATGTTGGTGACACACTTTTTAGACATGCATCATTTCTAGGGTGACCATACATCCCGTTTTGAACAGGACAGTCCCGTTATTTTAGCATTTTTCAACCGTCCCGTTGTTTTGATCAAAATCTCAATTTTGTCCCTTTTTTAAACCTGGCGGGAAGGAGGACAGGAAAACAGGAAGGAGGACTGGAGCCGGACTTGCCATTGGAGGCAGCCCGGAAGAGGCCCTATCAGCGCGGCAACTGGAAGCTCAGTTGCCACGTGCGAGCCCAGCAGCAGACACAGCACCACAGTCCAGGTTCCTTCCTCCTTACCTGATCCTGAGATTGTCTGCCCAGCAGTGGTGAGGCCAGGGAAAGCAGGCACGGGAAGGTTGTGGGAAGAGGGTGCATGTGTGTCTGTGTGCGCGGATTACTTGCTCAGCGTAATCGCGCGCACACACACGCACAAACCCCACACCCTCTTTCTCCAGCCTCCCTGCAACAGGTCTGGGTGCATTTGGTCATGGGGAGGCTGGAGAAAGAGGGTATGGGGTGCGTGTGTGTGTGTGTGCGCGCATCTGATCAGGCTTGGCCGAGGGAGGAGAGTTGTCGGGCCGCCGAGCAGGAGAAGCAGGAGCTGGCCACCCTGGGGAGCTTCTGCGGGCAGCAAGGGGCGGAGAGGTCGACAGCTGTCCTCCCTCGGCCAAGCCCAATCAGATGCACACACACACACACACACAGGACGGACTGCCCTCGGCAGGAGCTGGCCATTCTGGGGGGCTTCAGCGGGTGGCGAGGGGTGGAGTGGTGTGGCTGAAGCCTCCCAGCATGGCCGGCTCCTGCCGAGGGCAGTCTGTCCTGTGAGTGTGTGAGTGTGTGTATGTGCATCTGATCGGGCTTGGCCGAGGGAGGAGAGTTGTCGGGCCGCCAAGCAGGAGAAGCCGGCCACCCTGGGGAGCTTCAGCGGGCAGCAAGGGGTGGAGTGGTGTGGCTGAAGCAGCCGAGCGCAGCCGGCTCCTCCTGCTTCTCCTGCTCTGCGGCGGTGGCAGCAGCAGCGACTCTCCTCCCTCCCTCGGCCAAGCCCGAGGGGGATGGGGCAGTGGTGGGCCTCCATCCCCTCCATCCCCGCCCCTTGTTCCCCAGCCGATGACGGTGCTGTGTGCACAGTGTGTGTACTCCGGCCTCCCCCAAACACACCAGCTCTGCCGCACCATTTACTGCTAGAAGAAAAAAAAACCCTTTAAAAATCGGAAAAAAAAATTAAAATCCAAGCCAATCACACTGATGGGGGCGGGGTTTGCAGGCGGGAGCCAATCGTGTGGGGCGGGGGCAGGGTTTGCAGGTGGGAGCCAATTGCGTGGTCCGGGGGCCAGGGTTTGGAGGCCGGCATGGTGGCATAAGACCCTGTCCCGTTTTGCCATCCCAAAAGTCCCGTTTTTGTCTGAAGGAAATATGGTCAGCCTAATAATTTCATGACACACTCTTACAGCAGGGCATCATTTTGTGACACACTCTTACAGCAGGGCACAAGGCAGGCACTAGGACCTGCGCGGAATCCTGGCAGGGCAGGTTTGGAGGCAGCCAGGCACAAGGCAGGCACTAGGACCTGCGCGGAATCCTAGCAGGGCACAAGGCAGGCACTAGGACCTGCGCGGAATCACAGCAGGTTTGGAGGCAGCAAGGCACAAGGCAGGCATTAGGACCTGCGCGGAATCCTGGCAGGGCAGGTTTGGAGGCAGCAAGGCACAAGGCAGGCACTAGGACCTGCGCGGAATCCTAGCAGGGCACAAGGCAGGCACTAGGACCTGCGCGGAATCACAGCAGGTTTGGAGGCAGCAAGGCACAAGGCAGGCACTAGGACCTGCGCGGAATCCTGGCAGGGCAGGTTTGGAGGCAGCCAGGCACAAGGCAGGCACTAGGACCTGCGTGGAATCCTGGCAGGGCTTGGAGGCAGCAGCAGCCGCGGCACACCTAGACACTGCAGCCGACACACTAACGTGTCCCGACACACAGTTTGGAAAGCTATGTGTTAGATCGTTTAAGTACATAAATGATATATTTTGCTTTCCTTTCAACCTTTCAGGCTGTCTATCAATCAGATCAATGCACTGACTATGGCTGGCTGGACACTTACCAGCCAGAAGTGGTTCACTACATCCAGCGCTTTTTCTCTCGAAGTGGTAGTTTTGTGAAGATAGAACCGGTTTTGGAGGAATTGCCATGTGGCAAGCAAAAATCAGTCACTGTTCATTATATTCTGAATAAAGATCAATATAAAGATACGCAGACCACTAGCGTTAACTTCTATGCTATTGTAAGTACAAGGAAGCAATGATTTCTTTACTGCCTTTTAATCCTTAATTGAATATTGAATAAAGGAACAAATTGCCTGTTGGCTAACAAAAACAGGTAGCCCTCCAGTAACGGTTGGGAGTTGGGATAGTGTCCTTGAATAGACTTATTAATATATTTAGCAATCAAAATTATGCTGCATTTTGACCCAAGGATAAAATAAACAGGACAAGACAAGAACACTGAAGTTCCCGTCTGGTCAACTACTGTATTGTCTCTATCAGATAGCCAGTGAGGCTAGATCAGTTAGCCAGAAAGGCTAGATACAAATATTCTTTCTTCCCTGCCAATTGGAATGGCAACGAAAAGGAAATTATAGTAAGAAACAGAACTGAGCTTAGTTAAAAGAGCAAAATAAGATCTTCATTGTCTTGAAGCATCTGCAAGTTGTGTAACACAACTAGTGCACTGAAGACACAATCATTAGAAATGGGGCCTGTTGTGGAAGGAATATGGATATGGATGAAGTACTGTACGTAAGAAATGAATAGACATGAAGCAGAATCTTTGATAATTCCTAGAAGAACCCTCAGTTGCAAGATCTTTAATTGGGGATAAATGCATCTCTGGCTCAGATTCTGTACCTAAATATATTCAATAATCATAATGACTTTGTTATCATGAATGCACATCTCATATTGAATCAGATAATGCATATGGAACATTTTAAGCAACAAAACAAAAAATTTAATTTTTAGCAATCTCATTTTTCTATTTTTACACACAGCTGATGACCAAGGGCAAAATAATTGATGGTGGTAAACAAGAAGTCAGTATTACGGGTAAGTAGTCCAATTTTGCTACTAGAAAGTAGAGAAATGGATGTACAGATGGCTAAAATATATAAATAGAGATATGATATAAGATATATTTTATATTTATTTATATTTATATATAGCCAGTTTGGTCTAGTGGTTAAGGTGCTGGGCTAGAAACCAGGAGTCTGTGAGTTTATTTATTTATTTATTTATTATTTAAATTTATATCACTGCCCATCTCCCCCAACCGGGGGACTCCGGGCAGTTTACAATAAAATCACAAGTTAAAAAATATAAACATAAAATTACTATCAGTATAAATACAATAAATAAGTATAAAATCCAAGGGCTAGGTCTTAAATAATAGGGAGGGCACTACAGCACCAGCCACCCCCAGGAGGAGGTATTGACTTTCCCATTCTAGTCCCGCCTTAGGTGTGAAAGCCGGCTGGGTGACCTTGGGCCAGTCGCGCTCTCTCAGCCCAACTCACCTCACAGGGTTGCTGTTGTGGGGATAGGAGGAGGAGGAAGGAGTATTAGGTATGTTCGCCGCCTTGAGTTATTTATAAAAATAATAAAGGCGGGATAAAAATTAATTAATTAAATAAATAAATTTATATATAATATAAGATACATATATTTATTTAGACCAAACTGGCTCTGTATTTTATATAAATATAAAATATATAAGTAGAGAGCCAGTTTGGTCTAGTGGTTAAGGTGCTGGGCTAGAAACCAGGAGTCTGTGAGTTCCCACTTTAGGCATGAAAGCCGGCTGGGTGACCTTGGGCCAGTCACTCTCAGCCCTGGGAAGGAGCCAATAGGAAACCAGGAGACTATGAGTTCTAGTCCCGCCTTAGGCATGAATGCTGCCTGGGTGACCTTGGGCCAGTCCCTGTCTGTCAGCCCTGGGAAGGAGCCAATGGGAAACCAGCAGACTAAGAGTTCTAGTCCCGCCTTAGGCATGAAAGCCGGCTGGGTGACCTTGGGCCAGTCAGTCTCTCTCAGCCCAACTCACCTCACAGGGTTGCTGTTGTGGGGAAAATAGGAGGAAGGAGTATTAGGTATGTTTGCCGCCTTGAGTTATTTATAAAAAAATAATAAAGGCGGGATAAAAATTAAATAAATAAGTACCACCTTACATTAAAAAAAATTCTTAAAGTTTGCATGCTCTTTTCTACCATTTTCATTATTCCTAATAAATATTTGAGGCATTTATGGATTTTGAATTACCATTGTTTTAGAGGACAGGAAAAGCACCGGGCCTTTAGACTGATTTGTAGTATGACCTGTTTTAATTTCACATTCATGACACAAGTCAAGGTAACCGTCATATCAGATCATCATACAGCTCAGCTATTTTTAAAATGCAATTTCAGGGGAAAATTTAAAATGCTCATCAGTGAATGAAGCATCTTACAAACAACGTATCTATGACGTGGAAGGCAGCATTTCTCAACATGAGAAAATTTTGCTGTGAAATAATAAAAAATTATGAAAGAAAAAGCCATCTTCAGTTATCTTGGTTCTACTTTACAGAAATAGGGCAGTTAAACTGCTTTGCTTTGGCGGTAATTTTAGCTTCTCTTGATGTAGCCTCATGATACCTCCTTACATTTAATGTTCTTTTTCACAGCTGGACAATATGGCACGTTCTCTATTTCACTGAGTATCACTCAGAATCTAGCCCCAAGAACAAGGCTGCTCGTTTACTCCGTGCAACCTTATGGTGACATCATTGCTGATAGTATTCATCTGCAAGTTGAAAAGTGCTTCAGAAACAAGGTGAGAAACTTTCGTTCATCTCTCTTTATTTAGCAGGGATCAGCAGCCTTTCAAACAGCAGGCACCACTGCATGATTTTATGTAATGTTGTGGGTGTCAAAATATAAACATGTTTTTTTAAAGCAAATTTAATGAGAACTCACATGAGAATAAAGATTTTGTAAGACTTTGACCATTTCAGTTTTAATTAATTTTTTTTTTCTGCCATTCAATCATGTCCGATTCTTGCAGACTGCCTGGACAAGTCCCTGCAGTTTTCTTGGCAAGGTTTCAGAAGTGGTTTGCTCTTGCCTCCTTCCTAGGGCTGAGAGAAAGTGACTAGCCCAAGGTCACCCAGCTGGCTTTGTGCCTAAGGCGGGACTAGAACTCACGATCTCCTGGTTTCTAGCTTGGTGCTTTAGCCACTACACCAAACTGGCTCTCAATGAAATAGTTGGGGTACAAATAATTGGAAAGCTGACCTAAGGGTTGTTTCCCAACAGTGAAGAACACACACATGACACTAAGGATTTCTTGAAATTTAAATAAACAACAGTGATCAAGAAGATATGGGCATATAGTCTCAACTTTAAAAATGCTGAAGGGGAAATCCAGAAATACTATTCCTTTTATTCTACATTGTCAGCAGAATTCTTACATGTTTTACAAAGTTGCCGGCAGCAAATAGCTGAGCTGCTGTAGTGTCACGCAGTATGTATGTATGTATTAAATTTATCCCCGCCTATCTCCCCGAATAGGGGAGTACAGTAGAAGGAGAAGCATAACAACCTAAGAAAGAAAGTATTGAGGCATACAATAGAAGAGGGCAGTGGATGGAGAAAACCACAAGGAAAGGCACGCAGGAAAGTTTAGGGGAGGAAGTTGGGAAGGGGGAGAGACCTAGAAAAATACTGAGAGCCCAAAGAGGATTTTGAAAGAGCTGAGATCAGAACTCAACCTGGGAAAGAATGTCCCACTAGAAGTCCCTATAGCTAGGGGTTGGAGAATAAATCTGAAGACCATACAGGTAGTCCTCACTTAATGACCCTAATTGGGACCAGAATTTCCATCGGTAAGTGAAGCAGTCGTTAGGTGAAACATCACGTGACCATGCCACTTAGTGACGGCAGTTCCAGTAGTCCCGGTTGCGGTCATTAGGCGAGGACCTTATGCTTCTCCTGCCCTGCACGAACTGCCGGCTCCATCCTGCTGCCTCCTCCCCAGCCAGGCCCAGAAAGCTCCCTTCGGCAGACAAGGCTCTGCCACCCTGCCATGCTTTCCTCTGCTTTAATTCCCCCCACCCGCCTATCTCCCCTATCTCTGCCCTTTCCACCGCCCTGCAATCTGCCACCACCTACCCCTGCCACCCCTGCCTCTCCCAGCTGACCTTCACCATCTTCCTCCTCCCACTGCTGGCCAGGGATCCAGGCGCTGGGCATACCAACATATATACAGAACTATGTTAGTACTGTGCAGGTGTTATATTTATTTCATAACAGTTGCCATTTCCTGGATTGAGGCAAAGGGAAAATAGCAAACAGCTGGTAACTAACTTTCAATCCTCTCGAGATAGTACTGTATGGCTGTGTTTGGGATTGTATCTTGAGGAATGTATCCTTCTGATGCTATTGCTCAATTCCAGGTGAGCCTGCAGTTTTCAGAAAAGCAAGCGCTACCAGCTTCTGAGGTCACCCTTCATCTTAGTGCTGAGGCCGCTTCCTTGTGTGCCATGCGGGCCGTGGACAAGAGTGTCTTGCTGTTGAGTCCAGGAACAGATTTATCTCCTGAGAGTGTAAGCTTTAATCTTTCTCTTTCTTTTGAGTCAAAAACTGCGTTCACTAGCACAATCTCTGAGGAAACTGGGAGTATTTCTCTACCAGGTGGCATTGTGTGCTCCAAAATGAAGACTGGAGGCTGGTCAGGAAAGGTTGGGTGTAGGCCCAAGACAGTTTCTTATATCATATAGATTGCTGAAGTGAGGAACTCAGTGGAACATACCTTCCTAATGTGATGTACACAAGAGAATGGATGATAAGGAAGTACATAATGGAACTTTGAAAAATGTTGCAGGTTTTCAGTGCCTTGATATGCATTGTCTTTATGGTTCTGACTGAGTAATTCCTGATTTTTTTAGTCTGAGCTCTTCAAGTTATAGTATTTAGTTTTTAGTTTTTATCATATACCTGTATTATCTTTTTTTTTCATTTCTTCCCATACTGGAATGAATTTTTATGTTGCTTTGTATTATAAGTTGTCTTCTTATAGATTTTTGTATTATAAGTTGTCTTCTTATAGGTTTAAGTAATAACATTGAATGCTCGGCATAATAATATAATAACATACTTTACTGTGTTATAGATTGTTTCAGGCATGTTCTTAAAATAAAAGAGTCATGCAAATAAAAGTAGGGAGAATCTACAGATAAGCCTAAAATTTTCTGTTCCCAGTCAGAGAAATGCATGCCTCTCTTTGGGAGCAACCAGTATACTCCATATTAGGAAATTTCCCTAAAATTTATGAAAACTTTTTTTCCAATCTCACCTTCAGCATTTCCTCACTACTCTTAACACAATCATGTCTGTGTTGATCTTTGCTTGTGCTGTATGTTTCTCCAAGTCCTTGTTTCCAATTAAATGCACCCCTTCTTTCCCACCAGGTATACAACCAGATGCCTTACCTAGAACTTTTTGGTTATCATCATAATGGCCTAAACCTTGATGATGGTCCTAAAGAGCCATGTATTGAGATGCAAAACACTTTTTTTAATGGCTTGTACTATGTGCCTGTAAATGTTACCGACGATGGAAATGTCTATGATATTTTTCAGGTAGGTGTGTGAGAGAAACAGAGAAAAAAACATCCTTTTGTTAGATTTGGAATTAGTGCTTTTTGTGTCTGTTTAGTGACAACTTGTTTATTGCCAGCAGTTTGCTGAAAACCTAGAAAGCTACAACCTATTTGCTTTGTAAAATTTGTGGTCATTTTCTTGTCACTGGCCAATGAATCACAGCTAAGCAGAAGTTCTATGTTCTGTTAAAGAATTAAGGAGGAATGTGTTGCTCTGATTAAATAAGAAGCTGACAACGCAAAGACATCAGTACCACAATTATCTGAGCAGTGCTTAACACGAGAAATAGCTTTCACAAGGAAATAACTTCATTGGTCTTCTGTCCCACACTCCTAAAAGGATTCATGCCAGAAAACATACTTAGAATGTAGGCCCAATTTGTTAATGCTTTACCCAATGGAAAAATCCAGGAGGCTGCTACTATATGTATGCTACTGTGAGGAATAATGTATATAGTACATAGTATAGTATAGTATAGTATAGTATAGTATAGTATAGTATAGTATAGTATAGTATAATAGTAGTAGTATGAAAGTAGTAGTATGAAAAAAGAATATCTGTTCAGCCCTACCTAAATTGTTTCTCTGGAAGAAGTTTTGCTGGATATGAGATTATATTATGATAGAGAAAATCCATTTTTGAGAAGTGTGGTATGTTTTGGTGATTAATGCAGAAACTGACTAAGTAGCATTTATCTCTCCATTTTAAGAATATGGGTATCAAGGTTTTCACTGGCTGCAGCCTACAGAAACCTGTTGTATGTCAAAGTGATTTTGAGTGCAAGAAAATCTCCACTGATGATTATCCTTATTATGATTCACGTGGTAAGTATTAAAAGAAGGCTTAAATGGAATTTTTACAATGAAGTGGTGATGGATCACCTGCTCTAGCCTGCCCATTTTGATCCTTCTTCACTATAAAGTGAAGCAGCCAGTCTGTTCATCCTTAAAATGAAGTAGGCCTTTTGATCATCTCTGTTAGCTAGGTCAGACTCCAAATTTGGCCTTTGGAAAAAGCTATCATATTAATCCAGCAAATAGTATGGATTTAGGTTCTATATAGTTCTGCAAAGATTGCAACATATCACAAGAATTCAGTAAAGGAAAATGACAGAAGTCATTTAAGAAACAGATTATAAATCCTGAAATGTTGTTGCAAGTGGGATAATGACCTCTTCAATATCCTGATAAAAAGCTTTTCTTTTTATGAAGGCATTTGGGCTGTGAATTACTGTGTGCCTGGTTCACCTCTTCCACCTAACTAGGCTGCAGGCTGCACTTCAAATCTCTCTACAGGTAATCCTCGCTTAACAACCATTCATTTAGTGACGGTTCAGACTTACGAGTGGTCCTCACACTTGCGACCATTGCAGCGTCCCTGTGATCACGCTTTGGGCGCTTGGCGACTGGTTCACATTTATTACCGTCGGAGAGTGGCGTGGTCACGTGATTGCCATTTTCGACCTTCAGAGCTGGCTTCTGGCAAGCAAAATCAATGGGGAACCACGTGATTCGCTTAACGACCATGGTGATTCGCTTAATGGCTGCCGCAAGAAAGCTTGTAAAATCGGGTCGGATTTGCTTAATGACCGCTTCGCTTAGCAACCGAAATTCCAGTCCCAATTGTGGTCATTAAGCGAGGACTACCTGTATATCTGTGCTTTATATTACTTCAGAAGACCCAAGTTCCCATCATGCCATCTAATTATGCTCTTATTAGTTAATCAGAGTGTTAATTAGAGTAAAATGTAATGTGGACTGTATTGAGGGAGAAGGCAGGGAAGGGAGTTTTCTCCTGTGACAAATAGCAGATGTGAAGGGCCAAGTCCAAATAGCACGAGGCTGGGGACAAACTGCTGAAGTCCTCCTCTTCTTGGATCCATGGCTCCAATCCAACTTGGCATCCCTTGAGCAGTTAATCCTAGAGTGTCTCCTCCTGTTAAACCAATTTAAGTGGTCATCTGTTGCTGGATATTTTAAAGGCAAATCCCAGATCTGGAAAAGCTAATACAAGGCTTTCCGTAGCTTTTACAGCATTCATGTTCAGTAAACCCTCGATATACTGTGCTTATTTCAGCAGTGTTCTTGAATAAATCCTAACCATTTCCGCTACAATTTCTATTCTTCTGGCTAATTTCAAGTCTGTCTATTGTTTTTGTTTTCCAGCTGAAAAGGCTTTTGGTGCCTCTGCCAGCAGTGTGATTGAGACAGTGAGAACAAAGTTTCCTGAAACCTGGATATGGGATATGATTACAGTCGAGTGAGTCTTTCTACAGTCCTTCTCTCTCAAAAGGGGAGAAAGAGAACTATTGACCTTTATTTTCTAGTTTTATTTTTAGACACTTGATCAATTTGTTAAGAACCTTACCCCACAAGTAACTAGGTTTGAAAAATACTCTGCAAGGTGTTAGTACAATAAACTAAGAAGCTGGTGGCGGTGGCAGCAATAGCTTTTAGGACAAATCTATGCAGGGGATAGAGTTATATATGGGGCTATATAGTACAGTGGGGCTGATGTAACCCCAGGGGCCTTGTGGTAGAAATTATGGGGCCTTGATTCACACATACTACTACGTATATTTGAGATGTATTCCTTGACCTTTCCAGGTGGGGCTTGGAAAGACTCCAGTTTGAAATCTTGGAGATTCACTGCCAGGCAGGACTCATTCACGAGTAATGCACAGTGCCTCCAGTCCAACAGATTTCCTAAGAAGGTTAAAGCCTTCTTAATAAAGACAGCTTAATATAAACCAATAATTTATTTGATGGAAAGGGGAGAAGCAGAGGGAAACATTCAAATAATAGATTATTTATTTTGTTTCTATGCCACTCTTCCTCCAAGAGGAAAAGAGAGAGGTCTATTTAAAAAAACAATAAAAACTATGTTAAAGAAAACCAACAAAATAAAACCAACAGTACTTTAATGTTTATGTGTTTTTAAAGTATTGTTGGTTTCATTTTGATGGTTATCATCAAAGTTCATTTTTTTTACAAAACAGAAAAGCAAAATAATAGGCAGAGTGACAGTTTTTAATTATCTAAGTCCAATGTCATCAATTTAGATTGGACCCAGTAGTGTACAGGCAACCAACACAGTGCTTTCAGGACTAGTTTTAAAAGTGGTCCCACTTAGCTGCCCCCTTTAGCAATTGTAAAACTGTGTTTTGCACTAGTGAAACTTTTAGATAATTTTCATAGGTAGCCTCATACAGCATCCATTGCAGTAAACCTAAGCCAAGTATGGCCATAGCTGCCATACTGGACATAGGCTGCCTGTGCCTTTAATGACAGACTGGAGTCAAAGGAAGCCATCACACTAAGTACCATTCCTTTGGAGGGAATTTTACTTTATCCAGTACAGCTCCTGTTCCTAGTTCTTTGGGCCTGAGTGAGCACCACCTATCCACAATATCTTTCTTACATGGATTCAGTTTGAATGCACTGGCCCTCATCTAATAAACAGTCTTAAGTCTCTAAATGAGAACATGGGTGAGGGAATGGGGAGAGATAGTGTCCAATAATATTTGGATACTCAGCTGTCCTTGGGTGTACAGCTGAGCTTGGAGGTGGCTGTTGGGGTTCCACTCTTGCCACGTGTTGCATGGAGGGAAGCAAAAGTTGATGGTGGCTTCTGCTCTCTCTTTCCCTTAACTATTTTTCTCCCTCTTCCTGAGAGATTATTCAGTGTTTCTTTTCAGAGTCTCTTCCAATCGCTTCCCTCAGAATCTATCCCTGTCTCGATCTCAGTTTGCTCAGAATCCACACCACAAATTCTCTCCCATCTCAGAGCCATTTGTCTCCCACACCTAAGATGCCTTATCTGGGTCAAGATGAGGCACTCCAAGCATTTCACTGGGGGATTGCGCTGTGCAAGGTTACAGAGATACTACCAAGAAACTTGAACAGCAGATGACCCCAAAATGTTTCTACAGTTTTCTCCTTTTATGTTGCAGTGCTACTGGGAAAGCTAACCTCTTATACACTGTGCCTGATACCATCACTGAATGGGAAGCCAATGCATTCTGTGTTGAAAATGATGCTGGGTTTGGCATCTCAAGGCCTGCCTCCTTGATAGCTTTTCAGCCATTCTTTGTTGAACTGACTCTCCCCTACTCTGCTGTCCGAGGAGAAGAAATTATTGTTAAAGCCAATGTCTTCAATCATCTGAACAATTGCATTGAGGTACAGCTTGTTCTTTAAGTCTCTAGTGGCTGCAGTTATAACTCAGTACAGAGAGAAAGCAACAATACAGAAACATACTAAGCTATAAAGATTTAAGAAGTTAAAGAAAAGTTAAATTAATCAAACTCAGCATGCTCTATGAATGCATCCTCTAGGCTAACACAGGTTTGAACACAGTCAAAATTTACATCATAACAAGGGTGAGAGCATAGACATATAATAAAGAACCTATTAACAGTGATAAGCAAAATTTAAGCCTAAAGGGGTTTTCTTTTTCACAAAGAGACAAAAGTTCTACCTAATAGTACTAAAAGTACTAAAAGAGGAAGAGAAACGGGGGCGTGCACGGCGGCGGCAGTGACAACGGCAGCGGCGCGCCATCAGCACTTCCGCGTTTTAGCAGAAAACATGAGGTCACCCCACGCCCGCCCTCGCCGCTGCCACCGTTGGTGTGTCGCCAACAGCAGCAGTTTGGAAAGCACTGGGTTAAGAGGTCAAAGATTAAAAAATATAGTGGAGATTCCAGCTACAGTCAGAGAACAAATATATCTGCTAGAATTGGAATGCTTAAAGATTAATATAAACATAGATATAAACCAATAATTAATTAATGTTTTCATGTTCTTATATTTTTGTTGCATGAGAAATAGGAATCAGTACTCATATAGGTTACAGTTCAGCAGAAATTTCTGCAAGGTTCAGGAATAGAAATACTTAAGCAAAAGTGTAGGTTGGAATAAGAACAGCAATTTATGTATTGTGATCTGTTACAAACATTTCCTGCCACTTCTAGCCACCCTTTTTTTGGCTTCCACAGTAAGAATAGTTTTCTGGTCTTCAGAAATGTCTCAGAATAGTAGCAAATAACAAGTATAATTTCATTTTTGATGTGAAAATCAGCAAGAATATATGGGATAATTTAGTTTCATCTCTGGCATTTCCTATTAATGGATGTAGGGGAAATTGGATGGGAAAAACGATGTGACTTCCTCCCAGGCAAGCTAGCAATCCTAGACCAGAGCATTGGGTGAGGGGCAATTTCCCACTGCAGTCTAAGCTGCTTGTTTCCTATGCTGCTCCCAGCTGTTCCTGAAGCCAATTTAATGAATTCTAGTCTGGGTTGCAGTGGCTTCACAACAGAGCCGGGTTGGTGCTCAATCTGGAATGGTCCTTCCCCTGCTTGCTACCTGTTCTATCCTTGCAGCGAAGGCCAGCCTGGTTTGGGCAAGTCTCCCAGGCCCTGCCTTTTCCTCACTAATCACCGTCATTTTCATTTGCTTTACCAGACGTTTGCATACATGGATACCTTCACACCCACTTCCCATGCTCTTTTCTTTGACGCTAACTCAAATACGTTTTCTCTCCCATTATTATTATTATTATTATTATTATTATTATTATTATTATTATTATTTAAATGTATATGTTGCCTGACTCCCAGTGACTGTTCTGAGCCTACAGTTATCAAAGCCAATGGAACAGATTGTTCCTTCTTTCCTATGTTCTACTGAAGTTTTATAAAAATTTTGTACCAAGGATGAACTGATGGTTCAGATTCAGAGAAGCAAAGGAATAGCATTCATTAGAAGCTTATAGCTATGTTTCAACATGCCTTTGTTGCAATTTAAAGATTAAAACAAAGGAAGGGAAAAGGAACCATTGCAGCATAGTGGGCACAAGATGGGAAAGAAAGGACAGTATACTTTACCCAGTCTGGAAGAGTGGCCACTGAAAAATAAAAGGGTGGAACTGAGGGCAGAAGAGGTGGGGAAAACCATGTGGCCGGGAGATGGACTCGTGCTGTTTATGAGCCATTGCTAGAACAACTGAAATTTAAGAAAGGAAGCTGCTGGCCAGCTGAAAACATAACAGCCCTGGGTGAAATAGACAGTGACCAGCTGCTGGAGGGGAGGCAGCATGCCAGGCACTGCAGCCAATCGCAGCTGGGAATGTCAATAGATTGGAATCAACTGCTCAGACCTGCAGTTCTGGCCTCCATTGAGCAAATAATAGCTCTACCTTTATGTTCTAATTGGTTCTTTTTTTCTCCTCAGGTAATTGTTACACTAGAAGACTCTCAGGATTTTGAAGTAGAAAATCTGTCAGCAGGAAAGGATTTAACAAGAATATGTGTAGATGAAACAAAATCCTACAGCTGGAGAATTAGGCCTCAAAAGATAGGTAACCTATTCTTTTACAGAATTATCCTTCCTCTGATTTTCATAGAATAACTTTCTGCAACTGGTACCATCCTGCTCTCTTCATATTACATCTCTCAGAATTAACAGCCAAATGTGGTCAACCCTATAGGTTGAGGAAGGCTGTTCCCCTAAATTAGTTTCTTCTCAGAAAGAAACCAAACAAAACAGTCGGGTCCTTTGCTTTAATGTAGGCTCACCCCTTCAAAGCTCTTTTGCAAAGCAACACTGGCCTCTTGCTTCTAGCTGCTTTGAGAGTGTTCTCAAAGTCCCTCTCCTGGGACTTCCAATAGCCAGAAGTCTCTTCTGGTTTTCTCACATGTGCAATAGTACAAGGTAACCTAAGATGTTTCATCAAGGCAAATCATATTGCTTCTTTGCCTCAATCAATCAGCCACTTAATAATGAACATCCTTTCCACTCTAATTGTTTTTAGCAAAATGTTCCCTTTTATATTGATTTGTTTCTTTACTATTTTATTTATAACACCTATAATGTGTTATAATAATCTTTTTATTAGAAATGTCAAAAAGTCATATAAATGATTATATTTTTATCTAAAGCAGGCAGTGGGTTTCTTTTAATGGTGCTTTTCTTCTTTACCTATGGAAAAACAATTTTTTTTGTGTGCAATTGGGCCTTCTTTCAGGTACAGTGAATTTCACTGTCACTGCTGAAGCCAAAGCAGGTGAGCTAACTGTGGGACGCAGGGACACAGTCATCAAACCAATTTTGATTGAGGTAAGCATAAAGTTTAGGCATCTACAAGAGTCAAATGATTGTTTTGTGACTCAGCGGGTAAGATGCCAGGCTTGTCGATCAGAAGATCGCAAGCTCGGAGGTTCGAGACCTGAGCGCCCTGTGACGGAGTGAGCTCCCACACTCGCCCCAGCTCTTGCCAACCTAGCAATTCGAAAGCATGCAAATGCAAGTAGTTTAATAGGTACCACTTTGGTGGATAGGTAACAGCGTTCCGCATGCGTCATGCTGGCCACATGACCGTGGAAGTGTCTTTGGACAGCGCTGGCTCTTCGGCTAACAAATGGAGATGAGCACCGGCCCCTAGAGTCGGACACGACTGACAGATGTGCAGGGGGAACCTTTACCTTTTAATGATTCATATGTCTGTGGAGAGGAAAATATAAACCATTTGTACATTTGAGGTATGTAGGTATCTACATGAAGTGTGTATACATGCATAAATGTATGTGCACCCACACACTCTTTATAATGGAGAGAAGATGAAGCTTAGAACATCCAAACAATAAACAGACCTAGCTCGTAGATATTATACTGAAGGGAGAGGAATAGATAGTGAGGCGCTGTCTCACAGATGTAGAAATGGATATTTGAAACCCAACCACAAAAAGCTTACACAATAATGTACAGGTAGTCCTCAAGTTATGACCATTTGTTCAGCAACTATTCAAAATTATGACCGCGCTGAACGAGGGGGACTTATAACCGGTCTGCGAAGTTGCAGCCGTCGCAGCATCCCCGCAGCATCCCCGCAGATCACAGTCAGAGTGATCTGGGCACTCCCTCTTGCTTGGGACTCCCATGACTTCCCACTTAATGACACGCACTGTCCTGGGGTTACAATGGCAACCAGGACTGCCAGGATTGCCATCACTAAGCAATGCAGTCAAGCAGGGATGGAACTAAGGTCTGTCACCCAGGGCAAACATGGATTCCGCACCCCCCATGGGTTATTTTGTCATTTTGGCACCCCCGGGCATCATTTTGGTGCCCCCCCCAGCGCAGCGCCTGGGGCACAATCCCCGCTTGCCCCCCCCTAGTTGCGGCCCTGCAGTCAAGTGACGTCGCGAAGTATAGATATAAGTATGTGTTATAGACATTAATTGTGATCCCCTTCTTTATTTTATTATTGCTACATTTTATACTATTATTTTTTTGTTTTTCATCTTCTCCATCATACAGCCAGAAGGCGTTAAAAAGGAGGTGTCCCAGAGCTCTCTAATTTGTGTAAAAGGTAAGGTGGAAATGCATGAATGCAATGAAAGTATTCAAGCTTTCCACAATCGCTTTTGGTATTATTTTGGCAGATTTCCAAAAGCAACATAGATATTCCTGTCAAATATATCTTATTTTAATTCTTCACTGATTCCCTTAAATCAAGCAGAATGAAAAGGTAAAACAAATAGTCAATAGTCAAACTGAGCCTAAAAATAACAGCTTGGTCCACAACAGTGTTAGATCCTAAAATCTTTGCATGCCATACTCTTAAAAATAAAACATTGAAGTCAAAGGTCAGATATTCAGAATCCAGTGAATAAACAACACAATTTTAAGAGCAAATTCAGCTCTGTTGGCAATAATTCTCCAGGATATCTAGGTAGTGACCAAGGCCCTTGCTGTACAGGTGAAGAGCAATTAATGCCAATATGCTTTTTGTGCAAATAAAATCACACACATTCACTTAAGCATGGATTCAGCATGGTGAGATTTCATTTTTGGCTTATTGTTTTCCAGAAAGTAGGCAGAGTGCTCTGTAGATTGAGCTCTGCCACCTGACTAGATTCATGTCCCACCTAGTTTCTTCAGGCAGCTGAACTGGACATGAGTGGCTGGATCCATAAGGAGATCAACAGCTCCCTGAGGGTGAGGGTGGTGCCAGTCACCTTGAAGGAAGTGGTAGTATACCCTCTTCTGAAGAGGTCTTTCCTGTATCCAGTCATTTTTTACAATTACTATGCAGTCTAGGTTCATACATGGGCATGGGATGGAAAACCGGTTGCCCTGGTGTTGTCCTGTCCCAGCCCAATCACACATAATACACCAGGGAGGCAGTTGTACAACTTTACTGAGAAACTTGTGAGGTAAACTTTGCTGAGAAACTTGTGAGGTAACAAACAGGCGGCAAGGGAATGTGAGAGCAAACGCACACACTCTACAAAAACAAGCCCCAAAAGTCCCACGAGCTTGCCTTAAGGGAGTTTCACGTTCAAAACACGATTAGTCAAGTGAATTCAAGAGTCAGGTCACGAGGTTTTCCAACCAGGAATCTGGGCACATAGAGTCCGGTAAGCAGACGGTTGTCCCCAACGAACGGTCTGGGCTTGCGGCTCCCTTTTTATAGAGGCAGACCCGGGTGGGGCTTATTTAGGAGGGCTGCTTTTTCGCGCATAGCCTCGCCGACCTCCGCTGTTCCTCTCTCCGTTCCTCTCTCCTTTCTCGAGCACTGGGAGGGGGCAGCAGCTCTGAGTCTTCATCCTCACTAATCAGCGGCGCCTGTGCCTGCTGCTCGCTGACCAGCCCCGCCTCCTCTGACTGCTCAGGCGGCTGTTTATCTAGAGCTGTCTGCTTGCCCTCCATCTCTACGTCAGAGGTTGGCCGCCCGTCCTCATCATCTGACTCCGACTCCGAGCCCAAGCCCCCCACGACAGGTGTAAAGATCAGGAAAGGGATCTCTCGTCCTCTTTGACTGCTCAGTGGCCTTCAATATCACTGATAATTATATCCTTCTGGGCCACCTGAGGACTAGGATTGAGGACCATGATAGTGGTTCCACTCCATTGTCAGCAGATGGTTTCAGTTACTGGTAGGGGAGGGGGGAGAGATCAACTCAGCAGCTGTTCCTACATGAAGTACTGCAGAGTTCCTCTGTCTCCTTGTCTAATACTGTATCAAAGGAAGTTGCTGGGAGAAGTCATCCATCAGTTCGGGGTGAGGTATCATCATGAGTATGTTGATCATATCGTATTAGATTTACATTTTCATCCTGAGCCAAATCAGATGTGGTGGAGGTCCTGACCCCTGATTTGGTGTCTGGAGGCTATGAAAGATTGGATATGAAGGAACAAGCTGAAGTTGAATCCCTGCAAGATGAAGTTACTGTTTGTCCAAAAGCCATGTGGCTTTCCATCAGCTCCATTTTTTTACTCTGGGTGGGGTGTCATTCCTTCTGAACTAGCAGCCACAACCTAGGCTCGTGGCTACTGCTAAATAGGCAGGTGCAAATCATAGCTGAAGAGCTCTGCCCAGCTTCACTTGGTGTGCCAGTTGTAGCCCTTCCTGAAGCAGGATGCCTTGGTGACAATAACTCATGCCCTCATCACCACAAAAATAGAGAATTGCCCACCTGTCTGCAACATGCCTACTTGCCATGTATCTCTGGTTCTGCAAGGGCTGCATTGACTTCCAGTAGGTTTCCAAGTACAATTCAAAGTGCAGATTTTAATCTTTAAAGTTTGTTATGACTTGGCATCCAGATATTTCCAGGACTGTCGTCTTCAAATGGAATCAACCCGTTCAATTCTTTTGTCTCAGAGGAATGTTTAAGGTTCTGCTCATATAGGAAACTTGGGGATGGCTGACAGGAGACAATGGTTTTCTATGACTGCTCCACCACTCCTGTTGGAACAGCCATCCCATTGATTTGGATGGCATCCTCTCTCCTGTAGTTTATGAGGGCAGTTAAAGAAGACATATTCCCAAGAGATTTTAATCTATAGTAATGCTCCCTTGGACTGTAGATGTTAGGGCAGCTTGATGGCTATTAATGATTATCAGATTTAGTATTGCCTTTATTTTGATGTTGCAAACCACCAAAGTCTTTTAGACTCTTTAGAATACACCAGCAGACAAACATAAATATTTCCACTCTCACCTGAAAGCAGTGTGGCAACAGCTGCATGAATGATGATATAAAATACATTAAATTGGGAGCCAGATTTCCATTATTTATTTCTGTGATTCCATAGGCACACCAGTCTCTGAAGCAGTGATCTTGAACTTGCCTGCAAATTTGGTGGAAGGATCAGCCAGAGCTTCTTTTGCTGTTCTTGGTAAGCTTTTTAAATTAAAAATCTTGTCATTGTTAGGCACAAGAACAGAGAAAATAGAATTAAAATAATCTGGCATTTGGTATTTTATATGACTTTCTACTATTGCATTTTTATAAGTATTATATTTTTGTAAGTTTTATTCCAAGTCAAACTGCTGAACTTACCAGCATAGCAATCTTCATGACACTTGTACATTCCAAAAAAGGCAAAAATGCCATTCATACTCTTCTTTGCCTTTCTGTGTTAAATTCACTTTTCTATATTCTTTGCTGTGTCAGACAATGAATTTTATGAGAAACAGATGTGATTGTATGCTTCTATAAACCTTCTTACAGCCTCAACCTATTTGCCTGCAGCAGTGTGCTGGTATTTTTCATGTATGGAAGAGTGCATGGATAAAGGTTGCTGTGTGAATAAAAAATGTTGCATGACAGTGTTGCCCATGTTTAGCCCTTTCCTGCCCAGTTCCCTCTTTTGCCTAGTTTTCAGTGACAATGGAGTAAGTCGGGAAGAAGCGTGGGATGTTCTTGCCTTTTTACATAAATGAGCTGTTTCAACATGCAGTCCCATATCAAAAGCTTTAGTACCTGACTGGTTAACAAGGGCGGCTCAGTTTATTTCCCATGCAAATCTGAAGTTACAGCTAAATCATAGGTGCAAGAAAATACTGCTCAGAAGCCATGTGTGTATTGGCAGCATCATTTTTTAACCCTACAGAGCCCCTCCAAAATGGATGGGAACAGAAAATCAGAGTGTGTCCTTCAAATGCCACCCTAAGTCTGTTGTGGCCCTTGTGCTGACAATTTGTACACTTCTATCTAAGTGACCCAACACAATGATAGAGAAACAAACCATGCCCACATAGATCAAGAGGTAGAGTCTTTATACTGAGATCATTTGGTGAGTGTAGCTGTAAAAACTTTGGTATAATTGTTAGATATGGAGAACTATAGGTTTTTTGAGACAGGCAAACCAAAAGTCAAACTGTCAACCTGAATATCCACAGCAATGCAAAGTACTGAAATTTTGTGATCTGAACTGTGAAATGTTGTATATGAACAAGAAGATGCAACGTATTTTGAAAACATTCACTGACTACAGGAATTCTTTTCTTTTGATTCTCAGGTGATATTTTGGGCACAGCCATGAGGATCTTTGAAAATCTTCTCCAGATGCCATATGGTTGTGGGGAACAGAATATTGCCATGTACATGTCCAATCTCAGAATCTTGAACTATCTGAATAATACAAAGCAGCTGACAGAAGAGAAAAAATCCAGGATAATCAGACATTTAAACAGTGGTAAGTGGCTTTTAAAATGAGTTAGAGTAGCTGTTTTAAATTAAGTGGCTGATTTTACTTATTGCCACTAAATTTTTAGGACCCAAGAGCTGCAGCATGAACACAAAGAGAGTATGTGGCTTTGTGAATTGTTTTCAAATACATTTTTGTAAAACTAGGAAATGGAGCAGTGAAAATACAGTTCACAGAGTCTTTGTTATAAATAAAACTGTTGGTAGATTTTCCTGGCTTCATTCCCCCCCCCCACTGCCAAGGGTCACATGGAAGTAAAATAAACAACAACAAATCACTTAATGGGTAGGGATGGAGGAGTACAGCCACCATCTAGTTAACATGTGGGTCACAGACTTGGAAGTCTCTCTGCCCATTACCTATCAGTCAGGCTATTTATGAACATGGGTACAGCACTCTCCTGAAAGAGTGCTAAAATCATGTCCAAAAATAGCCTGGCTGACAGGTCACCAGCATGGAGGAGGGGTGCAAGGTGAAGCGGGAGGGTGTGATTGATAATAAGCAATCAAAGAAACAGCAGTGCGGCAGCCATGGGCCACAGCTACTTGAAGTATCCTGTGTAAGAGGAAGCCAAATGGCATCATTCTTCTCTCTCTCTCTCTCTCTCTCTCTCTCTCTCTCTCTCTCACACACACACACACACACACACATATATATATAGTATCATTCTTCAGATATAGATAGATATAGATATAGATATAGATATAGATATAGATATAGATATAGATATAGATATAGATATAGATATAAAGCTTGTTGGCAGAAGCACTGGAAAGCCTATATTCCATTCACTGATGACAGATCTAGCAACACAAAGCTGGCAAAACCAACTTTTATTTCCTAGTTTAAACTAATATTCTGTGCAGCACTTAATCCTTATATTAAATAAACAAATCTAGTGCTCTTTCAAAAGAGCATTACACTCATACATATGAGGAGTCCATATAAGACCTAAAAGGTGTTTTGGAAAGCACCTTTTCAGGCATTATGCACGCAGTTTCCTCTGCAGAAGCCAGGTGTCCAGTCTCTCCATAGCACAAGCCAAAATGACCATGGAAAGCAATGCTCTGTGACTGGAAGGGAAGCCTAAAGTCAAAAGTTGCTGGGTACATCCAACTCCTGAACATGTCAGCAACCAAACAGTCTGTGAGCCATGCCAGATCATATCCATGGCAAAAACGATGTTGAGAGAAGAAGGAAAATGTTGCCTTAGCATTAGAATAGCTAAACATGACTTTCAGCTGCCTGAACTGTGGGGTGGATAGACAAAAGCAACATCATGAGGTCAGCAGAAAAAAACAGTTTTCAAGGCAAGTTTGTGTTGCAATTAGGGGAACCTGAGAATGAACCTTTAGACTAAACCCTTTGCTACTACTTTGACTTAAGGATGTAAAATCAGGAAAGTAATCAACAGTCACTTTAAAATTATATGGAATTTTGTACGAATTTTATATGGAATTTTATATGAAATTATATGGAACTCAATGTATTTTTAAGCTGGATAAAAAAAGAAAGGTGAACATGCATGCCAATACTTTTGAATTACTTCCAAAAGCCTGCTATTCACAAAATATTGTCTCTTTATATTAAAGAATACATTGATCTGCTACAGATTTTTTCGGACATGTGAAATCAAAATGTCCACTGAGTCTATTATTGTCTTCATTTTAATACTCATGGTTGTTGCTTAAAGGGGATATTGCAAAGCTTAGTTCAGCTTCTAAAATCAGAGGTCGATAAATATTTTAAATCCAAGTTCACCAAGACAAAATTCAGTGACAATGCAAGCTTCAGATGATTAATAAGAGATCACACAGCATCAGAATGATAACCAAAGACCCAATAGCCAGTTTTCACATTTATTTATTTATTTATTTATTTGTTTATTTATTTATTTAAATTTATATTACCGTTTTATATTGAATTATTTATTAATTATATTACCGTTTTCAAATGGTGATTGTTAAAGAGACGGGAAAAATGGATTTGCAGATTTTATTTGATCTCTCTCCTTTTGCTACAGGATACCAGAGACAGCTGTTTTATCAACTCACAAATGGAGCTTTCAGTACTTTTGGCAGTGCAAATGAGGAGGGAAACCTTTGGTGAGAACTGTGGGTTTTCTAAAAAGATTTCAAGTAGAAAAAAAGTAGCAAAAAGCTAAGTTGATGGTGCATTGTTCCCTCAAACACAGGAATTGTGGACTGCCAGATATGACAATCAGAGGGGAGTTTTATTTTAGTCTTATGGAGCATTTGTGATGATATATTGCCTTTAGGTTCACAACTAATTCTTATGTGCAGAAGCACATAACTTAGAAGTGACAATGGCAGTCCATAGGAAAGAATAATGTGTCGGCTGAAATAGTGGAAAGGGTGAGTTTACCTTGGCTCCTACATAAGCATTGTCTTTACCTTGGCTTCCTCTTTTTTTTCCAGGCTCACTGCTCTAGTGTACAAGGCATTTGCACAAAGCAAGACCCTTATATATATATATGAAAATATTTTGAACCAAGCTCTTATTTGGATTGCAAGTAAACAGAAGGCAGATGGCTGTTTTGAACCAGTTGGGGGAATATATAACAATGGCTTAAAGGTGTGTATTCTTTGCATTCCATTCTCACGGGCAGTGATCCAAGTATTCAGTGTCTCTCATTTCTTTTTCCTGATGTTCTAATTCCCAGTTGGCAGAATCACAGGGGTGTAATATAGAAACAGAACATTTATATGCTAGGGACGTGATAATGAAACCTAGTGGGGTCAAGCAGAACTGCAAAGGTAGAGTTGATCTTGGGCTTATGGAAGAAATGAATAAGTCATTGAGGGGGGACTTGCAGAAAAGATTACAGAACTGTCAGGGACTTTTAATTTGGATAGCTGCATCAAGCAGAGGGTTGAACTTGGTGACCTAAATGGCCCAATTCCATTTCTGATTCTGTGGCATATTGTTTCAACTGTAGACTGCAGGTCTGGTTTATATAGACAGAATAACGCAAGCCTAAACAGGATTACCCAGAAAAAGGTCACACTAGGTTACATTCAGATTGTTCTCAAAAGGAAGTATATATACAGGATTTCAGGTTGAATTATTTTCCTGCATTTATTCCAATCCACCTGACCCTCAAGTTGACAAAGTAATAAAATGCCACTTAAAATCTGAATAGTAGATTATTTCCAGCTTAAAGCCATTGCAGCTAAATTAAATGAATGAATATTCAAGGTATTACATGTATAATTTCAGACAGAATGACTGGATTAACTCATGCCACCAAGTTTTAACATGGCTTGTGTGATATTGGTTTAACATGAGGTGCAAACTTGGTTATGCAAATGGGAATGCATGGTTTATTTATGGTTTTCTCCTTACTGTATTTCTACTCTGTTTTGAATCCTGCCCATCTCTGATCAGAGATGTCAAGCAAAGAATTCTAAAAAGAGAGAGAGAGGAAATAAATGTAAATCAGCCAAACAAATCATGATTACTTCACTTTACTACATAAATGACTGACTTGTTCAAAAAAACTGTGGTTCAGAATGATACATACAGCCAGGTTTGATTGTGCCATGGTTAGTAATAAAATGGTTAAGTTGTGAAGTAGCCCTAACAGTATGTCTATGAAGGTTCTCAGTCATCCAGGTGGAATTGTCTGTAGCTTGAATCATGTCAATGATTCAAATCATGTCCACTGAGAAAATAGAAATCCAGTTGACATGATTCAAGCTACAGATAGCCCTAACAGTGTTCTGCTACTCCCCCTTCCACTTCAGGAATTGGCATCCATCTGCTTTAAATAATTTAACATAATACTCTGAATACAGTTTCTCTGTATTGAAGGAGCTGTCTTGTTTAAACATTTTTTTTTGTTTTTTTGCAAACAGCATGGAAGAAATTATGATATTCTAGTCACAGCTCATGTCACTGCATCTCTACTGGAGAGTGGTATTTCCAATTCGGTAAGGTTTTATTATGATTTCAGTGTTATGTGCTTAGTAGTTAGTGTCTAATCTAACCCTTACATTCCATTATTCCATATGTGTTATATTGCAACGAACAGAAGAATTCAAATTATAAGCAGGATGTAAATGAAACTACTGTGTTTACTCTGAATCAGTAGCTGACTAAGCAAACTGTGTTTTCATTGCTATTTCTTCTTTGAGTTATGCCACTGGCCTGCAATCAAATTCCATTAACCAAGGAAAAATAATAAATACAATATTTGGAGGCGAACTCTAGAGTAATCGAGAGTCGGATGGCATACAAGTTTAATGAATTATTATTATTATTTGAATTAACTATGTTTCTATGATTCTAACTGTTAAGACTAAGAAAGAGTGTTCTGTGATAGTAACAGTTCTGATTAAATATGTTTTGACTATACCTGGGCTTGGACTGAATTGAACTGGCAAGCTTACTGAAGTGAATGGCGCTATACGTCACTGGCTTGTGTGTTATTTAAATATAGTATAACAACTGCAACATACAGTATTGAAGGTTATTTATTCTGCCAGTGGATATGCATGTTTCTGGCTATTTTTATTTTTTTATTTAGTAGCCCCAGTTCTGAAGGGCTTTTTCTGCAACAACATAGAAAACAAAATATAGCAAGAAAACAAAAGGAGTAGACAAAACTGAATTAAGAATAAGAACTGAGATACCCATAGTCAGTTCAGCTCAGGCTGAAGCCTGTTTGGAATTAATACTGAATTCAATTTTTTTCAAAATATTAGGAGTGTAGGGTCCACACGTAAGGGGCGTGGTGGCTCAGCGGGTAATACGCCAGGCTTGTTGATCGGAAGATCCCAAGTTCGGAGGTTTGAATCCCTAGCCCTGCGTGATGGAGTGAGCTCCCGCACTAGCCCCAGCTCTTGCCAACCTAGCAATTTGAAAGCATGCAAATGCAAGTAGATTAATAGGTACCACTTCAGTGGGTAGGTAACAGCGTTCCATGCGCGTCATGCCAGCCAAATGACCGTGGAAGCCTCTTCGGACAACGCTGGCTCTTCGGCTAACAAACGGAGATGAGCACCGGCCCCTAGAGTTGGACACAACTGCACAAATGTGCGGGGGGAAGCTTTACCTTTAGGGTCCACACAATTATCCAGGGAAATAGAATTATAGAGGACCAGAGCATTACTACTGCTTCCTACCAGCACTACTATCTCCTCAAAGAGAGATAGGTTAGAATTAAATGGAAAGGGTGTAGCTGGGTGGGAAGTGTAGCAAAGGAACATAGATAGCTGGAGAATTGTTTAATTTGAGCCACAATCTTGCAAAGCTCACTTCTAAATGTGAATGAATTCATTCTTCTGGTTTAATGCCTTTTTTTTTAAAGTAAATATCATGCCTCAGTATTTGTAGACTTTTCCAGTGCATAATACTTCTTGATTATTGTGTGTACCTAAGTTGAGTTTTTGGGGTGGTCTGCAAGTAATTTAATCATTTACGGCTGTATTTCTTATCCCCATTTTTAAGAGTTATCCCAAACACTTTTCTTTAGTTTCTCCTAGTAACCAAGGGAGTTGGGTCTGTGTGTAAAATTATTTTGTCATATGCAACTCATTTCTGCTAAGGAAAAAATATATACATGTAGGATTTTCAGAGATTTCTAACAACTGGAATGTTCTAAATCATATTTTAGAGCATAGCTTTCCAAACTGTGTCGCGAATCGGCGGCGCGGGGCTGTGCGTGGCGGTGGTGGTGTGCACGGTGGCGGCAGCGCACCATCAGCGCTTCCGCGTTTTAGCGAGGCCGCTGCCGCGCACCCCCCCCCCGTGCCGCCACTGCTGCCACCATTGGTGTGTCGCCAACGGCGGCAGTTTGGAAAGCACTGTTTTAGAGCTTCCTACAATCATCTTATTTTGATAGCCTTGTAAGTTATTCAGCTGATGAGATTCAAATAATTTTATTATATACTTAATGTATCTTAAACCATAGTATCCTGTTGTACGGAATGGACTCTCTTGCCTGGATGCAGCTTTGAATGGGAATCTTGAAAACATCTATGAAAATGCTCTTTTGGCTTATACATATAGTTTAGCTGGTGAAGCAGAAAAACAAAAACGTCTCTTGGATATCCTGATGAAATCCGCCACTAGAACTGGTAGGTAATCTGTTTTTGTAATCACATCTCAATTAGGATTAGTTATCCTAAAAGGATCTAAAATATTGTCATAATCATCTGTAAGCTGCCCAGAGTATGTGAGATGGGCGGTAGAGAAATATGACAATTAAATAAATAATAAATAAATAAATAATGTCTTGTGCTAAAAATCAAGGGAACATTGATTTGATTTTGTCATCTACAGCTATAGATCATTTTATTTGTTTGCTAACTTTAATGAAAACTGGATAAAGTATAGCTCGTTTTTCCTCAGTTCAAAACATACAGAAAAATAATTTTTAAAAACCACAGAACCAGACGTTCAAAATCCTGTTAGATCATGTACTCTAGATAGGTGATAGGTCTCTTTTGTAAGGAAAGGGGCCCAGCTTATTAACGTGAGTTAACAAGGCCAGGAGTGCTACCTCCCATTTGGAGTCCCTTCACAATGGAATTTGGAGGAACGTGCAGAAAGGAGGGGAAATTACTATTACCTCCCTCTTGTACTGACAAAAATCTTTCCTTAGCAGAAGGGAACTAACTACATTGTCATTCTGTACTGCTGCCTGTAGTACATCGTTGAGGAAAATTGTTTCAAGGCAGTGTCAATTCACCAACTCTTTGGACTTGTGACTTGTTTGATAAAATGTTGTAGACTGGATGCTGGCTCTGGATATATGTATGAGTACCATTAATATTTTTTGCTACTTCTTAAAATCCTATTCTACATTCTCAGGAGGCTTGTTATACTGGGAAAGGGAGAAAAAGCCTGCAGCAGAAATATTCCCTTCCTTCTATTCTCGCGCCTCGTCAGCTGAGATTGAGATAACCAGTTATGTACTGCTCAGCAGCCTCAGACAGTTGAACCGGTCGCAAGAGCAACTGGCAGATGCCTCACAGATGGCTCAGTGGCTGGTCAGGCAGCAGAATTACCATGGAGGCTTCTCCTCTACTCAGGTGACTTCTATAAATTCATGACATGATACATTGTGCAAAGGATTACAAATTCAACAGTGAATTTTCTGGGCAGTTTCTTTTTATAAAAGAGATGCTCTGAGAAATTGGACAGAATAGAATAACATGTGAATGCATGTTAAACTAATGTGAATTGTATTAATCATCTTTGCTGCAAATAATGCCTTCCCTACTGTGTTAAGAGTTTTCTTTTTATCCAAAAGAATTGTCAAATGGCAGCGCTTCTTATTGCTGTGCTTAGTCCTAAGACTAATAACCCCACATCTGTTTCTGTTCTCTTCTTTATTTCTTTGTATTTTTCCCACTTTTGTGGGAAAAGCCAGAGAGATGCAGAGAATAATAGACTTGGGCGGGAACAGCCTGGCTCACTGAGCCTCACATGGCTTTCACGGTTATTGTCAGAATAAAAGTGAGATGTAATTCATGAAAGGCTGTGCCTTTTAATAAAATTTGGTAATCTGACCAGGTGCTATCAGACTCCTTCTGATTTTTATCAGAATAAAATTAGACAAGCCCCATATACAGTACATAACTGATCATTTTGGAGGAAGGAGAAAGGAAAGATTTGTGATAAATGAGAAGCCTCACATTGCTTTCTAATCTAGAACTCTACCATTTTCTCCAGGACACTCCTGTGGCTCTCCAAGCTTTATCTGAGTATGGAACCCTCATCTTCACAAAAGATGCTCAAAACACTGTTGTTATCAGCGCGGGGGAATCTTTTAAACAACATTTCCAGGTGGATAGTAGCGTTAGCACCCTATTGCAGCAGGCTACATTGCCCAGCATCCCAGGGAACTATAGTGTGGAAGTGATTGGCTCTGGATGTGTCTATATGCAGGTAAATGATTTCTTTGGCCATTATGTCCCTCAACAGATACCTAGAGTTTTTAGTAGAGCTAAACTACAATAAAATTGGTTAGCTTAGTAATAACCTCCTTTTATGATCTTACCATCCTCTGGATTTTTTATATTTCTATTTATTATGATATTGTATTTTAATGATTTATACGTTTTTTAATTTTAATATTTATTGTAAACCGCCCAGAGTCTACTGCGGTAGAGATGGGCGGTGATAAATTTGATTAATAAATAAAAATAAATAAATAAAAGTATATTGGGTTTTTTTCCCGTTTCAGACATTCTTGAGATACAATGTCATCCTTCCTGAACAGGCTTCTGGATTTAGTTTGGCTGTGGAAACAAAAAATGCTTCATGTACAGGCAATGTTTTGCCCAAAATGGATGTTGTGCTCACAGCCAGGTAATGTCCTGAATATAATCTAATCTGGGGTTTCTCAACCAGGGTTTAGTGGAACCCTAGGGTTCAGCAAGAGGTCACTAGGGGTTCCCTAGGAGATCATGATTTATTTAAAAACGATTTCAAATTCAGGCGACTTCACATTAAAGAGGTAAGTTTCATTCTTTATGTTTAGTTTAAGAACACTATTAAGGCATATACACTACACATGAAACAAATATAATAATTTTGTAACTTCTGGTCTATATTTGAGCCTGAATGTGCAGGGGTTCCCCGAGGCCTGAAAAATATTTCAAGGGTTCCTCCAGTGTCAAAAGGTTGAGAAAGGCTGATCTAATCTAATGTAGGGATTGCCAAATAACACTTACCTTCTGCTGAAAGCAGAAACTCAAACTCTTATAATTAAGAAGAAATGCTTGGAACAGTAAAGGCACTGTGAAATATTAAAGGCAGAAAAATAATTCTGGTGTTGGTGTAATGCTTTTTCCACCTTCTATAGTAATTTATAGAATAACTTATGTAAAACCACTTTCAAAAATTAGAACTAAATAAGGCAAATAAAATTTTATTTATTTGAGTCCCTTGTATGGGAGATGGGCGGGGAATAAATTAAATAAATAAATAAATAAAATTATTGTGCAACATTTTCACAATTCGTTAAACTTAATGTTCACCAGTTAAACAATATGTACCTTTGTGGAATAATTCAGGTTACCCTGGTATAGAATTCTAAATTGTGTGCTTAGGCTTTATAATTCAACATGTATATGAATTCTGCAGGATAGATATTAGTTAAATAGCAGTTTGCAGTATCTTTTTAGCTAACTGTCAGTCAGAATAACTAATAAACCATTTTTCTTTACTCAAGTTACACTGGAGAACGCAATACATCCAACATGGCCATCATAGATATGAAGATGCTTTCTGGTTTTGTTCCAGTCCGTTCATCTCTGAACCAGGTAGAGCCTGCAAAGGAATTAAATAAAATAACCGAGAGAGTGAACTTGGAAAATTATCACAGCCGTTGAACTGACTGAAAGTGACAAGCTTTAAAATTGCAGTTTTATAAGTTGTAGGAAATTTAGTAATTTTGAGGATTTATTTTATTAATTCAATTTATGTAGCTGCCCTTTGGCATAAAGTCCCTGCAGTTTTCTTGGCAAGGTTTTTCAGAAGTGGTTTGCCACAAAGAGCTGTTACCTCAACATATTTGGGCAGGCTAAATAGGAGACTAGTATTACTTGGAAATATAACTGGTCTTCCCACAACCCTTCTATGCTGTTGCCAAAAGACTATAAATTTCAACAGGGAATCTGTAGTAATTCAGTCACACCAAGAACATCTATCTGCAAAACCCATCAAATATGGGATGGAAGAACTATATTCTCGGTGAGGTATAACATTGACAGAGAAGCTGTAACTAAGGTAACAGAGATACTTAGATTTCTGCTTGTAGGAACACCAAAATGGGAGAGCTTTTTAATGTCTGTCATATTTCAACCAGCCAGAAAAACTGCTGTTTTTTAAACTATTTGCTTCATTTTACATGAAACTCTCACTTCAGTGTCATTTCCTATAATGTATTCAATTCTCCAAATACATTTTATTCCTTGTTTTTCTTGTGTTGCTCCAGAATGAAGTTGCACGTTGGGAAATAAAAAATGATCATGTCTTCATGTATCTGAGAGAGGTAAGTTTGGAGGGTGAAAATGATTTTGTAGATTGATTTAAAGGAAAAGAACAAATGTAGACATTGTCTGATATCTTATCTTATGCTCAGGTATCAGCAAACGAAATTACTGTCACAATAACTTTAGAAGAAACCCATCATGTTACCAACAGCAAACCAGCTCAGATTAGGATATATGATTATTATGAAACAGGTATGTCATCTGGTAGTCAAAAACCATGCACCCTATATAGAACAATGGGAACCAGTTCTGTGACTAATCTAGTCATCCACTGTCCTTTTGTATCAGCTGTCTGCACCTCGCTGAAATAGATGGACTAGGGTGGGGATTTGCTAGGTGATTGCCATTTTTTTAAAAAAAAATCCTTAGAATCATAATATGAGCTTTTTAGAATATATCTCTTCTAAAATTAAATCCTGGCCACTTTCCCTGAATATCTGAAAAAAATACTAGATCAAATTTTCAAGATGCTGTATGTCAGGGGTCCCCAACCTTTTTGGCGCCAGGGACCAGGTTCAAAAGACGATTTTTCAGCAGACCAGGGGGGCGGGATTTGCGGGCGGGAGCCAATCACAAGCACCGGGGGTGGGGTTTGCGGGCGGGAGCCAATCGTGCGGAAGGGGGCGGGGTTTGCGGGCAGGAGTCCCGCGGCCCACTAGTGGGCAGTGGCCCACAGGTTGGGGACCCCTGCTGTATGTGATGCAAAGTTGCAACTTTCCTTGCCTTTCTGCCCACCAGATGAGTTTGCCATGGCTGAATATAACACACCCTGCCAAGTTTGAGCTTGGACCCAGCAAAGAAAAAGGTAATCCAAGGTAAGAGCTGCTGGCTAAGCAGTAGGTTTCTGGGGAAGGAGAGAGGATGGCAGAAATGCACAAAGAAGCTCTTTTATGGGTAAGGGTTACCTTGTGCACTGAGTGTTTCCAAGAACTGGGAGGAGAAACAGAAGACTCTTTTGACCAGGGTTGGACCGTTGGAAGCAATGGGGTTACACAGAATGCTGGAAAGGAGGCCCACAGCTAGGGTGGCCCTCGAGAAGGATGTCAGGCATCCCACCCAGCTTTCCTTAGATACCCCTGAAGGAGAAAGAATAAACATCCTTTTAGATTTAAGGGTGTGAGCAAGAGTCGGTATAGACTCTAGTTAAGGTCTTTTCAGATAATCACCAGTACTTTGAACTATGTGTACTATAAAACAAACATAGAACAGGCGCTATGTGATCTCCCATTAACACCTTTTCTGCCACATTCAGGACCAAATTTTCTAGAGACTCTTCAGACACAAAAATCTATGGTTTGCAACCATCTATAGATCAGTTTTTAAGGAGGCCTAAAAACTTACAAATATTGCAAATTAGCAGATGTATAAAAGGGGGGAAGTCAGAAACTCAACAGCTTTTTTTCCCGTTTTTTATTTTTTTTTCTCTTTTTTCCCCTTTTTTAATTTTATTTTTTAGTATTTTAAAATTGCTAAATTTGTTCATTTATTTTTCTTTTATGAACAGGTACAAAAACACATCCATATTCATATACATACATACACACTATACAACAACACAATAGAGATTTTAATAACAAGTAATTCAGCTTAAGGCAGAAACTTTTTTTTAACAAATACCTCTTCCTTCATTTTTTCATTTCATTATATATTCATTATATTTAATTTTGAAGAAAAGTCAAATAATTATAATGCTTATAACACAAATATCTAAAACTAATTAATACTGATGGGATATCCACTATTTCCCCTTTTTTTCTTCTTCTCTTATTTACATTTAATATTCTAAGCACCTAAATAATAGAATATTAAGAATCCAAGTATATTATATAAATATCATTGTATCGAAATAACATATTGTACCAAAACTGAGAAGATGGAACAATAGATGGTATATCTGGCTAGATTTAATACTATGTTAGAGGATTGAGCTAGTTCTACATTAACATTTTATGGATATATTTTTAGTTTCTACGAAAGTCACTCATTTATTCATTATTCTATTTATTCTTTTCTGATTTTATTAGCACTGTTATCTTTTTAGTTGTACTTTATCATATCCTCTGGCTGTTATACTCACCAATAAAATATATAAGTGTAAAGAAAAATCTATGGTTTGTGTAACAATTGTTGAAGTTAGATGTAGCTAAGCTACTTATAATTGCAATTACATCTAGTTCTCTTCTGTTGCAATTTCATGGCAGTGCTATTGACTGGGGATAGAAGAAATTGTTCTATGTGATGTAAATGAGCCCCCAAATTAAATGTTAAATTAATTAATTAGTTTTTGTTCTTTCTTTAAAGTATTGTTTTCATTTATTTCAGCAGGAAAATTGGAGAAACTGTGTCTGTTTCCAGATGGATCAAAAAAGTACAATTCAATCAAATGTCCTAATAAGATATTGTGAATAATGGAGAAGTACCTGAAAAATCAATTTTTCGACTGAGAACTAGCTGTAAAATTTTCCAGTTTACAGATTAACAGTCTGATTTTCTTCTTTAAAAAATAAAACCTTATTTGATTCTTTCATCAGTTACTGTAGATCCATTTGTTTTCTTGCTGAGCTTTCTTTATGATTTGGTTCTTTGGAATACATTCTCAAAGAACTAATTCTGCTGGTTTGAATAACCAATTAAGCGAATGCAACAGGGGTGGGGAGACCTGAGATCTATGTCAAGTCAAGTGTTCTTATTACAAGTCACAGACTGCGACAAAACAAAAACACAATATAATACACATGATTAAAAAGCTTGTGATTACGCTTAGTCTACTTTTCTATTAACAAAACAAAACATGAATTTTACAGACGACAACTATAAACTTAGCAAAGCAGAATTGTTTTAAGATTTTTATCTGTCAAAAGAACTTGTACATAGAATTCTTCTGTCCCTCTGGGAAACTGGCTAAAAAGAGGTGTTAGTAGCTCATTATAAATACCTTGATAATAAAGCAAAACATAAGCCTGTGATTCAATATTCCTGTCTTCACAAAGGCAGAACCATTTAGCACATGGAATTTTCCCTCCACCACTGATGACAGCAAGATGCCAAACTGCAATAATAATAAAACCCTACAAATTTTACTATTTTTAAGTTGGGCAAAATAAAATTCTGGGTTAAAGTAAAATTTGCTGTGGCTCGGTTGTGCTCTGGGTGACAGCTTATCTAAAGAAGCCTTTATTGTCATTCTACACATCATTTGTAACCTCTGCTCGTTCTGAGCTTTAGGCTTTGTGACTTGATTTGGAACAGAGATGGTCAGAGAAGATTGGGTTTAAGCAGTTGGGGTTAAAAAAGTGGGGTAGAGGAAAGAAAATTGTGAAAAGGGGGGGGGGGAATTTGGAGATGCTATGAAAGCTTGTCTCCTTTTAGGTAAGCTGAAAAGGAAGCAGGTCACAGCTGCAAAGAGGAAGGACAGAGAGACTGAAACAGCAAAAGTTTCAATTATTTCAGACAAAAATTCTGCCTGCAATATCCTAAGATGGTTGACAAATACCTGTGAGGGATCTGTTACGCCATCACTCTAGAATAGCAACTGAGAAAGCTAAAAGGCTCACAAGTACACAGAGAACAGCAGTTCAACAAGAGCTTTTGAACCTTTATCTTTGTCCCTTGATGTCCAGGGCAAGTTTTCATAAATGGTCATACTCCATCTACTATAGTTGCGGGAGGTGTGTATGTGGGGGCGGGGGGGAGAGGGGTTCATTCACATACTGTATATTTAAAAATGAGTAAGCTTGGAAGTCTTGGGACAGAAGTCCTCCCCAAAATGAGAGAAAGATCATCTCTTTTTCCTGATGCAATTCTGGTTTGGGGGCAGACTGGTCACCACAACCAAGACAGAAGGTAGAGAAGAAATTATTTTCCATATTTGCAGCGGGGGGCGGGGAGCTTAGCCTGACTTCTCTGCAATCCAGGAGACTCCCCACAATGTTTTGCTACCCGTTTGCTTTAGGCGAGGAACCTGAAAATTGAGTGATTCCAGGCAAAGGAAGCAGATTGGGCAGGAACTGTGCTCTTAATAAGAGAGCAGACACTTCTTCCTGGGGCTGTAGGCTTCTGCTCACTCTGGGGGCAAAAGACTTCCCTTCACAGCCTGCGTTGTCTCCCTGACCCTCTGGGCAGTTCAGGAGAAAAAAATTACTGAAGTTAGCCTGAACACAATTGGCCCAAGAATAACTAGTTCTGGCCTGTTTGGAGGGCAGTTATAATATTCTACATAAGCAGAACAGAACTGGCAGAAATCACTGTTAGGGTTTAATACTGTAAAAGCATTTTGCTCGTGAGAAGGAGGGTAAAGATTGGTGGGAAGCAGGTGCAAACAAGGTAAAACAACATTAGGTGGAACTATAACAAAGCATTTTGTGGCACTTGACAATGAAATTGACAACATACTGTAGTACTGTACTGCTTAAACCAGTTCTCAAACTGTGTGGGAGCACAGCAGCTGGGAGTCATACATTTTTAAAAAATCAGTCAGACAGTAAAAGAGGGGGACTTGTTTTCTGTTGCCCCAATAGGCAGGACCAGAACCAATGGGTTAAAAATTACAAGGATTGAGGTTCAGGCTGAACATTACAAGGAATTTTCTGATGGTAAGAGCTGCCAACCAGCAGAGGCAGATTCCCCTTCACTGGAGGTCTTCAAACACAGGCTGGATTACTATTTGCCCAAAATGTTTTAGCAGATCACACAGGGGGTTGGACTCAATGATCTCTGAGGTATCTTCCAAGTCTATGACTAAGATTCCATGGATCACTATGTGTTCTCTCTAGAAGTATTTCATCAGCTCTGGGAAGTACAGTTTCAATTGGATAAATAATTGTTGTTGTTGTTCAGTCGTTTAGTCGTGTCCGACTCTTCGTGACCTCATGGACCATAGCACGCCAGGCCTTCCTGTCCTCCACTGTCTCTCGGAGTTTACTCAAATTCATGTTCATTGCATCGGTGATGCTATCTAACCATCTCACCCTCTGCCGTCCCCTTCTCCTTTTGCCTTCAGTCTTTCCCAGCATCAGGGTCTTTTCCAGTGAGTCCTCTCTTTGCATTAGGTGGCCAAAGTATTTGAGCTTCAGCTTCAGCATCTGTCCTTCCAATGAGCAGTCAGGGTTGATTTCCTTTAGGATTGACTGGTTTGACCTCCTTGCAGTCCAAGGGACTCTCAAGAGTCTTCTCCAGCACCACAGCTCGAAAGCATCAATTCTTCGGCGCTCAGCCTTCCTTATGGTCCAACTCTCACAGCCATACATTACTACTGGAAAAACCATAGCTTTAAATATACGGACCTTTGTCGGCAAGGTGATGTCTCTGCTTTTTAATATGCTGTCTAGGAGCAAGCGTCTTTTAATTTCATGGCTGCAGTCACCGTCTGCGGTGATCTTGGAGCCCAAGAAAATAAAATCTGTCACTGCTTCCATTTCTTCCCCTTCTATTTGCCAGGAAGTGATGGGACCAGATGCCATGATCTGAGTTTTTTTAATGTTGAGTTTCAAGCCAGCTTTTGCACTCTCCTCTTTCACCCTCATCAAGAGGCTCTTTAGTTCCTCTTCACTTTCTGCCATTAGGGTGGTATCGTCTGCATATCTAAGGTTGTTGATATTTCTCCCGGCAATCTTAACTCTGGCTTGTGATTCATCCAGCCTGGCATTTCTCATGATGTACTCTGCATATAAGTTAAATAAGCAGGGTGATAATATACAGCCTTGTCGTACTCCTTTCCCAATTTTGAACCAATCGGTTGTTCCATGTCCGGTTCTAACTGTTGCTTCTTGACCCGCATACAGGTTTCTCAGGAGACAGGTAAGGTGGTCTGGTACTCCCATCTCTTTAAGAATTTGCCACAGTTTGTTGTGATCCACACAATCAAAGGCTTTAGCGTAGTCAATGAAGCAGAAGTAGATGTTTTTCTGAAACTCTCTTGCTTTTCCCATGATCCAGTGAATGTTGGCAATCTGATCTCTTTCCTCTGCCTCTTTGAAACCCAGCTTGCACTTCTGGTAGTTCTCGGTTCACATACTGCTGAAGCCTAGCTTGTAGGATTTTGAGCATAACCTTGCTAGCATGTGCAATGAGCGCAATTGTACGGTAGTTTGAACATTCTTTGGCATTGCCCTTCTTTGGAATTGGAATGTAAACTGACCTTTTCCAATCCTGTGGCCACTGTTGAGTTTTCCAAATTTGTTGGCATATTGAGTGCAGCACTTTAACAGCATCATCTTTTAGGATGTTAAATAGCTCAGCTGGGATACTGTCTTCTCCGCTAGCTTTGTTGTTAGTAATGCTTCCTAAGGCTCACTTAACTTCACTCTCTAGGATGTCTGGCTCAAGGTCATCAGGGACATTAAGATCTTTCTTGTATAGTTCTTCTGTGTATTCTTGCCACCTCTTCTTAATCTCTTCTGCTTCTGTTAGGTCCCTGCCTTTTTTGTCCTTTATCATGCCCATCTTTGCACAAAATGTTCCCTTGATATCTCCGATTTTCTTGAAGAGATCTTGAGTCTTCCCCATTCTATTGTTTTCCTCGATTTCTTTGCATTGTTTATTTAAGAAGGCCTTCTTATCTCTCCTTGCTATTCTCTGGAAATCTGCATTCAGTCGGTTATATCTTTCCCTTTCTCCCTTGCCTTTTGCTTTCCTTCTTACCTCAGCTACTGTATTTGTAAAGCCTCATCAGACAGCCACTTTGCTTTCTTGCATTTCTTTTTCTTTGGGATGGTTTTAATTGCTGCCTCCTGTACAATTTATTTATTTATTTTATTTAATTAAATTTATATAACCGCCCATCTCCCCCAACGGGGAACTCTGGGCGGTTTACAATAAAATAGTTAAAATAAAATATAAAACATCAATGTACAGTATATAAAATAATAAATAATTATAAATCCAGATGGATGGTGGAATTAAAAACGAAGGACATTATGAAGTTAAGGAATTAGCCACCCCCATGAGGAACTATCCTTTCCTCCTTCCCATGCCAGGCGGCAAAACCAGGTCTTCAGCTCTTTCCTAAAGGTTGGGAGGGAGGAGATCTGTCTCAACTCTGGGGGCAAGCTGTTCCATAGAGTGGGCGCTGTCACAGAGAAGGCCCGTCTCCTAGACCCCATCAGATGACATTCTTTGATTGATGGGGTTCGTAGCAGGCCCTCTCTGAATGACCTGGTGGGGCGGGTCGATAAAATGGGGATATTACGAACCTCCATCCATAGTTCTTCAGGCATTCTGTCTACCAGATCTAATCCTTTAAATCTATTCCTCACCTCCACTGTATATTCATAAGGGATATGATTTAGGTCATACCTGAGTGGTTTAGTGGTTTTCCCTACATTCTTCAATTTAAGCCTAAATTTTGCAATAAGAAGCTCATGATCTGAGCTGCAGTCAGCTCCAGGTCTTGTTTTTGCTGATTGTATAGAGATTCTCCATCTTTGGCTGCAAAGTACATAATCAATCTGATTTCGGTATTGACCATCTGGTGATGTCCATGTGTAGAGTCATCTCTTGTGTTGTTGGAAAAGAGTGTTTGCTATGACCAGCGTGTTCTCTTGACAAAACTCTATTAGCCTTTGCCCTGCTTCATTTTGTACTCCAAGGCCGAACTTGCCTGTTATTCCGGTTATTTCTTGACTTCCTACTTTAGCATTCCAGTCCCCTATGATGAAAAGGACATATTTTTTTGGTGTTAGTTCTAGAAGGTGTTGTAGGTCTTCATAGAACCGGTCAACTTCAGCTTCTTCAGCATCAGTGGTTGGGGCATAGACTTGGATTACTGTGATGTTGAATGGTTTGCCTTGGATTCGAACTGAGATCATTCTGTCGTTTTTGAGGTTGTACCCCAGTACTGCCTTTCCCACTCTTTTATTGACTATGAGGGCTACTCCATTTCTTCTAAGGGATTCTTGCCCACAGTAGTATATATAATGGTCTCCTGAATTAAATTCGCCCATTCCTGTCCATTTTAGTTCGCTGATTCCCAAGATGTCGATGTTCAATCTTGCCATCTCATGTTTGACCACATCCAGCTTACCTTGATTCATAGATCTTACATTCCAGGTTCCTATGCAATATTGTTCTTTACAGCATCGGACTTTCCTTCCACTTCCAGACACATCCACAACTGAGCGTCCTTTCGGCTTTGGCCCAGCCGCTTCACTCTTTCTGGAGCTACTCGGAATTGCCCTCCGCTCTTCCCCAGTAGCATTTTGGACACCTTCCGACCTGAGGGGCTCATCTTCCGGCGTCATATCTTTTAGCCTTTTGATACTGTCCATGGGTTTTCTTGGCAAGGATACTGGAGTGGTTTGCCATTTCCTCCTCCAGTGGACCACGTTTTGTCAGAACTCTCCATCATGACCTGTTCTTCTTGACCTGACTTCATTGAGTTACGCAAGCCCCTTCGCCACGACAAGGCAGTGATCCATGAAGGGGAATAAATAATATCCATGTATATTAGTAAACCCAATGGTCTAGGAGCTTCCATCTGAAATATGTTTTCAATGGCAAACATTAAGCAAGGTTTCCTTCTGCATGTGGAAGAATTTAGCAATTCTTTAGCAATCTGATTAAGTAAGGTGACTCTTAAACAATACATTGAGACATTCTGTGGTTCCTCTGACCTTTGTAACTTGCCATTCAATCATAGCTAAGCTTTCTAGCTCCATCCAGAGACAAAAAAGAGTTAGCAATTTATTTAAACAACAGCCTCAAAACAGAGATCAAATTTGGTACTTTGGTCACACAAAGAGAGACAATGTAATAAGGAGTTTCTCTGCCACATTCCACAAGGCTGTTCATATACTCTCAAGCACAACGTTTTTCTTTTAAAAAATTGGTGCTGGATGGGGTGGCACTGCCCCAGACAGACTCTGTGCGCAACCTGGGAGTCCTTCTAGACCAGCCTTTCTCAAACTTTCCACCCTGGAGGAACCCTTGAAATATTTCACAGGCCTCGGGGAACCCCTGCACATTCAGGCTCAAATATAGGCCAGAAGTTACAAAATTATTATATTTGTTTCATGTGTAGGCCTGTGTATATGCATATGCAGTGTTCTTAAACTAAAAATAAAGAATGAAACTTACCTCTTTAATATGAAGTTGCCTGAATTTGAAATATTTTTTTAAATAAATCATGATCTCCCAGGGAACAATAAATACATATTATTATTGTATGTATTTTAGATGATATTTTTGTATAGTTTTTAAACTTTCAATTGTTGTAACCCGCCCAGAGTCCCTTGCAAGGGAGATGGGCGGGGAATAAATTGAAATAATAAATAAAATAAATAAATAAATAATAAACCCCTAGTGACCTCTCATGGAACCCTGGTTGAGAAACCCTGTTCTAGACTCTAGGCTAGGAGGGTCTTTGCACAACTTTGTGTTGTGTGCCAGTTGCGCCCTTTCCTTAGACCAGAGCTTTCCAAACTGTGTGTCGCGACACATTTCTGTGTCACGGCAAGGGCCCAGGTGTGTCGCAGGGGAACCCGGAAGAGGAGGCCATGCACCACGTGGAGCCCCGCCCATCCCTTGCCACGCCAACAGGTCCCTGCTCTGAACCCAGCTCTTCAGCTCTCGCCGCAGAAGCCAGGTAAGTTAGCAGCCCGGTAGGGCTGCAACTGGGGGGGCGGGTGCAAGGACACGACTAGGCTGCCACGCTGGGGGGGGGGTGCACGGACCGCAAAGTGTGGCAGCCGGAGACATGGCTTTTCTTTCCCGGGAAGTGCCAGCGGCCTGGCAGCTGAGAAAGGGACGGGGAGGCGGCTCCGCTGCCCGCGGCTCCGGCTCTCCCTTCCCTTTGGCAGCGACCCCAGGCAGGCAGAGGCGGGACTGGGCGGGCGGACAGGCGGCGCTCTCCGCCTCCGTGGCCTGGCCTAGCTTGCCGCTTCCTCCCGTCGCCTCCAAGCGAAAGATGGTGGCGGTCTGACGCGCGGCCCACGAGAGCTGAGCTGGGGCCAAGCCGAGGGAGGCTGCCAGCGGCTTCGGCCCAATGAGAGGGCTCCCGGCACTCTGGGGAGACCCAGCGCGGGCGGCAGGGATGGGGCAGAAGCAGAAAGAGAGGAGCCGCCAGCAGGAGCGCGGCACGAGGAGCGACTCGCCGGCGCCTACCCGGCTTCCACCGCGCTTTGTCGGAGAAGGTAAGACGCCGTGCCGGCCTGCGGGCGGGCGGCTGAGAGGCAGGTGGGCGGGCAGGGGGTCGCCTGCAGCAGGCTCGTCTGACCGTCCTTCCCGGAGCTGCTGGGGCCGGATGGAGCGGTGGGGGACTCGGCATCGCTCCTTCCAGCGGGTGCTCCAAGCCCAGCTGTTCAGCCATCGATCAAGGATCGATCAGGCCCGGGGGCAGGGCTGGCCGAGGGGCTCGGGGGGAAGACGGGTCCCTGTTGCCTGAGACATCCTCACGCATCCTCCCCCCTCCCCCCACAATATGGCAGCAATAACAGGCAGGGCCCGAAAGAGAAGGAAAGCCCCAAGAAAGAGCAGGGATCCTACACTTTCCACTCTCCAGAAGAGCGTCCCGCACTTGGATCCATTTCTGCCAGAGCCTTCGCGGCAGGTGGTGGTCGCTGTGGTTGTTATTGCTGCCATATTGCGGGGGGAGGGGGGGAGGAGATCTGTCTCAACTCTGGGGGCAAGATGTTCCATAGAGTGGGCGCTGCCACAGAGAAGGCCCATCTCCTAGACCCCATCAGATGGCATTCTCTAATTGATGGGGTACGTAACAGGCCCTCTCTGAATGACCGGGTGGGGCGGGTCGATAAAATGGGGATAAGACGGTCCCTCAGGTATTCTGGCCCCATGCCATGTAGGGCTTTAAAGGTGATAACCAACACCTTGAATTGTACCCGGAAGCAAACCGGCACCCAATGCAGCTCGCGGAGCAATGGTGTTACATGTGCAGATCTTGGCGCACCCAAAACTGCCCGTGCGGCCGCATTCTGCACTAGCTGAAGCTTCTGGATAGTCTTCAAGGGTAGCCCCATGTAGAGCGCATTGCAATAATCTACATGGGAGATGACGAGAGCATGAGTGACTGTATGGAGGGTGTCGCGATCCAGGAATGGGCGTAACTGGCGCACTAACCGAAGTTGTGCAAAAGCCCTCCTAGCCACGACTGCCACCTGCTCTTCGAGCAGGAGTCGTGAGTCTAGAAGGACCCCCAGATTACGCACCGGTTCCGAACGGGGCAGTGCTACCCCATCGAGAACCAAAGATGATAATTTCCCAGAAGACGCTAAGCCATCAATCCACAGCCACTCGGTCTTACCAGGGTTCAACTGAAGCCTGTTGTTCCCCATCCAGGCCCTCACAGCCCCCAGGCACTGGGACAGGGTGGACACTGCATCACTTACTTCACCAGGGATGGAGATATACAATTGAGTATCATCTGCATACTGATGATACCTCATCCCATGGTGTCGGATGACCTCGCCCAGCGGTTTCATGTAGATGTTGAATAGGAGAGGAGAGAGAACCGAACCCTGCGGCACCCCACACAGGAGCGGTCATGGGCTGGAACTCTCCTCTCCTATCACCACCGACTGGGAGCGGCCTCGGAGGAAAGAGGTGAACCAGCATAAAACTACACCGCCCACCCCCAACTCCCTAAGCCGTCCCAAAAGGATACCATGGTCGATGGTATCGAAAGCCTCTGAGAGATCCAAGAGAGCCAGGATGGATGCACTACCTCCATCCTGCTCTTGCCAAAGATCACCCGTAAGCACGACCAATGCAGTCTCTGTCCCATATCCCGGCCTGAAGTCTGACTGAAAAGGGTCTAGATAATCCGCTTCATCCAGGGTCCTTTGAAGTTGTAACGCCACCACTTTCTCAACCACCTTCCCCAAAAAGGAAAGGTGGGAGACTGGACGAAAGTTGTCCAGGATGGTAGGGTCCAGGGATGGCTTCTTGAGGAGGGGGTGCACCAATGCCTCCTTGAAGGCAGTTGGAACCAGCCCCACCGACAAGGATGCATTGATCATAGCCTGGACCCATCCACCTGTCCCCTCCCTGGCCGATTTCACCAGCCAGGAAGGGCAGGGATCTAAATAACATGTGGTGGAATTAACAATTCGAAGGATCCTGTCCACTTCCTTAGGTCCAACAGGATCAAATCGTTCCCAGATAATAGGGCAAGACCACTCTCCCGGCATCTCCCCAGATTGCCTTCCATGCATGGAGTCCAACTTAGACCGAATCTGAGCGATTTTATCCTGCAGATGCTCAGAAAATTCTTCCGCACGGCCCTGTATGTGGGTGGTCGATACCACCCTACCCAAGAGAGGTCGAGTAATCTTAAACAGGACCGTCGGATGGCATTCTGCGGATGCAATAAGAGCGGAGAAATATTCACGTTTCGCCGCTCTTACCGCCACAAGGTAGGCCTTAATAGCGGCTCTAGATTGTGTTTGGTCCGATTCCATCTTCGTCTTCCTCCAGTGGCGCTCTAGACGTCTCTTCACCCTCTTCAAGACCCTCAACTCCTCCGTAAACCACGGGGAGTGACGAGTCGAATGGGGCTGGAGAGGTTGCATCGGCGCGATCCTGTCCAAGGCACCAGCCGCCTCCCTATTCCAGGTTGCGGCCAGCGCCTCTGCTGGACCGTGCAACAGATCCTCGGGTATTACCCCCAGTTCCCTCTGAAACCTCAATGGGTCCATAAGTTGCCGGGGGCAGACGAATCGAATAGGTCCTGCCTCCCTGCGGAGTGGGGCGGCATAAGAGAATCCTAGAGAAATCAGGACATGATCTGACCATGACAACGGGGATAGTTCTAACTTTCCCCTCAGGTCACTTTGCCATTGCTCTGATAAGAAAACCAAATCCGGAGTGAGTCCACTGTCTCGAATCAGGTCCCGAATAATCTGTGACAGGCCCATGGCTGCCATGGTAGCCATGAACTCCTGAGCCGCTTCCGAGGCATGCCCCAAGGACGGCAAGTTAAAATCCCCCAGGACCATAAGCCTGGGGAACTCCACCGCCAACCCCAAGACAGCCTCCAGCAGCTCAGGCAAGGAGGTTGCTATGCAGCAGGGAGGCTGGTACAATAGCAACACTCCCAACTGTTCTCGGGCACCTAACTTGAAAAACGGTCTCACATCCGGATACTTGTGGAGCAAGGCCCCTGAAAGCCACCAAAGACTCTCTGATGATAACTGCCACCCCTCCTCCCCTACCCCGGTCTCTCGGCTGGTGCCACACCTGAAATCCGGCTGGGCACATCTCCGAGAGGCCCTCCCCCTGGGCCCAGCCAGGTCTCAGTAATTCAGGCCAGGTCAGCCCCTCTCTCCGTGATTAATTCACTTATGAGAGGGGCTTTGTTGTTTACTGACCTGGCGTTGAGTAGCAGCAGTCAAAAACCAGGGCCCTCAAGGATCTGTTGTCCAGAACCTAGGGTTGAACTCGGAGGACTGGAACGCGCCACCGGTACTAAACACCGGGGGCGCCTTCCCCGAAGATGGCCTGTCCTCCGGTTCCCATCACAATATCTCCTGCCCGTCACCACCTCGAGCGGATTGCCCACATTATAGTCCCCAGAGTTTCCTGATCCGGTCGCCTCCACTCCCGAATCCCTCGAAAACCTGGAACTAAGCAAGATATATTTTTTGGCTTTCAGAACATCTTAGAAGAAAAGATTTAGGAGGGTTTTGACAAGCTGGAACAATGGGCAAGATAAATTGCAGTAGAGGTAAATGTGAAGTACTAATTTGAGTAGGAAAAATCAAAGAATACAAGATGGAGGAGACCATATTGGGCAGCAGCACATGTGAAAAGGATTTGGTTGTCTTTTGGCCCCTGCAACTGCTATAGTACAGTAATGAATTCCTCACACAGAAGCAGATGCTATAGTGATACAGTAGATTCCTACCTGAAGCAGAGGATTGAACTAGAACAGCCTTTCTCAGCCTTTGACCCTGGAGGAACCCTTGAAATATTTTTCAGGCCTCGAGGAACCCCTGCCCATTCAGGCTCAAATATAGGCCAGAAGTTACAAAATTATTATATTCATTTCATGTGTAGGCCTGTATATATGCATTAACAGCGTTCTTAAACTGAAAATAAAGAATGAAACTTACCTCTTTAATGTGAAATTGCCTGAATTTGAAATAATTTTTTTAATAAATCGTGATCTCCCAGGGAACCCCTAGTGACCTCTTGCAGAACCCTAGGGTTCCATGGAACCCTGATTGAGAAATCCTGGACTAGATGGTCTCCAATGTCTCTTCCAAGTCTTATATTCTATGAAAGATATATAGATGCTTTTCAAATACTAATATTTTGCGGAGTCCTTGGTGCTCTCTGAGCGTTGTTGTTTTCTTGCAGACATTTCATTGCCAGACTAGGCAACATCTTCAGTGTGAAAAGGGAGTGGGACTTGCTCTGTTTATATACCATGACTTGTCCTGCTTGTGTTGGTGGAGGTGTTCTTCTACTCTTAGGAGTTCCTTGATTAGGCTCTTATTTGCTGCTTGGTTGATTGATTGAGTTAATAGTTCCTTGATTACGGTATATTGTGCTGTTTGATTGTTCCTCTGGTGCTAATCTTGGTGTTAATCTTTGCATATGTGGGTGTTGATTGCTGGCAAGGAGGTGTTCTGGTCTTCTGACTTTTCTATTGTCTCTTATGAATGGTATGTAAATGTTGTTTACCTCTATGTGTCTGTTGATGGCTGCTTTGTCTGAGTGCCAAGCTTTCAGGAATTCTCTAGCGTTTTTGGATTTGGCTTGGTTTAAGATGCTCACAAGGGGTGTGGTGGCTCAGCAGGTAAGACACCAGACACTAGCCCCAGCTCTTGCCAACCTAGCAATTCGAACGCATGCAAATGCAAGTAGATTAATGGGTACCACTTTGGTGGGTAGGTAACAGCGTTCCGCATGCATCATGCCGGCGACATGACCGTGGAAGCATCTTCGGACAACGCTGGCTCTTCGGCTAACAAATGGAGATGAGCACCGGCCCCTAGAGTCAGACATGACTGCACAAATGTGCGGGGGGAACCTTTACCATTTTTACTAAGATGCTCACAGTTTCCCAGTTGAAAGTATGGTTGAGTCTGTCCATGTGTTGTGAGATTAAGGATTTTTCATCGTGTCTTCTGACTGCTAGTTGGTGTTCGTGGATGCGCTCTGCTAGTCTTCTGCCCATCTGTCCTACATAGTGGCTGCTACAGTCCTTACACTGTATGTTGTAGATAACTCGTTTTTATTTCTTGGGCTACTGAGTCTTTTGGGTTACTTAAGATGTTCTGAAGGGTTTTGTTTGGTTCATGTGCTACGGTGATGCCATATGGTTGTAACAGTCTATTGGTAGTTTCTGAGATGTTTCTGATGTATGGCAGTGTTATTCTTTTCATAGCTTCTGTTGGTTGTGTTGTAGTGGGTTGGGTAGTCAGGCACTTTTTGATAAAGTTGCATGGGTATCCATTTATCTGGAAGATGCTGTATAGATTATGTTTCCTTTTTCTGGTGTTCTGGGTTGCTGCAGTGCATTAGCGCTTGTCTGAATAATGTTCTTACACAGCTTCTCTTGTGGGAGGTTGGGTTGTTGCTTTGGTAATGGAGCACTTGGTTAGTGTCGGTAGATTAATATTTTGCACAAAGCAAAAATAATTAAGATGGTACCAAGTATTTTAACTTAGGTATTCAGCTGAGAACATGCATTCATTGTAGCCAAATTGCTGGAAAATATTTGTTTAAGTAACCAGTAAGTTTTTGCTCTCCTTCACATGACTAGCCTCAACTACCTTTGCCTAACCAGCATCACAGGCAGTTATCAAGAATGTTTGGCTTACAAGCATTCAGTATGATGATGTTGACAAAATTGAAGAAGAACAAAGGTAAATGATGCTGAAAATAAGAATATTAAAAACACGGACATAGTTCTTTATATTTATAAAAAATGAACCTAAAACATAACCCATAAAAAATATCTATATATTTTAAAATCAACCATCCACAGAAAATTTCATATACCTATAAAATACTTCAGAACTGGAAAGGATGGATAGCATTGTCAAACTAAACTAGTTTGACTATTTTTTTTTCTGAAATGTTTTCTCTTTCTTGCAATCTTTTCTGCACAAATCACAACCAGATATGGTTGGGTAGCAGAAATTTCCTTCTCTTTTGACAGGTTCAAAGAGTTAATGGGGGGCGAGACTGGGGATGGACTTCTTTGCTAGGGTTATAAAGGTCTTGTAAGTAGTCAGAGAGGGACAGGTAGCCTGTTCTACTGTGGAAGGCAGGTCCAAGGTGTATAAGGATAACAAGGAAGCTGTCCTGTGTAGGTGCAGAAATAACACGCCGAGGCTTGGAATCTAGTCTCTAGTGTTTATTGCTTCCTACATACAGAATCCTGCTAAACTGATAGGGCTCGAAGAATCCCAGAGACATGAGTCCAATCTAGGGCAGAGCTTTCCGGAGGCGTTTGGGAAATAAGGCCAGGCCCTCCGAGCTTCCTGCTCGCTTCCCTCCCATGAGTAAGCTCCCCCCACCGCTCTCCTGTGTCTCCCTAACACCAGCAGACATCCCAACAGGGAAGACTCCTCTAGCTTTATGCCTACTTGCATCATTCTTGGCTATGATGTGGCTGCCAAGTTTTCTTAGCATACTTCTCTTTCATTTTAGCAGAGTTGCAGCAGATGGACAGAGAGAGCAGTAAGATGCACTCCCTCCATCCCACTCCCGCCAGAGATCATCCATAAGTGCGACCAATGCGGTCTCCGTCCCATGTCCTGGCCTGAAACCTGACTGAAAGGGGTCTAGATAATCCGTTTCCTCCAGAATCCTCTGAAGTTGCAATGCCACCACTTTCTCAACCACCTTTCCCAAAAAGGGAAGGTGGGAGACCGGACGAAAATTGTTCAAAATAGTAGGGTCCAGGGATGGTTTCTTGAGGAGGGGGTGTACCAGCGCTTCCTTAAAGGTCGCTGGAAACACCCCCTCACCCAAGGATGTATTAACCATCGCCTGGACCCAACCACACGTCACCTCCCGGGCCGATTTTATTAGCCAGGAGGGGCAGGGGTCTAGCTGACAAGTGTCTAGCTGACAAGGGGTCTAGCTGACAATTTACAGTCTGAAGGATTCTGTCCACTTCCTCAGGTCCAACAGGTTCAAACCGTTCCCAGATAACAGGGTAAGTACGTTCCTCTGGCATCTCCCCAGACTGTGCTTCACGCTTAGAGTCTTACTTAGAATGAATCTGAGCAATTTTCTCCTGCAGATGCTCTGAAAACTCCTCCGAATGGCCCTGCAAATGGGTCACTGATTGCATTCGACCCAGAAGCGATCTAGTAACCTTAAACAGAGCCGTCGGGTGGCATTCTGCAGAGGCAATAAGAGTGGATAAATATTTACGTTTCGCTGCTCTTACTGCCACAAGGTAGGCCTTAACAGCGGCTCTAACTTGTGTTCGGTCAGATTCAGTCTTTGTCTTTCTCCAGCGGTGCTCCAGACGTCTCTTGACCTGCTTCAAAACCCTCAACTCCTCCGTGAACCACGGGGAGTGACGGGCTGAACGTGGCAAGAGAGGTCGCACAGGCGCGATCCTGTCCAAGGCCCCGGCCGCTTGACCGTGCAGCAGATCCTCGGATAAAACCCCCAGCTCCCTCTGAAACCCCATAGGGTCCATAAGTCGCCGGGGGCAGACCAATCGAAAGGGTCCTGCCTCCCTGCGGAGTGAAGTGGCACAAGAGAATCTCAGGGTTACCAGGGCGTGGTCTGACCATGACAATGGGGACAGATCTAACTCTCCCCTCAGATCACACTGCCACTGCTCAGACAAGAAAACCAAGTCCGGGGTGAGACCACTGTCTCGAGTCAGGTCTTGAATTATTTGGGACAGGCCCATGGCTGCCACGGTAGCCATGAACTCCCGAGCTGCCTCCGAGGCACGCCCCAGGGATGGCAAATTGAAGTCCCCCAGAACCATAAGCCTGGGGAACTCCACCGCCAACCCCGAGATGGCCTCGAGCAGCTCAGGCAGGGAGGTTGCTACGCAGCAGGGAGGCTGGTACAGTAGCACCACTCCCAACTGTTCTCAGGAGCCCAACTTGAAAAACAGGGTCTCACAACCAGCTACTTGCAGAGCAGAGCCCCTGTGAGCCACTAGAGATTCTCGGATGACAACCACCACCCCTCCTCCCCTGCCCTGGTGTCTTGGCTGGTGCCACACCTGAAACCCGGCTGGGCACATTTCCGAGAGGGCTATTCCCCCCTCTGGGCCCAGCCAGGTCTCGGTGATACAAGCCAGGTCTGCCCCCTCTTCTGTGATCGTCACCTATAAGGGGGGCCTTGTTGTTCACTGACCTGGCATTAAGCAGCAGCAGCCGGAGACCGGAGCCCACGAGGATCTGTCGTCCAGGGCCTGGGTTTGAACACGGAGGGCCGGAACACACCACTGGCACCAAACACCGGAGGCGTCTTCCCCGAGAATGGCCTGCCCTCCGGTTCCCATCATAACGTCCCCGACCCATCACCAATTCGATCGAATAGCCCGCCTTATTCATAATGGTCTAGCTGCTAAAATGTTCCTGTTTGCTTTTGTTTCCGTTCTGCTCTATGCTGATACATTTCTGTTTCTTTCTTCTGTTTTGTTCCACCTCAGAATAAGAATCTTCTTCATTTCTTCTTTGGAAGAAATCAGTTGTTCTACAGAAATTCTATGGGAAGAATTCTATGGTCCGTGCCAGAACCATGGGACAAATGTCTGTTGTGGTTCTCTAATCATAATCACTTGAACTCCAAACCAGAAACAGCCATTCACTCTGTGGTTCAGCCTCTATTTCCAGAACAGTGACCCATCTAAGGGATGAAACCCATTTATTTTCCCCCTCTACTTTCATATTTGGCTATCAAAAAAGCTTGGACTGATAAAGGCAATAAAATCTATGTGGTACAGTAGACCAGAGCAGTTGCATAAATCAGATAGATGGTAAAAATAGTAGTGGAGAGGGGAATATCCAGACTTTTCTTCCCTTCATATGCCTTTTGTCACACTTCCTGTCTGAGATGGAAAGAAGGTTCACATCATTCCATTGTTTGGAATTCTATGGATAATAAGATAAATTCCTTCCATGCTTTCTATTCAATTCCAGGTGAAACTTCAGTTTTCTGAGGAGCAAGCTCTCCCAGCTTCAAAAGTCAGGCTTCATATTAAAGCTGCTGATAGCTCTTACTGTGCCCTGCGAGCTGTGGATCTGTGCCTTTCTGCTGGAACCAAGGGCATTCTTGGGGTCCCCGGAGCCTGCCCTTTCGAAGGCGGTACTGTCTGAGCCAGCACCAGTCAGAAAATTCTACGTTTGCCATACAGTTGGAAAAGACTGGAGGATGTTGCCTGCTTTCCTGGTAGGCTGGGGCATGAAGAGGATCACATTATATATTCCTGCCTTTGAAAAATGGTCAGTGGCCTGTATTCACGTTGGAACAAAGTGAGGGTTGCCCTCTTCCTCCTCTGTCATCATCAACCTCCTCCTCCCAATTTTTCTGTCATGCTCAACTTTTATATTCCTCCTATCCCGCCCCCCCCCCGCCCCCCAGGCATCCTAAACCTCCTCTTGCTGTACTTTTTAACTTCTGTTTCCCCTCTTCCACTTGATCTCTTGTTTTTTGTTTTTCCTTTATGCTCCCCTGGAAAACCTCCTGTCTTCCTAATCTTTTCCCACAAAAACCTCTTTGCAATAAACTCTAACTTTGTAAGGGTTAGGGTAAGGCTGATATGGTATTTTAATTTATTTGGTTTACCATGTCTTTTGTCGCTACTGTAAACTATTAATGATTACATGTTTTTATTACTTTTCTTATATGTTATGTGACCCTTTTTAATCATAGCTGCATATAGGTTGCTGATGTTAATTAACAAGTTTTTTAATGTTACTAATGAATTTTTAGACAAGGGCCATAAGGTTTCTATTTGTTTTTATTGAATTTTTTTGATGGTTTTGTGAAGTTTTATTGTACTGATATTGGAAGCCACCTCAGAGGAGTTAATAAAAGTGGAAGTAGTCTAATTATGATAATAGTACTGTATAAGAGCATCTTTCTTTATTTTGAAGAATACAGGTATAAAGTTTGTAACCAATTCTTGGATACAACAACCAGTTTTATGTTCAAGCAGACGCTTTCCATCTTCAGTCTCTCTTGAAACAGTTGGACGCTTACCTGCAACTACAGCTGGTCCTTCCTTTGCAGGTAAATTGAGGCTACAAGGAATTACTGTCCTGCAGAAGAGGAGGAAAACAAGACTACAGCAGCAGTCAGGGAAAAGAAGAGTACTGCTGTATTATATGGGCACAGAAGAGAATTGTCACAGGGAGAGAAAAATATTATATGCCTTGATTCCTCTCTAATACTGTAATGGGAAAGTTGGCTCAAAGTTTTAATTTGAGTGTAGTAAGAGAAACCAACATTTAAGCTACTCTCTTACCTGGCAGTTAGTGCCACAGAACACAGTCAGGCTACTTGGTTGGTATATTGAGGGTAGCAATTTAATGAAGTTTTCTTTAAATCTGAATAATAACAGTAATAATTAATTCCAGGCTAATCATACATTGGACTGCCTTCTCTCATAAAACTCCAGATTTCTTAGACACCATGGGAACCATGAGCTTTTTCTCCAGGACTTTTGTAGCTTTGGACTAAAGAAGCTCCTTGGATAAGGAGCGAAACGTTTCCACTGAGAAAATAGAAATCCAGTTGACATGATTCAAGCTACAGACTGTTCCACCTGGATGACTGAGAACCTTCATCGACATTTTGTAGCTTAGAAATCATTTCCCAAAGTATATTTTAGATTTATTTATTTGTTGCTGATTCCTGATGTTCTTTTTAGTACCTTTTGATTTCTGAAATTCAGAGATGACTTCGGCTAGAAAAATTACTACTCTTGATTACTTAATAGAGCCAACTAATGCTGTTGCTGATTTGAAGATAGAGCCAGTGTGATGTTGGACTGTGATTAAAGTGTTGGATTGGGGCTGGAAAAATACAGATTCCAGCCCCCCTGTTTGGCTTAGTGCCAGTCACTTTCTCTTAGCCTAACCAACCGTACCAGGTTATTCTGGTGAGGGTAAAGTAAAGTATATAAGGTGCCTTGAACTTCTTAGAGAAAAGATAGGGTATAACTGTAATAAATAAAATAGAGTAGAGTAGATTAGATCTTGATTTGAGCAGAGCAATAGTTAGCATGCCAGTGGCAGAATCATAGAGTTGGAATTGACCTCAGAGGTAATTTAGTCCAACCCCCTGCTTGGATCTGTTAAAGCATTTTGGGCAGATGGCTGTATAACCTCTGTTTGAAGACCTCCAGTGAACATGCCACTTTACGAGGCAACCTATTCTGCTGGTTGACAGGTCTTACCATCAGGAAATTTCTCCAACTATCAAATCCAGATATTTAAACAGAGGCTGGATGGCCACTTGCTGAGGACTGTAGGAGTGGATTCCTGCACTGGGAGGGGTTATACTCAATTATCTCTGTGGTCTCTTCCAAACTTTACATGTAGTCATTGATTGTATGATTCATAAGAAAGCATTGTGCTCTTGTACCAGTAACAACCTATTGATCTTGAAGAGCAACAAAGATGATAAGGGGTCTGGAGGCTAAATCCTATGAAGAACAGCTGAAGGAACTAGGTATGTTTAGCTTAACGAAGAGGAGAGGGGAGGGGAGACATAGCAGTCTTCCAATACTTGAAGGGCCGCCACAGGGAAGAGGGTGTCAGTCTATTCTCCATAGCACCTGAGGTTAGGACAAGAAGCAATGGGTGGAAGCTCTTCAGAGGGAGATCCAACCTGGAAGTAAGGAGGAATTTCCTGACAGTGAGAACTATTAAGCAGTGGAACAGCTTTGCCTCCTGGAGTTGTGGGTGCTCCATCGCTGGAGATTTCCAAGAAAATATTAGACAACCATTTGTCCAAGATTGTATGAGGATTCCTGCCTTGGGCAGGAGGTTGGACTAGAAGACCTCCAAGGTCCCTTCCAACCCTATGATTCTATTATTCTGTTATCTCCACTAACTCCATATATACCTGCTCATTGCTCAGTGAGACTATAATTAAACGAGGCTTTGTCTATGAAGAGAGTGACAGCCCTGTGTCACTCCCTCCCTTGCAACTTCCTTACAGGTGGCCAGTGGCCATTATGCCAAACAATATCTTCCTCCTCTGTTGGATTACAGAGTGTTGACTGGCAATCCAAATGGGTTAGGAGTAGGAAGGCAGTCGAGAAAAAAAGAAGTGTCTCCCCACAGAACAAATAACTATACCATAGATAGGAGCTGTAGCTTGAATCATGTCAACTGGATTTCTATTTTCTTAGTGGAAACGTTTCGCTCCTTATCCAAGGAGCTTCTTCAGTCTGTTTCCTGCCATTTTGCAAATCCACATAATTTAATACATTTTTCTCTTTTTTTAGAACCTGTTCCTCCTCCACCACCAAGTCCTGGAGATGTAATTGGAGATCATGTTATTGTCGAAACTATTCGAAAGTTGATGCCAGAAACTTGGATTTGGGACATTATTCCTGTCAAGTGAGCTGCTGATAATCATGCCTTTTTAGAAGAAGCTAATACCTGCAGATTCTGTAGAGCACAATGAATGTCTGCTTGCTACTTTCTTGGGATAGTTTCACGTCATGAGGAGCATTCACTTCTGCAATACCATTTTGGGGCGGGGAGGGAGGGGTCACGTGCCAGCAGTGGGTGAGACCAAAGCTGCATTCCCTGTCTCCCCCTTCTCCCCCTTCCCTCAGCCTTTTTCTCCTGTTCATCTTCAGCACAGTGCAGAACCACAGTGAAGTAAAGGTGTCAGAAAAGATCCACGTCTACTCATCTCCTCTTCTGTAGCTCCCTTTCCCCTATTTTCTAGCTGTTTTTCCACCTCTCAGTTGTAGGAGCAAAGGGATGAGAGGATGTGGGGAAAGGGACAGAAACCAGGGCTGAAGCAAGTTGCTAAGGAGAAGCGGGCAAGCTGGGGGGGAGGGTTGGCAAGAGGCCTCGAGCCCTTAGCCCAGAGCGAGTTCCTACTTCCTTTCCTGCCGGAGTTCTCTAAAGTGATCCCACTGGCACGTAGCTTCCCACAGCAGTGGCGAGTCTTCCAGCTAACGTGGGTTATTTTTAATTTTTGCCTAAAGCATTCAATCACTTTGAAATGGTTAAAAGCCATTTGAAAGGGCTAGAAACCGAACAAAACAATCTGCATGTCTCTCATTGACCAAGTTAAGAGTATGTTACTTTTGGAGGTAATCTTAGTCTTTGGATTCATATCATAATCTGGAAAAAATCTGTTTCATGTAAAGCATAAAAGACTTTCTATGGGCCTTTTTGTCAATCTCTGCACAGGTTTGCGTCTCTTCCTCTGCAACCCTAAAGTAGGTGTTGGATTGTAAACATATTTTATATCTTGAAATGAATATCTAGTCATGCCAGGAAATCAAGGTCCTCACATCAGATCTCCTTTGTATAGTTTAAATATCTCAAAGACAACATTCTTGAGGAGGCTGGGACTCACCAAGAATGTGTGAATGTGCGAATTGTCCTTGCATACTACACACTGCCCTTCCTGCCTCAATGACCCTTGTAGAAGGTGATAAGTTGTCTTGTCCTTGCATAAGGAATGTATATGACCTGACCCAATACTTCTCTTCCTGCCCGGATGGGAAGATGAGAGTGGGCGTCTTGATCAAGGTAATTGACCTGATTGGGTAGAAAGGAGGTACCATCCCAACGTGGGTTTTGGGGTATGATTGGGTAGAAAGGAGGTGCCATCCCAACGTGGGTCTGTGAGTAATCTAGGGTATATAATGTGCTGTAGGAAGGGGGTCCTGCGTGATCGCCCACCTAACAGCCTGCTGCTTTGTCTTTGCTCTTGGGTGAATAAAACTCCTAACTTCATGCAATTGGTCAGTTTCTTTACTCCCGGCTCAGGAACGAACTTGGTAAGATTTTCTTCTAACATAGGATTGCAGTGTTGCAGTTCCAAGGATCATTGTTGCTGATATGCATCTAGCTCCTTTTATTCCCAATTTCTTTTAGCTAAAGGGAACAATGGCTTCTGTTTTGCTCCAAGCAAGCAGAAAAGCTATGGAGCAGGAAGCACAAAATGAAAATGTCAGTAGTAATAGTGTATACCTTTTTTGTATTGGGCTGATCAGATAAGGGAAATGCTGACTCACCGGAAGTGACGTCATAGTCCCTCCCCCCCCTCCCATGATCCTCTGCGTGTTAGCCACCCCTCCCATCATGCAATGCGTGTTTTGCCGGAAGTGACGTGTCAGCCACCCCTCCCTGGACCAGCCACATGTTTTGCCGGAAGTGGAGTGTGCCCCACCCCCACCCGCGTGCTAACCCAAGGCATGCCCAGGCATGCCCATGACCACATGTCTGTGAGGGAAGGGGTGGTTGCCTCAACTCCACACTGCCTGTGTTTAAAGCCTTATCAGTTTCTAAGCAGAAGAAAGAGAAAAGCGGGGGGGGGGGGAATGCTTTTTCAAAAGGGGAAAAAGTTTTTCTTTCCTTAAGCCTGGCTGCAGGAGTTAAAATGCCACGGCTGGCATAGATGGCCAGGCCTGATTAGGAGGGAAGCATTTTTTAAAAGCAGGGTTTTCTTCTTCTCCACACATGCCAAACTGTTTTTAAAAGCCCAGGGGTAGGCAGCTTTCCTTTTCCCTAAGCAGGCAGTCACCCTGAAGGAAAATGTTTATAAGCATTTCTAATGCAGCAGTAAACAAGGAAGGGTCTAAACAAGGTTTAACATAAGTAAACACCGGGGTCTTTGTACTCACATGGGGATCTGGAGGTGTTAGGCAGACATAATAGCCAGTTCTTAAGAGGAAAACTTTTTTTAAAAGCCGAGGTTTCTCCTGCACACAGTCACACCCGGTAGCACGGGCAGCTTGACTGACAGGAAGTCGCATGCAACAGCAAAGGCCTGAGGGGAAGGGGCAGCCCCCCCCCCCTCCAGCCAGCTCCTAGATCTCATTGGAGTAGCCAATGTCCAGCTCGCTGGCTGATAGCAGAAACTGCTGGCAGCAGGAGTTGAAATGGCATTTTTAGCCTCAAAAATGAGCCTGCACACCTGGCCTAGATTTACAGTTCTGAATGTGGAAAATTAGGCTTTAAAATTGTTTTGCCGGTCTAAGGCCTGTCTTGAAAGCCATACACAGATGGCATTGGAAGGGAAAGTTGACTGTAAGAATAAGGTATATTGTGAAAAGTGTGGCCTTTATGTCTTCACTCCCCACACAAAATGCAAGAAAACAAAGTGTGGTCAGTGCTCTGAGAAGGTTGACAGCTTGGAAGGGCATTTATGCTTTCTGAAGCCCTTGGAGCGCCCGCAAATTGATGAAAGATACATCATTTATGATTTTGAATGTTGTCAAGAGACGGGCGTGCATATACCAAATTACGTGTATGCCACAGATATGCTGGAGGAAGGTGATGGCAAAGAGGCTGTGAGTTGGGGCTGTCATGGCGTTAGCTGCCTGGAGCAATTTGTGAAGAAGTTTATAAATCACAAGTTTAAAAGGTGTACCTTTATCGCTCACAATTCCAAAGGTTATGACGGGTACCTGGTGCTGAGACAGCTGATACGGGAAAAAGTGCGTGTTGAATTGATCAGTCAAGGGGGTAAGCTGCTGTGTATTCTCCTACCGGATTATAAGATTCGGTTTATTGACAGCCTCTCCTTTTTGCCCCTTAAATTAAGCAAGCTACCGAAAGCTATGGGTTTTCGGGGCAACAAGGGGTATTTCCCCCATTTGTTCAACACAATGGACAATCAAGACTATGTGGGGCCGCTCCCTGAAGCCAAGTATTACAGTCCAGAAACCATGATGCCCGGGGAGAGAGAAGAATTCCTGAAATGGCACGCAGATAATGCAGGCACGGTGTTTAAGCTAAAGAAGGCCCTGGCTTACTACTGCAGACAAGATGTGGAGATTCTGAGGGAGGCCTGTATTCGATTCAGGGACCAAGTCATGAAAATGACAGAACGCGAGTGCCTCAGAGATGGCGGGGGAGAGATTGTTGAGGAGATAGAGATCCGTTGCATTGACCCCTTCCAGTATATTACACTGGCCTCTGTCTCCATGGCCCAGTACCTGTTCATGTATTTGAAGAGGAATACCATTGCGTTAGCCCCTTTGGACAGTTATCACAAGACACAGAAAAGGTACTCAGCACCAGCGATTCAATGGCTGTTGCATATAGAGCACACTGAGAATCTCAATATCCAGCATGCTCTGAAGGGTGGTGAAAAGCAAGTAGGCAAATATTTTTTGGACGGTTTTGCTGTCATAAACGGGGTCCCCACTGCTTTTGAATTTCACGGCTGTTTTTTTCACGGCTGTCCTGTCTGCTACTCTGAAAAAGACTTCAACAAATTACTTGATTCAACATACGGGGGTCTGCACAATCGTACCAGGATTAAAGAAGAGTACCTCAGGGACCAGGGGTATGCCATACGTAGCATCTGGGAACACGAATGGCGGGACATGCTGGAGAACGACCCCGCTTTGAAGCAGTTTCTAATGGAGAACAAGCTCCCAACCCCTTTGAACCCCCGAGATGCATTTTTTGGGGGTAGAACAAATGCCACATGCCTGTACTACAAGCCAAAAGCTGGGGAGCAAATCTTATATTACGATTTCACCAGTTTGTACCCCTTTGTGAACAAGAACAAGGAGTACCCGATTGGACACCCCCAAATCATCTATCAAAACTTTGGGGACATAAAGCAGTATTTCAGGCTTGCCAAAGTCAAAGTGTACCCACCAAGGAACCTCTATTTCCCAGTCCTACCCCACAAATCAGGGGGCAAATTAATGTTTAGCCTGTGTGCAACCTGCACAGAAAGTCTGCAAACCGCCCCCTGTCAACACAGTGATGAAGAAAGGGCTCTGACGGGGACATGGTGTACTGTTGAATTGAATGTGGCTATAGAAAAGGGTTACAGAATTGCTGAGATCTATGAGATCTGGCATTTTGAAAGAACATCAGTCACATTATTTTCAGGGTATATGAACACCCATCTCAGACAGAAGCAGGAGGCCAGCGGTTACCCGTCCTGGTGCAAAACAGAACAGGATAAAGATAAATATATTCAGGAGTATGAAAAGATGGAAGGTGTCCGCTTACGGCGTGAGCATATCGAAGTAAATCCTGCTAAAAGGCAGATTGCCAAACTCTTTTTAAACTCTCTGTGGGGCAAGTTTGGTCAGAACACCAACCACCTGACCACATCAGTGGTGACAAAACCTGAGGAATTATTCAAATATCTTTTTGTGCCCTATTATGATGTTTCCTCATGCGAGTTTGTGGATACAGAGACAGCCGTTGTGACGTGGAAAATGGCCAAGAACCAACCCACCAAAGCCACATGTACTAACATATTCATTGCCAGTTTTACAACGGCTTATGCCCGGCTGGAATTATACAGGCTACTGGATGGATTGGGAGATAGATGCCTGTACCATGACACTGATTCAGTCATTTTTATAAGTAGACAGGGGGCGTGGACACCACCTTTGGGTGACTATTTAGGGCAGCTGACAAGCGAGATCCCACCAAACACCTCAATCACAGAGTTTGTGGCAGCCGGACCCAAAACATATGGATACGCCTTGTCCAGCGGAGAAGCGGTGCTAAAGGTGAAGGGTATTACGCTAAACAGTGGCAATGCTGAAAAGGTTAATTTTGACAGCTTGAAAGCACTGGTGGATGATTACTGCCTGACCGGCCCAGAGAGAAAGAAATCGATCAAAGTGGAACAGACGGGTATTTTTAGGGTTAAGAGACATTGGGCCCTAGAAACAAGAGTCCTCAGGAAAACCCTGAAGGTCGTCTATAATAAAAGGGCTCTAAAGAGCGAGGATTACTGCACACTGCCGTACGGCTATTGAACATTATGGAAAACCTTGTACAGTTTGTACACCCTTTCTCTTGCATTATAAGCGGGCCGTCCAATTCTGGCAAATCTTTTTTTATCAAGCAAATGTTAGAGCATGGTACCTCTGTGATGTCTCAAATGCCACAAAATATTGTATGGTTTTATAGCTGCTGGCAACCTCTGTACAAAGAACTGCTTAATAAATTCCCTTATATTAAGTTTATGGAGGGCCTCCCGTCTTCCTTTGAAGATGATGATTTGTTTCCACCAAACCAAACCAATTTAGCTGTGGTAGACGACCTCATGGCTTCAGCCGGCGACAGCGATCAAATAGAGAAGGCTTTTACACAGTACGTTCACCACAGAAACCTGAGCATTATTCTCATACTTCAAAACCTGTTTTTTCAAGGTAAGAAGATGAGAACAATAGCTCTGAATTCCAAATATTTGGTTTTATTCCGCAGCCCTCGTGATCAGTTGCAAATTGTCACACTGGGCCGCCAGATGTACCCCACTAACACCCAGTATTTTTTAGAAGTGTTCCAAGATGCCACTCACAAACCGCACGGGTACCTTTTGGTAGATTTGGCAGCCAGCACCCCAGAAACCTACCGGTTGAGAACAGGCCTCTTTCCCCCTGATTGGCCTGCTGTTTACACTATGAAAAAGAAGAGTAAAAAGCATTAGCCTGAATGCCTTAGCACTAGTTCATTCAGGATGTCAGAGAGGGTGCTCAGAAATTTGGCGGTTTTAAAAATCTTAGTAAGGGCTGGGCCAAAACAGAGAAAGGCCATCTTATGCAAGGCTAATAACGATCTGGTGGGGGCAATAGCAGAAATAGCCCTGAACACCTTAAAAGGAAACCTCCCTTTGAAGCCTTCACAATACCGAACTTTAAAGAGGAAGAAAGGTGTCATCAAAAAACTGAGCGATAGAAAGGTATCCCTCAAAAAGAAGAAGCAGGTCATTCGCCAGTCGGGCGGTTTCGTTGGTTCACTGCTGGGGGCTGCTATACCGTTGTTGGCTAACCTGATAGCCGGATAAGCCATGGACTATGCTGAGAAAATGTTTCTGGTGCCACGTCACCAGATGGGGCAACTACAGGGCAGGGCTCCTACTATTGGGACTGTGGCTGCTAATCGGCTGGATGTTGAGATGCGCTCCGTTCTTCAGAGAGCTGATTTGGGCGAGGAGGAAAAGATTAAGCTCTACAATTCTGTGCTGCAGAGGTTTCTACGACTGACCAGACAAAACGAGTCTGAAAAAGACAGACTGAATCTCATTTACCCCTCAGAAGAGACTCATCAACCCCAAGGCTTGCCAGAACAGCCTCCACATGCCGCTCTGCAGGACGCCGCCATGACTGAGATCCTAAGTGGCGTCAGCTCCCGGTATAGGAAAAATGCAGAACTTTTGCTAAAAAAAATGAAACAGCACCAGGACATATCATCCTGGGATACACGTGGAACGTTTTTATACAGGGGCATGCCTGTTCCCGGTACTAACATTTTAGACCTGGTGAAAGGCGCCTCGCAACATCGCTCCCTTACTGAGAAGCGGAAACCTAAAGGCTGGGATGAATTTATGACTGCTATGGCCGAGGTGAATGTCCCTACCTCTGTGTTGGGTTCTACGGCTGTTAAAGAGCAGTTAGAAATGTTGAAAGACTCTCTGGTTATTAAGGGGGAGGCTGCTACTAGCCCTGACTCTGTTATGACTGCCCCTTTTGGAACTCAGAAGCCCCTGTTTGCTGTCTCGCCCTCTGGACCCCTGATGGTAAAGCCTAGAAGCAGTATCAGGCTTGGTAACTGGCTCAATTTGTAAAACGTATGCTTTTCAACCTGTTGGCCATGCAATGTTGTATGTACAGCTTGTAAAATGAATAAAAACACAGTGAAAGAAGTAAAACGTTTAAGTCTTTTTCTTTATTTTGCAGTAAGGCATACATGTCTGCATGCACTGGTGATGGTTACAGGCTCCAATCCCCCTCCCCACCTTTATACATTTTACAAACAGCTTTACCATTTGATCATTTTTAACAGCATCATCGGAGTACATCTTTAAAATATTTCCATAGTCCATGCCTTTAGACTGGTTCAGTAGAAAAAACACGCAGTGATGCCCACATGTTACAGCGCTGGGGTGTTGCAGTTGAAGTTGGTGAAATGTGTACTTCTTAGCTTGCCGCTCTAAGAATATCGCTATGGCTCCAGGAAAGTCAGGGCTGTCTGGAGGCCTTCCATAAGAGTCAAAAAATTCACCATAGCCGGGAGATGGGAAGTAGGCAGCCAGCCAGTGCTCGCCAGGTAGAGTTTGAGGATGAGTGTTTACAATTACGCCGAAAGGTCTTTTGGAGATTTGCCTCTTGGGTAGCAGATCACAGGGGTAGACCCCTAGAAAGTCGGGATTTCCAGAGAACAGCCGGAGGAGCTGCAGGGTGTCCATCCTCACATATAATCAAAAAGCACGTTCCTGGTGTGGCTTATTTCAATTAGGTTTTCAAAGATTGCATAGAGAATCATATTGACGGTATTGGGGAGAGGTAGTGCAAATCTAATTTCCGCTCTGAGGTTGCCATTCCGGATCAAAGAATAGTGCTCCGAGCACCCCTGGTCAGGACTCAGGTCGAAACAATATAAATTATATCCGTGACTAAACTCTTCACGGCTGATTAGGAGAGGTCTGTCTTTCATGCCTTTGCCTGAAACTTGTACCATCTGCATGTATTCTCTCACAAAAACACCGCGAGCATAATCAGGCTGAAGAGGTTTGGTGGGGACCTGTTCGCCGTCGCAATACAGGGCACAAAAATTAACATTGCAGTGCTGAAAATTGAATGGGTTTCTTTCGTAATCTCCACTGAAAGAGGCATTGTCCACAAATCCAATCACTAGCTGTTTAGGTAGCTGGCCCAGAAATAGGTTTTCCTGATTACACACAAGGCTGCCTGCAGGAATGCTGTAAACCTTCATCCCCACACGATCAATGGGATATTTGGCGTTGGAGGAGAGCAAGGCTTCTGCGTGGCCCAGCCGTACGCCTGCTGCTACTTTTACACGCTTTACAAAGAGAGACGCCGACAGGAGCTGCACTTTGTAATTCTCATTGCCATCCCTCATTAGGCAAAATTCGTTTCTGCTTCTTGTGAGTTTGACTTTCACATCAACCCCATTAATTAGCAGTTTGTCTTGAAAAAACAGATCGCTGTGCAAAGGCCCAAGCAGGTCCCATTTACGACTCCTGGCTGTATGTGCCGCTCTCGCTCTGAAACCAGCGTTGCCCGCGGCTGCCAGCACAGTGCTCTCCATAAGCGCTGATTCATCTTTGTAAAAACCCCCAGCTGTAAATTGGGTTCCCAGAGCGTCAGCCCCAAAGTTCAGAATCAGCTCAATCATGGCCCGGTAAGAATAGCAGTGGTGGCTCTGTGTTACGAGCCGGTCTCCCAGGGTAACATCCAGCTGATTAAACAGCGAAGCTATAGGATAGTTGGTCAGGGCCACCCTTGCACCATCATCAATATCTGTGCCATCAGCCTTTACAATCTTGCAACTCACATACAACAGGGTGTTATTTAGATCTGTGTAATGCTCACCGTGTCCTGTGATAAAAAATTCCAGGGGCGCATTGGGCGTTAGCGCTGATAAAGGAGGGATCTCGACATACGTGCTATTTTCAATACTGGTTTGAGTAGGTGACAGTTGAAAAAGGTCCAGTTCTGATTTAACACACTCCTGCGATGCCTCGTGGATAAAAGCCATTTTGTATTAGAATATGTCCTGGCTGTCACAGCGCTTCCTCTTCTGAGCACGTTTCCTCTTTGTATGATGGCGCTTTCTCACATTCTTTCTCTTTTTAGAGGGAATAGGCGGTCCCAAGGCGTAATTCTTTCTGGCCACGACCAAGCCCGAGCCCTCTTGGCCGCCCCCTACAACACGGGATACAAGCTGCCCTGCCATATCTCTGACAATATTCTTAGCTGCAGATTTCACGTGGGGTTTAACGATTTCTAACCCTTTCCTCAGAAGAGGCATTGCTTTTCGAAAAAGTCCACGGAACAAACCGCCTAGGCCTGTCCCATACATGACGGGTGTTCCCCGGAACCCCGCAAGACCGGCTCCGGCTTGGGCCCTGTAATAGGCCACGTAGTCTTGAGGACTCCCGTACTCCTTGATCACAACCATCCTTCACTTTTCTGAGGCCTGAAATGAAGCTTGACGACAACCTTCCCGTGGTTAAAACGGATGTGTTTGTTTTGATCTGTTTTGATCTCTACAGTAATTGTGCTGATGCCGTGCTTGCTGACTGGAACATAATGGGGCTGGTCATAGGTTACCGTGATGATGTCGTTGTCTTGCCCCCGCACAGGCACGCAGCGCAGTAACGGCACATAGAAGTCACCCACTATCTGCGGCTCCACAATGTCTGTATAAATAAATATGGTACTGAATCCTCCTGTCACATCGGCCGCAAAGGGGAATTTTTTGAAGCGGGCTTGGGGCTTCAAACCTAATATGTTCGCTAGTTCATCACTAGCTAGTATGCTAAACGCCCCATCTCCTTTAAATTTAATTTTTCGAGCAACTGGGTCGTATCGCAGGGTCGCCATTGGCGGATTCTCAGCGTCTGTCATAAGCTTGTTCATATTTTCTAATACCTGCTGGATGCTGGTATAGTATCCATTTCTCAAAGAAAACTCCCACTTCTTTTTTTCGTTAGCAATTTCAAAATATCCACCTGTGGTTAGCGTGTTCCAGCTGTGTGGGTACTGTATCTCCACCAGCCCCACTTCCCATGACCCCGGCAGGTCCAGAGCTCTTGCTAGTTGAACAGTAAAATTGGAACTTTTGTTTTTGGGGAAGGCTGTTGCCGATGCGTTGCTGGGGAGGGTGATATAAAAGCCAGCCATGTCAAAGGTCTTGTACTTCAGCCTCTTTTACCCAACTGTTGAACTTGTCTGGCCAGCCGACCCATTTGACTAGAACCTCTCTATATTTTCCCCGCCCTCTTTTTTTGATCACTTTTTCAATTCTGTATACACGTTGTTGATCATCAGGAACCTTTTGGAGCTCCTCAGGGTAAAAAGTGCCCTTTACTGGCTCGTCTGTGTAATCTTTTAATCTATACACCCCTCTTTCCCCTCTTGTTAACAGTTCTTTGATGATGAATATTTCATCCGTGTAGGTTTGCTGGTAGCCCTTTTCAAATTTTCCCTTCAGTCTGGATATCCTGACGTGATCCCCCACCTTAAGATGTTTTTCCTTTCTTTTACTTTTTAAAATATCTCCATACAGTCTTAACCATACAACCCTTTCATTAGACAAATTTACAGTGCTAGGAGCAGTCCGGATGCTACGGTGGTACGTGTCATTGTAACCTTGAAGAACGGCTGCCAAGATGTCTATGTACCGGTGGGTGTTTCTAGCTGTGAAGTATCTCCAGAGTTTATTTTTTAGGGTCCGATTAAACCTCTCTATAACGGCAGCTTTAGTCTCACTATGAGTGACAAAATGCTGAATACCATAACGTGCTAAAAGTTTCTTCAGAGGCGTATTTAAGAACTCTTTGCCGGCATCTGTCTGTATTTTTCGGGGTGCCCGGCCTGTTTCAAAGATATTCTGGAAGGCGGCAGCAACCTCGCTCCCCGACTTATCAGTCAGAGGGTATGCCCATGCATATTTAGACAACACATCAATGACTGTTAAGATGAACTTTTTTCCATGGTTTTCCTTAGAAAATTTGGACACGTCTATGAGATCGGCCTGCCATTGCTGATCTATACCCGACACCACTGTTTTATTTCGAGGGAAATTAATTCTTGCCGGTTTATGAAGCGCATAAGCATCTTGTCCTGACAACCATGTCTTGACTTGCTTCATGGACAGGTTTTTATCATGTTTTCTTCCCTCCTGAAAAAGTGGGTTTACCCCAGCATAGCTCCCTACCCTACCCGGTGTGTAATAGATCTCCTTTAGAATATTTTCATACCTCATTATGACGAAGGGTCTGTGGCAAAATGATCACACTTTGTCTTTAATACAATGCTTTATTGGTGATACAGCTTTGAGAGAGGTTGTCTAGGGATCCGGAAACATATCCCTCATCATCATCATCATCATCATCAGAAGAAGAAGAAGAAGAAGATAAAGAGCCATAAAACCCTGATTCTTCTGTACCCTCCCAACAGCGCCCTTTGCCACATTCAAACAGGTCTTCGCATAATTTACAGGTGTTGTCATGTTCAGGAGCAGATAAATCGTCAGAAGATGTGCGGCCGCCGGTATACGATACGGCCCTCCTTCGGTATCTTTGCTTTCTAGGACTTGGTAACTCAGGTACTGTAAAATATAAAACATAACCTATTAGCACCCCTAACTGGGCCCCATCAACATTTACATTGTCATCAATAAAAACATATTTACTTACCACTGCTGGAAGGTGTTGGTGCGGAGCTCACCATTTCACATGCTGCCCGGTAAGTATCACAAGGGAAGTCTTCTGTTTCGCTCTCCGCCTCATCAGTAAAGGCACAACATGCCATACCGCAACCATACAAAACAGGTCTGAATATAAAATTTTCTTTGTTTTCTTCACCAAAATCCTGACAACAGAGTTTGTTGCATTCTACTGGCACCAGCCTTGTGCTAGAGCATACGGCACTAGGTTTCGCTATTTTTCTATTAAAATTTTTTGAAGCAGCTCTTGCCATGTTTCTTCAAAAGAGAAACCTTTTCTCTGCCTGGGATTTGGTTGAGCCTCGGCCGCTGGAGAAAATTAAATATGCCAAAATATAGTAAATACAAAAAGTTGTGTCCATTGACTCTCAAGGAAAAGACAGGTCTGTATATAGCCTGAAATGTGGCAGAGGTTTGCCTGGTCATAGCCTTGCCCCGTCACGTGTTACCCGCGTGTCGCAGCCTGATACGGCGCTCTCCCGCCACTCCTGCGGACATGCCTGAACATGTCCATACCCCATGTTTTTCTCTTTTTTCTGCTTTCTCCCTGAGTGCATTCTCATTTTGAGGCTAAAAACGCCATTTTAACTCATCCTGCCAGCAGTTACTGCTATCAGACAGCGAAAGAAAAAACAGGCAACGTGTTATTTGTAAAAATATTTTATTATTACAATCCTTGGGTAGAGGTTAACAGTTTCTGGTAATTAATAGTTGTTACATTTTGACAAATAAGCCTCTTCAAAGCCACTGGTAATTCAGAACCAATTTTCGCCATTATATCTTGTGGCTTAGGGCTGCTCTCAATATACTCCATGAATTCCACAAGCTCATCAAGGGTATCACATGTCACATATAATTTCTCTAGCTTACACGCTATGTTCATAATGACCCATAGGATCTCGCCCCTCGATATTCTGGGGCATAAGGCCTTAAGAAGCTCTTCCTCGGTGGGTGGCCGGGAATCCACCTGATCTCCTCCTGCTTGCATGCACCCCATGAAACAATGATGCAATACTTTTATCACACAGGCTCTCAGAATCTGTACAGCGGCCGAATCATATGGATATGTTGTTTCTTAAAGAAAAAGAGTATAAGGCTGAATTAGACTCACAATTTTATCTAATTAAATTAGTGTTTTCTAAATAATGTTTAACTCACCATCCGAGTCGCAGTATCGACAGTAACATGGTATTAGACATGCGTCTTGAGCGTTTTCCTCAAATAGGTCGCTCGGTCCAGGAGCTTCGGACGTTTTCCTTGCCCTAAATTTTCATTTTGGCGGCTTTGGCGTTAAGCTGTCTTCAAACAGATGGGCTTCGGAGTTTGCCATCTTCAAAGCACGTGTCTGTATTTTTCAAATGGGCACCGCTACTTAACGATGTATCTGTATATAGCCTGAAAAGCTGTGGAGACATGCCTGGGCATAGCCTTGCCCCTGTCACGTGTACACCGCGTGTCACAGCCACGCCTGCGGATATGCCTGAACATGCACATACCCATGTTTTTTCTCTTTTTTCTGTTGTGCTTTTAATAACCAGTTTTCTCCTGGCCCCTTACAGGTTTCTTTTTTCCTCAGCCTGGACAACACATTGTGCAGTTAAAGCCTAATTTTCCACATTCAGAACTGTAAATCTAGGCCAGGTGTGCAGGCTCATTTTTGAGGCTAAAAATGCCATTTCAACTCCTGCTGCCAGCAGTTTCTGCTATCAGCCAGCGAGCTGGACATTGCAACAGCTACTCCAATGAGATCTAGGAGCTGGCTGGAGGGGGGGGGGCTGCCCCTTCCCCTCAGGCCTTTGCTGTTGCATGCGACTTCCTGTCAGTCAAGCTGCCCGTGCTACCGGGTGTGACTGTGTGCAGGAGAAACCTCGGCTTTTAAAAAAAGTTTTCCTCTTAAGAACTGGCTATTATGTCTGCCTAACACCTCCAGATTCCCATGTGAGTACAAAGACCCCGGTGTTTACTTATGTTAAACCTTGTTTAGACCCTTCCTTGTTTACTGCTGCATTAGAAATGCTTATAAACATTTTCCTTCAGGGTGACTGCCTGCTTAGGGAAAAGGAAAGCTGCCTACCCCTGGGCTTTTAAAAACAGTTTGGCATGTGTGGAGAAGAAGAAAACCCTGCTTTTAAAAAATGCTTCCCTCCTAATCAGGCCTGGCCATCTATGCCAGCTGTGGCATTTTAACTCCTGCAGCCAGGCTTAAGGAAAGAAAAACTTTTTCCCCTTTTGAAAAAGCATTGCCCCCCCCCCGCTTTTCTCTTTCTTCTGCTTAGAAACTGATAAGGCTTTAAACACAGGCAGTGTGGAGTTGAGGCAACCACCCCTTCCCTCACAGACATGTGGTCATGGGCATGCCTGGGCATGCCTTGGGTTAGCACGCGGGTGGGGGTGGGGCACACTCCACTTCCGGCAAAACATGTGGCTGGTCCAGGGAGGGGTGGCTGACACGTCACTTCCGGCAAAACACGCATTGCATGATGGGAGGGGTGGCTAACACGCAGAGGATCATGGGGGGGGGAGGGACTATGACGTCACTTCCGGTGAGTCAGCATTTCCCTTATCTGATCAGCCCAATACAAAAAAGGTATACACTATTACTACTAATGTCTCCTGCTCCAGGGAGGAAAGTTAAAAGCAAAATAAGTGTCATTCCTTCTCTTGAGAGCATGAAAAATATGGCCATGAATAGAAAAAGTAATTGTTCTCAGTCTTGTGGCCACAAATCGAAAAGGTACCTTTTTTCTTTTACTTACTAGTTCAACCGGCCATGCTGACCTCACCTACATTGTCCCTGATACAATCACGGAGTGGAAAGCCAATGTGTGGCCAAGGAGACTGGGTTTGGCATCTCAGAGCCTGCATCCCTGATAGCCTTCCAGCCATTCTTTGTGGACCTGACCCTGCCATACTCCATCGTTAGAGGGGAAGACTTCCTCCTTAAAGCTGTTATCTTTAACTATCTGGACAGATGCATCCAGGTGCATTCTCACACTACCTCTTTGTTCTCCTTGCTGGCTAAAACTGTTAGGGTGGATCAGATGGGAAACCTGCACCCCTTCAAGGGTTATGGACTATAGCTATTGTTGTTCTGGCTGGGGTTCACGGGTGATGGAATCTCATCACATCTAGAGGACCATAGGTTCCTCGTTCCTGGAATAGAATATTGCTCATTATTTCTCTCCTAGATTTCAGCTATATGGCCAGAAATACAGTACAAAAAGTATATATGTTATTGAGATAAGCAGAATAACTATGGCTATATAACATACTGGATCAGTTTAACTTACAAAGCTTCCCTAGACTCCTGGGAACTGTTGTTTTATAAGATACTCATAGCACCCAGCATCTCCCCTCCAACCTCTGCTATAATTTCCAGAGTTCCTTAATTATTTATTTATTTGTTTGTTTTTATTTTTATTTTCAAATTTATTCCCCGCCCATCTCCCATACAAGGGACTCTGGGCGGGTTACAATAAATAATTAGAGGAACAAGAGTGATAAATCAGTTGATTTAATGTTCTATTTAAAATATTGTAAATCAGTATGTCCCTTTAATTGTATGACATTGCAATTCTGTACATACCTATGAGAGCTTTGGATTCAATTTTGGAAAAGGTGTTCTGGAACATGCAACTGCACAAATGCAGTTCCTGTTCATGATTCATTAAAGAAACGATACCATTTTCCAAAGTTGCATATGAAAACCTCCTTGCAATCATCTTAGAAACAGATATGGCTGCTTTAATGAGTTATAGACAGGTGCTACATTTGCATTTCAAAGCATCATGTCTGAATGGAATCAAATCAAATCTTTATTATGGTCAAAGACCAGCATAAGGAAGGTGGTACAGTCAGTTAAAAGCATAAAAAATATATTAAACTCTAAAAAATAATATAAAAAGCTAATATATATATATAAAGTCTAAAAAATCTGAAAGGAGGGGTAGGAGCATTAAATGGGTGTAGGGAAGCATAAAGGTTAGTATGTGACAGACCATATCTATCAAATTAAAGAGCACTCTAATATGATGAATTAAATGCTCATTTTTAAGACTAGTTTATGGCACCGATCATCTGAAGAATTTAAGTGCTGCTGTGCAGAACCTGGTGACATCATATGTTGTAGCAGGGTTGGTATCTGACAGCAGCAGGGAGGTTTAAAATTGTCCTGTGTGCCCTGGGTATTTATACAGTAATGGTAAGATGAGCATGAATAGTACGCTAGTACGAATATATAATACAGGCACTGGAGGAGCACATGCTCTGTTGTTTTTATGTGACCAGAGTCACAGGGGCATTGTTTCTCCGGGTAAGGAGTCTTCCTGTATCGGCCTTCAAGGACAGCTGAGGGGAGGGCATGACAGAGTAAAGGCCCTCTGATGGTTAGGTACCTCGAGTTTACTTAAGTATGTCATAGGGCAAGGGCAAGGGGAAAAAGGGTAATATGAACCAATAGTTGAGTATGGTCACCCACACTCTAGCCCCCCCTTTCATGAGGCCTGTCTCTAGTCTCAGGGTGGCATTAGAGACACATTTTGGGACTTGAAGGGCCGATCTTAGAAATCTGGATTGTACAAGCTCTAATGGTGTAAAATTAGAGAAGGGGCCCATCTGGGCACCATAAAGAAGTTGTGCTATAGGCTTGGCTTTGAACAATTTGAGTGCTGCAGGTATATAGTGGCCACCTCTTGTCTTGCGGAATTTAAGGATGGCAGATGAGCTCCTCTGTGCAATTTCAGCAACGTGGTCCCCATGGGCTTTCCTACTGCTGGCAGAATGAAGGACTACTCCCAGGTATTTGAAACAGGAGACCTGCTCAATCTTTTTTTAAAACAACTTTATTATATTTTCAAGATATAGATCAGTGCTTTCCAAAGTGCCGCCGTTGGCGACACACCAATGGCAGCAGCGGGGGGGGGGGGGCGCGCGCGTGCATGGCAGCGGTGCGGAGGGTGCGCGGCAACAGCAGTGGCGTGCATGGTGGCAGTGGCCTCGCTAAAACGCAGAAGCGCTGATGGCGTGCCGCTGCCGCCTTCGCTGCCGCCGTGCACACTGGCGCCGCGCGCGCCCCCGCACCACTGCCACGCACGCCCCCGTGCCACCGCTTCGTGACACACTAAACTGTGTGTTGCGACACACTAAAGTGTCGCGACACAGTTTGGAAAGCTATGATAAAAGACTGAAAAATAAAACTAAAAGAAAGAAGAAAAACTAAAAACGTGTAGAAATAAATAGAAAAGAATACATAAAGAGTGACTTCCGACCTTCTACAACAGACATACGTAAAAAAAAAATCAATCTCTTACCCCAATTTTAACTATCGTAAACATTAGACCATCTCAACTTGCAATACAACATTCCCATCTAACACAATTTTCCCCCCACTTAAAAACATAAAGAAGAAACCTTCAGACACAGTTTTTCAGCAAAGAGAAATAACTAAATATTGTCCCTCCTCCCTATAATAATTTTAATTTATAATTAAATTTATCTGACCGCCCCATCTCCCCTGAAGGGGACTCTGGGCGGTTTACAAAGTCAGTAATTAAAAATGGATAAAAATACAATACTTATACATATAAATACAAATAAATTAAAGATAAAATCCAAGAGGCAATAAAATTGTTTTTAAAAGGGTTCTATGGGACCAGCCATCCCCAGGAGGAGCTGTTACCCTTCCCATCCCAGGCGAAGGTAATAAAACTATATCTTATTACTAACATATATAAAAGAAAAATAACTTAATTAATATCCTTTTACCAAAAATAAGAGTAGCATCCAGAAAACAAAAACATTGATCTTAACTCTTAAAAAGCCATCCTGACAAAAATATTTAAAATTCATCCCACCTCAAAATAAATCAAAGCATTTACATATCTCAACATTGTACAGAGAACTTTCCCCCTTTGCACCTCCATCTTTTCTTCATCACGCCTTAAAAAGTCCAAATTTTCCTCTGGGACCTTCCAGTATTTTAGGCCAAAGTCTTTCTTCATATTTCAATAGTACAGTCTTTCCCACTTCTCTTTTTAAGTCCACTTCTCTCTTCAAATTTCAACAATTCAATCTTTTCCAGTTCTCTTTTTAACTCCAAATCCCTAATCCCCATCTTCTTTAAAAAGCTGACTTTGTACTCTGGGTATTTCACAGCATTTTCAGTTTTCTCCAACTGTTGGCACACACTAACTTCCACAACTTCAGAGTGATGGTCCAAACATTGAGTGGCTTTAGGATATACTCCTCAAAAATCAGTTTAATTTCTTCCATGTCTCACCACAGTAGATTATGGCACCCTCTAGTGACTCAGGAAAATAAACTCCATTCAAAAGGCAGGACTTGTTTTTCACTGAAAGTATCCTCTGACTTATTATTTACAGAAGTAAGTCAATCAGCATGTGGAAAGTAATAACAAAGACAGCTTCCCACAGGAACGTTAAAGCAGAAAGGTCCAATTTCAACTCCACATGCGCAGATTCATCAAAACAAGGGAAGTCTTCAATATTCCTTAAAACGTATTAAAAAAAACCAATAGAAAAACAATAATCTTTCAATGTTGCAATTTATATATAAAAAAACCAAATTTCCAAATTAAGAAATCCCCAAAAATAATGAACATCTCCAAGAGGTTCAGCATTTCTTTGCTGTAAAAAGCTTCTCATAAATAACAAATAAGCAAAAAAAATAAAGTGTCTAAGACAGAGCTTCCCAAATTTTTCATGTTGGTGACACACTTTTTAGACATGCATCATTTCGTGACACACTCTTACAGCATTGCATCATTTCACGACACACTCTTACAGCAGGGCACAAGGCAGGCACTAGGACCTGCGCAGAATCACAGCAGGTTTGGAGGCAGCAAGGCACAAGGCAGGCACTAGGACCTGCACAGAATCCTGGCAGGGCTCGGAGGCAGCAGCAGCCGTGATACATCCAGACACTGCAGCCGACACACTAACATGTCCCGACACACAGTTTGGAAAGCTCTGCCCTACAAATTCATGATGTTTATAGACCTATACAACAGGAGAGTGATAGCCCTTCTCCACTATGAATTTGGATATTGGGCCTTCACTAAATCTAAATCTACCAGACCTAAAACAGCGACAGATAGGGCTGAGACTCAGAGTAAACGGAAGAACCTGGTCATTCCTTACATGGCTGGCGTGTCTGAAAAGATAAAATGGATTTTTGGCAAACACCACATACCTGTATATTTCAAACCCACCAACACACTGAGACAGAGGCTTGTACACCCCAAAGATCAAACTCCAAAACACAAGAAAAGCAATGTAGTTTATGCAATCCAGTACAGTGAGGAGTGCTCTGAACTCTACATTGGAGAAACAAACAACCTTTGTACAGGAGGATGGCCCAACACAGGAGAAGTAACACCACAGGACCAGAGTCAGCAGTTTATCTTCATCTAAAGGAAAAAGGACACTCATTTGAGGACATTAATGTTCACATTTTAGACAGAGAAGATAGGTGGTTTGAGAGAGGGGGCAAGGAATCCATTTATGCCAACTTGGAAAATCCTTCCTTGAATAGAGGTGGGGGCCTCAGGCACAATCTTTCCCCTATTTTCCTCCCTGCTTTGTCTTCTGTGCCTAGGAAGATTAAGACCATTTCGCAAGCTCAACAGCAGCATGGTGATCTTAACGATCCTCCTTTAGATGATAAAGGGACTTTAAATAACATCTCAAAATAACCATGACCTAGCCCCAGGTGTAAGGTCACACAGCTACCTAGAAACATATTTAGGATTCCCTTACTAACTTTGCTCAGACTGAAGAAGCTCCTTGGATAAGGAGCGAAACGTTTCCACTGAGAAAATAGAAATCCAGTTGACATGATTTAAGAGTTCTTATGCTACCCTCAAAATAGAAGTGATTTTTTGGGGGTGGGGTGGGTGGTTAAGTAGCGAATGGTGCAAGGGGCACCAATTTTGGCCCTTAAAATTTGGTCCCACATCCAATTTTATCTCACAAAAATTGGGTGCAGAAATTTTCACTCCACCTACTCCAGTGATATCACATCATCGCTGGCCACTCCCAGTATGGCTCTAAGGCAGGATAGAATGCCAAAAAAATGTCCGCATCTGATCTAATTCTAATTTTGCTTTTATTCAACAGTTTACCTCTTGAAATGCTTGATTTGTTTTCCCAGTAACACTGTGAGTCATTCAGTTAGTTAATTTATGTATGCATGTAATTGGTGGGGACAGAGGATATTCTTTTTAGACAATTAAGTGTGTTAATCCATTTGTGAAGTAGGCCAGTCCTGCTACAATAAAGGAGCCTCTTCATTCAGCTGAAAGAGGACTCTGGACTTCAAAGTCAAAACCTCTCCACAAAGCACTTCTAAATATTGTGGTACGTAGTAAAGAATTCAAAAGGTGGGATAGTAGGTGAAGCCCTCCCTCCCTGTATCTCCTTATCCTTACCTTCTTCTCCAGGTTTGTAAAACGGCTTGTCTAGTTCTATCAGGGTCCTTGTATTAGCATTCTTGACTAGAACTTTCTTTCGGCCTTCGAATGTTACACTTTTGTCATGTTGGATGAGGACATGAACATGGGCCACCTCTTCTTCCTTCATAGCATATAAAATAAAAATTGAACAGGTTTTGGCAAAAGGACTGAGAACAAAGCAGTCTTTTCAGGCGGGCTTCACTCTGCTAAACCTTCCCCTCTTCTCCTGTAACTGGGTCATTTTGACAACAGTCTCTGTTGATTATCCCTCCTTACACACATATCTACATATCATCATCTTCTCCTCAAATCTGTACTGTTGTCCCCATTTATCCTTTTTCTTGAATCTATTTTCTTTCTTGATGCTGCTTTCTTCAACTTCTTCCAAATACTTTTGAAAAAATTCTCTCTTTTTCACCCCCTTATAACTCTCCATAGTTCTTCCAGTGTCCAGGTATCTCAGAGTCAGGAAATGGTTAGGAGAAGACAGTATGTATGTATGTATGTATGTATGTATGTATGTATTTATTTATTTATTTATTTATTTATTTATTTATTTATTTATATATTTATGTATTTTCTATCCCACGTTTATTATTTTTATAAATAACTCAAGGTGGCCAACATAGCTAATCTTCCTCCTCCTCTTTTCCCCACAACAACAACCCTGTGAGGTGAGTTGGGCTGAGAGAGAGTGACAGGCCCAAGGTTTCATGCCTGAGGTGGGACTAGAACTCACAGTCTCCTGGTTTGCTATTGGCTCCCTCCTAGGGCTGAGAGAGAGTGACTGGCCCAAGGTCACCCAGCCAGCTTTCATGCCTGAGGTGGGACTAGAACTCACAGTCTCCTGGTTTTCCATTGGCTCCCTCCTAGGGCTGAGAGAGAGTGACTGGCCCAAGGTCACCCAGCCAGCTTTCATGCCTGAGGTGGGACTAGAACTCACAGTCTCCTGGTTTTCCATTGGCTCCCTCCTAGGGCTGAGAGAGAGTGACTGGCCCAAGGTCACCCAGCTGGCTTTCATGCCTGAGGCGGGACTAGAACTCTCAGTCTCCTGGTTTCCTATTGGCTCCTTCCTAGGGCTGAGAGAGAGAGTGACTGGCCCAAGGTCACCCAGCTGGCTTTCACACCTAAGGCGGGACTAGAACTCTCATTCTCCTGGTTTCCCATTGGCTCCTTCCTAGGTCTGAGAGACAGAGTGACTGGCCCAAGGTCACCCAGCCGGCTTTCATGCCTAAGGCGGGAAAGGACTCACAGACTCCTGGTTTCTAGCCCGTTGCCTTAACCACTAGACCAAAGTGGCTCTCTTTTACATAGACTTACATAGTAAAAGCTGAAATCCGTGTCCCTGGGAACAAACTTTGGGACCTAGAGAAAGATGGATATGTAAGAAGGAATGAACAGATGTGAGATGGGGAGAAAAGCTAAATTGGCACAAAGGTACTTAAAGGGAACATTACACTGCAGTTTATAAGTTGGGAACTGGTGTTGGGCTATTGCTTGATATCTGGACTTGACATACATACTATAATGTTGACGGCAGCTGTAGCTGCCTCCCCGGCCATCATTTCTTTTTATAGTTCTGATCTCCAAATGAATAGAAAGGCAGGATCCCTCTCCCATGCACTGTTGCCAAGCCAGATCTCCCCAAACCCGTACCTATGCGTTCAGTCTTTCTTCCATCAAAGGCCCTTACACTTGTCACTTTTGAAGATTATCCTGTTGGATTTGACCTGCTGCTCATGCTGTTGAGATAATTTTGAGTTGATGATTTTGTCCTTTAATTACCTTAAGCTTACTATCATCTGCGAATAAGCATCCCTTTCATTCCATCATCTAGGTTCCAAATTATTGTAGATCATGTATAAAGTGATTGAATAGCACAAGGCCATCAATAGAGACGTGAAAAAAACTCTAGCTTTTCTATGACAGACTCTGTTAGATATCAGCTTTCCTGATAACAAGCTGTACTATATTCACAACATTCCCTTGGTCTACCAAAGTAGTCTCTATCTTAAAAAGATATAAGGTCATTATAACACAATTTGTCCTTGACAACTTCATGCTTGTTATGATAATATTCTTTTCTCAGTGATGTTGCTTGATAATCTTTTTAGTACTGTAAGGTCATTAAGCTAACTAGTTTCTAGTTTCCCTGGGCCTTTTCCTTTCTCCTTTTTTATACTGGGGTTGACTTCACAAGTTCTCCAGGAGTTTTCAACAAAATTAAGGTTAGCTCTTCTTACTGGGTTGCATACAACTCGAAAACAGACCTGGAAACTGGCGCACTCAAAGGACCCTGGTGTGTCCACATCTTTCTCAAACAGAGTATGGTTCTGCATCTTCATCTCTAATGTTACTGACACATGGACAGAATTTGAGAGGGAATCTAGAAATATACAGAACTTTTCTGTACTGGGATGATGAATGAATGCTGGGAAGATGATCAGGTAGTGTCTGGAAGGGAAAGAGAAGAGTAAAGCAGTCATTCCTGTTCCATAGTGGATAAGCCACAAAGATACACAAGAATTGCTTTCTAAGGCAAGGATAGTGAGCCAGGAGTTTACAGACCACATCGACATAAGCCTGAGATTGTTTTTTGATATAGAAGGGCACTTGGTGGCTTGGTTCCCATCATTGCCACCCAGAACAGCTAAGGATGAGGGGATTGTAGTCAACTTCTGTTACAGAAAATGCTTGTTACCTGCTTATATTCAGAAATGAAATATCTCATAGGCTCCTGAAAAGTGGAATGCTCACTTAGTTATGCAAGAACCAACATCAACTTTTTAAATAGGGACTGATGTGTCTCAAGCTACAGTAAATAAGTTGATCATCACTGATCTAGAGGCATCGATTCTCTCTCCATCACAGGGCAAATTTCTAAAGGGTGTTTGTTGACAATAAATATGCTGGTTTAGTAGTATTCCATTTACTGTGTTTATATGAGGGAACATGACATAAGGCAGACATGCTAATTCTGGCATATTATAGTTGTTAATTGTAATTCATTTAAGATTGAGTCGTTCAAAAGCATGGATGCTTAAAATGCATGGAAACCTTTTCCCTTTGCTGCAAAGCAAGTCAGTTCTAATGAAGCAGCAGCATCGAAGCAACTATCCGAATGGGCTGAGGTGGGGAAGTTCTTTTGCCATATCATGGAATTGCCAAGGAGCAATGAAATCTGTTTCAGAACTTAGGCCAGGGTCTTGGAGTATGGAGAACAGGATTCTGTGGGTATTGGTCAAGGAGTCTGCAAATAACATTTCAGATATCTGGAACCATAGCACAGTTGGCTTGGGCTAATCAAATAAATACATTCTCTGAATATAACTAACATTTTGGGGCATAAAACCTGATTTCTGACACTAGTTAGATGATTAGCCATAATATCACCTTGGAGACATGAGATCTCTCAGAGCTCGCCTTGTCTGACAGCAGGCAAGTCTAACATGAAAGTCTCTGACCCAAGAAGAGGCAAATGTCTTCATCAGGATCAGAAATGGTTCTGCCCCATTTCTTATATATTCTGTATTTTTTGGAATCCAAAAAGCCTGGCATCTTACCTGTTGAGCCACCATGCCTCCCCCCAAAAGCAATCTACAGCTGTGGAAATTGTGCTTTTCCAAATCTGTCAGAGTTTACAAGTTCCCAAAATTACAGTAATGGAAGAAGCATGGGGAAAACTTAGAATGACAGCTTGATAATACTTTCATATTGATGCTCCATAAACAATGAGAAGAAAACTCATTGGGGGAGTTGGGCGGTCATATAAATCTAAATAATAAATAAATAAATAAAAGTAAACCTCTAGTGAGGAAACATTTGAATACTCTGCCAGATGTCCCTCCTTGCATTGGTATCCCCTTTGAAATCTTCCCAGCAAAGGTAAAATAATTTTAAAATCTTACGGGTCTGAAATGGCCGAAGCTGTGAGCATCAGTAGAGTCAGAGCCCTGAGAAAGGTGGCTGCCCCCATAGCTTGAATGATAAGTGGCAGAGGTTAGATCCACACTCCAAAAACCAAGGCTGGTGCAGAGCAGATCACCTATGATGCACATAGACTTAATCATGTTTGGGTCAATGACATTCATATTTACTTTCCTTCATCTCTGAGGCAACACCAGGTATCCCTGAGGTCCTTCCTCTGAATAACAGTGTTCAGGAAAATAAAGCCCACATTATGGATCTGTGGAAGAAACTGAGCAAGAATCATATGTAGTGTAGCTAAGGAGAGCCTGCCTAAATAGGCTGATGTCATTTCTGTGACTACAGCACATGAAGGGGAAAAAGCCATCCATACCTATTGGTACACTGTCTTTACAGTGGTCAGAGGGCTCTTGAATAATTGCAGGTAATCTGGGAGGCTTGTGTCGAAGGGATATGTATGGGGTAATATATTTGTGTTTCTATCACACTTCAAGGGAATTGCCCATGTTGTTTCCCTTTGCAGAAGATCTAGGACAAAATAGCCATATTGGGTTGCAGGAATAAACAAATAATTTATTAAGCGACGCAGGCTGCGCCCTCTGCCTAAGCCCTACTTCCTCCCTATTAACCACGTAGAGCTCAATCACAGGCTCAATCACAACATGCACCCCAAATATCTTGGGGTCACACTGGATAGGACACTTTCCTATAAAGAACACCTGATGAAGACTGCTGCCAAACTGAGCAGTAGAAACAACATTCTACACAAACTATGCGGCACTAGCTGGGGCTCGACAGCGGATACGCTGAGAATGTCCGCACTCAGCTTGGTTTACTCAGAAGCAGAGTACTGTGCCCCAGTGTGGCTTAATAGCCTGCACACGAGAAAGATTGATACACAACTGCATGAGTCAATGCGCATCGTTAGTGGGACGATACGACCTACTCCCACATACTGGCTGCCTGTTTTGAGCCATATACCACCTCCGGATGCAAGACGAAAGAGCGCCCTTCTTCATAGGCTGACCATATGTCCCATTTTGAACGGGACAGTCCCATTTTTTTTAGCATTTTTCAACCGTCCCATCGTTTTGATAAGAATCTCAATTTTGTCCCATTTTTTAAACCCGGCAGGAACGGTGCGGAAGGAGGATCCAAGCCGAAGCTGCAGCCCAGAAGAGGAAGCCCTCCCACCTATCAGCGCATGGCAAAGGAGGGCGGAGAGGCAGGTGATTGGCCAGGCGGGAGCCAATTGCGTGGAACAGGGGGCGGGGTTTGCAGGCGGGAGCCAATCGCGCGGACTGGGGGGTGGGGTTTGCAGGTGGAAGCCAATTGCACGGACTGGGGGCGGGGACCCCTGTCTTTTTCATGAATATGGAATATTACATAAGACCCGTCCCGTTTTGCCATCCCAATGTCCCGTTTTTGTCTCAAGGAAATATGGTCAGCCTACTTCTTATTGGTAATCCCCAGCTACCAATACTAAATGACGTGGCCTGCTTGGAGCAAAACAGGCTGACATCGAGACATACAGCCATTTCTACTGCTAAAGCTCTTCTAGAAGACGATTTCAATATCCACAACATGTGGAAACAACATTGGCTAGGAAATTGCCCTCCACAATGCCGAAGCTTGCCCTGCATCTTGGAAAAACCGCCTGGATTTGACCAGCCCCGTGTGATATTGACAACCTTGAACCGAATTCGCATGGGTCATGGTAGATGTGCAGATGCCCTTTATAAATGGGGCAAAACAACATCATTGAATTGTGACTGTGGGGCCGAAAAACAAGCTATCCAACATATAGTGACAGTGTCAAAACCGAGCCTTTGCTGATTTCCTGGCTGTGACAACTGTAGGAAAAAACTATATTTGTAACCTAGGCATACATTTGTAATTTTCCTGCCTATATTTTATATTTCATATTTATTATGCTCTATGTTTTTTATTGTAATGCGATGTGAATGTGCCATACGATAAATAAATAAATAACCATGTAGACCAGCACCATGTGAGCTCAAGATACAGAAAAGTTGCTAATGCCCATGCAAAATAATTTAGATACAGTTCCAAGAGGGTGGTGCTTTTTCTATTTGACTGATTTTTTTCCCTCAAATAAGTCTGCTCTGTTGGATTATTTGAAGCGCACTACATATCAGAACACACCTGATACTGTATTTTTAAAATTTATGTTATTGTTACTGAGTCAGTTGGTACAAAATAAGGAGTATGAGTGGAGTTTAGTCTTACATGGCAATTAGGTTTTATTTATTCAGTTGTTTAATCATTCATGCCTACATCAGCACAGGTTGGATAACTAGTCCAAATTAAGATGACAGGTTTGAGAGAACAAGCTGTGCTTGCTGTTCTAGGATTGCAGATGGAGTCTTCTCTCTTAGGCTGGTTAGGTCAGAGATATGGAGGCTGTTGCTGCCGCTGTGCCGGCTCTTGGGTTTCTGATTGTTTTCCTTTGCTGGTCCATGAACACCAGGAACATAGAGTTAATGTAAGATCAATCTTTGTTTTGAGAACACTGTCTCTCAGGAATGAGACACCTGTGACATCTGGAACACAGTTTTATGACCAATTTGCTATCTTCCTCACAAAAACATGTTTGCCCATCCTTGTAACACCAGTTTCTCACAATAGTCTGTAACAATATCTGGTTGCTGCAATTCCTTTCAGCTCCTTTCCCATCTACATGGACATCTCTTTTTGAGCTTTGGCATCAACTTCGACCTTTACTTTATTAGCTGTAGCTGCTACTCAGCATCATTTGAGAAGATGTTCTTGACTTTGATTCAGCCATTCCAGACATTTCCACTCATTCCTTGATTCACATGCTAAATAAAGATGGCTGCCTACAGCTCCCTATCATAGTTAGCAATAGTATGTATAACATGCTTCTTATCCTAGGCAAACCAATTCACAACAATTACCCCATCTATCTGGAAGGAGTCCCAAGACAGAGTGAACTCAGAGATGTTGAGTTCCACAAGGCTTTCCTTTTTGCTACAGATTCATCACATTCATTTCTCCTTTCCTGATGTTTAAATGAGGCTTCATGTTATATTATTATATAAAGGATACGTGCCTTCCCAAACAGAACTGATCTAAAGTGAACTTTATACTTGATGAAAAGGCTAGATAAACATGGAAGGAGAATGCCCTGTGGGCCAGTGACTATTTACCCCAGCGCTTCCCAAATTTTTTCCTTCATTACCCAAAACCGCTTATCAGAAAGTCCTTTTTACCCAATGTAGGTAAAACACTTTAAGTCAATTTAAATGTCCCTGTTGTGATTGGGTAATGGGTTCGTGTGTCGTTACCCAAAGAAAAACCACTTTTACCCAATTTTGGGTAATTTACCCAGGTTTGGGAAGCACTGATTTACACCTTCCTAGATCAAGGCAGTTTTGTCTAGTGGTTAAAGCAATGGGCTAGAAACGAGGAGACTGTGAGTTCTAGTCCTGCCTTAGGCATGAAAGCTGGCTGGGTGACCTTGGGCAAGTCACTCTCTCCCAGCCCTAGGAAGAAGGCAATGGCAAACCACTTCCAAAATCTTGCCAAGAAAAGTGCAGGGACTAGTCCCTGCAGTCGCCAAGGATCGGACACAATTGAGGGGCAAAAAAAATATCAAGGTTACCACCTGAGTAAAAGATAGCTGTTTTACGGTTTGCTTCAACAGCTGGCAAGATTGCTAGTAGTTGCCTCCAGAGCAGTGCCATGAACCCTGGTGCCTGGCTGCCTGATGGGGGAGAATTTGGATATGTGATCCAAAACTCTGCTTCATATCTCAGAGTAGCTAGTGAAACACTTTCCTGCTTTGAATTCCCTCTGCAGAGCCGAAAACAGATTACCCATCCCTGGTTTACTGCATGATCCAAACACAGAGTAGTTATCATTTCTGGATGGTAAGAGCTGAGTTTTGAACTTGAAAATAGCAAGGCAACCATTTTGTTGAAAGACCCAGGTGGAGTGCATATCTTAGCTGCATTAATAGGATTAGATTTAGTTTTTTAAGGAGTTGCATTATCTATCATTTGCACAAAAATGTTAAGAAGAATCATCTAAGTTAAAACATCTTTTGACAGCTAAATATTGGCTATCAGCCTTACATTTTTCAAAAACCCCTCTAGTATTACATTGTTTAAGATACCCTTTGCAAAATAATATGCTATTAAATGGTTATATTAACCATTCATAGACCATTAACCATTATTAGAAGGTACACAATTAGATGTTCAAGAGAATAAAGAAGCATGGACTTAGGAATTAGAGTACTCAGTACATGGATGTTGGGAGAAGACCATTTTGGCATCTATAATTTCTATAGATTTAAAATTATGATTAATTCAACAAAATATTTTTATGTATATCTCTGCATCTTTCCATGAAAAAAAAAGATAGTTTCACCTAATCATTGGAAAAGTGGTGATCAAAATGCAACATGGGTGCCTATCATGTGATTGTGTGTTATAGTGGTTCCCTTTGGGAGAGAAATACATTAATTTCACTCATTACTATGTTCTTTTTAATTATATATCGTTTTGAAAATCTACAGAGGACAACACAGATGTGCGAGTGAGCAGAGCTTCCTGTCAGTTCTTAGGATTTGATGAATGACAGAGTGCAACAAGTTTTGGATTTTTCCCTTCGTTTGTTATGAAAACAGGCCAAAGCTAATGGCAGTTAGTCTTGTTTTCCCCAGTCTGGTGCTGCAAGTAGGATTTACAACTAGTAAATTACATTCCAATGCCTGCTTCCTCCTCCGCTTCACCTCCTCGTAAGGTAGCAGCTTAACTTTTTAAACTGCCTTGCAGAGAGAATGTTTTTTTCTACCACAGAATATCATGGTCTAAGGCAGAGCTTTCCAAACTTTTCATGTTGGTGACACACTTTTTAGACATGCATCATTTCGCGACACACTCTTACAGCAGGGCATCATTTCGTGACATACTCTTACAGCAGGGCACAAGGCAGGCACTAGGACCTGCGCGGAATCACAGCAGGTTTGGAGACAGCAAGGCACAAGGCAGGCACTAGGACCTGCGCGGAATCCTGGCAGGGCAGGTTTGGAGACAGCAAGGCACAAGGCAGGCTCTAGGACCTGTGTGGAATCCTGGCAGGGCAGGTTTGGAGGCAGCAAGGCGCAAGGCAGGCACTCGGACCTGCATGGAATCCTGGCAGGGCTCAGAGGCAGCAGCAGCCGCGACACACCCAGACACTGCAGCCGACACACTAACGTGTCCCGACACACAGTTTGGAAAGCTCTGGTCTAAGGCCTGCTGGGGAATTCTGGGAGTTGAAGTCTACACTTTGTAAAGTTGCTGAGGTTGAGAAATACTGGTCTAAGGTTTATCTTAATTGTACAGATGTTTTTAAGCAGCTGTAATGCTCTAACATGCATGTGCCTATCGTTATTTCTACTTATTCTCTTTGCATGGTACTTTAGAGATGTGATGACTCTGACTTCAATGCCCCAATAAACACTTCTCCATGCAATTCAATTGAAATGCAGAATAAGCTTTATTAAGGATATAGGTAAATCAAAGCATTCTCAAAGATCCGAATGACTGTTTCCCGCCAAACAGTCAAACTTAGCCCTCCCCTTTCGCACCAATCTTTTCGCGCCCATGACGTCAGTGTCTGTTACTTTCCCACTCCAAGCAAGCCCCCACCACACTTGTGCAGGTGGACGACCTTGACGCTTGGCATAACAGTCTCCAGTAGTCTGGTGCGGCTCCTGGAATGCGCTCCCCCTCCCATCGTGTTCCAGGCTGACACGTATCAGTACATGGCAGGATTCGCACCAGAACCCTCACATACCGACCCCCAAAAGAAAAGAAAAGCAGGAGAAATGCAAAGTGGTAAAAACAGCTTGCTACACAGCGTGGCGTTTAAATCTGTAAAATATAAAAGAGAAAAACAAAGTTACACAGTAAAATACATCTGGAAGGTTTATCAGGAAACTGACGGTGAAATTGAGCAGTAAGCCTAGGAGCGGAGACATGGGATTTCTCCACCCACTCATTAAACCCACTCGGCAAGTGTTGCCACTGAACGAGATATTGAAGTTTTCCTCTGCGAAGTCTGGAATCAAGGATAGCTTTAAGTTCAAAGTGTTGTTGCCCCGCCACCATGACGGGGAGGTTCTGGCAGTTCAGGATGCCATTTTTCAGAAGCTTTCACGGGTTTTAACAGGCTGATATGAAACACAGGATGTACTTTTCTTAAATTCTTTGGTAGAGCTAATTGAGCAGTTACTGAATGTATTACTTTATTAATGGTGAATGGTCCAACATATTTCAGCCCTAGTTTCTTGGATGGTTGGCTAGTTCGGAGGTGCTTCGTTGAAAGGTAAACCTTTTCTCCAACTTTTAACTGCCATTCAGGAGATCGCTTTTTATCGGCAAACTTTTTATAAGTGGTTTTTGCTTCTTGCAAAGTTTGTTTCATAATTGGCCAATTAGCTGTTACTTTAGCAATCCACTCATCTGCTAACACAGGACTGGGTCCATCTTCCCGTGGGGAAGAGGGCAAATCAGGTATAGGCACGAAGTCCTGCCCCGTAACGATCTCAAATGGAGAAAATCTAGTGTTTGATGCACCGCATTATTATAAGCCACCTTGGCAAACAGTAATAGATCAACCCAGTCGTTTTGTTGATAACTAATAATAGTTTGTATTAGTTTTTATCTTTTTAAAAAATCTTTAATAAAATTATACAAAAAAAGGGGGGGGGGGACTACTTCCACTAGAACCCAGAGGGCAGGAGGGATAGAAAGAGCTTTCTATTCCTCCTGCCATCTATGGCAACCTATGGCCCCCAAAGATCCCTTTTCCTGCATCTTGAAAACTAGCTTTTTAGCTGAGCAATTTTAAGCTGCCTGTCTTCTGCCAACCTCCTTGCAAACACTGGGCTGACCTTCCTTCCTTCCTTCCTTCCTTCCTTCCTTCCTTCCTTCCTTCCTTCCTTCCTTCCTTCCTTCCTTCCTTCCTCTGCTTTCTTCTCTTTTGGCCCACAATTATTGCAAAAATAAAGTATTTCTTTAAAAGATAGCAGCATCGTCTTCGTTTTCTGCTTCCCTTTGCAGGATTCCTGTCAGACAGACTTGGTGGTCCTCCCAGATGCAGTTTAATCAAGACATTGTCCTGTTGCCTAGAAACTCAGGCACCCCATGGAGGTGTGGATGGAGCTGATAAAAACTTGGTCCCTGAATTTGGGAGAGAGACTAACTTTGCAAAGTGGCTTTTTGCTTACCTGAAAACACAAATCACACAGCAATTCAGGCAAAAGCAAAAGCATTTATTTGGGGGGGGGGGGGGGTCAAGTCCTTTTATAGGGTACAGAGACAAATGATACATACATTTGGTATATGTGATACGTCATGAAGCAAGTAATCAAACAATAAAAGACCTTACATGTGAGAATTGAACAATAGAAAACATTGATTACAAATAACATTCCACAAGTGGCAAATTTATGGGTTATGTCACTCCCTTTCCCAGCCAGGTTTGTATCATCTTAAAACTTGCAAGTGTATTCAAGGACTTTCAGAATACGCTCCCTATTGTTTAGTTGCTGAAAAGGCTAGTTTTTGCAGCAAAAGAAAGAAAGGGTTTTGGGTAAAAGGAAAACATGGTTTCTTGAACTTGAAAAGAAGGCATGGATGCCATGCTTAAATGCTAATATCACCTTTATTAAAAAGCTACTAATGAAGCTAAAAATTCCAGGTAACAGTCCCACCTGATCCTGTGTGGATCTGACCTTGCCTCGAATATCGAATTCGCTAAGCTGCAGGCAGCCCGGATGATCAGGGAACTAGAAGCACCTTATCCAGGCCTTTAGAAGCAGCGCTGGAAAGTTGTGTGTCGGAGGTGGCTCCCTCATTCGTGGCTACAAGGTTTGGAAAGGGGTTTGATGCTCCTTCAGATCCCTCCAGGTCAGGGCTTCCATGTGGAAAGGGGCTGCATTTTTCTGCCTCAAGAAACCCATGCGCATCTTTCATGTTTGCAGATAGATAAAAAGGGTTGGGAGGAGCTTCAGCTCCGGTACAGTCATCTGAAGATTGGTAGGGCTGAAGGCATTTCCCCATCTCACGGTTCTCACTTCCCGTGATCTCCCAGCTCCTCTGCAGCCCCCAACAGCCATTGCCTTGCATAAGTGATGAACAATGGTGGCCTTCTTGGGCTTCCTACATGACCACCAGCACCTCCAGGCTGGCTGGCAGAGAGGGGAGGTGGCTTTGAATGACATTGGCCGCCCTGCCCCTCTTGTATGCCCCCCACAAACTCTGTCGCCACTTTCGGGCCCCGGGCCCCCACGCCAGGAAAAAGAAGGGAATTCTCCCCTTGGCAGACAGGACTCAGACCCTGCTAAGTGGTGGGCAGGAGATACCACTGGCCCGAAGGGGAAAGGAAGGTCAAATTGCCCAAGACGCCCAGCAGAGAAGCAAGTTGGCATCTCTGGCCCCTCTCTGTGCTTTGTGCCACATGCAATTGTGCTTTTGCGTTGCTCACAGACAGCTTCCCACACAAAAGGCAGAGACCAAAGGCCACCAAGAGAGTCGGCCACTGGGCTGCCTGGCCACTCCTGGCCCCGAGAGAGCCGCCATCCCTGTGTAGGTACAAAAAGTAGCCATTGGGGCTGTTTCCCCAGTTGCTGTGGAAACGAGGTTCCAAGCCTGCCTATAGAGCCACCATTATTGTGTAGGTTCAAAACTGGCCGTTGGGACTGTTTCCCTGGTTGCCGAGGGGATGAGGTTCCAAGCCTGTCTATAGAGCCGCCATCGTTGTGTAGGTTCAAAACTGGCTGTTGGGGCTGTTTCCCTGGTTGCCGAGGTAACAAGGTTCCGAGCCCACCTATAAAGCCACCAGTCAGCACCCAGGCTGCTCACTTCCTTTCTGGACTTGCCCGCTGGCTGGCAGACACTCCTCTGAGCCTCTCCCGCTGGTGACCTCTCCTCGTGCCACCCAGCCCCTGCTATGGCGCTACGAAGGCTGTTCAGAGTAAGCGTGGCCCTCTTGGCCGCCAAGAAACCGGGAAGGGGGGCAGAAAGTCAAGGGCCCCGACTCTCTCTCCCTGGCTCAGGTGTCTTTCTCTGCTCCCCTCTCCTCACAGAACGTCTTGAAAAGGTGTCCATTTTGCTGCTATGTGGACAACAGAGTAGAAGACCTTCCTGTGCCCCTTGCCAGGTACCAAGTCCTTCCCCCAAACCCCGGGCTCAGCGGGGCACTAGGTCTTCCACGTCTGACCTTCTTCCTCCGGTCAGGACCCAAGAGGCACAGGAGGAAGTCGAGGAGCAGGAGAACTCTCATGATGGGGACACCCCTTCTACCTCAGGGGTAAGGAAGGTTTGGCAACATGGCCAGTGGGAGTTCATGCCTCAAGTCCAGGGGAGGGGGAGGAATTCTCGCCTGGGAAGCCCGGCCAGGCTGGCAAACTCAAGGACAAGAGCTCCTTGGATTCCTGGAAAGACCTTTACGGCTTGGAGGGCAAGGGAGCAATATTTGGAGAGCCTTTCCAAGCCATCCTCCCGCCCCACTCGCGTAATTCTCCCTGGCGCAATTAAGGTGCAGCTGCTCTGAACCCCCTCCTGCGTTGAGGAGCCTCTTCCTCAACGGTCCTGCTTCTTCCTCCTCCATCTTCCCTGCCATCTGGAAAGGGCACCCGAGGGCAGGGACTGGCAGCGGACCCATCTGCCCCTACTCCGGCCTCCGTGCCTGGCTTCTCCCCTGTAAAAGGGTTTACGGCCCCTTAAAACCAATCTGTAGATGATTATATACCCTCTTGACCTTCAGGCTTCCAAATGCGCTCTTCCTGTTGGCACTGGGACCGAACCGTGCGCCCAAGGCTTTAGCCATCTTGTCAGGATGCAGAGGGCTTTGGATCTATGTCTTAGTACGAACAAATGTCATTTGCAGGATTCGATGGAAGCCCAGGGGGGCTCCTTAGCCCAGAGCTTTGAAGACGGGGAGTCCATTCCCGATTCGGCAAGGTACCTGCTCTCAGCTGAGGGATTCTGACGCCCCCAAGAGGACGGCTGCAGTACCGTCCCCAAGGAAAAAAGCTATGAGAAATGTCTGCTGAGGGGAGGGATAGATGGATGCATGCTCCACCCCCTGGGCAGGGAGCCTTTCTGTTTTCTCCTTAATCAATGGGATGGGGGGCCATTTGGGGCCAAGGGGGGACTGGACAGTGAAGGCACATGGGCAGGGAGCGCCTGTTTAAAGCACAGTAAAGTAAGCAGGCTTCTGATTGTCCAAAGCCTAACTTCAAATGACAGAGCACAAAAGGAAAAGGGAAGGGTGGGAGAAGGAAAACAAGAACCCTCCCATCCTACTCTCTGGCCCAGCCGGTCACAAGGGCTGCTGCTTGGCCGACTGGGGAGGGACCAAAGCCTGTTTGAGCAGCCACCTTCTCAGGGAGATTCACCCCTTTCCTTCTCAAGACCTGCTTCTCATAAAAGGAAGAATGACTCGGTCAACCCCCTTGGCAGGCCAGCTGACAGGCTCCTTAGAGCACCCGTGTGGCCACTCTTGAAAGAGGGCCCACGGCCAGCTTTGATCTTTGGCCCCTTCAATCTCTCCCCAGTGACGACGGACTGGAGCAGAAGAGGCGGGGGGTCTACACCATAGAGGAGATCTCCACTCACGTCTCTTCCAGCGCATGGGTAACGAAGGGCGAGCTGTTTTCTGTTGGGAGGGCCATGGGGAGGGGGGCCCTCAATTCAGTTCTCCCACCCTGAGTGTACCAGGCAGGGGTGCTCTGGGGTGCTGGTGTGGGAGAAAGCCTGACCCTTGGGGCAACTTACACAGGCTGGAAATGGGTACCCAAGCTCTCGTGCGATCGGCTCATTCAATTCTGAGTCACTTTTCCTTTTGTGGCCACAGAGGAGTCATTGTCTTTCACAGGATTCCCGCGAAGAAGACCAAGACACTCTGGACGACGTCAGCAGCCTGCAGGAGGAGGCCTGGGACCCCAATCTCATTTCAAACAGGTGCCCTATTTTTGTCTGTACAACCATTGAGGACCTGCCACGCTTTCCCAGGAACACACGTATGAAAAGCATTAGGTCTTTTCCACTCGTTTATTTAAAACAGCGTTTGGTGGAAGCCGTGCAAGATGGTGGCTATTGCAGGTAGAAATGCTTCTCTTTTCTCTTCTCACAGTGGAGCGAAGGAGCTACGGGGAAGCTGGTGCGCTGTGGGTGTGAGGCAAAATGTCACCCGACCAGTTGATGGCGGAGGGACCTGTCCAGGGAACAGAGGGGCCCTTGGTCGGATCCTGCACGGTTCTGTCTCAGCTCTACTTCTCTGTCCTCCTCCAGAACCTTAGTTACGACTCCCGTTCCACAAACTGACCCCTAATTTACATCTAATCATCCTGTATTTCTCCTCTCAACAGCACGTCCCCAGAAGAAGAGGCTTCCGATGCTACAGGGACCCAGACCAGGAAGCAGTCTTCTTTGGAGGAATGTCAAGTAAGGCTTGACACCCAGGGTTAAACTGAAGGCTTCCCCAGAGAAGGACCTTCTCCTGCAACCTCCAATTCAGCCCACACCTGGAGGAATCGGCCTTTCACCACCCCCTTCCGTTTCCTCTTTCTTTCTCTCTTGCGTATGTAGGAAATCCTGGATAAGATCTGCCGCCTGGCCTCTCCTCCCTCCCTCGGACTGAGCCAGGTCGTGCGCCGCCTTCCAGTCGTGGCCCGGAAGAACTTGGAGCTGGTCACGTACCGCCTGTTACAGCTGCCGTGGAGGTAGGCAGGGGTGCGGGTTCTTCCTCCCTTGAGTTCCAGGGAAGTCCGGCATCGGTCCGACCCCTCCGTATTTCTCCTTGTGGACCTGGGACAGGCAGAGGGGTCCGACTTGGTCTCCTCCCGATTTTCTTCCCAGCACCTGCGGCGAGCTGCTCTGGGCCGTCGTCACCTCGCCGTACTGCAGTGGGGATGGGGTCCTGTCCCTGCTCCTGGACAAGGAGAAGGAGGGCCCTTGGCTGCCTCAAGGAGGAGAGGAACAGACCAGCCATCCTCTTCCTGCAGCTACGGTAAGGGGTAGAGCTCGGAAGGAGGTGGTCCTCTTGTACGCCCAGACTTCAACCTCTCCCTCTTGGAGATGCCATTTCTTGCCTGCGTCTATGGGCTCTGCACGGGCAATCGGGAAGGCATTTCTTGAATTCTGCTGAGCAGGAGTTTGGGGAGGGAGGGAGGGAGGGACAGAGGGAGGGAGGCCCTTTGGGTGGTGAGGGTTGGCAGAGAGAGCGATTCTACCAGGAGGCAGGGTGTGCTCCATTAGCCAACTTTCCTTAGGACTCCCCTTCTCTCCTCAGGCCAGAGCGACGAGGCTCATCAGGAGGATCGTCCGGTCCGAGGAGTGCCCCGTGGTGCTGGAGGCTTGGTTCCCTGAACTTCTGCTCTGCCTGGTGGATACCATCATGACAGGCACCAGGCAGCAGAGTACATCAGCCCAAGGAGGGGACCATCTGCCTCCGGAGTAAGCAGTGGCACTGGGAAGGAGAAACCTCCTTCTCCTTCTTGGGCTTCGGAGTCCCTCCTTCTTTTCCCTTCGCACGTCCAAGCGGCACTTCTGGTTTAGCCATGCCCCTCTGGCCCTGCGAGTCCTCCCCTTAGATAGGCCGGGTGTTGCATAGACCCCAGGAAAGAAAGCTCTCAAGCACGCAGTGCTCCCAGCTTGGGCGCCTTGCTTTCCTCATGAGGTCTGTCCTGAAGCTTTAAGGAAAAGAAACAAAATGGAATCTGTGGCCTCCGTGATGTTTCTGGAATGCCCTTCAGGTGGGGTGGCGGGACAAACTCATACAGGTGCAGCAAATCCCATTTGGTGGTGAACGGCTGCAAGGGAGAAGAAAGGCCCTCTGGAGCTCCCTCCCTCGTTGCTGTTCTCGTGGCGTTCCAGGGAAAGAGGGAGAGAACCTGTGGAGGGAAGCTTCCCTGTGGGCATCACGCAAAGGGTTTCTCTTGCCCCTCAGACTACGGGATCGGGCCTTGGTGACTCTGGCCTTCTTTCCTCTGCAGGGAGACGGTTGAGATCATCCAGGTGCTGCTGGCTAGGGTGGCACACCTGCCCCTGGAGGAGACCTGCAGGGAGATGTTGTGCCGCCCCAGCTGCTGCCTCCAGGGTGTGGCCGCGTTGGTGATGTAAGTCAGAGGGCAAAGGGCAGCTTTTCTCCCCAAAGAGAACCTTCCTTCTGCTCTTCCAGCCCAGCCCAGCATGGCCTGTCTGTCTGTCTGTCTGGTGGCTTTTTCTCAAAAGAGCCTTGATGTGTTGCAGGGCCCTCACGGAGACCTCCCCGTCTGCCACGTGCGCCCTCCAGAGACATCTGAGTTCTGTCCTGGAGAAGGAAGAGGCAAAGGAGCATTCGGCTGCAGCGGTGGCCTTCTTTGTTGAGGTGGGGAAATCCCCCCTTAGTCTCTAGGATTGAGCCAGGGAGGCAATGGGAGTTGGCTGACCAGGGTGATGCGGAGGAGAAAACGGGAGTCGCCCCAGGCCAGCTTTAGGTCCCGTTGGGAGGGATCAAGCTCCAAAAGTGGTCTTTCTTGCTTTCCCTGCAGCTAAAGACAGCCCGCTTCCCCCAAGAGCAAGGGTGAAGCATCTTCCCTGGGGGCCTTTTGGGCCCCTTCTCCCCAGTGAAGCTAGCTCACGCCTTCTCTTTCCTCCTCCGGCCACTGACGGGCCTCCTACTGCTCTGCTCTCTTTCAGCTGCTGGCTAACTACAAGAGCCAAGCCCCTGTGGAGAAGACCTGGAAGCTCCTAATGGCTTGGCTGGAACACCCCAGCCAGACCGTTTGCCAGCTGAGCTGGAAGGGCCTTCTCCATCTCTGCAAGAACTACAAGGCGGTAAGTGGCCCTCGCCCACAGGGGATAGACAAACGCGGAGCTCCTCCTCTTCAGGAACAATTGTGGAGGAAGCTTCCTTCCTGCAAGCACCTTCTCTTTAGACTGACGGCAACGATGTTGCCGCCCTGGACAGATTCAGCCAGTGGGCCTTCTTACCCCAGGATGAGATCTAACCCCCCTAGTCTAGGCAAGATGGAGCGTGTGGGGAGGTGGCACATCCTCCTTTTACTCAGTCCTGGGATGAGGATGGCTTGCTGCTCTCACATTGGATCTTCTCTTTGATCTCTCTCAGAGTGGAGAGTAGATCGCAAGCTAAGACACCGAACCGTGATCAGAAAAGGTTAGGCTTGTCTTCTCTCTTTCACTGGAGGAAAGTTTTCCAGATCTCCCATTTTCTCTGCAGATGATGAGCCCAGAGGAACTCTGCCATGCTGTCCTCGGTGGGCTCTGCAGTGACAGCTCTGCCATCACCTTGGAGTTCTTGGGCTTGGCGGAGCAGCTCGGCCTCCAGGCGGGAGAGGATGTTTGGAGTCCCCTGAATGCCTCCTTGGCTGCCCAGTACCGCTCGCTCTTCCACCACGTGAGTCCTCAGCTCCTCCTTGCTTGGAAGAGGAGGAAAAAGTCAATGGAAACCCATTCCTTGCAGGGCAGAAAAAAAAGCCTTTTCCTTGGTCTGTCATAGGAGGCGGCAACCATCCGACGGGCAGCCTTGAAGCACATCTGGCCTCTTCTGCAGCACCGGAAAGACCTTGAGGGGAGAACAGCCATCCACACCCTCATTGCGGTGCTGATGCACGTGGAAGATGTTGAGGAGGAGGTGGCGAAGGTGAGGGCCCGGCTTGCCTGGGAAAAGGGAGTTGCAGCTTGGCCAGCTGACTCACTCGAGGAAAGCAGTAGAGGAATGGCACCAGCTTTTTTCTCTCCTCCCTCTTTTTTTGAAGGCAGCAAAGGTTACCCTGCGGCACCTGGCACAGGCCCTCCGTTGGCACCTTGGGGGCACCCTCCTGGCGGGGGGGACTTACAGCCTGCAGGAGCTTCTTCACCAGATCGCCAAGCGCCTGGTAAGAGCCCTTCTCTGGCTCCCGTTCCCCTCTGGGGGTGAGAGGCACCATGGGTGGCGCATGCAGCGCCTGGCGATCTCCCACTTCTGCCTTTCTGCCTCTTCTCCTAGATTCGGTTCCCCATCTCGGAGGGGCAGTTGGAGATGGAAGTGTTCGCCTGCCTTTCGCACTTCAAGAGCAAGCAGGCTTCAGTGAGGAGAACGGCTGCTATGTTCATTGGTAACGGAAGGAGAAGCCTCTTTGTGGGCCATCAGGCGGGAGGTCTCATCCCCCACGTTCAGGGTTTCTCCTGCCCAGGGATGCCACGTTCCAGCCAAAAAGCACGGCCCCTGCAGTCTTTCATAGAGTCACTGGCCTGTTTGGGCCATGGACCTTCCTTGGCATGAGCCTCTAGTCCTCTTGCTGAGCTTCTCGTTTCCCCCGGGATCAAAGGCGCGGGGAACTCTGGAGTTACGGCTGCATTCAGTAGAGGAGCGGGCGTTGAAAGAGACAGTGGTGTTTTTCTCCCTCCTTTCCTCTGCAGGTCACCTGCTCCATCGGAATGGCAGCCTCCTCACTGGAGGGCCGCTTCCCGTCTACCTTGCTTGTAAGCAATGCCTGTGCAAAGTGACAAGCTCTGGGTTAGGAGTGTGGGGGAGGGAGGGAGGGAGGGAGGGAAGGATTATGCAGGATGCATTTTGACGCTCTGGTCTAACTTTTGTCTTTGCAGATCTGGAAATGCTTCTGGGTGACCAGGACCCTGCAGTCAGGCGAGTTGCCCAGAGAACGGAAGCTTTAGTGCGAAAGGCCTTCTCCCTCCACGCTCCACACGGGCTGGTGGCTGCCCTCCGGCGCTTGGCAGCAGGCTGTAGGCGGCAACGCTATCCCCCCGAGTATGACGGCCTTTCCGCCTGATGGACCGGTGAGGGAAGCTGGGCAAACGCTGCCCCAGGTGTAGGATGGAGGCTAATGGAGGGAAGGCAGGGGAAGAGGGCCAGGGCCAGGGTTAAGCCTGTGGCCTGAGTTGGCTTTCTTAGGGTGGGCGCCAAAAGCAGAGGACCTTCCCGTGAACGGAGGAATGTCCACTGACGGGCTTCCTCCCAGTTCAGCTTGAGGCAAGGCTTGCGAGCAGAGAAACCGACTGCCTGATATCTCTCTGTCTTTCCAGGAATTCGAGCCCTTCCTCCCGTGCCAGGGAACACCTCGCAGCGCCGCAGAGAAGACGGCTAGGGTGCATACCATCCCCTTGCTATGGACAAGAGTCAGTCGCCGGTTGACGGGGCTGGGGAGGAATTTTACCCAGAGTCTGCCATTGGACTCGGCAAGTGGGGTTTTTGCCTTCCCCGTAGCAACGTTCACCCTACGTTGGTGGTTTCCACTTGTTTAATAAATGTTGGAATTGTTACTTTTGACCTTGTTGCTTAGGTTATTTCATTGAATGCGCTGCATTCCCCGCATCCAGAGAAGGGAAGAAAGATGGGTTTTACCTAATAAACATCTCCCACCAAAAGAACAGCAGCCCTCTGGGGTTAACCCCCCGAAATGCCAGAAAGCTGCTCACGAAGAAAAGCTGGAGCAACAGACTTCGGAGCGTAGAGGGTTAAGATTTAATGCCTTTTTAAAACCTTACCTCTGTTGTAACTCAGAAACCAGTCCTTGGTTTTAGAGTGTCCCGCTCCAAAGAATCTCAGAAGAAGGGTCATTTTCATGTCTTACAGAATTTATTCTGATCAAGCCCACTTCCAAACTTCCAGGAACAGAGATGTTCTAAGTAGCAATTTTCCTCCCTTTGGGGCATCAGAAAAGACATATATATTTTTCCTGTTTCTCCTGGTTTGGGTTTGTGTGAGAGGGTTGCCTCTGAACCGATACACCCACAGTTGATCTTTTCCCAACTTTGAGTCCCACTCCCTCCATCTTCCTGGAGGTCTTCAGTTCTTATTTCCTTGCGGGCTCCACAAATTAACTCCTTTTCCTGCCCACCCGTACTACTCTGTATCCGATCGATTTATTTCCAGACTCTCCTGCCCTCTTCTGGGTTATATTCCTGCCATAGCATCTACTCAGCTATCTGGCAGTGCCACTGTGGAGTGGGTCAAGTTCCCAAACTCTCTTCTTGCATAGCTCTTTTGGACATGCCCACCAGGTTGACTCACCTCTACACTCTTAATCCTTATAGATGTTTTTAAGTATGACGTAATGGTTTAGGGAAACATATTACAAGTTCTCAAGTGAATAGGCAGGGCAGAATTTCAATTAAAGAATCAATGCACTAATAATCTGCTGTTGGCTATGTTTTAGAACTGACCGCCGCACAGAGTACATGTCTTGCATGTGGAAATTCCTGTCTACAAATCTGGGCATCTCCATTTTAAAAAAAGGATCTCTGGTGCAATGCTAGGGAAGTTTTTTCATAGTAAAGTTCTGTTAGACAGCAAAAAATGGGTCTTGAAATCCAGTGCATCTGAAAGGTATCAGGCCAGAATGCCTGTGATGACCGCCCTATTCCAAATTTGCATATTGTGCAAAATTCCAATCATTTATTTTTATTTTACTTCATTTTTATTTTGGAATGAGTGAGAGATTGATAGCACTTAACTCTGAAAGGTTACTCAGCTCTGATGCAATGCAAATGGATGATTAGGAAAAGGTAGATAATGGTTTAAAAATTATCCTGCAACATGTTGTCTTTGACTTTGCTAATCAACGCTGCATCAGCCACACTTCAGATGGAAGAAGGACATAGAAAATACGGGATTGTGACCATTTGACAATGACTTCACGGACTGAATACTCTTACACTTTGCTATTCTGCAATTATTAAAAGTGGAATTAAAATGGATGTTCCCCAAAAGATTGGTTATGTATACTTCATAAATCTTTCTAGACCTGTTTACTGAAAGATGCAGGAGTCTTCAAAGCTTTGGTGGTTTTGCCTATTCGTGTCTCATCCCTGTCCCCACCGCCCCAAGATGCCAAACATCCAATTTGAAGAAACATGGGAGGATAGGTCAAACACAGGGAACAAAAGTTAGTAATTATGAAGATGAAAGTTTGTGTGGAAGTGCCATAATCTGGGCCCCCTGTAAAAATGTGTGGAAAAGGTATCACTCTGAAAGAAACCTTCCAGATGTAGTGCCACTGAATTCACTCATTCGTGAAATTTACAGAGGACCCAGAAGACGTTGTTTTTCATTTGGAACCCTTCCATTTTTTAATACTATTACCGAAAATTATTTAGGGAGGGAAAGATGGAATAGCTGCATAATCTCTTTCAACCACTGTGACTGCTAAGAATATTTTGTCTGAAAATATGCAGAAACGCAGTTTGCATTCAAGTTTTGTAATGTCAGGTTTTGTCTGTGAGTTTCAAGGCAACCAAATTTTCATTTAACACTCAGGCCAAGTTTACCATAATCATCCTAAAACAATTCAGTAAGGCAGCTCACAAAACACTGAAGTACTGCAGTAAACTTGGGCTTACCACTTATCACACAAAGCACATATTTTGAAATACTTACACTTGAAGGTATTTTTTATAAAACTGAAGTATGCACAGAAAAATATACTGTGTAGAGCAGTCCTTATTTAGACTGCATGACATCTTGGCCAATATGCCATTTGTGGGTTCTGGAAAGAATTCAACAAGCAGTAGTAAATAATTAAAGGTTAGATCCAAAATTAAATAATGAGGGGGCGTGGTGGCTCAGCGGGTAAGACGCCAGGCTTGTCAATCGGTAGATCGCAAGTTCAGAGGTTTGAATCCCTAGTCCCACGTGATGGAGTGAGCTCCCGCACTTGCCCCAGCTCTTGCCAACCTAGCAATTCAAAAGCATGCAAATGCAAGTAGATTAATAGGTACCACTTCAGTGGGAAGGTAACAGCGTTCCGCGCACGTCATGCGGCCACATGACTGTGGAAGCGTCTTCGGACAACGCTTGCTCTTCGGCTAACAAACCTTGCAGCAGCTTATACTGGCTCCGAAGAAGGGAGGAGGTAAAGTGGCTGAGACGGGAACTACTCCGATGACTACTTCAGCTGAGAGTGAAACATCAAGCGGTAGTGAGGATGAAGATGAAACCTCGGAGCCTGAGCCAGAGGTGAGACTTCCTTCCACGAGCGGGCTAGCCAGGGGAAAAGCTTTAGCAGTTAACAAGCTAAAAATGCGATTTGATGGCGATCCTGGGAAGCTAGCCTGTTTCATGACCCATGTGAGAGGGTTTATGGAAGAATTTGAGGACTCTTTCATGAATGAAGAAGCTAAAGTAAGGTATGTCTCCAGTTTTTTAGAAGGGGAGGCAGTGCAGTGGCTAGTAGCCATGCACGATACTAATGCCAAAGAACTGTTGACTTTTAAGGCATTTATGTTAGCGTTAAGGAAGAGATTTGAAAACACCCTGTCAAAAAAGTCAGCTAGAGTTGAATTGCAGCAACTGAGCCAGGGAAACCGCACAGTAGCAGAATACACCATGGAGTTTAAAAAACTCATAAGTCGGTTGCCGGACTGGCCAGAGACTTTTCAAATTGAGTATTTCCAGATGGGGTTGAAACCTGAGATTCTGGAAATGGCTGCTGGAAGGGAAGATCCCGAGACATTAGAAGAGTGGATACAATTAGCGGGGAAAGTGGAGAGTACCCGTTTATGGCTCAAGTCATATAAACAACTTCAAAGCCCTGGGAGGAGAACGATGGGGCCATCTCCACCAAAGAAATCGCTTAGCCAGAAAGCCTGGGAAGAAGAGAAAGAACGGTGGGCTAAAAGTGGACTGTGTTTTTAAATGTGGAAAAGAGGGCCATCGAATTAGCAACTGCCCGCAAGCAACCACTGCAGTCAGGAAAAAGCCAGACAGCAAACCTTCAAAGCCACCACAGCTTAAAAGAAAGGGAGCCGCTAACGCTGTGGAGGAAGCAAATACAGCCGAAGCAGTGAGGGGAGAGAATGACTCCACAGATGAAGAATTTCTGCCGGCGGGAAACTCCAACTGCCTGTCCTGAGATGCGCCGGCGGCCAGGCATTTGCAGATAGGCGCATGGATCCTTTGGTGAGTGGGGATTGTCCTACCATGCAAGTTAAAGTAAAGCTTGAGAGCCTGGAAGACCCACAACAGCCATAAAGCTTGAAACTTTGGATGGGAGGGATCAAAACAGTTTATTAGCTATGCTGGACTCGGGGTGTTCTAGATGTTTGATTCACCCTGCTATTGTGACTGGTTTAAGACTAAAGTTGCATAAGCTTAAAGTTCCCATCATATTTTGCCAATTAGATGGATCGAATATGAAGGGCGGGCCAGTGGAATATTATACTGAAGCCCTAAAAATGACTGTTGGGACACACCAAGAGACTATATGTTTTATTGTGGCGCCAATAGCCAACCAGCCCATAGTGTTGGGGCTCAAATGGCTAAGAGAATGTAATCCACAGATTGATTGGGTATCTGGGGAGATGGAATTTGCAGGTGGTTCATATCCAGGTTTGGAACGGCACAATGTGGGGCTGTGTGTGGAAGTAGCAGGCACAACTGTTGAAAGTGTGAAGGAATTGGTGCAAGCAGCCATTGCCCCGACCTCTTATGAGGAAGTGGAGGAAATTTTTGAAGAGACTGAGTCAGATCAAATACCTCCTCATCGTAAAACTGACTGTGCTATTGAATTGGAACCTGGAGCAGTTCTTCCTAAACCTAAGTTGTATTCAATGACCCATAAGGAATTACAGGAACTGAGAAACTTTATAGATAAAAATCTTAAGAGAGGCTTTAATGAGCCGTCCACATCCCCCATGGCTGCACCGGTGTTGTTTAGAAAAAAGAAAGATGGATCTTTAAGACTGTGCACAGACTATAGGGGGTTAAATGCAATTTGTATTTCTAATCAATACCCATTACCGTTAATGAAAGACATGTTGGCGCAACTGACCAAAGGAAAAATTTTACGAAACTGGACTTGAGGGAAGCGTACTTTAGAGTGCGCATAGAGGAGGAGGATGGATGGAAAACTGCTTTTAATTGCCAATTGGGTTGTTTTCAATATAAAGTCATGCTATTCAGATTAAAAGGGGGGCCTGGAGTCTTTATGAGCTTAATTAATGAGGTTCTGCATGAATTTTTACATCAAGGAGTATTGGTGTATTTAGATAATATTTTGATTTATACAGAAACGATGGAAGAACATGTAAAATTGGTTAAAGAAGTGTTAAAACGTTTGTTGGAAGCTAAATTGTATGTGAAATTGTCTAAATGTGAATTTCATAAAGAAAAATTGGACTTCTTGGGACATAGAATATCACATCAAGGGATTGAAATGGACCCTGCTAAAGTTAGAGACGTTTTAGCTTGGGAAGCGCCAAGAACAAAAAAGCAATTGCAAGTGTTCCTGGGTTTTTCGAATTTTTACAGACAGTTCATTCCAATGTTTGCTAAGATAGCTTTGCATTTAACAGATTTGTTAAAAACAAAAAATTTGAGTGAGGGGTTGTTGGCAAATAAACCCCAATCAAAGTTAAAATGGACTCCAGCCTGCCAAAGTGCTTTTGAGCAACTGAAGCAATTGTTCACGGCTGAGCCTATTTTAAAACATCCTGACTCTGAACAGCCTTTTGTTATTCAGACTGACGCTTCAAATTCGGCTATAGGCTCCGTTTTATTGCAAAAAGATAAGAACAATCAATTAAGGCCCTGTGCGTACATCTCTCGCAAGTTCACTGAGGCGGAGAAACGTTGGCATGTTTGGGAAAAGGAAGTTTTTGCTGTTCACCATGCATTAGCTACATGGAGACATCTGCTGGAGGGTTCTCCCCACCCTTTTGAAGTGTTCACTGATCATAAAAATTTGGAAGCTTTAAAAACACCACGTAAGCTTAATCCTAAACAAGTAAGATGGGCTGAGTTTTTCAGTAGATTTAACTTCACGTTAAAATATCTGCCAGCAGGGAAAAACTTTTTAGCAGATGCATTATCTAGGTTGCCTCAGCATGATAACCAGATGGAGGAGATTGTTACAACAGTAATGTCCCCTCAACAATTAGGTATTCAGAACCACACAGAGAAGAGTTCTGAATCTACCTCTTCACTTGTTCCAGTGCCACAGGAGGGGAAAGTTGCTCTTACCAGACGCTGAACTAAGAGTCAACAAACCATTTGTGAGCCTTCCTTAGAAAAAGAAATCAGACAAGCTATGATGGAGGATGAATGGTGGAAAATGCATAAATAATCTCTAAAAGAAACTAATGGGTTATGGTGGAGTGGAGATAGATTGTATATTCCTGAAACCATTAGAAAATGTATTCTACAACGTTGTCATGATGATAAAACTGCTGGACATTTTGGCTTTGTAAAAACATTGCATCTTGTGAGAAGGCAATTTTGGTGGCCCACTTTAAGAAAAGATGTTAAACAGTATGTATTGTCTTGTCCTGTATGTGCTACCATGAAAAGAACTCCAGGTAAACCTGTGGGACTATTACAGTGGGTAGCAGAACCAACAAGCCCATGGAAGCAGATTTCCATGGACTTCATTGTGGATTTACCCGAGAGTAGGGGAAAGACAGTGATTTGGGTAGTAACAGACCTATTTTCAAAACAAGCTCATTTCATTCCTTGTAAAGGGCTGCCATCTGCTGGACAACTGGCTAAATTATTCATTTTGCATATCTACCGAGCACACGGCGCCCCCTTGAGGATTATCAGCGACCGAGGAAGTCAATTTAATGCCAAATTTTGGAAATCATTTTTAAAATTGATTGGTACTGAACAAGGACTTACTAGTGGGTTTCATCCACAATGTAATGGATCTTGTGAACGTTTGAACTCGGTTTTGGAGCAATATTTGAGATGCTATATCAGTTATCAACAGAATGATTGGGTGGACTTATTGCCATTTGCTGAAGTGGCATATAACAACGTTGTTAATCAAAGTACTGGATTTTCACCGTTTAAAGTGGCCACTGGTCAGGATTTTGTGCCTATACCTGAATTGCTTGATCCTGCTGTAACTACATCATCCAATCCAGTGTTGGCAGATGAGTGGATTGCTAAAATACATGCTAACTGGCCAGTAATGTTACAAACTTTGCAAGAGGCAAAAGACACTTACAAAGCATTTGCTGATCGTAAACGGGCTCCAGAATGGCCATTAGTGGAGGGGGAAAAGGTTTATTTGTCTACAAAGCATTTACATTCTACTCAACCCTCCAAGAAATTGGGACCTAAGTATGTGGGGCCTTTCCCAATTATTAAAGTGATAAATCCTGTTACAGCACAGTTGGAACTGCCTAAGAATCTGCGAAAGGTTCATCCTGTATTTCACATTAGTTTACTAAAGCCATTCAAAGTGTCTAAGGAGTGGCATCCTGAGCCTGAGACTCCTAAGCCTATCATGGTGGGAACTGATGAGCATTTTGAAGTTAAGGAAATTTTGGATTCAAGACTGCATAGAGGAAAGCTTCAATATTTGGTTCAATGGAAACATTTGCCTCTGGGATTTAAGGAATGGGTTGCCAAAGATCATGTGTCAGCTCCTAAATTGTTGTTGAAGTTTCATTCTGAATTTCCTGACAAACCCAGATGAGTAATGTATTATGTGCTATTTTGTTTTCTTACAGGTATCTACCTATTCTTCACTGCACTTGCCTGATCAGTTCTGGAATTGTTCTACATGTATTTTTATATATCTGTATGCCTTGTCTCTGCTTTTGCTGTATATATTGCTCTTTCTTTTGGAAGGTCAGCATGTCAGGGTTCATAGTCATGAATCCTGCCATTGGGAATAGTTAGATAGTTAGTCTGTGGCTTGAATCATGTCAACTGGATAGTTAGTGTGTGAACTGCAGGGAGGGGGACTGGGCAAGGAGCGTTGTTATGGCTGGTGGTGGAGAATAGAGCATGCATCATCAAGGTCATCATCCACCTGCAGGAGTTGGAGGCTGGGAACTGAGAGCGAAAGTCTTGAACAGTGAGATCATGTTGTCTGAGAAATTGGCAGGCAGAGGGATTAGTAATCTTTGGCGAGAATCCGCATTCAGATCTTTAGGAGTGCTTCAATTAACATGTATCCTGAATAAAGCTTAATCTGCATTTCAACAAACTGCATTGAGAAGTGTTTATTAGGGCATTGTTGTTGGGGTCATTACAAACGGAGATGAGCACCGGCCCCTAGAGTCGGACACGACTGCGCAAATGTGCAGGGGGAACCTTTACCTTTACCTAGATCCAAAATAATAGCAGATTGTTTCTGTTCACCCAAGGGGCCAACTTTGAAATTATTTTTAGGTTTCATAGGGAGGAAAACGCCACCCACTAGCTCTGTCCGCAGCAGTGCTCCCTGCTCTCACCCTGAATCGCCTTTGTAGAACCCAGCATAGTTAACCACACAGTGATGGTGCAACTCATGTAAAATAAATATAGAAAACTTTGCTCTAGCAGAGCCTTTAACTCCGAATAAGTGCAAGGGAGAATCCATATTGTAAACTCAATATTTACCCTTCCCCCAACATTTTACAAAGGACTCCATGCTAATAGTTCTCACTATTCTCCAATCAAACTTGATTAAGGTTTGACTTAGAGGAAGGGTTTGTTTGTGGAAATTGCTGTATATTTTTGCTGTGAAAAGCGGGAAGCCACCTGTTTATATGTAACTTTCTAGAAGTTTTTTCTTTTTTGTTTTTGCACTTTTAATGTTTTTCTTTTTGTATGTAGTGTTTTTTCTTTTCTGTAGTTTTTTATCTTTGTTCTAAAAAATAATAAAACTTTGTAAAAAACTATTCTCCAATAAAACTTGAGACCAAGTCATTTAGTTAGAAATGGCACATATTAAAAAGGAAAATACATCAATTTCCTGTTGTTGGGGGGTGGGGGAGGGTGCTGTCCTCACTATAAAAATGTGCTTTTATTCTTCTTGGGACATGAGCTTGTCTCTCCCCCCCCCCCCTTATTAATATTATTTTGTAAATAATGTTTGCAGTGCCATGTAATTTTGACACAATTAAATAGAAAATAACATAAAATCATCAAAATCTTCATATATATGTTTTAGCATCAGTAAAATCCTCTCAAGGACCCCAGGCTGCTGTTTTATTTCCCACAGAGATTTCTCCTTTAATCAGTTGGGAAGGCTTTTCGGAGATAATGTACTGGCAGCACATGGCATATACAGTACTGTAAAGTAACTGCCCCTTTCAGGCTTGAATTTCAAGGCATTGCTCAAGATAGCCAGGGTTTTTCGCCCATGTTTGGTTGAGGGCTGAGAACTGGGAGGGAAGGCAGACAACTGATGCCTGAGTCCGAAATGCTGAGGCTCAGATTCCCCGGTCCCTCACCTCCAACTAATCCACCATCCTTGTCATGATCTTGAGAAAGCAATACAATAATCTGTCTCTCTGGGAAAAGAAAAAGAGGTTGGTCCTGCTGCAGCCTTTTATATTTTCTTGAATTGTAACACTTCCTTTTCCATCTGACTTTTCATCAGGAGAGTTAAATAATTTTAGCGTGCAGGTTCTTCATTCATTGTCTATTCCAGGCCCAGCAAGCTGAATCTACCTGCTAGCCTTCTTTTCCCTCCCGCAAGAGCCTTTCAGGAAAGGGTTTTTCTAATTGGGAACAGATTCACTTCCAGCAGATTCTCTTTCAGTTGCTTTTGCCGCCATCTTGTAACAAGCTGCAGCGGATGGATCCATACATGCCATTTCAGAATCATGGGGAGTCAGGAAAGGAACACATAACCACGAAATTCAAGTGAGGTGGATCTGGCCAGGGGCTGTGGAGAAAAGCATTCCCTAATCCAGCCTTTCTCAACCTTCTGACCTGGGAGGAACCCTTGGAATATTTTTCAGGCCTCGGGGAAGCCCTGCACATTCAGCCTCAAATGTGGCCAGAAGTTACAAAATGATTATATGCATTTCATGGGTAGGCCGGTACATATGCATCAACCGTGTTCTTAAACTAAAAATAAAGAATGAAACTCACCTCTTTAATGTGAAGTTGCCTGAATTTGCAATAATTTTTAAAATAAATCACCATCTCCCAGGGAACCCCGGGTGACCTCTCACACAACCCTGGTTGAGAAACCCCGCCCTAATCCTTTCCCACAGGGCAGCCCTACAGGAGAGACAGCTGCAGGGCAAGAGCTCAGAAGACAATTGGCTGATCCATTCCAAGCCACTCCCTCCTGATCACGTGACCCAGAGCAGGCTGTATGCAGCTCACCCCTGCTTCCCAGATACAACATGGGAGAAGGCAGGAGTACCTATGCTGTGCGCATAGCCCTTGCTGGTAAAGGGGTTGAAAAGGATGCTGGGAGACATAGTTTGCCTAATTTCCCTCCCTTTTTTTAATCATGCATTTGTGAGCTTGGCCTCTTAATTTGCAAAGGAGAAAGCCATGCTAAAACTCTTTTCCGGGACATGGAAAGTGCTTTGGATTCAGACCAATTTGGAAAAATATGAATATATCCTCATCAAAATGGCATTTCTCCAAAGCGGACCAAAGCTGCATCTGAAATTTCCCCAAATGTCCTTTGTAATTCACAGGCACACAGAGATGGGGATTGCATATCTGCAAAAATAACTATGTTTCTCCCAAGAGGCTCCACCTACGGGAAACTCCAGGATAAGGAGTGGGGCAAGCGAAAGGTAGGGTGTAGTCTGGAAAGTGACAGCTTGAGATGATTTTGGCATGGCTGTCCAATCACAGGGTGTTCGGGGATGTGGAAATAATGTACTGTATTGTAGGACGTTCTAGAGTTCAGTGCTTTCTACAAGAAGTTGTTCCCAGGAGCAAAAGCATTAACAAAGTACTGTTGTGTTTGTGAAATCTGGAAGGGTATAGTACTGGAAGTTTGCATGGGAAAAAAATCCAAATCTTTCTGCCTTGGCCATTATTTGGGCCACATCTATCATCAACACTTGTCTCACTGGACTTTCTGTGACTTTTAGGCCAGCTGAGAAAAAAACCCTAAAAAGCCCCAAACTATTACTCATCCACCGTTAACTCGCTTTTGTTGTTTATTCGTTCAGTCACTTCCAACTCTTCGTGACTTCATGGACCAGCCCACACCAGAGCTTCCTGTCGGCCGTCACCATCCCCAGCTCCCCCATGGTTGAGTCTGTCACCTCCAGAATATCTTCTGCATATATTCTTCTCTGGGTTTTTCCCCTCAGATTTCTCGCATAAGGGCATGTCTCTAAAGCAGTGCTTTCCAAACTCCCTCCATTGGCGACACACCAATGGCGGCGACGGGGGCGCACACGGTGGCGGCATACGCAGCAGCTGCATGCACGGCGGGGGCACATGGCGGCGGCGTGTATGGCAGCGGCCTCATGTTTTCCGCTAAAACCTGGAAGCGCTGATGGTGTGCCACTGCCGTCGTCACTGCCGCCGCCACTACCATCACCGCTGCTGCCACCGCTGCCACTGCCACTGCACACGCCGCCGCAGGGGTGGCAGCAACTTCCGGGTTTTGTTGCGACACACTAAAGTAACACACAGTTTGGAAAGCTATGCTCTAAAGAATGCCATTTCAAACAAATTGTCCATCCCCAAATATAAAGAAACAAAGGACCTACCCCCAGTTTGATGACCCACCCTCTTACACAGGAGCCACTTGTTATTGCTATTTCCTAGGAAGGGTCACCTTTATATTGTAGGCTGTTTTCATAACAGTTTCTCCCCCCCCCCACCCCAAAAAAAGATCTGCTTTGGAAACTCCACCCTCCCCATGTAAATAGTGCTCACGCACAAAACATCAGACACCTATTAATCTGAAAATGGCAGGCCAGTGAGATCTACCCCAAAGGGTCCACTTTACCTGCAAATTTCTTCCAAATTGGCCAAGAATTAAAATATGTGTATATTTAAAAATAAACAAACCACAGGACAGATTCTGCATTTACTCATCTATGATTTGGCAGACTTCATCACCCAAAAATTTGATGCTATTCCTGAAACTTCCATCTGAGTATGTTAAATTCAAAAGCAGTGTAGCCATTTGTTAATTTCCAATAATAGTCAATGGAAGAATCTGAGTCAAATAAAAGTGCCTCTGGACCAGCCTAGGCAAATTGGACTGTTCCTGAATCTCTACATCAGGTTCCAAACTAAATCTTGCCATTGCACTTCTCTGCTATTTTCTAGATTAGAGGTGAGTAATCTTTTTTCAGGTAGCAGACACACTTTATATTGATTGATTAATTATTCCTTTGCTGGTTGCAGTGAATGAATGATGCAATAACATTACTGGAACTGAAGCTGAAACTGGTTTTCATGCCTTTCATGTATTCTTGGAGGGGGGGAGTGTTACGATACGAGAGACTTGTTTGGAATTATCAGGGGTCAACTCAGCATTGTCTCATAAGCATAAAGGGGGTCCTTTCTAGTAAACGCATCTCTATTGTGCTTGTGGGATGTCACATGGGTCACCTGATTTCCACTTCCTCCTCCTCCTTGAGTTTGGGGGATTAACAATCTCCATTACTCTTTGGGCACACCTGCAAGCAGGAGGTCCTGCACAATGCAGCTCTCGTCCTTTCATCTCACTTGCACACAGATCTACTATGAATCTACTTGTATCCATTTCTACTGAATAAATGTAAGCTATATCTATTTTTCTTCATCTAACTAATGTTTGAAGACTGAATTTATTTCTGAACGTAATTAAGCGTAATGTGCAAGTCCCTTCTGGTTCACGCTTCTACTTTGCAAGATTGTTGTTAGCTGCTTGGAGTTCTTTTATTAACCTTCAAAATTCCATCAAGACTTAGGTTAATCCTTGCAAAAATGGAATTTATGTAGCTTATACCTCCTTTTAATAAATAGAGCCAACAATCACGACACTAAAAGTAGATTTGTTTGCTGCCAAGTTTAGCAACTTGGGGCATTACAGAATCTGCAAAACTAGGAGTGGGGACAAAATGTGGGGTATAAGTTTTGTGCCCTATCCTATATGAAGGCGATTTGTTCAGTTTGAGAGGGTTCATTTAATTATATGAACCCCAGCTAGAATTTGAAGTGGTATCACTCTAGACACGACTTATCATCTCCATGAAAATGGCTTGGTTTCTTCTGGAACATAATGGCTCCAACGACTTCAGTACTTGTGCAATGGTTTATAAGGAAGATAGTGCTTGACCTGTCAGATGAAGAAACAAGGCTCATCTGGGGAGAGAGTCAACAAACCGCCCTTCGTTATCAGCTGAGAATCAAATCTATGAAGCCATTGAGCAATACTTCTCCTCCCTGGCCATTTTCAGAACGCATGGCAATGCCCACTGAGACGTCTTCCTTTGAACAATGTCCATGAGACTGATCCATGACAATTCCTTCAGATGGCAGTAATGTTTTCTTTAGAGTAGAAAAGAAGCAACCCACATATTCCTGTTGCTTTGTATACTGTTACAGTATGTGTTATATAATGTTCCAGTATTGATGTTCTTTCCTCTCCTCCCACTTTTAAGCAGGATATAGGAAGTCATATGCAGCAGTTTTATCAAATTCTAATAATTCTATTAAACATGTCTGTGAATGAGGTAAAATTGAATATTAATAAATCTGAAATGCAATCTTGAATTCAAACATGAGCATGAAATTCTACCTCAAATCTGAAATCTAAATGCCCCTTGATTGTATTGTCATATTGTGCATATTAAGAGATATCAGTAGCTCTCAAATGCTCAGTCCAATTGGTATTTGTGCATTGCCACTGCTGCGTCCATAGACTTTCATCTTGTACATGGTGAATTTCTCTTATCTACAGTCCTACTTTGTCATAGAGTTACAGCTGAGTGGATTCACCTGTATTTAATCATCATGTGTGTTTTGCCACTTGGAACTGCAGTCTGCAAAGTTGTTGGGTTTTGTTGTTGTTACTGTCTTTAATTCATCAGCTAGGTTGGGTATTCTGGATCTACCAAATCATATAAAGTTTGGGGGCTTAGAAGAAAAGTTATTTCAGCCCCTTTGCTGTTGATTCTTCAAGCAACTGCATGCTAAGAGCAGAAGTAGGTAACATGGTGCCAGTGGGCCTCTCCCTTGCCATCAACCAGGCTTCCTGGCTCTTTTCTTTTCTTTTCTTTTCTTTTCTTCTCTTTTCTTTTCATCAGAAAAAGAGATCTGGCAGGCTGGAAAGCAAGGCACCAGCCTCTTAGATCACCTTTATATATAACTATGTGTATATGCACCATTCTTAGAAAATACTAATTGCAACTTAGTGCTTTGGCTGGAAAGCAGGAGGAGAGGGGGAAAAAATACCCTGGGGTGGTAGAAAGACTAATGGAGGGCTTGAGAGGATGGTGGGAAGGGTTTGCTTTCTGGTAAACCAATGAGTGTTTTGTGAATAAACTAATTTTCCCATAGGACTATTTAGTAAGTACCCCCATTACTTGCTTTCCAAACATTAAACGTGTCCACTGGTCAAAAATATCAGGCACGGTTTTGGGCTTAGGTTTTGTTACATTAGTGGCTCCTAATCATGATGGAGGTTCATTAGCTTCGGATCACAGGCAGTGTGCCTGAAACTCCAGCCGCTGGGGAGCCACGGTGGAAGAGGCCTATTGCCCCTCTTTCCAGACTTTTGAGCGTCCTTGATCCAGCAAGGCTCTTCTTGTGCTCTTATGTTTAAAACAAACCCTTCTCTTATTGGTCACGCATCATGGGAAGGCTAATTTATCAAAGCTTTTCGTTATTTTTCTGAACTAGTTACCATCGGTTATTTCTGGATGCTTATATTTTCCCTAGTACGTGCAATAGGCAACTTGGTGCTCTCCATCTGGGATCATTTTTGGTTTTGTTGCCCATTGACTCAACCTGACTCCTGGTCACTACAGGAAAAAACCCTGCAGTTTTCTTGGCAACCCTCTTCCTAGGGTTGAGAGAGAGTGATTGGCCCACGCTCTTGGGATTCGAACTGCCGAGCTGTCAGCCTTAATGGCCTCTGACTCAGTGTCTTAACCACTGATTCATCTCATGATGAAGTATTATGATAGCCGCATGATTTGTGTGAACTACTGTATTCTGCATTCTCCCTTTGGAATTTGTATGATGCTCTGTAAGCAAAGCTCTTGCTTATTGAAAATCTAACACAGCAGTTCTGGCTTTTTCTGCAAGCTCCAGGTTATATTACTCCAATGCACTGAAGCCAAGGTAGCCTTTGTAGAATCCTTGTAAACATTGAATCATTGAGAATATGGTAATGAGACTATGGGTCTGAACCAATTTCATCAGTTTTAAAGGAACACATTAAGGTGTAACGTCGAGAAGCTGGTCTTGAATTGTTGGACTATGAAGTTCTAAGTGGCTTGGGACCAGGATGCTTAAAGGAGGGCCATTTTGATCCACCTAATTATTAAAATCTGCCCTTTTCTAACTGCACTAGTTATTGAAAGTCAGGCAGGTGATGACTAGTCACTGCAGAGACAAACGTTTCAATAGTGGCGCTCTAATTATAGAATGTTCTTCCTAAACAGATCATCATCATCTTTGGGGTCCAGAAGGCGGGCCTTCTCGGCAGTGGCACCCGCCCTTTGGAACATTCTGCCCCCGGAGATGAGGCAGGCTCTGTCGCTCCTGACCTTCCGGAAGAACTTAAAGACCTGGTTCTGCCACCTCGCTTGGGATGGGAACGGGAACAGCTCCTCCTGGGGATGGCTGGTGCCATAGAGCCCTTTTAAAATACCATCTTATCGCCTCTCGGATGTTATATTTAATTTATTAGTACTTTTTGATGATTGTATATTTGTATGGTTTTATATTTATTTAAACTGTTATATTTTGTAAACCGCCCAGAGTCCCCTTCGGGGGAGATGGGGCAGTAATAGAAATTGAAAAATAAATAAAATAAATAAATAAAAATCAGCAACAACAATAGTATAAGTTATTATAAGTTGGTTTTATTCAATAGTTATTTCAGTTGTTTGAATCAATTGTCTTCTGTTTCAATCGCTGACTGTATTTGAGTTGAATTGTGTGCATTCATTTTTACTGCCAGGGTTGCTATAGTGCAAGCCCTGCCATGCGTGTTGAAATGTATTTGAGAAGGGATTATTCGCAATGAGTGTCAGTGGAAAGGGTTTCAGGAGAAGGGACAGGGAGAACGCTGAGAGTGAAATTCCAACAAAAACCATTGAAGCATGTTTATAGCTGGTCAAGGCCACGCACCTGCATCTGCATTTGCTTGCTAACAGAAAAATGCTGTTGGGAGGGGGAGCGTGGCTGGAGGGGAAAAGTACTGGATGATACATCATCAAGGGAGGTAGGGGGAAGAGTGAGGTTTGACTGTCTGGCGGGAATTTGGTCATTCTGGTCTTTAGATATGTGCTGAATTGTAATAAAGCTTTCTACTATACTCTAAATGAAGTGTACTGAGGAATGCTGATTTGGAGGATTAGATCCAGAGACATCACATTTACATTGTTTTTTTATATTGCATATTTCATATTGTTTAATAGCTTTAATTAGACTTCTAAAATTGGTATCTGTGCCTTGAAGATGCACGGTCTGATTCTGTGGACAAGTCGGATTGAAATTGAATGGAAAGTGGATGTAAGAAAATAGGATGTGGAGGCTGCTTGGAACAGAGTGAAAGGAATTGTATTAGAAGAGTGACAGAAATATGTAGTTATGCAAATGGAAAGTGTTGCTTATCTCAAAAGGGAATAGAGTGATAGGTATGATGAAGATGATGATCCCTTTCTCTTGTGGGAACACAACCTGCAGTCTGGGATTTACTCAGGAGTGCACGGAGCCACATATTTTAAAAAAAACCTTCTATAATCCAGACCACCAACAACATAGGAGCTACTATAGAGTTAGCTACCTGATGGTTATACCCAGCACTTGGATGTGCTTGTGGAATCAATCCCAACCCAGCAGCAAGAGCCAATGACAATGGAGTGGCATAGAAATCCCAGTAAATCAATCAATCAATCAAGAATATAACCCTTATTCTGTTCCTGACTTAAGAAATAACAATGCTTGAACATTTTTTAAAAAAAACATTCCTTTGAGTTCAGAAGGTACCAATCATACACGTTGCTGTCCTGTTAGTGCCCCCTTCACTCAAACATGTATTTCTTGAGCTATCACACAAGCCCAGTAAAAGGCATAGTTCCTTTATGCCAGGGTTTCTTAAACTTTCTACTCTCAGGACCAATTCCCACTTTTAAAAATTATGGTGAACCCCAAAAGAGCTTTTGTTTGTATGCGTTATATTTATCGATATTTACCCCGTTAAAAATTAAAATTGACACATTTGTAGAATATTTATTTATTGAATCGTGTAAAAGTAACAGTATGAAATCCATTACATATTAACATAAAATATTTTTCATGAAAAAACCCTATTTTTTAACAAATAAAAATAATAATGACAAGAGTGACATTATTTTACATTTTTCAAATATCTTCAATATCTGGCAAATAATTTTGATTTTGCGGACCCCTGAGAGGATCTTGGGAGACCTTTTCATTATATAATGGCCTGATCACTTCAAAATAAATGTATATATTTTGAATATATATTTAGATATGTTCTTACTTTTCTCCTTTAGGGTTTGGGTTGGTGAGGGGTTTTTTGCCATACATCCTTCAAAATGTATTATCACCTTACCTTTTACCTAACAAAGCTCATGCTCTTTTTTGTTCTTCTCATTAGAAAATGCTTTCCATTTCTTGAAATAAGCCCTCTCAGCTTCCTGGACATTACTAGACAGCCCTGCCAGCCTCTTCCTGGACTTGGCTAACCCTTTCTTATTTTGCAAAAAATATCCTGGTTGAGCCCTAATTACTGTGGTTTCAAATAATCTTCTTCCTAGCGTTTTCCCGCTATTTTCGCGGGGTCTGCTTTTCGGATCCTGAAACACCACTTTGCCCGATCATCCGCATCCTCAGGGCGTAGCCCATCAATTTGCATGTCCTTATTGATGGTGTCCTGCCATCTCTGTTTTGGTCGCCCATGTAGCCGTCGGCCATCGATTTTAAGATGGTAAGCTATTTTGGCGACAGTGGAGGGTGGCGCTCTAAGGACATGTCCATACCAACGAAGCCGGCTTTCTCTCATCTCTGTAATTAATGACACGCCTAGCTGTTTTATTTATTATTATTATTTATTTTATTTATTTATTTTATTTTATTTATTTATTCCCCGCCCATCTCCCATGCAAGGGACTCTGGGCGGGTTACAATAATTAAAATTTAAAATTTAAAAAATTTAAAAAACAATACAAAAAGAAGATATATAAAAATATATCCAATATCAAATAAAATAAATAAAATCCAAGATGGCTTGAGGACCGTAGCACAGATCACCTACGGGGCCAGCCAACCCCAGGAGGCACTACCGCCTCTGTCGTCCCAGGCCAGGTGGCAGAGCCAGGTCTTAATGGCCTTCCGAAAGGCCAGGAGTGAAGGGGCCAGTCTCACCTCCGGGGGCAAGATGTTCCATAAAGCGGGCGCTGTCGCAGAGAAGGCACGCCTCCTGGACCCCGCTAGATGGAATTCTCTTGTTGAGGGGGTCCGAAGCATGCCCTCTCTGCATGCACGGGTGGCGCGGGCTGATGTCATCGGGACGAGACGGTCCCTCAGGTACCCTGGCCCTATGCCATATAGGGCTTTAAAGGTAATCACCAACACCTTGAATTGGACCCGGAAGCAAACTGGCAACCAATGCAGCTCGCGTAGCAGAGGTGTTACATGTGCCGATCTTATGGCACCCATAACTGCTCGCGCCGCCACATTCTGTACCAGCTGAAGCTTCCGGATACTCTTCAAGGGTAGCCCCATGTAGAGCGCATTACAGTAGTCTATGCGGGAGATGACAAGGGCGTGAGTGACTGTTCGGAGGGCCTCCCGATCCAGGAAAGGGCATAACTGGCGCACAACTCGAAGTTGTGCAAAGGCCCTCCTGGCCACGACTGCCACCTGCTCTTCGAGCAGGAGTCGTGAGTCCAGGAGAACCCCCAGATTCCGCACTGGATCCGAGTGAGGTAGTGCAACCCCACCCAGAACCAAAGATGACAACTTCCCGGATCTAGGGGGGCCATCAATCCACAGCCACTCCGTCTTACCAGGGTTCAGTTGAAGCCTGTTGTTCCCCATCCAGACCCCCACAGCCTCCAGACACTGAGATAAGGCATTGACCGCATCACCTACTTCACCCGGGATGGAGATGTATAACTGGGTATCATCAGCATATTGGTGATACCTCATCCCGTGGTGACGGATGATCTCACCCAGCGGCATCATGTAGATGTTGAACAGGAGAGGAGAGAGAACCGATCCCTGCGGCACCCCACAAGACAGGGGTCGCGGGTCAGCTCTCTCCTCTCCTATCAACACCGACTGGGAACGGCCCTGGAGGAAGGAGGCGAACCAGCGCAAAACCACGCCGCCCGCCCCCAACTCCCTGAGCCGCCCCAAGAGTATACCGTGGTCGACGGTATCAAAAGCCGCTGAGAGATCTAAGAGAGCCAGGATGGACACACTTCCTCCATCCCGCTCTCGCCAGAGATCATCCATAAGTGCGACCAATGCGGTCTCTGTCCCATATCCCGGCCTGAAACCTGACTGAAAAGGGTCCAGATAATCCGTTTCCTCCAGAATCCTCTGGAGTTGCAATGCCACCACCTTCTCAACCACCTTTCCCAAAAAGGGAAGGTGGGAGACTGGGCGAAAATTGCCCAGGATAGTAGGGTCCAGGGATGGTTTCTTGAGGAGGGGGTGCACCAGCGCCTCCTTAAAGGCAACCGGGAACACCCCCTCACTCAAGGACGAATTTATAATCGCCAGGACCCAGCCACATGTCACCTCTCTAGCTGATTTCACCAGCCAGGAGGGACATGGGTCAAGTTGACATGTGGTGGCGTTTACAATCCCAAGGATCCTGTCTACTTCATCAGGCCCAACAGGATCAAACTGCTCCCAGATAACATGGTAAGTACGAGCCTCTGGCATCTCCCCAGATCTTGTCTCACGCTTGGAGTCCAACTTGGAATGAATCTGAGCGATTTTGTCCTGCAGATGCTCAGAAAACTCTTCTGATCGGCCCTGTAAATGGGTCTCCCCTTGCTCTGACCCAAAAGCGATCTTGTAATCTTAAACAGGGCCGTCGGACGGCATTCTGCGGACGCAATAAGAGCAGAGAAATATTCACGTTTCGCCGCTCTTACCGCCACAAGGTAGGCCTTAACAGCGGCTCTAGATTGTGTTCGGTCAGATTCAGTCTTCGTCTTTCTCCAGCGGCGCTCTAGACGTCTCTTAACCCTCTTCAAAGCCCTCAACTCCTCCGTAAACCACGGAGGACGGGCTGAACAGGGCCAGAGAGGTCGCATAGGTGCGATCTTGTCCAGGGCTCCGGCTGCTGCCTTGTTCCAGGCTGCAGCCAGGACCTCCACTGGACCGTGAAGCAAGTCCTCAGGAATAACCCCCAGCTCCTTCTGAAACCTCACTGGGTCCATCAGTCGCCGGGGGCGGACCAGTCGAATAGGTCCCGCCTCCCTGCGGAGTGGGGCAGCACAAGAGAGTCTCAGGGTCACCAGGGCGTGGTCTGACCATGACAATGGGGAAAGATGTAACTCTCCCCTCAGATCACAGTGCCACTGCTCGGACAAGAAAACTAAATCCGGAGTGAGACCACTGTCACGAGTCGGGTCACGGATAATCTGAGACAGGCCCATAGCTGCCATGGTAGCCATGAACTCCCGGGCCACCTCCGAGGACCGTCCCAGGGATGGCAGATTGAAATCCCCCAGAACCATAAGTCTGGGAAACTCCACTGCCAACCCCGAGACAGCCTCGAGCAGCTCAGGCAGGGAGGTTGCTACGCAGCAGGGAGGCTGGTACAGCAGCAACACTCCCAACTGTTCTCGTGAACCCAACTTGAAAAACAGGGTCTCACATCCGGTCACTTGTGGAGCAGCGCCCCTGAAGGCCACAAGGGACTCTCGGATGACAACTGCCACCCCTCCTCCCCTGCCCCGGTGTCTCGGCTGATGCCACACCCGAAACCCAGTTGGGCACATTTCCGAGAGGGCTACTCCCCCCTCTGGGCCCAGCCAGGTCTCGGTAATACACACCAGGTCGGCCCCTTCCTCTGTGATTAAATCGCTTATAAGGGGGGCCTTGTTATTCACCGACCTGGCGTTCAGCAGCAGCAGTCGGAGACCGGAGACCACGAGGAACTGCTTACCAGGGCCTAGGTATGAACACGGGGGGCCGGAACGCACCACCGGTAACAAACACCGGGGGCGCCTTCCCCGATAATGGCTTGCCCTCCGGTTCCTGTCATACCGTCCCCTGCCCGTCACCACCTGAATCAATTGGCCCGCTACACAGCCCCCAGAGATTCCCGGCTCTGGCCTAGTAGCCTCCACTCCCAGGCCTCCGGAATTCCTAGGTCTAATCAAGGGTCCCTTATCCCATTCATCCATCATCCAATCTCATACAATGTCGGGTAGTGGCAGCCCCCCCAGCGCACCAGCTCTCACTCTCGACACTGGTAGGGTCCAGCACCACCCCCACTCACACTCTGCACCTCTCCCTCAACTTCTCTCACTGGTCAGGGAGAGGTACCAACACTCAGCAGCAATCACTCCTACCCCACCTGACTCTCACCCAGGGGGGTACTCTTACAAAACCATACAATCTTGGTTCCCCCCCACCTCGTCTCTCACCCGCGGGGGGTCCACATTCATACCAAGGGACCCCTACAAACCCTCTGCCGCCTTAGCCTGAATGGGACGATATCCAGATCTTCATGGGGGTCAGTCCGTGTTATTATTTTTCTTACGCCCTGATCTCCTGGGCTCCAGCCTCCGCAACATCTGCACTTTCCAGGGCCGCAGGGTTCGCCCCCAACTCCAGCCAGTTCTAACATCAAAAGCTTCTGAACCCCCTCTAGAATCGGCCCAGGAAAAAAAAGTCCAGTTTGTCTGCTTGTCTGCTGGGGGGGGGGGCTCAACCGAGGACTCCGTTGCACCAGCTGGGCTCCCCTCTGTACCACGCCGGCTCTGCTAGGCCCCACCGACTCCACCGGCCTAGTTCGAACTTTGACGGTCTCCAGCCTCTAGCAATCGAAATCAGAGGCCTCCGGCAGCTTCCAGCAGCCCTCGGTAGACTCTAGCCCCGCAAGCGCCGCCGGCCCAGCTTGAAGACCAACAGCTAGCAGCATCCAGCTGCTGTTGTTGAATGGCATAATTTGTGACGTGGTCGAGTAGGGAGATGCCCGATATCCAACAATATTCAATGTGGTTTTAAATAATGTCCAGGCATTATGGAGGGTTTTGACCTTCGTGAATGTATTCTTGATTGAGGGAAGGCAAGATGGGAGTTCACTAGGGAGACAGCAGATTTTACAGCAGAGAGACTGTTCCTCCCCTCACCCCTTCCTAACCGCAGAAGGAAATAGTTTTGGCTCTTAATTGCAAGAATTTGGCAGAGGAGCAGTTTTCCTCTGGGGTCTGTTCCCAAGGGGCAAACCCAGAGGATTATAAATCTTCTGGCGATCCACGTTCCTCTCTGAAGCATTCTGCATTTTACGGCAGGCATGTCCACTGAGAACTGCCTACACTGAATGTTCAGGTTTTAATCTAAGTTTTTCTTCTAATTACATCTTACTCATCTTTTCTGAATCTCTGGACTGTTTCTTTCTGAACCTCCATTGAAACTCTTCTGGCTTGGATTTAGGATTCTTTTTTCTAAGTTTGGTAGAACAGCTTGCTTATCTAATTAATGTTCTATGTTGTCTTTCATACTCCTTTCTGATGGTTCATGGTTCTCATTTCAATTAAACTTAGAATTGCAAAATTTATTTACAAGGACAGTTATTGAAGAAGACATAGCAAGGATTCTATCATCTTCCTTTCATTGAGAAATACAGAGGAACACTGTTTTGACATAAAATTGATTTTTAATGCAACTGTACAGCTAAGAACTTATTAATTTGGATCTTCTGGATATTATTACTTTGTCAGAAGGATGAAACTCCTTCCGTTTCTCTGTTTGTTCCCAAGCCGGGAATTTAATAGAAATAGACGATAAGTGGAGAGTCAAAATATGTTTATTCACCCAAAGTTGTCAAATTTCCCTGAGTGGGCGGCCGTGCCAGGGATTCATTTTCTCCATCCTTTTAGAGGTCTTTTGGCCAGATTTTAGCCACTTAGAATGCATCAGCCCATTACAATAACCTTTGCTCTATCGGCATGAACATCTGCCCTTTTCATATCTACTCCTGTCATGGACATCTGCTTTTCACATCCTGTTCAGATGTTCTCTTATCTCAAAATTATTGCAAATGTTCTTATTTATGGTTAAGCAGAAATCTCTTTATCTGTAATAAAAACACAAACAGGCACTTTACCTTTCCTATACATGCGTTTTCCTACAAGATATTTGTATTCCGTTTCTACATAATATACTCATTTGTCTAATCGGGAACCAGCTACCAGCATCACACCACAAGATATATGTCCTTTCCTTATTGTAATCCAACACTTTGCTGAAACAACCAGATTATATGCTATTCAACTTGTTGGGACTAGTTTGAAATGAATTCCTTCATTTGATTTTTTAAAACTCCCTTATTTTTTTCTTTTAATCACAAGAGGGAGCTCCAACATAAGGAATATTTATTTGAAATTAAATGTTTAGTTGGAATGCTATGAATTATAATGAATGGTAAATAAATTCAGTTCTTAATATATACTGTACATTGATTATTCAATGCCTGTTTTAGCTTACCATGCCTAAGGACATTCTTTTGTCCTTTCTTTCTTATACTGTATTTGGTCATTTATATATCATGTTATTAAATATTACTGAACTTTCTTTTTTCTGATCTCCTACTCTTACTCTATAAGGGGCATGGTGGCTCAGCGGGTAAGACACCAGGCTTGTCGATCGGAAGATCACAAGTTCGGAGGTTCGAATCCCTAGTCCTGTGTGCAGAGTGAGCTCCCGCACTAGCTCCAGCTCTTGCCAACCTAGCAATTCGAAATCATGCAAATGCAAGTAGATTAATAGGTACCACTTCAGTGGGTGGGTAACAGCGTTCGGCGTGCGTCATGCGGCCACATGACCGTGGAAGCGTCTTCGGACAATGCTGGCTCTTCGGCTAACAAATGGAGATGAGCACCGGCCCCTAGAGTCGGACACGACTGCACAAATGTGCGGGGGGAACCTTTACCTTTTTACTCTTACTCTAGCCTATATCCATCAAGTAGGCTCCCAATATTTCTTGCGGAATCTGCTTCCTTTTTTTTAAATACTTTATTGTTTTTAAAAAAGACAAAATAACATAAACAATACAATACAATCAACATATTACATACAAGTACATCTTTCATTCATTCACATATAACAAAGACAAAACTTATTAAAAGGTGGTTTCCGACTATCTAAATTGTGATTATAGGTCTACAAAAATGTTATCTTAACTTCTTCTCTGTGTTCAATCTATGTCACCCTTATTTCTATCTGATTTAATATTTAATTACTAAATCCTATATACGTATTATTTTTTGCGTTCTCTCTATATAGTTGAGAAAAGGTCACCATTCGTTCTTAAAATCGTCCATATTTTTGTCATTTAACAAGTCCGTTAGTTTTGCCATCTGGGCCAAATCCATTGTTTTAATTGTCCATTCTTCTATTGATGGGATATATTCTTCTTTCCATTGTGAGGCGTAGATGATCCGTGCAGCAGTAATCAAATACAGTAGTAGCTTTCCATGTTTTTTCTCTAATTCCTCTTCCATTAAGCCCAATAAGTATGGTTCCGGTTTTTTAATTATGTCCATTGCCTACATTTTTTGAATGACTTTATGTATTGACTCCCAATTTTTTTTTTGCTTTTTTACAAGTCCACCACATATGATAGAATGTACCTATTTCACTTCTACATTTCCAGCATGTGTTTGATGTATTTTTAAACATTCTTGATATTTTATCCGGGGTTATGTACCATATATACATCATTTTGTAAAAGTTCTCTTTCAAATTGTAATTCAATGTAAATTTTAATCCCCTGGTCCACATTCTTTCCCACTGGTCATACATGATGTTATACCCAAAGTTATTTGCCCATTTAATCATACATTCTTTAGTTTGCTCGTCTTCCAATTTTAATTGTAATAACATTTTATATATCTTAGCTATAATATGATCAGTAACGGAACATAGTTGACTCTCCCAACATGTTGATTCTTTTGCGAATTTATATTTCTTCTCATCTAATTTAAACTGTTCCTTTAATTGTATATAGGTAAACCAGTGGCAATGGTGTCCTTCCTCTTCGAATTCCTCTCTTGTTTTCATTATATACTTATCCCTTTCATATTTTAGTAAATCTCTGTATCTTAGCCATTTATGGTTTTCTATACTTTCTCTTCTGGCGAATGCTTCCTGAGGAGATATCCATAAAGTAGGCTGACCATACGTCCCGTTTTGAACGGGACAGTCCCATTTTTTAAACAATTTGTAGCATCCCGTCATTTTAATAAAAATACCCATTTTGTCCCGTTATTGAAAGTTCCTGCGGCGAAGCGCACACGCATGCGCACCCACTTTCTCCAGGGATGTTTTTTACCTCAAAGAAATATGGTCAGCCTATCCAAGCGGGGCTTTTCATGCCGGCGCCGTCCGGGGTTTGCATCTGACCACGTGACTGGGGAAGTTGTATAGCAGCCGAGATTAACTGCGGGAGCACAAACGTCGCTTTTATCCCCCACTTATTCTCACTGCTGCTCAGGCTGCCTTCTGCTTGCAGCCTCCGCCAGCTTCCCTGTCTTTAATCCCTTGCAGAAATGTCAGGCGAGGAGAAAGAATTGGCTTTAACTCCCAAGGAGGGAGGCTTGGGAAGCCGCTATAGATCAGGAACAGTGTGCTGTAGATACAGGGAGGGAGGGAGGGAGGGAGGGAGGGAGGAAGGGAGGGGGGAGGGGGGGAGGGGAGGGGAGGGGAGGAGTAAGTAAGTATACAGAATAAATCCATAAAGCTTTGCTAATTTTAAGCATTCTGGCGCCTGTCATTCATTCTTTGTTTGGAATCCTGCGGCTGCCTCAGCTGGCAACACTATAGTATAGTAAGTAATTGCAAAGATCAGTGAACACTCTCCCTCCGGAATGGTTATACCCACCCAGTAAGACTTTACTCCTTTTTTCTGCAAAAGCATACATTATTAGCTAGAAGTGTAATTTTCATGAAGAATCCATCTGAACATGTACCTCCATTATCATAGATGAAACCATCAAAATAATAAATTCTTCATGGTACTATCACAGTCCCAAAATATGAATATTTTGCTTGGGTGAACCCTAGGCTCTAGTTACTAGGCAGTATGCAATTTTTGTAAATAAATAAATCATCCAAATAAGTTGCTTATTTAATTATACATTTGGGCCTTGCTCTGTCAGTGTTTCTCCCTACTGCTGACAAGAAAACTACATGGATGTGTCAGAGAAGTCACCAGGAGTTAAGCAGAACTCAAAGGGGACTATACCTTTTAATGGGATTGCAAAAATTACAGTGCAGCGATTCTCTGAAGCATTGTGGCTTAGAATACAAATCCTCTTGGGCCTATTTGTACTTATATATGATTCCTCTAAGATAAAACAGTCCTTAAATTACATATGTATCCATGGACCAAATCATTAAAAGAACAATTTTGAAATTAACTCTTCTACTTTCACACAAATTTGGATCTGAACATTGGATTTAGGTTTTTACTTCTGTGTCATTGGGTTGCATAATGAAAGTAACAGATGATCCAAAAAGTTGTATATGAAGCATGGAGCCTCATGATTGTTACAGGAAATGCTTCCAACTCCACTGTTCAGTAATAAAGTACATCTGCAGCTGAAGCTTTTTTGAAAAAGCAAATGAAAATCACTTTTGAAAAGTATGTTTCTAATAGTCCACTTTAAACTGCATTGTGTTCTGGCAATTTCAGGGCATCTCAAATGGCAACGATCATTTTGATCCATTTCAGTCTGGCTTCTGGTCAGGGTTTTGGGACAGAAACTACCCAAATTTCTTTAATCAGTTATGTATGCCAGGGAATAGATGAGATAGATGTATTATTCTCTCTGATCACTTTATGGATGTTGAATCCTCATCTCAACCATTGGGACACAGAACAGGGTGTGCCAGTAGCTCCAATCTGGTTTAGAGATTAGGATTCAGAAGGTGGCATTAGTACTGGAGAGGGATGCCTGTTCAACCTCAGCACTATCACCTTCAGATGGTTGCTGCAAGGTGACATTCTGTTCCTGCCCCCCCCCCTCGTTTCATATCGTGAAACTCACCTGGACAATATCTTCTAGTAGTTTGGTTGAGGCATGATTACTGCAAAGATGATGCAAAACTCTCTCTCTCTCACTGCTACCTTCTGATCCTGTGGAGATGGTGGGTATCCTAAATCAGACACATCTACACAGATGCTATGTCCTGTCAATGTGGCAACCAACTAATCACAAACTCTGCAATTTATACTAGAAAGGATTAATGTTAGCTGATAAAATAGAGTTGTGAAGTTGGCTAGAGAATGCTCATTCCTAGAGGTAACCAAGTAAAAAGAATTCTTAGGGGATATTCATGGAATTTATAACACAATTTGTATTTGTCTGCATAAGGGAGACAAGGGGGGGGGGGGGGAGTCTGCCTGCCTGCCAGCCTCTCTGCAAATGGGGCCAATTAATCTTTAAAGCAGAGCTTTCCAAACTGTGTGTCGGGACACGTTAGTGTGTTGGCTGCAGTGTCTGGGTGTGTCGCTGCTGCTGCCGCCTCCTCCTCCAAGCCCTGCCAGGATTCCACGCAGGTCCTAGTGCCTGCCTTGTGCCCTGTTGTAAGAGTGTGTCGCGAAATGATGCATGTCTAAAAAGTGTGTCACCAACATGAAAAGTTTGGAAAGCTCTGGTCTATATAGTTGCTGCACTACCTGAGATGGTGGGATTCATCCATCATTCTTCCCATGGCCTCCATCTTCTGCATCTTCCCATGGCTTACAATGGTTCACTTACTTCCACCTATGGCCCATGATGCTGTTGCTAGGTCATTGACCCAGGAGGGTGAGACAACCACTGGCTCTGAGGCCACATACTGTATGTTCATCACCCACTACCCATATAGTACACAGACGAGGCTTTGGCCAACAGCAGACAGTAAAACCCAGATAGCAGAGGGCTGCTCAGCGTCATTGCACAATTGCCAGGTTGCCTGGAAAGTAAGCTATTGATCTTTTTTTTTTAATTCTGCCATTAGGAAATTGGATTTCATCTGGGTCAGATGTGTGTGGCCTGCAGTGGAAAATCAGTAACTAAAGGTAAAATGCTAGTAATATATTTGGGGAGTGTGGATGCTTATGTGTCCACACGACTGTATTTCAGTGCAGTATTGTTTTATGCTATACTACTAATATATATGAAGGACAGCCCAAATGGTTTCTTGTGTGTGTATATACACTCTAGTGTTCTACTGAGGATTGGGGTGCACATCTTAAACATTTAATCATCTTTACAAGTATACTGAAAAGTCCATAATCTACAGCATAAAAGACCTGAGTCAATCAACTCTCTCCCCCCCTCCCTCCACCAAAAAATTCTCCTTCACTACTTTGGCTGGCCGGTAGAGTTTGGCTCTTTGGGAGCTATAATATTGCCTTTGAGTGATTAAAAAACAGCCTTTATAAAGGCTCCGTATATTGTTTGGTGGCTTGCTGAGCCCTTGCTGTTGATTGTCCTTGGTGTATTCAATTATGCCATGTTGCTTATAGAGAACTCAGAGGGCAGTTTAAAATGAAAAGATTTCATTCCGGTTGGTTTGGGGATTTTTTAATGTATGAGACAGCTTCCTTCTGCTCCTGTGCACTGCTGCTGTCCAAATTTTGCAATTTGTTGCAAAAACATGTTTGAAATTGCTGGTTTAAGCTTATCCATCTGGAACTCTGCTCCTCTGGCACTTCAAATATAAAATATTGCTGTTCCGCTGAGCAAGGGTATGTGCAAAGCTCACAATGGCTCTTCTTTGTTTGGTGCTGCTGAGTATTTTAGGAGTAAATGCTGTCTTCGAGGGGGTTTCTCTCCTGGGCAACAGTACTTGCGTGGTTGGTTTGTTTATCTCTATGTTCTCATTCCACCAAGCAGAAACAGAACCTGGGTTTTTTTTGTTTTGCACAGCCGGTTGTGCCAAGATGCACAAAACAGAACAACATATTTTTGGTGGCTGAACCAGCAAAGTAAGTTCTGACAGTCTACAAAATTTAGACAACTTACTTTAAGAGATTTTAAATATTTTTGAAGAAATCTTGTTTATATCAGTGGGCTGACCAGAAGTAATTTTTTATTTTAGTTTAACAGCCTGCCCTAAAGGTTACTGAAAGGAATGTGGGAGATTAGCTGTTCTAAACACACACACACACGGGGGGGGGGGGGAGGGGAGGAGGAGGAGGAGGAGGAGGAGGAGGAGGAGGAGGAGGAGGAGAGAGAGAGAGAGAGAGAGAGAGAGAGAGAGAGAGAGAGAGAGAGAACAAACTAATCTGTTTTCACATTTAAGGGCAAAGGAAGAATACCTGATGCCAGGATAGTTGAGAGTTTGCTTCTTTCCATATAGTTTCTGTAACAGACTCTTGCAAAAAAAAAGTTTTAAAAATAATCTCTTTGGCCAGTTTTTCTACAAACAGGTTTGGAAGAGTCAGGTGGACAGCCACCCTATCTATTCTTGAAGCAAGAGGGGGAGGGAATCAGGAAACAAGGGTCTTGCTCGGAATTCCTATTGTTTCCTATGCCCACAGTACTCAAAAACGTGTATGTTTTGTTACAGAGATAATGTAAGCTACAAATGGCAATTAATTTTGAATATTTTAGAATTCTGATTTTTTTCAGGTGCAGGTGCATTCACAAGGCTAATGAAAAGAAACATAGAAGCAATGAGTGCCACTACGTATATCTCCTGCTTTAAAAAATACCTATCAGTGTTTAGCACTCAACAACATCCTGATCAAGCTATTTTTGACTGGGTGACATAGTAATTAAGAAAAAAGGGAATGAGAGAGATTACCGATTATTAGAAAAACGTTGATGGTAGCCCTATTCTGGCAACACACTGTGTGGTATTGTCTGTAGCTTGAATCATGTCAACTGGATTTCTGTTTTCTCAGTGGAAACGTTTCGCTCCTTATCCAAGGAGCTTCTTCAGTCTGAAGAGTTCTTCAGCTCAGACTGAAGAAGCTCCTTGGATAAGGAGCGAAACGTTTCCACTGAGAAAATAGAAATCCAGTTGACATGATTCAAGCTACAGACAATTCCACCTGGATGACTGAGAACCTTCATAGACATACTGTGTGGTATACTTGTCACATAGTTGAACAACCCACTCCTATGTAAAGGAACCCTCTATAAAGTCATGCTGGGTCATCAGAATTATCAACACTCCATGAATGCAGTACAACTGTCTGCTGTATGAAGCTTCCTTGTCTTACACTCATGGGGACTGCTGTCAACTCTGCTTGGGGAGTGCCACATGTATGCAGATGCATCACTTGAGTGGGACTTGTGTACATAATAAAACTGAAATAATAAATGGTAGCCAATGCATATTACAGCAAAGTGTAATACAAACCCCCATTCACCAGTTTTTAAATATAGCAAACAAAATTTCAATTGTCTCCAGATACTGGACAGCATCTGTTGTTTGACAAAGCAGTTTTGACAATGGTCACTTCTCAATCAGCTTCAGTGGAGATTTCAAGTTGCCGGAGCTCCAGCCTCCTCCTCTGCATTGCATGACATGTCTGCAACTGGAGACCCGCAGCAGCACAAGTGCAGCCACTACCACCAAAGTGCACCCAGCACTCTTAGTCACTTCCCTAGTAGGTGAGATGTTTGAGCCCTGCACCACCGCCCTCCTATCTTTTGAAAAACAACAAGGGAAAGATATCTTGATCCAAGCAGCCCCTGTACGTCTTGGCACACGTCTGCTTTCTGCATCTTCCATACTACTTTCCAAAGGCAACTTTTCACTCTCCTGAGGGTTCACTCCCCAGTCTTGGATGCTTTCTGCTCCCTTGCCTGCCGTCCTTCCCTTCCCCCTCCACCCTCCTGAACATGGAAAAGGGGAGAAGATAGCTAAGCAGGTCCTTGGCATCTCCTTGGTACGTGCATGCTCTTCTACCTCCTTGTCACTTTCCAAAGGTGACTTCTCTCAATCAATGCCAAGAACCTCAAGCATAACTTCTGTCACTCTGCTAATTTCACTAGTATGGGTAGCCATTCTGTGTGTTTCTTCAGCTCATTTGAGAGGGAACCTTTTCCCTCCAACCCCTCTTGGCTTTCCTCAAACCAGAAAAAAAAAAGAAAGAGTAACTATGTATTGTCGAAGGCTTTCACGGCCGGAAACCACAACTTAACCACAACTTAGGAACCACAACTTCCAGAACACGGCCACACAGCCGGGAAAACCCACAACAACCATCAAAGAGTAACTATCTTTGCTTTGTCTCCTACCCTCTCACCTGGTCCTGAGTTATATTGTTGCTTTTTTTCCATCTGTGGCTTTAACATACATGCAGCTTTATCCATCCCTTCTCTTCCCCGAATGGTCTATTAAACTGAGATTTTACTGCATATTTGGATACAACCCGTGTTGTTGGCATGCTGAGATTTGTTTTTCTAAAGTTGATCCTATGTGTGAGTGCCATCTTGTGGTCAGGTTATTCCCATCTTACTTGTGATTTAGGGCTGTAATTCTACAAATACACTTGGGAATAAGCTGGTTTGCACTTACAAATTTTTCTTTCATGTAAATATATATAGTGAGATCAAGACATCAGTAACTTTAGATGCAGTTACTCCCATTCTTAGAAAAACTGAATATGACAATACTATGATCTGTGACTGACAGCATCAATGATGAAAATACAGTAAAATCATACTGTAGTTGTGCATAAATGAATATATGAAAGCATATAAAAATTGAAATAGACACAGCTCAGGCACGTATTTTTTAAATATATTTTGTGAATAAACACTGACCACACTACTCAAGACTAACTCTTCCCTGGTCTGAATTTCCACCAGAGATTTCAAAACCATTTATTGCTTTGGTTCAGCACCTTTAGTCTCCTTCAGTGTTTCTTGCCAATTTTTCTCCATTTCTTCCTTACAAGTGAGAAAGGCATCTTCCAGCCGTCTCATTGAATTGGCCAAGTCTGGATTAGCTCGCATTACCACCATATCATAAGCCATCCAAGTAGCCTGCACTGAGAAAACCCAACAGATAAATTCAGTAATTCAATGGATGAATTTGAATGGGATGAATGAGAAAGTAATAAAAAATCATCAGTAACAAAACTGTCAATTCTAATTCCAAATATTTCTTCAAATATGGTATTTGAGGATTCAAGCCAATGCTTGTACTGCACTACAAAAACTAGTTTATTCATCCATTGTTTTCCATTTCATTAACCCTCAGGGTGGATCTGTGCCACCATTTTTAATTGGAATGGCTGTAATTACAAGAGTCCTAGTTTTGATTATGTGTGCATTCCTGATTACTTTTAACATGGACACTACGTTCTAATGTACAGAAATGTGATAAACACATTGTTAAATAAGTAATCACACAATGTAAGAACCAAGTTAGGCTATTAAAACAGTAGTGAGAGTTGGAATGAATCAGGAATTGCTCCATAAAAAGGGGGTTAAAATCTCTTCCCTGAAATGTACTCCTGATGAAAACAGTATGACCTTAGAGATTTTTTGTTTTTGCATAATCTGATTTACATTATCATAGTTGCTGCATGGTTAGAATGTCTAACTAGAGAGACCAAATTTCTATTTGTGAAATGATGTCTTACTGAGAGCAAAAGCAATCAGTCAATCCAATTACAGGTAGTCCTTGCTTAATGACTGCCCTGTTTAGCAACTGTTCAAAGTTATGATGGCACTGGAAAAGTAATTTCACGACCGGTCCTCTCACTTACGACCATTGCAGCATCCCCACAGTCACATGATTGAGATTTGGGCACTTTGCAACCGGCAGGCATTTACAACTGTTGCAGCATCCCGCAGTCACGTGATTGCCATTTGCGTGCTTCACAGATGGCTTCCAAAAAGCAGTCAATGGAGAGGCCAGGAGTAAAATTGCAAGTCGCAGTCACGTGATGTCTCGCTTAACAACTGCACTGGAAGTGAGGTCACAAGTCTGTCGCGGTCACGTGATGTTTCACTTAGCGACCATATTGCCAGTCCCAATTGTGGTCATTAAGCAAGGACTACCTGTATGTGCATGTTAATAATTGCAAGAACTCCTTTCACTTGTCATGACTGAAGCAACATTAACACAAAAATGTATGACACACTTATTTTCAGAATGATCTGCACCTCTGAATCTTATTTTTTTCTGACCTCGTTATTTACTGCTCTTCTCCCTCCCCCTCCATCAATATATGGTACCATTTTATATAAGAATTCTCTCTCCCTGCTACTCTATTCCATTTCTATTTACCTCCTCAAATAAACTCAACCCACTGTTTTAGAGTCACTATTATAATCATATAATTTAAATTAGTATGATTTTTCTAGTTAAGTAGATAAAGAATGCAGAATCATCCATTATTATTTGTGAGTGAGCCTGAACATTTAAACTAACATTTAAAAAGCACTGTTTTAGTGTATATGATAACTAATGGAAATATTTGCATGACATACAGTAACTTATCAGTTAATAAGTTTTAATATTATTGGAGTTTTATTGAGTTGATATCGATCTATAAAGAATCCAGGGTTTTTTAAAAAATACTTTAAGGTTTACAATAGTCCAATATCCCTTCACAAACTGGAAAACCTGATCTGGAAAGGAGCATTTCAAAACAGAGACATAATGGGGCTTCCGGTGGGAACATGGCGGTCTGAACAGCTGTGTTCGCAGGCTCCGTGAGCAGAACTGACAACGCAACTATTTTTTGGGCTCAGGCAGGTTTTTTCTGAAGCCCAGGAGCGTTTTTCTGGAGAAATGAAAACACTCAGAATCACCCCATCTGTCCTTGGGAAGGCTGCTTGCAGCCAGAAAATCACAAACAGCGTTTGCGATCAACTGGTAAGAGCAGCCGGGAGGCTGGGGCGCCATCCTTTCCAAGCCACACTGTAGCCTTAAAGGGATATTAAGACCGGCCACCCCATTTCTAAATCACCCAATTTATTTTTCTTTTACGTATGTGTACCCTAACAGATGGGGCGTGGTGGCTCAGCGGGTAAGACGCCAGGCTTGTCGATTGCAAGTTCGGAGGTTCGAATCCCTAGCCCTGCGTGCGGAGTGAGCTCCCGCACTAGCTCCAGCTCTTGCCAACCTAGCAATTCGAAAGCATGTAAATGCAAGTAGATGAATAGGTACCACTTCGGTGGGAAGGTAACAGCGTTCTGCGCGTGTCATGCGGCCACATGACCGTGGAAGCGTCTTTGGACAACGCTGGCTCTTTGGCTAACAAACAGAGATGAGCACCGGCCCCTAGAGTCGGACACGACTGCACAAATGTGCGGGGGAACCTTTACACTTTACTGCCCTAACAGAGGCTTTCTACAGCAAGGAGAAACGCATTCTCTTGGTGCTTATCGTTATTTTTGTGATTAATTTCTTTAAAAAAAATTCTTTTAAGTTTTGGATTTTGCTTTCCATCCAAATATTAAGGAAGGTTGAGAGTACATAACCGTCTCTGTTATTATTTTTGTATTAAATTTAAAGATTTTAGCATTTTCCTACATGTTGAATCTGTTTTGAACTTTCAGCTTTCTGCTGCTACTTTCTCTGGGGAACTGCCTGTTATCATACTTTCACTTGTGTAAACACGTTTTGGAATTTTTCTATTATCTCCCACATTTGCTGGTTAAGTACCTAGGGGGCGCCATAATTTACTGCATGAGACATGGAGGATTTCAATCAGACTCTCGGATTTTCATCAAGACCTTAAACAGATTCTTTTTGATTCCTGTCAAGTTTTTATGCAAGGTATTCAGGAGATTGTGGAAAACATGAGGTCTAAAATGTTTCCTCTGGTTGGGGATGTTGTGGAAGAAATTGAAGAGCTTAACGACGACAGAAATGTTTCTTCTAATAGCATGATCGGGGCTTCTGTTGAAATGCTAGATGATGACTGGATAGTCGAGTTGAAGAAAGTAAAGGGACAGATCGAGTTGCAAGTCATAAGTAAAATTGATTTTCTGATGGAATGTTATGGAAAAGAAGGGGTTATTATGTATGGGAGGATTCCTGTTGAGAAGTTGGAGTTTTTAAGGGGGCAGTTGGGCTGTTTGATTTTTTTATGAAAAAAGCTCTGTGTGTATTTCTCTTTATTCTTTTTGTGGTTTTTTGGTTTTTTGTAGTTTTTTTGTTGTTTATTCGTTCAGTCGTTTCCGACTCTTCGTGACTTCATGGACCAGTCCACGCCAGAGCCCTCTGTCGGCCGTCACCATCCTCAGCTCCCCAATGGTTGAGTCCGTCACCTCCAGAATACCATCCATCCATCTTGCCCTTGGTCGGCCCCTCTTCCTTTTGCCTTCCACTTTCCCTAGCATCAGCTTCTTCTCCAGGGTATCCTGTCTTCTCATTATGTGGCCAAAGTACTTCAGTTTTGCTTTTAATATCATTCCCTCAAGTGAGCAGTCTGGCTTGATTTCCTGGAGTATGGACTGGTTTGATCTTCTTGCAGTCCAAGACACTCTCAGAATTTTCCTCCAACACCACAGTTCAAAAGCATCTATCTTCCTTTGCTCAGCCTTCCTTATGGTCCAGCTCTCGCAGCCATAGGTTACTACAGGGAATACCATTGCTTTAACTATGCGGACCTTTGTTGTCAGTGTGATGTCTCTGCTCTTAACTATTTTATCAAGATTTGCCATTGCTCTCCTCCCAAGAAGTAGACGTCTTCTGATTTCCTGGCTGCAGTCAGCGTCTGCAGTAATCTTTGCGCCTAGAAATACAAAGTCTGTCACTGCCTCCACTTTTTCTCCCTCTATTTGCCAGTCATCAATCAAGCTCGTTGCCATAATCTTGGTTTTTTTGAGGTTTAACTGCAACCCAGCTTTTGCACTTTCTTCTTTCACCTTCGTCATAAGGCTCCTCAACTCCTCCTCGCTTTCAGCCATCAAAGTGGTATCATCTGCATATCTGAGATTGTTAATGTTTCTTCCAGCGATTTTAACTCCAGCCTTGGATTCCTCAAGCCCAGCATGTCGCATGATGTGTTCTGCGTACAGGTTGAATAGGTAGGGTGAGAGTATACAACCCTGCCGTACTCCTTTCCCAATCTTAAACCAGTCCGTTGTTCCGTGCTCTGGTCTTACTGTTGCTACTTGGTCGTTATACAGATTCCTCAGGAGGCAGACAAGATGACTTGGTATCCCCATACCACCAAGAACTTGCCACAATTTGTTATGATCCACACAGTCAAAGGCTTTAGAATAGTCAATAAAACAGAAATAGATGTTTTTCTGAAATTCCCTGGCTTTCTCCATTATCCAGCGGATATTGGCAATTTGGTCTCTAGTTCCTCTGCCTTTTCTAAACCCAGCTTGTACATCTGGCAATTCTCGCTCCATGAATTGCTGGAGTCTACCTTGCAAGATCTTGAGCATTACCTTACTGGCATGTGAAATAAGTGCCACTGTTCGATAGTTTGAACATTCTTTAGTGCTTCCCTTTTTTGGTATGGGGATATAAGTTGATTTTTTCCAATCTGATGGCCATTCTTCTGTTTTCCAAATTTGCTGGCATATGGCATGCATCACCCTGACAGCATCATCTTGCAAGATTTTAAACAGTTCAGCTGGGATACCGTCGTCTCCTGCTGCCTTGTTATTAGCAATGCTTCTTAAGGCCCATTCAACCTCACTCTTCAGGATGTCTGGCTCTAACTCACTGACCACACCGTCAAAGCTATCTCCAATATTATTATCCTTCCTATACAGATCTTCCGTATATTCTTGCCACCTTTTCTTGATCTCTTCTGCTTCTGTTAGGTCCTTACCATCTTTGTTTTTGATCATACCCATTTTTGCCTGGAATTTACCTCCGATGTTTCTAATTTTCTGGAAGAGGTCTCTTGTCCTTCCTATTCTATTGTCTTCTTCCACTTCCGCACATTGCTTGTTTAAAAATAATTCCTTATCTCTTCTGGCTAATCTCTGGAATTCTGCATTTAACTGGGAATATCTCCCCCTATCACTGTTTCCTTTTGCTTTCCTTCTTTCTTGGGCTACTTCCAGTGTTTCAGCAGACAGCCATCTTGCCTTCTTGGTTTTCTTTTTCTTTGGGACGTTTTTTGTTGCCGCCTCCTGAACAATGTTGCGAACTTCTGTCCATAGTTCTTCTGGGACCCTATCTACTAAATCTAGTCCCTTAAATCTATTCATCACCTCCACTGCATATTCCTTAGGAATATTAGTGAGCTCATATCTAACTGATCTGTGGGTCTTCCCTATTCTCTTTAGTCTGATTCTAAATTTTGCAATAAGAAGTTCGTGATCTGAACTACAGTCAGCTCCAGGTCTTGTTTTTACCGACTGTATAGATGTCCGCCACCTTTGGCTGCAAAGGATGTAGTCAATCTGATTTCGGTGTCGACCATCTGGTGAAGTCCATGTATAAAGTCGTCTTTTAGGTTGTTGGAAGAGAGTGTTTGTTATGCACAGTGAGTTGTCTTGGCAAAATTCTATCAGCCTGTGTCCTGCTTCATTTTGTTCTCCCAGACCATGCTTGCCTGTAATTCCAGGTGTCGTCTGACTACCCACCTTAGCATTCCAGTCTCCTGTAATGAAAATAACATCTCTTTTTGGTGTATTATCTAGTAGGTGCTGCAGATCCTCATAGAACTGATCTACTTCTGCTTCTTCAGCATCTGTGGTTGGGGCGTATATTTGGATCACTGTGATGTTAAATGGCTTACCCTGAATTTGAATTGAGATCATTCTATCGTTTTTTGGATTGTATCCAAGCACTGCTTTAGCCACTTTATTATTAATTATGAAGGCTACTCCATTTCTTCTGTGGTCCTCTTGTCCACAGTAGTAGATCTGGTGGTCATCTGATGTGAAGTGGCCCATCCCAGTCCATTTCAGTTCACTGACACCTAAAATGTCTATATTTAATCTTGACATCTCACCAATAACCACATCCAATTTGCCCTGGCTCATAGATCTTACATTCCAGGTTCCTATGGTGTGTTGATCTTTAGAACATCGGATTCGTCGTTCACCACCAGCACCGTCGGCCGCTAGCCGTCCTTTCGGCTTTGAGCTAGCTGCGTCATCACGTCTGGGGCTAGTTGAACATATCCTCTGTTCCTCCCCAGTAGCATTTTGACCATCTTCTGACCTGGGAGTCCCATCTTCCGATGGTATACCGACATATCTTTGGTTGTACTGATCCATTTAGTTTTCATGGCAAGAATACTGGGGTGGGTTGCCATTACCTTCCCCAGGGATCGTATTTAGTCTGACCTCTCTGCCACGACCTTCCCGTCTTGGGTGTCCCTTCACGGATTAGCTCATGATTTCATTGAGGTGCTCAAGCTCCAGCACCACGACAAGGTAACGATCTCCTTTGCTGGAGAATCTCCTTTGCTGGAGAACTTTGTAGTTTTTATCTTTGTCTTAAAACTAATACAATTCTTATAAAAAAAACAAAACAGAGACATAATGTTGAAGATATTTCATCTTTTCCCCCCACATATTCTCTGCCCCCTCGACAACTATTCTCCCATATGGTTTTAAAGGTCCTTAATCCATATGCAACACTTTATGTGTCAGAAAAAATATTTAAGATACTGTAGTTAAAACAAGAAATTGTATTCTTTACCAGTATATTTATAATTGGGTCTGCAAGCTTGCAGAATAGTGGCATTTCTTAAAAGGTATTTTAATTTAGTTCTTTTTTAAAACCAATATACCATTCTCCTGAAAAATAGAGAGAAAAGTACTTAAAAAGGTAAAGGTTCCCCCCGCACATTTGTGCAGTCGTGTCCGACTCTAGGGGCCGGTGCTCATCTCCGTTTGTTAGCCGAAGAGCCAGCGTTGTCCGAAGACGCTTCCACGGTCATGTGGCCGGCATGACGCACGCGGAACGCTGTTACCATCCCACAGAAGTGGTACCTATTCATCTACTTGCATTTGCATGCTTTCGAATTGCTAGGTTGGCAAGAGCTGGGGCGAGTGCGGGAGCTCACTCCGCACGCAGGGCTAGGGATTCGAACCTCCGAACTTGCGATCTTCCGATCGACAAGCCTGGCGTCTTACCCGCTGAGCCACCACGCCCCTTAAAGTACTTAAGTGAGCAATTTCTTCTGGAAAAAGCAAAGTAACAACTTTCATAAAAACAAACCACATTTAGCTTAATTCCATAAAACATTGATCTGCAGAAACAGATCACCTTTCCTAGCATAAAAATCCATAGCTCTTAACTACATGTCACATATCACCAGTGCTACCAAATGGGGATACACATCCAACATACTATTAGATTTAACAGGTTACTAATAAGCATTGTAATATGAATGCACATTCACATCAACTACAGTAATTTCTTCTTACTAGACTGAACTGACAATTTGTTAGCAATATATAGACAGACTTCAGGAATATAGCCACACCTGATAATTTTTCCATGTCTTCCAGAAGTTTTTCCAAATCCCTATTCAGGTCCTCAAGCATTTTTACCATGTTATCGTAATTTCTTTCGCAGGGTTCACATTTAGCCATCTAATAGAAAAAAATGAAAATGAGATTAATGGTAGCGTACCTGTGTGAACCTATATTTAATGCATACAATCAACTGTGATTATTTTAATATATTTTTAATAATTAAATTTATTTTAAACATTTATCATGCCAGAAGACTCCCAGAATAACTTAGAAACAATAAATAAAAATAGTTCTTGAGCACAAACCCAATCAGGTTTCAGAGGAAGCTTGAGATTGTTCCTGAGATTTTGATACATGGATTGGTTGAGGCCTTGGTCACTGCTTGAATAAGGCAGTGGTGGTGGCCTTTGAACAGATCGCACCTATGCACTCTCTCCCTCTGCACAGACTCCAGCATGCTTCCTGGTTCTCTGGAGGATCTCTGGAGGGTAAGGCAGCAGAAGAGATGCTTACAGCGCCGCTGGAGGAAAATTGGAAGTGAATCTGACTAGACACAGGCTAGAACTTTTGTTGAGCCTGCCTCGTGGCAATAAAAGCAGCAAAACATGCTTATTTTTCCACTCTTACTGTGTACTCCGAGTGTCACCTGGCAGCCCTGTTCAGAACACCTGGTCTCTACTTGGTGAGGAGGAGCTGGGAGAGTACCTGCAGGTCTGCTCTAAGAACTATTCTCAGCACCTTGTGGATCAAATTGCTTGGATTTGCTCCAAGTTGGACTCCAGCTGAGCAAGTCCTATGGAGTTGACTGGGGCTTGGTCTTGTGATGTTATCTATGATGATTTTGATCCTAGTAGTCCTGAGGAAGTGAAGAGGATCCTTGGTAATGTGGGTGCAGTACCTGTGTTTTAGATCCAAGCCCCTCCTGGTTGGTCAAGGCTTCCAGGGAGGTGGCATGTGGGTGGATCCGTGTGGTGGCGAATGCTTCCTTGAGAGAACAGGTGGTCCTGATGCCTACAAGAGGCCATGGTCCACTCCCTCCTCAAGAAGAAGCTATCACTGGATCCTACAGATCTGGACAATTTTCATCCAGTCTCCAACCTTTTTTTCTGGGAAAGGTTGCTGAGAAAGCCCAAGCTCCAAAAGGTCCTGGAAGAAATGGATTATGTGGATCCTTTCCAGTCAGATTCCAGGTCAGGATACAGTACAGCGCTGGCTCTTCAGCTAACAAACGGAGATGAGCACCGGCCCCTAGAGTCGGACACGACTGCACAAATGTGCGGGGGGAACCTTTACCATTTTAGACCATATGTTATTGCTATATAAGGATCACATTTTGTTTTATATATATACCAGAAATTTCTCTTCTTGATTTTAAAATGGCATGAGTAGCATCCACTCTACATGCAGCCCCAGCATTTCTACAATTTTGATCCATTTGAGGGGTTGATGGTTGTTTGGAGGATAGTGGCAGTTTGCTTCTAAGAAGCTTCCTAAAAAGGCCACCCAAACCATCTCGGGCCAAAGCAAGCTGCAAAAAGAGGAGGGCTTTGCTACTGGAAAGCTAAACCTGCAAGTTACTGAAGATGCTATTTCAAACATTTCAATGATCTACGGTAGGGGTCCCCAAACTCTTCAGTTCATCGACCTCCATTTAATTATATGAAAATAATTTAATAAATACTACTTTAACTAATAGTAATAATAATAATAATAATAATAATAATAATAATAATAATAATAACAACAACATCAACCCTTGGATAGTCCCATCAACCCTTGGAGGTCAATACTGACCACTTTAGGGAACCCTGATCTAACAGTTCTTCCCACTACCAAGTTATAGTGCTATCCATATGTTTTTAAATCAGCAGAAAGCTATAATAGGATTAAATCTACCACCCCATTACCCTCCCTCTATCACATTTGCCCCAAGTCATTGCAGCAATACCAGATTTACTCATTTTAAAGCTGCCCTTGAATAATATTAGAATAAAGGAGGAAATGCTACTACAACTCTGGTAAAGCTAATGATGATTTATGCCTGTCTGTCAGATGAGGGGACGAGAAGGTAAAGTCATTGAAATGAGGTAGAAAAATATGTTGGCAGTGCATATTTGTATCTTGTTGAGATGTAAGTCTGGACATAGCCTAAGCTCTGGCAGTTCAGTTACTCTTTGGTAGGAATTCATCACACAGGGATAATATTAAAGATTGAAGACATCTCTCCTTTGTTGAGTGGCAAAATATTTTCTGCACTGGCATCCTAGATCTTGTTCTTATTCTCTTTGTGAATACAAATACTTTTGTACACTATTGTCTGAATACTGTCAATACATATTCCAAACATGGAATGATTTGTAAATAATTTGTAAATTGTGGAGTCCTTGGTGCTCTCCGAGTTTGGTTGTTTGCTTGCAGATGCTTCATTACCCAACTAGGTAACATCATCGGTACTGAGCTTAAGCACTGATGTTACCTAGTCAGGTAATGAAACGTCTGCAAGCAAACAACCAAGCTCAGAGAGCACCAAGGACTCCACAGTTCTACCCTGAGCTACATATATTCTCTTCTATTGAAATTTGTAAATTGTTCCTCTAAAGCAATTTGGAAAAATAATGCACAGTTGAATGCCTTTCACAATTGAAGGAGTACAGATTTTTTGGTTTCAAGGCTGAGGCTTGAGAAACCATATTATTATAAATCTGAGTTTTTATGTTATAAAAGGCATCAGAGCTTGGTTCTTGACACGTGCAGCTTATCACACATGTATTAATTAATTTGAAATACTTAGGGGCTAACCTCATTGAAAACAGTAATAAAAATGTCATCCAAACCTATTTATTGGACTTGATTAGATTGCAGATTGGAAGTGTGTTAAATGAAATACTCTTTCCTGGGTTTACTGTGCAAAACGTAATTTTAATGTATACTTCATAAAAGCATAATTATTTTAATGATGGATAAGCTACTTTAAATGAAGCAATCTAATTTTTAAGCCAAATCTGAATGTGGGGTATTCTCTATTCCAATTAGTTGGAATTTGGCTTTATTTCATAAAAATTGATCATAATGCCCTAATATAATAGTTTTGGACTGTGTTTAGCGTATTTAAGCAGAGGGATATTGAACATGGTATCCTTCTAGACTGCAAATGAAATTTAGCATATGATTGAACTACCTAGGCAGACTTCCTCATATCTTTCAAAACCAGTAACTGCTCTCCACTAAATGATTGTCATATTTCTTCCAACTCCATCATTTTGATATGTATTATACACATTGTACTTTGCAGTGTTTTGCCTGTATTACAAATATACAAGCAAAATACAAAAACAAATTACCTAACAAAGCCAATTTATTTCTGCAATATAATCCTACCTAAATACTAATATATGCTTAATGGATTTAATGGGTTTTTATAAAGCTTGCATGTAATACAGTATAGCCACATGAATCTTAATGTTTAGTCAGAAGTCTATGGTATTCCATTCAACAGAGCTTACATACAAAGAAAGTTACACTTAACTCTGACCTATACATATTCTCTTCTATTGAAAGTTACACTTAAGATTGATGCAATGCAATTTATCATTCAGAAGTTTTTTTTTACTTCAGTGGTATTTACTTCTTCACGGCTAGAAACCTACACACACTTATCTGCAAGTAAATTCAAACCGATTAAGTAGGGCCTTGATACAAATAGACAACAGGAAATTCACTCCACCGAAACCCAGTTCCATATAAAACTATGTCGGATTGGGGTGTAAATTAAACAAAGTCATTATTATTTCCCACCCACATGAACAATGAAATAATTTTTGTAGAGAAGGGCTTTTAAAGAAGCCTACGGGATAAACTGCTCCCCACCCCGGTGACTGGGTAATTCTCCCTTAATCTGGTTTATTCCACTTGTTATCTTTTTTACAATGCATTACGATAGATAGATAGATAGATAGATAGATAGATAGATAGATAGATAGGAAACGGTATAAATATTTAAATTATAAATATTATAAAAATTTATAAATAAATATTTTAAATAAAACAAGATATACTGGATCACCAGGTTTGTCGCTGAGTGGAGCGAAGAAACTTGAATGTCATCTGAGCCCTCCACTCTTCTCCTCACCTACTGCCAAACGAATAACACATGGCTAGAAAGACTAGAAAGCGGGCACACGCCGGACTTGGACCAGCAGCCCTTTCTCCTGCTCCAAAGACTAACGACCTTTACAGAAGGAAACGGTCGGGGCTGCATTAAAGCTAACAGGGCAGGGGGAGGGAGACAAGGCGGCCTCCCCTCAGCCGCCCTCCGTTCAGCGGACTCCCCCCACAGCCTCCCGCCCCGGCCTCCCCAAATCTCCCTTCCCTCAAACGACTTCTCCTAACTGCCTGCCTGTTCCCCTCCGCAACCAGTTTGAGCGACCTGCTTCCCTTGGGCCACCTAAACCAGCCGCCCTGGGCCGACCTACCTTTTCACCCGCCATCCCACCTTCCCCGGGGCCGCTGTGGCTGCGGCTGGACCAGCGACGGCGAGGGAGCCTCCGCTTCGTCGCCTCGCCCGATAAGGAAGAACGCCACGCGGCTGGAGCGGGAGACGCCCCCACGCGCCCTTTTCCTCGGCTGCGGCGGAGGGAAGATCCCGGGGCACTTGCACTCGCTTCTTGTCCAGAAAATTCACCGACATTCCACGTACATTAGGAAGAAGCAAAAGCAATGTAATCCGGAATCCGTTGATCCCTTTCTGCAAGGATAAAATTTGTTAGTCGGAAAAAGTGCTGCCACACTCCTAATTTTCGGCCACCATAAACTAACACGGTTGTCCTACAATGTATAAATCAGATTGTATGTTTTTCCGTTCGTGCACGCATCCTACTTTTATGCTTACAACCAGAAATGTTGCTAGACGTTTGAAATATTTAGAATGCAACTCCCATAGCGCATAAATCTGCATGAAATTACATCTACATGGGAATTGGGAGATCATTAAAATGATTTGAAGTTCACAGTAGGCAACGCAGACCAATTAATTTCTCGTGCAAATCTCACCAAATTAATTATTTAATTTGCAGCCCCGGTCCTCTTAATTCCAAATTAGTAATTCCTCTTTCATTTCAATTCGTTTGATAATACTGTGATGAAAAAAACGTTAAAAGTATTTTTAAGAGTCCTCCCATAATGGCAACTTTTGGATCAAATGGAATTTATGCACTAAATTCAAAGGCAAATCAAAGGCAAATCAGGGTGTCTCTCCCAATTTCTTAGGTCCTACCCAGGCTCTATTGCAGATTTTAATATTTTTTTCTCTCAACCATTCCCTTTAATCAATTCTTACCTTACATTTTAAGATAAATTAAAGGGATGCACAATTCCATGGAGAGCTAAATCTTTTGGGTGGGTGATGAGAGCTACTAGGGATAGTAGAAAAGAAGAGTTTAAGGAAAAGAAGAAGGAACAGTAAGCATTGGGTGAAGGGTGAGGAACTCGGAAGCATAAAGCAAGGGAGTGCCTGGAAATAGAAAGGGGAAGATGGAATGGCTTCCCGGTTAGAGTGCCTGTGAGTTGCTGTGATGTCTCCAATCTGTGTTGAAATTATGGTGGCTCTTAGATGTCGTGGGAAACTTCTGCACCAGTGCTTTGCAGCATGGAGTAAAGAGCCATGGAGATGGGCTTGAGGGAAATATTCAGAAGCTGTTAAAAAAAACAAAAAGGGCAGAAGCATTCCTTGAAAAGAAAAAGGAAAGGAGGTACCGTAGTAGTAGGAAGAGACTCAGGCTGGCTCCTTCCTGACGTCCTGGAGTCTAAGAGGGAGGGAAAGAGATAACGCAATTAGACTTGCGAGTCTCTTTCCTGATCTGGATAACTTCCAAGGGCTGGCAGTAGTGGGATTGCTCAGAGAGGATATGAGGGTCCGGGTAGTCATAAGAAAATTTATTGTTTAATGCTTCCCTGCTAGCAGATAATATTAGATGCTTGTGGTTAAGTTTCAAGAGGATGTGGGTGGAACAGCAGGTACAGTATCTGACAGTAGGAGGAAAGTCTGCTGTACTTGGGAGAAAGGGGAAGAAGACTGGTTTCGAAATCTGCTGTACTTGGAAAAAGGGAAGAAGACTGGTTTTGAGGTATTCAAAACCCACAGAGTGACCTTGTTATGGGGCCACCACTGACTTAAAGGTAAAGGTTCCCCCCGCACATTTGTGCAGTTGTGTCCGACTCTAGGGGCCGGTGCTCATCTCCGTTTGTTAGCCGAAGAGCCAGCATTGTCTGAAGACGCTTCCACGGTCATGTGGCTGGCATGACGCGCATGGAACGCTGTTACCTACCCACCACTGACTTAGCTGTACCCTAAAGGCTAATTAGCATAGTAGAATGCACACCCCTAAGGTGCGGGTTTTAGAAAACATTGAACATGCTAAGGGATATTATGGGATAGTATGTAGTATGTAAGGTTACTGCGCAACTGCTAAAAGAATCAGCCAATAAAGAGATTTTGTTGCCTTTGTTTCCTTGCTAGAAAATGTATAAAAGAGAAGTCAGGTGTGGTTCGGGGCTCTTGCACTTGGGCAGGAGTCCTCTCTTGTTGCTGTGCACAGAAATAAAAGAGAACAAGGGACCTTCCCGCCTCGGAAGAAGAGTCACGGGCCTTCTTGGCCAACAGATAGGTAGTCATTTATTTCCTTTTGTGTGGTGTGACAGTTGAGAAAAATATAAAATTTGTTATTATTAACAAAGAATTAATAGCTAATTTTAATTACTCATAAAGCTAAATAGGGCTTATGGGGACTTTCTGATGCTAGCTAGCAAAATTCATAAGCAGGTTGAATGCGACACCTCAAAGGTTAGAGAGCAAACTAGCAGACCTTCTACTAAAAACCGCATGCAGGAAAGCAAGCTAAAATGTAACAACCCAGCTTTGAAGTTAGAGAGCAGAGCTTCTAGCAAGACCTATGCTACAGGAAGCTTCTTGTGGGTAGAAATGAAATTAATGAACAATGCTTAAGGTAGGACAACTTCCATACAAGGAAAGAATAAATAAAATGGGAAGGGGAGATAAAAGTGGGTAGTGGGAGATGTAAACAGAGGCGGGACAATTGAGGCGGACGGTATAGGCTGTTCACTCCTGACTACCCAGCCTATGGGTAAAAGGAGGAGGGCTAAAGGGTCCGGGCAAAGGGGTATAAAAGATGAGCTCTAATTGTGGCTAGTGTGACTCCTCTCTAGTGCGATTTGTTTTCCAGCACAGTGGAGTTCACCAGCTTTTTGCAAACTGCTTTCAAATAAAAACCTTTTGTTTCTATTTGCCTTTTGACTTGACTCATATCTGACACAGTGGAGGGGGTTTTGCTTCTCCAAGACCAGTGGTAGTTCAGGGTGAGAGAAGTAAAATGTCTAATTGTTCTCTGAACCAAGGTGAAACCATTTGTAGAAAGAAACATCTTGAAACTGGGAGGGAGGGGGACTGCTCAAGGACGTCTGAAGCTGGAATGTGCTCAAGCTGAAGCCTAACTAGATATGATAGTTTCTTTTTAGTGCTCTAGATGGGGAAAAGAGGAGGGGGGTGAAGAAGGGTTTGTGGGAAAGTACTAGGCATGCGGGGGAATTGTAACCGGCCGGAGTAGGAGGTATATAAACTTGTAGACTATGCTGTATAGGCGCGCCCGGATCCCCCAACTTTCCAGGGAGATTGCGGAGCTGCCAGCCTTTGCAAACGCTTAAATAAAATTGCTTGCTGCTAGTCGCTGTGTCTGGATTTTTCTGTGGGTCTGTGTGAATCTCACAAGGGGGAATGGATGCTTTGCAGCCTTCTCTGCCTCAGCTGGAGAGAAAGAGGATGAGGGTATCATGTTTTATTTTTTATTTTTTTTATTCAGTGCCTAGCTCAGACAATATGACTCTGGACAGTGTACAAAAAGGAAAACGAAAGAAAACCCATAAATAACCAATACAAAACAGTATATGTTGTTAAGACTTAGTAAAACAATAAAATGGTGATCAGAACTGAAACCTCCTGTAACTTGTCAAATGGTGAGCTCTACTCATAACTGATCTCAAAGCCCAGGGAAAGAGCTGTATCAATAGGTGGAACTAAGTGGTAGAGTCAGGAGGACAAAGTTGGTAACAGAGGAAGGACTGAGATTGAGGAAGCACGCCCTCGGCTGGGAAGTACGGCCTTTGGCCCGGGAAGTAGTTTCGTTTTTTTTGCTGTTCAACAAGTAGTTAGAGCAGGAGGCCGGATGTGGAAGTTGTTAGCTAATAAAGACATTCAGTATAAATGAACCTCTGACTCATTATTATTAGAAGAGACCTTGAAACAAGAGCCAGCTCTTAACTGCCTCTCTAAGGCCCTGCAGGCTGGGGCCAACTGTATTTTTGGGGCAAGGTGTTGTTTCCTGCATTTTAAGATTGGCAGAAGTAAAGACAGGGTTAGTTTCAAACAGCTTTGTTTTCGGGGGGGGGGAGTGAAAATGCTGAAGATACAGAAGTACCTACTGCAAGCCCAATCTGGCCTAGTCCACAACCCAACATCTCAGTTAATGACCCAGGAAACAAATGGTGGTCCGTCATTTCAGGAGCAGGCATTTTACCATCACAGCCACCTTTATGGTGGCAGTCTGTGGGTGCCTTTAAAAACACTTTGGTACAGATCAGTATTTTGGATCAGAGCCATTTCAAACGGGGCTGGGCCACCTCTTTTTTGCCCCTATATCCCCAAGGGAAAAAAGAAAAATCGGGGCTAAATTAACTCCTCACAGTGAACAGGGTCATGCAAACCAAATGAGAAGATTAAGGTTAACTCTGACCTTCACATCTGAAACAAAAATGTCTAAAGCAGGCCTGTACAACTCAAAGAGGGGAAAGGTCCACATTGATACATTAAAGATAATTGAGGGGCCACAAAGGAATAGTTTTGGGGAAATTGAAGTTTATTGCTAGAAAAATGAAGAATATGACACTATTTAAGCACAAAAACATGTATACAGTAAATCAATGTGTTATATTGCATCTTTTTTCAGCAGCAAGTTTTGTATATTGTGGGGTCAATATTGCAGATATTCTTAAAGTGTCTTGCAAATGTTCATTAGTGATGGAAGAATGCTGTTCGTTTTTCTGTTCTCCTTTCTTGAGTTGTCCCTTGAAAATATGTAATTTCATTTTAAATGCTTTTATTGAACAATACACTTCAAAGATTAATTGATCTTTTTCTTGAAGCCGCAGAATCAGATTATTTAGATGAATTTTGCCATTGCAAAAGAAAAAAAGGTCATAGTTCCATTCTTCATCTTTGAATTGAGCTCAATTCAGTCTTGGTTCATTTGCAATAAATTTTGTTACTTCGACTTTTATTGAAACAAAACTCTGCAGCACACATCCTTGACTTAACCATCTTATTTCTGTGTGATGAATTAAGTCATTACATTGAGCTTCCACTTCTTCAACAAATGTTTTGAATGTTCTATGTTTTAGTCCACTCCTGTGGAGATAATTAACAATGGAGGCAGCCACTAACATTATTTATTTATTTAATTTTTATTCCGTCTTTATGATTTTTATAAATAACTCAAGGCAGCGAACATACCTAATACTCCTTCCTCTTCCTATTTTCCCCACAACAACCACCCTGTGAGGTGAGTTGGGCTGAGAGAGAGTGACTGGTCCAAGGTCACCCAGCCGGCTTTCATGCCTAAGGCGGGACTAGAACTCACAGACTCCTGGTTTGCTATTGGCTCCTTCCTAGGGCTGAGAGAGAGTGACTGGTCCAAGGTCACCCAGCCGGCTTTCATGCCTAAGGCGGGACTAGAACTCTGTCTCCTGGTTTCTAGCCCATTGCCATAACCACTAGACCAAACTGGCTCTCTTACAGTATATGATCAAATTTTAAAACTTTACTACAAAAAAACACTTGCAGATGAATAATGCAGTGGTATTTGGTTATTTCTCATCTGATCTAGTACTGAAGAAGAGCAACTAGTCCTGCCTTAGGCATGGAAGCCGGCTGGGTGACCTTTGGCCAGTCACTCTCTTTCAGCCCAACCCACCTCACAGGGTTGTTGTTGGGAAAATAGGAGGAGGAAGGAGTACTAGGTATGCTCATCGCCTTGAGTTATTTATAAAAATAATAAAGGCAGGATAGAAAATAAATAAACAAACTGCTCCAATCTTTTCACCATTCTTGGCTGGTGCGCCAGTGCAAATCGCCTTCAAATTCTTCAAAACCAGTTTCAGTGTTTCTTTAAGACATTTTATGACTTCATTGTAAATTACTTTTCCAGTTGTGGAGCCAGTTGTGGAGCACCTTCTGGCAAGCTCAATAATTTCAAGGTTTGTACTGATTCCTCTTATAAAAATGAGCAACTGCGCTGTGTCTTAAATCAGTGCTTTCATCAACAGCTAATGAGTAAAAGAGAAATTGTTTAGGTTTCTCAGCTAACCAATCACTAAGATTGGAAGACATGTCAGCTATTCTTCTTTGAACGTTCATTCAGAATAAACTAATATTAGCAAATACTGCTTTCTTTTCTGGGCATAAACTGGACACAACAATCTGCATACACTTCTTTAAAAATCGCTTTCTGTAAAACATTTTCCTACAACAGCAATTTCCCTTGCAATTTTAAAGCTCATTTCAGTAACTACAGTATCTCATTTTCAGTATTTATATTCTTGACAAGCTGTTGTTCTCTAGTGAGAGTTTTCAGTAAACTAGCAACTTTTTCTCATTACAGTATAGTATAATTTAGCAAGGGCATGATGTTTTGTTTCAGAATGTTGTTGGAGATTATATTCTTTCAGGGCCCTTACTTCTTCATGACATACAAGACATATGATTTTGTCTTTCAGTTGAGAAAAAATATTTGTCCATTCTGCATTAAAAACTCTGTGTTCTGATTTGATTTTCCTCCCTTTTGTTCATTCATGGTACCTGTGGGTTTATGATAAAAAAAATCACTCAAAGTTGGGTTTTAATTTGTTTAAGGAGAAGAATGTTTACCTTTATTAACCCCATTATTACCTTTATTAACCCCATGGATGTACAACCAATAGCACACAAAATATAACGTAAAAGTGAATGCACAGGAAAATTAATAACCACATATTAAGGTAGAAAAAATACCTTATAAAAACAGATGAGATGTAAAAAGTAACTGTATTTTTATGAAACATCAGCTGTATATTTGCAGAATACAAAGCTGCAAAGGTGCCCACATACTGTAGCTAAGCTCTTAATCCTGTGGATCCACAGTTTGCATATTTGGGTTTTACTACCTCCTGCCTTATATTCTATTTTTTTTTAAGAAAACAAAACCACTTGAGAAAATGCTATTCTGCCCCTCAACAAATAATACTGGCTATGTTTTTTCCTTTTGAGATTGTCATTCAAATAATGTGACTTGATCAACTGAAATAGAGGTGCAGCAATTGTTTGAAAAATTATCTTGCTGTCTTTCATCCAATGGGTTCAACTGTCTGGTTTTTCAGATATGCAACGTAGGAAGAGTATTAAAACCCAAGGACCTGATGTGCAGTTCAACTTTAAGGAAAAGGAAAAGAGGGTTAGAGGAACCCACATCCTGCTTATTTTCTCCTTGGGTTGCAGCCAATATAAGAAATCTGTCCCCTTGCCATCATCTCCAGTAAGGTGAGTCTCCCTGAACTGTCTTCTCTTGCCCTCTTAAAGCAGAAACTGGGTTTTGCAGGGACAGGATGAACTAACAGCCAGTCAAGGGTTCTATTCTTGTGTCTTATTAAATGATGGTTTGTTTAACAATGGTTTATTGAATAAACTACAATTGGCTGAGTTTGTTTAACACAGAGATATGGGGTTGTGGAATTTCTGAAGTTGGGCACCTTTGATAAGTTTAATATATAAGGTAGATTTTTTTCTTTTAGTTTTTATTAACTTTTTCTTTTACATTTACACAGTTTTGTTTAATTGGGTGTTTTTCTTTAGGGTATGTAGGTGTTTTGTCAATTTTTTTTGTACTGTAATTGGTATTTTGAAAAATATTTTTTTTAAAAGAAAAAAGAATGGAAGGAAGATTTGAGCCCCTATCTGGCTGGTGTGGATTGTGTCTCGTTTTGGGCCTTTAGGCAATTGGAGGCTGAAGATTGTCCTCCTCCTGTTTGGCACTGAAGGCCTCTGGAGGACTATGACTGTTGATGTACCAATCAGGCCTTCGGTGGCTGGCGGTGCGGCATGGCAGCAGCAACGGAGCTGGCAGTGTTGGAAATGCTTGGCAGCCTGTCCTTGTGAAAGATGCAGTGGCGGCAGATCCTCCTTTCAGGCGAGACGTTTGGACACAGTAGAATGGCTATTCTTCCAAAAACGTGGGTGGGCCACACAAGGGTTCATGCGGCCTGTGGGCTATATGTTGTGTAGGCCTGTTCTAGAGAGACTTTGCAAAAAGAAAGCCTTTTAGAAATACCCTCTGTCTCCTTTTGAGTCCACTCCAGCCACTACAGAGCACTTATTTTTTTCAAACAGCCACTACCCAAACAACCAGGTCTTCCTCAGCTGTGCACTGCTAGCACCCAAGGATGTTGATTGCTTGAGGAACAGTTGATTTGGTCAGTTAAATCATCCAAGCAGAGCCACTGGGTTTTTAAATGACCTAGTTACATGTGTTATGGGAACAGGGTCACTAGCAAAAATGGGTTACAGTAAGCCCTCTCCGTTAATCTGTCCAAGTTTCTGTAATACGTAGCAGGCCAGCCTCTTTATCCCTGATCATGTGTCAAGGATGAAGGTAGTTTTATTATGGATTCATCTGACATTCAGCAGCAATACCATTGTTGCCCTAGTCCTGTTAGGTGTGGGAATGACCAGAAAAGAGAACATCTTCAGACATGGTCTGTAAGAGTAAGACATGACTGGAGTGGCATATGAAGATGTCTCTTTTTTATGGTTTGTTTTTTATTGTACGCTGCCCAGAGTCACATTCATGAGATGGGCAGCTATATAAATATGATAGAGATGGATGGATGGATGGATGGATGGATGGTAGAACTACTTCTCCTCACTTGGCTCTACTTGGCCCCAGTGACATGCAGAACTTCCTAGTAACATTTTCTGCAACAAAAAGAGTGTCCTGGCCCCCCCGCTTTCCCCCCTTTCCCCACCTCATTCAGCCACACTGAAGTTTCTACATATCTAGGGCCCACTGCAAAGATAATTCAAAACAGTGCCCAAAAGTGATGCATCAATATTACACTATTCATTATCTCTATTTGGAGAAGTACAATCTCATCCTGAACAAGAGAAATTGAGAATGGGGGGAAGGATGAGGAAACAAACAAGATACCAATGAAATCAAGGAAACAATCTGTTCTTCCTCTCCCACACAGTACTAATGCTACCCTTCTTCATCTCTAACCACTCTTATACAGATCGTCTCTCGCTTAGGCTTTCCTAATCTATCACTCTAGCTCTTCCTGTACCATCTTGTTGAGGCTTTCCAATGCAATTAAGTCATCCTACCCAGCTTACAGCTCTCACTCTTCCAGAAAACTATGTACAATAAGCAGAATTCAGTAGGGATAATGAATGTGGATGCTTACTTAACATCTTTGCTTACTTCCAAGACAAGGTGGTCTTATTAAATGCATCTTGTCCCCAGAAACAATGTTGACCATTCCAAGAATGGATTCTTAATATTCACTGAGTATGAAGGCTTAATTATCTCTGCAGGAGCCAACGCTGGAATCGTGATGGTCAACTACTTCCAGTTTCCTTACTGTAGTTCACTCTCTCTGCTCTAGGATATTTTGCTCCATGGACAGCTCCACTTGTCAGAATCCTGAATCCCATGAACCACATACCATGTAAGAAACCACATAGTAAAGGTAAATATACAGTACTTTCAGGTTGAAGTCAGTTGCTGGTGGTTGCACCCATGCAGTTTTCTTAGCAATGTTATTGAAGTTATTTGCTTTTACTGCTTTCTAGGAATTTTTTTTTACTTCCAGTTTAGCCAACTGCTCTTGAACGGCTGGGCAGTTCCCAATCCAAGATTGTATCAATAGGAACTGATGGTGTTAACCAGCTTGGTCTGCAAGAAAACAACCAAGTTCAGAGAAACCCATGAATTCAACATTTAATCAATAGCATTATTCAGTGCTCAGAAGTAATGTTTGAGGTCATGTGAGAAGATGAATATGACAGTTTCATTAAAGCAACCACATCTGTTTTCAGGATCACACTGCTGCTGCAGGGAGGCTTCTGGAAATGGAGGTGGCCTCTTTAACGTGTGTCAGACTGGTGCTGCATTTGCACTACCTATCTATTCTGAAGCACCTTTCTAAACTAAATCTGAGACAGCCCTACTAACCAGGGCCAGCCCTGCTTACCTTCTGAGATCAGCCAAGGCACTGCCTTGTCGTTACCTGCTAAGGCTCTAGAATCTGCACTCAGAACAATAAATCTAATCTTTTTTCTGGCACCTGTGCTAGCCTGAAAAAAATGTGTGTGCTTTAAAAGTTGTATTAGCTTTAATTAGTCAATTCCTTAAAGCAGCCATGCTTTAAGCAGCCACCTCATGACAAGTGGACAAAATTAAAAATACAGTAAATATAATGAGACACAATCACATAGAATACAACAATATTAAAAACATATTATAATGGATGCCCATAAGATGTTCAGGTGTATCACTGAAAGCTCTCAGATGTCAAGATTTGTAAAAATATTTTTAGCTTTGGCCTGTAGTGAAGTTGGTTAAACCTTTATTTGTAGTGGGACATAATCCATAATCCTGATTTACTTATTGCATATACATTTAACTTGTTCTCTGAGAGGTCAAGGCAGTATAAGCAGCAGTTTCCTAATTTTATCTCTTCAGCAAACCTGTGCACTAAATTGGATTGAGAAAATGGCTAATCCAAAGTGATTCACAGAACTCTGTGGTACAGTAGGGGCTGGACTTCAGTCTCCCCATTCCTAATCCATGTCAAATGCATGTGTATTGCAGGATGCAAATCTGAGTCCTCAGGACACATGAAACTGCCCCCCCCCCCAGGCCTAGATGCAGCCTGCATAGATCCTTCATATTGTGGAGCCCTTGGTGCTCTCTGAGCCTTGTTGTTTACTTGCAGACGTTTCATTGCCAGGCTAGGCAACATCTTCACTGCGAAAAGGGAGTGGGACTTGCTCTCTGTTTATATACCCTGGCTTGTCCTGCTTGTTGTATATATTTTATGATTTAGAAAGAATATGGAAAGCTGTTTTAAAAGTCAGGCTGAAAAGTTTTTTTCCTGTAGGAGTCAGAAGGGCTCATGTTAACTCCCTCCTCAGGAATGTTGATTAAATGGTGCCTGAAGGTCTAGTTAGTTTGACCAATCAGAAAGTTACCTGTTGGTTCTTTTCCAAATAAGTAATAGGTGAGTGGTCACGTGCCGAGTGTTGTCCACTCTCAATATTCCTATAACTCTGATCTCACAAATTATTAAAAACTATAACACTGCTTGTGTTGGTGGAGGTGTTGTTCACTCCTTAGTAGTTCCTTGATTGGGCTGTTGTTTGCTACTTGGTTGATTGACTGAGTTAATAGTTCCTTGATTAGGGTATATTGTGCTGTTTGATTGTTCCTCTGGTGCTAATCTTGGAAACAGCCCAATCAAGAAACTCCTAAGGGGAGAACAACACCTCCACCAACACAAGCAAGACAAGCCAGGGTATATAAACAGAGAGCAAGTCCCACTCCCTTTTCGCACTGAAGATGTTGCCTAGCCTGGCAATGAAACGTCTGCAAGAAAACAACAAGGCTCAGAGAGCACCAAGGACTCCCTTCAAGTTCAACCCTGAGCTACAAAAATATTCTCTTTGATTGGTATCCTTCATATTTGCTGCTGAATTACAATTTATTATGTCACGAAACTGAAAAATTATTTAATACATGAAAGTGATCACATAAAGTACTTATTTATTTAGATAATTTATGTGCTGTCCAATCTTAACTTACAAGGATCATTACAAAGAAATTCTCCTAAAAAGCAGCTCTCAAGGAGCATTAAAAACATTAAATAAAACAGCATTAAAGCATAATTAATATCAAACATGCACACTAAAATAGTACTTTTAAATCCACGTCCAAATTCATAACAAACATAAATGGAATCTGCTTTCTTGCAACATGTTTGTGATTCCAATTCCTGGATTCTGGGACAACAGGCAGCAGACTGGGCTTTCTTCCACTGAAGAAAGCTATCATACTCCCTTGTCCCCGCAACTATGTGGACAGCAGTCTTGATGAGCCAAGAGGGACAATCACATCACGACCCACTTGGCAAGTAAGCAATAAATTTGGGGTGAGGGGGGAGGAATTTTGGGAATGTACAATAAATCAGCAGAAAAAGAAAAAAGTACAAACAGAAGTGCAGGGACTCAGGCACGTAGGTAGCACATCTGAAGAGCAGAAAGTTTTGGGACTTGGGTAACCAGGAAAAAGATGGGTAGGAAAAAGAATACAGGACTTTCTGCTTCCTCTTTTCTTGCTTTCCATTTCTCTTCAGCCAATTCTCTACCTCCTGACCTGTGCAGATGTAGATTCTGATGTCAGTTGTCAGAGGTCAGGAAATACAAAATAAGCAGTTGCAGCAAAATAAAAATATAAAGAGGAGGGAGAAATAAGAGGGATCCTGGAAGCCCTTTCACATCATCATTGACATCGTCAATGTCAACAAATGGGTATTCTTTCCCTCAATTAAAGTGCAGTGCACATCTTTGACATACATGTTTGGGGAAATTCCTTTTCCAGTCAGAGCTTTCTAGTGGTTAAGAAGGTTGGATCGAGAGAACCAACAAGTTGAAAGTGAGATGTGAGCCCAAGTAATATACACTTTTTCTTGAAATAAGTGAAGAAAAACACAAACAATTGTTTAAACAATTTTTACTAAACAAGTCTTTAGTAAAAATATTGATGAGTAGAGAGGTCCAGAGTTGAACCTTTTGGCACCCTGCCCCACTTGATTCCTGATTCACTTATGTTATGTAGAAATCAAAATATGTCTACACCATTCCCACAACCAGTTAAAGAAGTAATCTAATCAAAAACTGAAATAAGGATAGTCTATCAAGACTTGTTCTTGACAAATCCATACTGATCTCTGTTATCAAACTGTTTTATGGAAGACCCCCTCCTCAGAGGAATAGATGGCTCTGACCCTGCTGGTATTTTATAAACAAGCTAAAACAGTTTTATTCCGATGTGTGTTTGGCCCTTCAATTAGGTTACTTTAGTTTTAAGTACACCTATGATATTTATTAATGGTTTTTAATGATATTACTTTTACATTTATTTATTTATTAAATGTACAATCATAGATCAAAAGAGCAATAAGAATTTAGGTAAATCAGATAAAATAAACAGCAGTAGATTAAAAAAACTGATAGGAAAGAGGGAAAAAATAGCAGATAATAGCACTATTATTAATAATATTCATAAATAAAATTCCAGTGTGTGAACCAAGAATTATAAAATTAGAACAAAGCATATAACATCATCTTGACCAATCTGCAAACTATAAAAATATTTTGTTGACCCATTAAAGCAAACTAGGCAGTGCATTTCAAAGAATCCCCATTGTTTTGATACATGCTTTCAGAAATCAGTGTAGTCTTCTTGAAATTTCTTGGAACCAAGTCCATATCCACGTCTGCGTTTAAATGTGGAGACCAAAGTCTCTTCTGTTTGTTCTTGAAGTAAAGGCATGCTAGTAAGCAAAACAGGGTCTTTTTTATGTTCCACTTCATAAAAAGGACAAGTCTTTAGATGTACAGCCATGGATGGAATATTGCTGAGTTGCCAGCTATTGATAGTGGAGAACAGGGTGCTAAATTTCCAAATCTAGCAAAAGATATAAACAAGAAAGAGCAAGAAAATGTCAATGTTGTGATAATAAGATCTTGCAAACAGCTCTTCACAATATGAACCAAAGGAAAGCATGGACAATATTTGTATATTAATTATTTCACTAACTTTGTCATAGTGGAAACGGGAGTATAAAAATAAATACTCTCTAATTTTTTAAAAATGGAGGATAGTATCAATTATAGGAGTTAAGGAACTCTTTGATTTTAACAAAATGTTTGTAGGTTTTAATGTTTTTAAGAAAGGCTAGATGTATGCCCTACAGAAGATATCCTATCACTACTGTTGCTAGAATTGCAAAGGACAGGAGATAATAGATTTGGCCTATTTAGGTCAATACCTTGCATTGCACTTTGTCAACTAGACCTTCCAGCTTTCCCAAAATGAATATAAGTTCCTTCGTCTGCACATATAAATTATTTTCTTTTTTAAATGAAACTTTATTTTATTATATTTTCAAAGTATAGATAAAAACATGAAAAGATAGAGAAAGATTGAAAGAAAACTAAATAAAAAATAAAAACTAAAACAGTGCAGAAATAAATAGAAAAAGATACAAAAAGAGTGACTTCTGACTCTCAACAGCAAAGATATACATAAAAAATACATCAATCTCTTACTCCAATAATAAACATTATTTCTGTAGTCAATTTCATTAATAATCAAGATACCTAACTGACACATCATTATTTATTTTTTCTCCAATTAAAAACAAAAAAAACCCAAATGCAGTTGTTCAACAAGAAAAAAATTAAACTAAATAATATCTCTCATCCCTATAATCAATTTGGCCCTCTCTGCCAAATTCATTAAATTTGTCTTATTATACCCCTAATAATATCTTCCACCACTATCACCTCGATCACCTCGATTGACCAGACTGTCGCTGGACAGAATCCTGCTGGTTGCAACTCGCTTTCCATTCGTCTCAATTCCTGGCTTTTCTTCTCCAGGTTCGACCAAAGTTCTTGACTATTGGGTCTTCCCATCTCTTTGGAGGTTGGCCAAGGGGTCTTTTTGCTTCTCTTGGATACCATTCAGCAACTGCTGTTGTCCAATGGCCATCCGACATGCACGCGATGTGTCCTGCCCAGCGTAGCTTCCGTTTGTGATATTCAACAATGACATCATTTATTCCACTTCGTGCTCTAATCTGACTACTTGGGATGTGGTCTCAGAGAGAAACTTTCAGCATGGATCTTTCCATAGCCCTTACTGCTCTTGAAAGCTCTTCCTCTTCTGCCTTTGTTAGCGACCATGTTTCACTTCCATATAGCACCGCCGGTAAGACAGTCGAATTAAAAAGATTAGCACGCAGTTTTCCGTTGATCTTCTCATTTTGTAAGACTTCTCTAATGGCATTGTATCTAGCCCATCCAGCTTTCTTTCTTCTGACCAGTTCTTCTCTTTGATCGTTGTTCATTCTGATTAGGGTTAGTATAATAATAAAATTATTATTTAGTTTAAATTTAAATTTAGTTTAAATCCCAGGTAGACATAGTGGTCAACCTCTTCGATGAGTTCATTCTGAAGCCTCATTTGGAATTTTGGAAGGTTCCCTGTCTGCATATATTTTGTTTTAGTGCGATTCATCTTTAGACCCACCTTTTTGCTTTCAGCAACAAGTTGTCGAAGCATTTTTTGCAGCTTTCGAACATCTTTTGCGATCAGTACATCATCGTCTGCAAATCTGAGATGGTTTATTCTCTCTCCATTTACATCGATTCTGTCTTCCCAGTTCGCTCTGCGCATGATATTTTCCAGGCAAGCGTTGAAAAGTTTAGGTGAAATCATATCGCCTTGCTTTACACCTTTCTCTACTGGTATTCGTATTTCAGGTTCGAAGAGGGTTATATTTGTGAAGCAGTTGGTGTTTGCTTCTTTGAGCAGCGCGATGTAGTCGGAGTTGATTCCTTGATCACTGATCGCTTGCATTACTGCATTAACTTTGACACTATCAAATGCTTTTTCATAATCCACAAATGCGATCGCAAGCGGAAATTTGTATTCTCTTGACCGTTCAATGAGCTGAGTAAGAGTGAATATATGATCAGTAGTGCTGTACTTGCTTCTGAAGCCGGCCTGCTCTCGTGGCTGTTGCTCGTCTAAGGTTCTTGTAAGACAGTTTGTAATCACTTTTGTAAATAGCTTGTAGACAGTCGATAATAAGCAAATTGCCCTATACTTTTTGAGATCTTTGTGTTCTCCCTTCTTGTACAGCAGGACTGTAGCAGACTCCTTCCAGCAGTCAGGAATTTTTTAATCTCTACGTACCTGGTGAAGCGCTCCGCCAGTGCTTTCCATAGTTGGTGGCCTCCAGCCTTCAGTATTTCCGTTGTTATACCATCTTTTCCTGGAGCTTTCCCCAGTGTCATCTGATGGATGGTGTGTCGAACTTCACTTATTAGGACGGGCAGTATATGTGTGCTGCTGGGACTTAGTTTAATAAGAAGAGATCTGATCCTCGCTGATGAAATATTGCACGATACGATTTTCGAAGACCATTCCTTGCTGACAATGAAACCAATTCCTCCAGTTGTTTGTGGGCCATCTCCTTTGCCAAGTCTAACTGTGCTACCATCTTTCCAGGTTGCTTCTGACTCTTTCCCTCGTCGCGTTTCACACAAACCGAGGATGTTGCACCTCAATTTGGCTTTTTCTTACATGAGGTGGTTTAGATGATCATCTCTAGCTAATGTTCGGCAGTGGTAGGTCCATACGGAGAGGGCCGTGGTCGATTGATTGATATATTCCACCACTATACTTAAAAAAACCTTATAGTTATAATACAGTCAAATTAATATTTAAAGCAAAAACCTTACAAGGGATAAATTCTATTATGCGTTCAAATTAAAAACCTTTAACATTACAATAAACTTCACTTCCCAATATCTCTTACCATTCTTAAAAAGACAGAAAGTACCTCACTTTATTTATAAAGCTTAGTTAACCTAAGTAGTATTTCCATTATCAGTAATATTATCTAAAACAAAAAGCAATCTGGGTATTCATCTTGATCATTATAATCCATACAGACCATAATATTACTAAAATACATATAAAAAAGAATACCATTATTTAATACCCTTATCACCTAAAGTGAGGGTAGCATCTTAAAGAAAGCCTTCATCTTAACCATTAAAAGATCGGCCTGACAAACATATTTAAAATTTATCCCACCTCATAATAAACCAGAACATTTACATATCTTAACTTTGTACCAAAAACTATCCCCATTTATCCCTCCATCTTTTCTTCTTCTTCCCTTTTTAAAAACCCCAATTTTTCTTCTGGGTCCTTCCACTGTTTTAGACTGAATTCTTTTTCTTCAGGTTCCAGCAATACCGTCTTGTCCATTTCTCCTTCTAGGTCCAGTTCTCTCTTTTCCTCTAATTCCAAAAAGACATTTTTTTCCAATTCTCTCTTTAACTCCAAATTTCTAATCCCCATATTCTTTGAGAAATCCACTTTATCCTTTGGGAATTTAACAACACTGTCAATTTTTTTTCCAATTGCTGATCCACTTTAATCTCAAAATCTTCTGAGAAATATTTATGCTTCAAATATTGAGTAATTTTGAGAAAAAACTCATCACAAATCAATTTTAATTTCTTCCATGCCTCAAAAGAGTAGTCTATGGCGCCCTCTAGTGACCCAGAAAAATAAAGTCCATTCAGAAAGCAAAAGTTAAAAATATAAGGAGGAAATTTCCAGTCACTGTTGTTTACACAACTAGACCAATCAGCCTAATAGAAAATAATAACAAAAAAACTTCCCCACAGGAACATAAGAACAAAAAAGGCATATTTCAGCTACACACACACAAATTTGTTTTTAAAAAGGGGGAAATCTTCAATAATCCATAAAAATTTATTTGGTATTTTTAAAAAGGCAATAAAAACAACAATCTCCACTTCTGTTTTTTTTTTAATATATATAAAAGGCAAATTTTACTCACTTAAAAAGATTCCAAAAATAATGAAAATCTCCAAAGCTTCTCTTTGCTGTAAAAAGCCTCTCTTAAATAACAAATAGGCACAGAAATAAAGTGTCTTAGAAATGGGGTGGTCAGATCTAAAGTCCATTGTTTGGCTTTGATGCAGTCTCAAACACGATGGCAGCCCTGCCTCCCAGCTGTCCCACTCATGGATTGATGCGTGTCAGCTGCCTAGCTACCTCATTTTACATCAGTGACAACTTCTGAACACTTGTGAAAACAGCCCTAGATATTGTACACTGTAATAATCAAGACAGGCTGGCATGCCAAATCTGACTGTTTCAGGAACACTTGCAGCTGGTACAATGCAGTAGTCATAATGACACAGAGATGGTCTTCACCACTGCTGCCAACTATGTTCAGTGAGAGGTAGCAATCAAAGAGCATTGCCATGCTGCAGATCTGTTCTTTCAGAGATAATATAAATTGGATGAACCTCAGTCTCCATGTCCAGCTTCTACTGGCTGCCACCACCTCCATCTTTTCTGGATTTAAATTCAGCTTTCTCTCTCCTAGTTTATGGTGCTGGGAGACTTTAACTTGACTTCTATGGGGGAGAGAATCAGTGACAGCAGAGGAGTTCATGGTCACCAATGACAAACTTGGGCTTTAAGATAATTGCACCCCTGATAACCTAATAGATGTGGCAGGCCACATGTTAGAACTGGTTTGTATCTCACAGCAAATGTGAAATACCTCAAACTAGGGGTCATTGCCATCTTGAAAGAAGTAGCAATGTGCCCTTTCCTCATGAAGCCATCACTTGTCTCAGCAATTTTAGACAACTATCAGCCAGTCCAACCTTCCCTTTTTAAAGAGGGTTGTTGAGAATGAGTTAGAAGTTACAGAGAGCCCTGAAGGAAATGACCTGGATCTTTTTCAGTCTAATATTTGCTGATGATAGCAAGGCTCTGTTGTTACTGGCCAGTTGTTTATTCCTTGGGCAGGAAGTTTGAACTTGAATTTAAAATCCTTAGCTTGCATCCAGTGTAACTAATACGTGGCTGTAGGTTCTATGGGTCCATTGACATCACAATTGTTACATTTTATATTTTGTCATAAATTGAAATCACCAATATTTGGCATAGGCAGCACATTTGGAAAACTTCAAACTTTTCCCCATAATTTTGAAGCAAGGTCCAAGATTCTGCACTGCACAGCAACATGGGAAATATTAAAGGTCAACAGAGGTGCATTCGCTAGCAATGCTTGTGCTCCTTTTTTTGCCAGAGGCACCGTGTCAGTGCTCCAAAGGCTGAGGCAACCTGGCTGATTGCACTGCTGATACCGGCTGTGGCAGCAGCTGCTTTCTGTTCTTGGACAAATGGGCCGAGGTATTGAAATTGTTCACCTTGCTCATTCTGAGCTCCATCAAAGTTTGTGGATGGTTGTGAATACTTTGGTCTTGTCAGTATTAATGGTTAAGCCATACGGATAAGCAGTTCTTACATCAAATACAATGTCATAGGCTCCTCTTTCAATCTGTGCAAAAGTCACCCTGTCATCAGCAAACGAAGTCTGCGATGAATTCCTTGTCCAAATTTTATACTACACTGAGTAGCAAAGACTTTCCACAGGATTGCATCTATCACGGAGTTGAGCAGCAAGGGAGATGCAATGCAACCTTGTTTCACACCAGCATGTACAGGGAAGCCTTTGGACCTTTTGCCATTAACGCGATCAGAACTTTGTGATCCCTGTATACCTCCTGCAGGAGGCATGCTCTTGTAGCAGGCACACCTTCTGCAGCGGGTGCCTTCCATGGGGTTGGCTGACGGATACCATGAAATGCCACAGCAAAGTCAATGAACACAGCAGTAAGCCTCTTTCTACACTGATGTGCTCAAGCAATTGGTCACAGCATCTTCTTTCTTCTCAGGCTGGTGGTTCTTTTCTGACGCCTCTGCTGGTTTACTTTCATCAGTGCCTTGCCCACAATTGATAACAGGCTAACAGTTATTCTTCTATGCCTGGGTGGGAAGTAATTGATTATACTTCATAGTTGTGTATTATTTTACTACTAGACGTAGGGATGTAACCCGCTAAGAGTTGGTTGTAATTGGAACAGCATATAAACCTAGTAAAATCAATCAGTCAGTCTATCCCATTACAATTGTACCATGGACAATTTAGTTGCAGGATACTGCAGGGGGAAAAAATGAAAAAATACCTGCTATGTTCTTATCAATTATCTGTATTTATTTAATTTTTTCCAGCGTCTATGCTTGTACTGTATTTTTTTCTATATGTTTGGATGTTTTCTTTCTCAAGGAAATTTAGAATGAACAAATAAAATAATATGACCTTATAGTATTTTTACTAACCTCCAATTAAAGATTACATTATTTACTGTATTAAATGAGAATAATACTCAAGGCATTCAATAATCATATAATTAGGAAATCAATACTAAAAATATGGAATAGATACAAAAATTCTTTATTACCTACACTTCCGCTGTGGACATCTCCCCAGGAGGCAAATGTCAGAATAGAAAATCCAAATGACAACAAATGGTTAAGATACAAAACTTTACTCAAATTTGATGGATATAAATATGAATTCAAAACAAGGGAAGAATTAGAAAAAGAGGGCTTTAAATGCCAATGGTTTAAATATTTACAATTAAAAGAACAATTTAAATTAGACCAAAAAATGTTTAAATTTGTAAAAGTAACAGATAATTGGGATAATATATTATGGAATGATAATGATCATTTGATTTCTAAATTGTATAAAAATTATTAGATTTAAAAACTAGCGACATAAAAATCAAAAATTATATGATAAAATGGGAAGAAAATTTGGAAAGAGAGATTAGCTATGAAAATTGGCAAACTATTTGGATGAAAAATATTAAATTTACTGCAAGTAATAATTTAAAAGAAAATAGTTATAAAATGATTTTCAGATGGTATTTGCCTCCTGAGAAATTGTATAAAAAATTGTATAAAATGTATAAGAAATTGTATAAAATGAAATGTTTAAGTTCAAATTTATGCTGGAAATGTAAAATAAAAGTGGGTTCTTTCTATCATTTATGGTGGTCATGTAAAAAAACTAAAAAATATTGGGAAAAAATTCATTGTTGTATATGTAAAATTATAGAAATCAATATTGAAAAAAAACCAGAATTCTACTTATTGGGTCACATGGATATAAAAATAAACAAGGACTGTAAAAAACTACTACAACATTTGAGCACAGCAGCAAGGATAATTTTTGCGAAACACTGGAACATATCCCGTCAACAGATGAATGGATTATCAAAGCAATGGAACTAGCACAAATGGACAAATTAACAAATTTATTAAAATGTAAAGAAATTGGAAATTATGAACAAATTTGGAATCCCTTTTTAAAATTTACACAAAAGGACTATAATATAAAACTATCTCCATAAGAGTGGGAAAAACAGAAGGGGAAAATATTGTATAGAAAATAAATGTTAAATATATATGAAGAAATTATTAAAAAGTGGAATATTAGAATGTTAAAAGCAATTACATGGGAAAAAGAAGAAAACGAATTGGGTAACGACAAAAATATAAATTATAAATACTATAACGAAATATGAAATATGAAATATTAAAGGGATAGATAGATATAAGAAAAATAGTGTTATTTAATATATGGTAAAAAGTTTCTTCTTAAAAGAAACGAAGTCTTTTTTAAATTAATTGTTGTATATGTAATTATGTAATGTCATTGTCTTAAACAGTTGAATGTAAATGTATTGTATATGTGTTGTAATTTTTTGTAAATGTATTTATGTGTAAATAAAGTCAATCTTTAATTAAAAAAATGAGAATAATACTCAACAAGAAAACAATGTGTGGTGCTTCACAGCATGTGTCAGCTCAGGTGTCATGCATATTATGAAATTTCCTTGTGACCTGATGTAAGTTCACTTACAAATTTAAAGATTAGAATAGGGTAACAGGATAAAAAACATACAGATGAAAAGAACCTTCATAATAATTTGAGCTATTGAGCATGTAATCTTTATAAATAGGGCAAAGTTTAGAAAACTTGAGTACTTAGTCAAGAGGCAGATTTTGAAGTTGGATATCAGAACTCCTGGAGGGAGATTACATGCCTGTCTTTAGTTAAGATGTATTACGTGTACGTTGATCATTCAATTATTGGCACAAAAAAAATTGGGGGAAAAGATTCACAATCTTTGTTCAAACATATTATTTATAATAATTTATGGTTAAAATTCGGTGGAACTCTTGTTAAACTTTGAAGTAAATTGAACTCCTGATAACTTCATGCATATGTCTACATAGTTGTCTTGACAGCAATATGAAAGTGATTTGTGCCATTGACTTCTTCAGGGAGGTCTTTTTTTTTTTTAATGCCCCAGGACTATTCATCACTGGTATTTCCTGGGGGTCCCCCATTTTTAAGCACTAACCAGGTCAGATCCTGTTTAGCTTTTCAAGATCAATCAAGCTTGCCTGGGTGTCACCGCTTAGCTCAATGGAGCTGTTATCACTCAGTGTTTTAACAGGGTAAAAATTAGTTACAGAATTTTTATTTCATTTTCTTCAATCTGTTTATTGTATTTCAGAAGTAATTGTTTTTGTTGCCTTGGCAATATTAATGGAATCTAATTAGTTCGATTGGTTTTTATATTTGAGTATACTCTTTTTATGAACTATTGTCAAATAGCAATTACCCAGCAGCCTCTTCTGGATATGGCTGAACAGAAAGGACTGGAATCACTGCAAAACAGTAGACCTCAAAGCCAGCTGGTCCATAATGATTTATTTATTTATTTCTCATATTTCTACACCGCCCATCTCGCAAGCGACTCATGGTCATTGGTATTAAAAGCCACAAAGAGTTCTAAGAGAACTATCAAGGCCACACCCTACCCAGTTTCTAGTATAGGTCATCCACCAAAGCCATGTCAGTATCATCTTCCGAACAGAACCCTGAAATAGGTCCAGATTCATCTGGAGTTCTGTGGCCGCTATTTTCTTGATTTCCTTTCTTTACTCATGATCTCTAATGGACTCCAACCCTGGCTGTGCTGATTGAAAGAACTGCTGACACAATTGTGCCTTGTCCTGACTTCTTGCACTCTACTCTGGGTTTTGTGGTACGGAAAACAGTGGGACAAGTCTGCCTGGGGAAGAAATGAAGCCTAAGTCATGAGGATGGGGGCTATCATTCCGGTTGGCCAGCCGTTCTGATGACTGTATATACTGTAGCTAATAAGCCAAGGCTCTTAGATTGGGTAAGTTCATTTATCTAGCCATTTTATATTTGGTCTGAGTGCCCTATCATATTTATTTCCTTTCTTACCGTAGTTCTCTTATGTTTAATTGTTACTAGCTTACTGTACCACAGTTAGGCAATATATATCTGTTTGTCACTGAGATAGAAAATGGAGCTTGGAATCTAGTGTTACATAGCAGAGAGAATTACCTCATGAGTTGGGGGCAGAACCTGATCATGCTGGTACAGTACTTGGCTTGCAAAATTCACCAGTTATGGAGTAAAAATAAAGGCAAAAGCATGAAAATCAGAGAAAGTCAGCTGCCTATGGTTCTGGCCAATCATTTTGAAATCTGTCATTTGGAGACCCTGAGATCCCTCATTTGAGAAGTTTAGGTCAAATCCTATGACTGTGCAATTCTGCTTGTCACAGGATTGTTTAAACTACAGAATGTGCATGCTTAACTAAAATTACTTGGTAAGTCTAAAAATAGGGGCGTGGTGGCTCAGCGGGTAAGACTCCAGGCTTGTTGATCAGAAGATCGCAAGTTCAGAGGTTCGAATCCCTACGGGGTGACGGGGTGAGCTCCCGCACTAGCCCCAGCTCTTGCCAACCTAGCAATTCAAAAGCACGCAAATGCAAGTAGATGAATAGGTACCACTTCGGTGGGAAGGTAACAGCGTTCCGCGTGTGTCATGCCGGCCACATGACCGTGGAAGCGTCTTCGGACAACGCTGGCTCTTTGGCTAACAAATGGAGATGAGCACCAGCCCCTAGAGTCGGACACGACTGCACAAATGTGCGGAGAGAACCTTTACCTTTGCCTAAGTCTAAAAATATCCATAACTTAGAAGCCATTGTAAATATCCATCTATACACGTATTTGGACAATTCTACTGTGCTTTTCAGTACCCCCAGCACTTGCCTTTCCGCAGACTCTCCAAGATGTGCCTCCATGGGAATATTTCTTCTTTTTCCATAGCAGAAAAACCATCCCTCTCTCATGCAGCAGAGTAGCACAGATGTCCCTCATCTGTACTGACACCTGGGCCAGCTGGGACAAGCTAACACTATCCAAAAATCCAGCAATGTACTTCAGAATCTCCAAGGGAAGACTGGTTAGAGAAACCCTTTCTTTCCTTTGTCTATTTCTGATAAAGTTACTTTTCTTTGCTTCTGAGAGCGTCGGATCAATCTCTGGCTTGAGAGCAAATGTCTTAAGGTGCTGGTTGTAGGTAACACTTGCCTTTTGCCCAGCAGGGTGCCAAGGATATTGAACAAAAGTGCACCCCAGATAGGCAAGTGGACAGCGACGCTGGAACCACCCATTTAGGCAGGACTGGATATCAGCATGAACGTTCTTGAAATGTGAAGAAAACTCGTCTCTCCTAAAAAAGTGGTTGCAAGAGAATGTAAATGCGGAGCTGCTTTTGTTATATCTTTGGGTTACACTCTCACTGTGAAGCTGCAAGTGGAGATCCAGTGGGTCTTCTGTGTCTAAAATATCTGCTAGAACAGTTCTTGAAGAGAAAGGTTGGGCAACAAAGCTGTATGTTTGAGTCCCAATATCCACATATAAGGCATCAGTAGACTTCGTTTTAGAGATCTCATGGCCTTTCAGTTCCTTCTCAAGAGCGCACAGCAGTGTAGTTTTTATTTCATTTGATCTGGGAAGTTCTTCAAGATCTATGGCCAACTCTGACGTATCCAGGGATATGCTTTTACTTGGCTTTTTGTGTGCCAGAGGATCCCCAAGCTTTGATCTTTTGCCACAGTAACTAAGTGGTGGCCTGAAGGTGGTCTCAGTCTTCAGTTCCTGAACTTCCAGGTTTCCATATACAAAGTCTTTTTCTCTGGGAGTGCAAGCAGCCATCTGACCAAAATGAATGAGCATCCTTCCGTGGTGCACCAAGTACATGTTGTACTCCCCAACAGGAACCTCTTTCCTCAGCCTCTCCAGGACTCCATCTTGCCAAGGAGCCAAGCCTGTTTTTTCAGCTGCTAAATTGATCTGAGGGGGTTTGGTTTCTTCAGTGCCTCCTGTACTGCTGGCTTCTTCCACAGTGCTCCCAGCCGCACACTCTCTATGCAGAGATGTGCTTTCAGGTGCATTTTTTGTACTGTCAGTCAACAGGTCCGCTACTTGGCATGCTTTAAATTCTTTACTAAACATGTTTTCCCAGGATTTGTAACCAGCCAAATCCACCCCTTCTTTACCTTTTGCGAGATGCTCACGTTCCTGCTGGGTCAGCACAGCGGCCTCAGCGTCATTTGCTGGGGCCTGCTCAGCTCTTCCTCCAACAGCTTTTCCTTCAAAATCGTCGATATCAGTTGTTGTTTCTTCCAGGGTACAAGTCTCTCTGCATTCTGGGAAGAGCTCAGCCATTCTAAGTGCTTTAAAGAGAGCTGCCTGATCTCTCAGAGCTATGGCCACATCCAGGCACTCTTCCTGAGGCTCCTGCATCCTAATATTCTCGTGCAGAACGGCTTCGGAATCTGCACGTGGCCAACGGTTCCATTCCATAGAGCAGGAAACTGTGCTGGCGGGACAAACTTGGAGGTGTTTTGCCACTTTAAAACGGGCCATGGTGAAAGGGCAGCCATAAACAGAGTTAAGGCACGAGACTTGCTCCAGAGGACACAGGAGTTTGTGGTCACCCTCTTTGCACATATGAAAGACAGCACCACAGTGAGAGCGGCAACTGATCACTACACATGAGACTGTAGGCTCTGCTGGAGCTTGGCAGTATTTGCTGAAACACTTCTCACAGTGCTTATGCAATCCAAGAGGAGTCCGCTCTCTGCTAACCTGAAAGAAGGCAGGGGGAAAAAGAGAAGCGAGTATTGAAAGCATTTGGGAACACTCAAACAATTTCTATAGCTAAAAGGATTCTGCATGTTGGAATGCACAGGAACTATTTCACACAAAAAGGTTCTGCACATGACCAGCCACTTTCAAAATATTTATGAGATGTAGCTACAATTACTGTAAATTTTTAATATAAAAATCAAGTAACAATTCAGGTTAACCGATAAGCAATAAGAAAATTAATTAAGTCTGTCCGAATCACTGCAGAACATGAATCCTGAAGCTACAGTGCTGAAATTTGTTTCCCTTTACCTTGGTGCCATGATACTGAAGTGCTTGGCTACTTTCTCTTTTAAATGTGGTTGTAAACCAGGGGTGGGCAACGTCAGGCCCGCGGGCCGTATAAGGCCCGTGGGGCCCCCGCCTAAGGCCCGCGGGGCTCCCGCCCGCAAACCCCGCCCCCCAGTGCTTGTGATTGGCTCCCGCCCACAAACTCCGGCCCCCAGTCCGTGGAAATCCCAGAAACCCCCCCCCCAGTCCCCGGTTATAAATATCCAAATGGCCCTTGGCAGCAAAAAGGTTCCCCACCCCTGTTGTAAACCTTCAATCAGAGAAGAGTTTCTGGAGCAACCAGTGTTTGACCAACCCTTAAATGGACAGAAATCAAGCCTAAACTGAAGTTGCATGGGAGCATACTACAGCATATATGCCTGTGATATATTCCCTGTTTTTCTTTGCTACGTAGTGCTTGGAGAAAAAACAAACCCACTGGTACAAATGTACGAATGTGTAAGTGGACCAGTTGCATGTGCCAGTGGATAATTTGGGAAGAGAAAAAGCAAGAAACAGGTAGATAATTAAGAAGAAAACAAAAGAAAATGTCTTAATTGACCTCTTAACCGGTTAAGCAACCTGAAACTGATTATTTTCTCTAGATATCTTTCCAAAGGTGATACACAAAAAATCTTAGCTTATACCTGCTAAATGTTTAAAGCTTAGTTTGTTTGAAAATGATAGTAATGTAGTTTCTAGAAATACATTATTCTATACTCAGATCCTAAGAGCTTTAATAAACTTACAATATCTTATGAGTTTGTGTTTTTTTGTGAAACATAAAGTCTCTAAGCCGTGTTTCACTCTTGATGTCTTCATGGAGCTATCGGAGTGTTAGAACTAGTCCTAGCAATATCAGCAGTTGAACAGTGCAATGGATTAGTCCAGGCAGTGATAGGCTCCCCTTTACTGGCCGTGTCGAAGCGGAGGCTAGACAGCCACTAGCCTGGGATATTTTAATTTGGATTCCTTCACTAAGTCGGATATTGAGATTTGGACCTCATAGAATTATCAATTATAGAAATTTGTTCATTTCTATATGTAATCATCTATACCCATCAGCACAAGAAGCAATTAGCATCACATGGCTATTTTCCATAAAAACAGGGGCATGAAAATATTAAACTGTTAGTTTAAGCAACATTCAAGGATACCAATTGCTTTCTTGGAGTTTGTTTGTTTGTTTGTTTATTAGATTTATATCCTGTCTTTTCATTCAGGAAGCAGAAAAAATAAAAAGTTGAGGGCTCCAGATAAATTTAATGGTCCAGTCTTTAGGAAATGAAAACAATGTGTTTTTTAATAAACATTTCTAAAAAGTTAAATATAGCGAAGGGTTCTTTCCTCCACTCCTAATAACCTGCATAGAAAGTAATCATTTTTCATACAATAGCTTTGCTCACTTGTTGCTTTATTCCTTTAATCTCAAAGGGCCAGCAAACAAGCAGAGAATAGCTGCTTTAAAAATGTAGATAGTGATTGGTCTTGGGTGATTAAAAGCCTGTCCTTTCCATATGCAATTTTTTGGCTTCTAATTTGCTCTGGGGAGGTTTATAGACTTTATAGGTTTATAGGTTTATTTGCTCTAGTCAGATTTATAGACAGAAATTTAACAGAATCTCACCCATCACTCTAAGCCATCAAATGATTGGTTTGTTTCTGTACAAACATGGCTATTGTAGTTCATTTAATAACCAGAGAAACAAACCTAATTTAGCAGAATATGCAAATTCAGCCAACATTTGAGAGACAGTCATACTTTACCTGCTGGTTTCCTTTTCCTATAAACTGAAGAAGATAGACACATGATGGTAATGCAAAAGAGATTAAAAAACCTGATACAGAAAATTGAAAAATGATATGGAATGGAAAATATTTCTAGTGTATTTTCTATGTTCAAGAATATTATTGTAGAAAACCATTATTAGATCACCACCTCAAGCAAAAGAAACTAAAGAGTAAAAGGTATAAAAGTATGTTGTAATAATGACTAAACAAAAAAAAAGAAAACACCAAGTTTTTCCTTATAACTAAACAATCTTTTTTTCCCCGAAAGGTACCTACCATAGCTCCAGTCAGTTGCCTTTGATGTCTCTGGAAGAAAAATTAAAATAGTTAATTAAAAAGATAACTGTTCTTTCATGAATTTTAGAATGAAATAATGCGATATTTGTATTTAAAGAGATACTATCAAAAAGCAATATTATATTATAAAACTATGTGTTAATGCCGTTAGCTTAAAAAGTGTGCTATTTGACTTTTAACTCCAGCAAAGGAGATTGTTACCTTGTCGTGGTGCTGGAGCTTGAGCACCTCAATGACGCCATGAGCTAAACCGTGAAGGGACACCCAAGACAGGAAGGTAATGGAAGAGAGGTCAGACTAAATACGATCCCTGGGGAAGGTAACGGCAACCCACCCCAGTATTCTTGCCGTGAAAACTAAATGGATCAGTACAACCAGAGATACGTCAGTATCAGAAGATGGGACTCCCAGGTCAGAAGATGGTCAAAATGCTACTGGGGTGGAACAGAGGATAAGTTCAACTAGCCCCAGATGTGATGACACAGCTAGCTCAAAGCCGAAAGGACAGCTAGCGGCCGACGGTGCTGGTGGTGAACGACAAATCCGATGTTCTAAAGATCAACACACCATAGGAACCTGGAATGTAAGATCTATGAGCCAGGGCAAATTGGATGTGGTTATTGGTGAGATGTCAAGATTAAATATAGACATTTTGGGTGTCAATGAACTGAAATGGACTGGAATGGGCCGCCTCACATCAGATGACCACCAGATCTACTACTGTGGACAAGAGGACCACAGAAGAAATGGAGTAGCATTCATAATTAATAATAAAGTGTCTAAAGCAGTGCTTGGATACAATCCAAAAAACGATAGAATGATCTCAATTTGAATTCAGGGTAAGCCATTTAACATCACAGTGATCCAAATATACGCCCCAACCACAGATGCTGAAGAAGCAGAAGTAGATCAGTTCTATGAGGATCTGCAGCACCTACTGGATAATACGCCAAAAAGAGATGTTATTTTCATTACAGGAGACTGGAATGCTAAGGTGGGTAGTCAAACGACACCTGGAATTACAGGCAAGCATGGTCTGGGAGAACAAAATGAAATGGGACATAGGCTGATAGAATTTTGCCAAGACAATTCACTGTGCATAACAAACACTCTGTTCCAGCAACCTAAAAGACAACTTTATACATGGACTTCACCAGATGGTCGACACCAAAATCAGATTGACTACATCTTTGCAGCCAAAGGTGGCGGACATCTATACAGTCGGTAAAAACAAGACCTGGAGCTGACTGTAGTTCAGATCATGAACTTCTTATTGCACAATTTAGAATCAGACTAAAGAGAATAGGGAAGACCCACAGATCAGTTAGATATGAGCTCACTAATATCCCTAATGAATATGCAGTGGAGGTGAAGAATAGATTTAAGGGACTAGATTTAGTAGATAGGGTCCTGGATAGGGTGACCATACGTCCTGTTTTGAACGGGACAGTCCCATTATTTTAGCATTTTTCCACCGTCCCGTCGTTTTGATCAAAATCTCAATTTTGTCCCTTTTTTAAACCCGGCGGGAAGGAGGACAGGAAGACAGGAAGGAGGACTGGAGCCGGACTTGCCATTGGAGGCAGCCCGGAAGAGGCCCTATCAGCGCGGCAACTGGAAGCCCAGTTGCCACGTGCGAGCCCAGCAGCAGAAGCAGCACCACAGTCCAGGTTCCTGCCTCCTTACCTGATCCTGAGATTGTCTGCCCAGCAGTGGTGAGGCCAGGGGAAGGTTGTGGAAAGAGGGTGCGGGTGCGTGCGGGTGTGTATGTGTGTGTGCACGTGCGCGTGCGCAGATCCCCAGGGTGGCTGCTCCTGCTTCTCACACACACACACACTCACAGGACAGACTACCCTGGCAGGAGCTGGCCATGCTGGGGGGCTTCAGCGGGTGGCGAGGGGCGGAGTGGTGTGGCTGAAGCCCCTCAGCGCGGCTGGCTCCTGCCGAGGGCAGTCTGTCCTGTGAGTGTGTGAGTGTGTGTGTGTGCATCTGATCAGGGTTGGCCGAGGGAGGAGAGTTGGCGGGCCGCTGAACAGGAGAAGCAGGAGCCAGCCACCCTGGGGAGCTTCTGCGGGCAGCAAGGGGCGGAGTGGTCGACAACTCTCCTCCCTCGGCCAAGCCCGAGGACAACAGACTGGCATTCCTAGACTGTGAAGTCCTCATTGGGACCGGTGGCAAGCTAGAAATAGGGTTCTACAGGAAACCCACACACACAGATCAATATCTGATGTTTGACTCCCACCATCCACTGCAGCACAAACTAGGAGTCATCAGGACATTGTCACACAGAGCAGAAACCATCCCCACCTCCATGGATTCCAAAAAGAATGAAAATCAGCACCTGAGAACAGCTCTGAAGGCCTGTGGATATCCAAATTGGGCCTTCACCAAATCTAAATCTACCAGACCTAAAACAGCGACAGATAGGGCTGAGACTCAGAATAAACGAAAGAACCTGGTAATTCCCTACATGGCTGGTGTGTCTGAAAAGATAAAACGGATATTTGGCAAACACCACATACCTGTATATTTCAAACCCACCAACACACTGAGACAGAGGCTTGTACACCCCAAAGATCAAACTCCAAAACACAAGAAAAGCAATGTAGTTTATGCAATCCAGTGCAGTGAGGAGTGCTCTGAACTTTACATTGGAGAAACCAAACAACTTTTGTACAGGAGGATGGCCCAACACAGGAGAAGTAACACCACAGGACCAGAGTCAGCAGTTTATCTTCATTTAAAGGAAAAAGGACACTCATTTGAGGACATTAATGTTCACATTTTAGACAGAGAAGATAGGTGGTTTGAGAGAGGGGTCAAGGAATCCATTTATGCCAACTTGGAAAATCCTTCCTTGAATAGAGGTGGGGGCCTCAGGCACAATCTTTCTCCCATCTTTCTCCCGGCTCTGTCTTCTGTGCCTAGGAAGATTAAGACCATTTCACAAGCTCAACAGCAGCATGGTGATCTTAACGATCCTCCTTTAGATAATAAAAGGACTTAAAATAACATCTCAATATAACCATGCCCCCAGGTGTAAGGTCACACAGCTACCTAGAAACATATTTAGGATTCCCTTACCAACTTTGCTCAGACTGAAGAAGCTCCTTGGATAAGGAGCGAAACGTTTCCACTAAGAAAATAGAAATCCAGTTGACATGATTCAAGCTACAGACAATTTCTTCTAATGGTTTAATTAATTGTTCTTGTAGTTTTTTATAATAATCTGCTGTGAGTCCGTCTGTCCCTGGTGCCTTATTTACTTTCAATTTTTTAATTGCTTCTCTGATTTCTTGGGTTGTAATATTGTGGTTTGTAAGTTCCTTATCTTCTTCTGTTAATTTTTCTATGTTACAATTTTTAATATATTCTTCTACTTTATCTGCTGGGGTTTTCTGCTCCTGATATAGATTTGTATAATAATCAAAAAAAACTCTCTTAATGTCTTCATTATATGTGAACTCCATATTTTTATTTTTTATTTTATTTATAATTCTTTTCTCTTTTTCTTTTCTCAGTTTGTACATTAACCATTTTCCTGGTTTATTTGCCTGCTCAAAGTTTCTTTGTTTTATAAATTTTAATTTTTTATCTAATTCTTCTGTTAACTCGATCTTAAGCTGAGATTGTAGCCATTTTATCTGGTTCATTATCTCTTCCTTTTCTTTCTTTCTTTTTTTATTTTTTTGCAATTCTAGTTCTTTTTCTTTTATCTGATTCATTAATGTTTCTATTTTTTTTAATCTATTTTTAATATATTTGTTTTTCGAAATCAAGTTGCCTCTCATGAATGCTTTGCTTGTTTCCCAAACCTTTTCTATACTTACTTCGTTATTCATGTTCCATTTTAGAAATTCTTGTAATTTCTTCTCTAGGTCTTCTACATTTTTATTATCTTTGAGTATATTTTCATTCATTTTCCATCTATATATTTTTTTATTTATGTTTAAGGTCATACAAACAGGATTATGGTCAGACAGCGTTTTTGCATTGTCATAGCTCTAATTTTATTTTCCAAATTTTTTGTAACCCAAATCATGTCAATTCTGGAAAAAGAATTAAATCTATTTGAATAATAGGTATATTCTTTCTTATTTCCATTTTTGTATCTCCATCCATCTATTAGCATTAGGTTTTTTGTCATATTAAAAAATTCCTTGGGTAGTTTCCCTTGATTTTTATTAATATGATTTTCTGATTTTCTATCAATCTCTGGTTCTACTACCCCGTTTAAATCACCCATTAATATACAATTTTCAATCCTCTTTTCTGAAATTATTTTCTACTTTTTCACCCTCCCATTCAATCAAGTCAGCAATCATTTGTACTAATGTTTCCCTTATATTCTCTTCTTTGTCTTCCTCCACGCCTCTTATTCTAATATAGTGTTCTTTTTCCTTTATCTCTAATAATATTATGCGTTCTTCATCCTCTTCTCTTCTTTTTTCACATTCTTCAGTCTTTATCTTAACACCTTGTATTTCAGTCCTTAGTTTTTCCTCTATAATGTCCAGTTTTTGTTGCAATTTTCTTTCTAAACCTTCAAGTTTTTCTTCTAAAACTTTTTTAACAGTCAATGTAATAGTCTCTGTTGTCTTAGCTGTAAATTCATCGAATAAAGACTTAAATCCTTCACCCTCTAACGAGTCTGAACCTTTTCTTAGTGTTCTTTTAACAGCCATATTTTGACAGGTATCAAGAGCAAATATACATGCAATATTTTCCCCCCCACAAAATCTGCTTCAAAGATCTCTTTTCTATTATATCTAAACTTTTCCCAATAATTAATAAATAAATAAATAAATATATATATATATATATATATATATATAATACTTAATACTTAATACTTAATACTATTTTGGATTTATAGCTTACAAATATAAACTTATAATTATAGTTATATAGTTTTCAGTTCCTCCAAAAGTTGTACTGTTGCAAGGTATCTTCAAAATTGCCACAGTTATTTAATAATTAATTAAGTCTTTAGAATTCCGAAAGCATATCAGTTTTTACAATCCTTATATTGTCCTTCATTAAGAAATTTCCGCTTTTTCTTTTTACTTTATTCACTATTGTTTGTGGCTAGGATGGCAAACCTTTCTTTTGGGCTCTTTTGTCCAACTCCGCCCGTTTTCTAGTTTTTCCTCCCTTGTCGCTTGGGTCCGCGAGTCTCCATTAGTCACCAACGCTGACTCACATTCACACCAGACCGAACAGACATCCACCAACTCGCTCCCCTTCGTGACAGCTGGGTTTCTCTTCAGAGAAGATTTTCTTCTCTCCTCTGTACGATTTCGTCTCTCTTTCAGTTACGAAATCGACAATTGCAACGGTGCGGTTTCTCCCCCTTTCCTTTTCAGCGGAGCTCTCCTTCTCCGCATCCGCTCGCCATCACAGCTCACCCGGAAGTCCCTCCAGCTGTAATTATCTGATCCATAACTACTAAACTAAAAATATATTTAATGTATATAAAACATCTGGAAAATGCTTAATTGGGCCATAGTAATTAATTCATGCAATATGGTTATTAAACCATTTGATATTAAAGATACCATTTTGGATCCCTTATTTCTTTGTAGTGTAAAAATTTAAGTTTAAATATAATTCTGAAGACTACTTTGATACAACCTACAATCTGTTATAAAAATGAACACTAATTCAGCATTCTGCAAAATAATAATCAATGGTTTATATCAGAGCTTTCCAAACTCTGTGTCGCGACACAAAAGTGTGTCGCCACACACAGTCTGGTGTGTCGCCACACAACCCGGAAGCGCTGATCATCATCAGCGCTTCCAGGTTTTCCCGCGGCGACACACCAACGGCGGCGCGCAAAAACCCGAAAGCGGCAGCAGCGCTTCTGGGTTTTTGCGCGCTGCCGCAACGGCGGCACTTGCGCGTTTTCCCGCGGCAACACACCAACAGCGGTTGGTGTGTCGCCATGGGAAAACTTTGGAAAGCCCTGGTTTATATAATTACAAATCATCTCTGAATTCCATAGTGCCTGAAGTAGATTGAGTTCTGTCTGTAGCTTCTCTCTCTCTGCAGGAGCTACTGCAGAGAAGGCATGCTTCCGAGACCCCACCAGATGGAATTCTTTTGCAGATGGGGTCCGTAACATGCCCTCTCTGCATGACCGGGTGGGACGGGTCGATGTCATGGGGATGAGACGGTCCCTCAGGTAACCTGGACCCATGCCATGTAGGGCTTTAAATGTCATAACCAACACCTTGAATTGGACCCGGAAGCAGACTGGGACCCAGTGCAGCTCGCATAGCAAAGGTGTTATATGTGCCATCCTTGGGGCACCTAAGATTGCCCGTGCAGCTGCATTCTGAATCAGCTGTAGGTTCTGGATATTTTTCAAGGGTAGCCCCATGTAGAGCGCGTTAGAGTAGTTTATTTGGGAGATAACCAGGGCATGAGTGACTGCTTGAAGGACCTCTCGGTCCAGGAAAGGGCATAACTGGCACACAACACAAAGTTGAGCAAAGGCCCTCCTGGCCACGACTGCCACCTGCTCTTTGAGCAGGAGTCGTGAGTCCAAGATGACCCCCAAGTTACGCACCGGGTCTGGGGCAGTGTGACCCCATCCAGAACTAAAGATGACAATTTCCCAGATGTCGAGGAGCCATTAATCCACAGCCACTCCATCTTACCAGGGTTCAGCCAAAGCCTGTTGTTCCCCATCCAGGCCCCACAGCCCCTAGGCACCTGGAAAGGGTGGTCACTGCACCACTTACTTCACCCAGGATGGAGATGTATATTTGGGTATCATCAGCATATTGATGATACCTCATCCTGTGGTGATGGATGATCTCGCCCAGCAGTTTCATGTAGATGTTAAAAAGGAGCGGGGAGAGCACCGAACCCTGCGGCACCCCACAAAGGAGGGGACGCGGGCCAGACCTCTCGCTCCCTATCAACACCGATTGGGACCGACCCCGGAGGAAGGAGGTGAACCAGCGCAAAACCACGCCACCCACCCCCAACTCCCTGAGCCAGCCCAAAAGGATACTATGGTCGATGGTATTGAAAGCCGCTGAGAGGACAAGGAGAGCAAGGATGGATGCACTGCCCCCATCCCGCTCCCGCCAGAGATCATCCATAAGTGCGCTCAAGGCTGTTTCTACCCCATGACCGGGCCTGAAACCCGACTGAAAAGGGTCTGGATATGGGATGGAAACAGCCTTGAGCGCACTTATGGATGATCTCTGGCGGGAGCGGGATGCGGGCAGTGCATCCATCCTTGCTCTCCTTGACCTCTGAGCGGCTTTCGATACCGTCGACCACTGTATCCTTTGTATCCATAGTATCCATGGATCCCATGCTAGTTGAGAACCCGGTCTCAGGTAAGAAACCTCCTTCAGAATAAGAACTAGTTTAGTGAGTAGAATTTCTTCCCCCTTTTTTTTACCCCTACAGTTGGCATAAGAATGACTTTGCTTTTTTTTCTTTTCTTAACTTGGTCTCTTGGAAGGGTAGGGGGACATAAGTCTGGCAATGGTATTCCCTCTCTTTCCTCCCTCAGCCCATGTAATTCTGTGTCCACTGAGTCTGCATCCATTGATGAAATTTAGTGTGTGCCCTAGTGCCCTCATCACAATAGTCAAGAAAAGTGGTAAAAGCCATTAACCTCATCTTCATGTGGACCTAGCATTTCTAAGCCCCCAAGGGGCACTATGCAACCTTGGCTGCTATTTGAGGTTGTGGCCGATTCTCCTGGGTCATCAGAATGTTCCAGCTCCCATCAAATGTCGGAAATAAGAGCACCAAAGCTAATTTATCATAAACCACGTCAAATCCTGGTCATACTACACAGTCTTAACTAGGAAAATTTCTCTAAGTTTGTGAGGGCCATAAAAGTCCACTAATTTCCTTGAGGCTGTGCTGCCAGCTCACTGAAGGGTTGTGGTGGCATATGAATGAACAGTTCTGTACTCCATCTTACTTTCAGTGTATGACTACAGAAGTGAAGAATTAAAAAAAAAAGATTTTTTAAAATAGCCATGAGTGCAAGATTTACCAAAGACCCTGTTATTCTACTAGTAGGTATGGCAGGTCTAGAAGCAGGTTTATCCCCCCCCTTTGCAGGTGCACAAAATAATTTTGCAAGGAGGAGAGGTAAACATGAAAGATTAGAGACTGAATGCTTTAGAGGAGTCCCTGGGAAAAAATGTATAAATGTCAGTATGTAGATAGTTAGTCTTCTGAAAAGAAAAATTCATAGAGATTCTTTCCTTGTTATTGTGATTAACATGTAGAAGTTTCTGTGGTTTATGTCAAGTATTATTATCTTTATTGCTCTTCTCAGAAGGCTTATTTGTACATGCCATATAACTGAATTATTGCTAATAAACTAACTTATATTAATGTGCAATAGTTCTATATTTGAAATATGACAAGTACTGTACTAGCAATACACTCCAGCCATGGTTGTGGCAATATATCATTAACGTAGACAGGCTTTATATTACTGCAGCAATAAATGAATAATGCTATAAACACCTAGTGGAGATATGCTATATATCACACCAGTTTACCTTCTTAAATATATATGCCATTGAAGATGCAGCTCCAAAAACATTGACTCTTTGTGTTTTTATTCTTTTGAGCATAAGAAGCACTAGGGGTAGGGACAGAGAGCAAGCCAGAGATGAATCCTTGTTCTCCTTTCCCCTGATTAGAAGATGGACAACCTTCAGTGCCTGCTTGACCTTGTTGGGAAGGGATACAGATGGGCCTGGTTAGTACTTGGAGGGTAGAGTCCAGATTACACCAGGGCTGTGGACTAGATTGGGAAGTTGAAAAAACATCCCAGAAGAAAGGCAGTGGCAAACCACTCGTGTACTGTGAAGAAAACAACAGGGACATATTCAAAGTGGCCATCAGGAGACGAGATCAGCTTGAAGACAGTATTTACCCTTCAGAACTCTCTTCTTCCTTCCTTCTTCTCCCCTAACTTCTGTGATGACAGAAAACTGAGAGAAAGCTGTCATTTACTTTGGTGGACTCTGTCCTCATGAAATCATCATGAGCAATCACACTTCGCATGGAAAGCATGGACAATCTGTACCGTGAAGAAGTTAGTCTCTGCGTAATGGCTATTCTAATCAAGCAGAGAGAGACACTGAATTAGCCACACAGTTCTGGTGGGAAACCATCTGTGAAGTGCTGCCACCATCAGGAAAAAAAAAATAGCATTCTCTCCCAGGGTCTTGAAACATGTTAATAATGTAACCCAAAACGCCTATATCGTTTTTTAAAACATGGGATCCTCTATGGCTAGAGAAAATGAATTTCCCTCTTGTTCTCTTTGTTTTGATAATACTGTAACCTCTTTCCTCAGCTGAGGCCTTAGGTCAGGTTCTCTTTTAGGAAACAGAATAAGTTGGTTACTTGATCAAGTTCAGTTACAGCCACCCTCAGTCTTGCAGAAAATCAGAGTTGCCATTGATGTCTACTCCTGCAAAGATATCAAATACAGATAGTCCTCATTTAGCTACCACAATTGGGAGCGGCAACTCGGTCGTTAAGCGAAGTGGTTGTTAATTGAAACCGCGACTGTGCTCATGATCTTACTTCAGCTTTCCTTTGCTTTAGAGACCTGCAAAGGTCGTAAATGCGAGGACTGGTCATAAAGTTACTTTTTCATCACCATAACTAGGAATGGTTGCTAAAGAAGGCAGTCGCTAAACGAGAACTACCTGTATACAAAATGGTCTGCTGCATTCCTCTTGACCCCTAGCTGCTCAGACATCTGTCTGCATAGAGTTCTGCTTCCCTTCCCTCCTATTTGTTTTATTTTATTGTTATGTTTTTCCCTGGCCCAGGGTCCCAGAAGACACATAGCTTTGTACTTCCCAACCCATTCAAGATTCCAAAAGGAAAGCTTTAGAACAGCTCCCCACTACAATTATTGGCCTTCCTTCAGATATATTGAGACCATATGCCAATATTTTGAGTTGGCATGGATATAAATGTATCTGTGCTTATCCATGATTAACTTAGCTAAGTTTACTCCACTCAGTTTTGAGGGTTCATATGGCACACTGAGCTATAGGACATTTCTACAACCCACTAACCACAATTTTGAGATGCCCCACTAATCAATTTTAGAAGATATGTTCTCCTGACTCAGTCTTTGTCTCATCCCTAGCCTATTGTGAAGGCAGACTAAATTTGTAATAGCTGTTCAGGTTTTACAGTCTTCTTCTGAAGAAAGTCTTGGCATATGAATGATAATCATGCCTCAACTCACAATCGTGGTGATGATGTGGTCAGGGGCTGGCATCTGCTGAGCTCCAGTTGAGGCTGCTCTGGCATACTCCCTCTCCTCCAATCCCTAGGACAGGGCTTTCCAAACTGTGTGTTGCGATACAGTACTGTGTCACCTGGGGGCCCCAGGTGTGTTACACGACAACCCGGAAGCGCTGATGGCGCACCGCCGCCGCACCGCCGCCACGGCGCACAAAAACCCGGAAGCGCCGCCACCGGCACTTCCAGGGTTTTGCACATCGTGGCAGTGGCAGCACTTCCGGGGTTTTTCGTGCTGCAGTGGCGGCACTTCCGGGATTTTGCACGCCGGCTGTCGGCGTGTCACCAATGGCAAAAGTTTGGAAAGCCCTGCCCTAGGAAGTGCTTCCATGGCCATTTTGACTTGGGCTGCAAGAGAAACTGGACCCCTGATTTCCACAGAGATAACTGCTCATGTAATGCCTGACCCACACTTTGCTTTATGTGGGCTACTTATATGCACATGATCAGTAGTCTTCCAAAACACCTGTAGACGTGTTCATAAAAAAGGAATGCTGGTTAATTTAAACTGGAAAAAATATGTATTGCTGGTTCTGTCCCTAATGAGTACATTAAAAGTTTTCTGCTGCTTCTGCCAATAAGGGGTTTTGTACAGCTATGCTCTCTGCTGATTTTATCACTTTGGGAGGGAGGCAGTGCCCTTTTGCCAATTATAATGCCATCTTGCATACTTCATGGAATATTTCCAGGGGCTGCTGACTGCAGCCTCTCATAGCCAGTGCTGCCATTCCCTTTCAGCAGCTACTGATTTGTGATGTGCTGCCTGTTCCCCATTCTAGCCCAAGTGATAGGAAGATTGGTAAACTTTTATGCAAAAATAGCTCAGCTGACAGTGTGGTGGGCAGGGAAGGGAAGGGCTGGTAAGAAATGGAAGGGAGTTCTCTCAATGCGCCATGTGAGATCCTCGCACTTTACCCCATACCCCCATACGCTTCATTTGACCCACCAACCTGTTGGCTGGGCTATTTTTGGATCTGGTTCTACTGGTCCTCCAGAAGACCAGCAGATCCATGTTCAGATATAGCCCAAGTGACAGATTGCCAGTGTGGAGCATTTCCACTTCAGTGACCTGCCACTCAGGCAAACTGAAACTTAGTTAAATCCTCCATCCCAGGAACCCACCAATACTTGCTCAGGCCTGCCCCACCACACATTAAGGAGTGCAATTGTGATTTTCCCAGTGGCTGCTGATGCTAGGTAGGAGGGAAACAAAACCAGGGGAATCTATCAATCACTGTCCTTAAACTGTCGTACAGTAAAGCTGCAAAGACAACGTTACTAACACGCTTCATTGCTGAGGTAAATCATCCACCAGGGCAGCACAAATTATTCTAGCACATTTTTCTGCCAGCACAAGGACTTGCTGTGAAGAAGAACCCATAACTCTCAGGAGAAGCTGGTGGTGGTGCCCCAGTTCTATGAGGTGATGTTTCCTGATAGAGCTATTCTCATCACTGAAAAAATACAATGCTCAGATAATTCTACTCAGGAATTTCAAAGGCACTTTCTTATAATCAGTGTCAGCGATTATCCTAATTGTTTAGTAAGAATTCTTTTTTTTTTTCATTTACTAAGATTCCTCATTATTATTTGGTACGAAGATGGACAGGTTGTGGGCTACATGCAACAATAAAATCCCCATTTTTGATGTCCACAACCCCCTTCCTCCCAGAAATTTCACCTTGGGTGACAAATTCCTGAAAAAGGAAGATACAATTTCCCAATGGTATTTGACATAAAACAAAAATGGTACGTAAACCACAGCTAGGCTTAATACACTTCAAAAATAATGCACAACCACTGACATTCCAGTTCCACCAACAGGTGTGATGTCATTACATTGTCATTCTGTCCACTCTGGCTCTCAGCTGATCAGAAAAGAAATAAGGGCACTCCTGACCTTCTTTTGATTTAATGTCTTGAGGGACTGAGCCCTGGCACTGAAAATAGATTCTAAAGATGAGCTCATGCCTCAGGCTGACTATCATCTGTTGACGGAAGTAGAACAGGTACAAGAAAAAGAAAGTAACCAAGATAAGTAAGCTTTAAGACTACATGTAAACTTACACATAAACTGTGTAAGTGCTGATGGGATTTAGGGATGTAAGTATCTGAAGCACTTAGCTCTAATAGGTTAATGCTTCATCTCTCTCTTTAGTTAATTAGCTTGAAACAGATTCCTGCTTTTCTAGTGGAAGTATAGTATGTAAGCCTGAGGGCCCAACTTTAATCAATTCTTCAAGCTTCAAAATAGTCTACAGATTTGGACAATATAATTTGCAAATTAACTGCAAATTATTGTTTCTGATGGTGATTTTGACACAAGAAGATAGCATTTATCTTTCAGCTTGTATTCCAAAGAAGTTTTTTCTTTAAAAAGCCTTACCTTTTCATGTACATAAAGGTCTCTTGGGTTTATCCAGCTGAGCTGCAATGTCTGGAGAATGCTAGGAGCAGAGCACAGGACAAAGAAATCTGAGGAGGCAGGAAATAAAATAACTGAAATGGATCCATGTGACATGGACTGTTAAAAATAAAACTGATGCACTCAGCAGCATGATTCACTTTATGGAACACTGTCCTTTCATGATGTTTACCCTCTGCTACAGCTAGAGTGATATTTAACAGAGTTGCTGTTGAACAGGCGATTCATATCTTAATAAAGGACAATATTATCAGTAAAGGGCAACGGTATTCTCTTTGCTATACCGTACTCTAGAGAAAGTTTTGCAGCCCTTCTGCCTTTTATTTTTCACTAAAAATCTTGTTCCTCCGCCTTTTCCATCCATAGAAGCCAGACCACAAATCTTTATTCACCTGAAGATATTAGGTTTCTTGTCTGAAAACATAAAACCCAAACTACCTCTATGGCATTAAAAGTTGAGTAGTAAACCTAAGTCCAGGTCATGGCTTGGATGCTTGAAAGTAGATATACTAGGTTGGTTGTTCCTTTCTCCCATCTTATCAGCAGCTTTTCATTCCATTTCCTGGTGAGCTTTAGGCTGGGTTAATATAACAGGCTTAATGTTCTCTTTTTTTAAAGTAGGAAACCTTGATGCCAGTTTTTGACAATTTGCTACTCAATGTCAGTGACGTGATGTGGGGGGTTTCCTTGGCTGCAAAAAAAGGAACTTGGAGGAGGGGGAAGACTTGTCATGTGTAAGGTCCATAAATACCCCAAGTAGGAAATTTAGGGTTATCCTCTGGTAAATAACCTCCCTCATTCTCACAGACTATGCAGAATGTAGCACTATGTCACCTACCAAATCCTTCTCAACATCAAGAAAAATATTTATGACCTGTGCTTGCAATAATAAACTTACTTATTATAATTATAATTATTTAGATTTGTTATAGCAACCTCTAAAGCAGGGCTTTCCAAAGTGCCGCCGCCGCTGGTGACACACCCGGCGGCGGCGACACGCGCGCGCACGGCGGCGGTGTGGGGGGGGCGTGCGGCGGCGCGCGCACACGGCGGCAGCGCGGGGGGGCGTGCGGCGGCGCAGGGGGCATGCGGCGGTGCGCGCGTGCATGGCGGCCGCGGTGCGCGCGTGCATGGCGGCCGCCGTGCACGCGCGCGCCGCCGCTTCCGGGTGGTGTGGCGACACACCACGCTGTGTGTGGCGACACACTTTTGTGTCGCGACACACAGTTTGGAAAGCTCTCCTCTAAAGACTCTAAACAGCTAGAGAATTCCATCTAGGCTTTTGTGACCCAGGTGCCTTCTCTGGGGTCACACATATCCTGCTCTGATAGAAGTTTGCTAGAAGAACATCTGATCAGTAAGAATCAGCGCGCTAAGGAAAAATGGTTAGCCTGTTGAGTGAACCTAGTCCAAATATTTTGTTGTAAACCGCCCAGAGTCCACCGCCCAGGGGGAGATGGGGGTGGCAAAATTTAATAAATAAATAAATGTCATTATAAGGAGGGAGGACTAGGCGTAAAGGAAGATGCAGTGAGCGAGTACAGCAAATTTAATCATGGACAAGAACCTCACATTTTGCCTCCAACAACCAGAGGATATTTTATTTGATGCCATTACCTTCTTTGAATATCCCGCCAGTCCAGAAGGCTTTGGTGCACATTATTAAGAAAGAAAGCAAAACTTTATTATTAAAGAGAAAAACAGCAGAAACATTTACAGCATGCAAAAGTTGCCCAGGCAGTATTATAGCAGCCAGTGCTGAGTCAGCCAGCAGGAGAAAGTATGGCACAGTTGGTAGCAGTGATCATCAAAGGTCAGTTGGAATCTTAGATGCAGCGTAGCAGTGGGGAAATGAGAGCTTCTTGTTCATATCATTGTTTATGAGACACCAATAGAACACCTCTTTGATTGATAATGGCATCATTTTCTACTGACCAATTAAAGCATCTATTACTTCACATGATAGAAAAGCAAAAAATGTAACTGGTATATACAGACGCATATAGTAATCATGTGGGTACCCTTTGCATAGTTAGTTTTCTATCATTTCTAGACCAAGGTTTTCTTCACTGTATATTATAAAATAGTAAACAATAGCACTAGATACCTTGGCTACTCTGTAGCTTGGAGTGGGGTCTCTCCAGTTTAATTGTATGCTGTCAGCTGTTCATGATACTGTATGTGGCTTTACATACTGTTGGCTAGCTTCCTTTAATTTCTCCCAGCACTGACTGTGGTGCACTGAAACCCTGCTGGCAGTTTTTTCTGAGGTTCAGATCATGATGCTTTGAATGAGAATATTATGCCTCAGTGGTAACTGAATGAACCTAGAGTTTATTAATATTTCTGTCTTTCAATTGTCCCATCACTTGCCACATTGTGTCATCCATTGGCGATCACTCGTAGCCGAGTAAGATTGTCTTCCAAAGGTAAAATTTTAACGGTGGATCCGTAAGTGGCTATAAAGGCCAATTCTGGATCCGCACAACCTCCCACAATGAGGGCATAGGTTTCTGGGTGGGAGACGGTCATGATGAGGGTTTGCCTGACGTGCCTTCCTTTTAGCGCTTTTCTCCCTTTCGCCCTGTACTCGTGCTTCTTCAAAGTCCATAGCGCCATTAATAAAGGATGACCTCCAATTGAAACCCTCATGAGTTAGGGCTTCCCAGTTCTCAATGCTGATATTACATTTTTTTAAATTAGCTTTGAGAGTATCTTTGAATCTCTTTTGCTGTCCACCAATATTCTGTTTTCCATTCTTAAGTTGGGAGTAAAGTAGCTGCTTTGGAAGACGATGGTCAGGCATTCGAACAACATGGCTGGATCGTCACCTTGTTGTGGTGAGTGGGCTTGTGCGTTCCCAATGAACCCTGTGAGCGAAGCCGTCGGGAGTCATGTACTCCTGGCAGGGTCACCCATGGCGGTAAGGTCCAGGGGGAGGAACCAGACAAAGAACGATCCAAGAAAGTCCTCAACGGCAGAACAGGCGGAAGATAACGAGGTGTATTGTTACAACAGCTGCAAAGGCGGATGAAGGCTGCAGCAGACAAAAGGTCACCAATCGTCATGGTATCCATGCCATTGGATTAGAGCCTTTTTCTGTGAAGGTTGTGTGCTGATCGTTGTGCACCGATCTCCACACATAAAACAAATTCACGCACAGGCGTCTTCCACATTGTGTAGAGGAAGCTTGGTTAGATGGTAGATGTAAAGCAAATAGATCTTTGAAGAACATGGATTAAAAGGAATCACAATAGCCATGTGAACAGGACCCATCAACTGTTTCCTTTGGGAGGTGGGGGATATTATTTGTCTCTGGGTCATGAAGGCACATGGAAGAAGGGATAATTTGTAGCTCAGGGTTGAACTGTGGAGTCCTTGGTGCTCTCTGAGCCTTGTTGTTTACTTGCAGACGTTTCATTGCCAGGCTAGGCAACATCTTCAGTGCGAAAAGGGAGTGGAACTTGCTCTCTGTTTATATACCCTGGCTTGTCCTGCCTGTGTTGGTGGGGGTGTTGTACTCTCCTTGGTAGTACCTTGATTGGGTTGTTGTGTGCTGCTTGGTTGATTGACTGAGTTAATAGTTGAAATTGAAAATAGTTGAAATTGAAATTGAAATTGAATTGAAATAAATTGAAATAAATTGAAATTGAAATAATTAAATTGAAATAATAAATAGTTCCTTGATTAGGGTCTATTGTGTTGTTTGATTGCTCCTCTGCTGCTAATCTTGCTGTTAATCTTTGCATATCTTGTTATTGATTGCTGGCCAAGAGGTGTTCTGGTCTTCTGGCTTTTCTATTGTCTCTTATGAATGGTATGTAAATGTTGTTTACCTCTATGTGTCTGTTGATGGCTGCTTTGACACATAGACACATAGACACAACAGACACATAGGGGTAAACAACATTCACATACCATTCATAAGAGACAATAGAAAAGCCAGAAGACCAGAACACCTCAAGGCAATAAGGCCTTGAGCCTTATTGGATGACCAGATGGTGATGATGGCTCAATTATGAGTTTATAGTGTAATAATTACTTGATGGCTCAATTATGAGTTTATAGTGTAATAATTAACTTGGTTATTAAGGAATTTGTTTTATATGTATTATGTTGTGGTTAAGGTATTGCTTGATGATTATTGGGTTATAACTGTAAACCACCGTAAGTCCTTGTGAAATATGACTACATAAAAATATAGTATATGAATAAATAAATTGGATGTATGAAGGCCGTCTGTCAATACATCTAGCCATTGAAGCCGATACAAATGTAACTCTGACAGTTGCTACATTCCCTTTTTCCCCCCTAATCAACTTATTTGATGAAGAGTTCTTAAAACTCAAGTGTGGTAATTTTGTTCATACAAAGATGATCATTTGGGCAACTGAATTGAGTCCAACCCCCAGTTAAATCGGGAATCCTAATAAAATCATCATTGGTAATAGTCTGCTGTCAAAGTGCCCTTATTGTAAATACATTTTCCTGATATTCAACCAGAATCTGTAATTAAGGGCGATATTCCATCTCTTACTAAATGTCCATCCCCAGTAGTATTCCGTATCATTGGGTCTGTTTTTAACTTTACCGCTTTGAGGTAATCCTCACATTCAGAGGAATCATGCTCAACATCTTGATTTTTATTTTGTCTGTGATGTTTAATGGCTGTGCTTTATAGATCACTTTGAATCTAAAGCATTTAAGAGAACCAATTATAATTATATAAATAAATAGTAGCATTCTTTAATGTCCCATGCAACTCTAATGCCATAAAATAAAGGATCCATGTTTCTTTGTTTTTTGTATAGTATGATTTTTATGTTATGATTTGTGCCAACAGATGTAATGGCTTCTGGTGGAGCCTACATAAAAATGATGGTCCATGTTTTTGTGACAGAGTAAATAACTGGATTCAGGGTTCATTCTGTGCAGACAGATGCGATCCATGTTTTCCAATGGAACCTGCAAAAAAAAAACATGAAATAAAAACCCATGCCTTGATCTTCTAGAGATAACTTTTACTTGTTTCCCTCAATAAAAAAAAGTAAAGGTTCCCCCCGCAAATTGTGCAGTCGTGTCCAACTCTAGGGGCCGGTGCTCATCTCCGTTTGTTAGCCGAAGAGCCAGCGTTGTCCGAAGACGCTTCCGCGGTCATGTGGCAGGCATGATGCACGTGGAACGCTGTTACCATCCCACCGAAGTGGCACCTATTCATCTACTTGCATTTGCATGCTTTCGAATTGCTAGGTTGGCAAGAGCTGGGGCTAGTGTGGGAGCTCACTCCGTCACGCGGGACTAGGGATTCGAACCTCTGAACTTGCGATCTTCCGATCGACAAGCCTGGTGTCTTACCCACTGAGCCACCACGCCCCGTTTCCCTCAATAGCAGTCCACAAATGATGTGGACCTCCCAATTAATACAGGTCAGCTGCCACCTCTTTTCAAGATCTATTGGGTAAAGTTACAGAGGGATCATTCTCGGGAACGCCCGGAGTTCAATGCTCTCAGCTGCACCAGGGAAACCCAAAAAGAACGCGGATAGTATATCTGCCGCCTTTTTTTTTTCTTGCTCATTCCCCTCTCTCCAGGCAACCCCGCTGGCTTTAGTTACCCTGTCGAAGGCGCGCATATACCAAGAAAGAAGCTGCAACCTCCACTCGTTCAGCAGCTCCCTGAGTAAAGCGATGGATCTCGCCCGGTTATACTTCCCGCACTAGGAGCAGGCAGAGAAAGAAACGGCTCGTTCGTACTACCACTACGCGTCCTGCGCGCCTTACATGGGACCATTCCTGCAGCTAGTTAGCCCTGCAAGCCCACCCTCTTGTCAGAAACATAACTCTAGAGCCCGGTTCTGTCCCTGGACTTATTTGCGTACAGGCGGACCGGAAGCTGCGCCAAATGGCTGGTTCAACGGCGCCTGCGCGCTGTAGCTTTTCGCACCCGGCTTCGCTGTGCGAGGAGGGAGAGGCGCCTGTGCGCGCCTTGGGCCCGAGAAGGACTTTGGCACCGCGTAGGCCGGCTCTTTAGCCGGCCGCAAGAGCAGGTACTGGGCTGGTGGTAGGTCAGCAGTGCACGCCTTCGCGTCTGATCCGAGGGGCCGGACTTGCCTAAGAGAGCGCGGCCGCTGGGATGCGTTTCGCCCAGGGCTGTGAGCAGGCCGGAGAGACTGCGAGGAGGAAAAAGGAGGGTTGGGAGTGTGCGCGGCCTTTTGATTGGGGGCGCCGGAGAGGTTGAACCTGGAGTCCCCAGGGGGTAGTGGGCAGGAGAGGGCTAGGCCTCGGCCCCTCGAGGGCTTGGCAGGGCTGCTGCTCCTTCGCGAGGCGTTGAGGTGGTGCCTTGCGGTGCTGGGAAGGCAGCGGATTACTCGGAAGGCTTGGAGCCGCTGGATAGGGCCTATCCGGTCCGGGGCTGTCTTCTCCCGGCTGCCAGTGGCCTTCGAGGATTTGGAGCGAAAGTTCGTCTTGGCATTTCCTACCTGGGACCGTTTGCCTTGGCAGTGCCAGGAACTGACCTTGGCACCTGTGGAAAAGTTGGGAACCCTTTGCCCATTATGTGAAGCTCTCGTTTGGCCCATTTTTAATACTGTGGATGAATTATCACACCAGTCTTATTTCCTGTGTAAAAAAAACAGTCAATCCCCGTAAATTGCCCCTCCCCCTCCTAGTATAGCTCTAGGGTGAAACGGAGCGAGACTGTGGCCCAAATACTCCGGAATCTTACTCTGTACAGGTTTTTATTTTCCTGCTATCATTATCTATTACCATTAGGTCCAGTGGTACAGAAGTTCCAGATGAGACAACCAAAATATTTTTTCTGGGAGATGATAACAGTACTTTAAATGGCAAATCCTGTTGACTTGCATGTACTTCAGATATTTCTGAAGTTCCTGAGATATTGCTGATAACCATTCTGTATGAGGTTCAACAGCCAGTCACTGAAATTCTGTGCACATTTACTTTTTTTTAAGAAAAATGTTTCCATTGCTGCTGCTGAGACTGTCACATCCTTCTTTCTTCCTGATACCTAGTTTCCTTCTTCCTAGTTGCTGATTTTGGATGCTTCCAGAGGCAGAACTGTATGATCACTTTGCCAACCAATTAAAAAGAGTTGATGTACTGGATAGGGAAATGATAATTTATATTAAAGTTAGATGTGAAGAGATGTATTAATATTAAAGGTGGATTATAACCACTGTATATGAGTGGTTTATCCAGTTAAGTGGTGCTCATTCTGTTACTAAGTAGATTGCACTTCCATAAAAGATCAAGCATGCATTTTAAGCGTTCTCCAATTCAGAAGAGGACAGTTAAACCACTATGAGAGCGGATATGATACTTTGATAACTGCACTGTTTCCAGGTGAAATTCAAAGTATTGGTATTAATTTATAAAATCCTAAACAGCTTACATTCAAGCTACAAGGGGAACATCTCTTTCTGTATCTACCTACTTGGATCTAAAGTTCTTCCCCTGAGGCTCTTATCCAGACAAAGCAGAAGTCCTCAAGTTAAAGATTCTGTTCCCTAGTACTGCTTCATCTATGGAATGTCCTCCCCAAGGGGGATCATTTATAATCTTTGTTATGGTACTTTGGTACCATGACTTTTTTCCAGTTGTTTCAATAACTTTTAGTGCTTCTAGTACGTTTTATTGCTTCATTTTAAAAATAGAGAATGGGGAATCAGTTGATTTTAAAATATGGATTTTAAAGTTATGTTAAGTTGTGCCGTGATACTGGTAAACATATACCTAGCATGCATTGACTTCTTTGTTCCTGCTTATCTTTCTCTGTCCACATGTGTCCCTGCATGTTCCTCAAGAACCAAATGTGGACCTTGATCCAGAGAAGATTGCACATGAGTTCCTTTCTCCAAAGCCTCTTTCAAATAAAGTTGGAACCCCCTGATAATTTGCTGTGCTTGCTTATATTAGGCATTATGAGAACAACTTTGAACCAGTCAGTGGATGAGAACTGTAAAGATACTTATTTATTACATGCATGCTACAATACTTCAAGCTCAGAGAAACATGGAATATTTTCTTTTGAAGCTACAGTTCTTACATTTTCTTTGGTAATAGTGATAATAGCATATACTGGTACCTGCCCTTCTGTGCAACATAGATATGTCTGTAAAATGCTATTTGGGGACAAGATAGAGTGGATAAGAGAGAGATCCCCATGGTTTTTAATATTTAAAGTGTCATCTAAATATAGAAAACATAGGAAACCACTTGATGTTCTTATAGTAAATGCAGCTATCCAGTCATGCAATGCTGAAAAATATTTCAAATATTTATATTGGAATCAATTTTCATTTCAATATTGTACAAGTATTATGTTTATATAAGGCTGAAATAGTTTTCAAAGTGCTTGTGCACAATGCTTTTTAGGATCATTGCCAAAGAGGCATCAAGGAATTCTTTGGACTGCTGTTTTCAATTCCTACAATATGTTTTGGGCTTAACTAGATGTTGTTTTATTCCTTCCCCCTAACTGTAACTTTCCCCTTTTATATATCAATCTATCTAACTCACAATGAAGTCTATTGTTATTGACTAAATAGATCTTAATTAAGTACTTTCTCTGAATTCATTAGTTGTAGGTACTGTATTTTTATTTTCCCACAACTTACATGGTTATGTTTCTGGATTGGTGGATTTGGGGGGTTTTGTTTCCGTTTTCGTTACTGTTTTTGGTCATTACTGTCATTCCATTAAGTACTTTGATTCTGAAATGATAGTCTCTATGTTTCCTTCCCCCTCCTCCACTGGAATTGTTCCAAAACACACTGCAGTTCTGTCCATGCTTATATAAGAGTACTCCAACTTAACTAAGTGGAACTTCCCAGTGAGTAAATTGCAAATATTTTGCTGGATGTTCTAAAATCTTTTAAGAAGATTTGTTAAATCAAATGTCTTAAGTTGTTAATAATCCATTTTCTCTTATGGTATTAATATGTAGTTACTCAAATATCCTGTTCTTGTAAATCAGTGCTCTGTTATTTTAAAGCAGGGTGTGCAACTTTTGTCAGCTTGAGGATTGCTCCAGGCTTTACATACCATAGGGTTGCACTCCATAAGTAGGTAGAGCAGGTCATTGTGGGGAGTTTGGGGTGAAGTTGATGCCATAAGGTCTCCCCTAATTGGACCCATCCACTGTGAGAGGGTTTTATGGACAGCACAATGGATGCTGCATAGGCTGCACTTCTTTGCTAGTTTAATGTAGTTTATGTCAAAATAAATTTCATTTTTTATTTATAGGACATCTCAGATAAAGTTTAACAAAAATTGGTTATAATTACCTTATATGGCAATGCACTTCTGGTGTTAGACGATTAATTCACATGGCCTGAGCTTATCCTGTGATTGACATATTTTGGACATCCACAAGATTATTAACATGGTATATTATTAACATGATTATTAATAGAAAACCTGTGTGGTATAGTGATCTAGCACCAGAGAGACTCAGGTTCAAGGCTACACTCTCATGGAAACTCACGGAGAGTGGTTACCTCATAGGATAGATGTTGTACAGATAAAAATAAGAGGAGATCCTCACGTAAGCCACCTCAGGCCAATGGAAGAAAAGCAGGATATAAATCTAGTAAATAAGTAAATGATCTTGCTTACCAAGGATGTGTATGTTGTCCTTGGCTGTATTTTATAAACTTGAAATTTAACAAAAGCACCAAGAGTTGTGGAGTTCTTGCACAAGGAGAGTAGTCAAAAGAATAAATACAGTACGGGAAGGATACATATACACCAGACTTGTTGATATGTGTCGTTTATCAACATTGGAAATAGCCTTTTTTCTTTTCATTTTTTCCCCTTTTGGACAAAAGGATGAGTAAGAGGACTTTCAAGCAATTAGGTCACATTATTTTGGAATTTTTCTGTTTCTGACATAATTTTCCAGTTTTTCCTTTAATATCACTATATTATTTACAGTAATATATGTACACATTTTTCTCTTAGTTTGTTGTGTGTGTTGCTTCCCATAATTTTTTTTTCTTAAACAACATTGTTATAAAACTAAAAAGTTTTAAGCTAATCCATTAGGGAGAATAGGTTAAAGCTGATCCCAGATACCAGACCACCTTACCTGTCTCCTGAGAAACCTGTATGTGGGTCAAGAAGCAACAGTTAGAACCGGACATGGAACAACCGACTGGTTCAAAATTGGGAAAGGAGTACGACAAGGCTGTATATTATCACCCTGCTTATTTAACTTATATGCAGAGTACATCATGAGAAATGCCGGGCTGGATGAATCACAAGCCGGAGTTAAGATTGCCGGGAGAAATATCAACAACCTCAGGTATGCAGACGATACCACCCTAATGGCAGAAAGCGAAGAGGAACTAAAGAGCCTCTTGATGAGGGTGAAAGAGGAGAGCTGGCTTGAAACTCAACGTTAAAAAAAACTCAGATCATGGCATCTGGTCCCATCACTTCCTGGCAAATAGAAGGGGAAGAAATGGAAACAGTGACAGATTTTATTTTCTTGGGCTCCAAGATCACCGCAGACGGTGACTGCAGCCATGAAATTAAAAGACGCTTGCTCCTTGGGAGGAAAGCTATGGCAAACCTAGACAGCATATTAAAAAGCAGAGACATCACCTTGCCGACAAAGGTCCGTATAGTTAAAGCTATGGTTTTTCCAGTAGTAATGTATGGCTGTGAGAGTTGGACCATAAGGAAGGCTGAGCGCCGAAGAATTGATGCTTTCGAACTGTGGTGCTGGAGAAGTCTCTTGAGAGTCCCTTGGACTGCAAGGAGGTCAAACCAGTCAATCCTAAAGGAAATCAACCCTGACTGCTCATTGGAAAGACAGATGCTGACGCTGAAGCTCAAATACTTTGGCCACCTAATGCGAAGAGAGGACTCACTGGAAAAGACCCTGATGCTGGGAAAGACTGAAGGCAAAAGGAGAAGGGGACGGCAGAGGATGAGATGGTTAGTTAGATAGCATCACCGATGTAATGAACATGAATTTGAGTAAACTCCGAGAGACAGTGGAGGACAGGAAGGCCTGGCGTGCTATGGTCCATGAGGTCACGAAGAGTCGGACACGACTAAACGACTGAACAACAACAACAAAAATTTCCATCTTAGTGTCTGGATTTATATATTTCACTAATCTTTTATTTTGTTTACAGTGGTTTGTTGAAGAAAACAGTTGGTTATGTTTATTAAAATACCACAGAATGCTCCCCAAATTGACCAGGCCCATTCCAGTAACATCATATTGTCTTTAGCTATATTCTCCACAGCAGTTGGAGGCTTTTTCTTAAAAAGAAATTGTGATCTAGGCCACAAAAAACTTGCCTAATGGAGTTAGTCTTGCCTTTGAGAAATATTCACAGGCACACAAATGCTTTTTTTTTTTAAGTTACAGGACGATGATCATGGATAGGAGTCACCTGTCTATGGAAAAGCAATAGGAGGAGGAGAAATAATACAGGGGGTGGGGAGAACTGACATGCCTAATTAATGAATGTTTAAGGAATTGGCCAATCAGGCACTCAAATAATGGTTTGTTTTTGTTTTTTTGGCAAATTCATAGAATTTGATTCATAGATTCATTTCAGAGAAAACTGGCATTTAATGCAAAAATACTTGGGTTTTGGTAGGAGAGACTAGGTTCCTAATTGCATACAGTAAGCTTACAGGGATGTTGGGAGTACATTGTTTTAAGTGTTTGTAAGTACTAGAGGGAGAGGGGAGGAATTTAGGCTTTTCTATCAATCATGAACACATGCGTGAGAAAGAGAAAGTATAGGAATCAGATTGTGCTTGCTAAGTGGAAATTAATGGAAAACCAGTTCCTTGGACCATCATATTAAGAGAATAGTAGCAAATTTCCAGACCAAATGTTTAACGTCTGGGTCTAGAATCTCCTGGATGAAAAACTAGGCAAGCATCAGTTATGCTAAAATATGCCTGTTCAGTGTTCTCTAATAACTCCCTTTTACTCCCATAAATGTCACATCAGGTACCCATAATTACAAAGATACAAAATTTCATAAATATCCTTAAGCATTATCTTCTAAAATTAATTTAAATTTCCCTGTTTGGTAATAGGCTTACATCAGACTAATTCCTGGCCTCAAGTCATGTACCTATTAGATCTTTGTTTTTTGACGAAGAACCCCCCTCCCCCCACTTCAGGCTGATATGACTCCCACCCTAAGTAGAGCTGAGGGGAAGATCAATATACAGATTGCTGGTAGCAGCCACCCATTTTATTTCTGCTTTATAGACCAGCAGAAGTGAAGTCACTAGAAAAGAGCAGGCCTTCAGCATAACCATTTATGGTAGATCATTTTTTTCTGTGCTCATGTGTAATCTAGACAAATATCACTATACTTAAACTTTCAGTCTTCATCAATAATTGAGGAAGATGGTAAGTCACACCTTTTTTTTCTTCCACCAGAGAATTAAGTATGATAGCTCAGAAGCCGGTTAAACATATTTATTAATACATTTAGTTGGGTGTTGAGCATGGTAATAATGGGCTCCTCAATACCTTAGGGTGGTTGGAAGGAATATTTGGGTTAGTGGTTAAGGCAGTGGGCTAGAAACCAGGAGACAGAGAGTTCTAGTCCCGCCTCAGGCATGAAAGCCGGCTGGGTGACCTTGGGCCAGTCACACACACACAGCCCAACCCACCTCACAGGGTTGTTGCTGTTGGGAAAATAGGAGGAGGAAGGAGTAATAGGTATGTTCGCCACCTTGAGTTATTTATAAAAAAAATAAAGGGATAGAAAATATATATATTTTTAAAGTTAGTTGGGTTCACCAACTGTTGATCATCCAGGTAGCTATCTTGCCATTTACCATATTAGTCTCAATGGGTATCAACTGCTATTGGAGACCGCTTGGTGTAGCAAGGTATTTAATATTTGAAAGGGGTGCTTTACAAAATGTGTTGGTGTGAGGGAACTATATCCTGCAGAAGGCTGGCTACTTCAAAGGCTTTGCCACTTTGCCTGTGTGTAATATTCATAGATAACTTTTGCTGGTGAAGCCAAGTAGCTGTTTATGCGTGTACCTATAGAGATCACAGGGAGAAGCCTTCAAAGCAACTGTGCCAATCCTTCCAGAGTGTGCATTAGCTCAGTGCTTAGGGGTGGAGGTATGTTTGGTGCCAATGTGCTTTTTGGAGCACTTCTTTGAATACTTAGCAAATTTAAAAGCAATATAATAGTGGTTAGATGAAACTGTAGAAAGGTAATGAGCTATATAGATGATTTGTATTTCTTATTTTTCTGGCTAAAAGCAAAAACAAAACAAAAAAAACCCTGGTGTTAAAAGTGTAACTTTCAGAATAAAATACAACAAAATAAATAAATTCAACTTGAAAACTAATTATAGGGTACATTCTACAAGAACAAAAAAATTCAAGAGCCAAAAATTCAAGAAGGAAGCTTTTTGGAGTTCCTTAAAGGAATTGCCCAGTTGCAGTGCCACAACCAAAAGGGCCTTGTTCCTGGAAATCAGTATATTTCCTAATGATTGGCCAAAAGGATCACTAGTGATTCTAATATTGTATAAGTTCACTTTGGCAAGAGTGGTTCTTAAATTGAAAAAAAAAAGGTAAAGGTTCCCCCCGCACATTTGTGCAGTCGTGTCTGACTCTAGGGGCCGGTGCTCATCTCCGTTTGTTAGCCGAAGAGCCAGTGTTGTCCGAAGACACTTCCACAGTCATGTGGCCGCATGACGCGCACGGAACGCTGTTACCTACCCACCGAAGTGGTACCTATTCATCTACTTGCATTTGCATGCTTTCGAATTGCTAGGTTGGCAAGAGCTGGAGCTAGTGTGGGAGCTCACTCTGCACGCAGGGCTAGGGATTCGAACCTCTGAATTTGCGATCTTCCGATCGACAAGCCTGGCGTCTTACCCGCTGAGCCACCACGCCCCTTAATTTTTAATTTAATTCTTAAATTGAAACCTTGTTTTAATTGAGCATGGAAACATATTTATATAATGCATTCTGACATTCTCACTCTTTTTTGTCCTTAGTCATCTAGATATAAAAGGCAATGTAGGTAGTCAAAGTTTTGCCTAATACTGAAGTAAGAAACAAGCCGCCTACTACCGTTTATTCTTTTTTGAAAGGAGAGGGTGATGTAGCAGCAAAGTACAATATGCAGAAATATGACAAGATTAGGGTTACATGATTAACTTACTGCAATATGAAAATGGTTCATTGTGATGTCATAGTATTTTTTGTTTCCCCACAGCAGAAATGGGTGTTGTCAATTAAAAAAAACCTTTGAGGAATATAGGATTTTTAGAATTGCTGATATTGACAGCAGTTTTCTGCTTCCAGAAACAAAAAATGGAGTTCATGCTCTAACTTACCTATTTTGTGTCAAAAGTGCTTTAAGTTATTGGCTTCAATTTTTTAAAAAAAAAATATGTTTACAAATTGTTCTGCTAATTCCAGTGTACTCACTTGTTCCTATATTGTAGTGTGGAAAGGAAGGCTGTGGCAGTGTAGTCCACTGTTTATATTTCAGGCCAGAACTGCGGAGTTTGGTTTGTTTTCCAGCCAAACGTTCCCCACAGAAAGTATCTTTCAGAGTGCAGTGAAGGTCCATTAACTCAAATTCTTTCCTCAGATCCTGTTTCAACCTAAAATTAGTGTATGTAGAAAACTTGTGCTCTATTAATCTATCTAAAGAGTTCTTAAATTTTGGGGACTATTTGGGGAGGGGGGAGGGACGTTTTTCTGAGCTAGTGCTTTGTTGCTCTTTTTTGTTTGTAGGGAGTCGTGGTGTTAGCTATATTAACATCCAATTTCTCCATTATTTTCTGGGAGCAGCTATCACTTCTCCACCATGGTGGCTTGTATCTGCACAGAACATTTGTCAGATATCCCTAGCTAAACTTTTCGGTGGGGAAAAATATCTTTTCCATTCCAGGGTGTATGCTCAAGGAGGTGCCCTTCTCCATCTCATTTCCTGTAGCAATTATGTGTCTCTTGGCCCTGATATCTGTGTTTGTAACCCTTTTGTTTGGTTTAAAACCCATGCCATGTTAACAACAAATATGCTTAAACTGTGCTACTGTTGGTTGTCTCAATGTTGACGGCCTTGGGCTCTGCTTTTCCTTGAAGGACAACAAAGCGTGTTTAAGAATGAAACATAAGACTTCTGCTGCTGACTGGAGAGCCTCTTAACTAAAAAGAAGCCCAAGTCTTTTGAGAGTAACACACTGGCCTTGGTACTGTTCCCTACCTTGATGGCCAAGGTTCTGCATAAACTGATGCTTAATCAGTTATCACCATTAACTGATAACTTAATCAGTTATCACCATTAAGTAAGTATCCATTACCACTCCAGGGTCTCCAGTTGTAGAATCCATGTTGGCCTACCTCTGGAATCTGCTTTGGAAGGAGAAGTAAACTTCTACTTGGGAGAAGACAACAGCACATAGTCCAATCTGTACTTTTCCAGTGAAATCCTTCTCCATGGGATAATTAGTACTGTTCTCAGAGACAGACGTTATCTTACTATTTGCACTTAGCACTTTCTGCATCAGGATACAGAGCTGTCCTGCTGCTGTGTTTATTAGCTCTTGATGTAATTGTAAATGCCACTATTACAACTCCTGATCTCCTTAACCTTGGCACTGATCTCCAGCTTAGTGATAGTGTTTGCATTATTATTCCCAATAGGGACAGAGATATTCTTACCACTTTTATTCTATACATTGTTCTTCATTCACTCCCATCTACCTCATGTTCACTCTTCACATCCTTCTCTTCCAGCTACTTTGCCAGTAGAAATTATTTTGGCATTTGTTTTACTCCTAGTTTTAAATTTCACCTGGCAGGTCTAGGAGGAGAGTCTTTTCTGCTCTTGCCCCTGCACTATGGAACATTTTGCCCCCTGAGGTGAGGTTGGCCCCCACTCTTCTGGCCTTCCGGAAGAGTGTTAAGACCTGGCTCTGCCAACTAGCTTGGGGATCCAGTAGCGGTAGGCAGCTGTGGGGGTGGTTAGTGGTCAAAGACGCGCTCTCTGCCTTTTAACTTTCCTCTTTTAACTTGGTATTTTTTGTACTTTTTATAATGGTTTTTATGACCTTTTATTTGTAAGCTGCCCAGAGTCACTTGCATAGTGAGATGGTGTATAAATTTAATAAAATAAAATAAATACGTTTTCTACACAATAGCTCTTGAAGACAGCTAGCATATCTCCCTACCATTTTCTCCAGATTAAACACACCCAATTTCTCCAACTGTACTTGATAGATTTGTCCTTCCTGGACCTTTATCTTGCTTGCTTGCTTTTCTTTGGATGGGCTCCAGTTTGTCAGGTTCTTCCTAAAAAGCAGTGCCCAGAACTACTATGCAATATTCTTAACCAGTTGAGTTGCTGAGGCAGGTTGGTTTATTGGTTGTATCAGGATGAAATATATCTTTAAGATAACCGTGAGATAAAAAACAAAAGAGTCATGTCCCGTTAGGAAAGTCCTATATATATATTGTTGGTAACAGTTTTTATATATATATGAAACTGTTACCAACTGTGCCTCAGCAGGTGGAAGCTTTGGGCCAACTTTATTTGGGATTGGAAGCTAAACCTGATCTGTGTTTGAGAATTACATATATGGATATGACCATGAAATAATTCAAGTCAAGCTTGAGTTGAAGAAGACTTTACTTTTACCTTACCTACAATAAGAATTTATTTGTGTAGGACTTTTTTTGTCTGTAGCTTGGCTAGAATTTAACAAAATTACCCAAGTGGTCAAGAAGGCTGAAGAATGAGCAGTAAGAATGGGAAAACAATGTATTGTCGAAGGCTTTCACGGCCGGAGTTCAATGGCTGTTGTGCGTCTTCCGGGCTGTGTGGCCGTGTTCTGGAAGTTGTGGTTCCTAACGTTTCGCCAGCATCTTCAGAGGGCAGGACCAAAACCAACACCAAAAGCCACTACACCAGATTATACAGAGAAGCCATTGAAATTCACAAACACCAGCACAGTTACAATAAAAAAGAAGAAAGTTTAAAAATTAGCAAAACCTGGCTACCAGTCCTGAAAAACACAGCCTGCAAAAGGTCAGTGAACTCAGTCCAACCACCAGGACATGGGAATACTTCTCACAATGAACATGCTAATCACGCTCATCAGCCACTCGTTAACATTTCAACACAACAAAAAAAACCCACCTAATCTATAATTTAGCTCTATAAATAGAACATTGCCACTCTACCTGGGCACAGAGATTTTGCTTCTATCTGTGCTCCTGCCCTCTGAAGATGCTGGCCACAGATGCTGGCAAAACGTTAGGAACCACAACTTCCAGAACACGGCCACACAGCCCGGAAGACGCACAACAGCCAATGGGAAAACAGCAAGTCAGAAGAATAGACAGAAGCCTAAATATTCTGAACGTCTATCTTTGTGCCTCTTTAGCATTAGATGTGTAGTATCTTCAACGGAGAAGGGAGGTTGCAGAGACTTGAAAGATATGAACTGGCATTAGTCCATTTATTAAAGAGGAAGAAATCACACTGATAGTTGGTTCATTTTTCCAGGATATCTATTCTGATTGTAATCAAGTTGCATTTATTTTTAGGTCTGGCTTGTTCCAGCCTGCTCCTGTTTTTCCTCTCCTTTTGTTTTTTTATTCTTGAGATTAAGCTTAATTTGCTTATTTCTTTTCTCTCATTAGGGCAAGATAGTTGCTCAGAAATACCTCTGGTAACAATTAGGGGAGAAGAGGCCAATCTTGGGAGTAGGATGAAAATAACTTATCAAACTGTTTGTGCTTTTTCTTCTTAAACAAGATAATTCCTCCAAATCTTTTTCCACTACTGATTTTAAATAATAAATTTAATAATTGAATTGAAGTAAAGACATAAAGTTACATGTCACTTGACACAGATTTCCTTTCTGATTACTTTTTTGTTTAGAAATCATGACGTCTTCAGGAAAAGAGAATTTTCGACTGAAGAGTTATAAAAACAAGTCTCTGAACCCTGATGAAATGCGTCGCCGTCGTGAAGAAGAGGGCCTTCAATTGCGGAAGCAAAAAAGAGAGGAGCAGGTAGAATGAACTTCTATGAACACTGAAAATGGAAAAGGCTGTATTCGAGTATATATATAATTTAAAAATGTTTAATGGAAGAACAAATTATCAAGGATAAGAAAAATAATAAAAGGAGCAAAAGAAAGGGAAAAAATGGAGCAAACAAAATACTCTTCCCAGAAAGACACATGTTCAAAGATAATTAAGAAACAGTGTTAATATAGTTCAGAAATGAATAAAATTGTCCCTAATTGTAAGATTCTTTAATGCTTTATGTTGCTGCATTTTAATTTTTTAAGCCAATGTAATTTCCCAAAATTTTAATTGGTTTAATGGAATTCTCAATTGATTGTAAGAAAGATATACTTTCTGATGGCACATCTGGCAGCAAATAAAAAAAAAATTTTTTTTGTATTTCTGTGTGATAACAGTTTACAAATTTTGGAAATATAAAATAAGATAGTAAAAATAATTTATTTACTATTTACTATTTTATTTATTATTTTATTAAATAGAATAGTAGAATACCAAAAATAGTATACTGGAGGAATTTACTGGCACTGGCCATAGCTATAGATTTCCTGGATGAGGTGCCAGATGACTAGAAGAAACCAAGTGTTGGCCATATCTTCAAAAATGAGGGAAAGAACGTTCCAGGAACTAAAGGCCCATCAGTCTGACTTTGATACCTAGGAAGATTCTAGCCCAGTTCATAGAGTGAAGGATCTGTAAACATTCACTATAAACATTTAAGAAATTCAGTGATTACTTGAAGTCAGCATGGATTTCCCAAAAACATATATTGTAAGACTGACTTGATTTCAATTTCAAGACCTCGGCATAGTCTTTCATGCCATGATCTCACAGAAAATGCATAGAGAATATATAGCACAAAAAGCCCAGAGAGCTGCAGCAGCATTGCAATCATTCTTTTATACCAAAGGGGCATTATTTATTCCTTGTACACTCCAAGTGTTAGAGCACAGCTGTTTTTTGGTGCCCAACTAGGCCTATACAATTCTTTGTTCTTTTAGAAAGAGTTCAGATTAAATTTCTTAGGAACATTCCAAGCTCCTTGCTGTGTCTCAAATGTGATTCTTCTCCATGAGGCTGGCCTCAGTAGAATTGAGACCGACACTTGTTTACACACTTTTACATACTGGGCCAAAATATACTCTGCCCCTTTAATCTGACACCCTGGATTCTTACTGATAATTTTGATCCATCCTGGAATTTCCTTAACTCAGCTCGGCATGCTCAAGCATGAGCATGCAGTAGCAGCTTTGAGGCAATGGATTCAGGATATTGCTATCCAGTTAGATCGGGCATCTCTTCCCAAGGATATATTCTTGACTTGCCCCTTCATCCTGCCAAATATTTAAGCTAAATCTCAATCCCTTAGCATAAGAAGGCATTCTCCCTGGCGTGATTCAGTGCCCATCCCACAGCAGTCTTAGAAGGGAGATAAAAGGGCATCCCATTTGGGCTGAGGCTTTGCCCATGTGACAAGGGGGCTAACAAAACTGTAAAATACGTTTGTTATATTGCTCGTTTGATGCTGGTACACATTCATAGTTTAAACAAATCTCCTGATCATTCTTACTAGTTGCACAGTCAACCGATTAATATGTCCAGTTAATTTTATTATTTTTACCTTCCCATTCACATGTAACCTGTTTTACATTGCGATACATTTTATTATGTACAGCTCACTGAACACAGTAAAGATTTTTCCTTCTTTCCTACTACTTAGGAAATTAAATTACTTAAATATGTTATAATATATGCTTATAAAATAATATAGAAGAAGAAAACATGAGCTTTTGTTTTCCTTTGGCTTCAAGTGCTGGATAAAAGAGCTCCACTCACAATGTTCTATATGAACTTTCTAAGATTGTTGTGCTGCAGTAGGGCAAAACACAGAACTCACTGAGTGCTTCATGTTCCATATGAAATAACCTCAAAATATTTTGAGTGTTCTGCTACTAGAAACTATTGAAACTCAGAAATTCTTTATTGTTCCACCCCAAGGCCCCAAAAGTAAGTGGGATGTCAGTTTATGCTTATTGCTACCTACTATCCAACTTACAGAAAAAGTGTAAAATATTGTTTTAAAATATGTGAAATAAGTTGGAGTTTAATTAGGAGCTGTGAGCCCCTTTCAATATCTAGCTTTGCAGCTCCCAAACTATATACACTAAGGACTCCAGGAACCGAGAAAGTTTGGAAACTTCTGATCTAGTTGATAATCTTCTGGAAGGGCTAGTATTTCATGTTTTAAAGCTGCTGTAAAGGGAACTGGATGATCCTGCTCCACTATACTTTAAGTCCAACTTAAAGTGGACTAACAAAACTGAAATTCAAAGAACATTACTTTAGGTTGAAGGATATTAGTAGCCTTTAGTAATTCTGTTATAGATGTATCAGCAGAATATCCACAGTCTTCCAGCGAGATATCTTCTAAGAGTAGACATAACAGCTGCAAATGGGGTGTGTGTGTGGAATAGACTTTTTAGAGTGTATTGTACAATTTTTGTATTCTGCCTCAATTTATATTCCTTTCCACAGTATGTATATGTAGTTGATTGTATAGTCTCCATGTTCTCCAACAGTTATACTATTTCATGTCCCTCCCAGCAATTTTTTTTCCAGTCATTACTGAAGAGGTTATAGGGTCTAGGAATTTATGATTATTGTCTGATAAATTGTGAACATCAGTTTTATTCTCTAAATGGGGACATACTATTAATTTTAATATCACTGCATTTCTTTTCTAGTTGTTTAAACGTAGAAATGTTGCCACAGCTGATGAAGAGACAGAGGAGGAAGTTATGTCAGATGGTGGTTTCCATGAAACTCAAATGAATAACATGGAAATGACATCTGTAAGTAATGTGCAAGCTTGGCAATTTCAGTTTACACACGCACACACAAATAAAAGGTATGATGATGATGATGATGATTTCTAAGGCTGTAAACCAAAACACAATTCTCTAGAATAAAGATATCTGCTAATCACATGAACATTCTCAAATTAACTTTACTTGGTAAGCATGCTGCGTTTTTGCCTTGGGAAAAAAGACCAGTTGTGCTATGCACTGTAGATATATGTGCTATTGTATTTATAAGTCCCATTTTCAGTAGTTTCAAGCAGCTTGCTTGAAACAAAAAACCAGTTGAAAAACAAATAAACAAAAACCAGTTGAAAAAGTAAATTCTTACAGCTTTTTAAAAAGTCTAAATCTAGTTTCTTAAGTTTAAGATCATTACCTTGAAATTGAATGAACAGATATTTGGGCTGTTTGGTTTTGATAGGTTTACAGGATGTAATTGGAAAGGGATTATGTTAAATATTATCTGCATTGCTACCTACCTTGCACAGCAGATTTCTCTTCCAGCAGTTTCTTGTCCTGCTTTTTAATATTTTTTAAATGTAGAGAAAAATTAAAGGAGTGGTTGCATGTACTTTTGAAAATGTACGTGGTGTTTTATGTTGCATGGTCACATAGTCATTCTGTTCTATACAGGAAAACAGTCTTTCTGGAGAGCTCCAAGCTGCAATATCTGTGCAGGATATTCATAGTTCTAAGGGGAAAAAACCTAGCCTGACAACCAGCATTTTCAAAGCTATACTTGATTTTTTAAAGGGAAAATTGAACTACTGCTGAACTTCATTTTTGCTAGGTTTTGTCCCATATCTGCTTTCAAACTCATACTGCTTCTAACAAAATCGGTGGGGCCAAGATGGCGATGAGGCAGCATTTGCTGGAAAGAGCTCCTCTAAAGTTTACTTTTTAGTAGTTTATTTTTATACTTTATTTTAAAATTTTTATATATTTAACTATTTTTAACTATTTTTAACCACTTTTATCATCATTTTATGACAGACAGGCAACTTTTTAGCTTTAATTTATCAACATTTTAAATTAGCTCTCAGGAATGGGGAAAAGGAAAAAGAGGCAGCGTGCGCACTCCGCAGCACAGAAGCCACTGAAGCAGCAGAAAATGGATAATTATACAACAAGTAAAGAGACTGCTGTAGTAAGTAACTTAACCTTGGACTCCTTATCAGGTAGAGCTAACTTACAGAGCTCAGTGGAATGGGATAGTCAACAGCTCTTAGAACTTTCCTCCTGCCTTACAGAAAATGTCTCCCCCTCCCAGACTACAGCAGCTTGCTCGGCAGCTGCTATGCTTATGCAGGAGGGAGTTGTTATGGACTTAAAAAGGGAGAATGCAAGAGACTTTATATCTAGACAGTGCTTGCTTACCGCACAGACAGTGGTTTCAATCTTCGAACTTCTAACATCAATTAAGGATCAGGTTGACTCCCTGAAGGAGTCCGTTGTAAAATTCATTAAGAACTATCCAAATAAAACAGAACGAAACAGGAAGATATCTACTACTACTCCCACCAACAGTCATCAAGGGGTTAATACAGAAAATAAAGCTGGCTCTACTCCCAAAACCGAAAGGAGAGGAAAGAATAGCTCTAAAGAAAATAGCTCTCAACCAGGAAAAAGGCAGAGAGGAGATCCATGTAGTTATTACTTACAAACCAAACAGATTACCTTGCAGATTTATGATAATAAAATGAATAGAGGGAGATGGGGTGATAGGAGAGCTGTTATGCTCTCGTTGAGTCTGCTGCTACGATGCGAACGCTCTCTGATAGACTTAGTGCATGCTGAATGGCTGCCATCCAGAAGAGACTATATCCGAGTTTTGTTAATATTTAAGCAGCCTATAGTTCCCAGCATGCTTTTTAAAATGAAGCCTTTCCTGAGTACTTTTTCAATATTTCCAATACGTGTTTTTAGCTCAGAGAAAGTGAGTCCTCTCCTTGATCAGTCTTTGAAAGGGGGTAATATTGCTTTAAGTTCTGATGGCAGTAGCAAACATACAGATAATCATGAAGTTGCTACAACAGCAATGACCCTGAGTGAGGAAATGCCAGAAGAAACGCTGATTGACTTATTTGGGGAGTTACCACAATCAGAGCAATCAGATGTTATACAAAGACTGGATGAATTAAGAGAGACATTGAAAACAACACAATCTATGGCAAAGCCATTAATAAATATGGCATTACTAAGTACTCAGGCCTGTGAAAATATATCTGTTCAACAAAATACTACTACTTCAACAGAAAAGAAATGTCTAGAAACACAGGCTGATTGTGAGGAAATGGCATTGCTCAATCCAGTCCCAGATAATTTGCAGAAAGTTAAAGTATCTTGTGTGTTAAAATCGGATGCTGGTGGTGGAATAGAACTGAGTCCTAAGGATTCTATTTCCAACCAAATGTTGTCTCAAATGAGTCCCGCATACGCTAGATCTACAGCATTTGAAGGAGAAGTTCAAAATGGGTTATGGAAAGAACTAAAGGCTGGAACATCCTTACCTGTTAGTGAGGACTTTGTTTGTTTGGATGCTGATTCTACTTTGACTCTTCAACCTGTTAAAGTATTTCATCATAATTGTCTTGCTCCCCAATCTCTGTTGGCGCTTCCCCATCAACAAGACAATGACGAAGGCAGACAACTTGTAAATCAATGTGTCTTCTTCGATACAGAAGGCATTCTAGACAACATCACCCCTGCCGATTGACTAAAAGCCTCATGTACTCTAACCCAAAATTTCAAGTCTCCAATGGGGCCGCCTGCCAACATCAATTGCAAGGTTTTTCTCCACCTACTGACTTGGAACATTGCCGGTTGGAAAAATCGAGTATCTGATGGAGACTTGTTGGAATTTCTCTCTGGCTTTGATTTTATAGCTCTTCAAGAAACTTGGCTGTCCAAAGAGGAAGAAAGGATCCACATTCCAGGATTTAATTCCTGGTCAGTCCCGGCAGTGAAACACAAGACTAAAGGAAGGGCATCGGGAGGATTGTCGATACTTGCCAAGGCTGAGTTGGGTTGGCAAGGCCAGGAACTGGTGTTTGGTTTTGATTCTCCTTTCTATTTGGTGGTTAAATTTTCGTATGAAGCAGTTGTAGTAGTACTAGTGAACATTTATCTGCCACCATATTCATCTCCATACTTTTCTCCCAACATTTGGGTAAATTTAGAAAATTTACTGTTGAAGATAAACCTTAATTACCCCAATGCTATTGTAATTTTAGCGGGAGATTTTAATGCCAGAGTGGGGGCTTCTTTATTTGATTTTGTACGACTGGGTGTTATTCCTGAGGACTACCTTATTAACAACCCACCCTGGCATTCTAGAGATTCCAAAAGGAACATGGCGGGTTCTCAGTTGGTCTCACTAATTTATAAATGTAACCTTCATATTTTAGGAGGCAAAGAATCTGATTTTATATATCCGTTTACATTTCATACAGGAAACTCTAGTAGTGTCCTAGATTATATTTGTGTTTCTCGAAATAAGTCTGGGTTATTTTCAGATATTCAAGCCCATGTGAGAGAAGACAGCGATCATCAGCCGATTACAGTTTATTTTGCAGCCAGATCAGATATTAGATCATTTATGACTTATAATAAGAGGTTACTAGCCAATATTGAAATTAGGCAAAACAGAAGACTTAGGTGGCACAAGGTAGATACAAAGGCAATAACAACCTATCTAAACTCAGAGCAGGTTCAGTCTTGGAGAAATTCTATTTCAACTCCTTTTCAATGCCCAGACGAGATCTTGACACAATATGCTCTTTTGTCTAGCTCGTTGAGGAAATTTTTGATAGATAAAGTTCCTGCTAGAAATCATTCTCAAAACAGTATGAACTGGTTTGATTCTGATTGTCTACATACTAGGAAACATTTAAGGGCAGCAATGCGTATGGCCCAGAGTTATCCTAGTATAAAAAATCAATCCAAAATGCTACAAATCAGGCGGGAATATAAGAAACTTATTGTGTCCAAAAAAGCTCTTTATACAGCTAAAATATGGGCAGACTTGGAATTATCAGCAAAAGGAACTAATTCAATATTTTTTTGGAATTCCGTCTCGGGTTTATTGAAGGAACGCAATTTTCAACTTGACATTCCTATACCTGCCTCAGTCTGGGAGGATTTCTATACAAGTTTATTTACTGAGTCAAACCAAAGACCCTTGCAGGAAAGTATAATTGATCCTACTTATTTTGAAAACCTCCCTCTTTGGCCCTCAGTGTCAGTGGCAGAAGTCAAATCTATCATCCATTCCTTGAAACCCAACAAGGCTCCAGGAGAGGACTTTTTACCACCAGAACTTTTTAAAACCCATACTGACTGGTGGGCCCCATTACTTGCAGGTTTGTTTTCTTATATAAACAACACAGGATTCATTCCAGTAGGATGGGAAGTAGCAATTGTTGTCCCTATATTTAAAAAAGGAAATAGGACTGAGCCACAAAATTATAGACCAATCAGTCTTATAGGAATTGCTGCAAAAATGTATGCCAAACACCTCTTGGGCAAAATAGAGGACTGGGTAATTAGGACAAACCTCCTTGTAGAGGAACAAACTGGTTTTAGACCAGATCGCTCCACAATAGATAATTGTTTCACATTACATCATCTTATTTCAAAACAATTGGCAAATGGTAAAAAAGTGTTCGCTGCTTTTATAGATTTTACCGCAGCTTTTGATTCCATAGATAGAAACATTTTATGGAAGAAATTAATTAATTTAAATATGGAGCCCAGACTTTTATTCCTGGTAAAGGCCCTCTATTCAAATACTTATTTAAAAGTAAGAACTGGTGTAAATGGCTCTTTAACCAAAAGTATTCCTACTCATAGAGGTGTCCGGCAGGGTTGTATCTTAGCTCCAATGCTCTTCAATCTTTATATTAATGATATTCCAGGGTTTATGCGTACCGTAGATACTCACATGTTAAAAATTCATGGCATATTTGTGAATGTCCTATTATATGCAGATGATATGATTTTGATGGCACATTCACAAGTTGGCCTGAGAAGACTCCTGAAAAAGTTGAATGTCTATTGTGTTCATAACTCTTTAACTATAAATAAGTCTAAATCTAAAGTGATGGTTTTTGGTAAAAGAAAAAGGATGAAATATAAATGGCAAATAAATGGGGAGCCTATAGAACAAGTGAATTCTTTCACTTACCTAGGAGTGGTTTTTACTGATACTGGAGCCTGGGACAATCATTTCAGAAGGACCGCAGGGAGGGCTGAGGTCTGTGCCAAAAGGCTATCTAAACTGTATAATTATAAATATCCCGGCACTTTGACCCCTATTCTGAAAGTATTTAGAGCAAAAATTGTCCCAATGTTGACTTATGGTGCGGAAGTGTGGGGTCTTACAAATTCTGCTGCACTTGAATATGCTCAAACCCGCTTTTTAAGAAGTATACTGGGAGTTGATAAAAATACGTCAGCACCCGCAATTAGAGCAGAAACAGGTATCCACTCTATACATAGCCAGACAGTATCAAAGGTCTTTTCTTACTGGCAGAAGGTCCATTCAATGGACCATGATAGGCTTCCCAAATTATGCCTACTTGAACAAATGAGTTTGGATTTTACCACATCCTGGTTAAAACATCTCACTAAAGTTATTACACAATATGGATTTTCCATTCAACAGGTACTCATAACTGCACCGCAGGCAAAAGATATTTTTAAACAGCGAGCCCTGGATATCAGTGCCCAATTGGACATGGAGACATTGGCAAAAAATGGTTCATTAAAATGGTTAGCTAAGAATAAAACTATTTTTAAATTTGAAAAATACCTGTCGATGAGTCTAACACAAAATCTGAGAAGGGCCTATTCCAGGGCTAGGTTTGAATTGTTGGACTCTATGGTTAAATATGGACGTTTTCATCATTTGCCATATGATGAGAGGACTTGTGTATGTGGGGACCCAGCCATAGAAGATATTGCCCATGTTTTGTTCGACTGCAAATTATATGATTCACTTAGGATTAAATTCCTGTCTCCTTTGTTAGAAAGAACAGCACACTGGGATTCTAATCACAGATTATCTTATTTTCTTTCGGGCTCAAATACTTTTATTGTGAATAGGACTGCCAAGTTTGTAGACAAGGCAGTTCACCAGAGAGCCCATTATATGGAAAAGATTGGAGTGCCATGTAGGGGTGATGAACTCATTTGAATTCTGATTAGATATACATGTATTGTATTTATTATTATTTCAGGTTATTCAATTATCTTATTTCCTATTTTGGTGTATTTTTATCAATTTTATCAGTTAAATTGAATTGTATTGTATTCTTGTTATCTTATTTTATCTTTGATATGGTCGTAAGACTAATCAATAAAGTTGTTGCTTGCTTGCTAACAAAATCTATGTTGGAATTCTTTTACGTCCCTAATCCAGAGGTATTAAACATTCAAACTGAATGACTTAATCAAACTAGAAATGAAATAAATTGATTTTCCATTCCATTTATTTCTTTGGGACTTAAGCATTCCTAAAAGATGCCCCAGACAAGAAAATATTTGCAGTGAAATTGCAAACATAAGGAAGGTTATAGGGAACATAAGGGTAGGATATAGGGAAGATTTAATATTTCAATTTATTGCCATAGTTAACCACTAGTTTTCAGGCTATATGCTCCATGTCCTGTCTATTAAACTGCCATCTGACAGGATCCAGGAAATGTGCCTTCTCTGTCGCAGCGGCTGCCCTCTGTAACACCATATCCCCTGAGATTCATGGATTTAGCACTTCATTAAGTCCTTGAAGATCTGGGTGTTCCCTCGGGTATCGGGTCTGGAGTTTAGGTGAGCCCGTTGATATCATTTTGTGCTATTTATTATTTGAATTGGGTTTGTCCTCAGCCACCATTATCTCCTTGTTAACTGTTTTTGGTTTTGTTTGGTTGTAATCCTATGTGTGCCACAGAGAGTCACAATTATGAGAAGGGTGGCTATACAAATTGATATAATAAATAAATAAATAAATATAAAATAGCCAAAGACTTATTGAACTAAGTTAGGAGAAACAATGTGCTGATTTGGAAGTAAATGCCCAGATAAACTTTCTGAAATCATCCATACCAGCACTAGTTACCATTATAGTTTCTCTCTGAAGGATATTTTAGATGGTTTGTTATTTAGTAAGACGTCTCCACCAACATATTATGAGCAACAGGTGATGCCCTCTTAGTGCTCAGAGGCTGGAAAAGGCAAACCTTGACACTTACTTGTCTAGGCAAACATTCTTTCAGATCTCATCAGTAGAAATTTCCTCAGAAAGCCAGCATTTCTTAACTCATCTGTAATGCATAGATTCTTTTTGTAGAGCCTACATGTTGTTCTCAAAGCCTGATTGCCAAATCAGTTGAACCTGAGATCTATTTTCTCTCAGGCTTTTGACCCTGACAAAAGCTGACAGCCCTCTCAGACTCCAAAAAATCTCTGTGTATTTCACAGGGACTTCGTCAATTTGAGACCAGATCTTCTTTCATTCTTAAAGTCAGTACTGCTTTTCACAGGTCTCAAGAACTCATTCTCTCTTCCTTTTGTCCCAGGCGCTCCCATCACTCAGACTGTATTATAAATTGGATTTCTGCAGAGCAGTATTAAAAAAATGCTTCTTCCTTTTGACTAGCTACATCTTTTCACCTGGCCTGATGGTTACAGCCTAGTTTATATAACCACTGATAGTCAGAAACTTCCTGAGCCCTCCTTTACAGTTCCCATTTTTAGGATCACAGCTGTCTTGTTAGCGTTCTCTGTTAATGTTCTCTGTTAATGCACTGGAGACATCAGTGCTGCCGCTTGATATTTTATTTGTTTGTTTGTTTGTCAAATTTCTCTGCCGCCCATCTCGTATACGACGACTCTGGGCAGCTTACAGATCATAAAATGACAATCAGTAAAAACACTATAATGTAATATATAACCCTTTCATATTCAGTAATTTACAGATTAAATCGTCATGGCTTTCTAGAAGAAGCTTTTGAACGTTGAGGTTTGCCACAGGTCCTTCTTGTTTCATAGGTTCAGTAGGTTGTTTCCATCCTATACGAAATAGTTTGAGCATGTTCCATATTTGGATGACTTCAAAAACCAAAGGGGAAAGAGAACATTGGTCACCTGTTACGAAGATTCTTTCTAGTTTGGTGTGAACTAGATATCAGATCATATTTCAGTTGAACTGAAATCCCTTGGTGTTTTAAGCAACCTCATCTAAGGAATAGAAAGGTTTTTTTCCCTCTTGCATAAGCTACCTTAATAGAGGTTCTTCTACAGTCTTTTAGCTTGGTGATGTTTAAGAACAAAGTGAGGAGCCTGGCAGAGCTAATATAACAGCACAATTTAGTTGTGTGGTTTTCTTAGCTTCCTAGGATGTCTCCTTTGCATCAAACCATAGAGAACTTTCACAGTAAGTTGTACAGGAGGCAGTTCCTGCTACTATCTATCATAAGTATCTAAAAATAGTTTTTTTCCCCAGAACCATTGTTTTGACGCTTAAACTGCTTAAAACCTTTAAAATGAATAGATGAATTCCTTGTAATTGGCGGCAAGTGCTAATGGAGACACTTCTATATGTGTTAAATAATATTAAATATTATATAATATATAATATTAAATATTATATAATATATTAAATATATAAATATTTAATATTAAAATATTAAATAATATTTTAAATGCACTGTACATTAATTCTTCACTAAACTTGACTTCAGTATCCTTTTCTCCTTTTTTTATAACTTTCTTGGATGTTGTCAATATAAACATTAATAAAGCAATAATGATAATGTATGCCATTATTATATGCTTCTTCCAAGAATTTAGCCCTGATTTGTTTCAGTTATAAATGAATGTATTTCTCGAATGGTAATGTGGATATGGAAGGGAAAAAAGCATTCCATCTTTGCAGTTATTCAAATCATAGCTCCCAGAGTTGCTTTTGAAAAGGGACTGTACATTTTGGAATTTTTATTTAATAACGAAATATATTTTAAGACTAACTAATTTCTCCATTTGCACTTGGAATTGTGTTGAGTTCAGAGGTATTTTTGAAACTACTGATTTTACAAAAAAACTCATGAACCAAAACAATGCCTCCTAGTGTCCAATTTCATTTAATCGCTTAAATGTTAAATTTAAGAATTTTATTTTAATTTAATTTAATTTAATTTTGAATTTTGATGCAGTGTTTTTAGGTAATTTTTTCCATTTGGAATTGTAGAATGCAGTGATTACTTCTGACATGACCGAGATGATCTTTTCCAATAGTCCAGAACAGCAGCTCTCAGCTACCCAAAAGTTCCGAAAACTTCTCTCAAAAGGTGAGTGCAAGAACACTAGAGAAAGTTGCTGCTCTTAGTCATGTCCCCTGGGTTTCCACCCAAGTTGTTCTTCTATTACTAGCAGTTACTATACATTAATAGGATGCCAAGTATGGAGCCCAAGAGTACCAGTGCCCAGAGAAACCTCCCTGGGTGCTCATCAGACTCATTCCCATACAACTTCTTACAATTTAAAAAAATGATTAAAAACATTGGGTAGCTGGCATGCTGCAAATGTAGTGCGAACCTCCAACAATATCATCATTTCTGGGAATGCCTATGATACCTAAATTTTCCTAGAAAAATGAATGGTGGATGGCTGCTTCCCTGTACTGTTTTTGGAAATGTCCAGAAAACAGACAAAGGTAACTAGAGGTCATAGGTCATGTCCTCGTGGAGGGTGAGAGTTGGTAAATAGCATTCTGGTAAATCAGTGCCTTGTATCTGGTAGATCTGTACAGCAATGTGGATTCAGAGGGCAAAATGTAACCCGGAGCATACATAGATATGCACATTGCACCTGACTGAAATAACTTAAAGCAACTACATCTTTTCCTGGTCTTTTGAGGCTGGTACAGCTGATTGCAGCTGCATCAGAGTCCTAGGAAAAAATACATTTGGTTAGGTGTTCCTAACAGGTGTTCTGTGTACAACCCAAGATACTTTGCCCTTCAGATCCAGATCTCTGCATAGCTCTAGCAGCTGCTTGTTCCACCCCAGGTTGACAGTGTAGGTATATGCCCCCCAGTAATCATTTTGCAGCCGAACCCACAACAGGTTTTCAGAAGAGGTGGTAGGCCTATTATCGTGGTAGCAAGTCAACAAGGGAGAATAAATTTAGATCACAATTTGAAATAGTTCATCTTTTATATCACTTTTATTGATAAACATTTATACATAGGCAGAGGCAGGTGATTTTAATCCTAAATAATACTATGTTTTAATTTCCTGCTCCATTCATCATTCATTCATTCATGATGTATGAATGTATGTATGCATGTATACTCCTCATACTTACGATGCTATACTTTTGGGTAGTCAGGTCATAGAAAGTGCGAAGTGGGAAAGAAGAGAATGAACTTGTGCACAAGCTGTCCATAGAAGTGGCAGATGCAGATTTCTCTGCAGATGGAGTCTGCTCTGCTCTGCTCTTTTTCTACAAGGTTAGACGTTGTATAGACCTCTAGCTTATCCAGTTTTGTAAAACAATGTACATCCAGGGGTCCAGTGTTCCACAGTGAAGTTTTCCTTACCTGAGTTGCTCCTCTCACTCGCCCTCAGAGGAGGATGAAAACATACAGTGTCTCTGATGTGAGGAGGAAGCAGTCTTTCCCCTAAAGTCTTCCCCCTACTCCTCAGCATCAGCCTCCCTTCCAGACTACCCCAGGAGCAATTCTTGGCTCGACAGCAGAGTCAATAGATTCCACTTGTGCCACCTCTGCAGGTGAACAGAACTCCCCATGAGGAGCTGAGAGACCATGGGGTAGGAAGGGACTAAGCCTAGAGACAACGAGCAGCCAATCCCCCATCCCACGACCAAGCGATCGGCGTTTCATCTGGACTTCTGCCATTGGATGCACCAGGTAACCTTGGCAGAGCTCTCCCCACCCAGCCCTCATGGCCCATCTCCCCCAGCGGTAAAGGAGACCACCCTTCTCCCTCATGGGGGACCTCTTCTCTGTGTCACAAGTGAGGCAGCTAATATCTTGAGGGAGAGAAAAGTTGCCACCTTGATGGGTGTAGACTGCATCTATTCCTTTCAAGTAAATATTCATCCAGCAGGGGAAGGGAAAACACCGGCTCCTATTTATCTTTCATTTTACATCCTTCTATATTCTGAAGGAGTTTGTCCCAAAAACTGGAGGGGAGGGGCTACTTCCTTCCACAGTAGGAACATGCAAAAGCTTTAGTCCTGCCTGTCAGACTGAATGGGAGGAGCAACCCAGAGGAGGATTCCCCTTTATCCACTGAAGGAAAAGGACATTCATGGTAATTGCAAGGTTTTGTTTGCTTCAAGTAGGTTTCACACACCATCTCTGTTGTTTTGGTTCTTGTTTCATAGATCACTTAACACTCAGAACATCTTTTGTAGTTTTCCTACATCCTTTCTCATCATACACCCTTCTTCTCTAAAATATTTATGTAAACATTTCCTTAACTCTCTAACACAAGATGAAGATCCAAATGCTAGTCCTGGTCCTTCTTAATACTTATAGGCAACGTTTAATACTTGATCATTAGCGTACTGAATACAACCAGTTGCTGCTCTTAGTTTATCCTAAGGTGTTTTTTTTATTATGTCCACAACCTGTCAAAGCCCCATCTCCCCAAAAGCAATATCGGTGCCTATTTGGGATTGTTTTCAAGGCTGCTTTTGCTGAACTACCTGGCCAGGATGGAATTGAAAAACTCAAGGGACTATTCAGATTGCCCTAGAACAGAGATACACCATTCTTTTTTTCTGGTCCAAGGGCTGCAGTTTGTCTTTCAATAGTATGCCAGAGGCATATATTCATTTACATTTAACTATAGTTAGTTGCATCAGAAATGGAAGGGGCCACTGAATCTAAGCCCATGCTCTTTGCAAGTTCTAAATTAAAACATCCCCAAGAGATGGCTGGTTAGTCTCCACTTGAACATATTCAGTGATGGAGATTCCCTCCTCTCTCGGTAATTGATTCACCTGTTGAATTGCTGTTATGTTAGGATATTTTTATAACATAAATAGAATTTGCCTTCCTGCAACGTAAATCCATGGTTCTATTTGTATTCTGGAATAACAGAGAACACCTTCCATGTCAGATATTTCAATGAGGCTTTCCTATTTTCTCCTAAATATTCTCTACTCAAGACTTGATTTTGTACAGTTCCTTCAGTCTCTCTTCATAGAACTTAGTTTTTGGTCCCTTGATCATCCTCATCACTCTTCCCTGAACGTGTTCCAGTTCCTCTGAATCCTTTTTAAAATGTGAGGCCCAGAATGAAACACAGTACTTCAGGTGGTTAGATCAATGCAGAATGATTTAGAAACTATAATCCTATTGATTCAGTCTAAAGTTGTATTTGCCTTTTTTGCAGCCACATCATTATGTTGACTGAGGTTTGGTTTGCAATCAAGTCTACAAAGATCATCTTACCAAGCTTGGTATAATCCATCCTGTATTTGTAAATTTGACTTACGTTTCTTAAATGAAGAACATAGCATTTTCGTTCATTACATTTAATTCTGTTATTTTCAGCCCGTTTCTCTAACCTATCAGGGTTTTTTTTTTAATATTATTTCTCTCTCTTAGTTAGGATATTAACCATTCCATCCAATTTTGGGCCATCTGCAGATTGAATAAGCATTACCACCACTGCCTAAATCAAGTAATTGATAAAAATAGCGAAAAGTTCTAGGCCCAAGACTTATTCTTACAACACTCTGCTCAATGCATCCATCCAGTTGATGAGAAACTGTCAAAGAATATTCTTTGAATATGATTTTCAAGCCAGCTATATGTGTATTTTATTAACTGTCATGACATCAAGCCCACACCGAACTGCCCTGCTGCTCAGAACATCATGAGGTTATCAGGTTGGTTGGTTGGTTGGTTGGTTTTTGCTTTCAAGTCAGTCTTGATTCTGGTGAATACATAGACATGTCAGTGCAGTTTTCTAGGCAACATTTTTAATTGGTTTGCCATTTCCTTCTTCCTAGAGTTAAGAGAGATTGACTGGCCCACCTTTAACTACTAAATGAAACTGGCTCTCTACTTTGTGGAACACTTTGCTGAAAAAAGGATATGATGCATCTACAGCATTCCAGCAGTCTACTAAGGCAGTTACCCAATTAAACAATGACTTATATTAATTACCACATTTTTTTCCAAGTACTCACAAATGGTGACATGCTTTGTAATCTTCCCAGATATCAGTGTCAAACTGACTGGTTTGTAGTTCCCTTCCACTTTTTCCCCTTCACCAACTCTCCAGGATTTCTCAAAGATAAAAAGATTTGGCTAGATCATCAGCAAAGTTCCTTTCCTAGTAGAGTATGTAATTCATGTGGTACTAGGTACTCCTGATCATGGTTCAATCCTGCTGGTTCATCATGCCTATTCAAACACATATGTGGTGCTGGAGAAGACCAAGAAAAATAGAAATTGGGTAACCCTGTCTTTTCTGCATTACCTGCCAAATTTTTTCCACATAGTACCTTTCTCTTCCTTTTATATTGTATATATCTCAGTAAGATCTTTTTGTTATTCTTAGCATCCTTCACAAACTCTGAACTTTAGCTTCCCTGAAACTATCTCTATATTTTTGGCACAACTTTATGTACTCCCCCTTGATTACCTTCCTTCTTTCCAACCTCCATACAAGTTATTTTTTGTTCTCAGATTCTCACTATGCTTTTTGATTGCCATTTGGGCTTCTTTTTCTGCCCTCCATTTTTTATTTATTGGAATTGTTTGTGATTGTGCTTTTAGTATCTCCTTTTAAAGAAACTCTCATGTATCTTAAGCCCCTTCTCCCATAAGCTTCTTCTGCCACAGGATCCTCTTGATTGTTGCTCTAAATTTATTAAAATCCACTTTTCGAGGTCCAAAGTATGTTTTTGACTACAGTCAACTTTAGTTTCCCTTAAAATGAAGACCTCCATCATTATATGATCACTCCCCCCCAATGTTCCTGCTACTTCCACTTCCTTAAAAAAAGGTAAAGGTTCCCCTCGCACATTTGTGCAGTCGTGTCCGACTCTAGGGGCCGGTGCTCATCTCTGTTTGTTAGCCGAAGAGCCAGCGCTGTCCGAAGACGCTTCCACGGTCATGTGGCCGCATGACGCGCGCGGAACGCTGTTACCTACCCACCGAAGTGGTACCTATTCATCCACTTCCTTAGTTGAGTCTTAATATTTGTGGTTAGAATCATGCTAAGGAAAGCTGATGATCTTGTACCTTCCTTCACCCTCTGAAGGAGTAATCTGACAGGAATTTGGCTAGAACTATACTTGGCAGAGTTTGTGTCTCAATGGGTGATTTGGATGATTAAGTCCCTCCCCCTCCCTTTTTAAAATATCTGCAATTTGGTTTTGGAAACACTTCCCCCGTCTTTTCCTTCTGTGGGCAAGCAGTAATTGACACTAACAATAGTACTGCTTTTATTTGTTGCTCCACTTATTTTAACCCAGTTGTTCTCTATACTGTTGCTAGATTTGTTCACTTGAATTTCTGAGCAGATGTGGACTATTCTCCAGTCATGTATTTAATATTTTTTCCCTTTCTGTTTCCAAAGATGCTCAAGACAAATGGTACAGTAGTAAATTAAAAACAACACAATGAAAAACTTAGGCTTAAAATGTAAAATAAAAACATATTGAAAACATTTCAAAATGCCAGATAAAAAAAGGTTTCCTGGCACCTTACTTTTCTACATTCTTGATCCATCTTTTCTGGATTTAATTTTAGCTTATTCCTCATACAGGCTGTTATTGAACACAGACTATACTCAAGGGTACAAACTGCTTTCTTGGAATTACTGCTGGATTCTGGATGACGTGATTGAGTAATTTACTCATTTGGATAGATCTTAGCAACTATGCTGTTACTGAGGGAGAGCAAAATAGCTGGTATATCAATAATATTCTTACACTGCAGTGGTGGGCATCATTTGAAGAGCTGAACTCAGCCTCATGACCTCCTAAATGGCTGCAGGAGTCTATCTGGTAATGCTGTTGACATTACCTGAAAAGCATGGCCAAACATTTACAGCCTGTTCTTTGGCCTTTGGTGGAGATTTTAAAGGTGGGGAGGATGAGAGTGCAAGTCTTCCTAAAAGCAGATTACTCCCATTCCCATCCTGAAAACCTCCCAAATAGGCTAAAACCATACTGTTGAAATTTGCCCATTTTACCTCTGAATTTCAGTAGTGTGATGTGGGTGTTTGAGGGCCACCTGCAGGCTACGAGTCTGCCTACCCCACTTTAACTATCATCTGTGACTAGATAAGAGTTAACTTACTAAAGCTTAATGAACAAAGCCAGAGATTGCTCCTGGCTTAAGGCTGAATCCAGAAAAACAAAGAGACTACAGTACTTTAGGACAGATTTAATCAGCATTTCCTGCCTTGATAGTCTATTCAATTCAGCCTTAAGACAGGACTATTTTTGTACAGTAATGGATAGCATGTCAATTGTGTCCATTCCTTAACAGAAATGTGCATACTTTAGCTATATCAAATAGTTTGGACTAGTATAACATACAAGGGCCCTGCTGAACTATATAGGGAAATTCCACCTTGTTCAGAATGCTTTGGTTAGGCTGCCTTCTGCCTACTTCTTACCCATCTTTTTCTCTGCTTCCCCTCCCCCTTCTCCTTTTCATTCTTCGAGTTGTGTCCTTCCCCTCCTTGGCGCCCTTAGTAGCCCCTTCAGGGTTCTGCCATCCTTCTCTATTATTTCTAGCTCCTCTACCTGCTTACTGGCCAGTTCAGATCTCTTTTTGTGTTTTTTCCTCTCATTGCTTTGCTCGCTGAACATGCTGCATACCTTGTATACCTGCTATCTTTTAATTTCTTTAAAATGTGGAGGCCAGAGATTTTATGGGAAAAGGGAAGTGTTGGCAGCTGGAGATAAACAATGCCCATCTTAAAGGACTGAGTTCCTTGGTGAGTGTCTGCAAGGACCATCTTCTTGCTCCCAATTCTAAACAGTTTGGAATAAAGTCTGTCAAATAAGATACTGTCGTGTCAAAGATTAATATTTTCCGATTGGTAATACACAAGCAAGCTTAAGAGGGTGACAGTGGAGATCTAATTTGAAAAGGCCATATGACCATGATAAGGATAACCTTTAAAATGAATCTGACTGAGTTTTAAGAGCTTCGTGAGATACATTTTTCTGTCTCTCTAAGGAATCTTTGAGAAGGGTTTTTAAGGGAACTTGCTTCCTTTAAGCAGGACATTTACAACCCTTCCTGGGTTTTTCTGTTGACCAAATGTAATGTGTTTTATCTTCTGCTGCTTCTATTTTTAACCAGTGGTTATATCAATCCAGTTTTTACCAACTTCTTGTATGTACTTTTAATATTTTATAGGATTTTTTAATATTGTATTTTATCTTGCTATCTATTTTATGTTTGGCCTCACTGAGTGGAAAGGCAGGAATACATATAAATGATAGCAACCACAGGTTATTTATAAAAATTACACACACCTGCAGTACACAGAGATGAAGTTAAAAGAACTCCACTTTCATTCTCTTAAGTTTGCTTGGGTAAAACAGTGGGAAAATAATAGCCTTTGACATTATGATTATCTGATTTGATAGACAAGGCATGTTCCATCTAAAGTTCCTTGATAAACTAGCAGTCTCATTTTATACCTATTCCTGCCTCGTCTGCCTTTTTCTGGAGGTTTTCTGGAAGGTGAGTTAGCTATAGATTTAACCTCCATGTCTGGGTATTTTGTAACTAACTGTAGGCAAACCCTCCTGTTGTCATACACAGACCATGATGATGTGATACTAGGAATAATAGACTTATTTGTGGTGGTTGCTAACAAAATTAGGAAAATCCTGCAGGATTTAGAGGCAGCAGATTGAAATAAAGATGCAAATATTTAGCATAACTTAAACTGGATTATTGGTAGTTACAGTGAGGTGCAATGAAAGCTAATCCAATAACATTAAAGTGAAGAAAACTTTTATAAATAGGAAAGTGCCTTGCAGATCAGGGCACAGGAATGGAACATATAGATCTCTATGTGCTTCCCCCCAAAAAGGACTGCTGAATTTGAGCTGCATGCATGTCTCCGTATTTGTTCTCTCTCACTGTGGAAGACAGAGAATCCTTCAGCAAACACTGTTTCCAAAGCCGTTCAGCTAGCTAAAGTACAGTTCTAGCCTACTCAGGTTCCAACCATTCCTGGTTCCACACATTTCTTTGCATGTTTGTGGTCATCATTAGATGGGAGGAGGGGATGTGACCATTGTGAACAGGGGTGAGGACTAGTTTTCCATTCTCCTTACAACTACTCCAGTTGCAAATTCCTAGTTTTGGGCCAGGTGCTTGCGTGAAAGAAAATAAAAATAAGGTTAATTTAGGAAATAACATAGTGATAAAAATGGCTGAGTTATTCAGTCTGTTTACAGCTTACAGTCTGTAGTGTACTTTTCTCTATTATGGAGAAAGAGCCGGTCAGGTGAGAACAGGCCAGAGACGGAGGAGAAAGAAAACTGAACTGAGAGGGAAAGGAAGGGAAGAAAGCCTGGAGAATTTCAGTCTACCCAATTGGAGGCATGTTACCTGGAGATGTGCAAAGGAAGTCTTTTAGACAAGGGAAGGAAATAAAAGACAGAGCCCCTCCGCTAACCACCTCTGCCTCTGTTGCCCTAGCACCGATTGGTTTATAGGTGCAGAAAGCCAGTTCATTGAAAGTTGAATTCCAAGAAGGGGTACGTGTATATCTATGTGCATATGTGTGTATGTGAGAGAGAGAAAGACGGGGTGATGTATGATGAGTATACAGGTTGTTTAAAACCTTTAACGTGAATCTATTTATGCACTTTATACTAAATTGTATCATATATTTTATAATTAAAATCAGTTAAAATAAAAGATGGAGGGGAGAGAAACTATGCGTTTAACATTTAATTAAGAATTAATTTTTACATTCCCCTGCTCCCTTTTTGGGAAAATAGCACGTTTCGAAATGTGATTTAGGCCATATCTTAAAAAATGGTTTTGTATTTATGATAGACCATATTACATGTATATCTATCTGCCCAAATGTTAAATTGCTTCATATTTAAAGTGTAACAGCATTATTTTAATATATTTGTATTTTGTACCTTCTCAAACAGAACCAAATCCTCCTATAGATGAAGTTATCAGCACACCAGGAGTTGTTGCCAGGTTTGTGGAGTTCCTCAAACGGAAAGAAAACTGCACATTACAGGTGTGTTGTGCGCATGTGTGTTCTTCTCTTCGGTTTGCAAAATGCATATTCATACATAATCAAAAAAACAGAAACTCACTGAAATCAAAGTACTGTTTGATAGCTCAAAAGCGTTGACCATGGAGAACTTAGCAGGTTCAGCTTTAAATTTTTATTTTTACAAAGGACATTTTCTCATTTTAGCTTACTTCCACTCAGTTAAGGTTGGGAGGAGACACCTGCTGTGAGCACTAGTTTTTATTCCTTATTTCTTGGCTGACAAGTTGTTTATCCCCCAAATGAATGCATAAATAACTAAATACATAAGTAAACTCATCTTTAACAGTAAACTTTAATGACACTTTTCTTGATGTGATGTCATTACATCATTCCCTGTACTAGTGGGATGCTTGTATGCGGATATTGAAACTAATATTTATTTATTTATTTATTTATTTATTTATTTAATTTTTATCCCGCCTTTATTATTTTTTATAAATAACTCAAGGCAGCAAACATACCAAATACTCCTTCCTCCTCCTATTTTCCCCACAACAACAACCCTGTGAGGTGAGTTGGGCTGAGAGAGAGGGACTGGCCCAAGGTCACCCAGCCAGCTTTCATGCCTAAGGCGGGACTAGAACTCTCAGGCTCCTGGTTTCTAGCCTGTTGCCTTAACCACTCCCCGTGATGCCATACAGTTTGATTCAACATACATCTCTGAATAATGAACCCCCCTCCCTCCTAATTAGTCTGCAGGGCCTGCAGAGTGCAAGGCAGCTGAGGCTTTGCACTGGGGTGGCTGGCCGCGGCATGGGGCTTGAGGCAGCACTCCTCAGCGGTGGCAGCACTGGGGCTGAAGTAGAGGCCCGGGGGCAGTGTCAGCCAGCTGATAACTCCTGAAGGCCCCGGGCCTCTACTTCAACCCCAGTGCTGCTGTTGCCACCGAGGAATGCCACTTTGTAGGGCTGCCAAAGGGCAGAGATGGGAAAGATAGGTTGGGGGTGAGTTGTAGTCATAAGTGCGGACGGGCTGCCAAGCACCTGAATTTTGATCACATAACCGTGGGGGCACTGCAACGGCTGTAACTTCGGGGACTGGGTGTAACTACCATTTGTTCATCACCGCTATAACTTCAAACAGTCGTTGAATGAATGGTCGTTAAGTGAGGACTGCCTGTAATGTGATTACTAGATATGCATCCTTGTGTTTCTTGTTATTCTGGGTACCTTATATGTGACCCTGTAAACACAAATTAGTATAAACTAATGGAGTTTAAATATCGTGTCTTAGAAATCAGCTGCTGAAGCTTTCTTTATCTCCTGATCCAGTTTGAAGCCGCCTGGGTTCTGACTAACATTGCCTCCGGAAATTCCCTTCAAACTCGGATTGTGATCCAAGCAGGAGCTGTTCCTATCTTCATAGAACTGCTCAGCTCAGAATTTGAAGATGTGCAGGAGCAGGTTAGATTCTCAGAAAATAAAATGGGAAAAGGAGAAATGAAATAGTATGTATTATATAGCATATCATTTTAAGTTAATTTTATTCATGTAGAATGGCCTTATATAAATCAAGAAATTATAATTATAATTTATAGATGATTACAGCATTTGGATAATATAGAAAATAATTCCAAAAATCGCAATGCAAACAAGGCAGTTTCTCTTTTTTAATCCTCCTGTGATCCCATGATGTTTTTTTTTTCCCGAATGTAGATTTATTCTTGTATTGTCGAAGGCTTTCACGGCCAGAGTTCAATGGCTGTTGTGGGTCTTCCGGGCTGTGTGGCCGTGTTCTGGAAGTTGTGGTTCCTAACGTTTCGCCAGCATCTGTGGCCAGCATCTTCAGAGGGCAGGAGCACAGACAGAAGCGATCTCTCTGTGCCCAGGAAGACCCACAACAGCCATAGATTTATTCTTGTTTGCTAGTCACAAGTTTTAAATGAGTTGTTGATATTCTGATTCTGTTTCACTTACATAACAAAATAACACTGTTTGGAAACTGATGATAGCCAATAGCCTGACATCTGCTATGTTGTAATACAGGGCTTTCCAAAGTGCCGCCACTGGCGACACACCAGCGGCGGCGGCGCGCGCACGTGCACGGGGCGTGCGGCGGCGCGCGCGTGCACGGTGGCGGCACGGGGGTGTGCAGCGGTGCGCGCGTGCATGGCGATGGCGGCAGCGGCGGCAGCCTCCGCTAAAACGCGGAAGCCACTGCCGCGGCCGCCGTGCACGCACGCGCCGCCGCTTCTGGGTGGTGTGATGACACACACCACGCTGTGTGTGGCGACACACAGTTTGGAAAGCTCTGTTGTAATAAGTATTTCACTGTGAAATTGCCTGATGTCTTTGAACAAGAACAGAAGTGTGGGAGGATCAGTTTCCCAAATTCTTTCTTAATTTTCTCAGCCCTCAAAATCCACTCCTTCTACTTACTAGTTTTTCTCTTTCTGCTCCAGAATCATGCCTCCCCTCCCTCCTCAGCTGCATATGCATAAACTAATCTCTCCAGTTCACATGCCTCCTGCTTCCTTCCTCCCCTGCATGCCAGTCTTCCTTACCTGTCTTGTTGCTTTCTGCATCCCCCCCCAGCTCAATCTCTCCACTTCTTCCTCTTCTATAACAGGCTGTCTTCAACCTTTTCTAGCCCATTTCTGTTTTTGTGTTTTCCTCTCCCACTACCTTTGGTCACCCTGTCTTTCAGATCACTCCTAGTTACCTTGTTGCCCTCACCAAGCCTCTTCCCTACCAAGTGAATAGAATTTGTCCTTTCCTTTTTCTTTTCATGGGATTGAAAGCTGTTCAGCCATCTATCCTCCTTACTACTCAGTCTTGTTGCAAGACATAAATACTGATGTTCAGCAACCTCTGGCAAATGGCATTTAGCTTTGAAACTCTTCTGCATATCCAGAAAAGTAAACTTTAAATTTAAAAATAAAATAAAATAAATCACATATATTAACATGGCATTTCATGGGTGCAAGGGGATGTATACATTGGCACAGTAGCGCCTACATGTATAGATCTCTTAAGAGCAGGTGTAGGAGTAAACGTTAAAAGACGTACAGTTCTGCTTCAAGAAACTCTTTTCTTGACTCCTGTTCCTCTAAACCAGGGCAGGCAACATTTTTGACATGGAGAATGGTTTCTGTGTGTGCATCATACACTTCAGATGGACACATGCAAGTACACACTTCCATACACAGACTGTCTTGCCTTCTGCTCATTCATCATTTGCAGTTGAAATAGGTTTGTCTGGAGGTTTATACTAAGGCTTCCTCCATATGGTTACACTGCCCCCCCCCATGATGATCTGTGGGACCTTCACCCCATTGGTGTTAATATTAAACATTTTGTCATCAGCGAATCTGCCTGATGATTTAAACATAAACTCTTCTATCAAGGATTTTAAACTATCAATTTTGTTATTAGCTATCAGAAGCTGATCATAAATAGATATTACAATTTCTGCAGGAGGCAGTTCTTGGGTACCAGTTCCATATCTGGTGTTTGTGGTCTCAATTTATTTTCTGGCTGTAGCTGGACCTTGTCTTCCAGAGTTGTCAGCTCCTCACCCTCTCGTTCCAGCAGTGTATTGTTGTTTGAGGGGCAAACAGATGGTTTGCCTGGTGGGTTGTTATATTGTAGACACCTCCTGATTGTTGGCTGGCCAGAATGTTGACTATTTGATGTCTCATGGCTTGTGCTCCAGCGCTTTTGTGTTTGTGTTTTGCTTGAGAATTTAGATTTAGTTCTCGTGAAGTTCCTCCTTCACTGGCGTTGCTGGTGGTGTTTACTTAGCGGCAGCAAGTGGCTGTCGCTTCTGATCTCCTTAAGAGGCACGGTGGGATAGCAGTGACAGCGAAATTGATTAACGTAGTGCTCAATATCAATACATGAAGATAAAAGGATAAAAAGGGGGTTATGATTATATATAAATATAACTATTAAAAAATTGGAGGATATAAGACTAAAAGGTAAAGGATTAAAGGTTGGGGGGGTTTAAGTTCAGAGGTACTCACCCAGTAGCCCTTTAGCCTTTTCTATTCAAAAGCCAGAAATGGATTTCCCAAAAATTGAAAATTGTCTTTATATTGTTACTTTATCTTAGTAGATGGCTATGTTGTGTCTTGTTTTACTGTGACTTTATGATTTATTGTTGTTTAAATTGTATTATTATTTTATTATTAGCCAGTCTGGAACTATGTTGTTAAATCTCCTTAGATACATAATATAATATTAGAAAAGCCTTCATACTGGAATACAGGACGCTGGAGATTATATACTGAACATATTTAATTCTGACCCTTTTCTTCTTTCTCAGGCTGTTTGGGCTCTTGGTAATATTGCAGGTGATAGTACCATGTGTAGAGACTATGTACTTGACTGCAACATCTTGCCCCCTCTATTACAGTAAGTGATACAAATGGTACTCAGATTTATTAGCAAGGGTGATATAATCTTTGTGAAAAGTAACTATTTACCAGCAAAGTGCAACAAAATAATGAATTCTACCTTATGAACCGACATACCATCCTACAGCCTGAAACTAAATAATCTGGATCTGGTCTGTGCTTGGATGGAATACCATGTGCCACCTGACTTATGCCACCTTCACTTCTTTGATAGAAGAAAGGTGAAATAAAACTCTACTAAAGATAAAATAAGGAAGTGTTTCATAATTTGGCAATTTCTCACTAACAATAATAAGCCACTTAGCGTTGGTTCATAAGTATAGCATCTCATAAGCTTGAGTAATAAATAACTAATGCATTCTTAATCAACTGTGCAAGTAGATGGTATTGCAAAATTCTTATTTCTGTTTTCAGATTGCTTTCCAAACAGAATCGTCTTACCATGACTCGGAATGCTGTATGGGCACTATCTAACCTTTGCAGAGGGAAGAATCCTCCTCCAGATTTTGTTAAGGTACAAAATAAAACTCAAGAGGGGTTAATTTAAAAAAAAAAAACTTGTCTCCTAGGCTATGAGATTTGCATCACTCTTTTAGTGAACAGGCTGCTTAAACATTTATAGGAGTCTGAGAATGATAAACTATTTGCAGAAAAAGTTGTTCACAATAGGTTTATTTTCTCAGAATGCTTTGAAGGTGAATCATTCTCAGCTCAACCAATTATTGCAATTTTTCTGTAAGCTATAAGCAGTTTTGCTGGAATATTTTTTTTTCTGAATAGCAATCAGCTCCTGCACAGAGAAGAGGTGACTAATTTCTCATTATTAATAATAGAAGGGGACAAAACACCTTAAGTACAATAATTGAGAAACAAAGGGAAGGAAATTTTCCCCTTTTTGCAAACCATTTATTCAAAACCATTGATTTTTTCAGAGTGAAAAACGAGATCTACATGGAAGAGGAAGACAGGGCTCCAAACTCTGTAGAAGTATATCATAGGAGGTAAAACATAGCTCCTATGGTTAAGTAAAAAAATCCCTAAAGAAGAAGTAAGCCAAACTTGCCAACACCTAATTTATTTTTGGTTTATTGCACAGGTGCCCGTTTTTGTGACCTCCTGCCATTTGGGCGTTAAGTCATAGGCTTGGGCTTGGTGCAGTGAGCTCCTGTGCTCAGGGAACACAGGAAGTCCATTCTCTTGAGCCCCAGATAGCTGACTAGAGAGAGTCTTAGAGAGGTGGAGAGATATGGAGGGGAGATAATTTGGATGCATTAACTTTATTTCAGTCCACAAGAAAACAGCCCCCTTGCTATCAAGGAGAATAAGGATCTTGGGGAAGGACAAAATTTCAAAGAAGACTGAGATGTTCCCATAAGAAAGCCCTAATCTGTGGATGATGAATGCACATTCTTTCGTACCAAGGGTGGTACTCCATGGTTGTAGGTGATTTGGTAACAAGGTGATGGGTGTAGATCACATGGTAACTTGCCTACCAGGTAAAAATATTACAGATAAGCTGCTGTATAGCACGGGGGGGAGGGAGAAAATCATTGTGGGAATACTATAAACGTAATATATCTTGATTTCACCAGCAAAACATTTGAGAGTATCAAGAGGAACATGGCTGGAGGTGACCCCATCAATATTGTATACTTGGACTTTCAAAAGCTATTTGACAGAATTCCTCATCAAAGGTTTTTGAGTAAACCTAATGGTCATGGGATAAGAGGACCTGTCTTTTTATGAATAGCTAACTAGTTAAAAAAGAATAGGAGTAAATGACAGGAAGTAAAAGGTGGAGTTCCTCAAGGGTCTATCTTAGAACCCGTGTTTTTTTAACTTATTTATAAGTGTGCTAGTAAAGGGGGTAAGGGGTAAACAATGTTGGCCAGGTTTGCAGATGATACTAAGGTATTCAGGTTGATAAAAACTTCAAGTGACTGTGAAGAACTCCAGAAATACCTCTCTAAGCTGGGTCATTGGTGCAGTTCAGTTTAAACGTAAAGTAATGTACACTGGAGGAAAAAGACACAGGTGTAAAGAGTGTGGGAAGTATGAAGTGTTTATATAGATTGCGAAGAATGTAGGGTTTATTTGTGTAAGGAGGACTTAGTGTATGGGATTCTGTTTGGTGAGACTACTGTTTGGTCTTATACATATGGATCGAGATGCCCTCCGAACAGTCACTCATGCCCTTGTCATCTCCCATATAGACTACTGCAATGCGCTCTACATGGGGCTACCCTTGAAGAGTATCCGGAAGCTTCAGCTGGTCCAGAATGCAGCTGCGCGGACAGTTATGGGTGCTGTAAGATTGGCCCATGTAACACCTCTGCTGCGCGAGCTGCATTGGGTACCAGTTTGCTTCCGGGTCCAATTTAAGGTGTTGGTTATCACCTTTAAAGCCCTACATGGCATGGGACCAGGTTACCTGAGGGACCATCTCATCCCCGGAACATCGACCCGCCCCACTCGGTCATGCAGAGAGGGCATGCTAAGGATCCCATCGGCTAAAGAGTTCCATCTAGTGGGATCCAGGAGGCGTGCCTTCTCTGCAGTAGCACCCGCCCTTTGGAATATCTTGCCCCTGGAGCTGAGGCGAGTTTCTTCACTCCCAACCTTTCGGAAAGATTTGAAGATCTGGTTCTGCCGCCTGGCTTGGGACGGGAATGCCAATAGTTCCTCTTGGGAGTGGCTGGTGCCATGAAACCCGCCTTATTAACATCTTTTTATTTGGATTTTATATGTAAATTATTGTTGCTGTAATTTTATATTTTTAACTTATTATTGTGAACCGCCCAGAGTCCCCAGGTGTGGAGGAGATGGGCGGTGATACAAATTTAAATAATAAATAAAAAATAAATAAATATGGATGGATGGATGGATGGAACAAATAAGAGATGTTTGAGAGTTTATGTAGGGGTAATGTTTGGTTTCTGAACGTGTGCAGTGGATTTCTGGAGAGAGGTGTAGTATGTGGGGATGGGGTCTTTGTAGGATATATGTGTTTTTGCGTTGGGGGAGCATGTCTGGTGTAGCTTAAGTGCCCATGGGGTGGGAAGGATGGGATGGGGGGGGTCCATGTTCATAGGAGAGGTGGCACAACATTTATGAATTGTTTGTGAGAGCTTCACATATTTCTAACCTATTACCTTCAACTGAACTCTTGTTGTTATGATGACTGCATAAACTAAATATTCTCAGAAATCCAATTTTTCATCTGTCGAAGAACAGGCTTTTAAGAAGTCATGTTATGTGACTCCCCAGCCCTCCAAGAAGCCAACTATCAGTCCTCTGTGGCATATCGATTTTTTTCAGTATAAAAAAATTCTGTTAATTTAAAAAACTACTTGAGCAGTTTTATTGGGGAAACTGCTCAAACCATTTTATTGCAGAAGTAAACATTAAATTCCGTAAGTCCCTAGAGGTTCCTCTTCCCTTATTCTGCCCTAATCCATTTCACCTACAGGGGCATGCCTGACCGAAGCTGAATTGGTATGGACAGAACTGTAAATTTCCAAAATGGAAAATGTCCTCCATGAAAGGAGAAAAATACATTTCTTACCATAAGAAATTTGTACATCATCTTTGATAGCAAAATATTAAAGGTGCAGTTTTTTTCTTTTTGATAGTATTAAGAAGGGTTTAGAACAGAGCTTTCCAAACTGTGTGTGGCGACACAAAAGTGTGTCGCCACACAACCCAGAAGCGCTGATCATCATCAGCGCTTCCGGGTTTTCCCGCGGCGACACACCAACTGCAGCGCGCAAAACCCGAAAGTGGCAGCAGCGCTTCCAGGTTTTTGCGCGCTACCGCAAGGACGGCATTTCCGGGTTTTCCCACGGAGACACACCAACGCCGGTTGGTGTGTCACCGTGGGAAAAACTTTGGAAAGCCCTGGTTTAGAAGCTGTGTTGCTGTTTTAGTCAGAGTCAGAATGTCCCCTTCTCTGCTAACACTGCCTGCTTACTTCAGAGGGAGCCACCAGTCTACTGTTTAAAAATTGCTTCCAAGAGACTCAAAAATAGAAATTTATTTATTTATATTTCAAATTTTGTCACTGCCCATCTTACTCAAAGAGCGACTCTGGGCAGTTTACAATAAAACTAAAATGACTACAGATTAAAATGCAATAAAAACAGAATTCTTCATAAAAATATAAATATAAAATATAAAATCAAAGATGGCGATATCAAAAGTTCTTAATTTAAATACATGTAATTCCACTTGACAAAGCATAGCAGTGCTGATGATGCTGAAACACATGTTGGCCAACCATTCACGATCTGACATCCCATCACATTCTTAAGTTGTTTTTTTTCGATCCACGCGTTCTAGTAATTATCATGCTTGTGGCTTCCTTGTATAGCCACAGTTGTCCCTTAGGAATTAGGCAGGAAGTCAGAAATTACTATGTGCATGGAAGGCAGGGGTCATTTCCCACCAAAAAGTTTGTTTATCTCTGTAAGGTTCCAAGTGTAATTTTATGCAAAATCAAGCACAAAACTCAGATGCATTACTAAAGGGGGAGCCATTTGAAGAACCAGCAATTTGTCATATCATAAGCAATACACATTTCAGTTTGTGTAAAATCTGAAAGGAAAATTGGTTTCTAAACTCTGTGAAATTCTTCTTAACTTCAGATTATTAAAATGAACTGTGATATTCCAATTCTTATTAAATACGTGTTTTCATTCCCAAGTATTTATCTTTGCACTGGTTCCGTTTTACATCTTGCACTTGATGTATAGTGGAACACTCTTTTTGTACATAAGAATTTAATTTTGGGGGCCTTCAGAGTCAGAAGCTGTTCATGAGTCATTTTAATACAAGACATTTGATTGATTATTTTCCTCTCTCCTCCTCTGCAGGTATCGCCCTGTCTGAGTGTACTCTCATGGCTGCTGTTTGTCAATGATACAGATGTCCTAGCAGATGCATGTTGGGCACTCTCCTACTTGTCTGATGGACCCAATGATAAAATTCAGGCTGTGATTGATGCCGGAGTGTGTAGGAGACTTGTAGAGCTGTTGATGTAAGGATTTTAGATCAAGCAAATGTGCTAACCCTCCTCACTTTTCATTAAGTTATTCTGTTTCCAGTATTGGTGTAAGATTGAATTCAACATTTGTTTCCCATTCAGTGACTGAAAATATCAACCTGGTCTCAAAGCTTCCTTTTTGAATAGCATTTAGACAAGCAGTCAACTTAGCTTTACAGTCAATAGGCTTTTTCAATATCTGTTCTTCTCTTAGATTGCTATAGAAGAGCTAGCTATGATCTTGATGCACAGTTGAAGAATATTTTTCAGAGTAAGGTCTTATTTGGAAGTAAAACTTGCCCATTTGCAATATCTCCTTTGTAGTTACCCGGTCTTCCTTTTGCCACCCATTGAGGCCCATATAACCAACTCTCCCCACTTACTGTGCTCAACAGCTCATGAACCGCTGGGAATGGACATCGTGACATTGCTAGATATGTAGCCAGGGTCAGTGGTTGGCAGTTTTTGTGGGGAACTGTTCACATACCTTTCAGTGAGATGATAACCTCCGAGGGATTAAGGATGAATGGGTTATCCATATTAAATGACAAAATAGCACAGAAAGAATCCTTTGTTAACCCTCTAGCTGTAATGTGGACAATATAGCCAGGTTTTGCTTAAGCTGATTCATACTTACGCACCTTTCACTCCCACATACACACCAGACCCCACCAGACAACTGGCCAAGGAGGAATGGAAGCAATGAATTACAGCTTCAGATGGTTTGTGTACATGTGTTGTTCCCCTCTCCCCCCCCACTAGATAGCTTCCTATCTAGCCCTCTGTTTTATAGCAGACCTTAAGTACCCTCTGACCTCCCAAAATTACAAAATTTAATGTAAGCAATTCCAGACTTCATATTCATAATGCATAATTAATGCTAGATCCCATGGCTTAACATTCTGAGATGTAATATTAAACAAGTATGAACTATTCTTGCATTGCAGGATATAGAAAAAGATACTAAGTTGAATCTTTTATACATTCCAGGAAAAAAAAACACCACTCAAACCCCAAATGAACTGGTAAATCAATAAATTTCTCGTATTAGGGAAGCATAGAAGGGTGCTTATATTTTTAGTAATTTGTTATAGCTTCTCAATAGTGAGCGTCTCTGATTCAAAGAACAGGAATGTGTTTATTAACATTTGTATTTGGTTTACTGTGAACTCCCCTTAGGGTAAGATTTGTTCTTTCATTCAGTGAAATTTTTTACGAAGTAGTATTTCAAAAAAGAAAAGTATTGAATTCAGAGCTATTACTTCTTTTACACATGGCTTGCCCATTTGACAGTAGAAGATAGACCCTTATTCATTCTCCAGATTATATATTTTGTTTGTACTTTAAATGCCCGTGTTGTGCATATAGTAGTTCCCAATGACAGAAGTTATCCCTCAGTGCTTTCCAATGGAAAATGCGTTCTATCCATTTGGACCTCTTTGCAGCAGAAAATTTTTAGTTTTCATATATGGACACTCACACAGTCCCTCCTCAGACTATGATGTAGTCCTATCTACTTTTGATATGCAGTTTTTGTTTAACCATTCATGACCAGCTTTCAAGGAATGTGACAAATTTGGTTTCAGCCTTTGGTAACAACTGTATAGCAATATTTTAATAAATAGTATTCAACATATTACTAATACATACAACCAAAAAGTAAAACACCAGAAATATTAGTGTCATATGTTAGTGATTATTCACTGGAAAAAAAGATAATATAAAAACAATGAACACAATAAATCAATAAAAACAAAGCATTGCAATCATCACAAAATATTTACATCTGAATAAATAACATTTTTCTGTATTTTTCATATCTTGTACAATCTAATAATACTTTCCCATGTGGTATTTTTCCATCAAGTTTGGACTTTTAGCAATCTTACCGGGCTTCTTGGTTATAAGACAGCATGTGCATCTGTTAAACTGCAGCCTTTTCTTGTTTTAGGCACAATGACTACAAAGTGATATCTCCTGCCTTGCGAGCAGTTGGGAATATTGTGACAGGAGACGATATCCAGACCCAGGTATTAATTTTTCTCACTGGAACTGAATGTACTCATTTCAAACAAGTCATTGAACAGAAGTAAATTTGCCCATCTGAGGGACATCATAAAAACACAAGTTTTTTTTCAGAAAGGCAACATGGCTCCCTTGTCTTACATCAGATTTCATTGCTTTGAGGTCCTCTGAAAGTTATTTCAGTTACTTTACAAGGTTTGTAAAATTTGCTGAATAGGTATGTCTCTGCCTATTAATTTTAGGTATTTGAAATACAGTTAAATCTTTAGATCATAAATAATCTCACATGGAATGCTCTGGTGCATTCCTTCTCAAAGATTTTGAAGTGGGATCCATCTGTAAATATACATCACCTTTCAAATCTTATTGTCCAACTCTTGGTAACAGAAAATATAAAAATATTGAATTAGTACTTAACCCTGAACAGTGATTTTTTTACCTAGAATTTGAATAGAAACTTATAAAAATTTGGGATGAGGGAGGGGAGTCCATACCCATCCTTCACTCTTCACCGTGTGTGTTTTTCTTTTTGTGAGGTTTGCACATATTGTCCCTTACTAATATATTAAAAAGAGTCTATTGCTGAGTGGTTGAGCAGATGTTTTAAACTGTATATAATATGTTTGAATGTTCTACAATGCCCAGAGATCCATCATATGATAAACAGCATAGAAATATTAAAAACAAATAAATATTGCAGTAGGTTCCTAGTCTTGAATTAGGACTTCAAAAACGGCCTGAAATACTGGAAAGCTATTGGACAGTACTGGTGAAATGAATCCAATGATCTGTCTCCAAGTAAGGCAACTTCCTATGTTTGTAGGTATTCCTTGATGATAGCTGTTTTTTTAACACAGGAATGTTGGCTATTTCACATTTGGTTCTGAGCATGTTCTCCTTCCTAAAAATGAATCTGCAAATCTAAATCAGTCTTTAGAGCTTAGTGGTGTTTAAGCAGGTAAGTGGTTGAGTGTCAAATGATGTAGTGAGTTTAATATCTATATTCATAAATACAGAAAGATGCTTGTTATTTCCAAGTGCAACAGTGGGAAAGTCTGTTAGGTCCTCTAATAGGTAGAAGTCAGTCAAATATTATTGATAGCTCTGATTTCTCTTAGTAGATTGCCCTGTGGCCACATTGGTTCCAAACATTGCGCTTTGAAGAGGATGCAAAGGGAATGTTGCATCCTTGGGCTTCAAGAACAAGGTGTTTAGATGTTGAGGAATAGTATAGGTCTGTGATCTGGGCTAACATTTTCCTTATTCACGCTATCCTCCATCACCCTAACCCCACCCTGAAATCATAATAGCCAGTAAATGCCAAAGGTCGGCATGAATTAGTATCTATTTTTTAATTTGCTGTATGCATTCATTAGTCAGCATTTGAGCATTTGCCCAAGCATTTGACAAAATGCTCTATGATATTCTGATTAGCAACTTGATTAAGCATTGACTGCATGGCTTGACAGTTAAGTGCACCCACAAATTGGGTTGAAAACTACTGTCTTGAAAATGGCCGAGGCTTATCAGCTATATGAAAAGCTATAATGTATTGGGCCCTCTCTAGTGGATACTTTTCTGGCTAATATTTCATATATTAGTACTTCCATTGAGAACAAGCGGACCCTTTTCATTAGACTTCATTGGATCATTTATAAACATATCCCCAGACTTCGCATGATCCTCCAGCTTAGATTCTGTTCTGAACCACATTGAATCTGCTACTCTTAAGACATTTTAAATCTTCCTTATTTCTATAGGAATAGACACATCTTTCTCAGTCTTTTCAGCTGCCATCTAGTAGGGAAAGGCTTTCTCAATTTTCCAAAGAGAAAATTGCCCATTTATTCTACTCTTTGTTTTCTGTTTTTAACCATAAGCATCCATTAAAAGACAGGTCAGTGAGGAATTTTATGAAAGGCTCTTTGAAAATCTGAGTGTACTATGTTGATTGGGTTATCTCCATCCACATGTCTATTGATCAGGGCTTTCCAAAGTTTTCCCGCGGTGACACACCAACCGCTGTTGGTGTCGCCGCGGGAAAACCCGGAAGTGCTGCCGTTGCGGCAGCGTGCAAAAATCCGGAAGCGCTGTTGCCGCTTTCGGATTTTTGCACGCCGTCGTTGGTGTGTCGCCGCGGGAAAACCCAGAAGCGCTGATGATGATCAGCGCTTCCGGGTTGTGTGGCGACACACCAGACTGTGTGTGGCGACACACTTTTGTGTCACGACACACAGTTTGGAAAGCTCTGCTATTGATATTCCAAACACTGTAGGTTTTCCTTCAGCAAGGCTTTTCCTTTATGTAGCTACTGTTTTCTTCTTCATTACCATTTCTACCAGTTTGCCTGGAAGAGGTTTAAGCTAAGTGCCCTCTAATTTCCCAGATCTTTGGTCAGAGTCCTTTTAAAAAAATATGGCTGCTGACAGATAAAAAGTTCTGTACAGCTCAGCATAGCTCTCAGATAACCAATCAAATGTGTGGTTCTCCCATAGTCCCCTGCCATCATGTGCCTTTGCTTTCAGATACTTTGTGCATTCTCCTATCCTTTTATTATTTAGGCAACTGTAGCAAACACTTTGTTTGTTTGTTTGTTTGTTTGTATATGTGCTGTCCATTTCCATATGATTTTGAGTGCCATTTAAAACTGTATAAACATTTAAAAAAAAACTCTGTACGCTACCTGAAGGTCAATTAAGCACAAATTCTATATTTAAATTCCCTCCGAGGCAGAAAGACACAGGCATGCACATACACACAGAGGCATCATGATGCTATGGGCAGCGTAGTTTTCTTCAGTCTGGGCTCTAGTCTGCTGCCGGCATGTTGGTTCCATGGTGGAAGTGTGCTGTGGGTACAAAGCAGGCGTACTGTTTCTGAGCTGCCTTGGTCAGGGACTGTGATCCAGCAGCATTAAGACCCATCACCCCCACTAGCCGTATGTGAATGCAGGTGGGTCCCCTCAAGTGACCTATGTGAGATTTCCATCCCGGATTGCCAGTAAAACCAGGGAACTACATGGAATCTCCATCCAGCGTGCAGCTTGGGTGGTATCTCCCCTTTAATACCCTTTATAAAATGGGTAAATTCATTATTCCAATTCCTGTTTTGAATTTCACATTTTCAAATCTTCACTTAAACAGCAAAGAAACAACTAGTAAACAGCGAAAAGGAAAGGAAACATATATGCATAGTAATGCGTTAAACTTAACAGCCAAAACAATTGTTAAACAAATAGCTTTACTATTTTTTTTCCAAAGTGCTTCTGTAGTGAGAGGATTTGCCGGTGACATCACCGTTGCCCGGGGGACGCCCAAGGAGGCTCCTTTCATGTCCCTGTGATTTTTCCCACCGGAGTGGTACCTAATTTATCTACTCACATTTGCATGCTTTTGAACTGCTAGGTTGGCAGGAGCTGGGACTGATTTTTTAGCTTTACTGTAGGATTACTACAGGATTCAAACCAGTATTTCCTTGTTCATCTCAGCTCTTTCATGGACGATGCAACCAATATCAGTTAACATAAATCAATCATACTATTATAAGATATTACAATCATTTCTTTTGCTGGCTGTTGAGAAGGGGGTATGATCTGAAAATGTCTAACTTTATCTAAGAAGATATGTTTGCTTAGCACGATTAGCTCTTACTTTACTTGGAATGATTGCCTCCTTTTCTCTGCAAGTAGCAGCATTCTCTTTCCAGAAATTCTGAGGTGAACTATTGAGTGATACAGTTGCCCATATGTTGTGTTGGATATCCTTATTCTTAAAGTGCATTCTCAATGCTGCCTTTTCTGCTTATGATGCCAAAGCATGATAGCACTTAGCCATCCTTGGTCTCGAGGTCCCTGATCTCAAAAGCCTAGCTGGAGGTGGACCTAGTTAGTACTTGGATTGGGAGACTGTGAGAGAATCCCAGGGCTATAGTTGAAAAAGCTTCCCAGAACATGGCAATGGCCCATATTGCTGCCAAGAGTTGAGCTGAACTCAAGGGAGGGTTTGCCTTTGGTAGTCATTGCTCATGTTGTTTCCACCGGCCATCCCTCTTGCTGGATAAGCCAACTGCTATCATGTTCCCCTTTGAAAGCTTTTCTTGAGGTTCTTTTTTGATTATCTGCTGAGGTCTTAGGACCATATTTTCTGATATAGTTGTCTTTGTGTTTCTGTTTGTTGATTATTGTCCTTATTTCTCTGAGGTAAATATACCTTCTGAGTATAGTCTAAAATCTATTCTCCCTCTTTCTAGGTAATACTGAACTGTGCAGCCCTGCAAAGTTTATTACACTTGCTAAGTAGTCCTAAAGAATCAATCAAAAAAGAAGCATGTTGGACAATATCAAACATTACCGCCGGAAACAGAGCCCAGATTCAAGTAATTAATCGTTATTGGGGGGACGGGGACATGTTTGCCAGGGACTTCTTCATGAAGCTTTTGAAGAGGATTTGACTTCCTCTTGGTATCCAAGAAATGTTATATTCTATTTCTGAGCAGAAACTCCAGGAGAAGTGAACTCCAGCTATATAAATACAGGTAGTCCTCGTTTAGGGACCACAATTGGGACTGGCAACTCAGTTGTTAAGCGAAACAGTCACTAAGTGAACCCATGACTTAAGATCTTACTTCAGCTTTCCTTTGCTTTACAGTCCTGCAAAGGTCATAAATGCGAGGATTGGTTACAAAGTTACTTTTTCATCACCGTCATAACTGTGAATGGTCGCTGTACAAGGCAGTCACTAAACGAGGGCTACCTGTACCTATTTGACAGTTAACTGTCAGGGTGCCAAATAATATAGTATAGTATAGGAATAAATATGGGTAACTGCACATTACTATGACTACCACCATATCAAATTCTCATTTAAATAAATTCTAGGAAAAGTTTTTTGTCTACAATTTTTATTTGATATTAAGTCCTCTGTTTTTCAGACTGTTATTGATGCCAATATTTTCCCAGCTCTAATAAATATTTTGCAAACTGCTGAGTTTCGGACAAGAAAAGAAGCAGCTTGGGCTATCACTAATGCAACGTCAGGTGGCTCTGCTGAACAAATAAAGTAAGTAGCAGTGAACTGGTCCAAGCTGATTGATGAGAACTATTACAAAACATTAAGGGTGGTGATCCAGGGGCCACATGGCCACCATTCTTCACGCCTTAAGCACCCCCAAGGTTATGCTACTGAAATTCACCAAAAGTGCAATTTTCAGTAGTGCAGATGTTTATATTTTTGTTGTTACAAGTGCAAAAGAAAAGTAGTAAGCCTCTACAGTGCTTAATGCACTGTTTTGCACTTTAAAAGTCCCAGACTCTTCAAAAAATAAAAAGGACCAGTTTTTGGTCCCATCTTCCAGTGACATCACTGCCAAGCTTCTTCTGTTCTTTGAAGACCAAAAACCCAAAAAACAAACATCGACCAAGCCGTATCTCCATTGCGTAACAATCGCCTGCCCTTGATGTAATTGTTCCCAAAGATACTTTAAAATAGAAGAATTGTGGTAAGAGCTGATTGCATGTTCTATTTTGTCTTGCCTGCAACCAAAAGATGCCATCTCTATTTGCTAATGTTATTCAGTATATCTTCATTAATGCTTTAGGCTGGCCTTTTTATACTTTTTAGCAGTTTTTCAGATTCTTTATATTACTACTGACTGAATACTTACCCAGAGAAAATTGATTATTTTTCTCAGTAAGTCTTCCTTAGGTACACCAAACCTTCGACCTTTGAGCCATATTAATTTTACCTTTCAAAGCTATCTGTGTTTTTAAGTGATATAACCATGATGTGCAACTTGACCAACAAAATCCTCTGGGTGACTTGATTCCAATTGGTATGGTTTTCAGATATCTAGTAGAACTTGGTTGCATCAAACCACTCTGTGATCTCCTTACTGTGATGGATTCAAAGATTGTGCAGGTAGCACTTAATGGACTTGAAAACATCCTGAGGCTGGGTGAGCAAGAAGCAAGAAGAAGTGGCACTGGCATTAATCCATACTGTGCGCTCATCGAGGAAGCCTATGGTAAGGGTGATGGCTAGAAACCCGGAGACTGAGCTCGCCCTGGGCCTCCCTTTGGCACGAAAGCCGGTCTCTCACCCCAACCCACCTCACAGCTCACAGGGGGGGAAATAGGAGGCAGGAGTATTAGTATGTTTGCTGACCCTTGAGTTGACATACATAACAGTGGGGCAAAAAAGTATTTAGTCAGCCACCAATTGTGCAAGTTCTCCCACTTAAAAAGATGAGAGAGGCCTGTAATTGACATCATAGGTAGACCTCAACTATGAGAGACAAAATGAGAAAACAAATCCAGACAATCACATTGTCTGATTCGGAAAGAATTTATTTGCAAATTATGGTGGAAAATAAGTATTTGGTCAATATCAAAAGTTCATCTCAATACTTTGTTATATATCCTTTGTTAGCAATGACAGAGGTCAAACGTTTTCTGTAAGTCTTCACAAGGTTGGCACACACTGTTGCTGGTATGTTGGCCCATTCCTCCATGCAGATCTCCTCTAGAGCAGTGATGTTTTGGGGCTGTCGCTGGGCAACACGGACTTTCAACTCCCTCCAAAGGTTTTCTATGGGGTTGAGATCTGGAGACTGGCTAGGCCACTCCAGGACCTTGAAATGTTTCTTACGAAGCCACTCCTTCGTTGCCCGGGTGGTGTGTTTGGGATCATTGTCATGCTGAAAGACTCAGCCACGTTTCATCTTCAATGCCCTTGCTGATGGAAGGAGGTTTGCACTCAAAATCTCACAATACATGGCCCCATTCATTCTTTCCTGTACACGGATCAGTCGTCCTGGTCCCTTTGCAGAGAAACAGCCCCAAAGCATGATGTTGCCACCCCCATGCTTCACAGTAGGTATGGTGTTCTTTGGATGCAACTCAGCATTCTCTCTCCTCCAAACACGACGAGTTGTGTTTCTACCAAACAGTTCTACTTTGGTTTCATCTGACCATATGACATTCTCCCAATCCTCTCCTGGATCATCCAAATGCTCTCTAGCAAACTTCAGACGGGCCCGGACATGTACTGGCTTAAGCAGGGGGACACGTCTGGCACTGCAGGATCTGAGTCCCTGGCGGCATAGTGTGTTACTGATGGTAGCCTTTGTTACGTTGGTCCCAGCTCTCTGCAGGTCATTCACTAGGTCCCCCCGTGTGGTTCTGGGATTTTTGCTCACCGTTGTTGTGATCATTTTGACCCCACGGGGTGAGATCTTGCGTGGAGCCCCAGATCGAGGGAGATTATCAGTGGTCTTGTATGTCTTCCATTTTCTAATTATTGCTCCCACAGTTGATTTCTTCACACCAAGCTGCTTGCCTATTGCAGATTCAATCTTCCCAGCCTGGTGCAGGTCTACAATTTTGTTTCTGGTGTCCTTCGACAGCTCTTTGGTCTTCACCATAGTGGAGTTTGGAGTGTGACTGTTTGAGGTTGTGGACAGGTGTCTTTTATACTGATAACAAGTTCAAACAGGTGCCATTCATACAGGTAATGAGTGGAGGACAGAGGAGCCTCTTAAAGAAGACGTTACAGGTCTGTGAGAGCCAGAAATCTTGCTTGTTTGTAGGTGACCAAATACTTATTTTCCACCATAATTTACAAATAAATTCTTTCCGAATCAGACAATGTGATTGTCTGGATTTGTTTTCTCATTTTGTCTCTCATAGTTGAGGTCTACCTATGATGTCAATTACAGGCCTCTCTCATCTTTTTAAGTGGGAGAACTTGCACAATTGGTGGCTGACTAAATACTTTTTCGCCCCACTGTATATATATACATATCGGGGTAAAAATGTAATAATAGTAATATTACTTAATAGTAATATTAAGTACGTTTGCCGCCTAGAGTTGACATCCATCCATATATATATATATATATATATATATATATATATATGGCAGGATAAAAATGTAATAATAGTAATATCCAGTAGATTGGTCTTCACTTTATTTCCCATTGTTTATTTTAATCTGAATGTCAGTGCAATGTGTCTATTCTTTCAGTCCCTGTCTAAAGCAGTTATTATAAACCTCTTTGCCTTCAACTTGGCTATAAATATTCTTCCTTTTGGTTGCCTCCTGTGTTCCATTTCAAATAATCTTTGTGTATTGCCATAAAAAGGTTTAGTACAAATGTAAATATGCTTTTTGTTTTCAAAATAAGAACAAGATTTGAGAACTCTCTAGTCCTTAGTTGTATAACCCAATCGTGGGAACCATATCTTGCAGTTAGTCTTCAAGATGTACTTGCTACATTGGGTAGAACATAAATATGTAATATTTTTTTGAACTGTAGTGTTGAGAGATTTGAAGAATATTTAATTATTTGTATACTGCATTCTCTGCTGCCTAACTGGCATCTGCAGATTCTAAGATAGTAAAGGGAACACTAAATAGGGTCAGCCAACTTTAGCACCAGTGGGACCTTATAGCATCTTGAATAGTGCACAGCTAGTAGTTTTTACAGTTTGCATAAGAATAAGTGAGCTCAGGCTGTCTATTAGTTCAGTTTCTGTGTTAGGGGAAAGGATAAAACAGAGCAACTATATCTACATGTTCAAAATTTGAGGGAAGTTCTGTGTTTTCTTGCAGGCCTGGATAAGATTGAATTCCTGCAAAGTCACGAGAACCAAGAAATATATCAAAAGGCCTTTGACCTGATTGAGCATTACTTTGGGACAGAAGAAGAAGACAGCAACATTGCCCCACAAGTAGATATTGGCCAGCAACAGTACATCTTCCAGCAGTGTGAGGCTCCCATGGAAGGTTTCCAGCTCTGAAGTGCTCCTGTCTGCCAGTCTTAATGTAGAGCTCTGAGTGGTCTCATTTACCATAAATGTGTGAGCTAATTTGCTTGCTTTGCACACACACTACCTTAAACACAACTGGAAAAATATTTGGCTCTTAGTTGTAGGATGCCACTTTGGTAAGGGCTTATCTTAAATACTGAGCCCATTGTTCAGAACTGGCGCACTTCTGTAAAGATACTGTTTTTCCTGATTTTTCCTATTTTCCTAATACACTGAAATGGTGTAACCCTAGATTCTCAAACGAGGACAGCATTTCCCTATGGAGCGTTCTTTACTGTCTACAGAGACTTTTGAGAGACTCTTCCTTCCCACGCATTCCTTTAGGTGCCTGCCTCATTCAATGAATTTAAGAGAAATATTTAATGCTCACTCAGAATTTGAGTGTTCTTCTGTGCGGCAGCCTGGGTTCCTGTTAATTTATATGCATATATGGTTAGAATTATCCTATTCCCTGCAGCCTATGAATACCTTTCTCCAGGTTCTAGGAATATTGTTAATTGTCAGCAAGCCGATTTCAGCGCTCCCATTTTGACTGCATAGGACTTGGAGTTGCTCACTTTCCTCCATGCAGACAGGGAATCAGCCCATCCTTCAGTTAAAAAGATAGCACTTTCTTTAAGATCTCTTAAATTGTGCCATCAGCAGAGAAAATCTGTCTACCACAGCCTGTTAGCACTCTCTCCTAAAGCATACTTTCACGTCCTCACTAGCATGGTGATGAAAAATCCCAACTTGATTCTTTGTACAGCTTCATCAAAGCTGTATTCTTGTAAGTGCTTAATATTCTAAACTACTGATGCAAGGACACTGGATTCCTGATTTGCATCTGCTTTCACAAACTAGCTTCTAAATCAAATCAGAAAGACAAGTTGGTTATTAGCAGCTTCATTAAAAATACCAGAAACCACCTCCCCTGTATAATAGACTCCAACACACCCAAGTAATAATCTGTTTCACAGTTAAACTATAAGCACTTCAGCCGTTTAACACCCTTAACTTGCACATTTCATTTAGTTTTCAATCCAGCTGTCTCCAATGAAAAAGTAGTACTCCGTTGTCTGTAGCAGCTGAGAGGTTCTATTTCCTTGAAGGATACCCTTTGGATAAGACAAAGGTTGGGGATCTCCAGTAAGCTTGGGTTTGAGGCCTTGGAAAGGAATGCCCATTGCCTTGATACTCTCCTACCTTTATGTCCTCTGATCTTGATAGGATAATATAATTATTTCAGGAGTGTTGTCCTGTGAATGAATTAAGTGGCATTTTCATTCAGTTTAACTTTCCAAACACATGTCCTTCGTTTACAATTCACAAAAGAAAACTAACATCACCCACAATATATCTACTTTATCGAACTATTACAAGGTCTGGTCTAATCCATGACCTGTGTCCCACCTAGCTCCCATTGATGCCTGTTCTTCAGCGGCCTCCACAATCCAAATTACTGTATTCAGTACAGCGCGCTCTCATGCTGAAGGTGCACCATAGGTTACAAGTGTCAGTTGAATTTCAATATTGTTTGATTTTAGGATTTTAAAAGTAGAGCTAAGATGACTAGGATGGTACATTTTGCAATAAACTAATTGTCCGTTTTGTTGATTGTCCAGATTTTTGGGCCCCAGGTGAGAGAAGGAAGTTATGGGCTCATGCTAATTGTTGTTAGTACATAACAAGTTTGACTCCATGATGATGTGACAATCGTGCTTGCTGTCTACATGATTCCTGATTGGCTAGGATTGCTTTGGGAAGAGATCCCCATTTTCGACACCAGAAGTGCAGATGGGGAAAAGAATCTGTTACACAAAGGAAAGCAAACAATATGCAGTTTGCAGTTTAAACGTAAATGAGCAATCTAACAAGTTTCATTTTTACTTTTATATCATATAATCATTTTTCTTTCTTAAAGGATAGTAGAAACACTGATGAAAGAAAAATTTGTTTCATTTCCACAGGGATTTTTTTGTGGCTGGGTTTTTTAAAGGGTAAATTACTGACTACATGTCATTTCTATACAATTTGCTTTAAATCATGTACTTTATTGCATAGTTGTTCTAGACAGAGGAGCTACGTATTTTGTAAACCAGCTTCAATGAAGTGTGTATGTGATACTGAAATGTATCATATACACCAATACTAAGTGTGTGCATACCTAGCTTGTACATGCACATACACACTCTTCTGGGACAATTGCTAATGTGTATGTATATATGTATATTTACACAAACTTCACACTGGAAGTTTTTCTCTGAAGCTCCTAGAACAATAATGGTGCATTGGTGTTTCTTCTAGTAAATAATGAGAGTTCTCTCTTTAAAAGGGTGAATTAAATCATATATTCAAATGAATGAAATGGATTGTGTATGTGTTTATGGAAGAGCTAATTAGATTTTTTTGTTACTATGCCATATACAGTGGGGCAAAAAAGTATTTAGTCAGCCACCAATTGTGCAAGTTCTCCCACTTAAAAAAGATGAGAGAGGCCTGTAATTGACATCATAGGTAGACCTCAACTATGAGAGACAAAATGAGAAAACAAATCCAGACAATCACATTGTCTGATTTGGAAAGAATTTATTTGCAAATTATGGTGGAAAATAAGTATTTGGTCAATATCAAAAGTTCATCTCAATACTTTGTTATATATCCTTTGTTGGCAATGACAGAGGTCAAACATTTTCTGTAAGTCTTCACAAGGTTGGCACACACTGTTGCTGGTATGTTGGCCCATTCCTCCATGCAGATCTCCTCTAGAGCAGTGATGTTTTGGGGCTGTCGCTGGGCAACACGGACTTTCAACTCCCTCCAAAGGTTTTCTATGGGGTTGAGATCTGGAGACTGGCTAGGCCACTCCAGGACCTTGAAATGCTTCTTACGAAGCCACTCCTTCGTTGCCCGGGCGGTGTGTTTGGGATCATTGTCATGCTGAAAGACCCAGCCACGTTTCATCTTCAATGCCCTTGCTGATGGAAGGAGGTTTGCACTCAAAATCTCATGATACATGGCCCCATTCATTCTTTCCTGTACATGGAACAGTCATCCTGGTCCCTTTGCAGAGAAACAGCCCCAAAGCATGATGTTGCCACCCCCATGCTTCACAGTAGGTATGGTGTTCTTTGGATGCAACTCAGCATTCTCTCTCCTCCAAACACGACGAGTTGTGTTTCTACCAAACAGTTCTACTTTGGTTTCATCTGACCATATGACATTCTCCCAATCCTCTTCTGGATCATCCAAATGCTCTCTAGCAAACTTCAGACGGGCTCGGACATGTACTGGCTTAAGCAGGGGACACGTCTGGCACTGCAGGATCTGAGTCCCTGGCGGCGTAGTGTGTTACTGATGGTAGCCTTTGTTACGTTGGTCCCAGCTCTCTGCAGGTCATTCACTAGGTCCCCCCGTGTGGTTCTGGGATTTTTGCTCACCGTTCTTGTGATCATTTTGACCCCACGGGGTGAGATCTTGCGTGGAGCCCCAGATCGAGGGAGATTATCAGTGGTCTTGTATGTCTTCCATTTTCTAATTATTGCTCCCACAGTTGATTTCTTCACACCAAGCTGCTTGCCTATTGCAGATTCAGTCTTCCCAGCCTGGTGCAGGTCTACAATTTTGTTTCTGGTGTCCTTCAACAGCTCTTTGGTCTTCACCATAGTGGAGTTTGGAGTGTGACTGTTTGAGGTTGTGGACAGGTGTCTTTTATACTGATCACAAGTTCAAACAGGTGCCATTACTACAGGTAATGAGTGGAGGACAGAGGAGCCTCTTAAAGAAGAAGTTACAGGTCTGTGAGAGCCAGAAATCTTGCTTGTTTGTAGGTGACCAAATACTTATTTTCCACCATAATTTGCAAATAAATTCTTTCCGAATCAGACAATGTGATTGTCTGGATTTGTTTTCTCATTTTGTCTCTCATAGTTGAGGTCTACCTATGATATCAATTACAGGCCTCTCTCATCTTTTTAAGTGGGAGAACTTGCACAATTGGTGGCTGACTAAATACTTTTTTGCCCCACTGTAGGTGAAATGCAGAAATAGACTGTACAGTCCAGAGTTGTATAATTGAAATATTTTAGATAGCTGAGGCTATAAAATGTGACTAGTTATGTAGCCTGCTGAAGGTAGTTCTTTTGTTTGTTGTTTTTATGTGGAGTAAGGAGAGGAGATAAACTCCTGAATAGGTGTCTCTACCTACCAGGTGTGCACTGAGTGGATTGAATGGAATCTGAAAGAGGACTGTAATTGTTATGTTGTCTTAAAGTGATTCCAAAAAAAAAAGGAAGCTTGGAAAGATCTGCTGCTTTGAAGTGCTCGTAAAACTTTTGCGTAGGTAACAGGAAGAGCCAACATTGGACTTAGTATCCTATCTACATATCCACACTTATAGCCACAAAATCTTTGGCGGTATGCAAGGATTCCTGCTTCTTCAGAGGAGTGGCCTTCACAGGCAAAAGAATGTTGAAATGAAAATATGGCCTTACAAGCTGGACCTTTAAAATTTGCATATTCAAATTACTAGAAAACTGTGTACCAGATTTTTCCCCCCTAAAAATGGTTCCAAGCTAGGTCAGAAGAGAGAAGGAAAATGAATGTGGAAGGAGGGACTGTTCTTTTCCTCCTATGATAGCCTATGGTTTGTCATCACTTTGTGAATTCAGGGCCAATCTCAAAAATTAAGGCTATCACTGTTCTATTACTCTACCTTGGACTATTATTTCTGACTATTATGGCCACTGTCAACTGCAGAGCAAGATAGAACTAGGCCTGGTTCTGCTAGTATGCTTAGCAAAAACTACAGAACGTAACCAGTATTATTCAAGTGAGGAATTATTTTTCATACAAATGTTCCCTTTTTGTCTTAAGAAAAATGTGTAATTTTTTTAGAAAAACATCACTGACAAGGATAAGGATAAGGAGCGAAACGTTTCCACTGAGAAAATAGAAATCCAGTTGACATGATTCAAGCTACAGACAATTCCACCTGGATGACTGAGAACCTTCATAGACATATCACTGACAAATCCCAAAAAATGTAAGAGCAGGTTAGGGCACTTCAGGGGATTTTAATTCAGCTCTTAATGCAGATGAGGTGATCTCTATCTGTCATTATTTCTGGGGAAATGTCAAGTAGAATAAACAGAGTTTGAATTTCAAGTTGCTGTCCAGTTGCTAGAATGCCATTGCTAGGCATGCATGGATTGACAGCACTCTGGTTAGCATCATTGCTGTGTAGAGACAGCCCCCAAAGGAAAATGGGCTCTTCTGCCAAGCTGTTGGCAGTTAGCAGATAAGAAAATCTCTCTGCAATCAGGAAGAGACAGATCTTGTGTATCCTAGTGAAATGTCATCTTGTCCTCCTGAACACCTAAGTAAAAACAGTTACTGCTCTGCAGGTTAAGAACTTGGATGTTACCTTATGAGATGCATTATTTATTTATTTATTACATTTATTTATTACATTTATATCCCGCCCATCTCCCCCAAAAGGAGGGACCCTAGGCGTCCTATATTATCTATATACCATTATTAAGCACAATACAGGAAGCAGAGAATTTTGACCATAGGTTGCCAAGAGTATCCAGCAGTGATCTGGTTATTGTAGAGAATCATTAAACTCTTCATGGCCTTTTTGTGCCCCATAGATATGGATTCTGTGCTGGACAAAGCACAGTAGAAGAGATTTTAGTAAAGCCTATATGTTTCCATTAATGGAACGCACAAGGTAATTGCTCCACTCAGTTCTCCTTTGATCACTTATAAAAAGCTGAGCTGCATCTTTTTTTCCCCCATTTTATGGTTCCCTTCTCAGTCTTTCCTGCAGTTTATTTTATTTTAATTTAATGATTTGATTTTCAAACTTTTAAGCTATCTTCTATGTATTGTATTTGGGATCTCATCTTTCCGAGTTGTATCTTCACTGAAACAGCAAGGTAGGCAACCTGCTATCCGCAGGTACTAAGGTACCAGTAGACAGCCCCATTGTCAGCCATGTTCCCTGACCATCTGACTTCATTTTCAAAGATTCTTTCAACAAAATTAGAAATGGGTATGCTCCAGCCCACATAAGACCCATAGGCATTTTTTGGAATTGAAAAAAGCAAGTGGCTACAGCAGAGGGCTTTTTGGGATGTAGCCCCAATTGTCCATTAAAAAAAGATGAACTAACTACAGATGGTATCTTTGCCCTCCCATTTTCTCCTTTGTGATTGGCCATACCCATCATGGAAGTCACTTTGTGAGAATGCTGCTAACATGCCCCCTCCCCCCCCCATTTGTCTACCCACAGGAAAAATTGTGAAACAATCTTACAGGAATGAGCACTTCAGAGATTAATATGTCCAGCTAAAAAGAGACAAATGTCCCCTTCCTTCCACTATAACACAAACTATGTATTGCTAAACAATGCCGTAACATCCAAGCTGATCCCCACAATTACCTTAGGAGCAAGGCTGCCCACAGAAAAGGTCATTTGAAGCTTTGCCCTTCTTGACCCATGAACAGCCACTTGTTGTAAATCCTTGGAGCCCTGAAGGGTCTATGTTCTGCTACTGTATAACTCTGAAACGTGTTTGTCTTGAATCTCAGATAGGAATTTGTCTCCATCGGTGTTCATTCTCTGTCCCACACATCTTGGCATTTGGATGTGATTCCTCATGCTATTCCATAAGACATTCCATGGAATTAGAAACTCTATTGGGCATGACCAACTTTAACCTTAAGACAGTTGTTCAAAACACGACTATTTTGAATATCCAGCTTCTTTCGTCTCCATTCTTGCCATAGTGCATCTCCCCACCTACTGACTCTTCATTATAAAAAACCCAAAATGTGACCCACCCAACTGATGCTACCTGCTTTGCTTGCCTTTATTGTCAGCTATACTTCCATAAGTATCAGGCAGAGCTGGTTCAGCACCGACATTGCACATGCTATAACTACAAGGTTGATTAAGATTCAATGCTGTTACCAGTTTAAAAAGATATACAGTACCATCCAATTTAATACTTAGATGAAAGTTATATTAAACTTTAGTAGCAGTTCGGAATGGATCTGTTTATTTTTTAAAATGCAGCCTTTTTCATCTTTCCAAATGTCCATTTAATAACAAAAGTAAGTTCCCACTTGAAATACATATATTGGACATGAGCAGTATCGGGAAGCGAGTAAAAGTGTGCCGTACAATTTCTTAAGGCTTTCATATTCTAGATTTCTAGGAAGCTTCTGGATAGCTGCTGTTAGATTATTTTGTTCATTAAATACCATGCATTTCTTCAAATGTCAGGAAATGATTCTTCATTTCTTAGGCTTATGTCATTTCAGTATTCAGGTTTCTTCTTGAAACTAAATCACATATGACGGTTATTTCACGAAATGGAAAAGACACCCGAGACTAGAAAGAACTTCTTAGGATACAATCCTTACACTAGGCAGCCACAATTAGTAAGACTTACATAAAAAAGAGATACAACTTGGGGGTATACTAACAGGGCAAGTATCTGTTTACTGTTTCTTTAAAGTTTACGGGTAGAATCAGCTAAGTGTCAATAAGTATGAATTATTTTACCATTCATGCATATGTTGTTACCCAGTCCAGATGAATTCAGTATCTTGAATAGATCCGTTTATTGTTAAAAGTAGGGTGTATTTTACAGGTTACATAGATTTTTAATATATATCCAGCATCCAGGATTTAAAGGAACATTCTGATGTATAGATCTAGCCTTTCAAAACCAAAAGGTCCTTTTGTTTTAGTCAGAAATGGAGTCTTCCATCAGAAAGGATGAAAGTTTTAGAATTACCATTAAATTATATATTCTTTTTCTGAAACATGGAAAAAAATGAAGAAAAAGTGTTTCTCAGGTTGCTCTTCCATTTCATGGTGAAAACCAGCTTCATACACCAACAGATCTAACCTTCATTTTGATTATGGCTTGGCAGAAGCACTTTCAGCAGTCTCTTCTATCCGCTCAACTATTCCATCCATCTGCTGAGTCCGCAGAGCTTTATATTTTTGACCGTCCTGCAGCAGAATGACCATACGTGCAAAGTAAGAGACCATTAATCCTGTCATTATTTCTACATGGAAATAATGGCAAATAGATGCTTTAGTAATAATGCTCATTTATCATCTGTAATTCTTAAAATACTCCTAAGACAGGAGTAGACAGAAGACCGATTTGGATATTCAGTTAGATTACTAGATAACGTAGAGTTAATCAGCAAACATGTCAGATTTCTATTGAGCAGTAGCAAGAGCAAAAAAATAACTTTGCTTCCTAAAATAAGCCAGAAGTATACTTTTAAGCTACAGGCCTTATTCAGATCAGTTCAGTCTATGGCTCAAGAGAGTACAACAAATATTGCCTCTCTCTCTTGAGTGCCACAATTTTTCCACTTACATTCATTGTTCTAAGGGGGGAAAAATCCACAAGCCTGAAATCTGCAACAAAAGAGAGGTAAGAGGAGTAGCCTATGTTTTACTGGGTTACTCTACATGCTCAAATATGATGGGCTAAATGTTTTCATCTAATCTAATAGTCCCCTCACATGGGATTTCTCCTAGATACCCTATAGTTAAAAAAAGCAAAATTTTGTTTTGGAGGAATAATGCTGACCAGACCAATATGACTATAAAGGACTCTCTGCTGATGTAACAATACTGGCAGACAAGACTGGAAATACAGAGTGGAGAATGCAACAAGGCCTAGTTTAAGATCAATACCCACATCTTCACCCTCTTTATAGATGAGGACATTCTTCTACCCACAGTTCTGTGAATAGAGCGAGTAAGTGGTAAGGCTGATGCTGGTAAGTGATTCTGTACATCTAGCCAATAAAAAGGTTATTAACTCATACAACAAAATACCTGACTTTCAACATCCACACAACACCACTTCAAAAAACAACCCACTAGTGTTCAAAACAATATGGCATCTGTTGGGAACCCAGCCTCAAACATATTTACTCAAGAAGACCCCTCTGGAATCTATATTATATTTTTTTGTAATTCCAAAGTGCAAAAGTTCAGAAGAACATGTTGGATCTAAAAGAGAGCAATTAATTAACCAAAAGACAGAAATTATGAAAAATCCAAGCTTTCCTAAGGGAAAAGCTTTCTGCTGTCAGTACACCTGATAAAAGGTCCCTGCTCTAGAGTAGGGATAGAGCTCATCTCTATCAGCAGAAACCTTTGTACTTCAACCTTCACTTACGGTTTTTAAATTGACCCACAACTTAATGACCTTTTAATATAGGTCTAATTCCAGATGAATATACAGAAAGTTCCCTTCCAATATATTCAGCACTTGGGACAAAGTCGCTCTCAATTCTCCCTGGGGAAAGTCTTCCCGTCTCTGGAGAAGGAACAGAATCTTGTTTCATCAGATCAGTCCTGTGAGTTCATATAGTAGGTCTCGCAACATCATACCTAGCTATGGAGCAATGACAGCAAATAGTTTCTTGGCAACAACTCAGTCCCACCCCTTCCAAGTTAAATTCTTCTATGAAAAAAAAGCAATTTCCTCCAAAAGGCACATTCTGGCATAGTGAATGAACACATGGTGCAAAGTCAGGGTGTCAGACTAGGATTAGGGGAGACTGAAAATAAAATTAATGGAGTGTGTATTTGATGTATTTATTTATTTATTAGGCTTATATGCTATACCAACTGCAAACCAATTCTGAGCAGCCTGTGTACCTAAATATAGTACCGGTGTTGAAACATACATCAAACAGAATTCACATCACCATGTGATCTCAAATCAATCAATCTCCTCAAAAAATCAATATAGGATAAAAAAATGTATATGGCCTGGAGTTCTTTGCAGAAATGATGGGATACAATGACATTAATAAAGGTAATTTTGTAGCCAATCATGAAGTCACTGTTATGATGTATATAAGGAAGAGGAGAGCACCAAAGAGCCTCGGTGAGTATTGTTTATGACAGGTGATTGATTGGCTAGCACAACCTAAGTGTTTCCTCCGCCAGGGAAGATGTTTAAACAAAAGGCAGAAAAGAATACAGTCCCACAGGACAGTTGCAGATTGATTGGCAGGGGCTGGGGAAGTCACACTGTTGTGTTATACTTCTGTCAACCATCGGGGAGGGTCCTCCTCCACAGTATTTTCAATGAGCTTTGAAATATATTTGAATAATGGGTAATCCATTAACAGTTTTCCTCTCGCTTTCAACCCTGTAACAATATTGTACTAACCTTTTTCCCTACGAAAATTGCAGATACGAAGCCCACAAGCAGGAAAGCCATTGCAAAGTAGGCAACCTTCACACGAATCTTGCTCCTTGATGCACTCATCATCTTCGCCCTTTAAAAAGCAAACACAATGTTATCTCATGGAAATAGGGAGCCAGCGAAATGGCTATATTGCATGTAAGATCTTGAAGGCAACTCTCCCATGGTTTTAGTTTACATTTAGTTTTTAATGGTTTAAAAACTTTTATTTTTAATCGTTCTGTTTTTATTGTGCATTGCCCAGAGTCACATTTGTGAGATGGGTGGCCAGATAAATTGGAGAGAAAGAGATCAGAACCTAGGTGCTTACACAGCATTGCCAATCTTCCAACGGGGGATCATCTCTTGCAATTTTAAGACTTCTAGCTGTGTCTTCTGGATACTGATATGAGTCTAAAACAATACATTTGAAGAGACTCCACAAATGAATCACCAAAAAGCAATCATACTTGCTATTAACTACAGTAAAATGTTTGCAATTTCCTACACAGTCTTCTAAGAAAAGATGAAATAGCAAATTTGCCTGACTGGCAGTGAAAAGTCAAAGGTAGGTTTGTACTACAAGAATAGAGGGCAGGCAGCTTGCTCCAATCTGAACGTGTGCCAGATGTATGAGCTTCAAATTCCAGAATTCTCAGCAGTCAGAATTCTCATTGCTCATGTTGACTGAGGGAGTCCAAACATCTGGGGGGAGCCCAGTCTGGGAAAAGCTGATAGAGCTTACTGAAATCGTACCTACAATCACTCTTTAGCTCAGCCTCCTAATAGTGACCAGATCTTTCCAAGAGTATTTCTGCAGATAATCAGGCAAATGTGGCCTCTGAACAAGACGTTCCATTTAGCTACTGATAGACCTTATTCTCATCAAATTTATATTTTTCTTTCTTTAAAACCACCAGTTAAGCCAGTGGTCTACCAATAGCTACCAATATCATAATTTCAAAGTAGTATTCAGCCTTGGGCCTGAAACACATGCAAATTAATTTGACTGGATATCCCAGAGGCCATGTTTTATAAGCCTCTGTTACGTTTTATACATCTCTCTATCTGAACTAAACAGACAAAACCTTTTGGTAGTTCCTCATAAAGAGACTACTTAAGCATGGATGTAACTCTAGACAATATCAGTAAAACTATAGTTTCCAAATCATGGGAAGTAATAATTCTGTTCTGTTCTACATTTGTCAGACTACACCTAGAGTTCTGTGTCAAGCTTTGGACAAACAGTACTTCAGGATTCAAACAAATTGGAACAGGTAGAGAGAAAAGTAGTCCTATAAAGAGAGATTGAGATTGAGGGAAATGGATGTTTAATCTTGAGAAAGAATTCACTGAGGATATAATACTCTTCTACTTCTTGATGGACTATTTTGTAGACAAATATCATAATCTACTGTCCAGACTGCAGGTTACAGAAAAATAATCTTAGGGCAGATTATGCCTGAATGCTCGGGGAAACCTAAAGATAAATAGACTAGGACTGACTGACTGGAGGTAATGGATTTCCCTTTGCTGGGTGCATTCAAGCAGCAACTAGATAGATACTTGTTGGGAGATATTTTCATCTGGAAAGTTGCACTACCAATGTTCTATCATTCTAAAGTCAGTCCTGGATGCAAGTTCTGGAAGCTACAGTCCCAACTTATCAATAATCAAAATATTTTCATCATTAAAAGTTTAATTTGTTGAATATATATATGCTGCATACATATATACTGTATGTATGTATGTATGTATGTATGTGTGTGTGTGTGTGTGTATATATATATATATATATATGTATATATATATATATGTATATATACATACACACACACACACATACATACATACATACACACACACACATATATACATATATACATGTATATAATATATATGCTGCAAATTCTTAACGTGATCATGTAAGATCATTTCTCCCCAAAGAAAACAATTTTGTCGATTAGCTAACACAAGATACAGCAATTGGCAATCTCCTTGCTCTTGCTGGTGTTGGGTGTATTCTCATTTTGTTTCTACAAACTTCTTTTGCATCTGTTATCTTACAGCTTCTGCCTTAGACTAAGCAAATGGATTTAGATTTACAGTAGTTATGCTTAGAGGAGATTTACTGAAGTGAAAGTGGCAGCACATCAGATTTTAATAGGTGTACTTAAAACCTTACAATTTCTGAGTAGGATTGTTTCATACATTTCATAAATACATATAAAGGTAAAATTGAATAAGTTAAACACTTTATTGTTAAACTATAAAATAAATTTAGCTTTGATTTTAAAAAGTACTGAATACATTTCAAATCTAAAGGAAAGGAACATTTGGGCTGTCTCCACATTCTCCAAACGTTATTTAGCGGTCCACAACTGCAGAAAGTTTGAGAAACACTCTTCTGTGTGCTTATTGAAAGAAAAAACAAACAACTTGCTGTAACTGGGTTAATTTCTGGACTGGGATGATTTTAACTAAAATTTTGAGGCATCACTGTTTTAAAGCACTGCGTACACCTTTTAATGTTTGCCTCGGGAGACGACCCTACACCATGCAGCCAGTTACCAGCTGCATTATAGATGGAGCAAATTGGCTCAACTGACAGCAATTCCAACGGTGACTACAAGAAGCTGCACCAGAACTTCCAAGGAAGCAGCACGTGTGCCACAGATCGCCGCTCTTGCCTTAACATGCTCCCCGTCAACATCTGCCTTTTCACCACATGAAAGACATGTATCTACTTGCAACAATTGGGTCTCAGCAGCAAGCATTTTAAGGGGTAGTGAAAACTGAACTTACGAAACGTGCTTAGGGATATCTTCTTCTTTCTTGAAACGGCCTGACCACAGCAGGAGTTTCTTATCCCATTCAGTAAGGTTGTGTCTGAATGGAGAGGGGGGGGCTGCAGGAGAAACAAGGGAAGAAAATGCATCACCTGAAAACCCAAGGACAAAAGGCAGCGTCAGAATTGTCCTCTAACAGCACCGCCAAGGTGCCCCATGGTAAGAGTCTTTCGTACGGATAACATACTTTACAGACATGTTTCAACAGTTAAGAGAGTTTTCAGCTGACCACAAAGAGAAGCTTGCTGCACCCACAGCAAACTGCTTGGAGATTGGAAGAGTTCCCTATTGATCACCATCTGGCTGAGGAAGCCTATCCTTTCTGGTATAGATTTCTGATTCTGAAAGCCTCAAAGAATCCAAAGCCCAGCTGGGCTCCTTCCTTCCTCTTCTGGGAATGAGGATGAATTTAAAGCAGAGCTGCTGCACAACTGGCATTCATTCCCCACTCCCCTGTTGCAGCAGAGGTAGAGACATTTCACTTCTGTGGCACCCAGGCGCCCTTCAATCCACACATGTCCTGCCGTTATTCCTCCCTTCTTTGTTCTCTCCTGACATAAGAGGTCAAAGGGATATTTTCATAGCAGCCCAGGAACAGAATCTGAAGTCAGAATCTCAGAGAGGGAGTTCTGAAAATCCAAAGGTCTATTGCTCTGTAAAAATTTGAAATAGCATGAAGCACTTCCAAAATGACTGTGACATTTCAGTGAAACAATTGCATCAAACTTAAAACAGGTTGCTTCGAGTTCAAATTTAAAATGTCTTGCACACCACCATTGTGCTCCCTGGACATCCTCAGAGATTCAATGACTGCAGCTGGAGAATGACTTGGAATATATTATAATAAAATAATTAGAAGTGAAAGAAACATAGTAGACAAGGTTAGCAGTATTTATTTGCCTTTAAGTCTAATCTGTTACCATAAAGACTTTTAAAAAGTGAATCAGACCAGCATATTAAAAGCAAAAACACAACACAGTAAAACCCAATTAACCAGTTTTAACTGAAAAGGTTTGTGATGTGATATTTGGAGAATTTGTCAGATTCTTGCTTGGCCAAGAAAAGAGCTCCTTTGGGAGACACCATTAGGCCTGGGAGAACAAAACAAGTTCCCCAAATTAATGTGTCACAGACTTCTTAAATACACATAGTTAAGGAAGGCCTGGCGTGCTATGGTCCATGAGGTCACGAAGAGTCGGACACGACTAAACGACTGAACAACAACAAAAAAAGGTCTTTCCAATAATTTAACCCAAAGAGGGACAGGCTTTCCTCCCCCTATTCATCTTTAAAATTAATTTCATAGCTCATGACTCCCAAGCAGATGGCTAATATTTGAACATGGTGAAGAAAGAAGACAAACAATTCTGCCATATCTGCATCATAAACTGCTATAAACGATATATTTGTCTAGATTATGTATCTGTGGAATCTCATGAATTAGTAATGACAATGAATGATAGGTGCACCAAGTTTCACAAAAGGTGAAAACGGTACACTCCAAGCATGGTAGAGAAAGCTGTTCCTATTACTGAAAAACCCCACTATCCTACAAATCTATCCTCAATACGAAAGAGTGGTTTCATCTGAATCAAAAATATACTTGAAACATAGAAAGGATACCTCACTCTGCTAAGTAGGGCATAATTACTGGTGGAAAGGAATAGAAAGCAGGTTATGTTCTCCTTGAAAAGCCCTAGATGGGCAAGTGACTGAATTATTCATGAAGAGAGGGGCGTGGTGGCTCAGCGGGTAAGACACCAGGCTTGTCGATCAGAAGATCGCAAGTTCGGAGGTTCGAATCCATAACAGCAAAAGGTAGGCATAGAAAAGCCAGTTTAGTAGAGTGGTTAGAATGATAAACTTCACACTTAGTTATTGATTATGTGCCATCAAGTCATTGTCCACTCTTGGCGACCACATAGATCATAGCTTTCCAAACTGTGTGTCACGACACTTTATTGAATTTAAATTTATTGAATTTAAATTGAAAATTCAAATTCAAATTCAAAATAAAGAAAAAAAAGAATTCATATAAACCTCCTGAACAACTTCACCCCCCAAAAGATAACACTTATTTAATTATTCCCTTCCTACTACTACTCTATGCAATTCTGTCTACTATAATAATGTCAAACTTCTAAAGGACAGAGAGTCTATTGCACTGCGCTAGAAAGAGCATTATTACAATCTCCTTAATCGTCACTCTACTGTGGCTGATGAAGTCTTCTTGCAAATCCCGCAAAAACAAATAAGAGATGAGCTTGCAGTACCCCCTAGTTTGGAGGAAGTCAGTAAAGCCACTAATCAAATGAAAAATAACAAAGCTAGTGGACCTGATGGGATTCCTGCTGAAGTCTTTAAAGAAGGTAGGCCTGAATTTACACAACAACTTCATAAGCTCATCGAAAAAATCTGGATGAGGGAGGAGATTCCAGCAGACTTTAGGGATGCCATAATTATCACTCTCTTTAAAAAGGGTGATAGAACAGACTGTGGAAACTATCGAGGCATCTCCCTTCTAGCTATGGCAGGCAAAATCCTCGCAAGGATCCTTGTAAACCGTCTCCTATCTGTATCAGAAGACATCCTCCCTGAAATGCAAAATGGCTTCCGCCCTTCCAGGGGAACAGTGGATATGATCTTCACTGCACGACAGCTTCAAGAAAAATGCAAGGACAAAACCGCCCTCTGTACATGGCGTTTATTGATCTGACTAAAGCTTTTGATACTGTAAATCGTACTGCTCTCTGGACCATCCTTCTGAAAATCGGATGCCCTGATCAATTTGTGAACATCTTGCGGCTACTCCATGACAACATGATGGCAACAATCCTGAATAACAATGGCTCTCAAAGCGATCCATTTAAAGTGGAATCCGGCGTTAAACAGGGATGTGTTATTGCTCCAACCTTATTCGCTATCTTCATCGCTATGATTATACACCTTGTTGAAGAGAAACTTCCTACTGGTGTAGAAATTATATATCGAACAGATGGAAAGCTTTTTAATCTTAGTAGGCTGAAAGCAAAAAATAAGGTAATTACAACTTCTGTTATAGAACTTCAATATGCTGATGATAACATAGTCTGTGCACACTCAGAGGAAGATCTTCAAACTATCCTAAACATCTTTGCAGAAGCATATGAAAAGCTCAGCTTCACGATTAACATTAAAAAAAACCAAAGTGCTTTACCAGCAAGTTCGAACCAATCCCTCTGCAACGTCATCAATCCAACTTAAAGGTGTGTTACTAGAAAATGTCGACCACTTTTCTTATCTTGGCAGCCATCTATCTACAAAAGCCGACATTGACGTTGAAATTCAGCATCGTCTGAGTTCTGCGAGTGTAGCTTTCTCCCAAATTAAGCGTAGAGTGTTTGAGGATCGGGACATTCGCAGGGAGACCAAAATGCTTGTTTACAAAGCCACTGTACTACCAACCCTTTGTTAGATAATGCTGGCTTCTAGGGAAAGAGGCGCAGAGTAAACAGACACAAAGTGCAGCTTGTCTGGCTAAAAGCTATGAAATCTTTACTTGTGATAAAAGCAAAGTTGGATATACATGTTACAGCGTTGCAAAAGTAAAAAACAAAACTTATAAGCAGAGTATGGTGTATTGTTTCCACTGACAGACATGAAGGAGCATATGCCATGGCCTACACACATAGCCATGCATAGCTATGCACTTCCCAGTCCTCAGTAGTAGAACACACACACGAACATGGCTAAAAGACGGACAGACAAGAAGCATAGACCCATAGTTCACAGCTGAGATATACACTTGTTCCAGCTTTCTGATTGGAGGAACCTTAGGTCAGGAGATCACAAAGCCTAAAGCATTAAGCATTGCACATAGTATAAACTGCCATGAGGTGGCAGTGCTGCATCTACGCAAGCATGTATCCCCCTCCCAGCTGTTAGGGCACATTGTTCCCATGGGACGGTTTTAGACTGAGACATAAACAAGCATCACGTGGTACCTTTGCTGGCCATCTGGGCTTTCCCATCTATGGAAGATGTTATGAGAAAGCTACAGAAGTATAGAAAACAATTTGCTCTCACATGAGAACTCTGACACCCTTTTGTATGCCTGTGAAACATGGACCCTCTACAAACGCCACCTCCAACTTCTTGAAAGATTCCATCAACGCTGCCTCCAAAAAATTCTGCAAATTTCTTGGGAAGATAGGCAGACTAATGTTAGCGTATTAGAAGAAGCGAAAACCACCAGCATTGAAACAATGATCATCCAACATCAACTTCGCTGGACCGGCCATGTTGTTCGAATGCCTGACCATCGTCTTCCAAAGCAGCTACTTTACTCCCAACTTAAGAATAGAAAACGGAATATTGGTGGACAGCAAAAGAGATTCAAAGATACTCTCAAAGCTAATTTTAAAAAAATGTAATATCAGCATTGAGAACTGGGAAGCCCTAACTCATGAGCGTTTCAATTGGAGGTCAGCCTTTATTAAAGGCGCTATGGACTTTGAAGAAGCACAAGTACAGGGCAAAAGGGAGAAAAGAGCTAAAAGGAAGGCACGTCAAGCAAACCCTCATCATGACCGTCTCCCACCCGGAAACCTATGCCCTCATTGTGGGAGGTTGTGCGGATCCAGAATTGGCCTTTACAGCCACTTACGGATCCACTGTTAAGATTTTACCCCTGGAAGACAATCTTACTCGGCTACAAGTGATCGCCAAGAAGAAGACGACTATAATAAAAATCAAAAAGCACATAAATTGTCTGCCCCTTATCTCGTTTTTTGATTGACTAACTTCCTTAATAAACTTCCTTAATAAATTGAAGAAATGTTGTACGTCATGGCATTCTGATTATTCAACTAGCTAAGCAATGGTGGAATGGCATGACAGTTAAGGGAATATGTAGCTGGCTCCAAAGCCATAACTCAATTGCTCATTGAGGATTCCTCATCAGACTTTGGTCCTGGGCCTGTACTGTACTTAACATTCTTATTAATGAGCTGGCTGAAGAGGTGAAAGGAATGCTTATCAAATTTGCAAATGACACAAAAGTGGATGAAACGGCAGAACAAATAAATTTCAAGCAATAACCTCTTGAGAAATAACCTCTTGAGAAACCTCTTGAGAAACCTGAAAATGACAGAATGAAATATAGACCACTAAATGCAAAGTTATGCACTCAGGAAAGAGGAATCAAATGCACAGATACTGTAGATGATGAAGAATACCTGGCTTGATAACAGAACTTGTGAAGAAACTATTGGAAAAGTGGGTTAATTACAAACTGAACGTGAGTCAATAGTGGGATGTGGCTGCAAAAAAGCAAATGCAATTTTAGGCTGCATTAACAGAAGTACATATTGCAAATCACAAAAAGTAATATCTCTCAATTATTCTGCATCAGTCTGATCTCATCTGGACTATTGTTTTCAGTTTTGTGCATCATACTTTAAGAAGGATTCAAACAAAATGGAACACATTCAAAGGACAGCAAGGATGATGAGGGACTAGAACAGGGCTTTCCAAAGTTTTCCCGCGGCGACACACCAACCGTCGTTGGTGTGTCGCCACGGGAAAACCCGGAAGTGCTGCCGTTGCGGCAGCGCGCAAAAACTCGGAAGCGCTGCTGCCACTTTCGGGTTTTTGCGCGCCGCCGTTGGTGTGTCGCCGCAGGAAAACCCGGAAGCGCTGATGACGATCAGCACTTCTGGGTTGTGTGGCGACACACCAGACTGTGCGTGGTGACACACTTTTGTGTCGCGACACACAGTTTGGAAAGCTCTGGACTAGAACCTAAAATTTACAAAGAGAGATGGTAGGAACTGGAAAGGTTTTAGTCTTGAGAAGAAAGAACTGCAAGGGAATATGTTTCAAATACTTGAAGTTATGTCATATAGAGAAGGCCACATCTGTTCTTTATTGCACTGGAGCACGGGAGACAAAATAATGGATTTAAGCTATCAAAAGGAAGACTCTGATTGCTTTCTAACAGAGCAATTCAACGGTGGAATCAATTACCCAGTGATGTAGTGGTTTCCCCTTCACTGGATGTGTTCAAGCAGGGACGTATTCATCTATCAGGGATGTTTAATTTGGATTCACACACTGAGCAAAGGGTTGGACTTGATGGCCTAACTGGCCCCTTCTTATCAGCTATTAATAGAAGACTTTCTCCTCCTTGATATTTCCAAATACTTCAGTCAAGGGAATGATTCAGAAATTCAACAAGGAAAATGCCTCATTTCTAAATTAACTACACCCTCTTTTCCAATAAGAGTGACGCCATTCCCAGAATATCCTTCCCTGCCTTTTTACACAAGCTATATCCAGGGATGACTATATATCATTGGTTCACTCCATTCTACCAAGTTTCAGGTATATTCAATATCTTGGTTTGACATCCCCATCTTGGCTTGTACTGTCATTACCACACAATATTTAAGATAGTGCCTGTCTCCATATATTTCTTGAATGTGAATTCTTTATGATACAAAAGAAAAAAGAAAAGAAAAATGGAATGACTTCAAGTCACTCTTGACTCCTGGTGACTTCCTGTACAGTTTTCTTGGCAAGATTTCAGAAGTGGTTTGCCCTTGCCTGCTTCCTCAGCCTGAGGGAGAGGGACTGGCCCACCCAGTTGGCTTTTTGCCTAAGGCGGGGCTAGAACTCACGGTCTCCCGGTTTCTAGCCTGGTACCTTAACCACTAGGGGGCGTGGTGGCTCAGCGGGTAAGACACCAGGCTTGTCGATCGCAAGTTCGGAGGTTCGAATCCCTAGCCCTGCGTGCGGAGTGAGCTCCCGCACTAGCTCCAGCTCTTGCCAACCTAGCAATTCGAAAGCATGCAAATGCAAGTAGATGAATAGGTACCACTTCGGTGGGTAGGTAACAGTGTTCCACGCGTGTCATGCGGCCACATGACCGTGGAAGCGTCTTCGGACAGTGCTGGCTCTTCGGCTAACAAACGGAGATGAGCACCGGCCCCTAGAGTCGGACACGACTGCACAAATGTGCGGGGGGAACCTTTACCTTTACCTTACCTTAACCACTACACCAAACTGGGTCTCGTGATATTCCCTAACACCTGTCAATTTTCTTCTAGGGGCCAAGTTAAAAATTTGCTCCGAATGGTTTGGGCGTGGGAGTTTGGTACATATATACAACTTCTTAAAATTGGAGTTTTTCCTTCTACGTATAACTGTTTTGAAACTAATGGGAGTGGGGCACACAATGAAGCCATATACTGGCTGTGTTCATCCAAAAACGTAACTCATGGTCCATCTAACCTGCACTGAATAAACCACAGTCACCTGGATTGACACAACACAAGCTATAAAAACCATGGTTTGCTAACAGTGGTTGAGTTCACGTAACATACTAAGAAACACAAACAAGCAAATCACATTTTGGTTTGGCATACTGTGTGAACCCACAGATGTGTCAACTTCTCCATTCATACTCCTTCAGCCCATAATATTTTCTCATTTTTTCCCAAGTTAAAAGCATAATCAAAACCAAATTCAGTTATGACACAGATCTTAGTAGAACTAGGATCCACGAATTCCCAGAAAGGCAGGATATACATCTCACAAATAAATAAATCAAACCCTCCAACTCTTTTTGTCTGTAGCTTGAATCATGTCAACTGGATTTCTATTTTCTCTGTGGAAACGTTTCGCTCCTTATCCAAGGAGCTTCTTCAGTCTGAGTAAAGTTGGTAAGGGAATCCTAAATATGTTTCTAGGTAGCTGTGTGACCTTACACCTGGGGGCATGGTTATATTGAGATGTTATTTTAAGTCCTTTTATTATCTAAAGGAGGATCGTTAAGATCACCATGCTGCTGTTGAGCTTGTGAAATGGTCTTAATCTTCCTAGGCACAGAAGACAGAGCCGGGAGAAAGATGGGAGAAAGATTGTGCCTGAGACCCCCACCTCTGTTCAAGGAAGGATTTTCCAAGTTGGCATAAATGGATTCCTTGACCCCTCTCTCAAACCACCTATCTTCTCTGTCTAAAATGTGAACATTAATGTCCTCAAATGAGTGTCCTTTTTCCTTTGTTGTTGTTGTTCAGTCGTTCAGTCGTGTCCGACTCTTCGTGACCTCATGGACCATAGCACGCCAGGCCTTCCTGTCCTCCACTGTCTCTCGGAGTTTACTCAAATTCATGTTCATTACATCGGTGATGCTATCTAACCATCTCATCCTCTGCCGTCCCCTTCTCCTTTTGCCCTCAGTCTTTCCCAGCATCAGGGTCTTTTCCAGTGAGTCCTCTCTTCTCATTAGGTGGCCAAAGTATTTGAGCTTCAGCTTCAGCATCTGTCCTTCCAATGAGCAGTCAGGGTTGATTTCCTTTAGGATTTTTTTTTTTTAACAAATTTTATTAGATTTTAATTTTACATAGATAAAAGTTTGAAACAGAAAAGAAAATGGAAATACAAATCAAGAAAAAAGAAAAGATAAAAAAGTGTAGTAAAGGAAAAAAGAAAAAAAGATAAAGCTGAAACATAGAATTTGGTCAACTTCCGATTTGTATCTGGTCATGATATTTTAAAAATTTTATCTTACATGCTAGGTCTATATATAACATTAAAGAATATTTATTGTCTATTACATCAATATATATATATTTTAATCTTCAAATCCCCATATAAGCTTTGCCCCTCCCGCATCTTGTAAATAGTCAGTTAATGGTTTCCACTCTTTAAGGAAATAATTATTTGGATTTTCTTTTAATAAACATGTCAGTTTATCATTCTCTGCCATATCCATCAATTTTAACATCCAATCTTGTATTGTAGGCGATATCTGGTTTTTCCAATTTTGTGCAAAAATAAGTCTTGCTGCTGTAATCATGTATTGCATAATCCTTGTAAATTGCTTCCCAGGTTGTCCATCAATTATTCCCAGTAAGAAAAATTCCGGTTTAAATGGAACTCGAATTTGTAATATATTTTGCATCAATGCATGTATTTGAGTCCAAAATTTCTTTGCAGTCTCACATGTCCACCACATATGGTAAAAAGACCCCTCTTTTTTTTTACATTTCCAACATAAGTTGGAGACATTTCCATACATTTTAGAAAGTTTTTGTGGGGTCATATACCATCTGTACATCATCTTATAAAAGTTTTCTTTTAAATTATAACACAAAGTAAATTTTAACCCTTTGGTCCACATATCTTCCCATTGTTGCATTTGAATATTATGGCCAATATTTTTAGCCCATTTAATCATACAGTCTTTAACTTGTTCCTCTACCATTTCACCTTTTAACAATAATTTATACATTTTTGCAATTAGATGATCATCTGTCTCACATAGTTGTATCTCAAATTCCGATTTGGTTTGTTCAAATTCAAGGTCTTTCTTATCTAATTTAAATTTCTCTACGAGCTGCATATATGAAAGCCATTGAAAACTGTATCCCTCTGATACCAATTCTTCTATTGATTTAATTATATATTGTCCTTGTTCTTTCTTTAAAAAGTCTTTGTAGGTTAACCATTTATCTTTATTTCTTACTTCTGTTCTGTAGAATGCTTCTTGTGTAGAAATCCATAAGGGTCTTTTATAACATAAGATTAATTTATATTTATTCCAGATTCTTAACAAGGATCTTCTAATATAATGGTTTTTAAAGTCCACATTAACTTTAACTTTATCGTACCACAAATATCCATGCCATCCATATCTTAATTCATGTCCTTCCAAATTCAATAATTTTTCATTTTTCAAAACTATCCATTCTTTAATCCAAACCAAGCAACAAGCAGCATAATATAATTTCAAATCCGGCAGACCTAGTCCTCCTCTTTCTTTAGAGTCTTGCAAGACTTTATATTTTACTCTTGGTTTTTTCCCTTGCCAAATAAACTTAGAGATATCTCGCTGCCATTGTTTAAAAGGTTCTTCTGATGCCAATATAGGTAGTGTTTGAAAAAGATATAAAATTCTTGGCAAAACATTCATTTTAATTGCTGAAATTCTACCTAATAATGATAATTGCAGTTTTTCCCAATGTTCCAAATCTTTTTTAATATCCATCCAAAGTGGAATATAGTTATTCTTAAACAACTTAACATTTTTAGTTGTTAAATATACTCCCAAATATTTTACTTTTTCTTCCATTGAATATCCTGTTATTTCTTTCAATTTCTCTTGTTGGTGGTAATCCATATTTTTGGTCAAAACTTTTGTCTTCTGTAAATTCACTTTGAACCCTGCTAGCGACCCAAAGTCTTTTAGTTTCTGTATTAATATTTCAATTCCTTCTAGTGGATTCTCCAAGGTAATGACTAGGTCGTCAGCAAATGCTCTTAGTTTATAAACTTCTTTTTTAACTTTAATACCATGGATACCATCATCTTGTCTAATATCTCTAAGTAAAACCTCTAATACCAATATAAACAAAAGTGGAGATAATGGACAACCTTGTCTAGTACCTTTTTGTATTTCACATGGCTTACTAAATTCTCCATTAACAATTATTTTGGCAAATTGTGGAGTATATATTGATTTAATCCATTTTATAAAATTTCCTCCAAAATTCATATTTTCCAAAACTTTGAACATAAAAGGCCAATTTAAGTTGTCAAAGGCTTTTTCAGCATCAATAAATATCAAGGCAGCTTGTTTATCATAGTGTTGATCCAAATATTCAATTACGTCTACTATGTTTCGGACATTGTCATGAATTTGCCTCTTGGGTAGAAAACCAGCTTGGTCTTGATGAATAAAATCCTTAAGTATATTCTTCATTCTTTCTGCTAATATCGTTGTAAATATCTTATAGTCATTATTCAATAAAGATATTGGTCTGTAATTTTTAGTTAATGTTAAATCCTGTTGTTCTTTGGGTATCAATGTTATATGTGCTTCTTTCCAAGTTTCAGGCATAATTCCTGTTTCCAAAATAGAATTCATAGTCTTCTGCAAAGGTAGACATAAATCCTCTTCAAAACATTTATAATAGGCTGCTGACAATCCATCCGGTCCAGGAGCTTTTCCACTACTAATTTTCTTAAAAGCTTTTATCAATTCTTCTTTTGTTATAACATTATTTAATGTCAATCTTTGTTGGTCATTAAGAACAGTTAGTTTTTGTTTATTCAAATATTCTTCAATCTCATCCAAGTTGACATCTTGTTTTTTATATAATTTAGAATAATAGTCATGAAAGGTTTTTTGAATGTCCATATTATTCACCAGAGTTTTTCCTTCATGTTGAATATTAGTAATCAAATTCTTTTGTCTTTGTTTCCTCAATTTATAAGCCAGCCATCTACCTGGTTTATTTGCATATTCAAAATATTTTTGTTTTGTAAATTTCATTTGAGTCTCTATCTCTTGAGTTAATATCATTGATATTTGCTTTTGTAGAAATTTAATTTGAGTGAGCAAAGTGTCATCCATTGGTTTATCTCTCAAATCTAACTCTTTACTTTTAATTTCATCTAAAATCAATTGAATTCTTTTTTGTTTTTTCTTCCTCGATTTCCTTTAGGATTGACTGGTTTGACCTCCTTGCAGTCCAAGGGACTCTCAAGAGTCCTTTAGATGAAGATAAACTGCTGACTCTGGTCCTGTGGTGTTACTTCTCCTGTGTTGGGCCATCCTCCTGTACAAAAGTTTTTTGGTTTCTCCAATGTAGAGTTCAGAGCACTCCTCACTGCACTGGATTGCATAAACTACATTGCTTTTCTTGTGTTTTGGAGTTTGATCTTTGGGGTGTACAAGCCTCTGTCTCAGTGTGTTGGTGGGTTTGAAATATACAGGTATGTGGTGTTTGCCAAATATCCGTTTTATCTTTTCAGACACACCAGGCCTTCACGGACCATATAAACACTATAGATGCCAACATTAGCTTCACCAGAGAAGACACCAAGGACAACAGACTGGCATTCCTAGACTGTGAAGTCTTCATTGGGACCGGTGGCAAGCTAGAAATAGGGATCTACAGGAAACCCACACACACAGATCAATATCTGATGTTTGACTCCCACCATCAACTGCAGCACAAACTAGGAGTCATCAGGACATTGTCACACAGAGCAGAAACCATCCCCACCTCCATGGATTCCAAAAAGAATGAAAATCAGCACCTGAGAACAGCTCTGAAGGCCTGTGGATATCCAAATTGGGCCTTCACCAAATCTAAATCTACCAGACCTAAAACAGCGACAGATAGGGCTGAGACTCAGAGTAAACGAAAGAACCTGGTCATTCCCTACATGGCTGGTGTGTCTGAAAAGATAAAACGGATATTTGGCAAACACCACATACCTGTATATTTCAAACCCACCAACACACTGAGACAGAGGCTTGTACACCCCAAAGATCAAACTCCAAAACACAAGAAAAGCAATGTAGTTTATGCAATCCAGTGCAGTGAGGAGTGCTCTGAACTCTACATTGGAGAAACCAAACAACTTTTGTACAGGAGGATGGCCCAACACAGGAGAAGTAACACCACAGGACCAGAGTCAGCAGTTTATCTTCATCTAAAGGAAAAAGGACACTCATTTGAGGACATTAATGTTCACATTTTAGACAGAGAAGATAGGTGGTTTGAGAGAGGGGTCAAGGAATCCATTTATGCCAACTTGGAAAATCCTTCCTTGAACAGAGGTGGGGGTCTCAGGCACAATCTTTCTCCCATCTTTCTCCCGGCTCTGTCTTCTGTGCCTAGGAAGATTAAGACCATTTCACAAGCTCAACAGCAGCATGGTGATCTTAACGATCCTCCTTTAGATAATAAAAGGACTTAAAATAACATCTCAATATAACCATGCCCCCAGGTGTAAGGTCACACAGCTACCTAGAAACATATTTAGGATTCCCTTACCAACTTTACTCAGACTGAAGAAGCTCCTTGGATAAGGAGCGAAACGTTTCCACAGAGAAAATAGAAATCCAGTTGACATGATTCAAGCTACAGACAATTCCACCTGGATGACTGAGAACCTTCATAGACATACCTCCAACTCTTTGAAAATGCACAGCCTAAGACCGCAATTTCAAGCATAAATCTACACCATGTGACCTGCTCCCAACGAAGCATACACAGGAATCGTCTAGATAGAAATTATGAAGGCTCCGCTTTACCTGAATCTTTGAAATGTGGCTCCTTTTCACCGGCCTTCTCGGTTTTGCAACACAGCCTATTAGTTACCGAGTACGGTCTTTCAGCGGCACGTGGAACCGAAAAAATGCGCTTGTCCAGCCTCCTGACAATTTTGCCTGGGGGAAAAAGAAACAGCCTTATAAAAAAAAAAAACCGAGAACCTTAGGAACCAACCACCGCTTGGCTTCCGATTCCTCTAGCCCGAGAAAGAACTGGACAGGTAGCTGTTGTGGGTCTTCCGGGCTGTGTGGCCGTGTTCTGGAAGTTGTGGTTCCTAACGCTTCGCCAGCATCTGTGGCCGGCATATTCAGAGGGCAGGAGCACAGATAGAAGAACATCTATCTTCCAGAACACGGCCACACAGCCCGGAAGACCCACAACAGCCATCGAACTCCGGCCGTGAAAGCCTTCGACAACTGGACAGGTAGTTGCTCGGAGAAAGTTCACGAGACTGAGCGGAAAGGAAGGAGCCCCGTTTTTTGGGGGGGGGGAATGAAAGCTGCCCTGCAGCCAGCAGAAGCACCCACCAACACCCAGCGGAAGCTCAGACATGGTCGCGATCCGACCCTGGATTTCCACGGCCCGACTTTCGGTTTCCGGCCCTTCCTCTCTCCTGCTCCAGCCCTCTTCTTCTTGCACAGGCTCGGCGGAACCGCTCGCCTCTTGCCAAGAGGGCGAGGTTGGGTGGCTGAGGCCGACTAGTGGAGCCAGCGCCAATTGCAGTTAAAGCGACAGCGGGGCGCTGGAAGTGTGGGATTGCTCCCTGGGATAATACGGATTTCTGCTGCTCACTTCATTAGATTAGGAACTATTTTTATGTTAACCTTAATGTGATTTAAATGTGTTCTATTGCAGGGGTGGAAATAATTTTCATTGCTCTTTCTGGGGGTTTCCTAATGTTAATTCATATTTTCTTTAATATGATGCCAATATATTCTGGTAAAAACATCTAAGTTTTCAGATTAGTTCTTTCGTTGGAAATGGTAACATATATGTGGAATAACAGTGGCACGCTGGAAGAATGGCCCCTGACAGGTACCCTCGCTTTTAGTGAGACTAGAATGATGCATCTAGTCTGGTCTGAACGCGCCAGTAAGAAATCTGGGATTGTAATGATAGTCCATACAAATAGGTCATCCACCAGAACTACAGCTCTTCTTACAGGCACAGCAGTCCTAGGCTGGACAAGGCCCCCTTATAGCCCTTTATGTTATCCTTAACACAAGAATCTGAGGATGACCTTAAATGCCTGCCTCATACGTAGACATTTGGTCTCTGTGGTCATTTTTTCCATCATACAGAATCACAGGGCCCATCTTCCCTTGCATCTACATACAGTACAAACATGCCCTGGCGGCATCTTATTTCTGCCATACCCACAAAGATAACACTGTCATCTTGTCCCCAGCCCATGAGCGAGACAGGCTTAAGAAGACCTTAGACCACTATGGATAGAAGCCTTCCTCGTTCAAGCCAACAGGGTCCAACAACAGCCACAAGGTGCATAAAATCTGATACATACATTTCACCCCCCTTTACATCAGAGGGGAAGTCAGGTGACCAGGACCAAGCAGCATTTATTGGCTGTCTCAGGCTGATGCGTCCCCTCTCCTCTGGCTCCTCCCGGTCAGCCTCATTTGCCCTCATACTGCTGTTGAATCCTTGGTGAACTGGACCCAGCAGCACTAAGGCACTGGTCTATCTCGGCTGGGGGCACTATAACTTTTGCCAGTTTAGTGCAAAACTGAAACAGAAGAACCATGGACTCATGAGGCCTTTCCCCATTACTTTGTAAATAGAGATCAGAAGAATCTGGATGTTGGTGCCTAGAAGTAATTCTTCACCAACTGCAAGGGCTCCATTTTTTAAAACCTTGCAGTTTGATCATTGGTGGTTGGTAAACTTAAAGGAAAAATAAGGTTAGGGGAACCAATGCATGGTTCCACCTGTCTGCGGGTGGGGTGGGGGGGGTTGTGATGAAATGTCTGTCACAACGCAAATCCACCTCTTATGTATTTGTGTGCGATCTCATTATATAAATAAGAAATGGAGGAGCCTGCCTGCATCATCACACCATGCCACACATTTTGTCATTTTAGCATCATAGCTGGGAACAGACTCCTATGCTTCAATTTTTTTTTACCTGTAAGACCTCAGATTAAAGAAACAATCCAGTTCCTCCTACGAGATCAAGCAAACTTAGTAAGTGAACAAGGAGACCAAATAGGAGTTGGGCGTGTAGCTTGGCAGGAGAGTCCCTAATAAAATTTTCCTCTGGCTAACCTGAGACCTGAGCACGGAGCAAGAGGAAACCATGAAGAAATGACAAATAGACCATGATTCTGCAACGATGATCTGTTGATCTGATGATACTGATACCAGACGCATCAATATTGCCAGGGGCACAAATTAGGATGTAACAGAACAACTCTCATGCCCTATCAAGTCCATTATCCATTCCTGTTAATCCAGGTGAGGACAAATGATACTGCCAGGGGCAGCTACAACTACTGTATATCTGAAGAATTTGAAGATCTAGGAAGGAAGCATAGACTCAGGTGGTGTTTTAATCCATCCTCCTGGGCCATGGAAGAAGACTGGAAAGGGAAAGACTACTGCAGGTGAATAGCTTCTTTTAGAAATGGTGTGGAATGGAACAGAGTTCCTGAGGCTACATACGTTCAATGAGATTTGATTTCAACTCTGCATGATGGACTGCTGGCACAAGATGCATGGCACCTCACAAAGTCTGGGAAAAACAGACAAAGCATGATAAACTTGATCACAAGGCCTTTAAACTATGGGTGAGACACTAAAGCATAGCTTTCCAAACTGTGTGTCGTGACACATTAGTGCAGAGCTTTCCAAACTTTTCATGTTGGTGACACACTTTTTAGACATGCATCATTTCGTGACACACTCTTACAGCAAGGCACAAGGCAGGCACTAGGACCTGCACAGAATCACAGCAGGTTTGGAGGCAGCAAGGCACAAGGCAGGCACTAGGACCTGCGCGGAATCCTGGCAGGGCAGGTTTGGAGGCAGCAAGGCACAAGGCAGGCACTGGGACCTGCGCGGAATCCTGGCAGGGCAGGTTTGGAGGCAGCAAGGCACAAGGCAGGCACTGGGACCTGCGCGGAATCCTGGCAGGGCAGGTTTGGAGGCAGCAAGGCACAAGGCAGGCACTGGGACCTGCGCGGAATCCTGGCAGGGCAGGTTTGGAGGCAGCAAGGCACAAGGCAGGCACTGGGACCTGCGCGGAATGCTGGCAGGGCAGGTTTGGAGGCAGCAAGGCACAAGGCAGGCACTGGGACCTGCGCGGAATCCTGGCAGGGCAGGTTTGGAGGCAGCAAGGCACAAGGCAGGCACTGGGACCTGCGCGGAATCCTGGCAGGGCAGGTTTGGAGGCAGCAGGGCACAAGGCAGGCACTAGGACCTGCGCGGAATCACAGCAGGTTTGGAGGCAGCAAGGCACAAGGCAGGCACTAGGACCTGCGCGGAATCCTGGCAGGGCAGGTTTGGAGGCAGCAAGGCACAAGGCAGGCACTAGGACCTGCGCGGAATCCTGGCAGGGCAGGTTTGGAGGCAGCAAGGCACAAGGCAGGCACTAGGACCTGCGCGGAATCCTGGCAGGGCAGGTTTGGAGGCAGCAGGGCACAAGGCAGGCACTAGGACCTGCGCGGAATCCTGGCAGGGCAGGTTTGGAGGCAGCAGGGCACAAGGCAGGCACTAGGACCTGCGCGGAATCCTGGCAGGGCAGGTTTGGAGGCAGCAGGCAGGCACTAGGACCTGTGTAGAATCCTGGCAGGGTTTGGAGATGGCAGCAGCCGCAACACACCCAGACACTGCAGCCGACACACTAACGTGTCCCGACACACAGTTTGGAAAGCTGTGCATTAGTGTGTCGTGACAAAACCCGGAAGTGCTGATGGCACATCACCACCGCCCCTGCAGTGGTGTGTGTGTGGCGGCGGCAGCAGCAGCGATAGCAGTGGCGCACCATCAGCGCTTCTGGGTTTTAGTGCAAAACACAAGGCCGCCGCCACTGCCACCGTGCATGCCACCACCATCGCGCACGCCACCGCACAGGCGCCACCGCACAGGCGCCACCGGTGGGAGTTTGGAAAGCACTGCACTAAAGTCTGAAATAAAGACTCCAGATCACATGAGTGTGGTGGAAGAAAGTGACTACAAGGAGGCAAGCACTACCTGACTGGTTTCATCCTATTTTGGACTCATCAGATATACAGTAGATACAGACAATTCTTATTATACACGGATTCCGTATTTGCAAATTCGCGTACTCACTAAAATATATTTGTAACTGCCAAATGAATACCCACAGTACTTTTGCGGTTATTCATGGACATGCAGAGCAGCAAAATATTTGAGTCGCCAGACAGGTACATTCCCAGCTGAGGTTTCAGCATGCTCTAATTCAGTATTTCCAGCAACTTTATAGAACATAACTACTGCAAATAATGAGAATTGACTGTAACCAGATATTATGGGAATTGAATTCATAGACCTTTGCACTTCGGATGACTGTATACAACACATTAGCTTTAGGAGCTATCTATGTCATGAGACTCAGTGGTTGCTGGAAGGGATACAGGTAGTCCTTGGTTAACAGCAGCAATTGGGACTGGAATTTCTGTTGCTTAGCAACATGGTCCTCAAGTGTGACATCACGTCTGTGTCACTTAGCGATGGCAGTTCCGACACGTCCCAGTTGCCGTTAAGTGATGACGTCAGATAGTCACCATTTGCAACCTCCTACCAGTTTCCCCATTGACTTTGCTTGTAGGAAGCCAGCAAAGAAGGTCGCAAATGGCGACCGCATGATCCTGCAACATTGTAACTGTGAGCCAGGTGCTGAGACATCAGATCGCAATCACATGGCCGCGGGGAACACTGCAATGGCCAGAACTTTGAGGACTGGTCGTAAGTCCCTTTCATTCAGCACCATCGCAAGTTCAAACGGTTGCTGAACAAGTGGTTGTTAAGCGAGGACCACCTGTGTATGGAAGTTATCAGAAGCTACAATCCACTTTCCCTTCAAGTCTCAGAGGAGATACAGATGTAACATTATGTAAAAAAATTGTGTCACGTAAAAAGAATAAAGTAGGACCATTGCCGTAACAGGGCTTGTTAAACCACTTAATTACAACTCATAAATTAAGCTTATGGCCTTCATTAATTTATATTAAGTTGAAGTTGAACTCCTAAAAAAGTGATTGACATCTCTGAAACCTAGGGTATGATAGTCTTTGGAGCTGCACCCAGTACACCAATGTGTGCACAACTAATTCCATTTTACAGTAGCTTTTAAGGACAAGTTTAACTTCTGACAAGTTTTCTTTTAAATAAAAATGATCCCTAAAAATCAATTTCCTATTGCCATTTGGAATGCTGTATTTCAACATCCCTTCAGTCTCCTTTGTGGTATGCCCTAGTTCTGTCGTGGCTTCAATATCAGCTACATTTGCCCTCCTAATGCCCTCTTTTTTCCTAACCAGCTTGCCTACAAAAGAGCCTTGAAGTTTGAAACAACTTTGCGTCCCTTCAGCTGTCCCAGAAAAGGGACCGGCTGCAGGGGTTGGCTTTCACCGCCAACGCGGCTGCTGTTGCTTTTAAAATCAGCCTCAACAACTGCGCGACGACTCCAATATCTCTAACTCTGTGCATTCCGGCACTCTCGGCCGTTAGCACTAGGAGCAGCGACCGGCACAGCATGCAACTCAACAGACAACCGAGAGCTTCCGGCCCGGCCAGGGACTCCGCGGAAGCGTGCTCTTGGCGCGGCGCAGGAGCAGGGGGGCGGGGCTGTCTCCGTCACGCCTTCTAATTGGCTGCCGTGAGCTCTTCCAATATGGCAGCGCCCGGCTCTGCTCTGAATTGCGAGGACTTCGCTGAGTTTCAGGTACGGAGGCGCAAGCGAGGCTGGTGGCGCCCGGAAGGGAGGCGTCCGGGATGTTTTCCTCCCCGCGGTCGGCGGGGACGCACTGCTGTGCTCCTTGCTCCCGGGGACCTGGCGGGTACCTTTGCTCGCGCCGTAGAGGGGGAGCGGGACGGGCGGGAGCAGCAACGTGGAGCAGCCGGCGGGAGGTTCTCCACCCGCGAAGAGGAGAGCAGAAGGCTCGTTTGCGGCGGCTGGATCTGGGCCGCCTGAAGGAGAGCCGGCGTGGGTTCCTGGAGCTGTATCGGCGGTAGAAGGTTTCCTTTGCTCAGCACACCCGAGATCCGTGCAAGTGTGGGATGTGAGGGATGCGTGCCTGGGTGTACTGTATTCAGGGTTTTAGAAACGCTTCCTTGTAGTTTTCTCCAAAGTAGATCGGTATTACTAGCTTGCATTGCAGGAAGGAGGAGATGAGAGGGTGAATGGCTTGCCTCTCTGGACGACCTTGGGGATCCGCACTAGAAAGGTGAATGTCAGCCAGAGTCGTCTTTTGTCCCGCGAAAAGGAAAGGGGCAAACGGCAGATACAGTAATGGGAGCTATCTGAAGGAGGTAGGAGCTGAGAGACTATCAGAGCAAGGTACATTGAGCAACAGAATAAAGCACAGAAAAATCCTGAATCGAAATAGAATAGACCAAAGGAGGAAAATGAGTTAATTTACACATTCCTTTTTCTGCTATATTAATTTCTGTGATAATTCTTACGCTTCCTTCAGTGTGATTTTTAGATATTGCAAAGGCATAGAAAATGTAATCTTGCTCTTTTCACTCTATTATTTTAACCATGTTGAAAAGGGAAAAAATTGAAAAATATTTACAAAAGAAACTCAACAGCTGGGCTTCTGCGGTTGGAACTGCAGCCTCTTGATATTTATTTATTATTTATTTTATTATTTAAATTTATCCCCGCCCATCTCCCCAAATAGGGGACTCTGGGCGGTTTACAGCATATAGTTAAAATCTATACATATAAAACTACAATATAACAATAAATATATAAAAATAGGTAAAAATCCAAGAGAGGTTAAAATCAGCTATCAGGAGGACATTATGGGGCCAGCCACCCCCAGGAGGTACTATTACCTCCCTCATCCCAGGCAAGGCAGCAGAGACAGGTCTTAAGAGTCTTCCGGAAGGTCAGGAGCGAGGGGGCCAGCCTCACCTCCGGGAGCAAGATGTTCCACAATGCGGGCGCTATCGCGGAGAAGGCTCGCCTCCTGGACCCCACTAGATGGAATGATATAGCCATGGAACATGGAGGACCTGTCCAGGAGAGACAGGACTCAGATTGTAACTCCTGAACATAGGAGGTTAGGGTTAGAACGGCTGTCCCAGAGTGAAAAGGTTGGGCTGCAGCTGGAATGGTGGCCTCTTAAGGTAGAATAACAGCATGGGAGAGTGACCTATCCTGGGAGCAGACATCCTTTTCCTTAGTACAAAGGAGTCTCCACAGCTGTCCCATGCTGCTTCAGCACAGCACCAATGACTTCATCATTGGGGATGGACATGTCACTGCTGGTGTGCTGTTGCCTTCACTCTACTTTGCTGATAACTGTAGTTGCCTTGGAGTAGCAGAATAGGCCAGGAATGTTAGGACAAGACCTGGAATGTTGGCCCCTTTAAATGAAAGTAGGCATGGGACTGGAACAACTGCCCTTAGAACTAAATACAAGTAGTCCTTGTTTAGCAACCACAATTGGAACCAGCAACTCAGCTGTTAAGGGAAGTGGCCACTAAGTGAAACCATGACTGTGCTTACTATCTTACTGCAGCATTTCTTTGCTCTACAGACCTGCAAAGGTCATAAATGCGAGGATTGGTCACAAAGTTACTTTTTCATCACCATCGTAACCGCAAATGGTTGCTAAACAAGGACTGCCTGTAGGGTGTAATGGGATGAAAGTGCTAGTCAGGGCAAACTTGAGAATCATGGCTCTTGAAACCAGAATGACTGGGTTCTGTTATTTTGTGGTCTAAAAGTTAATTACATTAAGCATGACAGAGCAATAATAGTTAAGCCTCAGATGGGCTTAATATTGCATTAGTTACAAATACAAAATTGGTCCCAAAACCAGTTGTGAGTTGTTTGAGGCCATCTAGCCTTTGGTTGTTTCATCAGCAGGGACTGCCCAACATGGGTGATAGCACCGCAGTGGCAGCAGCAGCGGCAAAGAAATGTATCCAAGGGAACTATTATCTGTGTAGGTGTGTGGTGGTTATTGTTTTTCCTTGTTCCATCTTTTCCTGATTTGCATTACCAAAATTGTTATCATCCTTTTGGAAAACTGCCCTTCTAGATTTTTACTTATTTATTTCTTGAATTTCAAGGCTCCAAGAAGATTGGTTAGCTTACCATTTTTAAAAGAGTACATATTTTTTTAAAAAAAGAAGCATGATCCTGTGGATACAACCACATAAATAACATCCAGAAAAAAAGCAACGTTCTTGAAACCAGGAGGGGGTGGCACTGATCTTATGTAACACATTATTTGTAACCAGAGACCCTGCTCCTATGGTGATGGGGTGTGAATGCCTACATGTTACACTGTGTTATAAAGACAAGCTATGTATCCTCCTGGTATTCCTGCTGTCTAATTGGATCCCTCTCCAGGCTCCTTGACCTTGTGTCTTGGCTGGAGTTGGAGTTCTGTCACTTTGGGGGCTTGGGCAGTTTACATCTCCATGCCCTGGCACCAGGCTGGGAACGATCATGAAGTTCATAACCTCCACAGCAACCATGGACGTGTCTCAGGTAATCTTTGATCCAACACATGTAGGTGGACACACTCTGGCCCCTATCTTGCCTCAGAGCTCTGGTGCTGTGATACAGATGTGGAAGATATTACACCTAGCCTCTTGCCATGGTCAGATCACTTTGTGGAAGTGAGTCTGACCAAACATGGGTATGACCTCGGGTTTGAGCCTACACTGTGGTGATAAGAAAAGCAAAGCTGCATTACTTCTCCTCCCTTATTTCATCAGCAGGCTATCAGCCAGTGATCGTTAGGGTGTCAAACTCCCTTCTAGAGAGGCAAGAATGGGTAGGTGCCTTCCTGGCCACTGTGTAACACTTTGCTGAAAAAGTTGTTCAGAACATATAAATAAATAAAATAAATAAATATGCTGAGGTCTTCACTCCATATGGGCAGAGTCCATGGTAGTGACCAAGGCAGTTAGTTATCTAGGACTCCTTTTGGCCAGTAGACTCCAAGGAAGTGGATGGGGCCATGTTTTCTAGCATGGCCCCTGTCACTTTTGGGCTAATAAATAAATGCCCCACTTTGGGAGGGGGCTATGTCTGCAGTCTTGAAAGAGGCTGTAATGTGCCCTTCCTTAAGAAGCCATCTCTGGATTCAACTGTGTTTGATAACTATCACCCATTCTCTAACCCTCCCTTTTTAGGGAAGGTTGTCAAATGGGTGGTGCTGATTCATCCTCAAAACAGATTATCTAGACCCTTTTCACCCTGCCTAAGATGCTTCCCCTGGGAGAAACTGCTACTAGGGAGGAAGGCCAAGACTTGAAGAAATCCAACCCTGATGCTCTTGAACAGCTTCTCCCAGAAGTGAAACTGGCTCCGTTGATAATAGACTTCCAAAAAGCTAGTTAAAACCAAGTTATTTCAGAGGGCTTTGAAGTGAATTGTGACATTGTCAGGGTTATGTTTATAATTTAATTTAACTTTATTTTAAGCTTAATTTATTGTGGGTGTTTTATTTTGAAATTGTTGTGAACCAATCAGGGTGATGAAAAGTGACAGCTTGTAATTTTAATGAATGAATAAAATGAGAGTGAGTTGTATGAGAGTAGTCCCATGTTAGAGGTAAGTGTTCCATGAGGGTGGGGGGTTCAGTCCTGCTTTCGTGAGAGCTGAGTTAGGAAGATAGCAACTTAAACCGCCCAGAGTCCCTCTTGAGGGAGTTGGGCGATGATAAATCGAATAAACAAACAAACAAAAGCTAGGTTACTGTCACTGAATTTCTGCCTCATATGTTTGGTTGGACAGACAGCATAAGTGGTGGTTCATGGATTTAACTTATTTCCCTCCCTTTTTACTGGTGTCAGTATTAGAGCACATATGGAGAATGAGATGTCCCTGAAACGGAGAGGGAGGGGAAGGAGACATCTAAATTGAAAAAGAAGACCATAGGGATAAGGGAGGAGAAGACATCAACAAGGAAGAAGAGGACATAGATGGATGAGGACTGGGTGTCATGACCATGCTGATGACATTCACCTCTGTTTCTCCGTAATATGTCCATGTTCAATCAGATTCACTTGTGGTAAAGTATGTCCACACAACATCCTGAACCACAAGCTAGCCAATAAGTTTAGCCTAATGTGTTAGGTGAATAGCCAATGTGGTTAATTCAGGGTTCGGTGCATTATACAAACTTATAAAACTGGATGAGTGAACCATAGTTAGCTTAACCCTGAAAAATGTGCTTTGTGAATACAGTAATAGAAAATCATAGGGTGGAAGGGACCTTGGAGGTCTTTTAGTGCAAGTCCCTGTTCAGGGCAAGAATCCTCAGACCATACCAGAGAAACGGCTGTCCAATCTATGCTTGAAAATCTCTGGTGATGGAGCACCTACGACTCCAGGAGCCGCCCTTCAGTTGGAAGACTGCTATTGTGTCACCTCTTAGCTTTCCTTTAACCATTCTTCATAGAATTTAGCCCCTAAAATTTAGCCCATAGAATTTAAAATATCATGGAGGTTATAGTTTTCCAGAATATCATTAAAAAAGGTAAAGGTTCCCCCCGCACAGTTGTGCAGTCGTGTCCGACTCTAGGGGCCGGTGCTCATCTCCGTTTCTTAGCCGAAGAGCCAGCATTGCCCGAAGACGCTTCCACGGTCATGTGGCTGGCATGACGCGCGCGGAACGCTGTTACCTTCCCACCGAAGTGGTACCTATTCATCTACTTGCATTTGCATGCTTTCGAATTGCTAGGTTGGCAAGAGCTGGGACTAGTGCAGGAGCTCACTCCGTCATGCGGGGCTAGGGATTCGAACCTCCGAACTTGCAATCTTCCGATCGACAAGCCTGGCGTCTTACCCGCTGAGCCACTTTTCATATCATTAATGAGTTATAAATAGCTAAATATATTATATTGCTTTAAAATACTAAAAATCACTATTAAGCTAAGAATGAATATCAAAGGCCATGGTCAACAGAATATAAATCACCAAGGCTATAATCAGTTTAATCCATACTTTGTTGTTTATTCGTTCAGTCGCTTCCGACTCTTCGTGACTTCATGGACCAGCCCACGCCAGAGCTTCCTGTCGGCCATCGCCACCCCCAGCTCCCCCATGGTTGAGTCCGTCACCTCCAGAATATCATCCATCCATCTTGCCCTTGGTCGGCCCCTCTTCCTTTTGCCTTCCACTTTCCCTAGCATCAGCTTCTTCTCCAGGGTATCCTGTCTTCTCATTATGTGGCCAAAGTACTTCAGTTTTGCCTTTAATATCATTCCCTCAAGTGAGCAGTCTGGCTTTATTTCCTGGAGTATGGACTGGTTTTATCTTCTTGCAGTCCAAGGCACTCTCAGAATTTTCCTCCAACACCAGTTCAAAAGCATCTATCTTCCTTCGCTCAGCCTTCCTTATGGTCCAGCTCTCACAGCCATAGGTTACTATAGGGAATACCATTGCTTTAACTATGCGGACCTTTGTTGTCAGTGTGATGTCTCTGCTCTTAACTATTTTATCAAGATTTGCCATTGCTCTCCTCCCAAGAAGTAGACGTCTTCTGATTTCCTAGCTGCGGTCAGCGTCTGCAGTAATCTTTGCGCCTAGAAATACAAAGTCTGTCACTGCCTCCACTTTTTCTCCCTCTATTTGCCAGTTATCAATCAAGCTGGTTGCCATAATCTTGGTTTTTTTGAGGTTTAACTGCAACCCAGCTTTTGCACTTTCTTCTTTCACCTTCGTCATAAGGCTCCTCAACTCCTCCTCGCTTTCAGCCATCAAAGTGGTATCATCTGCATATCTAAGATTGTTAATGTTTCTTCCAGCAATTTTAACTCCAGCCTTGGATTCCTCAAGCCCAGCACGTCGCATGATGTGTTCTGCGTACAGGTTGAATAGGTAGGGTGAGAGTATACAGCCCTGCCGTACTCCTTTCCCAATCTTAAACCAGTCCGTTGTTCCGTGCTCTGTTCTTACTGTTGCTACTTGGTCATTATACAGATTCCTCAGGAGGCAGACAAGATGACTTGGTATCCCCATACCACCAAGAACTTGCCACAATTTGTTATGATCCACACAGTCAAAGGCTTTAGAATAGTCAATAAAACAGAAATAGATGTTTTTCTGAAACTCCCTGGCTTTCTCCATTATCCAGCGGATATTGGCAATTTGGTCTCTAGTTCCTCTGCCTTTTCTAAACCCAGCTTGTATATCTGGCAATTCTCGCTCCATGAATTGCTGGAGTCTACCTTGCAAGATCTTGAGCATTACCTTACTGGCATGTGAAATAAGTGCCACTGTTCGATAGTTTGAACATTCTTTAGTGCTTCCCTTTTTTGGTATGGGGATATAAGTTGATTTTTTCCAATCTGATGGCCATTCTTGTGTTTTCCAAATTTGCTGGCATATGGCATGCATCACCCTGACAGCATCATCTTGCAAGATTTTAAACAGTTCAGCTGGGATACCGTCGTCTCCTGCTGCCTTGTTATTAGCAATGCTTCTTAAGGCCCATTCAACCTCACTCTTCAGGATGTCTGGCTCTAACTCACTGACCACACCGTCAAAGCTATCTCCAATATTATTATCCTTCCTATACAGATCTTCCGTATATTCTTGCCACCTTTTCTTGATCTCTTCTGCTTCTGTTAGGTCCTTACCATCTTTGTTTTTGATCATACCCATTTTTGCCTGGAATTTACCTCCGATGTTTCTAATTTTCTGGAAGAGGTCTCTTGTCCTTCCTATTCTATTGTCTTCTTCCACTTCTGCACATTGCTTGTTTAAAAATAATTCCTTATCTCTTCTGGCTAACCTCTGGAATTTTGCATTTAATTGGGCATATCTCCCTCTATCACTGTTGCCTTTTGCTTTCCTTCTTTCTTGGGCTACTTCCAGTGTCTCAGCAGACAGCCATCTTGCCTTCTTGGTTTTCTTTTTCTTTGGGACGTTTTTTGTTGCAGCCTCCTGAACAATGTTGCAAACTTCTGTCCATAGGTCTTCTGGGACCCTATCTACTAAATCTAGTCCCTTAAATCTATTCATCACCTCCACTGCATATTCCTTAGGAATATTAGTGAGCTCATATCTAACTGATCTGTGGGTCTTCCCTATTCTCTTTAGTCTGATTCTAAATTTTGCAATAAGAAGTTGGTGATTTGAACTACAGTCAGCTCCAGGTCTTGTTTTTACCGACTGTATAGATGTCCGCCACCTTTGGCTGCAAAGGATGTAGTCAATCTGATTTCGGTGTCGACCATCTGGTGAAGTCCATGTATAAAGTCGTCTTTTAGGTTGTTGGAAGAGAGTGTTTGTTATGCACAGTGAGTTGTCTTGGCAAAATTCTATCAGCCTATGTTCTGCTTCATTTTGTTCTCCCAGACCATGCTTGCCTGTAATTCCAGGTGTCGTCTGACTACCCACCTTAGCATTCCAGTCTCCTGTAATGAAAATAACATCTCTTTTTGGTGTATTATCCAGTAGGTGCTGCAGATCCTCATAGAACTGATCTACTTCTGCTTCTTCAGCATCTGTGGTTGGGGCGTATATTTGGATCACTGTGATGTTAAATGGCTTACCCTGAATTCGAATTGAGATCATTCTATCGTTTTTTGGATTGTATCCAAGCACTGCTTTAGCCACTTTATTATTAATTATGAAGGCTACTCCATTTCTTCTGTGGTCCTCTTGTCCACAGTAGTAGATCTGGTGGTCATCTGATGTGAAGTGGCCCATTCCAGTCCATTTCAGTTCACTGACACCTAAAATGTCTATATTTAATCTTGACATCTCACCAATAACCACATCCAATTTGCCCTGGCTCATTGATCTTACATTCCAGGTTCCTATGGTGTGTTGATCTTTAGAACATCGGATTCGTCGTTCACCACCAGCACCGTCGGCCGCTAGCCGTCCTTTCGGCTTTGAGCTAGCTACATCATCACGTCTGGGGCTAGTTGAACGTATCCTCTGTTCCTCCCCAGTAGCATTTTGACCATCTTCTGACCTGGGAGTCCCATCTTCTGATGGTGTACCGACATATCTCTGGTTGTACTGATCCATTTAGTTTTCACGGCAAGAATACTGGGGTGGGTTGCCATTACCTTCCCCAGGGATCGTATTTAGTCTGACCTCTCTGCCACGACCTTCCCGTCTTGGGTGTCCCTTCATGGTTTAGCTCATGGTTTCATTGAGGTGCTCAAGCTCCAGCACCACGACATTGTAACAATCTCCTTTGCTGGAGTTAATCCATACTACTACTAATCTATTCTGATTTAGGTATATTAATATTAATATTTATATTAAGTTGAAATATAAACTCTATATATACAGAAACCAAATGTTAAAATTTTAAATGTTAAAATGTTAAAATTAAGTTGTAATCTAGAAATTAGGGGCGGCGATGGCTCAGTGGGTAAGACGCCAGGCTTGTCAGTTGGAAGATCGCAAGTTCGGAGGTTCGAATCCCTAGCCCCGCATGTCGGAGTGAGCTCCTGCACTCGCCCCAGCTCTTGCCAACCTACCAATTCGAAAGCATGCAAAAGCAAGTAGATAAATAGGTACCACTTCAGTGGGTAGGTAACAGCGTTCCGTGTGCGTCATGCCAGCCACATGACCGCGGAAGTGTCTTCGGACAATGCTGGCTCTTCGGCTAACAAACGGAGATGAGCACCGGCCCCTAGAGTTGGACACGACTGTGCGGGGGAACCTTTACCTTACCTAGAAATGTATTCCAGTTTGTTGAATTCCAGGTCAGATGTACTTTCAAGATATGAAGTTATTCTAGGCATCAAAGCATACTCCCACAACTTGATTTGCTATTCTTTCATAGAAGGGTTCAGATGACCTTTCCAGTAAAAAGCATTACTGGAGATTTTCAAGCAAAAGTTGGATAGTCATGTGACTGGGATGATCTGGGGATTCCTGTCCTGGGCGGGAGGTTGGACTAGAAGACCTCCAGAATCCCTTTCAATTCTATGGTTCTATTATACTAGTCTGGCACAACCAATATATAAAGTACTCTGCCAAACTGCAGTAGTTTTAAATACATGGTTCAAAAATATATTACTTGATCTGGTTGTTAACATACTGTTTATTTCTTTTAATTCAAATTTTGCAACATTAAGTCTTTCCTCCCCTGCCCCTCCCTCCCCCAGGAATTGCTCAGGGTGATGAGAACAATTGATGACAGAATAGTCCATGAATTAAATACTACAGTTCCAACAGCTTCTTTCGCAGGAAAAGTTGATGCTAGGCAAACTTGTGAAGAACTGCATCATTCGGTAAATATATTTGTTCTTCCTCTTCATTTAACTTTTTTCCTTAAGACCTGATTTTGTTTTGACCAGGTATTGGTAATTATTGGCATATAATAGTGCTACTAGATCTGGGAATGCCAACATCTAGATGACCACTAGATGGCAGCAAAGACTAAGAGCTTTCTATAGTTCTTTGCTGCCATCTAGCGGTTTCTTGCAGATCACATTTGCTGGCCCTTCTAACCATAAGCATAGAATATTCCTTCATTGTTCTCGTCACCAATTTTGCTGCTTGGGTCATATGCAATAAGAGGTACTTAACTCAAAAGGGAGGCAGAGATAATTGTACTTCCTTCTTCTCATAGTACCGTGAATCTGTGTGAATGCTGCTCCTTCCAAACTCTCCCTCCGGTGCGTGTGTGTCTTTTTCAACTCTGCTGATTTAAACAATATCCTGCTTTTAATTATTTAAGTATATTTATATCCAAAAAGAAAGAGGAAAAGATAGGTGTACTTCTTTTCTTTTCTTTTGTCTTATTCTAATCAAAACAGGTCTTATAAATACAGTCTTATTGTGTTATATGGTTAATTTACTAATGTTAAGTTTAACAATGAGAAAACAGAGAATTAATTACATACATTATTATTATTACTGTCATTGTCAGCCCGAATCAGTTCACTGCAGGTTGGAGGCCTCTTCATTGAAGGTTATGGACTGTAATCTACCACATTGGTCCAGTGTGGCTTAATAGATAGATATTTTTTTCCTTCCCAGTCTAGGGCCGAGAGAGAGGGACTGGCCCCAAGTCACCCAGCTGGCTCCCATCCCTAAGGGAGAACTAGAATCTGGGCCTCTGCAATCCTAGTTCTGCACTTTAACCACCACACCACACTGGTTTTCATATAATTTGGCATATGCAAATAGCAAATAAAACTACATCTATTTATATTTATTTATTCTCAGCCCCAAATAAGTTATTACTTTTGTACACTATGGAATCTGTGGAGACAAAACTGGCTTTGACAATTTTGTAGTTCCCTCTGGTCTCAGCTCAGATTTAGATCAATTAATATTAGAGCCAGAATTGGCTTTAAAACCACCAATTAATTGTATTAATTTTGGTGCCTAAGTCCCAGGTTTATCAGTACATGCAGTGGACCTAGTCTGTACTGGCCAGTTTTCCTTATTGCGCATGCTACAGGGTTTCAGGCCCAAATAAAACAATAAAAGAAAAGGCAGGGCACCCCTGGCATATTCTTCTCTTCAACAGAAAGGGCTTAACCAAAATGCCATTAGTCCTCACACGCCTCTTTGAAAAGCAATAAAGACGTGGTTCATTTTAAAAATTCCTGAAGAAAATGATTTCATTGTAAGAATACACAAAACAAACCAAAAAAAATTATTTATAGTGGGCTCCCCACCAGGGAATGGCCCAACCACCATCAAAATTAACAAGTAAAAACCAACAACAGTGCTGTGTACAGTGTGCCACTTTGAGCTCCTGAATAAAAGCCAAGATATAAATCTAATAACAAGTAAAATATTCATGAGATAAAAGATGTGGGCAAAATGGGCATTGTGAGTAAGCTTTATCCACAACCTGCTCTTATTCGTTAATGTCCTGCCTTCAAGAACCTAAGGAGATAAATACGACACCTTTCCCGACCACAACAATCCTATTGAGGTAGGATTACCCCTTATCTGTGACAAATGAGCCTGGATATATCACGCTTTCTAATACTTTCTGGAGTCAGTCAGCAACAATCTCAGATAATTGGGGTAGCACCAACGTGCTGTTCATACATAGCTTTACATCTCTACCCTGAGTCAGGCCAGAGGAAATATTCATCTGGTATCTGGAAGCTGTTAGGGTTTGGATGGGACAAAATGGACTGAAGCTGAACCCAAACAAGATGGAGCTGATGTTTGTTCAGAAGATTCTCAGCCAGCTCCAGGTATGACTCTGGATGTGGGGGAGGAAGGAAGAACAAGTCTGTGGCGGGGGGTTCTCCTGGATGCCTGGCTACAGCTAGATAGGCAGCTGGAGGCCGTGACCAGAGAGGTCCTAGAAACAGTGATTCATGCACATATCGCTCCACAGTGGGATACAAAGGGCTGTGTTGAAGACTGCCTGGAAACGTAGCAGCTCGCAGTCGTCACAGCCATATAACTAACACCTGTGCTGTGGGCCCTGCATTAGTTGCCCATCGGGTTCTGAGTACAATTCAAAGTGCTGGTTAAAGCCCTAGATGGCTTGGCTTTTAGTATCTTTGGGACCGCCCCCTCTGAGGGGAACCAGCATCCTTGTTGTGTTATGGTGCGTGCTCCCCAACAAAATCCATTAACGGTTCCCCATTACTAAAACATTAAAGGGACACGGGCTCACAAACAGTGTTTTTCTGTTGCAGACCCAATGGTACAGAATAGCTCCTGAGGTCAAATCAGCACTTAACCCAATGGCCTTCTATTGTATTGTTTTATTGTTGTAGACCACCAGGAGCCCATGCAGATTACAGCTGCATATTAAATAAATAAATTTATTTATTTATTTATTTATTTATTTATTTTTCGATTTCTATTATACCAGCCATCCCCAGGAGGAGCTGTTCCCGTTCCCATCCCACACTCCTCATTGCAGCATGTAATCTATCTTAACATTAGCTGCAAATAATTCAGCTTTCTTTCTCATACTCTTAATTATGTTAAATAAATTGCATGGCCACTTCATAAGCAAACTGCACCCATATTTTAATATCCATTTCCAGTTACACCATTTTCTCTTGCAGTCTTACCATTTTTCAATGTTCTCAGACCATGTATAACTTCATTTTTATCCATTTTATAACATTTATTCCACCTTTCAATATATCATTATAGTTCCCATACAAATCTTTAAAAGACACCTTCCAGCATGCCCTCACTTGTTTTATCTGAAAGTATTTTTTCACTTTTATTCTTAATTCCACATAATCCTCTGGAAGCTCCTTGTGTAGCATTTTTTCAGCTGCTTCCAAAGCAATTTTTTTTATTTCAATTGAAATTGCTCTGCATTTTTTCTCATTCTTTTAGCATGCCTTGCTGTCTTTGACTCCATTTTTGCTGGAGTTATCTTTTTCTTGATACTCAAACTGTACAATATACCTCTCATCATATTTGCACCCATCATTTCTCTAAGTATTTGTCTCATCCACAGCTTCTTTTAGTTCAATATTCTACCCAGCATCCTTTTTCCCACTTTCCATTTGCATAACTACATATTTCTGTCACTCTTCTAATACAATTCCTTTCATTCTGTTCCAAGCAGCCTCCACATCCTATTTTCTTACATCCACTTTCCATTCAATTTCAATCCGACTTGTCCACAGAATCAGACCGTGCATCTTCAAGGCACAGATACCAATTTTAGAAGTCTAATTAAAGCTATTAAACAATATGAAATATGCAATATAAAAAAACAATGTAAATGTGATGTCTCTGGATCTAATCCTCCAAATCAGCATTCCTCAGTACACTCCATTTAGAGTATAGTAGAAAGCTTTATTACAATTCAGCACATATCTAAAGACCAGAATGACCAAATTCCCGCCAGACAGTCAAACCTCACTCTTCCCCCCACCTCCCTTGATGATGTATCATCCAGTACTTTTCCCCTCCAGCCACGCTCCCCCTCCCAACAGCATTTTTCTGTTAGCAAGCAAATGCAGATGCAGGTGCGTGGCCTTGACCAGCTATAAACATGCTTCAATGGTTTTTGTTGGAATTTCACTCTCAGCGTTCTCCCTGTCCCTTCTCTTGAAACCCTTTCCACTGACACTCAATGCGAATAATCCCTTCTCAAATACATTTCAACACGCATGGCAGGGCTTGCACTATAGCAACCCTGGCAGTAAAAATGAATGCACACAATTCAACTCAAATACAGTCAGCGATTGAAACAGAAGACAATTGATTCAAACAACTGAAATAACTATTGAATAAAACCAACTTATAATAACTTATACTATTGTTGTTGATGATTTTTATTTATTTATTTTATTTATTTTTCAATTTCTATTACTGCCCCATCTCCCCCGAAGGGGACTCTGGGCGGTTTACAAAATATAACAGTTTAAATAAATATAAAACCATACAAATATACAATCATCAAAAAGTACTAATAAATTAAATATAACATCCGAGAGGCGATAAGATGGTATTTTAAAAGGGCTCTATGGCACCAGCCATCCCCAGGAGGAGCTGTTCCCGTTCCCATCCCAAGCGAGGCGGCAGAACCAGGTCTTTAAGTTCTTCCGGAAGGTCAGGAGCGACGGAGCCTGCCTCATCTCCGGGGGCAGAATGTTCCAAAGGGCGGGTGCCACTGCCGAGAAGGCCCGCCTTCTGGACCCCGCCAAGTGAAACTCCCTTAACGACGGGGTCCGCAGCATGCCCCCTCTGCATAATCAAGTGTTCCGGGGATGAGATGGTCCCTCAGGTAACCTGGTCCCATGCCATGTAAGGCTTTAAAGGTCATAACCAACACCTTGAATTGGACCCGGAAGCATACTGGCACCAAGTGCAGCTGGCGCAGTAGAGGTGTCATATGTGCCGATCTAGGGGCACCAATAATCACACGCGCAGCCGCATTCTGGACCAGTTGAAGCTTCTGGATACTCTTCAGGGGTAGCCCCATGTAGAGCGCATTGCAGTAGTCTATATGGGAGATGACCAGGGCATGAGTGACTGTACGGAGGGAATCCTGATCTAGGAAAGGGCGTAACTGGCACACAACACGAAGTTGCGCAAAGCCCCTTCTGGCCACGACTGCCACCTGCTCTTCGAGCAGGAGTCATGAGTCCAGAAGGACCCCCAGGTTCCGCACAGAGTCCGAATGTGGTAGTACAACCCCATTCAGAATCAAAGATGATAACTTCCTGGATCCGGAAGAGCCATCAATCCACAGCCACTCCATCTTACCAGGGTTCAGCCGAAGCCTGTTTTTCCCCATCCAGACCCCCACAGCCTCCAGGCACTGAGAAAGGACAGCCACCGCATCACTTACCTCACCCGGGATGGAGATATACAATTGAGCATCATCAGCGTATTGATGATACCTTATCCCTTGGTGACGGATGATCTCACCCAGTCTTTCTTGTAGATATTAAATAGGAGAGGTGAGAGAACCGAACCCTGCGGCACCCCACAGACGAGGGGGCGAGGGTCGGATCTCTCATCTCCTATTACCACTGATTGGGACCGGCCCTGGAGGAAGGAGGTGAACCAGCGCAATACTACGCCAGCCACCCCCAACTCCTCGAGCCGTCCCAAAAGGATACCATAGTCGATGGTATCGAAAGCCGCTGAGAGATCAAGGAGAGCCAGGATGGATGCGCTCCCTCCGTCCCGCTCTCGCCAGAGATCATCCGTAAGCGCGACCAATGCAGTTTCCACCCCATATCCCGGCCTGAAACCCGACTGAAAGGGGTCCAGATAATCCGTTTCATCCAGAATCCTCTGGAGCTGTAACGCCACCACCTTCTCGACCACTTTCCCCAAAAAGGGGAGGTGGGAGACAGGACGAAAGTTGTCCAAAACAGTAGGGTCCAGCGATGGTTTCTTGAGTAGGGGTGCACCAGCGCCTCCTTAAAAGCCGCCGGAAACGCCCCCTCCCCCAAGGATGTATTAACCATCGCCTGGACCCAACCACATGTCACCTCCCTGGCTGCTTGTACCAGCCAGGAAGGGCAAGGGTCTAGATGGCATGTGGTGGCGTTTACAATCCAGAGGATCCTGTCCACTTCCTTAGGTCCAACAGGATCAAACTGTTCCCAGATATATTGTATTTTAGCATCTACACTTATCAGTAAATAGACCTACAATCCGCAGATTCTGATTCAGTTCCAAAAAGGTGCTTTGGAACGTGTGGGGTACAAACCTAGCCCCTTTCTGCAACCCTTTAAGCTGCCCCCTTTTCCCTGGATTGGGCAGCAGCTAAGAGGGCCACACCCATCCTTCTAATCAGGGCAATGGGTATCATGTTGGCTTTCTTTAAGAAGTCCTGTATACTAATACTATAAGCTTCATTAAGAGAAGCTGGCACAGTATCAGAATCAATCACGTTGTAATAAAAATTTAAAATTGTAAGAATCAAAATATCCATATTTCCCTTCTATTCTTCTCTTTATATTATCTGGTCTTGACATTTCTTCCTATATGATCAATGATATGCTTACTTTTTTCTGCCTGATTTGATTTTGATTGAGCTGAAATTCTTGAATTTTTTACATTCATATCTTTAGGCATTTTATATGCATTATTGTAATCCAACCATGTTGCTGTTTTGATCAGTAACCAACCTTCTACCAGCTGATTCTCCAGATTATCAAAGCTTTGCCATAAACATGTTGATGCAAGTTTACTTTAGTGGAATGCAATATATGCTGTTTATACTTACCACTTTGCAGTTCCTGGTTCTGGAAAAGGATCCATAGCAAATTGGGACAATGGAAACTTCATCTTGTTTTTTGCTATCCTCATAATGCCCTTTCATTTTCCAATGTGCATCATAGGAAATGAATTAATCTTCACATACATGGTTTGCAGATATCCCATTCAATAATGTGACAGTGCTAAACTTTTGTTCATCTCAAAATATTTTTGAAGCAAAATAGCTATTTCCTTTTTGAAATTATTGTGATTTAGCCAGCAAAATGTCAATATATTTACTCACAGAGGAATTCTCCAGTTGCAAAGAAAGCCCTACTCAAGATATTGTAATTGCATGAGTCTGTTATATTTTGAAGCAAATACAAAGAAAGGCAAAACGAAGGAGTGCTATAGCAGTAAAGACTTTCTGTACCTTTTTCATGACTTAAGTAATGGCAAGCATTTTTCTTTTGTCCTGCATAACTGTGCTTCCAAATATATAAGTTGGTTTGTGAGATATGATAAGCTTGCTATAAAGTTGTTATAGCAGTTCTCAGAAGCTGTTTGCCTGGAATCTAATTGGAAGATAATTCCTTTCTGTTTTATCAATTTGGTTGTGATGATACCAACAGATGGAAGATATCCATCGAATCTTCAATTCCTTTAAACCCATGAGTTGTATTTTATTCAGTTGTATAAGATAAGCTGCGACAGTTTCATCATCTCCATTGGTAGATAAAAGAAGGGGAAATGATGTATTCATCACTGTTGTCCAAAAGAATGGAGGTTTCCTCTTGATTTCAGAATGCCTGCCTTTTTGAGGCAGCTACTGTAAACCCTGTAAAAGGGGCGTGGTGGCTCAGCGGGTAAGACGCCAGGCTTGTCGATTGGAAGATCACAAGTTGGGAGGTTCGAATCCCTAGCCCCACGTGACAGAGTGAGCTCCCGCACTCGCCCCAGCTCTTGCCAACCTAGCAATTCGAAAGCGTGCAAATGCAAGTAGATGAATAGGTACCACTTCGGTGGGAAGGTAACAGTGTTCCACGCGCGTCATGCCGGCCACATGACCGCGGAAGTGTCTTCGGACAACGCTGGCTCTTCGGCTAACAAACGGAGATGAGCACCGGCCCCTAGAGTCGGACACGACTGCACAAATGTGCGGGGGGAACCTTTACCTTTACTGTAAACCCTGCATTAGTTATTTCTCAAGTAGATCTACACAAATAAAAATACTCATCTACTCCTATATGAAGGGATTTCGCAGCTCTCTAAATAGGCAAAAGGAACAGAGAGCATTGCAATTGAGCGTGCAGACAACTCAAGGAAAGTCTAAATAGAGCCCCATTAGGAGCCTTGCCACACTCCTTTTTTAAAGAAAGTGAACACAAGTGGTTGCTTTCCATCATTTACTGTATTTTTAAATAATTAGGATTTTTCTGCTAACAACTTAGTTAATAGCTACAGTATCTGGGTGAGCTATGAACAAAAGGTGGGATATAAGCAGCTCTTTTGCTACGTCCATTACTTGTGCATGGAAAGTTGTAATTTTATTAAAACTTCATCAATTTATACTTTTATTTTAATTAACATTGAACTCATTATTGGACTGCTTGCTCATCTGGTTTTGTTTGTTTGTATTCACTGTTTAGTTGACAGATGCTCATGAAAGTAGGGAGAGAATAATCAAAAGCTGTATTGCCCAAACTTCTAACGTAGTAAAACTTCTGCAGGAAGAGAGGAAGAAATCTCTGGATGACATAACATTACTAAAACAACTCAGGAAAGAGCAGACGAAGGTGAGTGGCAGAATTCGGTTACCTTAATTTCTGTTATTTATTTATTAATCAAATTTATCACCGCCCATCTCTACCGCAGTAGACTCTGGGCGGTTATATAAAATATGATTTAGAATTGACTGTTCCAGTGGTGCAGGAGAGAAAAACATTTCACATTACAAAAATAGTACCTCTGGCTTGACATTGTAATCATTCTAATGCTGGAAAAGGACCACTTCTAATAATGTATCTGTCATTTGATATCCTCCTATGGCCGTGCTTCACTGGAGAAAACAGAAATGGAAATGGAATTGGCAAACTGGCTGCCACAGATCGCGTTATTAGATAAGGCAAGGTCTCTTTCAGGTTCAGCTCAACTCCTGATGCCTTCATGGACAGATCTGTGCTGTTTTCTCAGCCACAATATGGACATGCCTTGCCATATTCCAGGATGTTGGTTCAACTTCTCAGTCTCGCCTTGAGCCGTGGGAGCTCCATGCTAAGTACTAACCAAGTCTGATCCTGCTCAGCCAAGATCAGCTTGGTAATACAACAGTGTTACTCGGAAAAAGAGTGACCCCGAGTTCTAGTCCCGCCTTAGGCACAAAGCCAGCTGGTTGACTTGGGCCAGTCACCCTCTCTCAGCTCTAGGAAAGAGGCAATGACAAACCACTTCCAAAAATGTTCCCAAGAAAACTGCAGGGACTGGTCCAGGTGTTTGCAAGAGTCAAGACTGACTAGAAGGCACACACACAGAAACACGCAGAAATTAAGAAGCTGCCATGGTTATTCCCAGTAACTGTTTTGTTTAGGGGCAAAACCATTACAGATGAATGAAATTAACTTTGTTTGATCTTATCTCTGACAAGTTGTGTTTCTGATTATTAATTCATTTCACCTTACATGACATTAGATGACATTGAAATAATCCTTTTTTTTTTAATAAACGGGTATCAGTTTAGAGCAGCCTTTCTCAACCTTTTGACCCTGGAGGAATCCTTTAAATATTCTCTAGGCCTCGGGGAACCCCTGCACATTCAGGCTGAAATAGAGGCTAGAAGTTACAAAATTATTATATTTGTTTCATGCGTAGGCCTGTATATATGCATTTACAGTGTTCTTAAACTAAAAATAAAGAATGAAACTTACCTCTTTAATGTGAAGTTGCCCAAATTTAAAATATTTTTTTAAATAAATCATAATCTCCCAGGGAACCCCTAGCAACCTCTCACGGAACCCTAGGGTTCTATAGAACCCTGGTTGAGAAACCCTGGTTTAGAGGGATTAGGATGCCAAGGGCAGTTTTCTGAGATATGGTATAAGCAAGCTTTATGCAGTACCCCAGTAACCAGATAGTTTTCCAATTGACTCTTATTGGTATGTCAATCTGACCATATTTTAATCTAGTCAAAATATGAAAAAATAGCAATATTATAATAATTAGATCTGACAATATAACTAATCAGTTCATAATCTGACAAATTTCCAGGGAGTCAGTAAGCAACGATATCAGATAATACTAACATTGCTTTTTCATCTATAAACTTATTTATCATAATTAACAATAAATCATTTTTCATATTATAATTAAAGCACCATTCAGCAAAACTTAAGAAGAGAAGTGGCAAAATGAGAAATATCACAATAAGATGGTTTAGTATGTTACCGCTAAAGTCAAAACGAAGAAGAAAGAATATCTTGAACATACATTCTGGACAAAAAGTTCATAGAATCTTGGAACTGGAAGGGATTTTAGAGATTGTCTAGTTCCTACTGAATGCATGATAAAATTACAGGTACTACCACTAAGGAGGCCATGTCTGTTTGTGTATGCGATCAATCTCCACGGCAGGCCGCTACATAGAGTGGTGATATCTTCTTGTTCTACGTCAGAGCCACTATTCTATATTTGTATTCGCCCACTCAGCGTTGTCCAGAATTTGGGTCTACACCTCTCAGTGTTACCAGCGAATGTTGCCAATTATAGTGCTAGTAATTCTGGAAGGCAATAAGATGGGGAAGGCTCTCCTGTATTTTCATTTTATGTACAGAAAGGGGGAAGCAAAAATATAATTTTCTCATGTACTAAACAAAATTAGTAATATATATATACATAATTTTATATATATATATATATATATATATATATATATATATATTCATGTCTTGTTAAACACACAGTTAACTCTCATTTATCAAAACATGTACAAACACACATATTAATTGATTAATATTAATAATTAATTAAATTATTAATATTTGCCAGCTGAAGTCAAACACAACTTGAAAGAAAATTTGTCGTTCTTTAACGACTGGAAGCAAATATGAAATTTAACATATAAACCACTTTATGCAATCTAAAGTTCTAAGGAGTCCTTCAGTTGGGATGCTCGTTTAGATATAGAAAGACAGTGAAAGGTTCAGACTCTTCTATAACTGATAGAAAATGGGAGTCCCTCCAGTCTTTACTCTCAACTTTTTTATAGTCTTAAAATGTACTGTATCCATTTCAGTTGCTCTCTGGTTGGCTCCCAAACCTTTGGTATATTATTGTAAAGAATCTGAGTACAAAAGGAAAAAGGTGGTCTGAAACCACGAATTGTGAAATCATTTTTGTCCAGAAGGGAGCAGTATAAGGCAAGGCCACTAACGGCACCGCAACTCCGACAGTTAGCTGGAGCCTTCGGTTTCTTCCTAAAGAGTTACAAAGGGAAGCAGTGGATAGAAAACAAGGCTGCGCTGTCTCAATACTTGTCATATGAATGTAATTCATATCAGAATTGGCAAATTCTTTACAAAGCAAATGTGAAATGATACATTTAACATACATACATTTGTATATTTCAGTTCCATATTCTGTCCATATAATCAGACTCACATTGTTACCAAGATCATATTCTTTTTTTTTTTTAATAAATTTTATTAAGTTTTACAATACATAATAAAATTTAAAGTAGAAAAAGAAATAGAAACAGAAATACAAAATAAGAAAAAGATAAAGAAAAAGTGAAGTCAAGAAATAATAAGCAAAGAAAATATAGAAAATAGATGTCCTCCAATCTATCTTTGAACTTAAAGTACAACAATTGATTTTAAATGTTAGTACTTCATACAGTATACAGGAACTTTTCTTTGTCATATGCCTTTTGATTTCTTTAATCCAATCTTCTAACCTTCATCTTACTGTCTCCCAATAATCCATCTTTGGCTTCTACTCCTTGAAGTAGTAGTTAAATGTTGAATGTTCATTACTACATATTTATATCTTCAATAAAAACCAATTAGTATAACAAATAAAAGCCTTATTTACTTCTAATAAACTACAATATATTCTATTTCATATTATGACTCATAACCTAACATGTTATGTAACTTAATACATAATTTAGCAATTCTTATAGTGTTCATACATATATATTTCTATAATTTAATTCTAAAATATATATATATCTCCATAAAAAAGGAATTCTTGAATCTCAATTATCCATCTGTAATTTCCATTCCTTGTAGTAGTGTCCATTTAAACTAAATGCATAATCTATCATATCGCTTAACCTAATAGCTAATATATCAATTCTTATAATATTCATACAATACATATTGATATATATCATCCTGTAGTAACCATCATTCTAATTCCATCATATCATTATCTTCTCATAAATATATCTCTAAGGAAAACAATATTCTATAATATCAACTTGTGTTTGTATTTAGCATCTTACATTTAGAATATCACTTTTTATATATCCATACAGTTTCTCATAACAATTCAAGTCCATATTTTTTCATTATCCTTTATATCCATACAGTTTCTCATATCTTCTGTTTAGGTTATGCCAAAATCACAATACACTGTGGGAGATTCGCAATATACAGCCTGCTCTTTTCTATATCTCATATAGAATATCAGAGCAACCTTCTCTCCCTTTCCACATATTTCACAACATCCATCCAACTGTGCACCCATATTTTCACTCTGTCTCCACTGCCACAACATATCTATACCAAGATTGTAGTGTAAAGCCTTCAGAATGTTCTTCTGAACTAATATACTCAAAATTTCCTCCTTCTGTTTCTCCTCCACTTGAAAAACATTTTCCCTTTCTGTCTCCGTTTCTGTTCTCTGTTCTTTCTATTTTGCAGAGTTACGAACAGTAATTCCAACGACCTTTGAATATTTGAAAAAACCTCAGTAATCTCTCTTCTGAGCTCCTCAGGTACAAGTTGGAAAGCCATCTTTCCTGTGTCCTTCAAATTAAAACAACAACCCTTCTAGTCAAAACAATAATCATGTAATCTGTCCATGGAATACTACCAGCAGAATCTATTAAGCAGAACGTCGTTGTTGTTGTTGTTGTTTTTAAAGTCAAAAGAAAAAAGAAAGTTCCAATAATCCAAAATACAGGAGAGAATAATATTTTAAACAGTTTATAGAAGGAGAAATAAAAAATATTTTCCAAATGAAGCAAAATCCAACCAGGGAGGATGTAGAAAAAGACGACAAGGAAAAAAACACGTTACCCTGTGTTTTTATTCTTCAAACTGCGAGCTTTCATTCTTCAAGCTGCAAGCTGCTTAATCCAAACAAAGAGTTTCTCAAAAAATGGATAGTCATTTAGTTTATCAAGCGAAGAATTACAAACAGAGTCTCTTAAATCCCTCTAATACAAAAGAGAAGTAAAAAAAAAAAAAAAATGCAGACGTTTCATTATGTTGCAAATATAGAGTCCATCAAACTTCCACCAGAATCAGTTATAGCAAAGAAAGCACAAAGTTAGCCAACATTTTCAACGAAGTCCAAAAAATAGATCTTAGATTTCAAAAATATTTTAATCTAAAAAAAACATTCCTAAAGTGATCTAAAAGCGGCTGGGCGCTCTTGTGTCTCTTCAAAGAGACTTGTTTCCCCTGCGAGAGCCTGATATATCTCGGCCATTGCCTTGCACTTACCCTGTTCCTTCCGCGGTGGAAAACTACAGAAAAAACAAGGGTAGGCAATCCCAATGGCCCCACGAGTAATCTTCTGGTCTCCCCTTCTCCAGGGGAAAAAAAACTTCAGTGGACCACAACTTCTGCAATCCACGCAAGCAAGGGAAATTCAGTCAGTTCTGAGAAATCTGACTGGTCGAGCTGGCAGCCAAGCCTGGAGTCCACCAAGATCATATTCAAATTACTGTGATACAGTAAAACCTTGTTTTTTTAACAGACTAATTAGGAGGGAGGGGGGTTCATTATTCAGAGACATAAGTTGAATCAAACAGTATGGCATCATGGGGAGTGGTTAAGGCTAGAAACCAGGAGTCTGTGAGTTCTAGTCCCGCCTCAGGCATGAAAGCCGGCTGGGTGACTTGGGGCCAATCCCTCCCTCTCAGCCCAACTCACCTCACAGGGTTGCTGTTGTGGGGAAAACAGGAGGAGGAAGGAGTATTAGGCATGTTCGCTGCCTTGAGTTATTTATAAAAATAATAAGGGCGGGATAGAAAAAATAAATGAAATTTACATCGTCTATGTCAGCGGTCCCCAACCTTTTTGGCACCAGGGACCGGTTTCGTGGAAGACAATTTTTCCATGGACTGGGGGGGGGATGGGCAGGCCATGGGTGGAGCTCGATGGGCGGGCCACGTGGGCCATGGGTGGGCTGTGCGGCCCGATTCCTAACAGGCCACAGACCGGGATCGGTCTGCGGCCCAGGGGTTGGGGACCCCTGATCTATGTGATAACATCATCATCCAAGTGATCAGATTATATTATTTGTGTCATTACATCATTACGCAACTGAAATAAATTGATTTAAATGATGTAATTTGCATCATTTGCTTGATGGCATCATTATGCAAATATTGCAAATCACAGCAGAAATTTTGGTCAACAAAATCTGTTGCATCAAAGTTTGGTAAATCAAGATTTCACTGCATTACAGTAACCCATTCAAAAGTATATTCTCCGTTTTTGCGATTTTTCAGCTGGAATGAAAAGAAAAAAGATTTTCTAATTCCTTATGAATATGAATTTTAGCTTTAGTTTTGTTCTCTTTTAAATCTCTAGAAAATGCTCATCGCTTCTAACGTTTAATCCCCCAGTACCTGCAATGAAATTCCAATTTTTCATAGGAAGATTTATTTACAGAATGGTTGGGAAACTTGATTAAATATTTTGTTTTAATCTGTTGTTTTTTAAAGCATCCATATATCTTTATGCTCATTGTCAAGCCTAACAATCATGTTAAGTCTCTAAAGCCTTTCTTTTCTCTTGTAGTTGAAATTAATGCAGTCAGAGTTAAATGTTGAAGAAGTGGTAAATGACAGAAGCTGGAAGGTAAGGAGCAGCCCTAATGTGTGAATGTTTGTCACACCATATTTGGGCTGTGATTGATGGGGGGAAGTAGGCTAGGAAGAGTAGTTCAAGTTGAATCCAAATATGAAGATCAACGCATGCTCTCTTAAGTGTGACTATCCAAGATAATACATAATGGACTACAACAATAAAAATTATCATATGTAATACTAACTAGTAGTAGTATAACTTTATTGATTAGTCAATTGACCATATCAAAAATGGGCATCTGCCACAGTGGAATACAATAGAATAAATCAATTACAATACAGTAAAATGATATAAGATAAAATAGACTAAAGTGAGATAGGATAAGGTAAGATACAGTAAGGTAGGATAAAAATAAAAGAGTAAAATAAAAGAGTATAAGGTAATGCAGAGACTTATAGTAAAATGAATAATAAAATACAAAACAGTATGTGTTTAGGTGAATTCATCACCTTTACATGCCACCCCAATGTGTTCTATAAATTGTGTTCTCAGTTGGACAGCCCTGACTATAAACTTAGCAGTTCTAGTGACTACATATGTGTTTGTGCCCTGAAGGAAGGAACATAGTTGTTTGTTACAGTCCCAGTGTATGGTTCTGTCAAGTAGAGTCTCTAGGTACTGAGCCCTTGCTGGGGCATATAATTGACAGTTAAATAGGACATGCGCAATGTCTTCTCTTTCGGATGCTCCACAAACACGTGTTCTCTCAGAATACGGCACTTGATGGAATCGTCCGTATTTAACCATAGAATCTAGCTGCTCGAAGTAATATTAACTAGAGGGGAACTTATATGGATGTCAGCTACTCAGTTATGTATCTTTATGTGTTTATATGTTCAGACTTTTAGAAGTTGCGTATAAAATAATACGCATTTTTCTTGGTATTCTGGTTGAGCTGGCTTCGACCTTTGAACGCAAAATATAGTTGCAGCCATGGGGCACGAACTCCAAGATGATTCACTTTTAAGCAACAGTCTACATTTCACTCTATGCGTATGAAAACTTCCTCAACTATATCACTTCAGGCTGGGGATAGGAATGTCCCTGATGACAAAAACATATCATCTGTGGCAGAAAGCTAGCAGATTGGGAACAGTTCTGCCGTAAAAAAACTTCTGCCTGCCATGTGTGGAAATATTCCAGGCAGTTATTTCCCCCTCTTTTATTCTGAAAGCTATAAACCTGGACAACTAGATTTTTTTTTCTGAGCACATACATTTGACTCTAATTAATGCTTTGCCACACGGTAGCTGATTAAGTTTTTAGATGGGTGCATCCACTAACACTTGTGTCAATCAACTTTCTGTTTTGCTATTTTAGATATTTAATGAACGTTGCAGAACTCACTATAAGCCCCCAAAGACACAATAATGCAAATGAGGGGGAATATTCCCCTGAAAGTGGTCTTCAGTCATGCAAATAAACTGGAAAAGAAACATGGAACAAAGTGCATGGGACCTCTTGAAAAATAATACCCACAGGATCTAGTACAATGAATGATTTTGCCAATAAAGATAAACCAACTGTTAATTTGTACAAGATGTTTGAGAAGAAAAAAATATTAAAAATAGTCAGATGGAATGTGGTGTCACATGCTTGGCCTCTTTTGACAGCAGCAAATCTGCTTTACTTTTATCCACTCTCATACGGCTGGAGATTTCACATATAAAACAAGGTTGTGCTCTGCTAAATGTGTAGGACCTTTGTTTCAGATTCCGAGACATATTGAGGGTAAACAAAACTTTATCTTAATTACCAACACTGTATAATTATAGTGTAATCACATCACATTATGATGGCACTGTTTCAGGAATGTGAAAGTCTCATACTGGCCCCAACACATTTTTTTTCCTTTTTGGTTCTCTTTTCATCTTACCAGTGATAAGAGGTTAGGGATGAATTATAATTATTTTTCATAAAACCATTACAATTTTAAAAAATGGAATTTTACTTCAAGCATAACACTGAAGTTGCAGTTCTTGAATTGTTATGCCTCTCCTTTCAGACATTACAAGGTGAATCCCAATTCAAAAGATTTCCAGTTGGGCTGAGAGACTGCCAGCAAACAATTACTTTGTTCTCCCAAAAGCTTTCTTAGAAATAAAAAGAAAAGAAAGATGTTTTGAAGAAGTGAAAAAATACAGCATCTTACGTTTGTTCCTGTATTTTTTGTTGATTTAGATGAAGCATACATGTGAAATGAGAGCCAGTTTGGCTAGAAACAGGCTAGAAACCCAGAGACTGAGGAGTCCTGCCTTAGGCATGAAAGCCAGCTGGGTGACCCTGAGCCAATCACACACACTCAGCCCTGGGAAGGAGCCAATAGCAAACCAGGAGACTGAGAGTTCTAGTCCCGCCTTAGGCATGAAAGCCGGCTGGGTGACCTTGGGCCAGTCCCTCCCTCTCAGCCCAACTCACCGCACAGGGTTGTTGTCGGGGTGGGGTGGGGAATAGGAAGAGGAAGGAGTATTAGGTATGTTCCCCGCCTTGAGTTATTCATAAAAATAATAAAGGCAGGATCAAAAATCTAAAACAAATTTTAATAGGCTTGAATTATGGAATGTTTTGTGCGAATATGGACTTGAAGTTTGATTTCTGAATGTGATAATAGCAGTGTATGATAGAAGTATTGTGAGAATAAATACAATACTTAGCAAAGGGTTCCACATTGAGCAAGGATATATGACATCCCCTTGGTTGTTTAATGTATTGATATTGATAAGTCAGTCTCCTGCTTCATTTCGGTTTCCTAAGCCATACAATCCAACTACATTTTCCTCTTTCATGTTTCCAACTTTGGCATTCCAGTTACCAATCACAAGCAGCAGATCTTGCTTGCATGTTCTGTCAATTTCAAATTGAATGTGATCATAAAACTCAGCAACCTCCTCTTGTAGATTAGTGGTTGAAGCATAAATGTGAATGATCATCATATTAAAGGGTTGTCCGCAAAGTCTAATTGATATTATTCGGTCATTGATTGCATTGTAGCCAAGTACTGGTCTTGCTATATCCTTCCTAACTGTAAAAGCAATGCCGTTCCTTCCCCCCCACCCCCAGGTCCTTAGTAATAAACAGTGGAATCTTCTGATTGAAAGTGTCCAGTCCCAGTCCATCTCAATTCACTAATGCTTAAAATGTCAATTTGTAGTAGTTGCATTTCATCTTGCACTGTGTTGAGCTTTCCCAAGTTCATGTTTCTTACATTCCATGTTCCTACTGTAATTCTGTTTTTGCAGCTTCAAATTTTCTTTCCTATATGGCAACATCAGCAACTAGACATCCCGAAGGCTTTAATCTAGACACGTCATAAACACTATTAGTACTCCAAAAGATCCTCAGCAATTCCTCAGTAGCATGTTGAGTACCATCTGACCTGAGAGGCCATCATCCGCCAGTATATTGTCCATGATCTTATATCCATGTGGTTTTCTTGGTAAAAATACAGGGTGATTTACCATTGCCTTCTCCCAGGCAGTATGAATTGACGCCTTTGCCATTGTCACTAAAGTGGTGTTCTACTTCCAGTATCTTCCTATGTCACTGCTGCCCAATATAAGTGCCTGCTTGCTTTAGCTGGCATCCCTCCCACACACACACCCCACCACAGTGAGGCAGCACAGCAGGACTTGGGGGGGGGGCATCAATATTATTATTATTTAAATTTATTCCCACCCATCTCCCCGAATAGGGGACTTTGGGCAGTTTACAGCATATCCATAGTTAAAATCTATACATATATGTGTACTTGGTATATAGAGTACATCATGTTGTTGGCTGAGAACCTGGATGAAGTGCAGCAAACATCAGATTGTACGATTCAGTGATTAGTATGGATTTGAATATTAATTTATTAAAGAACATCGAAATTGTGTTTAATGGGGAGAATGGAGTAATTTATTACAAGTTATACATAAATGGCAAAAAACTGAGGCAAGTAGACACATTTGTGTACTTTAGTAAAATGTTTTCTACAAATGGGAAAATGGGTAGAGAAATTTTAATATGCAAATGCTAAAAGGGTAGTGGATACTACAGTATTTGGTTTGTAGTGAAGAGTACATATTTGTCAAAAGAAACAAAAGTGATATATACTGTAAATGCATGATTCTACTCATTTTGTTATATGCACTGAGTTCTCAGCAGTGACAGTTGTGTATGTCAGAAGAAACATAAAAATAAGTTGAAGGTGGCCAGAATGGATTACTTAAATGTGTGTGGTAAAACAAAAAGGGAAAGGGTCAGGAATGAATGGGGATTGAATACAAAAGTGGTTGGCCAATACAAGAGAAGTATATTGTGGGGGATTGATGAGAAACAATTACAAAGGAGAGAATCAATTGCAAAACAAATATACTTTATATATTTATAAAGTTGGGCCTTTGCACAACTTCGGGTTGTGCGCCAGTTGCGCCCATTCCTGGATCGAGATGCCCTCCGAACAGTCACTCATGCCCTTGTCATCTCCCATATAGACTACTGCAATGCGCTCTACATGGGGCTACTCTTGAAGAGTATCCGGAAGCTTCAGCTGGTCCAGAATGCGGCCGCGCGGACAGTTATGGGTGCTGTAAGATCGGCCCATGTAACACCTCTGCTGCGCGAGCTGCGTTGGGTTCCAGTTTGCTTCCGGGTCCAATTCAAGGTGTTCGTTATCACCTTTAAAGCCCTAAATAGCATGGGACCAGGTTACCTGAGGGACCGTCTCATCCCTGGAACATCGATCCACCCCACTCGGTCATGCAAAGAGGGCATGCTAAGGATCCCATCGGCTAAAGAGTTCCATCTAGTGGGATCCAGGAGGCGTGCCTTCTCTGCAGTAGCACCCGCCCTTTGGAATATCTTGCCCCTGGAGCTGAGGCGAGTTTCTTCACTCCCGACCTTCCGGAAAGACCTGAAGACCTGGTTCTGCCGCCTGGCTTGGGACGGGAATGCCAATAGTTCCTCTTGGGAGTGGCTGGCGCCATGAAACCCGCCTTATTATTAACATCTTTTTGTTTGGATTTTATATGTAAATTATTGTGGCTGTATGTGGCTTGAATCATGTCAACTGGATTTCTATTTTCTTAGTGGAAACGTTTCACTCCTTATCCAAGGAGCTTCTTCAGTCTGAGTAAAGTTAGATAAACTGCTGACTCTGGTCCTGTGGTGTTATATAGGAGAAGTAACACCACAGGACCAGAGTCAGCAGTTTATCTTCATCTAAAGGAAAAAGGACACTCATTTGAGGACATTAATGTTCACATTTTAGACAGAGAAGATAGGTGGTTTGAGAGAGGGGTCAAGGAATCCATTCATGCCAACTTGGAAAATCCTTCCTTGAATAGAGGTGGGGGCCTCAGGCATAACCTTTCCCCTATCTTCCTTCCTGCTTTGTCTTCTGTGCCTAGGAAGATTAAGACCATTTCACAAGCTCAACAGCAGCAGGGTAATCTTAACGATCCTCCTTTAGATGATAAAGGGACTTAGAAACAAACATCTCAAAAATAACCATGACCTAGCCCCAGGTGCAAGGTCACACAGCCAGCCTAGAAACATATTTAAGGATTCCCTTACTAACTTTACTCAGACTGAAGAAGCTCCTTGGATAAGGAGTGAAACGTTTCCACTAAGAAAATAGAAATCCAGTTGACATGATTCAAGCCACAGACTGTTCCACCTGGATGACTGAGAACCTTCATAGACATATTGTGGCTGTAATTTTATATTTTTATCTTATCTTATTATTGTGAACCGCCCAGAGTCCCCAGGTGTGGAGGAGATGGGCGGTGATACAAATTTAAATAATTAATAAATAAATAAATACTGTGTGAAGGAAGATTAGAGGAGGGAGGGGAAGATTGAAAAAGTCATGGCTGAAAGAGTTGAAATCCTCTACAAGAGAGGGGTGAGAAGTTTCAAGAACAAAAGGCAGTGAATGAAATGATGAATGGATGTGGTGGAAGCCAGGATGTTTTACAAGGATCAAAAGGCATGGAGATATAGTGAATAATGTTGGTATGTGCTAGTTTTAGCTATGTTTCCTTCTCTTTTTCATATATTGTGCATTTAGTTTATTCCTCTTTTCTGCGCTCTGCATAACATTTATCCTGAAAGGAAATAGCAGGAGGAATATGTATGTTTTGAGAAACATTGGAGATTTCACATAAAAATGAGAACTACTTCTGGTGTGCTTGCATTGAAACACTTGTTTAGATAGGCATGTTTACTGTTTCAGCATTGGCCAAGCTGTTTAGTATCATAGATATCTTGATGGAACTCTATAATACTCTTCTATAATATTAAGTTTCCAGACTTTTGTACAATATTTATTGCACCTCAGCAATGGTGACAGCCCTTGGCTGCCCTTGTCTGAGCTCACAAATTAAGCAGGGTTGGTGGGGCCTGGTTAGTATGCAGATGGGAGACTACCAGGGCTGGGGGCCAAATTGGGAAGTCAAAAACCTCCTGGGCGAAGACAGTGGCAAACTACCTCCATGCTGTTTTCAATAAAACCACATGGTTGTGTCAATGATGTCACCAGGATCATTTCTCAATTCTAAAGAGGCTTTGACTTTTTACTGGAATGGCGCAATATGTGAATATCCAAAGATGTTTAATTTTTTTAAAAAAAATGTGTACAGAATCTTGATTAAAGAAAGTTTATTAAGACTTGGAAGAACTCAGGGTCTCTACATGTGCTACAGGTATGGTACCCAAGCCTGGAGCATGTCTTTGCAAAGCCCCTTCTCTCTTCATTCCTCCCATTTTTAACCTTTCCTTTTCCTGCCCATTCCCAAGATCTCTAATATCCCAAGTGATCTAGCTCCAATTATTTAGCCGAACTTCATTTGGTCTCTTGCTAATTGCTATCACGTTAGCAGAATTACAGGCTATTTTTTTCAGCTTCAGCTTAATGTATGGGCTCCCAAATCCATTTCCTGGGTGCGAACTATATTATTGACACAATGTTGTACTTGGCCTGCATTGTATGACTGTGATTTATGAGCAAGTTGATTCTCCTCAGAAATTTCTATCTCCTTTCCTTCAAAAGCAATCTGAAGACTCCATTGATTTGTGTGTTGGGGGAGAGGAGGAAGGTTGTTAAGTAAACTAATCCGTTTTTTAGAAGAAGAAGAAAAAGACCTTGTGTTAGCATGAGTCACTGGGTAAATTTGTCAAGACATGTTAACCGCCCAGAGTCCCTCTTTTGGGGGAGATGGGCGGTGATGAAATTTGATAGATAGATAGATAGATAGATAGATAGATAGATAGATAGATAGATAGATAGACGGATGATAGATAGATGATAGATAGATAGATAGATAGATAGATAGATAGATAGATAGATAGATAGATGTCTAAGTTAAAGATCTCTTAAACATTTATCTAAAACATGAGATTACATTTTGGTACACATCTGGGGGACAGACAAGATAGTATCAGCTAAAGCAACTTTGCCTTTAAAAAACACTGAGTCCATGCAGCTTTCCTAATAACTGTCCAACTTCTGTTTACCTCTAACACGGTCTGTCTATTCTGCTAGCAACTTACTGATAGGAAGTTTCTTCCAGCATTTAGTCAAAATATCCATCTCTCTCATTCTTTACATTTGTTTGCTCCTGGAGCAACAGAGCAAGTCTGTTGCATCTTGTGTCTGCCAGACATTTAATCTTCTCTAAAATAAACATATTGGCCTGCCTCTTTCAATGTTTCCTTAAAGCATAGCTTTCCAAACTGTGTGTCGCGACACTTTAGTGTGTCGCAACACACAGTTTAGTGTGTTGCAACACAACCCGGAAGCGGTGGCAGGGGCGTGCATGGCGGCGGCGTGGGGACAGCGGTGTGCATGGCAGTGGCAGCAGCAACGGCGCACCATCAGCGCTTCTGCATTTTAGCGGAAAACACGAGGCCGCCACGCACGCCCCTGCGCCCCCGCTGCTGCTGCCATTGGTGTGTCGCCAACGGCGGCAGTTTGGAAAGCACTGCCTTAAAGAAGGTAGGGTTTTTATCTCTGCTGGTGTTGGTGGTTAGCTAACATAGTAAAAACACCCAGTGCTGATTTTCAATGCCTCAATGATTAGGGGGTGCTCCAGCTAAACATTGTCACCCATAGCATTTTCGTCAGAGTTAAACATCATTTTAGCCTTTTTGCAACGCATAACCATGGTTTGCTGAACAAACCACATTTGCCTAAGTTCATACAATGTATTAAGCCATGCACCATGGTTTATAATTCCAGAGCTGCATTGTTATTAAGATTTATATTCTACCTTCAACTTACTTGGAATCTCCATTTTATCCCCACAACAACACCCCTGTGAGGTAGGCCCCAAATCACCCAGTGAGTTCCGAAGTTGAGGAGGGACTTGAACCTTGGTCTCCTTGGTCTTAGTCCATCACCCCAACTGCTGTAACACACTGACTTGTTCTCAACATGCTAAGCCAAAACCAAACTCAACACATTTGGGCTTAATGTGAAGTGCGAGTCTATTCTGAGTCTTGGATATGCTTACAAGAGGCTGGCCCTCTGCTGTAGAATTGGGAATCTCTTATGTAACACCAGAGCGAAGTCAGTGGACGCCACCCAGCAATACCAGGAGAGTACTGGAAGATTTTAAAAGCTTCCTTTTAGCACTATAAGCATCACCCCATTCACTCCCTCAATCATTCAGACCCTACATACTAAAAGAACCATTCCTCTCAGGTTCCACCTCCAGTGCAACTTATTAACCCTTCATTGCCCAGTAACTCATTCTATAACAATGCTAAGTGAAACATTTCAAGTCATACTCAGCCCTTAGGATCCTTGCACGTACCATGTGAGAAGACAGTCTCCAATCTGTACGCAATGCACTCCACTCTGTGGAGCTCAGCAATTATGGTAATAAATGCTTGTAACTATAGCTTGAAAAGCATGACCTCACTAACATAATTGGTGTTATGTTATGACATCATAACAAAATAAAGTGGGTTCATGCATTAAAAGAGGCAGTGGCACTGTGCTACAATTAGGTAGCTTGCTCTGCTCCCACAAGCCAGGCAGGAAAGCAGGGGCACCAGTTCCTGTAGTCACCTAAATACACAGATCCACACATGTTCACTAATTAGGTGGAATGTAGTTAGGTTTAACTCCTGGCAACTGTCTTTAATAAAAATTCATAGCTGTCCCGGAGCTATTCCAGTAATTGCACTGATCCCATCCATCTATTCATCAACTGGCCCTTTCCGGATAAAAAACAACTTGTGCCTCTATTGTTATTACTAAGGTTGCTACAAAGACATGGACTCTTGTTGTATATGTGTAGCCTGAGCAACCCTATTCTTAGGGACAGGCAGTCCTGGAAATAACCAGGTCCCGTGCCGTATAGGGCTTTAAAAGTAATAACCAGCACCTTGAATTGCACCCAGAAGAAAACGGGGAACCAGCGCAGCTTGCGCAATAAAGGTGTAACATGGGCAAACCTATGGGCACCCAATACTGTGCACACCGCTGGATTCTGGACCAGTTGTAACTTCCGAGTGGACTTCAAAGGCAGCCCCATGTAAAGTGCATTGCAATGATCCAACCGGATTATTTATTGCCCTATAACAAATAAACAGACCAGTGTTTCTCAATCTTGGCAACTTTAAGATATGAAGACTTCTACTCCCAGAATTCTGGGAGTTGAAGTCCACACGTCTTACTTAAAGTTGCCGAGGTTGAGAAACACTGCTTTAGACACTGCTTGATCAGACATGTTAAAAAGCCTATTTGGAAAGCTAGTCTGGGAGCCACCACCACCCCACCCCGACTTTCAATAAGTCAATACCACCTGATTTCTCCCCATCAGCTGTGTGAGACCATTCCAGGAAACTGTTCACCAAATGATAAGTCTAAGCAAGTATTCCAGCAATATGCTCTGGGGGGTTTAATGCGATTGATTGCTCTTCTTTTTAGGCACACTACTTTTGCCAATCTGTCCTTAAAACATGTAAATTACAATTAAAAAAATATGGAACACTTCCCGAATATGCAACCTGTTCCTTTTTCAGTATGAGACAATGTTGGCCAGAGTGAATATGGATACTTGTGTTTATTCTAATCCCTTTTTCCAAGGGACTCTCCCTGAGCAATTATTAGCCCAGCATGCAATTCACTGAACTACTGTTTTGCTAATCAGGTTCCACGGCTGGCTTTTACTTTGTCCCTGGACAGATCAGGTGTAAGTTACAATGGCAGAGTCAGCAAACTGCTATCACTTTTGGAAAGAGTCACTGGGCTGTTGTGTCTGGTTTTCTGAGAGCATGTTGGCTAAGCACATGGTCTGAGCACATGGCCCAAGGGGGACGGTCTTCCAGCTGCAGCTGACTCATGGATCGGATGACCAGCTGAGGAGTGGAGATGCGTTCTTTCAGTAACTGCTCCCTCTTAGTCACATGTTTTAAGAAATAGAACAGGCAGCTGGGAGCCTATGAGGAAGTAATAATGGGGGAAATGGAGAAGTTGAAACTGCTTGCTTGCTTATTTATTTGATGTATACAGCCACCCATCTTATGCAGCATAACCTTGGGCAGCTCACAAACAGCAGTAAAAAAAACATAAAAACCAACACTAAGCTCCTGATGGCCCCCGTCACAACACACCCCCATACATCCACAACAAACTCTACTTGGCTCCAGCCTCGCACTACCCCAACACTTGTGGGAAAGGCCAAGGCTTTTTGGAAAGCCAGGGGGATAGGGGCCTGCCAGATCTCAGGAGGAAGGGTGCTCTAAAGGGCAGGGGCCACTATTGGGAAGGCACACTGCCTAGGTCCCTCTAGATGGTAACATTTAAGGCAGGGACCTGGAGTCCGCCCACTCAGCAGACCTAGTGGAATGAGCAGATACCCTCAAGGAGATGCAGTCCTGCAAATAACCTGGCCCTGTGCCATTCAGGGCTTGAAAGGTGATAACCAGCACCTTGAATCACACCCAGAAAGAAACTGAAAGCCAGTGCACCTCACACAGCAGTGGTGTAACATGGGTGAATAATGAAAGTAGTATTAGTTTGCATGTCTTTGGTTTCCAAGTTTGGTCTGCCTTGGAGGGCTGACACACCCCATGCTATCAGATGAGCATTCCCAAGCTGTATCAAGTAGATGTTGAAGAGGAGCAGTGAGAGACCCAAGCCCTGAGGCACCCCAAATTGAAGAGGCCTAGGCCTCGACCTCTCACTCCCCACCAACACCAACTGGAACCTACCATAGAGGAAGGAGGAGAACCACAGCAAAACAGTGTCCCCCATTCCCAACACCCAGAGCTAGTCCAGGAGGATATCAAGGTCAGTGGTAGTGAACCCCACTGAGAGATCCAGGAGGATGAGGATGGATGCGCCACCCCATCCCACGCCCTCTGAAGCTCATCCACAAGCATGACTAATGCTGTGTCAGCACTATAAGCAGGCCTGAACCCTGACTGAAAAGGGTCTAGACCAGAGCTTTCCAAACTTTTCATGTTGGTGACACACTTTTTAGACATGCATCATTTTGCGACACTCTCTTACAGCAGGGCATCATTTCGCGACACACTCTTACAGCAGGGCACAAGGCAGGCACTAGGACCTGCACGGAATCACAGCAGGTTTGGAGGCAGCAAGGCACAAGGCAGGCACTGGGACCTGCGCGGAATCACAGCAGGTTTGGAGGCAGCAGGACACAAGGCAGGCACTAGGACCTGTGCGGAATCCTGGCAGGGCAGGTTTGGAGGCAGCAGGGCACAAGGCACTAGGACCTGCGTGGAATCCTGGCAGGGCAGGTTTGGAGGCAGCAGGGCACAAGGCACTAGGACCTGTGCGGAATCCTGGCAGGGCAGGTTTGGAGGCAGCAGGACACAAGGCACTAGGACCTGCGTGGAATCCTGGCAGGGCTCAGAGGCAGCAGCAGCCTCGACACACCCAGACACTGCAGCTGACACACTAACGTGTCCCGACACAGAGTTTGGAAAGCCCTGGTCTAGACAATCCGCTTCCTCCAAGCCCATCTGAAACTGAGTGCCTACCACCCACTCAACAATCTTCCCTATAAAGGGGAGGTTGGAGACCAGACAAAAGTTGTCTAACTAACACAATCGAGTTCAAGGATGGCCTCTTAAGAAAGGGACGTGCCACCTCCTTTAAGGCAGGCAGCACCACTCCCTCCCGTGATGAGGTAAGCAGCATTCCCTACTGATCCCTACCGCCCCACCTCACAAAATGTGTCACATCTGTGTCTGGGGCAGCTCCCCTGAAGGCTACCAAAGAATCCTGAACAACTGCCACTCCCCCCCCCACCCCAGAATCACAGCTGGTGCCACACCCAAAACCCAGGAAGGCACATTTCAGAGACAGACACACACACACCCGCAACAAACCAGGTTGTGATGCCAGCCAGGTTGTATCTCTCATCGACAATCAAGTCCTGGATGAGTCGAGGTTTTATTGAAGGCCAACCTGGCATTAAGTAGCAACAGCCAGTCCAGAGCTACCAGGGCTCCAGAGAACAGGTCTTGGGGCTGAGGGAAAAAAGGGACTGCTAAAGATATAGTTAAGAACACACCTTGCTACCTTAAACAAATTCAAGTCCCCAAGACTGGGTAAATTACATCCCAGGATGTTGGCAGAAGTGATTTGAGCTTGATCTCGGCAAAGCACTTGAGGACAAGATGGATAGGTATGGACTACAGGCTCCTCTTAAATAGCCCTGCATTGTCCTGGAAGTACAGAACAGGATCCCCAGGGGTCCGTCCTCAGCCTGATGTTATTCAACATCTTTTTAAATGATTTAGAAGATGGGAGGGAGGGAGGGAAGGCTTATTCTATTTGCAGATCATACTAAGCTGGAGCTTAGCGTCAGCTGGATGATGCTCAACAGTGACAAACCAAGTTCTGCATGTGGGTAGTGGAATCAGATGTATAAGTGCTGGATTAGAGAGATCTGGCTTACATTTTCATCAAGGAATACAACTCAAGAGTTCTCCACTTAGAGCAAGCAGTTACTGCACCTCCATTTTATCTACCCATTTTGTCTAAGGGGCTTCCCGTCTGCATTAAGTCTCCACTCTAGTTATATTAGGTTTTTCAGTTGTTTTTCTGGAAAAGGCACAAAGCTACCTTTTTCACAGACACGCAAGGATAAATGGTTTCAAACTTGAGTAACAGGAACTGTTTTTTTTTAAACCAGCTAATTGTTTGTTTTTCAGAAGAATTGGGATGGAGTAGTTCAGATGTCTGAAGGGCTCCAACAAAAAATTGCACACAGAACTAATGTTATATCATCCGGTTTTAATAGAATTAAGACATGTGTAGGTGCTGGTTTACAGTATCATCTTTGTAAAAAACAAGAGATTCTTTTACTTTTCCAAAATAAGCACTACATGTATGGGTGTCTCTACATACACCCCACAGGAATGTGAGGGGGGAAAAACTTCTAAATAACTCTTTAGAAGTAAGCCAAATCATCATGCCTTGCTTTCTTGCTCTGGTAGCTAGTGAGCTCCACTGGCTTGTTTTCATGTGGGAGCCTTTGGTACACTCGTACGTGAAAGTACTCGTCATTCCCCACATGGACCTAGAAAATACGAAAAACAAGGGGGTCAAATTGGCACTGCCAATACGAGAGAGACAGAGACAGAAAGTCTAGTCTAATTAACAAGCAATCCTGCTTACACCCATTTTAATTCCCTTACAATATCTCAGGGGCCTCAGGAATGGGAAGCTGCAATAGGGCTCCTCCCAGCAGGTGACAGAAGCAGGGCCAATCCATTTCCTCCCCCTCAGAAGGGGGGCTCTGCTTCTGCATTCGGGCCTCAGGAAGGGTTTTGCCATCTCTGTCTTCACTTCCCTGAAAATGGACTCCACCTGTGTCCCTTAGAGCGCCCTGCACCATGGTTGCAAAGGGCTCTATCGAACCTGCTATTGGCGCGTGACAGAGGCTCCTCCATTTCATCTCCCTGCTAAATGAATTGCACTCATACAACTCAGAAAACTGAACTGGTCCTTTTCTCCCAACCCACTACTATTATCTGTGCAGAGCAGCCATCTGCAGTTGTACAGCCCCTGCATATATTACCCGAGCAACCTTTATTACATCTATTGCACTGGGCAGCAAATATTAGAACAAAGCCAATTTTTCTTTCAATTGGCAGCAGGCACAGTGACTATTGCCACCTTGGGGAAATCTACAGTGTTTTCATTCTCAGCAGATAAACTGAACATAGTTTATTACTCATAAAAGCAGGGCACATCTGTGCTGTAAAAATCTGAATGAAGGCAAGAGAGTAGCAAAGAGGTACTAGTGGATTTTCACAGCCTAGATAAGCTAGTCTTATGCAAGAGCAAATTTATACTATAGGGTCTTAGAGGAGTCACATGTGCTACCTTGATGAAAAAGTTTGTTCCGGCAACCACCTGTGTTCTATATGAAACAGCATCAAATATTTCAAAGCTCCCGTTTTCTTTTTCCTCCAGCTGTGACTTTATCTTTGGGAACAGAAGAAAAAATAATGCATGTTGTTACTCTTTAAAACTACCAAAATGTGCAGCCTGCAATACCACATGTTATTATTGAAGATGTAAACAATAAATGTGGAAGTGAAATAAAAAATGAAAGTTGAAAAGATGCTTTCTAGAAAGACACCACTGAAGGCGGTATACCCAGGCAGCCTCCCCCCACACCCGCTTCCCAGCTTGAAATGTCCCCAAATGTGGTGCATTCTTGAGACGTTTTTTACTGGTCCATTCATTTCTGTTCAAAGTTCCTATTTTGATATTTAAAGCCTCAGTTCAGGGATACTCAAACACACTTCTGCAGGGTATACCCCCACCCCCAGTGGGGCCCAGGAGCTAGCTATTCCACCCCATTTAACATTTGGTGGATGGGTCCTAGAATCAGAAGTGTTTGCTTCAAACATAAAGAATTAAACCATTCTTCTTTTCCAGCTAAATTCCATTCTTAAACATGAACCATTATGTTCTGTGACTAACTGTACAAGCTTCTCTTTTTCTGTTTCACATTTAAAAGGTTTATTATATTATGCTTAGTTTAATCGTGTTCTGTATAAGTTTTTACTTGTTCTGGAGTGTTTTGGGTGTCATATTCTGGTAGAAAGGAAGAAAGAAATTTAGGTAGCTCACTGAATCTACAATCTTATTTTGACTTAATGGGATTTACTCAGGTGCAATATACACTGTTAGTGGTGTTTTTCCTTTTTAAACAGGTTCCCCATCCTGTTACATAGAAAAGTTCAGTTAGCCAGCACTACTCAATAGGTTTATGTTTCACCATTAGCATGGAAATCCTAAGCTTGGTGTTTTATCATCCTTTCTATTTGAAAATTAATTCTACAGATACTAGTGGAATTTAATGCACTTATGTTTAGAGTCCTGCTCTAGAACTAAATTCCTATACATATTCCTAATTTAATAAAGAAAATCTATTTCAACTCATGTGACTTCTAACTTTTCCAAAATGAGTTCTGATGGGCTGCATTCAGAAAATGCACCAAGTTATTGTTTTCTGAAGCATAACTTAGTGAATAAACCACAACTGGCTTAGTTTATGCCACATGATGCCTTAAACCATCACAGTGGTTTACCTTCACAATGCAGAATATCCCAGAATCAAAGTAAGGACATTATAGTTTAACATGTGAAAAAGTATGCCACTCAATCATGGATGTATGCACAACTGTGAATTAGGAATGTAATAAATCAGGGACCTAATAACAATGAAATAATGAAATGAAATGAAATACTATTTGGTCAATGACCAGAAAAATAACCATGACTGCAAAGGGATTTAGAAGACAGAACGATATAAATAGGAGAAATTATCCTGTTCTGAAGAAAGTGATGCACAAAACTTTATCTGCTAAACTTCTCTGTGAAGAAAAAGAAGGCAATATTTCCAATGAGGGACAACCTGTTGAGAAAACAGCAGATATTATTTTGTGAAATATTTAAACTGTAGAAGGCACATCAGGAACTGGCAAATATATGTTCTACTTTCTGTGCCTAGCAAGTAATCAGAGAACAGCAGCAGCTAGATGAGAGAAAGCAGTGATACACTGCAACCAAGTGGTGCATTAAAAGCAGAATTTTATATCCTGTCATTAAATCAGAATATTTGGGAGGGGGGACACCTCCTGTTGCCTGTTTTTGCCCTAAATCAAAATGTCAGCTTTTTCCATGTGGTCAGTCTTATGACTGGACTTTCTGCCCAGATAATTTTACAAGACCCTGATCATGGAAATGCAACATTTACAATTTGTTGTTTATTCGTTCAGTCGCTTCCGACTCTTCGTGACTTCAGGGACCAGCCCACGCCAGAGCTTCCTGTTGGCCATCGCCACCCCCAGCTCCCCCATGGTTGAGTCCGTCACCTCCAGAATATCATCCATCCATCTTGCCCTTGGTCGGCCCCTCTTCCTTTTGCCTTCCACTTTCCCTAGCATCAGCATCTCCTCCAGGATACCCTGTCTTCTCATTATGTGGCCAAAGTACTTCAGTTTTGCCTTTAGTATCATTCCCTCAAGTGAGCAGTCTGGCTTTATTTCCTGGAGTATGGACTGGTTTGATCTTCTTGCAGTCCAAGGCACTCTCAGAATTTTCCTCCAACACCAGTTCAAAAGCATCTATCTTCCTTCGCTCAGCCTTCCTTACGGTCCAGCTCTTGCAGCCATAGGTTACTATGGGGAACTCCATTGCTTTAACTATGCGGACCTTTGTTGTCAGTGTGATGTCTCTGCTCTTAACTATTTTATCAAGATTTGTCATTGCTCTCCTCCCAAGAAGTAGACGTCTTCTGATTTCCTGGCTGCAATTAGCATCTGCAGTAATCTTATATTTATTTGCATTTACAATATTTACATTTATTTTTATTTATTTATGTAACATTTACAATATTGCAAAGCAAAAGTCTGATTCTGGATATAAACCAGCTGAGGTCTCTCACTCAGCTAAATTTCAAACTTTAAAAGCATCTGTTATGTATTTTTTTAATAACATATGTATCTTTATATATATATTTTTCTGTCATTCTTTTAAAATAGCAATGAGGTTCTCCCTCATTGGAAATATTGCCTTCTTTTTTGGTTTGTTTATTCACACTTAGAAGAGAATTGGTATTAAAGGAACATAAAGCCCGTTAATCCTTCTTTCCCACTTACTCTTCCTTCAGGCAAGATTCAGGGCTGAAAAGAACAAATCTGAGAAATGATAAAGGAAATGTATTGCACCAAAAACTTTTACATGATGGAATAGCATTATAGAGGTAGAAAAGGTGCAAACAAAAAAAAGTCGAGCAACCAGAATGATAGAATGATTACAGGACTGGAGCAGGTTCCCCTCCCAAAAAGATGCCTGCAAGTGGGGCTCCTTAGCTTGAAAGAAGGAAAGAGCAGAAGGTAAATAATGCCTGCCCTTTGGAACGATCCCCCCCCCCCAAGATTTGCATGGCTCCCACCCTTATGTCGGACCTGGTGGTTCTCCCAGGCCTTGGGGACAGGGTGACTGTGGAGCCACCTTTTTGATCACTTTGCTATTCGGGTCTGTTGTATCTTTTATATGTTTTCATATACACATTTTCTATGCTGGTCTATGACCGTAATAAATATTTGATTGATTGATACACATTTTGATGCCTACGTGTGAGAGTCATACAAGAGTTGGGTAGACTATAAATTAAATAAAGGGGAAGAAGGCACAGTAGAAATGGAATGGATAGAGACACACTTGCTCTCTCTCACAGAATGCGTAATGGTATGTGGTAATAACCTTGGGAGACAGGAGGAAGAGCTGCAGACTAGACAACCATCATGCAAAAGATATCTCAGCCCACAGAAGGAAAAGGGGTGTGGGAAGCCTCTCAGAAGGGACCCTCCCTAGTTTTCTGGAAAGTAAAAGCAGAGGGGAGAAATAGTTTCAGTCTTGTAAGCTTCTGTTAATGTAATCTTACAATAAAGTTAGAACTAGTATTCATAGTTGTGCTTCTTGTCTGGACTACCTTGAAGTGCTAACAGAATATTAGAACTCAAAAGTCCTCTATAGCAGTGTTCCTCAACCTTAGCAACTCTTAAGATGTGTGGACTTCAACTCCCAGAATCCCAATTCTGGGAGTTGAAGTCCACACGTTAGAGTTGCCAAGGTTCAGGAACACTGCTCTGTAGGCGGAAGATTCACTGCAAGGGAAGGCAGCATTCACTGCTGTCCGTTTGGGTGGTTTTAAAGGGCTCAACGGTTAAGACGCCAGGCTTGTCAATCAGAAGATCGCAAGTTTGGAGGTTTGAATCCCTAGCCCCGTGTGATGGAGTAAGCTCCCGCACTCTTGCCAACCTAGCAATTCGAAAGCATGCAAATGCAAGTAGATAAATAGGTACCACTTCGGTGGGAAGGTAACAGCGTTCCGCGGGCGTCATGCCGGCCACATGACTACGGAAGCGTCTTCGGACAGCGCTGGCTCTTCGGCTAAGAAACTGAGATGAGCACCAGCCCCTAGAGTCAGATACGACTGTGTGGGGGAACCTTTACCTGGCAGTAACAGTGGGAGGAGGCAATGCCCTCCAATCTGGGCCTGTTGTGAGCTTCCCAAAAGCATCCCCTTGGCCACCATGGAACACCCAATGGCCGACTCCAACCGGGCTCCTCTTAGATTCTTGGTCACACCACAGCAATGCTATGGTTGAAAGGACATGGCAAGAAGCCCATCAGGCAGTTTCATCCCCCTCTCCCGACTTCCCTCCAAGGCCATGACAACCACATCGCAGCCGCCGCCGCGTCTGAATACTCTTAAGCCCTCCCCGTCCCGGCGCCGTTCGGGTAAAGCCAAGTTCCAAAGGCAACACCTGGAGAACTTTGGCGGGCAACTGAAAGCTTCAGGGTTAGCGCTGGTCTTGGGGACACGCAGGTGCCACGCCCCGGAAAAGGGGCTCTCCCGGCGAGGCTGCCCTTACGAAGTTGGCACTTTTTTTTACCTCCTGAGCGATTTGCTGCGCCTCGGCAGTAGCTGCCTTCGTCTCGGAGAGTCCGCCGCACAACATCGCTGGTGGAAGAAGGAGGAAGCAGCGACGGCGACGAAACCACGATTGAAGTCAGCCCCCCCCTCCCGTCCAGGCCTTATATGCTGTCCCCTGTTAGGGGCGTAACCAGAGGAGATGCAGACGAAGCGTCTCATTCGGTGGACAGAGCATTTCCGGGTTCAGAAGCCATTGTTTGGAAAACCTCCGTATGCGAGACGCGGTAGCCCTGAGTGAGGGGAGGTAGGCTTGGCTGTGCCGGCGACTCAGTTAGTAGTGTTTTCCCGCGTACGGAAATAAAGGGTAAGAAGGAAAGGAGAAATGTACACTCTTCCTAGCTCAGTCTTTTTTGTCTGAGCGGCTTAGTATTGAGTTCTTAAATGCTGCCGTGATGCAGGGAGAAATCCAATGCAAATACAATCCATTATTCTGTCCGGTGGAGTAAAACGTCTGTAATATGGGGGCAGGGTTTTCACACAATACACTACACTAGTGTTTCTCAACCTTGGCAACTTTAAGACGGGTGGACTTCAACTCCCAGAATTCCCCAGCCAGCCATGCTGGCTGGGGAATTCTGGGAGTTGAAGTCCACCGGTTGAGAAACACTGCACTACACTACTCTAAGCCAAAAGCATGCCTCGGAAGCGCGGTTCCTTATTTTTACATGTCATCCAGCAGAGGCCACCAGCACATCATGTATCACCTCTGCCTGCCCAGGCTGCGCTATAATACAGTAATGGAGCCAGTACTTTTGGCAATGCCGCAGCATAAAAACGTGGATCCAGTGCATGGATTCTTCCCAATCCTTTTAGTTTTACGAGGGATCCTCCTGAAACTATCAATTCACAGATCATATCCACTTCCATGAATTAAAGCAAAAGAATGATGGATGCAGCCTAGAGAGATTGCCATATCATATCATATATCATATCATTAATGTAATGTAATGTAAAATATATAATATCACTGACCAAGGTAGTCATCAGTAGGTTACATCAGTCTGACTGCATAAAAATAGGAGGCTCCATGCCTTGCATGATATTAGCTTTGCATGTTTCTAGAATAACTTTTAAAGTTTTTAAAGGTCTGCATTTTACAGGTAATTTGGAGGAAATCCCTAGTAAATACATGATTCTTATGGACTGATGCCTCAGATCCATGGTGGGAAAGCAAGAAAATGTATTGGCAATAATGATTTTATTTTGAGTAAAGATGACCTTCAGCTAATCTTAGGTGCTTTGAAACTGTTTTAACCGTAAGAGCGCTCAGAGGCGCTGTCTTGCACTGCTTTTGAGGAAGAACACTTACCTAGTACATGAGGGACTCCGCAGAAGCGTACCTGGCAGCAAATGTGTGCTTGTCTATGACATAATATTTGCTGAACTGTGGATGCTCAAATATATGTTAGTCTGACAATGAATAGCATATACAGTGACTACATAATAGAAGCCTCTAGGATGTGAGCTTTGCGCTGTGCTATTGAAACTTTGTAACTGTGTAACCCTTGGTGTCAACTAAAAGAATTTGCTGCAGCCTCTCTCCCTGTATTGCCTTTGTGGGAAGCGGACAAGATCCACAACAATGGTTTTGCTGTAAGTAGGAGGTGGCTTTAGATGAATGTTAATGGAAAAGAGTGTGCCTTAGATCCATATTTTTGTATCTGTGACTGTTATGCTGAGAAATGGGACCTGTGATTTGACAGCAGCTATCAACAGATCCCACTGAAATAGACAGGGCTAGGTTTGGATCTGACGGTAGCCCTGGCAGATTCCATGCAAAAACAAGCAAACAAACATACCCATGATAATCATGACCCCAACTTTTACTGATACTTGTTGCTGATTCTCATACTCCGTGACAGGCTTGGGATTCATGACAAAATGGCAGTCTCAGGAATATGTTAGAATACATGTTGACAATTACATCTTTTTCATAAATGTAATAACTTCCCAGCCTTTGCCAGGAAAAGGGTCCCATGTTCTAGAACATGGGAAGATGCCCATTTTAGAACATGGGACATAGAACTTGCCTTAGATTAAGGACTCATCCGCATAAGCTCCTTGCCTTGCCCCGTCTCGTTTAAGGAGGGCTGCTTTACCTTTGCTGTGGACGTGTCTTGGCATCAGAGCCAGCCTCCATCTCAGGGCCAGCCTGCTGTTCCTCTGCCACATGGAGGAAGAGCCTTCCCAGGGCCGGTGACCTGCTGGGGTCTAATTGGCCCACTGCAAGATTGTCACGGGGCCATTTTAGCAGAGGCTTCTCAGCCTCCTTTCTCTGTGCCTGCCTCCCGCCTCTTTCCCCTTCCAAAGTGCCCGGGCCAAGCACAGACCCTCCTCTCCGCTGCCCCCCCTTCTCCCCTCCCTGCCCCTTACCTCCAGCAGCAGTCGCAGCGACTGCCGTCCTTGAGTGAGCATTGCAACTCTGCCAGCTTCATTCTGGACGTGTGGTAAGAGGAACGCTGTGGGAGCAGCAATGTTCAGACTGACATACTTTCCTTCTGTCTCAGGGATGGAAAGGAAGCACAGGCTTAGGGCAGTGGGGATGAGTGATATTTCTGAATCGGATAACCAAACTCACGATGGCCTGTACTGATTGGCAGCAGCCCTCCAGAGTTTCAGACTGGAGTCTTTGCCTGCCTGGTTGGAAAGACCAAAGATTAAAAACAAGGACCTTCTTCATGTAAAGCAGCGGCTCTATTATCCAGCCCCCCCACCTCCCATTTTAGAAACATTGGTGGGAATTCTGTGGAGCACAGCAGGTGTCTTTTTCAGTGGGAGAAAAATGGATATGGCCATATCTGATAGAGGTGCTCCTGACAGTCAAAAGGCAAATAAAGGAGTTGCTAATACATACATACATGATTACCCTGGATCTCTTTGTCACCATATTATTATCAGTACAGAATTACTACATAGTGATATACTGTATATTAATCAGCTGTTTGGTTCCTCTCTCTGTCTCCCCCTCTGCCGCTTGTGCCATATATTTGTATGAAGGTATGAATGAAGATGAGAATACATGAGACCAACTTGAAGCAGATCATACAAGCTATATGGTATCTTCTGAAAGAGTTCAGCTTAAGCAACATGGAAAAATAATAGAATGGAAACCTCTAAGAAGACACATCAAGGGATGGTTCTCAAAACAAAATACAGGTAGTCCTCACTTAACAACCACAATGTGACCAGATCCAATTTTACAACCATTTTTACAATGGTCGTTAAGTGAATTACCGTGGTTGTTAAGCGAATCACCATGGTTGTTAAGCAAATCCTGCTTCCCCAATGGACGTGGCAAAAAAAGGTTGCAAATTGTGATCAGGACGCTGCAACTGGTCGTAAATGCGAGCTAGCTGCCAAGTGCCCGAATTGCAGTCACGTGACTACGGGGGTGGTGTGATGTTTTGCAACAGTCATAAGTGTGAGTACAAGTTGTAAAGCACTTTTTTCAAGGCTGTCGTAACTTTGGACCATCGTTAAATGAACGGCCGTTAAGCGAGGACTACCTGTATAGTTCTCATGTGAACTAGATAACACAATGGCACTCAAGTGAAAAAGTGCCAGGAGGTGTGACAGGAGTACCAAGCTGAGACTGGCCAAGCCTTGTTGGAACTTATAAAAGGGGATGGGAACTCCAGAACTTTGGAGCCATCACGTAGTACCTTGTATAGTAGGAATTCCATCTCAGATGTTCTGGAACTCAAACATAGGTGGACCAGCTAAATTTCAAGTTAAACAGAGATGTATTGGTGTTTTTGTGAGTGAGACTGAATGAAGCTTTTAGTTTAGAAAGTGATCAATAAAAATTAAACCTGCATTTGTTTCCACTTGTCCTGGATAAATAAGAACAACAAGTAGCACTGGGTATTATAAAGACCTTTTTTTACTACTGTCTGTTACTTTGTTATATACTGCTAATTGGTAGAGATTGCTGCCCATTTTTAGACTCTCCTATCAAGGTAACACCTAGAAGCACATCTATCTTCAAAATGGAGGGTTTTAAAAAATTAGGAAAGATTAATTCTGGGAGCCACGTATCATATTACCTCAGTGGTAAGACCTGCTCTTAGTAGGAGAGCCCACATGCAGAAGGTAAGAGAAAGGAAACTTGCAGCCTTGCTTAATGTTATATGTACATACAGCATAACCTGTTCTAGCCTCTAATAAATTCCATTGCTTCCACTTTAATCAGCTTCACCTTTTACCACATTCCAGTAAAGACACACCTGGGCCATCTATACAATCCACTGACAGGCAAAACAATGAACCATTTTTATGGATTTTTTTCTGTTACTACATAAGCTGCCATTTACTGTGAGTAGCAGTTCCAAGAAAGTAGTAAGCAAAGGCTTTCTGACAGTGAAATAGCGAAGAAGACTATGCCAGCAGGTTCACAAAGGCCACTGACATTGGCAACTTCACTGGGAGAGAATAGATGCCATGCAATGCAAATATCACAAGGTGATTTAAAGAATTACTGAGCACAAATTAACGTTCCCATTTATTGAACACAATGTGTTTGATGCAGCAGCGGTAGAAAATCTGAGCTACTCATTAATAGAGATTTGGAACAATTCAGTGTTGTATTACCACAAAAAATATTTTAATATATTTTTATTGAAAATTTTTACGTAGATAGAAGATAAACATGAAAACATACTGTATAAAGAAAAGTTAGAAAAAAGATTTAAAAAATGAAGAAAGCAATACAGTTAAGGGGGAAAAAAGATAATTAAAGAAGCGACTTCCTATCTTCTTTGCAGCAGTTACAAATAAAGTTGTTATCCCTCCTCTCTCATTCAAGCTGCATTACAGAGATCCCTTCTGTCCCATATTCAACTCCTTTTTCAATCAGCAAATCCACAAATCACTGTTTCATTTTTTCCCCATTTTCAGCAAAAAGTCCAGAAAAGGTTTCCAGCCTTTTATAAAAGTACTTGTTGTTTTGTCCCTGACCCAACAGGTCAGTTTTGCCATTTCTGCTAAATCTGTCATCTTTACAATCCATTCCTTCATTGTAGGTGTTTCAGTATTTCTCCATTGTTGTGCATATAATAATCTTGCTGCAGTTACCATATATAAAATCAGTCTTTCGTAAGTCTTCACAAAGAAAAATATTTCTGAGAAATACAATGCAACATTTTACAGATCTATCTGACATATGTGTTGTGTCAAGGAAGTAAGGACTGATCAGTTTAGGTTTCTCTCAAAGATCACACAACTTAACTCACAGGAGTGTAATTGTTGGGAAGTACTGGGGAAGGGTGGGAATGCCTAATGGGCTCCTGAAGGAAAGGCTATATGGAGAAGTAAGTTGGCTTTCTATATAAAGGAGAGATCCAGGTGAAGTGTCATAAAAGGTCCTTTGAAAAATGTAGAGATGATCTCTGCAAAGGTAGATAGCTCAAAGATCCCGCAGCCACTCTGGCACTTTTGGCAAAAGCAACTTGAGGGAAATACAAAACCCTTTAAACGTTTGAATGCTTAGGGCCTTGAGGAAGAACTATATAATTGTTTTTGTAGGTCTACATATAGGTACCGTTGCAATAATGTAGCAAGTAACTGCAATAACTTAGATAAATAGATGCAAAGGATTTTTGTTCCTGGTTCTATTATTCAGAAGAAGAGTGATAAAATAATGTTCCACCTGAATAGTATGGGTGGGTGTTACATTTTAGCAATCCATGGTTATTAGGTGGCTTGTATCTCTCAATCCATCATGCGTGGTGATGCTTTTGAGCAGAACACTATTATACATGCTGTTAAATTTCCTCCTCCCCATCTAAAGAGAATTCAGTCCCCCTCCCTCCAAACATCTGCCCAGGAGTCCAATTTGACTAGAGAGTTTATACCTTTCTTTAGCTTCCCACCTCTGTGTCTCAACATCAGAAGAGAAGGCAATCTCAGCAATCTCTTCTAGATTTGGACAAAATAGGAAGCCCCGGGAAAGCTCACACACTCCACTTGAACCATATTTTGACCCAGATTCTTGGTTTCCAAGATACACTAGGACCTGAAAAGGCTTTGTGCAAACCCAGCCAGAGGAAGAACTCATGGCTAATATTCCCTAAGGGTCAATTCAGCAATGAAGCTGAGAATAACTCAGTATCTGGCCTGTGAAAAAGAATTAACTGAGAAATGCTGGTAGCACAAAGCTCTTGACAAGTGAGCCCCATCACTTTCTTTCAACTTGGCCCACTTTGTAGAAACGTTATAAAAATAATATGGAAGTGGGTGCATCATATAACTCCACTGACACTGTAGATCAGAGCTTTCCAAACTTTTCATATTGGTGACACACTCTTACAGCAGGGCATCATTTCGCGACACACTCTTACAGCAGGGCACAAGGCAGGCATTAGGACCTGCGAAGAATCACAGCAGGTTTGGAGGCAGCAAGGCACAAGGCAGGCACTAGGACCTGCGCGGAATCCTGGCAGGGCAAGTTTGGAGGCAGCAAGGCACAAGGCAGGCACTAGGACCTGCACGGAATCACAGCAGGTTTGGAGGCAGCAGGGCACAAGGAAGGCACTGGGACCTGCATGGAATCACAGCAGGTTTGGAGGCAGCAAGGCACAAGGAAGGCACTGGGACCTGCATGGAATCACAGCAGGTTTGGAGGCAGCAGGGCACAAGGAAGGCACTGGGACCTGCATGGAATCACAGCAGGTTTGGAGGCAGCAAGGCACAAGGAAGGCACTAGGACCTGCACAGAATCACAGCAGGTTTGGAGGCAGCAAGGCACAAGGCAGGCACTAGGACCTGCGTGGAATCCTGGCAGGGCTCGGAGGCAGCAGCAGCCCCAACACACCCAGACCCTGCAGCCAACACACTAACGTGTCCCGACACACGGTTTGGAAAGCCCTGCTGTAGATTAATGTAGGATGTAAGTGCAATAAATAAAATGCAAGTTTCAGGATACTCTAAAGAAAATAACGCTTTTTTATGAGTTTCATGCTGCTCTAAGATTGCTGATTCTGGGCTGCAAAGAAGCTAGGATGTGACAGTGGGAACTTAGTGTTAGGTATCTCTTTATTGCCCTCTAGTGGTTGCTGTGCTGGTTGCAGCCCAAATATGACAACCGTCTTCCCAATGTGCTCCAGATTCCAGCAGCCACTTAGCTATCTTGATTATCTGCTAATACTGTGTAAGTTAAATTCTTTCCTGCTCTCAGGCATGAGCCCCTAAATTTCTGGTCAGGTTTTTTTTAATTATTAAAAAAAAGACTGGAAATAGCAGGATCAAAAATGTACTGCAATAATGAAAATAAAACTGGAATTTATACTGCTCAGCATATCCCTGATATCGACAAGTCTTGATGACATCTGCCTTTGAGATGTGCCTGGCTACACCAATGCACTTAGCCAATGAGGGAGATTTCATTAAGATTTCCACCTTCCTCAGCCAGAAGGTACATTTTAACATTTCTTCAGGCATCAGATTTGAGATACTTATAGAATGAGATGAGATTATGCAACAATACACAAAAACATCTCACAGGAAGCAGTCAGCAACCTTTTCTCTGTGGTGGCTGCTTTTAGTGTCAGAATGGAGAAAAGCAAAAGTAGTTTAAAACTCAGATTTATCCAGATTTGCATGGCAGGGTAAGAAACCAAGGGTTAAATATAAAACACTGCAGGATGCAAAAAAGTAAAAAGAGGGGGACTAGAACTACCCAATTTTAAATTGTACTTTGCAGCCTGTTGTTTGGTTTGGATGAGGGAATGGGTTCCGTTGAGAAATAAATGAATGCTAGAATTGGAAGGTCTTAACGTGAGGTTTGGCTAGCATGGGTTTTTATGGCATGACAAAGTAAAAAGTTAATATGGATGTAAAAATCACTATGTGAGGAGTGCCATATTGAGAATATGGAATAAATACAAACCCAGGCTGTGCCCGAAGATAATTTTATTGACCTCAGCACAGGAAGCATTTTATAGAAGAGAAACAGCAGACAGAGAGAAATGGTTAACATATCAAGATTTATTAATACAGGATGAAGGAGAAATTAAGATGAAGTCAAGAGAATAATTGACTGCAGAAAGATATAGTTTTCAATGGTTTTCATAAAAGGTAAAGGTACCCCCCGCACATTTGTGCAGTCGTGTCCGACTCTAGGGGCCGGTGCTCATCTCCGTTTGTTAGCCGAAGAGCCAGCGTTGTCCGAAGACACTTCCACGGTCATGTGGCCGCATGACGCCGCGGAACGCTGTTACCTTCCCACCGAAGTGGTACCTATTCATCTACTTGCATTTGCATGCTTTCGAATTGCTAGGTTGGCAAGAGCTGGAGCTAGTGCAGGAGCTCACTCTGCACGCAGGGCTAGGGATTCGAACCTCCGAACTTGCGATCTTCCAATCGACAAGCCTGGCGTCTTACCTGCTGAGCCACCACGCCCCAATGGTTTTCATACGCACAGTTAAAAGAAAGGCTTAATATGGATGAAAAGACAATTGGAATTGAAAAATATAAAATGGAATTTGAAATGGAATTATGTACAAAGTATGAGTCACTCTTTGAGGAAGATGGGCAGTGATGAAAATTGAAATATAAATAAATAAACATGTAATAGCAAAAATGTAGATACTTTTGTTAAGATATAAAACAGAAGAAGAACAGGTTAAAGACTGCATGACAAAACAGGCTGTTAATTTTGAATATAACATAGAGATGGACACTTGGGAGAGAATGTGGGTAATTGGTATTAAATTCACACTGTGTCATAATTTAAAAGAAAATTTCTATAAAATGATGTACCATTGGTATATGATGTTGTTTATTCGTTCAATCGCTTCCGACTCTTCGTGACTTCATGGACCAGCCCACGCCAGAACTTCCTGTTGGCCATCACCACCCCCAGCTCCCCCACGGTCGAGTCTGTCACCTCCAGAATATCATCCATCCATCTTGCCCTTGGTCGGCCCCTCTTCCTTTTGCCTTCCACTTTCCCTAGCATCAGCATCTTCTCCAGGGTATCCTGTCTTCTCATTATGTGTGGTATATGATACCAGGGAAATTATCAAAAATATATAAAGATATTTCAAACCATTCTGGAAATGTGAAAAGCATGAGGGGACATTTTATCATGCATGGTGGGCTTGTGAGAAAGCTAAGAAATTCTGGGTACAAATTCATATAATGATGCAAAGGATTTTAAGGATTAAAATTGCTATGAATCCAGAGCTCTTCTTATTGGGACTTACGGACAATGAATTAGAAAAGATTCATGGTAAATCAATACTGTATATGGTAACTGCAGCAAGATTATTGTATGCACAACGATGGAAGAATAATGAAATCCCCACAGTGGAGGAACGGATTGTGAATATGTCAGAATTTGCAGAAATGGTGGAACTGACCTGTTTGGTCAGAGAAAAAATAACAAAAACTTTTTTGAAAGACTGGAAGCCTTTTTTTTCCCCCCTACACAGTCGTGTCCAACTCTAGGGGGCGGTGCTCATCTCCGTTTCTTAGCCGAAGAGCCAGTGCTGTCCGAAGACACTTCCGTGGTCATGTGGCTGGCATGATGCGGGTGGAATGCTGTTATCATCCAACAGAAGTGGTACCTATTTATCTACTTGCATTTGCATGCTTTCGAATTGCTAGGTGGGCAAGAGCTGGGGCGAGTGTGGGAGCTCACTCCATCATGCGGGACTAGGGATTCAAACCTCCGACCTTCCAATCGACAAGCCTGGTGTCTTAACCACTGAGAAAGAAGAAAAACAATTAATTGATGATTTATGGATTTGAAGTCTAAGAAAGATGAGAACTAAATGAAGGGGTGAAGGGACTTGTAAAATAGGAGGAGGAAGGAGTATTAGGTATGTTCGCTGCCTTGAGTTATTTAAAAAAAATATTAAAGGCGGGATAAAAATAAATAAATTAAATAAATAAATAAAAATACTTAAGAGGGAGGAAAGACAATAAGAATATAATTATCTGTTGAAAAGAAGGTCAGAAGTCATCTATATGTTTCCTAACTTTGTTTTTCCTTTTCTTTTCTGTTTTTTCTTTTGGTTTGTTATTATATGAAAATTTTCAATAAATATAATTAAAAAGTAGTTTTAAATTCCAGCTCCAAACTTTGTTCTTTGGTCAGGTTCAAGACTGCCACAGCCATATACACAGAAGAGTCTCTTGTATGCAAAGCACAAAAACAGTTACTTTCCATTTTCCTTTGGGCTTCTTCCTGCCGACTTTTTAGTATGTCCTGGGTACATTACACAGGAGTAAGTGTGGCCTTCAGCTGTCAAAATATAATCTACTCCTGGCCTAAGAAAAAGATGGGAGCACCTCCTTTTTTGCCACCACTTAAAGGCAGGTTCCCTTCTCCCACATCTGTATTGTTTTTTTTAATGTTGGTGCAAGACCATTGCCTTCTGTCTGTAATCAGCCGATCCAAAGATGTTTAAAATGTCACAGGGCAAGGGTGTGCATGCACCTTCCTGCCAATTTTAGCAGACAACCTGCAAAATTGCCTGTGTCCCCAGGATCATTCATTATAGGATGCTCTTGATCCTGTATTAATTCTTGCCCATAGTAAGTTTTAGCATAGGACTGACTCAGCACTTGTCTTTTCACCTATTTTCACCTAATGTAACATGCAGTAAGGGGCGTGGTGGCTCAGCGGGTAAGACGCCAGGCTTGTCGATCTGAAGATCGCAAGTTGGGAGGTTCGAATCCCTAGCCCCGCGTGACGGAGTGAGCTCCCGCACTTGCCCCAGCTCTTGCCAACCTAGCAATTCGAAAGCATGCAAATGCAAGTAGATGAATAGGTACCACTTCGGTGGGTAGGTAACAGCGTTCCGCACGCGTCATGCGGCCACATGACCGTGGAAGCGTCTTCGGACAACGCTGGCTCTTCGGCTAACAAACGGAGATGAGCACCAGCCCCTAGAGTCGGACACGACTGCACAAATGTGCGGGGGGGACCTTTACCTTTTTAACAGGATTAAGGCTTATGTAGACACTTTAGGGAGGAATACTGTAGTGAAGAGTGTCACCAAGAGTGATAAGGAAGTGATCTGCCTAGAAGAAAAGAATAGCAAGAATCAAAGATAATTCAGGCCCGATGAAGCAAGCACCTGATCCTTGGACATGTGCTGATTTCCAGAACTGGACTGTTTCCTTGGACTAGTAAGGGTGGTCCTGTTAGCTGCAGGTTTGATAGTGGAAAACAGTGGAAAAGTAAAATTCATCTTCCATTGGCTCAGTGATATTGAATAGCATTGGAAATTGCCTTGGCTGAAGCTTTGATACAGGACAAAAACCTTGAAAAATGAAGGATATATTAATTCAAATCTTGTTACCATTGTAAAAAAAAGGTAAAGGTACCCCCCGCACATTTGTGCAGTTGTGTCCGACTCTAGGGGCCGGTGCTCATCTCCAATGTTACCATTGACAGCTATATTAATAAAAGTTTCCTAAGAGATTTCCTTCATCCGTACAAATGTCCTTTGGGATGGAAATAGTGAATATGGATTTTTAAAATATTTACATGCATATTGTTTTCCATTTCTTTATTTTGGTTGTTTTTGTTACATATTTTTCCACTCAATTCTGTTCTTTTTTATATTATATTTCTCATTCTGCAAAAAATAGAAAAGACGGACAAGCAAGTCAACCAATTTGATATAAGAGAATCTGGAGGGGATTCGTTTTTGAGAAGACTCTAAAAGATGGTAAATCGGTGGCCTATAAAAGCCTACAGAGAACATGAGCCAACATCTGCAGCTACAAACTTCATTATGTACACTTGTCTTTGTGTGGACATAATATAAATGGATATTGTATGATCTCTTTTATCAATACAAAAGCTTGAGATAGGATATTAAGGTATAGGATTATTTAAATGTATGAAAAACTTCCAGGTATAGTTTTGTTGATACTGGGTACACATACTGATAGCAGAAAAAAAAATAGGCAAGCAATTCTAAGAAAGCAGAATCCAAATGTCACCTTGTACTTGGGTTCAAAGTGATGAGACTACTATAGTGTGCAAAATATTTTGAATCTAAATGGTTTGAGTTTAAAACAGGTTTCTCTGATAATTCTGGAAGTTTCCTCAGTTCAAAATGGTGCGTTTCAAAATTCATTTCAAGTGAAAAATGTTTTGTACACCCCTGTTAACATTGTAGAAGATAGTGGGGTTGAAATTTTGGAACAAAAAAACTTTTTTTTTTCTTATGAGGTAACATTTTCTTCCTTAAAATCTTCCCCAAACAGGAAAGTTCAACCAATTTCTTGGGGATTGATTTTTAAGAGGTTTGGGGGGTGGGGGTGGATGTTGTAAATGAGTTGAGGCGGTATATGCAGACTACAGGTTGTCCATCCTATGCTAGATGAAATTTCTAAAATTTTGGGAGAAACGGGGGCTGGCAAGTATGTGTTTCTCATTCTCTCTACAATTTCAAGACCCCGTTGTGTTGAAGTGAATGCCTGAACTAGACCTAAGTGAGAGGGTATATAAGCTCCAACAGAAAGCATCTCCGAGCTCTGTTTCAATTCTGCACATTTCATGTTTTGTTTTCCTGGAATTAGATGTGTTGCCTTAGAGCTCAGGGGAAGGAAGGCCAGTGATGCAACAGGAGGAGTTACTGGGAAATCAGCAGCTGGTAGCAGAAGGACCACACACAAGGGTTGAACCCGGAGCTTAGGCGGGGGAGCCTTGCCTTTGCTTCTTAATGGAAGGATGTCACCCCTTGCAACCCTAATCTACCCTCCTCTCCTCCTATTGTTTATCTATCACGCAGGTAAGTGAACATGTTTTTTCTGGTCTTGTTTTCAGTTCCCTAAATAACATAATTAATAGGATGTTTTAAAAAGAAAGACGATAGTGAAGAAGATACCTTTTGTTCGCTCAGTTTTAACATGGTGAGCTTGTGGGTTTCTGAATATAATTTTGTAGTCTGGGTAAAATTCCATGTCAGGATTGATAATACAGTATATGAATCATATTTAATCTATTTTTAGATAATATATATAATTTGTCAATATATTTGATCCATTATGTTATATAAACTAAACTAAACTACATCAAAAAAGTTTTGAAAAGCCTATGATGGCAAAAGGCCAGAAATTATTGCAATGTGCTAGAAACTCTTGGGATCTCAGATGCTTGAACTATGTGAATGATACTCACAGAATATCATGGATACTCTTATTCCTGAGCTAGGTTGGCCTAAGTTGTGATGTATGTGGGAGAAGAAGCTCAGTAAGATGGTTGGTAGGTAGGAGATCTGTACCAGGAATGCAACAAACTGATCTAAAAAATAAAATATGGCAATTATATAGTACTGTCTTTATTTATTTCACTTGTTACAATTGGTTGAGAGAAAGCAGACCATCTAATCCTTGTAGTGTATGGGAGCGGTTAGATTTAAATCAGCAGTTGATTGATTGATTGATTGATTGATTACACTTCTTCCTTGATGGCTAAATCTAAGATGGCTATTCTATTATCTAGATGCAATGAATGTGATCAAGGTACGTCCATTCGACAATGTTTCTCTGCCCTGCCATTTCTCCTTTGTGGATAGCACAAATGGCTTATCCTTCAGCTGGGAGAGGGAAGATATCAAGGAGGAGCATGAAGTAGAAGATAAAGAATTTTACAAATTTTTTGTTGGACTTCATGATTTTTATCAGTTTTATCCGAAGGTGATATATAGCTTTAGCGACAACATGGAACAAACGGAAGAGCGGAATTCTCTCTATGAAGGCAGGGTCTGGGTAGATGAGGAGGAGATTCCTGAGGGCAGCCTGACACTCATCCTGGAGCAAGTTCAGTTTTCTGATGAGGCTATGTATATATGTAAGGCCACTAATTCACGGGGCAGAGGGTTAAGAAAAATGAAGCTCATTGTGGATGGTAAGAATGCTTGTCTCTTTTCCAGTTGAAAATATCTAATATTTCTGTTTGTACACCAAGGAGTACTGCGCTGCGTGAATACCTTTTATAAATAGCTGGGGTTTCTTTTAGAAAACAAATCAAACCAAAGATACAGGGTGAGGTATATATGGTACCAATCGAAGAGAATATTTGTAGCTCAGGGTTGAACTGGGGAGTCTTTGGTGCTCTCTGAGCCTTGTTGTTTTCATGCAGACGTTTCATTGCCAGGCTAGGCAACATCTTCAGTGCGAAAAGGGAGTGGAACTTGCTGTCTGTTTATATACCCTGGCTTGTCCTGCCTGTGTTGGTGGGGGTCTTGTACTCTCCTTGGTAGTTCCTTGATTGGGCTGTTGTGTGCTGTTTGGGTGATTGACTGAGTTAATAGTTCCTTGTGTTGTTTGATTGCTCCTCTGCTGCTAATCTTGCTGTTAATCTATGCATATCTTGTTGTTGATTTCTGGCCCAGGGGTGTTCTGGTCTTCTGGCTATTCTATTGTCTCTTATGAATGGTATGTAAATGTTGTTAACCTCTATGTGTCTGTTGATGGCTGCTTTGTCTGAGTGCCAAGCTTCTAGGAATTCTCTAGCATTTTTGGATTTGGCCTGGTCTAATATGCTCACAGTTTCCCAGTTGAAAGTATGGTTAAGTCTGTCCATGTGTTGTGAGATTAAGGAGTTTTCATCATGTCTTCTGACTGCTAGTTGGTGTTCGTGGATGCGTTCTGCTAGTCTTCTAAAGATGGACCAAAGTATCATCATCCTCCCAGCAGACAAAGGCCGCACCACTGTCATTATGGACAGATCACAATATATACAAAAAGCCAAAGATTTACTGGAGGACAAAGAAACCTACACCCCAGTAAACTCCAATCTGATACAGAAACTTGACAGCCAGGTCAAAAGAATCCTCAACGACCTAACCAAGAAAGGTCAAATCAGTAAAGAAGAACAGAGGCGGATGAAAAGCAGTGGACCTATCATCCCACGCTTCTACGGACGCCCCAAAATACACAAGCCTGACATACCACTCCGTCCAATTGTATCATTACCAGGCACCCCCACATACAACATAGCTAAAGAACTTACAAGAAAACTTGGGCATCTCACAGAGGAGAGTGAATACTCTATCAATTCCCCACTACAGTGCCTCCAGAAAATCAAAGACATAAAAATAGATGAAGATGAAATTATGGTGTCATTCGATGTCACTGCACTCTTTACATCCATAGACCAAGCACTAGCGATTGAATCCATGGCAGCAGTTCTACGTAACACACCCGACCTAACAAGATACACCAAGATCAAAATACCCAGAATCATGGACCTCATCAACCTCTGCCTCACCACCTACTTTCAGTTTGATGGACAAATATTCCAACAAATCAAAGGAACACCTATGGGATCACCACTCTCAGGACTCATAGCAGAGATACTAATGCAACGTCTAGAAAGGATAGCACTCCCACACATACAACCCAAAGTATGGATCCAGTATGTAGATGACACCTTCGTCATAATAAAAAAAGGATCAACTGGAGGAAACACATGAAGCCATCAACAACATCTTCAAAGGAATAAAATTCACAAGGGAAGAAGAAAACAACAACACACTACCCTTCTTGGACATCCTCATCAGTAGAGGAAATGATGGCATTCTAGAAACACAAGTCTACCGGAAATCTACCCACACTAACCAAGTGCTCCACTATCAAAGCAATAACCCAACCTCACACAAGAGGAGCTGTGTAAGAACACTATTCAGACGAGCACAAACACACTGCAGCAACCCAGAACACCAGAAAAAGGAAACAGACCACTTATATAGCATCTTCCAGCAAAATGGATATCCACACAACTTTATCAAAAAGTGCCTGACCACTCAACCCACCACAGCAAAACCAACAGAAGCTATGAAAAGGATTACACTGCCATACATCAGAAACATCTCAGAAACTACTAATAGACTGTTACATCCACACGGCATCACTGTAGCACACAAACCAACCAAAACCCTTCAGAACATTGTAAATAAACCAAAAGACCCAGTAGCCCAAGAAGAAAAAACAGGAGTTATCTACAACATACAGTGTAAGGACTGTAACAGCCACTATGTAGGACAGACAGGCAGAAGACTAGCAGAACGCATCCACGAACACCAACTAGCAGTCAGAAGACATGATGAAAACTCCTTAATCTCACAACACATGGACAGACTTAACCATACTTTCAACTGGGAAACTGTGAGCATATTAGACCAGGCCAAATCCAAAAATGCTAGAGAATTCCTAGAAGCTTGGCACTCAGACAAAGCAGCCATCAACAGACACATAGAGGTTAACAACATTTACATACCATTCATAAGAGACAATAGAATAGCCAGAAGACCAGAACACCCCTGGGCCAGAAATCAACAAGATATGCATAGATTAACAGCAAGATTAGCAGCAGAGGAGCAATCAAACAACACAATAGACCTTAATCAAGGAACTATTAACTCAGTCAATCACCCAAACAGCACACAACAGCCCAATCAAGGAACTACCAAGGAGAGTACAAGACCCCCACCAACACAGGCAGGACAAGCCAGGGTATATAAACAGACAGCAAGTTCCACTCCCTTTTCGCACTGAAGATGTTGCCTAGCCTGGCAATGAAACGTCTGCATGAAAACAACAAGGCTCAGAGAGCACCAAAGACTTCCCTGAGGTATATATGACTTAGCAATAGATAGTAAGATATACAGTAAAAACAATAACAGAGAATAAAAGACAGTAGTTAACATTTTAAAACGTCACAGCAGAACTAACAAACTCATTAAAAAAATCTAAGAACAAATCAAGACTCCCAACAAATTTTTTTGTATATACTGGGTATGACTTGCTTACTGCAAAATTGTTGCAGCTCAAAATTCCTTGGTAACATTTAATCTTTGGACATTCATTCATTCATTCATTCATTCATTAATTCATTCATTCTTTTATTTATTTATTTATTTATTTATTTATTTATTTATTTATTATCACATTTGTATCCCACCCATCTCCCCCACAATTTTAATCAAAATTGGGTCAGAATAGGGTGATTTTTCAGGAACAGCTTTAGAACTTTGGGGCCATCATAAAGAGAGACTCTCAACATAAGCATTTCATCTTGAGGTCACTGAAAAGGTCACTAACATGAGTGTGTCCTACTTCCAAGTGGTGAGAAGTTTCAAGGGTTCCACTGCTATCCTGGCCTTTGGTGGTTTTTGGAAAGAACTCCTTTTACGACTTTGTTTCTATAAAAAAGCTGGCTTTTTAAAAAACATATGTACAGAGGCTGAGCTTGAAATTCAAAGCATTAATATTTCAAGACGATTATTCCCAGAAACAGAGCATTCCAAACTGTGTGTCGCGACACAAAAGTGTGTCGCCACACACAGTCTGGTGTGTCGCCACACAACCCGGAAGCGCTGATCATCATCAGCGCTTCCGGGTTTTCCCGTGGTGACACACCAACGGCGGCGCGCAAAAACCCGAAAGTGGCAGCAGTGCTTCTGGGTTTTTGCGCGCTGCCACAACGGCGGCACTTCCGGGTTTTCCCACGGCGACACACCAATGGCGGTTGGTGTGTCGCCGCGGGAAAACTTTGGAAAGCCCTGCCCAGAAAGATAGGAGAACCCAGGGTGGCATAGAAGTTGCTGCAGAGGGCAAGCTAGTCACCAGTGTCATTCTAGGCTGAGTTCCAGCACAGACTAGAAACTGAGCTCTTTTTTCTTCTGATAAATGAAGGCATGAAAATATGTCACTTTTTCATTTCAGGAATTTTCTGAGCTTTCCCCCATTAGGCCCTGGGATATAAGGAACCCTGGAAAGCTAACCAGGCCAGGCCAAAACTGCCATCTCTCATAATGGCTTGCTTACATGCTCTTTCTCAACCCAAGATGTAACTGAAACCTAAGAACATAATGAAACCATACAAAGTCATGAAAACCAATTTCCTAGAACAAATGAATGAATGCCTTCCACCACTTTCAACTATGGAATATTTGTTAAATGAATTGATCTCAAATTTATTTCTTTCCCAATAATGAAGGAAGTCAAGTGGAAGGATGTGTCAAATGAAATTCAGAGTCTTTATCTGAATATATATATTTTAGCAGTCAGAATGACTGGTTTAAATAACAGTAACTTCAGCTGAAAAGGGCTAGAGATAGGAACAGAAGAATAAGCTGGGGTGGTTAATTAGTTAGTGTAGTTAGGAGAATAACCTATGAAAATTAACTTAAATTGCACTCCTAAGCAAATTTGATCTTAGCAAATCCTCACAAAGCAAATCCTGAATATTGTCTAAATATTGTCTGGTAAAGATATTTCTAAAGGGTGGAGACCATTTCAATTGATCTTTCAAAAATGAACAATACATTTTATTTTCATCCTTGTTTGTAAGTATACACCACAGACTGAGCCTAACTGTATTATTCCCACATTCTACTAAGTCATATTATGAAAATAAACAGAGGAATTTGTTTTATATTATTTCTTAAGGAATACCCAAACAAAAGGGGCGGCAAGGGAGAGAGGGATAGTTAGAGGAACAGAATAAATGAATAGCTACAATAAATTGGGAATATTTATTTTTTATTAGTTAAATTTATATGACCGCCCAACTCCCCCAACGGGAATAGCTCTCAGAAAGACTGATAATCCACAAAAGTACAATAAGACAATAAATACGCATATTTATGGGAATCAGAGGTAAACTTGGAACAGGAGAACAAGGGACATGAATATCAATGCAGAACAGAAGTATTTACATAAGTAAAGGAGAAGCTTTGAAGATTAATTTTCTGGAAAGAATGTGTTCCTTCTCACACCCACAATTTATGTCCTAGCAATTCTTATTTTTCTTCTTAAAAAATTGAGAAATTGCACGTCACAGGTGGGATGAAATGAATCTTACTTATTCTGAGCAAAATATCCTATTGCAGATTTTCAGGAGCTCTAATCCAGCTTTTCCCACCTCATATTTTCTATATATCTAGCTCTTCTTGTTCTACAGCCAGGATGGCCAATGCCTATACTGAATGGATAACTTGGAAATTAAGGACGTGAGGTCTGGAAATGCTGCTGTATAACATGCTTCAGAAATCTCAGAGCAATTATTACAAAGCTGTAATTAGATTATTACTAATTGTTCTGTTTTTCCACCTATCACAATTAGATGCTGAAGAGCCACAGGTGCAGTTCAGCACAGTTGATGATACACTTGTGGCCACGTGCATCTCAGCTGGCTGGTACCTTATGCCAAAGGTAACCTGGCGTAACCGCAAGGAAGAGGATCTGTCCAGCTACTCCAAAACAGAGATTTTAGAAGAGAAACAGGATGGGTCGTACAGGGTGATGTCTACTTTACATTACCCCGTATTGCTCCATGAAATCTACACATGTCACATTGAAGAGGATGATGTGCTCAACAGACCTGTTAGATCCATCCACAAAGTCCCAAGTTAGTGACCTCTTGTTGAAAGTCTCCATTGGGTGTTGAAAAAGAAATGGAGTGTAGCATATCCTTCTACTGTAAAGCAAAGACACGATGTAAAGATACCTTTACCTTTAGAGTAGCTGTTTTCTTCTTCCAAGCAACCTTGCTCAAGATGCTGTCTTTCAATGGTGGGAAATAGATAAAGATTATTGGGATAGGAAGAAGGCATATAGCTTTTTCCTTCTTCCCACTGACCGTGGTCAAGAGTACTGGAGGGCATGAAGGAGAGGGCAGGTCAACAAAGAGGAGGGTTGAAGAGCAAGACTGAGTGTTTCAGAGCTGGGGTACTATGGCCTTCCAGATGTTGCTGAATTATAAATCCCAATTGTGATGGTGATGGATTCTGGCAATTATATTCAGGAATGTCTACAGTATTACAGATTCCCCATCCTTGAAGTCGTGTGTGTGTGTGTGTGTGTGTGTGTGTGTGTGAGAGAGAGAGAGAGAGAGAGAGAGAGAGAGAGAGAGAGAGAGGGAGGAAGATGTGATGAATGTTGGGAGTAACGGAGGGTAGATGTACACACATGTGGAACCATGGACCAGCCCAACAATCTGTGTAGATTGTTCTCTCATGAGCTACCAACTGACACATGGTAGACGTTATATGGCTCTCTGGTTTCCTGAAAGCAGTTCAGCCACACACAAAAACAATTCTTCCTTGTTGATCAGTTCAGCCTCTGATTATCCATCTTTTCAGGCAAGAAGGAGTATTACAGAGAGAATTAAATGGATACTCTGCTGCTAACTAATAACCTAGTGTTCCAATGGTGTCCATAGAGGAAGAAAGTTACTTGAAACCATATCTATATGTAGTCATTGTAAGAATCTCTCTGTAAATTAGCAGCAATAACATTCCCTCTTTTCCTTTTTTTCTGTCAAATATATAGTAGAACTTCCAAATGTTGACACACTCCTATTCATGAATCCTGGCCATGGGGGCTCAAATTGAGGGTTGTGGTATCTTAGAGGGCTTATAGTTCTTCATTTCTGGCTTGACACACAACAAGATGTCATTTATACCTAGGTAGAAAACTAGCTTCTCATTTTAGTTAATGCTTGTTGACACCTCAATCTTAAAAATATATATTTAGAAATACATTCCACTGAATTCAAAGAGATTTATTTATTTATTTATTCTTTCAATTTCTATCACCGCCCCATCTCCCCTGAAGGGAGAAGGAACTGGCAGCCTTAAAGAACAGGTGATTATAATTGTGTATGTAAAGAGTGTTTTGTTTTCTCTCTCATAGACGGAATGTGGGGCCCAATTATTTTTTTAAACCCATATCTCCATCTTTCAGTCAGTTTCTGGTATACCAGTCTATACTGTACCTAATAATTCAGATTGGAGTACTTAGTTCAAAGATATGGTGATAGTACTGATACAGCTACCCTGAGCTGAGTGTCATAAACCTCTCTAAGAGGTTTTAACATTTGTGTTAATATCGAAGGTTAAGTAAATCCTTATCCTGAAGTTTTGGATGAGTATGAAGCTGTGAATTTCCTTACAGCAAGGGTGGGGAAGCTTTCTTCTCTTCAGGGCCAAATTCTTAGAGGACTTATTTGCTAGTGAGCCAATATGTCAGTTGTGAGTGGGGTTATTTATTATTTATCTTTCTGGCACTCTCTTTTTTCTTTAACTTTCCCATCGCGGGTCATTGCCCCACTAGAGACTCTTCTAGAGTCATCCACCATTGTAGCAAAATAACAGTAATATTTGCTTCCACACTAGTGATTTATAGCATCTCACAGCATTGTCCAATCATTCCTGTGGAAAAATAGTCTTCATTACTGATAAATTGCCACAGCAATGACACTGGGTGACACTGAAAATACTATAATCCAAAAGTGTGGAAATGGTGAATGATGGGCTTTTTATCACTTCAGCAATGGTTGGATGATGCTAGGAAGACGCTATAAGTCACTAGCGAGGAAGTGGCTGTGCGGAGGGCTCTTCCTCATGACGGCATTGTTGTGCTTTCCTCCGGTCCATGAGGCATCCAAAAAGCATGCTGGGATACTTCTGTGCTGCCCTCAGTGAGGAGTCCCCTTCTGCCTCGACAGTGAGGCCAGCAAATGTCTCTCTCCTTACAGGCTCATACGGGACCACTTAAGGAGAGCAATTGGTGGGTTCTCTTGGCTTCACCTGCCTGCAGAAAAGACAGTACTAAGGGATGGAACTGCCTGCTTTACCAGGCAGAACATAACACTAGCCCCCTGCAGTAAAGCTGCCCAGCCAGCCCTGGTCCATCAGGCAGTCCAGCAGTGATCCTGGGGCAGAGGAGCAGTCTCTGCCAGGAGATCGATGGACATGTTTCCAAAACAAGGGGTTAAACGAGAGGATTGTGATTTATCCTCTCTGCTTCTCCCTCATTTTTTTGAACTGGCAGGAAAAATGGGGGCAGGAAGGTCCATGTTTAAAAACAGCATTTCCCACCTTTGCTTGCCCCCCAAAATGAATGGATTAAATCACCAGAGGCAGTGGAGTAGAGCAAGATCTATGTTTAAAAATAGCATTCCCTACTTCTCCTGTCAGCCTGAAAGAGAGAGAACAGGCAGGGGAGAAAGGTGTCTATCACTGGCCTGAAAAATTGGTGACACATTTCTGGAAGGCCCTGGAAGGCTGTGCTTGCAGAAGCCTCAAGTGGCCAACGGGCGCTGGGCAGATTGCAGTCCCTGGCCACCCCAGGCATCCTTGAGATGTTAATTCAGGAACTCTCATGCCAGGAGAAGACCAAAAGCACAACTTTAGCATGAGAACCTCTAAATATGTCTTTAGGCTGCCACTGCAGAGGGCCAGAGCTGAGGTGAAGGCAACCTCATGAGGATGTGTCCTTTAACAATGATTACCGAGGCAGCTTCATGCTGTGATTAGTGGACCATGAGGAAGAGCCCAGAGTCTGATGGGCAAGTTGTTCTTCCAGAGATCTGAAATGATAACTAGTAAAGAGCCTTTGAAATTAGGGTGAGTGGCTGCATGCAACTAGATCAAAAGTCTTACGATGCTGTAGGTAGCACATTCCTATCATAGAGGTGAAATGTTTTCAGGAAATTTAACTTTTTCAAGTCCATACAAAGCTTAGCATAAACACATCAGAAATCAGGAGGAATATTTTACACTGTTGATAGTCAGAGACCTCGAGATCCACCTCAGCCCACCTAAAACACACGCATTAGACGAGGCTTCAAGAGAGTTGGTATCTGACTACCAATAGCAATGATGTTGTTGGGGAACCAGACAGAAAACATTAGCAAATTGGGTTTGACTGCTCAACAAATAGTAAATATATAAATACGGGTCGGTAGGGGTAATTTAAAAACAAATGTGCTGGTTGTTTGTATGACTTGGTTTGTTTTAACTTTTTAACTTTTCCTTTTTCAGAGAGGAAGTATCATAATATGTACAATAACTACTAGAAAACCCACACCTAGTTGATGCAGCTTGTGAAGAGAAGCGCCCATTCCTTCATCACATCAGCTCTGTACAGGGCCTGCAACAGCAGAAGGAAGAGGGGGGGAATAGATAATAGGACCGTAAAATCCTGCATGTTGAGAGAAGGGATTGTTTATATTATTCTGTTAGATGTTTGAATTAAAAACTGCTAAAATAAGCCACATAAAGGGGCAGCCAAGACTGGATTGTGTTTTCTCATACTGACACTTGGGAAGGTGATAAGCTCATCAAGACCATCTCCTGAGCTAAAACATCCCCCACAGATGGCAGCCTAGTCATTCTCTGCTAGAAGACATCCAGTGGAGGGGAGCCCACCTACCCTCTAGAGAAATTATTGCATTGTCAAACTGCTCTGACCCTTACGAAGCTTAAAAAGTAATAAAAATAACAGGAATCATACTTAAACATACGTAGGTCTGTCTGTGCTGCAACAATTACTTTCCAGGGATTTTGATAAGACCTCACTGAATTGTGTCTTTTGTTTCAGAAGCAGAGAAAAGCATTTATGGGGTGGGATTGCTAGCCTGACACCCAACCTCATCCAGGCTTAGGAACAGCAATCTTCTTCTTCCTAACGTTTTCCCGCTATTTTCGCGGGGTCTGCTTTTCGGATCCTGAAACACCACTTTGCCCGATCATCCGCATCCTCAGGGCGTAGCCCATCAATTTGCATGTCCTTATTGATGGTGTCCTGCCATCTCTGTTTTGGTCGCCCACGTGGCCATCGGCCATCGATCTTAAGATGGTAAGCTATTTTGGCGACAGTGGAAGGTGCCGCTCTAAGGACATGTCCATACCAACGAAGCCAGCTTTCTCTCATCTTCTCTGTAATTAATGACATGCCTAGCTGTTGTCGAATGGCATCATTTGTGACGTGGTCAAGTAGGGAGATGCCCGATATCCAACGGAGCATACGCATTTCCATAACATGGAGACGGCTCTCTACACTCTTTGTTGCTGCCCAACACTCGGTGTCATACAATGCCACAGGGCGGACAATCGTCTTATAGATCTTAGATTTGAGACGGATTGGCATTTGTTTGTCACAAAGCACACTGGTGAGTTCTCGCCAATGCAGCCAGGCCGCATTCACCCTTGCTCGCACGTCACCGCTGATGCCACCGTCGCCTTGTAGATAGGAGCCAGGATATCGGAAGATATCAACCTCCTTTAAGTTTTCTCCATTTATTTGGAGTGTTACATGGGTGGTTACGGTCTCTAGGTACTCAGTTTTCTTTATGTTTAGGCAAAGTCCAAAATGGCTGAGATGGTCATTCCATGCCTGTACTCGCCACTGCAGTTCATTCCTAGTGTAAGAGGCAAGCATGACATCATGGTGGAGTTAATCTACCTGTAACTAAAATCTCTTATTTCCTGTGTTCTGGAAGAACAGAGAACAGGTCCTTGATTTTCTTGTGTCATAGCCTTTTTCAGACACTTGAAGGGGGCTATCATATCCCCCCTCCATCTTCTCTTCTGAAAACTAAACATTCCCAATTCCTTCAATTTGTCTTCATAGGACTTAGTTTCTAACTGCCTGATCATCCCCACTGCCTTTTCTAAACCTGTTCCAGTTCAGCTGAATCTTTCTTAAAATGTAACACCCAGAACTGGACAGAATACTTGAGGTGGAGTCTGAACATTATAAAATAAAGAACATAAAATAATTAAACATCGATGGTCAGGAGAGTAACCAGTAAATATCCCCAATGACATTGCAATAAAATAAATACCACCTAACCCTAACCATGAGGGGCGTGGTGGCTCAGCGGGTAAGAAGCCAGGCTTGTCGATTGGAAGATCGCAAATTCGGAGGTTCGAATCCCTAGTCCCGTGTGACGGAGTGAGCTCCCGCACTCACCCCAGCTCTTGCCAACCTAGCAATTCGAAAGCATGCAAATGCAAGTAGATGAATAGGTACCACTTCGGTGGGAAGGTAACAGCGTTCCGTGTGCGTCATGCCGGCCACATGACCGTGGAAGCATCTTCGGACAACGCTGGCTCTTCAGCTAACAAACGGAGATGAGCACCGGCCCCTAGAGTCGGACACGACTGCACAAATGTGCGGGGGGAACCTTTACCTTTTTTAACCCTAACCATACATAAATTACTTCAGCCACAATGCCGCAATTCATAGTGACCACCTTCAGCCACCAAGGCCCTCCAGAACAGCTCTGCCTTTTTTTTCTGAAACACCTGTGCCGCAGAGGCCCATCTGATGTTAAGAGAGGCACAGCACTGGTGCCCTGTTGGAGACAGACTCAATTCTGCTGTTAAACCAGGGTTTCTCAACCTCAGCAACTTTAAGATGTGTGGACTTCAAACTCCCAGAATTCTCCAGCCATCATGCAGCATCCACACACCTTAACATTGCTGAGGTTGAGAAACACTGTGTTAAACAACCCCCCTCCCCATCTCACAAAAGGGCAGGAAATGCAACAGCCTCTCCTGAGATGAGCATTGGAGGAGGAGGAAGAAGAGATGGTTCTGAAGACACAGAGGACTGGAAGGAGAGAGGACCCTATTTTTGAATGCTCTCCTGCACCTATGCAATGTGTTTCTCACTTCCAGTGAACAAAAACAGGAAGGGGTAGAAAGCTAAACTCTGGGTGACCTTGGGCCAGTCCCTGTCTCTCAGCCCTAGGGAGGAGCCAATGGGAAACCAGGAGACTGAGAGTTCTAGTCCCACCTTAGGCCTGAAAGCCGGCTGGGTGACTTTGGGCCAGTCCCTCTCTCTCAGCCCAACTCACCTCACAGGGTTGTTGTTGTGGGGAAAATAGGAGGAGGAAGGAGTATTGGGTATGTTAGCCACCTTGAGTCATTTATAAAAATAGTAAAGGCAGGATAAAAAACAAACAAATAAATAAAAAGCACACTCCCTCAAGCCATGCTCAAAGCATACATGTGAAATGAGAGCCAGTTTGGCTAGAAACAGGCTAGAAACCCAGAGACTGAGGAGTCCTGCCTTAGGCATGAAAGCCGGCTGGGTGACCCTGAGCCAATCACACTCTCTCAGCCCTGGGAAGGAGCCAATGGGAAACCAGGAGACTGAGAGTTCTAGTCCCGCCTTAGGCACGAAAGCCGGTTGGGTAACCTTGGGCCAGTCACTCAGCCCAACTCACCTCACGGGGTTGTTGTTGTGGGGAAAATAGGAGGAGGAAGGAGTATTGGGTATGTTCGTTGCCTTGAGTTATTTATAAAAATAATAATAAAGGCAGGATAAAATTAAATAAATAATTCAGGCGTTTTGGGTGATGCTGGTTGCCTCGTTACAATTCAGAAATCTGTTGCCACAATCTGTGTAATATGTTGGTGACTATTTCATAACTACTAATTATGTGGTAACCACTCAAATATACATGAATAGGTTAGTTGTAGTTATAGGAAAATGTAATTGTCTTAGTTTGCACACACACAGCCACAATGGAATGGGAATCACTCCCATCTCAAACATGGTAGAGACCTACGTACTGAATTCACCTTGTTGGGGTAATCCGCCGGTTCTTGGGCAGGGAAAAAATGAAGCTCTATCAATGATCAGGCAGTAAAAGGCACAGCAGTGACTTCATCAAGGTCATTATTTACCCATTTTCTCAGCAATGGTGGTGTGTTTGTGTAAAGCAGCTGGTAGTGTGGGTGACGCATGCTTTTCCTTATGGAACAGGGTGCCTGCTTTCTGCCCCCATGCCAGAGGCGGGCAGCACCACTGCAGCTTCTGCACTGAGTAGGCCACAGACAGCAAAGGGGCACCAGGCAACCATCAAGGGAGCAGCAGCAAGGAAGACAAGCTGTGGGGCCCCTGGTGCCATCTGAGCTTGGTGGTTTGCTTGCAGACGCTTCATTACCCAACTAGGCAACATCATCAGTGCTACGCTTGAGTCCATCTAGTCTCACCCCTGCCCAGTGCAAGCATCCTGTATTACCCCATCCTTGCGGGAAGTCCACCACCTTCCAAGGAGTCTATTCCATTGTTGAACTGCTCTAACTATTAGGAAATTCTTCCTGATGTCCAGCCAAAATTCATCATAATTTAAACCTGTTGTTTCTTGTCCTGTCTTCTGGAACGAAACTGAACAATTCTTCTCTGTCTTCTACATAACAGCCTTCAGATATCCGAAAATAACTATTATGTCTCCTCACAGTCTTTTTTTTCCTTTTGCTCTTTTTCTTCCTGTGTAAGCATGCAGGGGTGGTAATTGGCCCCAATTCTGTATTCACTACGCACTCGCATCTGTTCTTTGTTTGTAGGGCTTTACACGCAGGGGGAGGGGGGAACAGAGATGCAAAACAGAGATTTAGGTAGCTTTGCTTTGGGGGATCCTGCCCTCTCCCCCACGAGGTATCCTCTACTGTTTGACTGGTTTTATCGATTTCTATCCCCACAACCCAAAGCACGGTACATATATTCTCCTCACCCTATTTCATCAGCCCCCAAACCACCCTGTGACATAGAGATGGCTGTGTTCACAAGAAACACTGAACTACAAAGTTAACTACAACCGCAGCGTAGCCTACAATATTATGCAGCCCCAGCAGTGTGTGGTGAAGACTCAGAAGAATGGAGTAAATTTATTTATTTATTTATTATTTAAATTTATATGACCGCCCATCTCCCCCAAACGGGGGGGGCTCTGTAATTAAATTAAACATGGTGAACAAGCTCAACAAACGCAGCCACTGACCAGATCAAAGTCGCCCAGAGATTTTCCATTACTGAACATGGGCTAGAATCTATTCTCCCAAGTCCCCATTATTGTCGTTGTTGTTACGATTTATATTCTGTCTTTGCTCTAGGAGCTGACAGTGGCATACTTAGCACTGCCTCCTCTACAACCCTGTGAGGTAGGACGGGCTGGCCCAACATCTCACAGCCAGCTTCCACGGCTCACCAAGGGCTCAAATCTGGCTCTCCGTAGTCCTACTCCAACATCCTAACTCACTGTCACCATCAGGACTCTAGCTGCTGAATTCGGCAATTATTACCTGTTTATGTAGAAGCAAAAGGGAAAAAAATACAGTTATACCGTTTGGGGAGATGGGTGGGTGGGTGTCGGTGTGTGTGTGTGTGATGGGCATATATATATATGTGACCGCCCACCTCCCCAAACGGTATAACTGTATTTTACGAACCCTACCGAAAGCACTGCTTACAAGCAGAGAAGCAGAATGAGTGTGTGCCTACACGGACACGATTGGAGCAAAACACTAACGCACTTAAGAGCCTTGCTGTGAAAAAAGGTACGGAATTTGGGCCTGGGGGCAGGAGAAGAGCGTTTTCCTTCCGAACCGAACATAGCAAATAAAGGAATCAGGCATGACGGGGGTCGGGGGGCGCAGAGGTTACTGGTGAATGACGAGTTACGTTCCCGCGCTAGAGACAGACGTTCTGGTGCCGAGAGTCGCCGGCAGTAGGTAACCGAGGGCACAAAGCAGAGGCGGCGGCTGCAGCTCACTTCCTGGGCATTCTTAAGTTCGGCCGATACATCCTCTCCGTTCCGCAAGGAAGGCAGGCAGCGCGGCAGCCCTTTACCTGGCAGCTTCCTTTCCTTCCTTTCTAGGGGGATCTAGGCTCCGCACGTGCCGTCCGCAGGCTGGATGCGTGGCTGCCGAGCCCCGAGATCGGAGCCACCGGGAGCCTCTTGCTTTTTAAAGTTGCGCCCAGGGAGATCGCCGTTATCATTCCAAAGACCGGAGTAACTTGGCCTTGCTTCGCCATCCAGACAAGAAGACCCGCTAACCACGCCTCGATCCAGTACGGATGTCCCTCTGAAATGAGCCAGGTGGCAGGGAAGGGCGTGGGAAGCCCCGAGCGCGGCGACCGGCCGGCCGCGGCTGGAAGACGGCGAGGTAGCGAATAAGCAGAGGGCGCCAGGCCCCGGGCTTGCGGAACTTGCCTCGGCCGTCTTCTTTCTGCACTCTGTTCCATTTCGGCGAACATGAGCGGCTGGGCAGGACTGGCCGGGCTCCTCCTGGCTGTGGCCGGAGCTCAGAAGCAGCTGCTGCAGCCGCCGAGGGCGCCACGGAGTAGCCTCCGTCCTGCCGCTGCAGATCACGCCGCTCAGTTCGACCACGTTTACACGGGGACGGTCAACCGAGGCACGGAACGGCTCTACTCTTTCAACTACACCAGTAAGCCGGGCCAGGTAAGGCTGAGCTAGCCCGGCCTTCCGCACCACGCGGCCGCCCGGCTGGGACCGGTCCGGCAGCGCGGGCAGGTGTTCTTGGGCAGGTGCGCCAGACCTGCGCCCTGGCCGAGCGCGCAGGCTGGAGTCCTCGAACGCAGCCCGGCTGGGTGGGTGGGCGTGGGGGAGAGGGAGGGTCGGGGAGGGTCGGCTCGCAGGTTCGCGTTGCGAGGCAGGGGGGACCTCCGAGTGGCAAATGCTGACGGCCAGCGACCGAGAAGGCCTGCTGCAGTGCTCAGATGATGGGGGAGGTGGAAGAGGGACAAGGCCTAGCGATTCTGAATTGAAAGAGCCATCCGGTTATTCATTCATTGTCGCTGTTAAAGCCCTCCTCTCTTTTGGCAGTTTCCTAGCAGCTGGCTATTTTTCTTAACTTGTTTTTTTGGCTGATTGTTTCTGCAAATAAAACTCCCATTTAAACAAACTTCAGATTTACCTGTCCCTTCTGAGTCACCTCAAATGATTCTCTTGCTTCCTTGATATAATGTAGAGTGCATATTATTATGGAATTACATAACACTTAACCCCAAATGGGTAATTAGAGGTTATTACTCCATCCATCACACTGTTTTCTTTTGGGATAAGCAATGTTATTCAAAGTGCAGTAAAAGAAAAGGTGCTTATAAGAGATTAAATTCAGGAAATAAGGGAAAAGAAAATTGAACTAATTGAGTTTACACCAGTTGCCATTCACTCTACCTTGGTAGCTTTCTGTCCTCATGAACTGTTTGTTTGTTTGTTTATTTAATTTCTATCCCGCCTTTATTATTTTTATAAATGACTCAAGGTGGCGAACATACCTAATACTCCTTCCTCCTCCTCTTTTCCCCACAACAACAACCCTGTGAGGTGAGTTGGGCTGAGAGAGAGGGACTGGCCCAAGGTCGCCCAGCCGGCTTTCATGCCTCAGGCGGGACTAGAACTCTCAGCCTCCTGGTTTCTAGCCCAGCACCTTAACCACTAGACCAGACTGGCTCTATTCTAGCCATAATGACTTCATGCATTGCTTTTTCTTCCCTAAACTTCTCGCCGTTCTCTTTCTGAAGCTCTTATCAACTCCATCCGACTGGTGTTCTAACTCTTCCTCTTGAGTACCATTTGCTTTCCTTTCTTATATTAGTTTTGCAATTTGATCCTCATTCATTTTCTCTATGTGGTCAAACCACCTCAATGTATTTCTTTCACTTGGGCAGTGTTGGGCTTCACCAGTATAGATACACCAAGTACACCAGTATATTTCTTTCACACCTATTGCTTGCTTTTGCATTCAGTCCACATTCATTCATCACCCATTCATTCTTGACTCTTCCTGCTTTACCATATACCCTTAAATAACCCATTCCCTTTGCATTCAGCGTACTTTTGTTTCTCCTGATGTACCCAACTCTCACTTCTATATAACCCAAAGGGCAAAGTATACAACATGTTTGCTTATTTTGATACACATTCATTGTTTGCAACAATTTCCATATTACCCACTTCCTTTTTATCATTATTTGTAAAATGTCTTCATTGATTGTCTCATCGTGTGACTGAGGGAGGTAAATTCATCTGCTGCTTCTTGTTTCTGCCATAAATGTATAACTTGCAACTGTTCAGCTGGACTCTGCCTTCCTATAATCAAATCCACTATTCCGTGTTCTGCACTCTGAGTTGGTGGAGAACAACTTCGGCCGCCTTCTAGGTGACATTGCGGGTAATCAGTTCCCTCAATCTCTCCTTGTAAGATTTAGTTTCAGAGTTTCCTGGTCATCTGTGTTTCCCTTTTCTGGACCCATTCCAGTTTCTCTGAATCCTCAAGCTATGATTTCCAGAATTGGATGCTGTTCCCCAAATACTGTGGAGAGTAGAACTATTGCTTCCTGTGATGTAGAACCCTACTTCCATTGATGCAGCCTAAATTTGCACCTGCATTTTTTTCAGTTGCGTTACACATGATTTGTGGTTGACTACAGTTCTATGTGTGCAAAGCAGGCTGGCTGCTACCAAGAGACAAAGCTTTCAGACTTAGAGCCAAAATCCTGTTCACCAATAAATAGCAATACAAAAATGGTGATCTCTCTCCCTATGGAAGAAGGCACGGGAAATTTCCTCCTTCTCTCTTGCAGGGAGAAAGGGGTGCTATCAGAAACATGCCTCACTTTCCTGAGTGGAGAAAACTCTTATCTATTATAAAGTAAAGGTAAAGGTTCCCCCCGCACATTTGTGCAGTCGTGTCCGACTCTAGGGGCCGGTGCTCATCTCCGTTTGTTAGCCGAAGAGCCAGCGTTGTCCGAAGACGCTTCCACGGTCATGTGGCCGCATGACGCGCGCGGAATGCTTATCTATTACATATTTTAAAAAATAAGTTGAAGAGAACATTAAAAAATGAAAAGCTAATTGCCTAAAGAAAAAGAAAAAAAGAAAACACTACCCGGAAATGTGAAAAGAGCAAATCCTACACTAAACTAAAAAATCAAAATAACAAAGCAAAACATGTAAATATTTGTTTACCTTTGTAAATATGTATATATGTAGATGAGAGATAGATAGATAGATATTGAATACATGATTTCCTTCAATTTTTTCAGTTTTTTTATATATATTTCTAACCTTATCACTAATTTTTTGTTTTTTTTAAATATATTTTTATTAAGAATTTTAATTACAATAGTAATTACAATAGTAATACAAGTTAGTATTACAATAGTAATACAAACTAAGCTTAGAGAAAGAGAAGAGAATGGAAAGAAAGAATAAAAAGTCCAGGAAAAAAGAAAGAAGAAAAGAGAGAATATAATAAAGAAAAAGAAAACAAATATATAAAGAAGTGACATCCAACCTTCATCACAACAAGTATAAACAAATTTAATAACTCTTCACCCCCAATTAAGGTTAAACAGATATCTCTTCATCCCATATCCCATCCCTTATCTATAAGCAAATCCATAAAGCATCAACTTTTCAATCCTGGTGTCAGCAAAATGTCCATAAAGGGTTGCCAGAACATTGCAAAAAAAAAAAAAGGCTTATTTTAATCTTGATCAAATAAACCAACTTTATATTCCTTCCTTTTACTTCTAACAGACTTAATCTTTATTTCAATCAAAAATTGTCGTAGGATTTAATTTCTCTTCAATTCTTCCTCATCCCATCACAAAGATTTCTTCAGGCTTTAACAAGCCTCTTTCATAGATCCAATAAGAAAATATTTTCCAAGTCATTCTTGGTTTATCTTTTGTATTTCCCTTTTAATTTTTAAAACTTCAGCCAGTTTCTTTTGAATATTCAGTAAAGCGTCCTTTTCCACATCATTCTCTTGGCCTTTATCTTATCAGATAAAATTTGTTCCACATCTGTCATTTCTTCATTAAACCTTTTAGACATAGTCTATCCATAGAAGCAGACATCATTACTGACAGTGTTGATATTGTAGTTACTAACTTCTGGCTTCATTCTTCAAAGATCTCCTTTAATATTTCTGATGTTATAACATTTTGTATCATTCTGTAAGTTCCAGTATTAATTGACATCAGGCTTGTATTTTTTTTTCTTCTGCTTAAAATCTTTAGTCCCCTCTAGTGTCCAATTTCTAAAATCATCACTTGTCTTTTGTTATGACTTGCTAGGATAAACAAAATAAATATGTTTCCCATGAGAAGTTGTTTATTTTTTATAATTCCAAAATCTTATAGTACAAGTCAATATTCCAAATTTATCTGGATCCTTAATCAGTTTATAACTTTCTTAGATCAAAATCCTATTTAGCTTTTTGCTGTTTATTTCAAATTCTTTAAGTTCTTAAGCTTGTAATTAATTTTTCTTTTGTTCAGAGTTGAAAATAAACTCACCTGATGAAGGCTTTTCAAACCTGTCATTCCAAAGATCTCTAATAGCTTTAGAATATTTAATAGGCAATTTCTGAAAGTGATCAGAAAGTGAGGTTTGCGAACTTAGTGTCCTTTAAAAGGCTCTGCCACTGTTGTGAGCAAGATGGCTGATCCTGTCATCTCCGAGTGCTCAAACGCACGGAAAACTGCTGTCTCGCGGTCTCCTTGCGAGGAGCAGCTGTCTGGAGCACATGTGAGCGATCTTCCATCCTCTTCTTATCCGGAGAGGTTCCAAAGAACCCATCTACTCACCGGTTCCTTGGTCTTTCATGCGGTCATCAGCTCCGCTTTTGTAGAGCCATCTTCAGTTTGCCATAGCTCCCCCCGGAAGCCAATTTTTTTCCAAGTTGTGATTCAATTTTTAACAATGAATTCAGCCTGGACCATATGGAGTCATATTGTTTGGTCCTGCCTGTTGGTTGATACAAAGGTAATTCAAAGGCTGAAAGTTGACAAATTTCATTTAAGCCAAGATTTAGAGTTGGGGATAAGCCATTCTTCCATGAATCACCTTTTTTTGCCACAGTCCAAGCATGATATATCCAAAGTTCTTCATTGATTGAAAGATTCCAGGGTTTGGGGATATAATTTAACAAAATATTGACATATTTAACCTTTAACTGCCTTTGAAGAACTTGGGTCACCAAAGCTTTACTATCTAACCAATATGGAATTACAAGTAGACAAGCTTGTAACATATGTACCAAATTTCCTTCAAATTTATTACAACTCTAACATAAAAACAATGGGAGCCAACCTTTTTAAAACATTCTCCGAGGAGTCCAATAGATATATCCTAAAGAGTAATTTTTGCTGAACTAGACAAGTTTTTAAGTTTTAAGAAATATACCTACTATTCTTTAATATCTGGAGCCACTGATTGGGTAGTACTGTATCGCTACTCCAAATTGCTTGAATATTATTCGGAATTATTTTTCAAATCGTTTTAAATTGTTGGTTTAGTTTCCATAAACACCAGAGGCCATCCCAACAACTTAAAAACCTTGTGTTTCTGAGGCTGCAATGAGGCTGCAAGTACTGTACGTTAATGCCAAACCATGTAGATCAGAGCTTTCCAAACTGTGTGTCGGGACACATTAGTGTGTCGGCTGCAGTGTCTGTGTGTGTTGCAGCTGCTGCTGCGTCCTAGCTTCCACGCAGGTCCTAGTGCCTCCCTTGTGCCTTGCTGCCTCCAAACCTGCTGTGATTCTGCGCAGGTCCTAGTGCCTGCCTTGTGCCCTGCTGTAAGAGTGTGTCACGAAATGATGCATGTCTAAAAAGTGTGTCACCAACATGAAAAGTTTGGAAAGCTCTGATGTAGATAGTGTTTTATATGTATGTATTGCCATTCAGCCTTTAGGTAAATTATATTCTTTATGTAGAATTTCAAAAGTTTTAAAAGTATTGTTATTTAATAACCATACTGTTATTAAATGTATTGTAAAAAAAAAAAGGTATAGGTTCCCCCCGCACATTTGTGCAGTTGTGTCCGACTCTAGGGGCCGGTGCTCATCTCCGTTTGTTAGTCGAAGAGCCAGCGTTGTCCGAAGACGCTTCCACGGTCATGTGGCCACATGACGCGTGCGAAACGCTGTTACCTACCCACCGAAGTGGTACCTATTCATCTACTTGCATTGCATGCTTTCGAATTGCTAGGCTGGCAAGAGCTGGGGCTAGTGCGGGAGCTCACTCCGTCATGCGGGGCTAGGGATTCGAACCTCTGAACTTACGATCTTCCAATCGACAAGCCTGGCGTCTTACCCGCTGAGCCACCACGCCCCTATTGTACTAATGTATTGTACTGTATGTTAATGCCAAACCATGTAGATAGTAAGTGTTTTATCTGTATGTATTGCCATCCAGCCTTTAGGTAAATTATATTCTTTATGTAGAATTTCAAAAGTTTTAAAAGTATTGTTATTTAATAGCCAACAGAGGGTAACAATTCCATTATGACCCTACGTTTCCCAGAAATAAGAATGACTCCAAAGTGTGCACAGAGGTGAGGAATCTGGCCTCCATTTGTCCCTATAAAACGAGGGGCAAAAGTCTTATTTCTTGCCGCCTCCTGTACTTTTGACAGGCAGCAGTCATTCTGGAACAGGGTTTTTAAATGTTGGGTTTCTTTTCTGGGACCAGCTGTTTCTGAGCAGAGGGCAAAAATTCCAAAGTGGATCGAGTGGGGAGCCTTCATGGGTCACATCAGGCTGACTGGCTAAAGATCCCTTTACCTGGTTTAAATGGTTACCACCTCTCACGCACAAGTGAACCCTTAATTGGAAGGGGGTGTCCATTGTTCCCGATTGCCCATTAAACACTATGTCCTCCTGGTGACTTAGGGCTTTTGCATAATCACTGGCTGTGAACTGTACGTGGGCTGATGGCAGCTTCCAAGCCCCAATCCCTCAGTCAAAGGGGGCAGCCTACTGGAAGAATACCCCTCCTCTTTCAAAGGAGCTGGCTGACTGTTAGGCTGCGACTGAGCAAAGGGTTTGTGGTGACATAGGCCGCCTAAACCCGGAGCAGCTGGGTGTTTGAGGGAGCGCCTTCTGCCTCACGTGCAAGTCTGTATCTTCTCTTTGTGGGGAGCATCCTGGCGTACTCCCCTCCGAAAAGGGTTATAAGGGAAGCCCCATCGTGGATATTCGGAACAGGACAGGCCAACGTAGGCACTCACTGACGGAGTATCCTTGCTGGCTCTGTCTCTACACAGGTGGACGCGCTCCGTGTTACCGTAAAGAGTGACTGCGAAGATGATCAGTTCCCCGTCTTGTTTGTAGTTCGGCAGCAAAAGGGGGTGCTGTCCTGGCAGCTCCCCCTCATTTTTCATGGGCTGTAAGTAATTGCTTCCCACTGTAAGACATTTATCTGTATCCTGTTTAGTTTTCCTCATGCCACCTCCTTCCCTCAAATTCCTCCTGAAAAGGTTTTTAAAAAGGGAGCTCTATACCAACTCCCTGCTACAGAAGCTTCTTTCACTTTTTTTGCTCCATGGCATTTTATTCCAGGGCATATTTATTCTTTATTGTACGGAGAGTTGAGACTGACTTAAATGTGTAGATAAGGACAAATGGTAAGTTTAAAAAGTAATTCAGTATTGCCTGTTAAATCCCTCCTTGATTTGTATTTCATTGACATCCTCATAGCTATTCAAAGTAGATATTAATTTCAGATTGGACAACTATTTTCACATTTTTCGATATAATTCTTTTATAATAACAATATTGCATTCCATATAATGTTGTGCATTACCTTAGGCTATCATTCAAGAAAATATGCCTAAATAGTATTAAATTTTTCAGCCTTTTGTCTGCGAAAAAGCTGTGTGAGATATATTCTGGGTGTGTGAAAACTGTTTTGGTTTTGTCTGTAGCTTGAATCATGTCAACTGGATTTCTATTTTCTCAGTGGAAACGTTTCGCTCCTTATCCAAGGAGCTTCTTATGTCTTCTGTGCCTAGGAAGATTAAGACCATTTCACAAGCTCAACAGCAGCATGGTGATCTTAACGATCCTCCTTTAGATAATAAAAGGACTTAAAATAACATCCCAATATAACCATGACCCCAGGTGTAAGGTCACACAGCTACCTAGAAACATATTTAGGATTCCCTTACCAACTTTGCTCAGACTGAAGAAGCTCCTTGGATAAGGAGCGAAACGTTTCCACTGAGAAAATAGAAATCCAGTTGACATGATTCAAGCTACAGACAATTCCACCTGGATGACTGAGAACCTTCATAGACATGTTTTGGTTTTGGTGTTTTGTAAGATAGACATGCAGAACTCAAAATGGCTGGAAAAATATTTTTTTAATAAATTAACATCTTTATATGCTATACTTATTTGTTTGCTGAATTTATACATTTATACATTAAAATGAACCTAGACTGGCTTGCAGTAAAGTACAGATATATGATAGGAACAACGGGAGTAATGAAACAGATGGGAACAATAAAATTATTTCAGCAGAGTCAAGATAAGAACCTGCTGTCTAGATCCACTTGGTAATTATCAAACTGTTTTGAATAAACTAGTTTTCAGACTATCTTCCTGTGATAATCCAGTTTGGAGGTTAGCAGAACATTAATTCTTGGGCTTTCTGTGCCAAACATGATTATATTTATTTATTTATTTATTAATCAAATTTATCACCGCCCATCTCTACCACGGTAGACTCTGGGCGGTTTACAACAAATGTTAAAATTAAAGTTAAAAATCAATGATCATTAAAATACAATAAACAATACAATAAATAAGAATATAAAAATCCAGAGGATGGTAGAATCTTAAAAGGAGGTCATTATTAAACTAACCTAACCACCCCCAGGAGGAACTATCTCTACCTTTGTCCCACGCCAGGCGGCAGAACCAGGTTTTTAGGGACTTCCTAAAGGCCAAGAGGGAGGACGCCTGCCTCACCTCTGGGAGCAAGATGTTCCACAGGGCGGGCGCTATCGCAGAGAAGGCACGCCTCCTGGACCCCGCTAGATGGAATTCCTTTGTTGACGGGGTCCGCAGCATGCCCTCCCTGCATGACCGGGTGGGGCGGGTAGATGCAATTGGGATGAGACGGTCCCTCAGATAGCCTGGCCCCATGCCATGAAGGGCTTTAAAGGTGATAACCAACACCTTGAATTGGACCCGGAAGCAAACTGGTACCCAATGCAGCTCACGGAGCAGTGGTGTTACATGTGCTGATCTTCTCGCACCCATAACCACTCGAGCGGCTGCATTCTGGACCAGCTGAAGCTTCCGGATACTCTTCAAGGGTAGCCCCATGTAGAGCGCATCGCAATAATCTATATGAGAGATGACAAGGGCATGAGTGACTATTCGGAGGGCCTCTCGATCCAGGAAGGGGCGCAACTGGCGCACAAGCCGAAGCTGTGCAAAGGCCCTCCTGGCCACGACTGCCACCTGCTCTTCGAGCAGGAGTCATGAGTCCAGGAGGACCCCCAAGCTCCAGACTGAGTCTGAACGGGGTAGTGCCACCCCATCCAGAATTAAAGATGATAACTTCCTGGAGGCCGAGGGGCCATCAATCCATAGCCACTCCGTCTTACCAGGGTTCAGTTGAAGCCTGTTGTTCCCCATCCAGGCCCCTACAGCCCCTAGGCACTGAGATAGGGTGTCCACTGCAACACTTACTTCACCCGGGATGGAGATATACAATTGAGTATCATCAGCATATTGGTGATACCTCATCCCGTGATGACAGATGATCTCACCCAGCGGCTTCATGTAGATGTTAAATAGGAGAGGAGAGAGAACCGAACCCTGCGGTACCCCACAAAGAAGGGCCCGTGGGTCGGATCTCTCTTCTCCTATTACCACTGATTGCGAGCGACCCTGGAGGAAGGAGGTAAACCAGCGCAAAACTACACCGCCCAACCCCAACTCCCTGAGTCGCTCCAAAAGGATACCGTGGTCGACGGTATCAAAAGCCGCTGAGAGGTCCAAGAGAGCGAGAATGGATGCACTCCCTCCATCCCGCTCCCGCCAGAGATCATCCATAAGCGCGACCAATGCAGTCTCTGTCCCATATCCCGGCCTAAAACCTGACTGAAAGGGGTCTAGATAATCAGTTTCATCCAGAATCCTCTGGAGTTGCAGCGCCACCACCTTCTCAACCACCTTTCCCAAAAAGGAAAGGTGGGAGACAGGACGAAAATTGTTCAAAACAGTGGGGTCCAGGGAAGGTTTCTTGAGGAGGGGGTGCACCAGCGCCTCCTTAAAGACTGCTGGAAACACCCCCTCCGCTAAGGATGCATTAATCATCCCCTGGACCCAACCACATGTAACCTCCTGAGCTGATTTCACCACCCAGGAGGGACATGGGTCAAGATGGCACGTGGTGGCGTTTACAATCCGGAGGATCCTGTCTACTTCATCAGGCCCAACAGGATCAAACCGTTCCCAGATAACAGGGTAAGTACGAACCTCTGGCATCTCTCCAGATTGTGCTTCACGCTTAGAGTTAAATTTGGAATGAATCTGAGCGATTTTGTCCTGCAGATGCTCAGCAAATTCTTCCGATCGGCCCTGTAGATGGGTCACCGTATCTTCGTGACCCAAAAGAGATCTAGTAATCTTAAATAGGGCCGTCGGGCGGCAATCTGCGGACGCAATAAGAGCGGAGAAATATTCACGTTTCGCCGCTCTTACCGCCACAAGGTAGGCCCTAATAGCGGCTCTAGATTGTGTCCGGTCAGATTCAGTCCTCGTCTTCCTCCAGCGGCGCTCTAGACGTCTCTTAACCCTCTTCAATATGAGCTTCACAGTACAGGATATTCAATTTTTCCAATATTTTATATTTGATCTGTCAGGGTAATTTCAGTCATGTCAAAAACATCATCTCTTGAGCAAATAAACCTCTAACCAACAGCTTTAATTGAATGCCCTTCCACAACTGCTTTCATACTTCTACTGCTTCACTTTGGAAATAAAAGAAATGGGTATCATCAGTTGGCACTTAATTCCAAATGGTTTCAGGTACTGTAGCTATTGGAGAACAAAATGAAAGCCTTTGTTTTGTTGTAGGCTGATATAGTGGAATAGGATAATGATTATACAGTGAGGAAAGAACACCTAGATATACTATAGTGCAGGGGTCCCCAACCTGTGGGCTGCGGCCTGTTAGGAAGTGGGCCGCGGGGCTCCCTCCTGCAAACCCCACCCCCCGGTGCACACAATTACCCTGCCTCCGGTGTGCGCGATTGGCTCCCGCCTGCAAACCCGCCCCCCTGGTCCGTGGAAAAATTTTCTTCCACGACTGGTCCCTGGTGCCCCAAAGGTTGGGGACTGTTGCATAGAGATTAAAATAAATCCCTTTTTAAACAGTCTTTGAGGGGTACAATAAATGTGAAATATTATTTTCTGATGCATTAATTTCATTTTTAAATCATAAAAGATATATTTCATGTTTCTTAACACCTGGACCCTTGATTCCCCAAGATTGGATATTCCAATTCATCATTCCAAATTCAGATACATTACTAACTTTACTTAATTAATTAACTTTAATTTTACTTTTTAATTCCTTGTAAAGTTGAATTGCTGGTTTCTTTCAAGCACTGCATCTTGAATACAAGAATATCTCAAAGGCTGCTAGGGCATCTGGGCCATACTGTTTGATTAATTAATACCTGTTTCAATTATATATATTGCTAAGCAAATACTCAACACACAGACTTTCAAAATCTTTTACATAGCCATTAGAAATCAGCTGAGTTAAAATGTTGATCCCTTGTTTAGCCTAAGCATTCCAATAAAACATCTTTCCTTGCTATTTTCAAATTTGGGCTATTCCATAGCATCAATATAACTTAATTTATAACAATATAATTTCATAGCATCAATGTGATTCAGGATCAAAATGTAACTGCTTACCTATTAGTAACCAACTATGCCTAGCAGCTTTCATGGCTGGAAACAAAGATCCCTGTCTCGTACACCTGTACTCTAAAGTGTGTCAGAATTTCCAGGGTGTTAAATCCTTGCCCTTCAAATTGGCCCAGAGAGAGGAAGACTCATCAAAAGTCTTGTTCGATAGTGCTTTGTTTAGTGACTGTCTGGTTAACTAGCCTTGAAAAGTGGGGCAGAGTCAGACATGTTTAGTACTTGTCACCAGGAGCTGAACTCAACTTGAAGACTTCACTCTTTAGCTTGCATTCTGTTCTCTTGGCCAAATTCAAATGCAGGACCTAGATCAAAGGCTGACTGTGATGCTGGACAGACTTCAAAGAGACAGGTCACCAGCCATCAGGAATTGAAGCAGAAAAGTCAATAGGCATATAATGTGGATGAACAGGATTGGTCAAAGGATTTCAGAGGAGGTAGATAACAGAAGATAGGACAAGGAGACAAAAGGCATGTCAGAGGTATGCTCAGGAAGTTGCTCAGGCTAAGAAGCTAACCTAGATGTCAATGCAGTGTGCTGATTATATTCAGAGTAGTACTAAAGGCCCGAAGGTACTGTTTAGCCATAAAGGTGGAACTGCCCGATGCCTGAAAGAATAGAGCACTTGTGACACCACATACTGGCTCCTAGTTTGTGACATATTCCAGACACACGGTAATACTTCTTCACTGAGTGGAGGAGCTATTTTTATCTACCCCATCTGTTTTAAATGGCAATCTGTTTTATACCATTACATAAACATTTAGATGAAGTTCTCTTTATTTAGATAATATTTCATGGAGTCTGTGGAGCTGTGAGTGCAGGCACCTGCAGGGCCCTCAAAGGTTTGTCTGGCTCTGACCTTGCTGTCCTTTAGAAAAACTCTAAAAAACTGGCTTTTCAAACAGGCCCAATTGATTTATGATCCCAACTGGTGGAGGATGGATAATTAGTATTTAAGTGTATATTTTTCTCCAAAGCACTGTACTCAACTATGTGGGGTATTTTTAATGCTGATTTTATTCTGAATGTTGCTTATGGTCTTCAGATTTGGTGGGATGGGTAGATGATGATAGATAGATGATAGATAGATAGATGATAGATAGATAGATAGATAGATAGATAGATAGATAGATAGATAGATAGCAATCAAAGAAAATATTTATATTTGTAGCTCAGGGTTGAACTGTGGAGTCCTTGGTGCTCTCTGAGCCTTGTTGTTTTCTTGCAGACGTTTCATTGCCAGGCAATGAACAACGCCTCCACCAACACGAGGAGGACAAGCCAGGGTATATAAACAGAGAGCAAGTCCCACTCCCTTTTCGCACTGAAGATGTTGCCTAGCCTGGCAATGAAACGTCTGCAAGAAAACAACAAGGCTCAGAGAGCACCAAGGACTCCACAGACAGACAGACAATAGGGCAAGTTAGAAAATTATATGTACGCAAGCAAACAGAAAAGATAAAATTGGAGCCAAAACCTGAGATGCAGGGAGATGCAATGTTTCTGTACAAAATTTTCCCCTTGAGTTTCTTCTTTCTTCTTTCAAGAAGTTTTCTTCTTGAAATGCATCCCTTTCCAAAAACAACTGAGCTTGCTATGTTCCCTTCTGAGCTATGCTGGCTCTTTCAAGAGCACCTTTCAAAACTGCTTTTCTGACCGTCTGTTTCAGGATTGGGTATTTTATGCTCCATGATGCACCCAAAACCTCTACACCAGGAAATTGAGTCCACTGTGCACAACAGGAGAAAAAGAAGACATCACACACAAACACTACATGCTGTGCCTGCCCTATAAACCAACTGAGTGTCCCATTTTCTCATTCCTGTTTTCATGGTTGTGGCCTTGAGATTCATCCTTCCTCAAAGGGAAACGTCTTGAGACCATTGTTCCTCTCCTCCACTGGTCATGGTCACTATTGTGAATTGGCGGCCATATAAATCAGATGAATGAATGAATGAATGAATGAATGAATGAATGAATGAATGAATGAATGAATGACCGAACATTCCAGCTCCTCTGCTTGTTTTTCCCCTTCCCTTTTCCTTCATGTCTTCTCCCCCTAACCAGAAGGTGCCACAACAAAGTGGTGTTCTTCAAAGCTGCTCTGATAATTCCCTGACCACAGCTGAACATCCAAGCCAAATCAGGGTCAGTCACGGCACATGCCACGTTCACTCAGCCTTTCTAATTGAAGCAGCATATCTATAATGATGCAAGATTTCTGCTCTCCTCTGGCTTTTGGCTACACACACAAGCTGCTCTAGGGCATTGTTTGTCTCCCTTTATTGATCACCTGGAAGTTATCTGAGCATACCATAGAATTACTTCCTGGACCTTCACTTGTTCTGGGAAACCATCACTCTTCTTTTGAAAGTGCCTCCCTGCTCCAGCTCCTTAAAGTTTGCTTGTGCTCATCTTCTTAGCTTTATTTAAATCAGGCATACAAGAGTTCTTTGATGACTAAGATGTTTGCAGAGAGCTCACTTATCAGACAGGCAGAAGGGATAATGAGCTGGTACTGGGTAACAGGCTGCTGCTACCATCTGCTTTCACTATAAAGTTCATATCAGGATCCTGCTTGGACTCACTGCATATATTTCCTACATTCTGAGAAGTTTGGGTCTCCCCATCGCCACAAAGCCCATTCTTCATTAAAGCAGTAGGAAGGCCCCCTGAACCACTCAAGATCTTTAAGTCTCAAGATGTTTGAGTCTACAAATGAACCAAGAGATCTCATGATATGAGCTTCTTTCCAGCTGCTTCCCCATCTTCCCCATATTCTGTGGCCATCCACACAATTCCTTTTGTGTCTGTGTGTCTGTGTTTTATTCCTTTCAACCGTGTCCAATTCTCGGAGACTGCTTGGACAAGTCCCTGCAGTTTTCTTGGCAAGATTTTCAGAAGTGGTTTGCCCTTACCTTCTTCCCAGGGCTGAGAGAGAGCGACTGGCCCAAGGTCACCAGCTGGCTTCGTGCCTAAGGCGGGACTAGAACTCACCATCTCCCAGTTTCTAGCCCGATGCCTTAACCACTGCACTGGCTCTCGTGTGTGGTTTACCTGCTCTCTATTTCCATTAAATCCTTTTTCCCCTCTGGCTGTTGCTACTGCTGCTGTAACAGCCTCTTTCTGCCCCAAAACCACATGAACCTCTTGGGGTCTACCTTTACAGGTGACTATATAGCTGTACTGAAACTCCTCTCTGCCCTACCTTTTGGCAAAGATTGTCACCCTCCACTTCTCTCAGCTCCCTTGCCTTTTTCTTTTATGTTTTACCTGACTCAAAATTTGAGCAATGGCAGTATCATACTTCCACTGTTCAAGATCTGTACATATTCCTCCTTTTACTGACATGTGTTCAAATGGGATACTTACATCCAGGAGTGGAGCATCCATTCCCTCACCCTCTTCCTCTTAGGAAGAGCCTATTTCACAGGCTTAACCACTGCACTGGCTCTCGTGTGTGGTTTACCTGCTCTCTATTTCCATTAAATCCTTTTTCCCCTCTGGCTGTTGCTACTGCTGCTGTAACAGCCTCTTTCTGTTTCCTCCTCTGAAGGAGTAATAGGTATGTTCGCCGCCTTGAGTTATTTATAAAAATAATAAAGGCGGGATAAAAATAAATAAATAAAATTTCTCTCCTTCCTTCCTTCTTCATTTCCCCCTGTTCCAGACCTTTTCTCAGCCTCTTGGTCCTTTCTGCTTTTATCTTTCTTCATAGTTCTCTCTTTGCCACTATTCTTCCTCCTTTGCACTACACATGCCGTCTTTCTTCTCATTTGTACTTTCCACTCTGTCAGCTCATCCTCCTTTTCTTTCTCTGCTCCCTGCAATGATATTCTCTCTCCTCCACACCAACAATGACTTTACTTTTTGTAACTGGAAACTGCTGCTGTTTCTTCGTCTCCTCCCTTACTCTTGTTGCCTTTGCTTTTTCTGCTGCCCTTCCCTTTTCCCTCTCTCTCCTTTTTCCTCATTCATATCTTTTCTTCGTCTTTGGAGAATTGGTTCACCTGTGAAGAGTTTGGATAGGTTCAATAAATATTTACTTGTATCCTTTATTGGTACATTGTATGATCTTGCTACTAAAACACTTATTTCAATAGAAGAGAATATTTGTAGCTCAGGGTTGAACTGTGGAGTCCTTGGTGCTCTCTGAGCCTTGTTGTTTGCTTGCAGACATTTCATTACCCGACTTGGTAACATCATCAGTGCATCATCAGTGCAATCAGTGCACTGATGATGTTACCTAGTCGGGTAATGAAACGTCTGCAAGCAAACCACCAAGCTGAGAGAGAACCGAGGACTCCACACTTCCTTATTTTTCAGATAAATAAACTGCCCTGGAAATACTGAGCTTTTCAGTATACTGAATGTGACTTCTGTGTGACTCCATAGAATGCTTGTACCCTGCCTTTTTTTTTTTTTTGGTCATGCTTTGGCTCTATCAGGCTGAAAATTCACCATTCTAGACTGCATGGATCCTTTATCTCATAGGGAGTCTTCAGGATATCTTTGGTGTGGCAAGCTGACCAGACTGTTGCGTCAGTCAATGCTGACATTGTTTTGAGTGTAAAACAGATTGTTGGAGTCTTAATCTGAATCGGGTAAAGCAGCAGTGCTTCAGAACCCAACCACTCCTCCCAGTCCTCTTGACTTGCCTTATTGTATCCCTCCCAGAACGACTTCATCTCTTCTGTTTGATACTCCCACAAAAAGTATTTTTCTGTTGCTTCAATAATTCTGGTCTCCACTGTTCTTTTGCATAAGGTGTTGAAATTAGGGTGCTGCCCATAACAGTTCGAAGGACTACATGCAACCTAAAGACTAAAGATTACCCAGCCTTCTCTAGAATGCCATATTATGGGCCATTTTCCTTGTATGCAGAGATGAACAGATTTTGTTTTTGTGTTGGCAGTTACCAAAGAAGTTACAACTACACAGAAGTTAGCCGTACCCTCTGCCCGTCAGAGTCTGTACCTGAGAATGGATCTTCAGAGCAGATTGTATTTATAAATATAGCCTCCATGGCTCCCTATGATGCCCACTATCTACTGCAGGTTACCAGGATTAAAAACTTCCAACTTGGGTGAGTGGTTGGCAAAATACATTTGAAAACGCCTGCCTTTCGGTATCTAAGTAACAGTTGATGTCAGGCATACATCCCATCCTCAGGTCAATGCAGAAAAAAATGAAAGGAGAAGGAAGAGCATGCCATCAGCCCTGCTGAAAATCCAGCTGATCTTTAATTAAGAATTAGTATTTTTAGAACTAGTGCCTGTAGATGCTATTCTTTTCTGACCCACCCCACCCCTTTTTCCCTCTTTGTCACATTTTTAGTCTATAAGTTCAATTAAAAATGGCCAAATGTTTTGCCAGTCTTGTTGTACAAATACCCGGGGTGCTCAGGACAATTTTATACCTCCATGCTGCTGTCAGACATCAACCCTACCACAACATACAATGTTGCCAGATTCTGTGCGGCAGCACTTAAAATTCGCCGGATGATGATGAGTTCCACAAACGAGCCTTCAATTTTAATTTACTAGAGTAATGCATTTCCAGTTATACTAATCCCATGCTCCTCTATATTTACCTAATGCCTTCACCCCCCTTTTTTCTCCCCCTCTAGACCTGCGTTTTAGATTTATATTTTAAATGTTCTATCCTCCTTATGCTGGTCTATGACCGTAATAAAGAATTGTTTGTTTGTTTGTTTGTTTGTTTGCCAGTCACATCCAGAATATAGCATTTAATAAGGCAAAAAAAGATGTCCATTTGGAACTCAGCTGCCTTTTCCTTATAAATACAGACACAGAAGATAATATGTGAATTCTCTCTAATATGTACAGGAAATTCAACAGTAGAATTTTTACTAACTCCAAAATGATCCGTGTGTTCATTTGTCATATGGGTGAAGCTAATTTGGAAAAACAAAGCCAGCTGTGGATATGTAATGAGATTTCCCCCCACCTCAAACAGTTTCTAACTGCTGTATTCCTGTATGTTTCATATTTTATCCTGATATCTGAGCAAATTTCCTTTTCTCCCCAGTATGGACAGTGCTTTTAAGTTCACTGCCAGCCCTTCCCAACCACAGGTAAGTGATAATAATTATGTATGTTAACGAATAAATATATCTTTTCAAAGTTTAGTTAAAATCCAAGATGTTAGAATATTATTTTTGGCTATTTATTAAAATAGGACACATTTGCCTCACATAAATCTCAGGGCAGAATGGAGCCAAAAAACCCCAAACAAATTAAACAGCTTTTTTAATAAAAAAGCCTCATCATTATAAAATCAATGCTAACACATAGGTTAGTGCGCCAGTTACGCCCATTCCTGGATCGCGACGCCCTCCGTACAGTCACTCATGCTCTCGTCATCTCCCATTTAGATTATTGCAATGCGCTCTACATGGGGCTACCCTTGAAGACGATCCGGAAGCTTCAGCTGGTGCAGAATGCGGCCGCACGGGCAGTTTTGGGTGCGTCAAGATCCGCACATGTAACACCGCTGCTCCGCGAACTGCATTGGGTGCCGGTTTGCTTCTGGGTACAATTCAAGGTGTTGGTTATCACCTTTAAAGCCCTACATGGCATGGGGCCAGAATATCTGAGGGACCGTCTTATCCCCGTGTTATCGACCCGCCCCACCCGGTCATTCAGAGAGGGCCTGCTAAGAACCCCATCAATTAAAGAGTGTCATCTGATGGGGTCTAGGAGGCGGGCCTTCTCTGTGACAGCGCCCACTCTATGGAACAGCTTGCCCCCAGAGTTGAGACAGATCTCCTCCCTCCCAACCTTTAGGAAAGAGCTGAAGACCTGGTTCTGCCGCCTGGCATGGGAAGGAGGAAGGGATAGTTCCTCATGGGGGTGGCTAATCCCCTAATGTTATAACTGTCCTTCTTTTAATTATCCCATCACCATCTGGATTTTTTAAATATATATTTATTGTATAACAGATTTTGATTTTATTTTAACTTATTTATTGTGAACCGCCCAGAGTTCCCCATGGGGGGAGATGGGCGGTTATAGAAATCAATCAATCAATCAATCAATCAATCAAATAAATAAATAAATAAATAAATAAATAAATAAAGCCTGCAGTAAGACCCAAATGTTTGTATAAATAGCCAAATCTTTACTTTTTACTGGAAGGAAGTCACAATTGCTGCCAGCTATACAATTCTTTAATTGGCACTGAAATGAAGTTGCATCAGGTGCCACCTGTACATTCCTATATCCTGGGCAGCTCCTAATGTCAGGATGAAGTGGCGAGTCTCCTTTTTAGATCTTAGATCAAGGAAGTACAAGAGCAGTTCTTCTTCATATAAGTCAATATCTTAGGCTATGTACGACTTTCATTGGCATTACTAACTACCTGTATATAACCAGGTAAAAAAGGTAAAGGTTCCCCCCGCACATTTGTGCAGTCGTGTCCGACTCTAGGGGCCGGTGCTCATCTCCGTTTATTAGCCAAAGAGGTGGCGTTGTCCGAAGACGCTTCCACGGTCAGGTGGCCGGCATGACGCGCGCGGAACACTGTTACCTACCCACCGAAGTGGTACCTATTTCTCTACTTGCATTTGCATGCTTTCGAATTGCTAGGTTGGCAAGAGCTGGGGCGAGTGCGGGAGCTCACTCCGGACACAGAGCTAGGGATTCGAACCTCCGAACTTGCGATCTTCCGATCGACAAGCCTGGCATCTTACCCGCTGAGCCACCACGCCCCTATATAACCGGGGCAGAGAGGCCAATATAAACTGATAATCTGTTCTGTCTTCTTGGATTCTTGATTCCAAACTGGTGCCAGACTAGATGAATCTCCTCTGGAGGAGATGGAATGCCTATATACAGTATCTCCCAGTCCTCCAATCTAGATGTGTGCTATACTAGTACCTGGGTAGTCAAAACTGGATGACATCTATCTCAGCAAGTCCCTCCACTCAGGTGTGGATAATATATGTCGGGTTGGTTCCTTCATCCATGAGTAAATCATCACTGGCATCTGTTTTATTGTTAACTGATCTAGTGTGCAGCCCCAGCTGGAGGTTGAATGGCATCACAACCTGGACCTTAAAGGGATTTTAAACATTTATCCCATTTTATTATCTGGTCTATGCAGCTTCTAATGCTACGAGATCACACCAATGAACCTTGTCCTTTCCCAGGCATATCTCCTAATTTGTAGATCAACAAAAATATTAAAATAACAACAAATTTAATTTTAAAATAATACTCTTTAATAAAACGAATCAGAAATAAAAGACATAATGGAAATATGGTTTCTATTAGACCATTCCTTTCTGAAAATGCTATTTGTTTTTGAAAGAAAAGTCCTTTCCGCATGATGTCTTGCTGTATCCAGTGTAGCTTTTGACCCACAATATCTGTCAGGATGGAGCATCCTGCCAGCGTAGTTATGGGGGGTAGTAGCAGTCTGGCATAACTACAGAGCCGCCAGGAATGTTGATCAGAATTGTTTAGTCAAACGGGCTGGCACCAAGTCAGTCCGGATGGGCGGTCAGCTTGTTAGCGAAGGATTGTGGCTGGGAAGTATGGAACCGGTAAGAGCGTAGGGAGGGGCTATCACGGAGTGACTTCCCCAATGGGGGGGGGCTGGCACAAGGGGGAGAAGGTAAATGCCATTTGGCGCGGACTGCCTCTCATTCTAGTCTTTACATTGGAACGGATCACTTGCTTTAATAAAGAACTCTTTTGTATCCTTGATGGCTTGTCGTAAGAGTTTCTCAATTAATAGCTGAAGGATCAGGACCCCTGAAACATAAAGGTAGAAGTTCTCCAAATTTGCAGTACTGCAATTCCCTAAGAATAAACAAACATGCAATGTACCTCATCAATAAAAATAAGTAATAACTAACTAACTAAGTAAAACTGCTGTGAATGGGAGATAGTTTTGACAGGTGCAATCAATTACTCAGGCATAGAATGGCTTCCCCTTTCCTGGGTGAGTAGAAGTAAAGGTTGGACAGACATCTGCTGGAAATACTTTTATTTTAATTTCTGCACTGAGCATGGAGTTGAACTTGAACTAAATAATAGAATCATGGAATTGGAAGTGACCTTAGAAGTCAACTAATACAACCCTCTGCTTAGTACACATTCAGCAAGAGCATCTTTGACAAATAAGTATTTCGCCTCTGAAGATCTCCAGCAGAAAAGAACTCTCCCCTTTATGTGGCATCCTGTTCCATTGGCTGACAGCTGCTATGATCAGGAAATTCTTCCTCTGTCTGGCCTATGCCTACTTCCTTATAGTTTTACTCTATTGTTCTGGTCCTGCCCTTGGGGCAGTAGAGATTAAGTTCACTCCCTTTTCTGTGTGATAACCCTTCAAATATTTGAAGACAGGTGTCATATCTCCTTCAGTTATTTCTTTTGAAGGTTAAATATAAGTGGATTATTTAACCATTCCTCAGAGAAAATGGTTTCCAAACCCCACACCATCTTGGTTGATGGTTACCAAACCAGAAAGCTGCTAGAGGCAATGCTTAATGAACAATTCCATGACAATAAAAAGCAGAGGTGCAGTGTTTGGCCTGGCAAGGGTCTACTATGGGCCATCATGCCTCCTTTCCTTCATCCCACTTCTTACTCCTGTGCTCATCCACTGTCCAGCAATACCCCGGCCCCAGTCCCCTGCTCAAAGGTTGCAGCATCTCCATCCCTTCCAAAAGAAGGAGAAACTGAAAGCCCCAGAATGTTGAACTCTGATTGTTTTAGAACCTCTTCTAGTAATGAAGGAAAATGTACAATAAGTAGAAACAGCTATGAATCTGTATGAATGCCCTGATGAGGACAGTGGGCTTTTAATTGTTATCACTTTCCCCAAATAATATTTAAAAACGAAGATAGTAAAATCCAATATGAAAATAAAAATCAATAAAATGAAAGTGGACCATTTGGGGCCCTCAGAATGCCTCACAGGCCTGATCTGGCACCTGGTTTCATACCCTTGAAGGTATCTTTTATATTGTACAGCAGTTAAGTGAGGGGAGAAGGCTTGATAACTGTGTCAGGACAGCATTGAGCATTATAATGGTATGGTGGAAAACAGGAAAATAGTTCCTTAATTAAGTGCAAAGTTGGTTCTGGCATCTCTCCCAAGCCATTAGAGATATAATCTTTTTTGTTTTATTTTTAACTTCCCTCTGGGTTAAAATTAAGCAATATACATATTCCATGTACTGGAAGTCTTCCAGCCAGGCACTAACCAGCCCACGGCTTGCTTTATTGTAGCCAAATTGTTGTATCATGTGAATACGAGAGCAGTTCCCTGGGCTGCTAGTAGTTGAAAAACTTTCTTCACTTAGCATCCTTCTTATACATAATACACACTTTCAAAGGGCCTTTGGTGGCTGATAGTGGGTCGCTCTGGAGTTTGAGCTGCTATTGGTTGAGGGACTATTTATTGATTGTTTTTATGGGATTAATTTTGGTTGGGATTTGGGTTTTACCATGTTTGGAAACCACCTGGATTATTTGATATATAGTCATATAAAATGTATGTGTTCATAAATACATATTTATTTATTTATATTTCAACTTTTATCACCGCGCCAACTCCCCAAAAGGGGACTCTGGGCGGTTTACAAACACAGAATTAAAATTATACCATAAAAGATAAAAATACAATATATACTCAATTATTATTATAAGAAATAGAAAATCCAAGAAGGCAGATCATGATGTTTAAAAGGGCTCTATGGCACCAGCCATCCTCATGAAGAACTATCCCTATTCCCATCCCATGCGAGGCGGCAAAACCAGGTCTTTAAATTCTTCTGGAAGGAGAGGAGTGATGGGGCCTGCCTCACCTCCGGGGGCAAAATGTTCCAGAGGGCTGGCGCCACTGCCGAGAAGGCCCGCCTTCTGGACCCCGTCAAACGAAACTCCCTTACCGACAGGGTCCGAAGCATGCCCTCTCTACATAATCGAGTGGGACGGTTTGAAGTTATGGGGGTGAGGCGGTCCCTCAGATACCCTGGTCCCATGCCATGTAGGGCTTTAAAGGTCATAACCAACACCTTGAATTGCACCCGGAAGCATACCGGTACCCAGTGCAGCTGGCGCAGCAGAGGTGTCACATGGGCCGATCTAGGGGCACCAATAACTGCACGCGCAGCCGCATTCTGGACCAGTTGGAGCTACCGGATACTCTTCAAGGGTAGCCCCATGTAAAGCGCATTGCAGTAGTCTATATGGGAGATGACCAGGGCATGAGTGACTGTACGGAGGGACTCCTGATCCAGGAAAGGGCGTAACTGGCGCACAACACGAAGTTGTGCAAAGCCCCTTCTGGCCACGGCTACCACCTGCTCTTCAAGCAGGAGCCGTGAGTCCAGAAGGACCCCCAGGTTCCGCACTGATTCTGAATGGGGAAGTGCAACCCCATTCAGAACCAAAGATGATAATTTCCCAGATCCAGAAGAACCATCAATCCACAGCCACTCCATCTTACCAGGGTTCAGCTGAAGCCTGTTGTTCCCCATCCAGACCCCTACAGCCTCCAGGCACTGAGAAAGGGTGGCCACTGCATCACTTACTTCACCTGGGATGGAGATGTACAACTGTGTATCATCAGCATATTGATGATATCTCATCCCATGGTGACGGATGATCTCACCCAGCGGTTTCATATAGATATTAAATAGGAGAGGTGAGAGAACCGAACCCTGTGGCACCCCACACATGAGGGGGCGAGAGTTGGATCTCTCATCTCCTATTACTACCGACTAGGACCGGCCCCAGAGGAAGGAGGTGAACCAGCGCAAAACTATGACAGCCACCCCCAACTCCTCGAGCCATCCCAAAAGGATACCATGGTCGATGGTATTGAAAGCCGCTGAGGGATCAAGGAGAGCCAGGATGGACGCACTCCCTCCATCCCGCTCTCGCCAGAGATCATCCGTAAGCACGACCAATGCAGTTTCCACCCCATATCCCGGCCTGAAACCCGACTGAAAGGGGTCCAGATAATCCGTTTCATCCGGAATCCTCTGGAGCTGTAACGCCACCACCTTCTCGACCACTTTCCCCAAAAAGGGGAGGTGGGAGACAGGACGAAAATTGTCCAGTATAGTAGGGTCCAGTGATGGTTTCTTGAGTAGGGGGTGTACCAGCGCCTCCTTAAAGGCACTCGGGAACACCCCCTCCTCCAGAGATATATTAACCATCGCCTGGACCCAACCACCTGTCACCTCCCTGGCTGCTTGCACCAGCCAGGAAGGGCAGGGATCTAGATGGCATGTGGTTGCCTTTACAGACCGGAGGATCCTGTCCACTTCCTTAGGCCCAACAGGATCAAACTGTTCCCAGATAACCGGGTAATGACGTTCCCTCGGCATCTCCCCAGACACTGCTTCACGCTTGGAGTCCAACCTAGACCGAATCTGAGCGATTTTATCCTGCAGATGCTCCGAAAATTCTTCCGCACGGCCCTGCAGGTGGGTCACAGACTCCACCTTACCTAAAAGAGATCATGTTATCTTAAACAGGGCCGTCGGGCGGCATTCTGCGGATGCAATAAGAGCGGAGAAATATTGGCGTTTCGCCGCTCTTACCGCCACAAGGTAGGCCTTAACCGCGCGACTAGCTTGTGTTCGGTCATATGAGCCTCGTGTGGCGCAGAGTGGTAGGGGGCAGTATTGCAACTGAAACTGAAACTCTCCCCACAACCTGAGTTCGATCCCACATAGAGCTCCACTTTAGACATTGCCACTCAACAAGCCAAGTTCAGGCATGGACTCAGAGGAATTCTCAGGTAGCCGGCTCAGGTCGACTCAGCCTTCCATCCTTCCAAGGTTGGTAAAATGAGTACCCAGCTTCTGGGGGAAAGGTAATCACGACTGGGGAAGGCAATGGCAAACCACCCCGCTCTATAGTCTGCCAGGTAAAGGTCGCAAAAGTGGCGTCTCCCCAGGGGTCGCATGACTTGGTGCTTGCACAGGGGAACCTTTCCTTGCTTATCCATAAATAAGTATTCATATACAAGAGGGACAGGACCGTTGCACTAGATCCGTCCTCTCAGTCTTCAGCCTTGCTGACTGAGCAGAAAAACCTGAATGAGTGGGAAGCTCTACTTGGGTTTGCTTGAATAAAACAGGACTCAGATCAACCATGTGGAGAGTTCTACTCACATGTAAATAAACCCACATAGAGCTCTACTTTAGACATTGCCACTCAACAAGCCAAGTTCAGGCATGGACTCAGAGGAATGTCTGTAGCTTGAATCTTGTCAACTGGATTTCTATTTTCTCAGTGGAAAATCCAGTTGACATGATTCAAGCTACAGACAATTCCACCTGGATGACTGAGAACCTTCATAGACTCAGAGGAATGGTGGCATCAGCATGAATATTTCTGATAAATGGGGCTTACCCACACTTAAGGATATGGCAGAAAGGATTCTAAAAGCATTTTCTCCCTTCATAGTACTTTTTGTACAAGTTCCCTCCCGATGTGGATTCTGTCATTGTCAGAGTGATTTCTGAGACAATCTATCCCTGCTCTGTGGTCTCCATCCAAGATATTGTGGTAAGTCCTGCTGGTTTATGACACTCCACTTGAATATTGGCTGTAGTTTGCTTATTATTGCTGTTCAATAATAATATTTAATATAGGATGCAAATCTGCATCAGATTTGGATGACTCCTGTATTCTGAACCAAATTGGGCTGATTCGGACAGATTTGAGCTGCCTTCAAAGCAGATAGATTTCAAGTCTGCACCCTCCTAAAGTTGTTTGTGTTCACTTAGGACAGACAGAGAAAAACAGTAAGATTGAAAACTGATTCATTTCTTGTGAACCTCTCCAAATAAGACAAGCGTCCAGATCAGAGAGGAGGAGTACAGGGATAACCTTGAGAAGGGAATGCAAGGAGGGGTTACGTAGCCCCAAAAGAGAGGAGGGGATGAGAAAAAAACTCAGGATGGCCCCACGTTGATTCTCTTGGGTATAAAGAGGGGGACAGAGAGAAACTCTAGTCAGGCTTTCAAGATTCTGTCCTCATACCCTGCAACAGAGTTCCAGTAGCCTTTGTGGAGGCTGTTTCCTGACTCGACCTACCTCAGAGGACTGACAAAGTGGGAGGGAGAGGAGAGGACATCATTTTTGTTAGTGACATTTCTAACTTCCAGTCACAGTGAGTCTTAGAAGGGCAGTGATGTTAAAGCAATGCTGTTTTACTTTTGAAGTGTCTCACAAAGTAGAGGCAGATGCTATTTAGAAGGAAAAGCTGTTTCTGCCTTACTGAGAGAGAGAGCTGTAGAAAGGCAGGAGTGGGGGCCACACACTCCCCATGGACTCTCTGCCCAATTTTGTACAGTCCTCCTTTCCCATGAGGCAGAAACGATAGCAGGCTTTCCTGCCTCATTGCAGACAGTCACCCCTTCTACGTGGAAAACAAAGACAGCCAGTTTGGTCTAGTGGTTAAGGCAATGGGCTAGAAAGCAGGAGTCTGTGAGTTCTAGTCCCACCTGAGGCATGAAACCTGGCTGGGTGACCTTCGGCCAGTTCCTGTCTCTCAGCCCTGGGAAGGAGCCAATGGGAAACCAGGAGACTGAGCGTTCTAGTCCCGCCTTCGGCATGAAAGCCGGCTGGGTGACCTTGGGCCAGTCCCTGTCTCTCAGCCCAACTCACCTCACAGGGTTGCTGTTGTGGGGAAAATAGGAAGAGGGAGGAGTATTAGGTATGTTCCCCGCCTTGAGTTATTTATAAAAAAATAATAAAGGCGAGATAAAAAATCTTTAAAAAAATATTGTTTTCATTCTGCCCCTATTAATGTCCTCCTTTCCTCCACATTAGTTCCTCCATTTTTGTTCCTTTTTTTTTTTCTCTTTCTTAGGTCAGAAACCCCTTTCCATCACCCCATCTCACTTTTTCTTTTTCCCTGTTTCTGCTGCATGGAGGGAGGGGAATGTTTGTTAGTACTTGTATATTTGTGTGAGTATGCAGATAAGTTAATGTTATACAGAGAGTATCTTGTATAAAAGGCAATTGGTTTTCATCAGTAGGTCTTAATTCAGGTAATATTAATTAATGTTTTTGTCTTGGCCCAGTCCTTTTTTAGAGTGTGGCTTCTATTCTATCTGTGTGTGTGTGTATTTGTGTGTGTGTAGAAGTGTATCTCCTACTTATTTATTTATTTAGCTTATTTATGGGTATGGGTGACATTTCTGCAGTTGGTTTCACCTGGATTTGACAACCTTAAGCTGAGAAGGTGGGAAAGCTGAGCATTGCACAAGTGTTTTTTTTTCTGTGTTTATCATTTGTTTCTTCTCTAATCTTCATTTTGGGAGAAGGTTTCTCTGAAATTCAGGGTCATCTTCCATTTCATGGTGTATCATAGTACCCTGTTCAGTGTTCTTTAATAATTCTTCCTTCCGGGGGCAGAAACGTTAAAAAAGGTATGAAAATTAAGCGGACTCAAAGTGGCTCAAACTGGGAGCCAATAAAGAGCTCTGTGGTGTAATGAAATATGGGAATGAAGTCGAAGGTCCGGGACAGCTTGAATGGCTCTGTTCTGAACTAGGATCGAGAGAGGGAGAGAATTGGGAATGCCTGCCTGGAGTCTATTACAATAATCCAATATATAGAAGCAGAGGTAGCCCTTTAATCAGCTTCTTCGTCTGTTGCAGTGTCCAGTTTATGATTTGGATTATAATGTGGAATTTAATGGAGTTTACCAATCCATGACAAAGCAGGCAGCCCTCACTGTGCAGGTGAGTGGATGGTGCTGTCTACTGTATTCAGTCTGTTCTTGATGGAGGGGAAAGTTGAGGGGGCAGCTAGGCTGGGCAGGATTGCCTGCAGTCAATCACGTGGATGGATGGAGATATTTTGGGAGGTGGAGGCCAGGCTGGAAAGGTCTGTCCATGTTTAGGGAGAAGAGCATGGGGGAGCTTGGAAGCCTAGGAGAAGACAGGCAATACTGGGCACAACAGAGGATGGCTGCAGGCAGGTGGGGAATGACTGAGAGGTATGGGAGGAGTCCAGATAGATGCTTTTGAACTGTGGTGTTGGAGGAAAATTCTGAGAGTGCCTTGGACTGCAAGAAGATCAAACCAGTCCATCCTCCAGGAAATAAAGCCAGACTGCTCACTTGAGGGAATGATATTAAAGGCAAAACTGAAGTACTTTGGCCACATAATGAGAAGACTGGATACCCTGGAGAAGAAGCTGATGCTGGGGAAAGTGGAAGGCAAAAGGAGGAGGGGCTGACCAAGGGCAAGATGGATGGATGATATTCTGGAGGTGACAGACTCAACCATGGGGGAGCTGGGGATGGTGACGGCCGACAGAGGGCTCTGGCGTGGGCTGGTCCATGAAGTCACGAAGAGTCGGAAGCTACTGAACGAATAAACAACAAACATGGGAGGAGTCCAAGAAAGGGAGGGAGAAGGAATCCTTAGCAAGGAAAAACATATAAAAATATTGTAGTTCTCCTTAAGATTGAGTACATATACACTACACACACACACAAACACACACCTGCAAGCAGTTGAGCAGTCTCAAGCAGTTAATTTTCACTAGGAGTCCATATGGGAAGAGCATGGTCACTAAACCAGGGATGGCCAGTGGTCTTGGGCCAAGAGGCATATTTGGAGTGTTGAGATAATGTGGAGAGGCATCACAGAATCGTTGCCCTCTAGACCCCTTTTGCAGCTCCAGAACAAGCACCAACCTCTGAAAGCAGAAATGGCCATTTTCAGGGTCATGATTTCCTTCCTTTAAAAAAGGGTTGAAATGGGTAACCTAAACCTCTTGGAAGATTAAAACCCTCTTTTTAGTATTAAGACCCTTAACTCCCATTTTATTTTTACTTTTTAGTCATATAATTGCTTTATTTTGGTCTTTGACTAGCATAAAGTAACTGTGGAATTAAGAGCTATAACCTGAGAACAGTCTGTGCGTTAAAAGATAGCAGTTAGTGTTAAAAGACAGAGTTAAAAGATGGCAAAATAAAAGCTGTAAATGTTTATAGAATTAAGAACTACAAAAACTCTATGGTTAACTAAAATTAAAATTTAGTTGAAATTAAGTGTTGAATAAAATAAAATACTCTGTCATAGTGAAAACATTTAAAGGAAAAAAAACTCAATAAAATTAAGTTGCGAGAAGCTATAGAACTGAATAACTTAGAAATAGCAATAAAATAATTGAGAATGATTAGCTGTAGCTGGCAGTCACTACCTGGCAGATTTTATATACTGCTATGCAAAACCTGGCAACATTATGTGTTAAGAGGGAATTGCAATCAGAGAGCATATAAAATAGGTCAATACGGTCTGGGAGAATACAAAGGTCTCTGTAAAATGGGCAGGAGAGGAGGACATGGTTGGTGGCATCTTGAAAGCACAGAAGTTCTGGGAAGAGGACCTTTCTTTATCTTCCATCTAGCCAGCAGAAGAAAGGGCACTGCAGTGAGCCAGAGTGATGGCCTTTCTCTGGTTAGGAGCTGTGTAAGATATGCAGCTGCTGTTACTATACACATTAGGCGTCCTAACTGAGATATTGTTATTTATTTGCTTGCATTCCAAGAAAAACAAATGCAAAATACAACAAATATGGTAATTTTTTAAAAATTACATTAAATTACATTAAACACTTGAAACAATAATGTGAAGGAGCACCTGGTGGTTTTTCAAAGCTTTGGCTATTGATAAGAATTTTGCATTCATTATAGGCCAATTAAGGGATGTACTGGTCTATTAGTAATCCAGGAAGGATAAATTTGTTAGGGTTGTTAGACTCTACTTGACTTCATATGGATCTAGTCAACTTTGCAAAGAGTATTTGTCACACACGATTCTTGTGCCATAATAAATGGGCATAATAAACAGTGGGCACTGGATGATCTTGCATATTTACATAAGTCACAGTCTCTCATCTGCTGACTTGTTTTTTGCAATGTGCATAATAATGTTGGACTATCTGTATGTATTGGCAGGATATTATTTTTTCTTCAGAAATTTGGGAAATAATTCATTTTGTATAATAAGAACTGGCTTAGAAATACCATAGACTCCCGTTTTTACATCTCCTGTTGTATTAGATTCACTACTGGCCAATCACAGCTATGCTAAACCTTTGGAATTCTGAATAGTTTCTATCTCCCCACAAGAAAAGACTTTTTAAAAAATGAATCATGAATTTCTTTGTCTGGACATTGTGTACATCAGTCATTGCTATGACTGTTCATCTATATGCTACTAAAACTCTCGTGTGTTTGTTTGTAACCTTTAACTGGGCGAACCAGTGCATTGTAGGACAGCAATTTTTGAACCAACGTACCTCAAATGGGCTAACTTACAGAATGCGTCCAAAGTCCGGGACCCATGACTCCTGCAGAATTGAAATTTGGCAAATTTTATAAAACATTTTATGACATTAAAATTTTCATAAAACATTTTATGACATAATACAAAATGTCATAAAACATTTCCCTGTGGTCAACTCCTGATATTTGACTGGGCTATATGAATAACAATATGAATGACATGGGCTATTTTGAAGGGAGATACATCTCTGAATATCTCCCTGAATTTTTAAGAACTTTTCCAGTGAAGGCAGTACATTAGAAGCTCTGCCATTGTTAAAGGCATTGAAGAATCTGGTAAGGAAATATCTCTGAAACGATGGCCCGGTGAGTCACATGTTGTCTAGTTTATTGCCTAAAGCACTGAAAAACAATTGACTTTTTACAACAATGAAAGGGCTTTTATTTCAGTGGCTTCTTAGAAGATTAAGAATTTGCTCTTTTTAAGAAGGCAAGTGGAGAATATGGGGATCAGGGCTTATTTGGGAGGTCAGCTTCCCCCTACCCCCCCACCTCCCAATTATCTTTCCTACCTATAGTGTCTACCGGTGTTAAACAATTGTTGTGTTTTTGTATTGCACAGAAAAAGGACTTCCCAAGTAGACAGTTTTTTGTTGTATTTGTCATAAAGCCAGAGGACTATGCCTGTGGCGGTTCAAGGCCACCCTCCATTCAAGGTAGGTGAGTTGTGGTCAAGAAGGCCAGGAAGAATACTGTCTCCCTCAGTTTCTGTTTTGGACATTGCAGTCATCTTAGACTGTCATGGCAATGGCAGTGAGACGTTTAATCCTTTCATAAAATTTAATTTTGTTGAAAGAAGTCAGACTAGGTCCTGAGAAAAGTAAGCAAGAGTTTCTGGTTGGGCACACTTCTATGAATTCTATAGATTATATTTGGCAGAGTATTATTCAAGAAATAAAATCAGATCTGAAAGTCAAGATGACAGAAAATAGAAAATTCAGAGGAATGAGTATAATGGAGAATTCTGTAACTAATTGGAAGGAATTTATTTATTTATTTTTATTTATTTATTTATTTATTACATTTATATCCCGCCCATCTCCCCCACAAGGAGGGACCCTGGGCGGTTCACAACAATTTAAAAGAATTAAAACAATAAATATCAATAATAACAATATAAAATTACATATATATATATATATATATATATATATATATACACACACATACATACACATACATACATACATACATATATACACACACACAGACATATATATATATATATATATATATATATATATATACATACACACACACACACACACACACCTACAGCATCATATAATTTGATCCAAAGGTGGTAGATCCTATTCCACTGATCAACAAGGCTGGTCGAAACTGATCTAAGGGGCCAGCCAACCCCAAGACTGGCTATTCCCCTCCCCTCCCCACGCCTGATGACATAGCCAGGTCTTCAGGTTTTTTCTAAAGTCCAGGAGAGAGGAGAATATTTCCCGGGGAAGAATATTCCAAAGGGCGGGGGCTACTGCAGAGAAGGCACGCCTCCTAGACCCCGTCAGGTGGAACTCTCTTGCAGACGGGGTTCGTAGCGTGCCCTCTCTGCAGGACCGGGTGGGAGGGGTCGATTGAACGGGGATGAGCTGGTCCTTCAGGTAACCTGGACCCATGCCATGTAGGGCTTTAAAGGTAATAACCAACACCTTGAATTGAATCCGGAAGCAAACGGGGACCCAATGCAGCTCACGGAGCAAAGGTGTTATATGTGCTGATCTTGAGGCACCTAAAATGGCTCGCGCAGCCGCATTTTGAACCAGCTGAAGCTTCCGGACTCTCCTCAAGGGTAGCCCCATGTAGAGCGCATTACAATAGTCTATCTGGGAGATGACCAGGGCATGAGTGACTGTTCGAAGGGCCTCTCGCTCCAGGAAAGGGCGAGAAGGATGAGAAGATTATAAGTTTTCAGAATTCAAATATGAACTCAGAAAGTTGAGCTAGATACTAGATTGATTCCAAGAAAATATGAAGCTCCACCACGATGTAAACCATTACTTCAGTGTCCATGATTTTCCAAAGAACCTCTGGATGAAGTATGAAACTAGTGAGGCCACCCAAGCAGTCGTTTTAAATGCAGTGTCTTCTGTACTGACTAACTTTCATGCTGATCTCGACATGTAAGACAGTGTGAGTCAAGATGCCTTCACAGTACTAAGGAGCTGTGGCTCAGTTTTTTATCTTTCCTTTCTAATACAGGAACAGAGCGTGATCCACACAAATCATTATGGCAACAATGGAGGACCTTTGGTCCTACCAAGGCTGCTTCCTCTTATTTAGGATAGAGGGATGCCAGTTTAGTTGGGAACTCTACCTTGAGGTACTGAGAACATTTTGAATTACCAGCATCTAAAGCAGGGCTTTCCAAAGTGCCGCCGCTGGCGACACACCAGCGGCGGCGGTGGCAGCGGTAGCGCCACGACGGCACGGGGGGCGCATGTGCACAGTGGCGGCGCGGGGGGCCGTGCGGCAACGCGCACGTGCACGGCGGCACGGGGGGGTGTGCGGTGGCGTGCATGTGCGCGGCGGCAGCCTCCGCTAAAACGCGGAAGCACTGATGCCGCGCCGCTGCCGCCACCGCTTCCGGGTGGTGTGGCGACACACTTTTGTGTCGCGACACACAGTTTGGAAAGCTCTGATCTAAAGGCTTTCCTTCCAGAGTAGGGAGCTCAGTGCCACAAGCAAATGTATGTAGTTTCTCTCTCTCTCCCTCCCTCTCCCTCCCCTCCCCCTCCCCCTCCCCCTCTCCCTCTCCCTCTCCCTCTCCCTCTCCCTCTCCCTCTCCCTCTCCCTCTCCCTCTCCCTCTCCCTCTCCCTCTCCCTCCCTCTCTCCATTCAAGAGTTCTCAGCTCTTTTGATTTCTCTCTTTCTGGAAGCCATGGCCTTTTAGTGCAGTTGTCATGACTTTCAAACTGTTTTTGCATGGTCAAGTTGTATGTATGTATGCATGTATGTATTCTGTTACTATCTTTCAGGAAAGACCAACTACACATGGAACCTCCAACGAATGAAGCACCTTGAAGTGACAGTGGTACCTTCAGTTAAAGGTCTTGTAACATAATTCTGTATTTTCTTAAAGTTAACAAAAATCAGTGAACCTCTACTATCTCTATAGATATGATTTTATTAAAATAGTGCAAAATAGTGCAAAACATACTCAAGGTGAAACTAAGTGTGATATTATGAGTTTGCACATTTGTGATCATTTAACTAAGTGATCATTTAACACTCTCATCCTTCAGTATGGTGCAATCCCATTTGGCACAGATTTTCACTCCATTACAAATACTGGATTTTGAAGAAATGTTTTCCTTAGAACCACAGAATAGAACAGAATCTGTAATCTGGAGTACAGATTACTTTACAAATCTGTCTTCAAGTGGAGGATAATATTGAGGACTGCACATAGTAAGAGGAAGAAGTGGGCATTTACCATTATTTCAAATTTTGGTCTACTGAAGGAAAGAAAAGAGTGAAAATACAGTATATGAAATTTGAGGAGCAAGTGACATGTAGCAGAGGAATGGGCTATAATTTCCTCTTCACCTACTAATGGTACATCTATGTGTCTTTTTCCCAGGTCCTGTTTATCTACATGCCATCCTTTTCAGTTTTCTGAGTTTCTTCTCCTTCTATCTCGGTGCGCTGGTGGTTGGATTTGTGCAGTACCTCAGGTACATAAAGCATTTAGCACTGTTGTTTAATAAAGCATGTCTCCATTTACTGAAGTGTTTAGTAGGCAAAAACATTGGCAACTTCTTGTTTGTTTTTTCTGTGAGAGAGACATTAAGCAACTTGAATTCTTGTGGATATAGAAGAAAGACCATTGGAAAACCCATTTTTCCTCTATATTATGAAAGCAGTAACATTCAGGAGACTGTTACTGTGCTAATGTCATCATAAGCTTTCATCCATATATGGGAGCTTCTTAATTAGTCTATTGCCATTTCTAACAGCACAAAGCAGAAATCTTACTATTGAGAGACGTTCATGACATTTATATGGTCATAATTGTGTTTGATTTCAGGTCTCATAGGAAAACTTCAATTGGAGGACAAGGTCCTGTTGATGGTAATTATGCTAATATATTGTGTTGATATCATAGAGTTGGAAGACATGTCATGAATTATTAAGTCCAGTCTTCCAACTGGACCTAATCATCAAAATATTTTTGTTGGGGAAAATATTGGTCTCTGTATAATAATATTGGTCTCCCTCCCTCCCTCCCTCCCTCCTACAATCAGCATATTTACCTCTGGGCCTCTTTTAGAAATGTACCTTAGAGATGAAGAACTTAAATCATCAATGTGAATGTGTGGCATCCTTGGATGTCTAAGATGTCAGTAGAGATGCTTTAGGTCATAGCTTTCCAAACTGTGTGTCACGACACTTTAGTGTGTCGCAACACACAGTTTAGTGTGTCACAACACACAGTTTAGTGTGTCGCAACACAACCCAGAAGCGGCGGCGCGGGTGTGGTGGTGTGCACGGCGGCGGCAGCAACGACGGCAGCGGTGCGGCATCAGCGCTTCCGCGTTTTAGCGGAGGCCGCCGCGGCACATCCCTCTGCGCCCCCGCGCTGCCGCCGCCACTGCCACCGTTGGTGTGTCGCCAACGGCGGCAGTTTGGAAAGCACTGCTTTAGGTAAAAGAGTCTGTAAGGCTAGCCCAAGGCATTTTCCACCCTGATGCAGAGGGTATGATTATGTTTTCCAATTCCATTCTATTTGCAAAGCCAGTTGGACTGGCAGTACATTTTTACTTTCCACCTGTAGGCAGCTAGAAGCTAGATAGTCATAGAATCATAGAATCCTAGGGTTGGAAGGGACCTTGGAGGTCTTCTAGTCCAACCCCCTGCCCAAGGCAGGAAGAATACTAATAGTCCTTTCAGGTATAACTCCTTTCCTCTTCTTTGGAAGATGCAGCTTTTGTATAGCAAGGAAACAATAAAGCATAGAAGTCTTTAATAATTCCATCAGAGTTTCTGTTCTTGGGATTTTTTGCAGGCCCTAACTATGATGGTTAGGGTACCTGTATATTTCAAACCCACCAACACACTGAGACAGAGGCTTGTACACCCCAAAGATCAAACTCCAAAACACAAGAAAAGCAATGTAGTTTATGCAATCCAGTGCAGTGAGGAGTGCTCTGAACTCTACATTGGAGAAACCAAACAACCTTTGTACAGGAGGATGGCCCAACACAGGAGAAGTAACACCACAGGACCAGAGTCAGCAGTTTATCTTCATCTAAAGGAAAAAGGACACTCATTTGAGGACATTAATGTTCACATTTTAGACAGAGAAGATAGGTGGTTTGAGAGAGGGGTCAAGGAATCCATTTATGCCAACTTGGAAAATCCTTCCTTGAATAGAGGTGGGGGCCTCAGGCACAATCTTTCCCCTATTATCCTCCCTGCTTTGTCTTCTGTGCCTAGGAAGATTAAGACCATTTCGCAAGTTCAACAGCAGCGTGGTGATCTTAACGATTCTCCTTTAGATGATAAAGGGACTTAGAAATAACATCTCAAAATAACCATGACCTAGCCCCAGGTGTAAGGTCACACAGCCACCTAGAAACATATTTAAGGATTCCCTTACTAACTTTGCTCAGACTGAAGAAGCTCCTTGGATAAGGAGCGAAATGTTTCCACTGAGAAAATAGAAATCCAGTTGACATGATTCAAGCTACAGTCAATTAGTCTTTAGGCTCCCACCATTTCTCAGTCTCCTTGACAAGAAAGTTGTAAAAGCACCAGCATTATTAATCATGTCCATAGAAAGATCTTAGATAGTAATTGGCAACTCTTAATTAAAAACAAAACAAAATGATATCTCCTCCAGTCGCTTTCGCCGCGTCAATTTCCTTTCCCCCGTGGTGGAGATACGAGGGTCTGGAAAGAGCGGCGCTTCCAGCGACCCTTCTTGGTTAATCTTCTGATCTTCTTTTCTTCAAAGAAGCAATTTCAGCGGGGGGGGGGTTTTTCAAAACCGCTGGAGGCAGGAAAGCCGTGGAGCCGAGACAGAGAGCTCGGCTCAGCCCACCAACAGCCTCAACACCCGGAAGTGAACTCAGCTATCAAGAGATTTTTGTAATCTCAATGGCCCCAACTTTTTCTTCATTTTTCTTTTTCTATTGCATAGCTTTCCAAACTGTGTGTCACAACAGTTTAGTGTGTCGCGAAGTGGCGGCACAGGGGCGTGCATGCGGCAGGGGCGGTGTGCACAGCAGCGGTGGGAGCGACAACGGCAGTGGCGCGCCATCAGTGTTTCCGTGTTTTAGCGAGGCCGCCGCGCACGCTGCCACCGCCACGCACCCCCCCGCGCTGCCGCCGTGCACGTGCGCGCCGCCACCGCTGCTGCCGTAGGTGTGTCGCCAACAGCGGCAGTTTGGAAAGCACTGTTCTATTGGGATGTATAGTTCATCTTCATCTTGGCATAGATGATAAAGCTATCAAATTATCTGAGCAAGAAAAGGGGGCACTGTATTTTCATCCTTTTACCACCATTAATGTCTTGTGTAATCTATCTCAAAGATATTTTATTATGGAATCTTGTGACTTTATGCTGCCCTGACAAACCTACAGGCTGTAGTGTATTTTTGTCTCTTGATGTTCCCCTTTACCAAATACTTATTTTGTTGTCATTGTATCTATTTTTTGTGTTTTTTCCAACAATTATTTGGCATTATAATAGCCTTGAGCATGCTAAGTTCCTCCCACATCATTTTTTAAATTAAAATATTACCCACAACACCGTGACTCTTCTGATACCTTCCACATGTCTGTATATTTTTTGGCTATACAGGTAGTCCTCATTTAATGACCACAATAGGGACCAGAAAACTGGTTGTTAAGTGGTGCAGCTGTTAAGTGAGTCACCACATGACTGGACCTGATTTTACGACCATTTTTTATGACGGTCGTTAAGCAAATCCAGCTTCCCCAATGTACATTTTTTACTGGAAACTGGCAAAAAAAGGTCACAAATCACGATCACGTGACTGCTGGAGGCTGCAGCTGGTCATAAATGCGAGCCAGCTGCCAAGTGCCCGAATTGCGATCACATGACTGTGGGGGTGGTGCAACGTTTTGCGACAGTCATAAGTGTGAGTACAGGCTGTAAAGCACTTTTTCTGAAGCTGTTGTAACTTCAGACCACCATTAAATGAACAGTTGTTAAGCGAGGACTACCTGTAGTACTACTCACTGCTAAAGATGGTAAATAGTTGGAATTATATACAAGAATTATATATATATAATTATTATTATATATAAGAATTACAGCTAAATAATGTATGTGAAGTCCTTTAACACTGAAAGCATCACACAAATATCATGCAATTAAATAGAAGTAAACAATTTTATAGAGAACAGGTAATAATTTATTAACGAGTAACTAATAGGAAATAAATTTATTTCTTACTTTGAACCTTTTACTGTGCTATGAAGCATGTAAACATTTAATTCATAAGCTCTTTATAATATATAAAGCTCTAAAAGTGTGACTTGTGTACTGTATATGCGTGACTTATGTACTCTTTTTCCCAAAATGGGAACTATGTTTTCTGCTGGCTGGGTTATGCCAAGAGGGTGGAAAAGTACGTACAAATTAAGAGGGCTGTTCATCTTGAATGGTCCACCCCTAAATTCTTGATATAGCCCAATGATTCTGCTCTCTACTTGGCCCTCCACCACCTTCTTCTGGTGCTCATCAAGGATTCCTTTTTTGTATTTGCAATTATCAGAAAAGTTGGGTTGTCATTATCTGATAGCAACAGAGGGTACAGTCTACTGCTTGGTAATGCCTGAAGCCAAATCTCCTTTCAATTCCAAACAGTTGGTTTTCCTTATCTGTGGGGCCCTTTGGACAGTCAGATGAAAGTAGAAGCCATTCCTTGTTTGTTTACCTTGCAGGGCCTGGGACGATGACTTCCTCTTATCCTATCACTGCTAGCACCCCTGAAGGAAGCAGCTATGGAGCTATAGGTATAGTAATTCCGGAATCTCAAGAGACGTTGTTTGGTATGTCTGTAGCGTCTATTTAGTTGGTAGGAATAATGCATTTACCTCTATGAGCTGTTGCTTGAAGTTGATGGGTGAATCTATCATTTTCAGTTTTGTTTCTCATTTTCCAGCTGTATTTTTGTTTCAGTCCATTTCGGTACTGGTTGGGTATTCAGCCTCCCCCTGCCCCCCGCATTGTACAAATTTTCTATGTTCCTTTCCTCACATAAATCTCTTTTTACACACTTGCCTAATACGGAGGGAGGCAGCCTTTTCATGGCTGGAATGACAATTGTGTCAGGGTTCTAGTGTGAATCCTGCCATGTACTGTAGAGATGCGTGTCAGCCTGGAAAACGATGGGAGGGGGAGCGCATTCCAGGAGCCGCGCTAGACTGCTGGAGACTGTTGTGCCGAGTGTCAAGGTCGTCCAACTGCACGAGTGTGGTGGGGGCTTGAATGGAGTGGGAAAGTAACAGACACTGATATCATGGGCGCGAAAAGACTGGCGCGAAGGGGGGGAGCTAAGTTTGACTGTTTGGTGGGAAACTGTCATTCAGATCTTTTGAGAATGCTTTGATTTACATGTATCCTTGATAACGCTTATTCTGCATTTCAATTGGATTGCATGGAGAAGCGTTTATTGGGGCATTGAAGTCAGAGTCATCACAGAAAGATCCGAATGTAAATGTATGTCGATTCTACACGAGGCTACTCCTGAACCATCAGAGAGCCTTATGCTTGAGAATCGACCCTGCAGCACGCTATTACTGACAATTTGTATGTCAGAAACCAAAACTATGGATAATTCCAGTGAACAGCCTCAGGAGTGTGAAAGTGAGCAACCAAGCACCTCCAGGGAGATCCCGAAGGGGGAGAAATTGGTGAAATTTGAACCTAAGGCTGGTCGAAAGAAACGACACCAGAAGGAGGACATCGAAGAAGGTATGGAGCCCACTGAAACCTCCATGATGAGAACCCCGAAAACCAGAGTGGAATGGTCCCTGGGGATTGGAGGTGGCGTGAAACCTGAAATTGGCAAACGAGCTACAAAGCAACGCATCACACAAGCCAAAAGAATGGCTTCATTAGAAGCTAAGATGTCCCAAATGGACTTTGAATTGGAGACTATAAGTCAACAGATGGTGGCAATGAACAGGACCTTACAAAAAATCCTGCAGAACCAAGAGGGGGAAAAACCTGCTTCCAGACTCACTAGCCCTCCGATTACATCCGGCAAAGGCAAATCCACTGAGGACAGCGAGAAAGAGGAAGAGGCATCGGATCCTGATGAATGCGCACAATCCCCTACCCGAGAGACTCGCATGAAGTTTAGACCGCAGACTCTGTCAACTAAAACTATGACCATTAGCAAATTAAAGATGAAATTTGATGGCGACCCAGCGAAACTGGCATGCTTCATGACTCATGTGAGGGGGTTCATGGAAGAATTTGAAGGGTCCTTTACCAACGAAGAAGGCAAGGTGAAATATGTTTCAAATTTTCTTGAGGGAGAGGCAGCAAACTGGTTGGTGGCTATGCATGAAGCAAAAGCCAAGCAGCTGTCAAACTTTAGCGCCTTCATGACGGCGTTACGCAAATGTTTTGAAGATACCTTGTCAAAAATGTCTGCTAGAGTTGAACTGCAAAATTTAAGACAAGGCAATCGCACTGTAGCAGAGTATGCCATGGAATTCAAGAAATTTATAAGCCAATTACCAGATTGGCCTGAAACTTTCCAGATAGAGTATTTCCAGATGGGTCTGAAACCAGAGATTCTTGAAATGGCAGCCGGGAGAGGGGATCCAGAAACCTTAGATGAATGGATCCAGTTGGCAGGAAAAGCAGAGAGTACCAGACTACGGATAAGACCATATAGACAACTCCAGACCCCAAGCAGGAGGATCATCAGTACTGCAACACTGACCAAGCGAAGTTCCACCCAGAAAACCTGGGAAGAAGAAAAGGAGCGCTGCACCAAGAGTGGATTATGCTTTAAATGCTGCAAAGAAGGTCATCGTATCAACAATTGCCCACAAGCTACCACCATCCCAAAGAAGAAACCGGAGAACAAAAGAAGTAAGCAATTTCAACCCAAGCGGAAGGGAGTGGCAGTAGCAATAGAGGAACCAATCAAGACAGATCTCTTCGAAGGGGAGAATGACTCGACAGATGAAGAATTCTTGCCGGCAGGAAACTCCAACTGCCTGTCCTAAGATGCGCCAGAGGGCAGGCATTTACCAACAGGCGCGCTGATCCACTGATGAGTGGAGATTGTCCAACTATGCAAGTAAAGGTAAAAATTGAGACTTTGGATGGGAGGGAGCAAGCCAGTTTATTGGCGATGCTGGATTCTGGGTGTTCAAGATGCTTGATTCACCCTGCCATAATGACTGGACTAAGACTAAAATTACATAAACTCAAAGTCCCCATAATTTTTTGTCAACTTGATGGGTCTGACATGAAAGGGGGTCGAGTGGAGTACTATACGGAAGCGGTGAAAATGAAAATTAGGACCCATGAAGAGACTTTGAGATTTATTGTGGCCCCGATAGCCAACCAGCCGATAGTCCTGGGCTTGAAATGGCTATGGGAGCGAAATCCCCACATTGACTGGGTTTCTGGGGAGTTGGAATTTGCTGATGGGTCTTATGGTGGGTTGGAAGCTGAGGATTTACAGATTGGAACTGAGATGGGAGCCGCTGGAATGGAAAGCGGTAGTCAGCCGAGCGAGGAAATAGAAATTCCTGAGGCATATGATGAAGGGTTGCTTTTGATGAAGCTGAGTCAAATCAGTTGCCTCCCCATCGTAAGACACACTGTGCTATCGAGATTGAACCTGGGGAGGTGTTGCCAAAGACTAAGTTGTATTCCTTTTTTTTTTTTTGGTTTAAACTTTATTAATTTTCAGAGTATAGCTAAAATACAAAATAGAAAATACAGAAAAGCAAGAAAATAGAACTAAAGAAAAAAGAAAAAACTATAAAAGTGCAAATAGACAGAAAACAAAGACGGAAAAGTGACTTCCGACTTTCTCCAATACAGATATAGATAAATGTACAAAAATAATCTCTTACCAATGATTAAACCATAGTAACATTATTTCTATTAAAATAAACCAATTAATCATTAAAACCCAAAATCAGAACATTATTTTTTCTACCACAAGCAAGTACTCTAGAAGTGGTTGCCAAACAGATATAAATCCAGAAACCGAATGTTCTCTAATTAATGCTGTTAATTTAGCCATTTGGGCCAGATCCATTAATTTAACAATCCAATCTTCAACCGTAGGTATCTGTGGATCTTTCCATCTCTGTGCATATAAAAGTCTTGCAGCTGTGATCATATATAAAAGCAAAACTCCATGTTGTTTCTCCAACTCCTTCTCCATCAAACCCAAAAGGAATAGTTCCGGCTTTTTTTGTATGTTCACTTTTAAAATCTTTTGGATAATCATATTTGATCCCAAATTTTTTTGCCTTTCCCACAGGTCCACCAGAGATGATAAAAGGTTCCTTCTCCCTGTAAACACTTCCAACAAACTTTAGTTACACCATTGTACATTTTTGATAGTTTATCAGGGGTTAGATACCAACAATACATCATCTTATAAAAGTTCTCTTTTAAGATAATTTAAGGTG